>CM028131.1:187832500-189082500 GCA_016271365.2 Neoceratodus forsteri | reverse complement strand
AGTACAGGTAAAGTATGTACTACTGTACTGCACTACAGTGCAGCATACCATAACTACAGTACAGTACACACATAGGACACTGCAAACGACAGGATGGAAAACTACACCATGCTGAAGCATCACAAATAGCTGTCATTACTGTCTCTCCTGTACTATAAGTTCAGATCCAATGTCTCAGAATTATTATTCACTGCTGATTCTGCTGTGAATAAACAATGTTCAATGCCAAATGTACAAAATGAACATATCAGAATACTACCACAAATGGTACATAGACCTAATAATAAGAATTATTGCTGATCGTGTAACACATAACAAATGACACAGGCAGACAAATCATGACAGCCACCTACACAGGTATCAGGCATCAAACTGCACAAATGCCAAATGCAATACATAAATACATGAATAATCAGTATTACATATGTCAAAGGAGGAAAAATTACACAGCCCTGCGGTACCAGTAATAACAGCACAATGCACTCAAAGTGTGACACCCACTGGAGTCTCAAAACTTGATCATACCACATAAACACAGTAGTCTAGCAAATAAAAAGATGAAAACCTACATGTGTCACTTTAACCCTGCTGCAGAATAATGATTGTTAGAGGTGACAACAAAATATGCCCACACAGAACTAATTCAGGTTCAGATATGTCAAATTTCATGCCAGACAGACACCGACGCATGGGGAGCGGGAGCGCTGTGGTGCGTCGCCTTCACAACTTGACGTTGCAGCGCTACTCCTACATGCACTGGCACATGGGTGGCAGCAAGAGCGCACTTGGATGCGGTGAGGAACAAAAGGTAAAAATAACATTTTTAGCAGTCACCAATATATATGGAAAGACTAAAAAAAATGATCAAGGAGGCAATAGTCCATGCTATTCTGTGCAGCATGGCTAAGGTTGACAGTTGCTCTTTAAAGTTCCATAAAAGACTACAGCAGCTTATGTCTGAAGAGCCCTCTACTAAAGTTACGGAACAAATTACTCAGATAAAGGCAGAAATGGCTAAAGGCAATATGACAGAGCTAGCTCTGTAAGGGCAGAGCTTTCCTATGGAACACAGACAACTCCAATAGGTGACCCTTATGAGGCCTGCAGAACTAGGAGATATAATTCAACTATTATGACATTACAAAATGAGCAGGGATAAGTAACTGCAGATCCAGAAATATTAAAAGAATCACTGCATAAAAGCCTTCTATCTAATAGGAATCTTACTCCCCCTACTAACAGGGACATTTTTGAATTTTTGTTATCTATTCCTAGACCCTCTAGACCTACAGATCTTTCAAGACTGACTAAACTCATAACTGAGCAAGAAATTATTCAAGCAATTGGATCTCTCAAAATAGGGTATCTCCTGGAATAGATGGTATTCCTTATGAATTTTATAAGACCTTTAAGGAAATTATTGCCAAACATCTACAACTGGTTTTCCCTAATTTTTATTTACTTGGGGACAGGTGTCTAAAAAGTTAACTCAGGGTATAGTTATAGTTTTATATAAATCAGGAGATACGACACTTTTAATCAACTGGCAGCCCATTACATTGTTAAATGCTGATTTCAAAATTATTTGCATATTCTGAATTCCAGATTAAGGAGCATTGAAACTGATTTTATTCATCCATTTTAAGCATGCAGGATTTCTGACCATAAAATCCAACACACTTTATTTATTCTTAGAAATATTTGTGATTATTACAAGACACATAAAAAAACTGGATTTATTTTCTTTCTAGAGCAAAGCAAAGCATTTGATCGGGTCTGTCATACTTTCTTGTTTGCTGTTTTGAAATATTATGGGTTCCCAGATCAGATGAAGAAGAAGAAGAATCAGCATTAATATAATGCTTTTCATACACAGTGTATCCCAAAGCACTTTACAAGCAATGCTAGACTGGTAGTGAAGTGACTGAATGTGTGGTGGTGGCCATATCGCACATCATCACCCACACACAGCCTGGATAAGTGCATGAACCAGTTTATGGGAAGGGGAATGTTGGCCAGGATACTGGGAATGTTCCCTACTGTTTACAAGGAGTGCCCTGGGTTCTTTTACTTCCACCTGGACACCCACCAGGACAACATCAGGATGGGCAGAAGGGACCTCGGCTTAACGTCTCATCTGAAGGGCGGCACATGCCAGCAGTACAGCACCCCCAATACTGCACTCGGATGCCAGCATTTTATAGCCAGATCAGTTTATAGCCTGGTTGAAATTGTTGTAGTCTGTGGCATCTTTAACCCTTATAATAGCTGAACAATGTGGGAAAGAGGTTGCAGTTCAGTAAGGTGTGAGGCAAGGGTGCCTCCTTAGCCCCATGCTGTACATATTTGTAATAAATCCCTCTTGCAGAAATTATCTTTAAATTCTCAGATACATGGGTTAACAGGGTCACACCTCAGTGATGACGTCAACATTTTAACTTATGCAGATGATCTCTGTTTACTCTTTAGTACAGAGAAGTGTTTGGACATAGCTTTAGAAGATATAAAGGTGTGATCTAAGCTATACGGGCCTTGCTTAAATAAGAATACAAATAAAGGACTCATTCTTGGGTCCCTTGCACTTCAAAATAAGGTGATTCAGGGAATACCTATTACCTTTGAACCAATAAAGATTTTAGGGATTTTTTTTGGGGGAGGTAGACCAAACTCAGGATAATTGGGGAAGGGTTTTACCTTCCTGCAAATCTGAAGTAATTCTTTGGAAAAATTGGAAATTGTCAAAAATTAAGAGAGTCCAGATTATAAAGACATTTTTGATTCCCTGCCTTCTATATGTAGGGATGGTATTTCCAGTCCCCACTACACTGAAACCCAGTTATATAGCTTATTCTTCCAAATGCTGTGGGGAAGCAGTCTAAGTCCTATTAAAAGGTGTTAAGCATACTTAGAAGTTATAAAAGGGGGTTGGAATGGTCGACCCCATCGTTTTCTTTTATAGCCTTTTTTGTCACAAATGTTTGAACTTTACCCTATGAATTTGCATACCAGAAACTGGGTATCGAATAATATCGGGCCCTTTTTATCTCAGTGGAGTTCCCTTCCCTCCAAACTGGTGAATTCAATTAAAGTCCCAATCTCTATTAAACCAGCACTACATAAGCTGAGGAAATGGCACATAAGTAAAGAAATGTTATCTCAACGTTCAAGAAGGCATTTATATAATACAATAATGCATACAATTTACCCTACTGAACCAGAATTTAAAAACTGTCCCTCTCAACAGAATGGCAAAGTATTGGCAATATTAAATAACCAAAGAATACATAGAAACATGTGGGAAATACAGTGGCTTTCTGCCTATGGGAGATTAAATGCAAGAGGGAATAACAAACATGCAATAAAACAATTGAAGAGAGAAGTTGCCCTTACACAGATTGTGGCGCTCTGAAAGAAACCATGGCTCACTTTCTTTTTGATTGTACCTTTTCTAAATCATTATGAAGCTATCTAGCAAATCAATGGCAGCTTTCATGGCTTTGTAACCTGACTTACTATATTCTCATTTTAGGAATTTGTTCAGGACCTTTATACAGATTTCATGAGGGAACTTTAACGGTTATTCTAGCACTTTTAAAATACTATTTGTGGCAAGCAAGGTGTCAATGGGTGTTACAGCAAAAAAGAATGCCAGAATCGATTTTCCAAACACAATGTGAAGCAGCTATAACATCAGTTCATAAAAGACAGCTGGCTAGTCACCCACTATCAAAAGTTCAAATGTGGTGGAAAGGGTTTTCATATATAGTAAGATATAAGTAAATTGTACAAGATTTGATCCCAATGTTTTTTCATATTGATGGATTACAGCTTTTTGTTTCTGTCTTTTTTTCATGAGTTTGTATGTATTGACTTTACTCCATTAAAATGTATTGTGTGTAATGTTTTATGTATGATACAATTTCAATAACATTTCCCTACTCTGACAGTAGGGTGAACTCTTGGCTGTCTTTCAAAGATAGCCACTTCAGTGGAGCCAGGAGGAGAAGCAGACACTATGGTGGCAGGGGAGATAGTTTCCACTCCAGCCCCTGTTTCTTTAGAGGCTGTTGAGAACAACATTGAGATATCAGATTTTCTGAAAGAATTTTTTGAAGCAGAAATGGAGCACTCTCAGCCTGATTTGACCACATTGGAAAACACTGAGGTATGAGATACTAATGTCAGTATTCAGAAAAATGCTATTATATCTGAAAAAGAAAAGCTACTGGAGAAGCTTAATGCTGAAGAAGCATTGTGTAAAAAGAGATGGGAAGCTCTGCAGACTGAGCTGTCAGTCCTGCAGTCCAAACCAATGACTACAGAACGCTGGCTCACAGTCGTGAGATTAGTTGAGTTCTGACGTGACAACATCAAGGGAAGTTGCACAGCTGAGCAACCTGCTGACAGAATCTGACCAGAATTGTCAATCAGCTGGCAGCTTTAAACATCCTTAGGTTGCCTGCCTATAGCCATCTATATGTAAAGAAATTGATCTATAGAAGAATGGGAAGTCTTATAATTTGAGACTCGGTCTGCAGCGGTCTTCTGAATTTGAGAAAAAAACACGCATGATTACCATCTGCCTGAGAGTTTACCACAGGAAAAAGTGTTGAGCAGCACTGAAGGTATTCCTAGCATGTTGACAGCTCTGATTGATACTATTGTGCCTGGAAATAGACATGAGAAATAGCAATCTGCTTTACCTGTTCCCCGGAGCCCAGTTACACCCAGGAGACATTCTAAAAGTGGTACAGGCAATGGGTCACCTACCTGGGCCCTGAAAAATGTGGGTTGAATCCAAGGAGGAAATAGACAATGAATACCAGATCCAAGCAACTCAGATGTGCAAAAGTACCAAACTTTCCCAAAAAGTTCACAAAATGTGGCTGTTTACTTATCCAATTCTGACCTTGTTGCCTCTACACTTAATAAGCATGCAGTAGTAAATATGGACCCCAATGAAAGCAACAAAACAAACTCTGTTGTGCACAACACCACTCCACAAAGATCTTCTTCTCTAGATACTGATTCCAATGAAAACAGAATAGGTCCACCTGAAATAGACCTGCAAGATCCATCAAGAAGAACTTGTCTAAATCCTACATTTTGACTTGCTGACTTCTTTCACAACAAAGGGGAACCAGCCCCCAGTAGTAATGTGGTCAGGTAATCTATAAAGGGGGTGAAAAATTCCTTAGACAAGTTATATGTAGCAAGACTATTGGTTACAGGTTCTATGAAGTTATTTTCTTCAGAATGTTTACAATAATACACCTGGGTAACTCAAACTATGATGTTAGTTTTAAAACAGTTTCAGTCTTAGACATAGTTTGGAATCAGTTTAAATTGGTTAAGAATAACCCTGTTTGGATACCTTAAATGGCAGACCCCCTTACCAAACCTGCAGAGAAGCATATCATGGTTATGTTCCTCAGTGAAGAAGTAAATGTTGAGGACATACTTTTTTGGCTTCGACAAAAATTTGAAGTGCTTGATAAACCCTCCCTCATTCTAGATAGTGGACAAATTTGGAATGGAGAATGGAAAATCAAAGTTAAGCTGTTCTCTAATAATAACAGGCCAGTACCTTTGCCTAGCAGCTTTTACTTAGGAAAAGATGGGGGGGTCTTTTTTACATAGGACACCCCAAATCTTGCTTTAAATGTGGTTCATGAATGCATCTTAGTTCTGCCTGTGATATCCCTAGATGCAATCATTGTCTTGACTATGGCTATACCTCTGCTAAATGTTTAAATCTTTTCAAATGTAATGTTTGTGAAAAAAATGGCTATGGGTATGGGAAGTGTCCATGGGCTTCACATAACAAGGAAGACTGTCCTTCACATGAAGGCTTAATTAATAGAGCTCAACAGTTGCAAGCCCAGAAAATTGCTGCACAAGACTCAATTGCCCCTCAGGAAATGAATGACACTTCTGCCATCCAGGCAGAAACTAGTACAGAGATAGAAACCTGCCAAACTCCTCTCGAGCAAAATGAGGTCCCTCAAATTTCTGAAGGCACCTTAGAGCAGGGCCAAAATTCAGATGCCATGTGTACAACTCAATAGATCAATGGTGCTGCTGAAATGATCCCCTTCCCCAAGCCAGCTACAAACCTTTAAGAAAGTGGTTGCTAAAAAGAGGATTAGGTTAGGCAAATCCCTTTCCTCCAAGGCACAAACAAAAAAAGGGGAAGCTAAAGGCCAGAGGACATGGAAAGCTGGAAATAAATATGCAGTCTTAGCTCCAAACAAACAAGGAGAAGAGTCGGGGGAGAGGAATCAGATACTACCTCCATAGCCTCCACAACAACTGACATTATATCTGACATAGAGGAAGGGGGGAGAGGAACATGTCTCCTGAAGGACTAGGCTCAGGAGATGTTCCAAAATGCCTTGAAAGTGTGGTAAAATGCCATTTTCATCATTCCTGTTCAAATGGATTCCCTCACTGTGATAACCATTAATGTTAACAGCATTAAACCCCATAGAAAATGCTTATTGTGCTGAATTTGTTACAGGAGGGACAGAGTGATATTTGTTGTATTTAGGATATCAGGTTAAAAACACACTTTGAATAACAGCAGGCCTCCAAAATATGGTCCAAGGGTGTAACATTCTGGTCCATCGGGGACAATTTATGTGACAGAATAGGAGTTTTATTCACTAACCCTGAACTGAAGGTATCAAGATTGGTGGACATTCAGCCTGGGAGGGTATTGCTTTTAGACATTTGTTGACAGAATGAACATTTTAGGTTCATTTCAATTTATGCCCCTCAAACCAAGGCCCAGAGGGTATCTCTATTTAAAGACATCCATGGTTAGTTATCTGGACAGGAAATTTTAATTGTGGGATGACTAGAACTGACAGAGTGCTCAAGACAGATAAACTGTTTTGTGATACCATTGCATTACAAAATATTGTTAACACTGCTAATTTGTTAGATGCAGATAAATCACAGCCCATCACAGGGGATCACACATACTTCAGGGGGTCTTTATCCACCAGGATCTACTTCATGTTTCTGTCAATGGCCTTAAAAGAGGTGAACCTAAAATTTGAGGCATGGGAGTTCACAGATCATAGATCCATAACTGCATAAGTTAAATGGGATCAGTCCTCCTAGGTGTAAAAACAAAACAACTGGAGGTTAAACAGTTCCATATTAGAGGATGAAAACACTAGACAAGCATGGAAAAAAGAGTGGTATGCCAGATTATGAACTGAAAGTTTATACGAGGATCTGGCAACTTAGTGAAAAGAGACAAAGCAGTCATAGAAAATGTTTTTCCAACACACAGGAAAAAATACAGTAAATAAAGAATATCTAGACTACCTACGGTTGAGAAATCGGCTACAAAAATGAATCTCCCTAGCAGAAACCAACAAGATAGACTATAGTGACCAGATTAACAATATAACCTTGAGGCAGTATAGCGCAGCGGTCTAAGGCTCTGAGCTGCAAATCTGGTGACATCCAGCAGACCTGACCTGGGTTTGAATCCCACAGCTTCCACTTGCATACTGTGTGGCCTGAGCAAGTCACTTAACCTCATTGTACTCGCAGGTCACTCCTGTAAAAAAGCTTCCAGTTTAGTGTGCTATACCTCATTAAACAACTAAATAAAAGAAAAAATGTTTACATTACAGTCCAACAGGGCCAAGTCTTTAAAGCAAGAACTTAGGTTTGGGACAAATATGAAAAAGGGCACCACAGACCCATTCAAGGAATGTAAAATCCGAGTAAGGCAGAGGGTCATTACAGAGGTTGTTACTGACTGTGAAGTAAGGATCACTTCCCTTGAAGAAATCTTACATCAAGTAGAGAATCATGTTATTTCTCTTTTTTGAGAAGCTTCCTGCACAGATCATTCAGAAAAGATATTTGAATTATAATAATAATAATAATAATTTTATTTATATAGCACAATCTCTAAAATCAAAGCACTGTACAATCATAAACAATTAAAAAACAATTAAAAAGCAAAGAGCATAAGTATCAGATACAATTAAAATCAAGTCATAAAAATATTTGAGAACCTAGGGCTTCCACAATTAGCAGAGCAGGATGCACTGAACTTATCTAACCCAGTCAACATACATGAAGTTAAAAAAGCTATTACATCTTGAAAGACTAATTCTTCTCCAGGAACAGATGGATTAGTGTCTGAATTTTATAAAAACATTTACTGAGGAATTAGCCCCTGCCCTGGTGATTTTATATAATAAGATGCTGAAGGAAGCCCACCTGTCAAAGACTATGAATCAAGCCCTTCTAATACTATTATACAAAAAAGGAGCCAGAGAGAAATAAAAAAAATGGGAGACATCTGAGCCTTCTAAATACAGATGTAAAGATATTAAACAAAATCTTGCTAAGGAGACTATCTGCACTGGCGGAAAAAGTAACAAGTCCTTTTCAGACATGTGCAGTCCCAAATAGATATCAGCACAATAACTTAATATTGATCAGAGAAATATTTCAGAGGGCTAATAATAATGACATTCTTTGATTGGGGAGTGACAGGCTAGATACAAAGTTACTACCTCTCACCCTTGATATTCTTATCATGCCCATAACAATGCTATTTAATAAATCCTTGGCTCTAGCTCAATTTCCAGAGGTATGGAAGCAAGTCCTGGTAACTCCAGTGCATAAGAATGGTAACAAGGCACTGGTGTCAAACTACAGGCCAATATCTATCCTCTTCCCACTATCCAGAGCTTTGGAAAAAATCACAGCAAGTCAACTCACAGAATACCTCAATAAGTACAATCTGCTCTGCCCAAGCCAACATGGCTTCAGGCAAAAACACAGTACCACCACAGCACTGCTGGAATACGCTGACTATGCGCACAATGTGCTGGATGAAGACAGATTGGTGGGGTTCATCTTCATCGACCTCACCAAAGCCTTTGACACCATCAACCACCCTCTACTAGTACTCCAGCTCCAAAGATTGGGTGTGGCACCAAATGCCGTGAATTGGTTCAATGACTACCTAACCCACAGGAGCCAGCAAGTCAAAATTGGGCAGACGTTATCCAGCTCCAGAGATGTACTCCTAGGAGTCCCTCAAGGACCAATTCTAGGGCCCCTGCTTTTCAGCCTCTTTGTAAATGACCTACCCACAGCCTGTGACACCAAACTTATCCTGTATGCGGACGATGCCATGCTGCTGAGCAGCAGCACCTCTCAGGTTGCCCTACAAACAGAACTACAGAACTCTTTCAATAAACTCGAGGACTGGTTCAGTAGGCAAAAGCTGCTACTAAATTACAAGAAAACCAAGGCCATGCTATAATCCAGCCCCTACAACAAACACAAGCATGCTCCCCTCGTAATCATCAACAAGGCTGGTGAGCAGATTGAGCAGGTGCACTTGTTCAAGTACCTTGGAGTCACCATTGATGACTCTCTCACCTATACGCACCACGCAGACTCCCTTGTCAAAGTGGTAAACACAAAGATCGGGGTCTTCTATAGGCTTAAGAAATCCCTCACCCCGGAAGCACTCCGAATCTCAGTCTCCAACTCCATACTCTCCACGATAGACTACGGGTTGGTGGTCTATGGAGCTGCTACTGATACAGTGCTCAAAAGGGTCCAAATTGCACCCAATAAGGCATGCCACCTCACCCTGTGTGCAGATCACTACACTCATACAGTACTTGCACCCTGTATGAGCGTACAGACTGGCTTAACCTAAAAGACAGGATCAAATACCAAAGTTGCCTCCTGGGAAATAACGCACTCCTTGGAAAAATGCCACCCTGTATAGCAAATCTGCTTGAGGCTTCTCTCTCAACACACATCACCAGACGGAGAAAGAATGGAGCACTGTCCATACCATTCCGCTGAACCTCACTAGGGCAGTGTGCTTTCTTCTATTGGGCCCCCCTCAGTATAAATGAACTCCCGATGAAATTACAAACAAACAACAGCCTGTCTCAATTCAAAGTAGGCCTCAAACAGCACCTAATGTCTAACTCATAATGCACCTGCTTCTCAGGCCCCACTTGATAGACAGGCAAGATAACACCCAGCAGGGCTACCTAGAGAATCCTGCCTCCATTCCAGCCTAGTCAAGGGCTTAAGTAAGCTATCAGTCCTCTTTAAATGCACTTGGCACTGCCCCTCCCAACCCCCCACACACACACACCAGACTAAACAAAGCTCTCTGAGCTGCTCCCCATCGCAGCCCCCCATTTTACTGTCCCCTACCTTCTCACTCTCTGCAGTTGGTTTCAAACCCAATCCCCCTTGTTTCACTGTCACCCAGCCTCTCGCCATCTGGGATAGCATTAAACCCTATGCAGTTACTTTGCCATAGTCTATCAATGGATTTGGAGGTTTCCAGGGTGTTCTACCTAGGGCAACCGATTAGAAATAGCTTAGCATTCAATTACAACTGCTCAGTTTTTTTTTCTCCTATTTGTATAGTTGTCATGTAATCGCTCTTTAATGCCTAATGATCAGGCCTCTGTAACCACTGAATATGTGTATTGTCTTATTGTCCACCCTGGTGAGGAACCTTTGTAAAAGAGATCATGCTCAAAGGTCTTTCCAAAATACTAATTAAACAATTAAACATTCAGGGGTATGTTCTAAGACTCGATCAGGAAAAGGCCTTTAATACGGTCCCACATGCATTTCTGTTTTCAGTCCTTAAGGCATATAGGATTCCTAACAGATTTATTGCTTGGATAAATTTTATGTATAAGGAGGCTACTGTAGTCCCTAATATAAATGAATGGAATGGGAAGGAGATTAGAGTGAAAGGAGGGGTTAGGCAGATGTGTCCCCTTATGCATTTAGTATAGATATTCTATTAAGATATATTGAGCAAAATGACCAGATACATGGCCTTACAATAACTAAAGGTTGCCCTACTGTTAAGATGTTGGTGTATGCAGATGATCTGGTACTGTGCCTTTATTTTATTTATTTAGTTTTTGTTTTTACTCCCACCATTGTCTTGCTCCCACCGCAACATTTACGGAACTGCCAGTTTCACAGTGTGACATTTCAATATTAGGGATTGAATTTGGAGGTATGGATATGGACAAACATAATTGGGGGAAAAAGGACTGCAAAGGGCAAATGGGGTAGTGTCTTCCTGGGAAGGGCAACACACTGCCAAAAAGAAAGGAGTTCTTCTAATTAAGACACTACTTCTACCAGTTGTTTTTAGCCCTAATGCCCCATTACTCAACCTGACTCTCTATGCATTCTGCATTGTGCTGCCTGCACACCAGCCCCCCCCCTCCTATTCCATGCCATGGTGTCCTGTTGCTCTGTAGGTCAGTATGTACCACACACACCTATTATATGTCCGCTTGGTAGCACCCTTGCCTCAGATCTGCGGCAGAGGGTGGACTAATGTCAAATGAAGGCATCATGTGTGTTCCCAGGGTGTGTGGTGCAGACATTGCTGATGCGCTCCATGGTATTGCACACCACCTGGCAGTTTATTGAATGGTAGTCCTTGCAGTTGATGTATGTCACTGCATCATCACCAGGTGGTGTGTGGATTGCCACATGGGTGCAGTCAATGGCTCCTATGATGCCTGGCATGCATGCAACCCTGTGGAACTGCTGCATGGCTTCTGTCCACTCTGCCTGTGTGCTTGGGAAGTGGATATACTCCGAAGCATGAGGGAGCACTGCGGTGAGGAATTGTGTGAGGAGATGGGAGGTGTATGCCTGGAAGATGCCAGTGGTGTCCCCAGTTGGCCTCTGGAGGGTTCTCGTGGTGAGCAAACACATTACTGTTGCCACCTTGGTCTCCACAGCTATGGCATGACCTCTACCAGTGGGTGCCTGCATTTCATCATGACACAGCTCACAGAGCTGCCTCAGAATGGCCCTGTTCAGGTGGTATTGGACTACTCTGTTTGTATCAGTGAGCTGTTCAAATGTCAGTCTGGCATAACACTGCCATGGGGGTGGCTGTCTACGGTGCCTTCCTCCACCACATTGCTGGTACACCCGGCTCCTCATCCCCATTAACATGCCCACCATCAGGAATAGTGCTCCATTCATTTTAGCCTTTCAGCTGCCTCTCATGTCCTGCTGGCTCCTGCGATCCTGCTGCTGGCCTGCTGGGGGCTTGCACTTAAGTCTCCTTCTTTTATACTTATCTTTCCACGGTGCATTTGGTATATGCTCCATGAATTATGTATAATTATGTATGCATTGTATTATGTATAAGACAAGGTCTCCCTGAGGAGGCTTACTACCCACTAATATCATGCATTGCTTTAGCTACCAATTGTAAAGGTCTTAACTGCTCATTAGATAAATATGTCGATAGCTCTGCCATGTTTTAGCTGCCAAATGTATGAGCATTAACCTGTGTTCATTGTACTTATACTCTGAATGATTGCTCACCCACATTTATTCTATGTATGTACTGTATGGATGTCTATGTTTTATTCTGACGTGGAGCCTTTGGAAACAAGTCTATGACTCGAAGGTTTGTAATTCCGATTTCCTAAATAAATAAATAAATGCTCCATAGTTGCACCTTCATTTTGTACTGTGAATTGCTCTGTACTGTGTATGCATGTGTACGCCCCCTCAATTTGTGCCACATATCATTTACTTGTATCCACGGTGCATCCTGTTTGGCACAGTGCATCTGGGTTGCACCAGGGCAACCACGCTATCTGTTAATGGCTCCATGGCACATTTTCAGGTTGCGCCAGAGCATCTCATTTTCGCTCAGTGCATCTGCTTTGTGACTCCTGCCCAGTATGTTTTGGTGGAAATTTGAAAGTGTCAGATTGGGTCATTTGAAAGAATACAGTGCAATAATCATTCTGATTTGCTGTTAGCTTGTAAGATATACATGTGCCTGCTGTGGTCTCCCTTCCTTTTGAGCTGGCATTTGTGGTGGTGAGTACTGTTTCAAGCTCTGTGCTAAATTCTCAAACTTGGCTACTAAAAAACTACTTCTGTATGATTAGGCATATACTAACCTATGTGGAAAAAAAAGCCTTTTAAACAAGCCTATTTTAAGTAGGAAATAAGTAAAAGTAAAGTTTGTGAAACTGATTTTAATGTGATGTACTTACTGTTACTGCACCGAGTCTCTTCAGTTTTCTCAAAATTTAACTATTTCCATCTTCTTAATGAGTTTTGTTCTCTCATGATTGGTTGGATTACAGAATTTCCTGTGATGCATGGAAATAACTTTTAAAATATAAAAATTGCATACATTAGTGGTGTAATGTGAATTGCTATTGTGGACTGTCAAACTTGTTTCTCTGCTCTGTGATTGGTTAGATGTGGTATGTGGATGTTTTTTTCAGGAAAAAAACATGACCGCTCTTGATGCCTTTAGTTAATAATTTAGTCACATTATCACTTATTGTTTAATGAGTATGTTGGTTCTGTGTACTTTTGACAATATAATTAAGGTGTGTAACTTTTATTGATGGCTTGTACATAATTTTGTGGTCACTAGCATATTAGGAGCTGATTTCACCCTCTTCCTGGTCGCAAAGCATCATGGGAAGCAAAGGTAATGGTTCAAATAAGTGCGGCAACAAAATTATGTTGAGGCAATAGTTTTGTATTCGTGCACACATACCTATGTGATGTATAGGATGACCCCAAACTTCTTTTTTGTCACAAGGCCACAAGAAATTGCACCATGAAAACAACATTGCTTTCAATGGGGCACATCAGCGCATCTCAAAAACATTTGGGATAACTTTTTCTGTCCTCTATAACATGATGCATTTCAATGGGGTTCATTCACGCACCTCGAAAACTTTCACAGTGTTTTTTTTTAAGCTCAACAACATTATTCATTACAATGAAGTGCGTTCACGTACCTCGAAAACTTGCGCAGTTACATTTTTTAACCTCAAAAACACAGTTGCTTTTAATAGAGTCAAGCAAAAGCAGGAAGTAAAATGTTTTAGCCAGCACTTGCTACTCACAGTTCTCTCATTAGCATTTTACATGCCATAGTTTCAGACAGCACATACGACTCTTGGCTACTTGGGCTGGTGCAAAAGGTGTATCATATTTTATTTTGTGCAAAAAACACCCAGCAACAACAGTCCTTCCTGAGTATAGGTCATCCCCTCCTTTTCTCTCCAAAAACACTCCTGATGCATTTTGCGCCCTCTAGCGCTTAATCATAGGAATAACATGCTATGCCAGCTCTTCCTTTTAATAGGGAACATTTAAAGTGACAGTGCGAAAGTGAATATACAGTGAATCAAATTCATATAACTATCAAGTCCATATATTGAATAAATACAATTAAAACTAATCTTACCACATTTATATGTGTTATGTACTATATTTCCTTTTTCAATTAAGCACATTATTGTTTTAATTTTTACCATCCTTTCATAGTCCATCTATTCTACTGTTTAGCCTTCTGCAAAATTTGTCCACATGAATCCACTGTGGTTCAGCAGAACAAGTTAACCCTGAAAGGTGAAAATAGGAAATATGTAGAACAGTATTAACACATATACTATACTATAATATATAATATAAAAAACTTTTTAACACACATAACAATATACAAGAGAATATTAACATATGCTTTTAATAGATATTTATATCCTCATTATGTCTAAACTATTAAAATTCTGAAATCTTACTTCAAGATCAAGTAACAAGGAGGAACATATGGTCAAACCTATAATAAAAGCTAGGGGCATGAGGTTGAAAAGGGGAGCATTTAACAACATTATTTCTATTTTTTCAAAAAAGCTTTCAATTCTATTCTTTCATTAAGTCCTTGTTTTTGTGAGGCCCCGTGGCAAAAATCCAATACTGTTCTCTTTTTAACAACACATTGTCATAATCTCCCCCTCTTGGGCTTTTTATAGGTTTTTCCATGCCTACAAAAGTAAAATCATGTTTATTTTTATCATGACATTTACTTATATGTAAGGCAAGTGCATTCCTAAGATCATTATTCTCAATAGCCCTTAAGTGTTAGCCTATTCTTATTTTAAACTGTCTCTTTGTCTTTCCCACATAATAGCAGCCATATGTACAAACAGCCATATAGATAACCCCTTCTACTACACATGTGATAAAACCCCTTACTTTTGTTTCCAATTTATTTTTATGGTTGATAAATGTTTTAGTATTTTGTACTTTAATACAGAATTAAAAATTTCCACATTTGTGGCAACCATCATTTCTTTTAGGTTGCCACATTCTGGGGTTATCTGTTCAGGGTTGTACTGAGTGAACTAATCTATCTTTCAGGCCACGGCCCCTTCTATGAACCATTCTTGGCTCTATATTCTTAAGTTCACTTAGGCCTGAATCCAAACTAACAAGATGCCAGTGTTTCTTTACAGTGTTGCTAATCTCTTTTGACTGTGTACAATAAGTGCTAACAAAATTAATTCTCAAATCGCACTTTTCTCTCCTTGGGATTTTGTCCATAACCTGTAATCTCGACATATTATCCACCTCCTCCCTTGCCTTAACTACAAGGCTATTTGAGTAACTGCTCCTCTTCAGTCTGCTTTCCAGTTCTTTGGCTCTTTTGTCATAAGTTTCCTGATCACTGCAATTTCTTTTGACTCTAATAAATTGCCCTTTCAGAATACCTGCAATAGTATGGAATAGATGGCTACTTTGGGCTTGTAGAAAGGTATTGAGATCAGTAGGTTTCCTAAACAAGTCTGTTTTAACTCCCCCTTGTCCATCTTTAACAATTACTAGATCCAAAAAGGTAATTTGTCGTCTAATAAAGGACAGGGAAAATCTAAGGTTCGGATTACTATTTTCTAGATATCTTACAAACTCAAACAGTTCTTCCTCAGTTCCTACCCATACCATCAATATACCATAAATAAATCTACGATATAGATCTATCTTATGGTGGAATGGATTAGTTTCCTGTGTTCGTAAAGTTTCCTCCTCCCATTTACCAAGGTACATATTAGCAAAATTGGGAGCTAAACTAGTCCCCCATGGCTGTACCTTTCTTTTGTATGTACTGACCATCCAGGTAGAAAAAAGTGTTACGTTTTAATACAAATTCCGCCAGATTACCCAACATATCTGTAGGTGGGTCCCTATTCTCTCTTTTATTCAAATAGAGCTCCATGGCTGCCAAACCATCATCATGGGGTATATTTGAATACAAGGACTCTACATCAAGAGTGACCAACAAGCTATCCTTTTGGATTTCTAAGTCTTCCAGCACCATAAAAATGCCCCCTGTATCTTTAATATAAGATGGGATATATTTTACTAGGTTGCCAATGTAACTACCCACATACTTAGAAAGTGGTTCCATTAGTGAATCATTTCCTGATACTATTGGATGGCCTGGTGGATTAACCAGGCACTTGTGTATCTTTGGAAGACAATAAAAGCAAGCTTTTACAGGATTGGTGACTGTTAAAAATGAAATTGCTTCATCTGGTACCCAATTTTGATTTTTGACATACATTAGATATGCATCTATTTCACCTTTAAGCCTGACTGTGGGGTCTGATTTAAGTTTTTCATAGAACACATCATTATTCAGTTGTCTACATATTTCCTGATGGTACATATAAGTGTCCATTACTACTATCAAACCCCCTTTGTCAGCTGGTTTAATAGTTATATCAACATTTGAGCTCAACTTATCCAATGCCATTTTTTCATTTTTATTCAAATTAAAACAATGGCTGCTAATATGACTTGTGTTTTTATCAATCATTTGTAAGTCTCTCTCACAGCTTTTTAAAAAAACCTGTAATGCTGGACTGAGAGGTGGACAGAAAGTTGATTTGGACCTAAATATAGACCTAGAGTTTTTATGTTACAATACTTCAATGGTATCTGGGTTCTGACTTACCCCTTCCATTGTCATGTCCTTTGGTTCTTCTTCTTTTTTATTAAAAAAGGATCGTACGCTCAGGTTGCAGACAAATTTGTTACAGTCTATTATGGTTTCAAAAATGTTAATCCTTTGTGTTGGTACAAATGATGCTCCCTTGTTTAACCATGATTCCTCCACCTCTGATAGTTGGTATTTTGAGATATTTATTACATTTCCTACTGATACTCTCTTTGGTTCCAGGTCCATCTTCCACTGTTTCTGCTTCTGCCACCTTCTCCTCTTACTACCGCCCTGCCTTTTCCATTTTTTGAGGCTTGATGAAAATTTAGTCGTTGACTTCTCCTCAGGCCCGCAAATGGAATCTGTTGTTGTGACGGTGTTTTGGGTGTGGAATGATCCTCTTCCCCCAAATAAATTTCCTCTGTACTATTTAATTCCAAATTAGACCCTTGCTCTTCTGATCCTGATGCTGTTCTCAAAATCTGTTTCAGTGATGTATTTTCATTTTTATTAAAATATGGTTTATTCCATCCAAAAAGAGTCCCATTTTTATAATCTTTTTGTGTCCCTTTCAAACTTCGTTTTCTTGACTTCCTGTATTTTTTTATCATATTTAGCAAGATTAACTTTATATCTGTCCAGAAGTTCTTCATACATAGGATGGGACACAAATTCTTTCAGTGTTTCTTCTCTTTTTTTGATCTCTTCCTCACTTTCTTTCTGAATTGTTTCATTTTCTTTTAAAATTAAATTCAATATACTTGATGCTAGTATTGTGACTAATACATTGCCACTTATCCAAAAAACCTTCTCTCTGTAAGCCAAAGGTAGGTTTCTTTAAAATCCATAGCCCCCAAGGCACTCTTTCTACCTCTAAATATGCTTTTAATGATATTAGTTCCCATTGCAGCCGTTTTAAATGAAAGGCTACTTTTTTGAATTGTGTAATGGTCCAAAATTAATATTTGCTTCTTGATTTAAAAGCTCCATAAACCTAATGTCTGTCTTAATAGAGTGCATTCTAGTAGTGTGAAACTTTCATGGTTACTTTCTACAATCTCAACAACATCATTGATTTTAATAGTGCGTGCACACAAAGCTCAAAAACTTGTGGTATAACAAAACGACAGAGCTACAAGCTGAAAACAGGGATGGTGAGGGGGACCTCTCTACAAACTGGCCCCCCGTATCAAAAAAGCTGCAAAGTTCATGATCTAGGTTGAGGTGCTGGCTCACTGAGCAGAGCTCAGCAGATCTCCCTCACTATGGGAAAAGAACTTGGCCCCTGCCTGGAGCAGGAGTTGTGCACTGAATCCGCAGGGTTCTCTTGCTGCAGACACACAGAATCCAACCTCAAAGTGCTCCTTTACTGAGTGGGAGCTGCACACTGGGGGAACAGTTTATTTTCATACTTTCTTCAGGACTGAACTTTGGGTGCCAATTTCAAAAACCGCAACTACACCCAATTGGTCCCCTGCATTGTTTGATGACACGAATTCCCCCTGGTTACATAAGGAAGGAATCAGAGCCACAAGGCTCACAAAGTGATGGAGCTACAAGCTGAAAACAGGGGTGGTGAGGAGGACCGCTCTACAAACATGACCCCATACCGAAAAAGCTGCAAAGTCCGCGATCGAGGTTGAGGTGCCAGCTCACTGAGCAGAGCTTGGCAGACCTCCCTCGCTATGGGAAAAGAACTTGACCCCTGCCTGCAGCAGGAGTTGTGCACTGAATCCACAGGGTTCTCTTGCTGCAGACACACAGAATCTGACCTCAAAGCACTCCTTTACTGAGCGGGAGCCACTCACTGGGGTACAATTTTTCCCGCCTCCCACCCCGTTCCCTCCTCCCCTTAAATGCTCAGTAGCCATTCCCACTCACACCAAAGGGACACTAAGATCATGAACTCTTGCAGTAACCTCACTAGCGGCCCACCCCATTGACTACATGAGGTATCCGAGCACTCGCCTAGTGCTACATTGCCCCCACTAACTGCAAGGTGCAAACAGCCTGAATCTACACACTGAATGAACTCTAATGTTTGACTTGGGCTAGCAATCTGACACTCCCATATAGGCCAGCCCCATGGAGACTAATTAAGCACTGCTAACATATGCTGCCATTATCTATACAGGTCTATAACTTAGATGCCTTGAATTGTAAGCCTTTTTTCTTGCTATGTGTGCTGTTTTCTAGGTGTCACTTCAGTTACATTATCTGAATTATGTTAGAAGGGACCACCTCCCCTAGAATAGGCTGGGCAGCTATAATCCCCCTACGGGCCTGCCCTGCAGTGCAACCTACGAGCTCCTGCATAAGAAATTATTTGCTTGCAATCACTGCTTAAAATAGGGATTAGCCAAAGTTGATGGACAGTGAATGCTGCCTAAAACATATTTAAATAAGCAATCTTGAATTGTGCATATTACTGCTGAAGACAGGGGTTAGCTAAAGTTGATGGACAGTCTACGCAGCCTAAAACATTTCTTAACAAGTAATCTTGAATTGTGCATAACACTGCTAAAGACAGGGATTGCTAAAGCTGACAGTTTATGTAGCCAAAAACTCATTTTAACTAGTAATCTTGAATTGTGTATAGTACTGCTGAAAACAGGGGTTAGATTAAGAATAATTAGCAAAAAGCTTGGTATAGTGCACATTGCTAAAAGAACTTACTGAAGGGAGCAGAAAGTACAGTAGCCCTGACAGGCTGAGCAGAAGCCCCCTTCACACCAGTAAAACCCAGTGTTACAACCTCAGCTACCTCAAAAGGGAATAGAGGACTGCTATGTCCTAGAGGAGGCAGAGGTCTTTCTGTGAAATTACACAAGGGCTGTACTGCCTACCAAACATGTAATCTGGGAGGCAGTCCACAGCCCACTACCCACCCTGTCCCAGGATGGATGGGGCAAAAAAGCCTTATACCCAACTCCCCAACAGGGGAGTACTCTTGGCAACACTCCACATACTCTCCCTCTCATGGGTAGACATGATGATAGGCCATGGAGACCCTGACATCAGGGGACCTCAGGACTATGACACCCCTCCCAGGGACCTACACTATGTCAAGCCCCACCCTAGCACACTAACTCTACTGATAGCCCATCAACTGATGAGACAGGGTGTATACTATGAGGTGCTCCACTTTTCAAGTAGGAGACTGAGAAGAAATCTAATACTTTCAGCCAGCCCTAAGCTACTTGGACTACTGGCAGTGCTAATTCTCCTTGCAGGTGACATCCAGCCCAACCCTGGCCCTACTATTGCCAATACCTTAATATCTTCCCCTCAGGACCCTCACTGGGTATCCTCCAAGGGTTTGAAGAATGCTCACATGAACATCTGCAACCTCAGACTGAAAATGCAAGAGGTACAAGCCTGATTGGACCTCTACAAGCCAAATATACTTGCCATATCAGAGACCTGGCTCAAGGCCCACATCCTTGCCCATGAGATCATGGTCCAAGGATACAACTCCTTCTGCAAGGACAGGGAGAGCAAATGAGGGGGCGGTGTGTTAATCTATACAAAGGACTGCCTAATGGTGTCAGACCTAACCCTGAAGCAGGACTCCATCCCAGACAGTGAATCTATTTTTATATGGGTTACCCTCAGCCAGACCAAACACCTCACTATAGGATGTGTCTACAACCCCCCAAAGTCGGCCCTCCAATCTCTCGAGGCAATCACCAAAACTATGGCCAAGGACATCTCCTTGGAGCACCTCATACTAGGGGACTTCAACCTAAATTGTGCTTATGATCCCAACAAAGACCTCTTGTCCCTGACACAAGAGGCAAATCTGGTTCAGCTTATCTCAAAACCCACCAGACTGAACCACAAAACAGGGAACCACACCATCCTGGACTGGGCTCTGGTGACAAACCCCAACAATATTCAGAAAACTGGCCTTATGGCTGATGCCTTAAGCAACCATTCCCCAATATTCTGTGTCTGGAAGAACCGTGTGCCCAGGGTCCAGCCCAGAATACTGACCGACCGATACTACTCAAACTTCTCGGCGGCACAATACAATGACTACCTCAACAGTCTGGACTGGAGCCCCATTAGGCTTCTCCCCTTCTTGGAAGAAGCACTAGAATACTTCCACAAATCACTGACTAAGGCAGCTAACCTCTGCACCGCTGAAGCAGCTCAGGGCAAAAGGTAGCTGCTACAAGTGGATTTCTCCAGAGCTAAAAGCCCAGATGATCTACCACGACAAGGCCTGGAAGAGATTTAAGAACTCCACTCTCCCGGCCGACCTTGTGGCATACAAAGCCCTGCACAACAAATGTAAGAGCACCATGAAACTGTCCAAAAGGGAGTATGTCACCCACCTCCAAAAGAACAGCTTAGGTAGCCCTAAACAATTTTGGTCCCATATCAACGAGCTGATCAGAGGAAATACCAAGGCTGAACCCAAACCTATGGAGGTCAACGGTGAGCTACTGAACGATGGCCCACAAATTGCCGCTGCCCTCAACACTCATTTCACTAATCTCAATGCATACAAGGCATCCCCCTCCCACTCCTGCACCAGACAAAGCAGAGCCCCCAAACCTTCAACGACCATTATTTCACCTAAGACTGTCAGGACCAAAGAGGTACGGAGTGTCCTGAGGGCCCTGAAAATCAAAGACCCAAGAGGATCTGATGGAATTAACCCCAGGCTACTCAAGGATGGCACCCTATCGCTCTCCAGACCTTTGACCTGGCTCATAAATAGATTCCTGCTGGAAGGAACCATTCCCCACCAGTGGAAACAGGCAAACATGGTTCCCATACACAAGGGTGGCTCCAGGGAGCACACGAGCAGCTATAGGCCAATCTCACTCCTCTGTTTGTTGGCCAAACTGCAGGAAAGGCTCATATACATCCAACTCCATGACTACCTGGAGACTCATCATCTATTGGTCTCCTCTCAGCATGGTTTTCGAACCAACCATGGCACAGACACTGCCCTCCCGAACCTTACGACAGACATACTCAGAGACATGGACAAGGGGACACCCTCCAGGGCAGTATTCATTGACCTGTCCAAGGCCTTTGACCTTGTCAACCACAGCCTCCTGCTAGATAAACTGAACAACATAGGCCTAGACCCACTTGCTCTCTAGTGGTTCGAGAGCTACTTATCTGACCACACCCAAAGAGTCATCTGGAAGGGAGTGCTCATCAGACAACCTGGCGGAGCTTGGCCCCTCACTCCAAACTGACCTCATAGAACTAGAGATCTGGCTAAAAATAAACAGAATGGTCCTGAATGCAAGCAAAACTAAAGCCATGATGTTCGGGCCCAGATCCCTGGGGCAAGACAGGACCAATGCCCTACAGATAAACTGACTTGCAGGGACCAGCATTGAAGTGGTGCCCTCCCTTAAATGTCTAGGGCTCACGCTAGACCAAGGTCTCTCCTACAAGAACCATGTGGCACAAGTGACCAAGTCCATCCACAGGAAACTTGGGATCCTGTATCGGATAAAGGATCAGCTCATACCTAAAGCTAGGCTCTCCATTGCCTCCAGCTTCCTGCTCCCCACACTGACCTATGCTGCCCCAGTAATACAGGGTATGGCAAAGGTAGAGGTCCACTGGCTGCTGATCCTATACAACAAGATAGCATGGTTCGCTACCCAGGATCACTCCAGAAGCCACCACTGTGTTACACTGGCTAAATTACAGTGGCCTTCTCTTAAAGCCTGCCTCCAATACCCCCCCTCCTCTGCCTAGCATTTAAGCTGCTCATCCCAGTAGCTTCACCCAGCCTTGCAGCTATCATTTCCCCCAAGCACAACCCTCAGACCCTGAGGACCTCAAGACAGACTCTGCTGGAAACCCCCAGTATCAGGACCCATGTGAGAGGCAAGTCATTCTCTGTCACAACCCCTAATCTATGGAACAAATGTCCACCTGTGATACAGGAAGCCCCCACTCTCATGAACTTCCATACCAGGTTCAAGACACACTTGCTTGAGGCCAGCACTTGTTATTGTCAGGGCAACTGACAGTCTACCCCACCCCCCTACCAACCTGCTTCAACCACTTCACTTGCACAACCCTGGCACAGGAGTATCCTCTATCTCAGTTACTCTCCAATGCCCTTGGCTTGGCTATACCATTATAGATAGAATGTCATTATTGCTCTGCATGTATGGCACAAAAAATCTGTAACTATTGTACCTGTATTTATTTTGTAACCTTCTCACTTCCTGTATCTCTCCATGTAGAGTCTCCCCGGGTCGCCCCTGAAAAAGGGACCTTCAGGGCTCAGTGAGCCTACCCGGTTATCAAAATTTAATAAAAAAAATAAATACATAACTTTTTTTGACCTCGAAAACATAGTGTTTCTTAATGGGGCTCAGTCACAAAGCTTGAAAACGTGTGTGGTTACTTTGCTTTGAGCTCGACAACATGATTGACATTCATGGGTGTGTTCATGGAGTGCAACAGTTTTCACGGCAACATTTTTTATTTTGAGCAAACAATAACATATTTTTATTGGCCTTTCTATTGAAATAAGCTGTTCTTAACAATTTTAAAGTTAGAAGCTGATAACTGTAAGCTTTACTTGTTTGATCTGATTTCAATTAATACAGACATTAAAAATGCACTATTTATTCCTGTGTTGAATCTGTTTTGAAATTGTATGTGCATGCTGATTTTTTATTTTACTATTGTCTGTTGTGAATGTATGTAAGCAAATGAATAGTTCTAGGAAGCTGACTATTGTTTGGTTTCTTTTATAGGTGTGTGATCCTGTATCATTATATTATCTGAAACCTGTATTTGTTAACAGCAAGAATGCCTACAAGACATAGGCAACAGAATAAACGTAGGAGGGATATGTATTGCAGCAATGTTAAGTTGGAGAAGAGTAATGTAGGTAGTAAAAATGCCACAAGGAAAACTAAACACAGTGGAAGGTTTGTACGCAGGAAAAGGTTGCCTGCTGCTTGTGAGATGCCTGCCTCAGTTAGTTGTTCAGGAACAACTGCAAAGTGCCCAGCTCCTGATCTTGCTGTTAGTAGTGTGGAGCAATGGAGAGCTGTTTGGGTTCCAACCTGTATACAGAAACACACTTCTGTGATTAGTGGCCATCTTAGCAAGTTGAAATTTTTCCCAAAATTAGCTTCAAAGGCTAAGGTTGATCAGATAATTTCTGCCATGTTGAGATGTCAATGCAAATGAATCAAGAGACAACTTGCCTTGATGAAACCATGTCTTTGGGTTTGTAGTTCTGTGAACATGGCACTTGCTGTCCTCGGACATTTGTGGATGCAAATGATGAGGGAGATTAAATGGTTCAGTGCTGTACAGAGCTCTGTTCACACTAGGCTGCAAAATGTTGGTACTCTGAACAGAGGCAACTTTTGTGAAGTCTTTAAAGGAACATGGCTACATAAACAGCACTCGGAGGCCTTTTTCTGGCAGGAGTCTTATCATGCAGTTTCTAAGGATCTCACAATTTCTGTCGATGAGGGTGGTAAGGCTTCTAATGTGTTGATTGTCACACACACTGATGAAGTAAGTGTGTCAGATGATGACACCAACTCAAGCACTGAGACAAAGAGGAAAAGTTGTGCAGCATGGCGATGTGATGAGAACTGACATCTCAGGCAAGCATCCTTTGATGCTATTGCACAATTGGTTAATCACTTTCTTGCCATGAAGAAGAAACAGAGATGCAACTTCTTATACAAGATTGATCTCTGTGAAATTCATAAGCATAAACAATTGCTGGGGCATTCCTTGGCTTGTTTCGATAGTGGTGTGTGCAATAGTGTCTTTCACCATATGAGCATGGTTGCTGTACACTATCCTGCAATGCTCAGTTTTGTGTACAAAATATACCAGTTAAGAAAAGATGTGTCAGTATACAAACAGCTTGATGAGTAATTGAAAGCAGGAGATATGCAAGCTACAAAAATTGTGATCAAGTATGTGCAGTGTAATAGTAAGTTATGATGCACCATGTGATACAGAAAAGGTCACAGCCAAAAGGATGGCCTTCAGGAAATTTAAGGGAACACAGTGGGATGAAGATAGGGAGGCATACCAAATTTCCCTAAGGGAAGCAAGGAAGGCAGTAAGGCAGGCAAAGGTCCAAACCAAGGAAACACTAGCACGAACAGTAAAAGAAGGTGATGAGACTTCCTATAGATTCATTAGTGAAAGGAGAAAGTCCAGAGGGAGTATTGCTAAGATCAAAGGGGATAAGCGGGCATGTGAGGAGGAGGACCATGTAAAAGTATGTATCCTAAACAGATACTTCTGCTCAGTATTTACTGAAGAGAAGGTAGGTCAGGACCCACAGCTCAGCACCATGGACACGTGGGGAGGGAGGTGTGCACTAGTCCCTTCATAAAAGAAAGAGTCCTACAAGATCTCAATAAGCTCAGGGTGGACAAGGCAATGGGACCTGATGGCATACATCCCAGGGTACTAAAGGAGCTAAGGGTGGAACTAACACAGCCATTATCACAACTGTTTAGTGAGTCTCTGACCACAGGAGAGGTCCCAGAAGACTAAAGAAGGGCTCATGTGATCCCGCTCCACAGGAGTGGTAGCAGGTAGAAGGCAGGAAACTACAGATCAGTCAGTCTTACCTCAGTACTGGACAAGATTGTGGAGGCACTCCTTAAAAAGCCCCTGGCACCATTAGAAAAACTTGAAAAAATGTGAGATTTAGACAGTTCAGTTTATATTTAATGAATTTTCTATAATTATTTACCTTTTTTCTTTATTACTGAGGACAGCTGTACAGAAGAGGCTTATTGACTTTTAGACGTTATCTACTCTTTCTGCTATCCTACACATGACATCATAATCTGGGTTGCACCTGGAAACAAGCTTCTGGTCATGGTGCTTTTCCCAGTTACCAACTTTTAAATAAGTAAATAAATAAAATAAGTAATCTCCCATTGATGTCATCGTAAATATCCCCACAGCAACAGATTGTGATGTCATAAACAGAACTGTGATGTCTTATGTAGGCATGCAGCCAGAACAGATAGGGCAGTGATCATGTTTACATTCAAATATCCTTAGTAATAAAGAAGAATGGGAAATACAGAAACAGTACTAAAATATAAGTTCACCAGTGCTAAACATCACATTTTCTCAAAGTTGTCACAACGGTGTCAGGGGCTCTTTAAGGAAAGGATAGCGCTTCACCTGGAATCCATAGGAGCACAAGATCCAAGACAGCATGGGTTTACAAAAGGAAGGTCCTGTCACACTAATCACAAAGATTTCTTTGACTGGGTAACAGCGTGGTGGACCAAGGGGGAACAGTTGATGTTGCCTGCCTTGACTTCAGCAAAGCTTTCAATACTGTTCCACATAGAAGATTGATTAATAAACTGGGTAAACTCAGGGTGGGTCAGAAGTTGGTCAACTGGGTGGCAAACTGGTTTATGGGCAGAAAACAGAGAGTGGTGGTAAATGGTATACAGTCAGAAGAGATGCAAGTCACAAGTGGGGTACCTCAGGGATCAGTTCTGCGGCCAGTCCTCTTCAATCAGTCTTCATCAGTGACATTGCAGATGGACTGGAGGGTAAGGTTTGTCTGTTTGCAGATGATTCCAAGATCTACAACAGAGTAGATGATTCAGATGAGGTAGGCAGAATGAGAAGAGAGCTGGATAAACTGGCAAAATGATCAGAAGAGTAGCAACTGGGGTTTAATGCAAAGAAGTGCAAGATCATGCACATAGGGAAGAGAAACCCTGAAGCCTCCTATAGGCTGGGAGGGGAGTTGCTGGCAGTCACAAGGGAAGAAAGAGACTTGGGCATCATCAGCAGCACAGATGACCTGAAATCATCCAAGCAGACCACTAAAGCAGTAGGTAAAGCTAGGTGGATGTTGGGGTGTATTAGTAGGGGTATCACAAGTTGTAAGAGGGAGGTAATAATCTCTTTTTATAAGACACTGGTTAGGTCCCATCTGGAGTACTGCATGCAGTACTAGAGGCCACACCTTCCCAAGGACATTAACCAAATTGAGGCAGTCCAGAGAAGGGCAACCAAAATGGTGCAGGGACTGCATCAGAAAACATATGAGGACAGATTAATGGAGCTCAATATGTATACCCAAGAGCAAAGGAGGGAGAGAGGTGATATGATCGAAACATTCAAACACATTAAGGGCATTAACAAGGTGAAAGAGTCTAACATGTTTCAATATATGAAAACTAGCAGGACAATAGGACACAGCATTAGATTAGAGGGAGGCCGCTTTCCTAATTCATCATCCATTGGATACCTTTAATTTCAGCATAAATATTTTGGCTGTATTGCCTAATCCTTATGCGTATCAATCTCCATGCATTTGCCCTTCAAATTGAAGGGAAAGCTGCTTTTCATACTTGTTTTTCATTTTTTTTGGTGTGCTGCTTTTATTGGGTTGCATCTAACATGAAGAATCCACCAAAAAAACTTGCTGACGTTTCCGATGTACAAAGCATCTTCCTCAGAGCCGATTCATCCCCATCTTACATTTTGGTTTATAGTGCTTGGGGTTATCATGGCTACTGTCTATCTCCACCATTTTGAACCATGACTAGTATTTTAATATATACATGACCTTAGTATTCGTGCTTATAAATGTATGTGTTCAATGTTAAAATCACAGACGTTACATATTTTGAGTTTAGTGGTACTACAGCGTTTTCATAAGGGGCCAATTGCTATATATCTTATTTAAGTATATACAACTTCTGCAGTCACCATTTTTTGGTGATCTCATCTGTAATTCATTAAGTAGCACATTGCTCGCTATCCACTCTTTTGTGTTTCCTATTGACACACCCTGCATCAAAGTACACAGTTATACATTTTTTCTTTCATTTTTATTACTTTAGGTTCAGATTTTCCATTTTTCTTTTTGCATGATGTCACTTACCCAATTTCTTTATGACCAGGAGGTTCTAAGTAGCATGACTCAACCTTACAGGATACTCAGGGTTCTGTACTCCTGTTTTCTCCTGAGGTGTTATTAAAGTCTGCTCAGTTAGAATTTCTTATTTTTTTGCACGTTCTTATCTTTACCCACCATCATTATTTAGCAGGGTTTTTTCTGTGCACCTTGTGACACTGGAATACTGAATCCTGCTCAGATCAGGGGTTACCTCTTTTATTTACTTTTTTCCTTTATCTGAACTGCTTTTATTTACAGTTTGCCACTTCTCATTATTTCAGAACACTGTAGTTCCGCGAGGCAGTACATTACCTGTATGACCTTTGGTTTTATTTTCTGACTCATGAAATGAGTACCTCCTATTTTATTTTACCCCTTTTCTTATGTATGTCAGTTGCTATCCAATTTACTTAAATGCTTTTATTTATTATGACATATGCAATAGTACAACCTGTGATGGTGCAAGGTGGACAAATTCATAGGTATGATTTCAGCCGAGTGGTAGCTTGATTGCTGTTGCCCAAAGATTTAGCTTTTGCACTTTAGATTTGGGTGGTTTCCTTACCTATAAGGATCTAAAAGGCATCATTAGACATAGTTACACTTATTTTCTTACATAACTACTGAGGCCATTATCTTCATTAAGACCTCTAGGGAACATAGTTTATAATTCATGTATCCAAAAACGTTCTCTTTGTTCCAGGAGTTTCTTCAGGTCACCTCTTCTTTTTGAGGTCTGTTCTAATTCAATCCCAACAAATCTAAGCGATGCTGGTGAGCCATGATTCCTTTCCTCCAAGTGTCTAGCCATTGCATAAGTTTGATTATTCACCCCTATTGCATAAGTTTGATTATTCACCCCTATTGCTATCTTATGTTCATTGATTCTGTTTTATTTCTCATTTTGTCTGACCTATGTAGGTTAGACCACAGGGGCACGTTAACATATAAATTTCTCCTAGCATCTTGCAGTTAATAAAATCATTTATATTGTATTTCTTTTTTTTTGTTCTTGGGTGGTTGAATGTTTTAATATTCATTGTGTTGTTGAAATGCACACATTTCCCACACCTAAAGTTACCTTTAGGTGGTTGAGCATCCAGTCCAGTCTTACGGTTTTAGTTTCTTCAAAGTAGCTTCACATTAATATGTCTCTTAAATTCCCAACTCTTTTTCTGGTGAGCCTCAGTCCATCCTGTAAGACATGGTTCTCCTCTCAAAATATTCAAATTTTCTTTATTATATGGTTTATTTTGTCCGTATTCCCATGGTATTCTGTACTGTATGTGATTTGCTGTGTACATGCTGCCCCTTGGAGATATTGTAAGATGGTATGGGTTGAGGTTTCACTGCTATGCTGATGATACCCAGCTCTACCTGTCTTTAGCTCCTGACCAGGATAGCGCACCCTCAGTATTTAATAACTGTCTCACTGAAATGCAGGATTGGATGAATTCCAGCTGGTTGAAGTTGAATTTGGGAAAGACTTAGGTGATGGTGGTGAACCCAGGCTGCTGGACAGGGGGGTCAGGGGCTGGTCAGCCTATGGGGCTTTTCCTGGGGGGCTCCCAGCTTTAGCTTCTGAATGGGTGTGGAACCTGGGGGTGGTGCTTGGCAATGGGCTGACACTACAATCTCAAGTGTCAGTAGTTGTCAAGTCCTTTTATCATCTGAGGAACATTGCTAGGGTCAAGAACCTTGTTCCATCCAGTGACTTTCCTACATTGGTCCACGCCTTTGTGACCTCATGTCTTGATTATTGCAACTCCCTTTACCTAGGGCTACCAGGGGTTGATATCCACCACCTGAAGCTGGTGCAGAACGCAGCAGCCCAGCTTTTGACGGGGATGCCACAGACATGTCATATCATGCCGGTACTGCAAGAACTGCACCAGCTGCTGATTCAGTGGCCAGTCAGCTTTAAAGTCAGATGTCTGACTTATAAGGCCCTACATGGACTTGGCCTGAACTACCTGAAAGAGCTTCTATCCCCCTATCGCCCCGAGCGATTGCTCAGCTCAGCTGATGAGGGGTTGCTAGAAATTCCAAGGGTGTCTTTAAAATCTTCTGGGGCCTCTGCATTTATGTATGCAGCCCCAGAGCTTTGGAATTCTCTACCCTGTCAGCTGTGGGAGTGCACGACCATGGGGGGGATTAAGCAGGCATTAAAAACATATCTATGGGCCGGCCTGTCAGCACAATGGTTGGATTTCCACTTGCAATGCCAGTGACCTGGGTTCAGGAACGAGCCCTGGTTGCTGGAGGGCCAGCCAGGGGGAGGAGGATAGAGCATCCCATGGACAGCTCTCCTTCTCTGGGGGGAAGGTGTGGGGTAGCTCTGGTGCCTGCTGGCTCCTAGAGGAGGCTGAGAGTAATGCAGGATGCATGGAGTGACTGGCAGCAGGGGGGAGGAGTGGACATTGGTGTATGCCTTGACATCACTACGTTTCCCTCCACAAACATAAGGAGGAAAATGGCTGGATGTTTGCTAGATGGCAGCTTCAGGATCCTCTGCCTGTCTGCCTCCTCCAGGGAACCACTCCCCACAGGACTCAGCAGTGCCCTGTGGCCTAGAAAAGTAAGTGCTGGTGTCACCCCTTCACTGGTGCATTCCCCCTCGGTGGAGGGGGACCCACCCGGTGAAGGGAAACACTGGGATACCATGGGGTAGGCTGCTATGCGGGACCTGTGGAGAGGGGTCTGGACTAGAGAGGGGAGAGCAGAGGCAAGAGGGATCCTAGAAGTGCCCAAAGGAGTGGCAGCATCTGAGCAAGGAGTGGGGGAAACAAATACAAAAAAAAATATATATATATAGATATCTTTGGTGCCAAGCGTTTGCTGCCTAATTGTATTGATTTTACTTGTCATCTGTTTATACCTTGTTTATCTTTTTATCCTGTTTTTACTTGTTCTGTATGTGAAGTGCCTTGATGCTCTTGAAAAGTGCTCAATAAAGTTTATTATTACGATTATTATTTTATCTTGTTTGTTCACTTTTACTTTTTTCTCCAGGGTACCTTGCCTTGTAATTTCCTTTGTTCTTTTTATTGCATCAATCAGTATGCCTGGATTTTAACCTCTGTTCAAAAATATTTGTCACATTGCTGCAATTTCTTTATTTGCGATTTGTTCTGCAGAGCAGTTCCTTTTTACCCAGAGCAGCTGGCCATATGGAATGTTTCTTTTCAAATAGTAAGGGTAACTGCTTTTCCCATGTAATAGCATATTCCTGTCTGTCATCTTTTTAAAAAGTGATGTTTCCAGTTTATTCTCTTTCTTATATATGTGCACATCTAAGTAATTTACCTCATTTGCACTGTGTTTCTCCATAAATCTCAGGTTTACATCACAATTGTTAATATATACAAAAAATTCTGACAGTTCCCTTCCAAAGGCACAGTACATCATCAATAAACCGGATCCATAGTATAATTTTTTCTTTCCATTTGTCGTTGATACTATTTCATATGAATTTATTTTCCCAGTCAGCTACATATAGATTTGGTAATGAGGGGGCAAAGATGGTGCCCATGGCAGTGTCATGATGTTGTTCAAAATACTTTCGATTGAATAAGAAGTAATTTGATTTTAAAGTGAATTCTGCTAATCCTTTCAAGAATTCTGAGGGAGTATATGTTAGGTTCTCTCTTCTGAAGTGTTCTTCTTATTGTTTCTACACCCTGAGCATGGGTGATGTTATTATATAAATTTTCTATATCAACTATTGCCATGATCTTAATTTTGCTTGCATTCATTTCTTTTGGCTTGTTCAGAAATACACACGTGTCCTCTATATATGATTTTTCACATTCTAAAAATGGTCTCAGAAAAAAATCTATATATTGTGAGATGGGTTCTGTGATAGAACTAATACTGCTTACTATGGGTCTTCCTGGGGGGCATTCCGCATTTTTGTGCACTTTTGGTAGCAGGTAAATTGTAGGTTTTATTGGGTGTGGAACTTTTAGGAAGTCTAGTTCTTTCTTTGTTAACCATTTGTTCTCTTCTGCTTCATTTAACATTTCTTCTATTTTTCTTTTTATTTCTTCAGTGGGGTCAGTTTTTAATTTTTTATGGTAAAATCCATTCCTTAGGTGGTCATACATCTCCTTCAAGTATATGTCTTTTGGCCATACAACCACTGCACCTCCTTTATCCGCCTTTTTGATTAGCATTTTTGAGTTATTTTTCAGCTCAATAATTGCCTGCCTTTCTTTTTGAGTTATATTTTATAATAATAATAATAATACACTTATTTATAAAGTGCAATATCATGAAACTATCAGAACACTGTACAGTTTATAAAACAAACCTCCACAAATAAATAAGACAGTTAAAATGAGTAAAATATACAGTTATAACTACAAAAAATCTGGAAAAGCACATTCAAATAAAAATGTTTTTAATGAAATTTGGAAGCTTTCCACTTTGGTTCACTTTTCTACTACTCTTTTCAAAAAGGTCCTCCATTTCTTTTGCTATGACTTTGCTAAATGTATTAACAACCTGTCTTTGGTCCCCTGGGGGTATCAATGATGATTTCTTTTTAAAGGGTGTATCTTCCCTTTTGTGTGTAGTTTCAATAATCTTTCCTCCCCATTAATTACAGTAGTCTCTCATGATATCACATATCTTGGGTGGTATGCCACCCTAACAGTGACATTTCTATGGTGACATGCGTCAATCTCAATAACAGTGCCATGCCACTGTAGAAGTGCTACTGGAAGGAGGCAACCACTTCCCCCAACCTGCACCCTCTCCCCGAACTAACTCCGATCTGGAGTTAGAATCCTTTAATTTGGGAGGTGCAGAGGGCGATGAAAAATGGCTTTCCCTTTGATTTGAAGGGTAAATAAATGGAGATGAACATGCATAAGGATTAGGCAATGAAGCCAGAATATTTATGCTGAAATTAAAGGTATCCAATAGATGATGAATTAGGAAAGTGGGAGCAACAAAAATGTAAAAAGTAAGACTGTTCCCAAAACGTTTTTCAAAGTGATGAAATACTGAGCAGAGGTTGTCACTTGAATCTGGTCACTTCAATACTAGTAAAATAATACAAAACCACAACTGATATAGTGTTTGTGTTTTGATTTAAGAGTGCTCCCAAATGTGTCTGTTTCCTGGCTGGGAAGTAAACAAGCTGCATAGTTTAAACCCCTAGGTTAGCAACTTATAAGAGCTCCAAATGCTGTCATTGAGTTACACATGTAAGGAAAACTACAGTTACACCTCAGGAGTGGCACTAAGGAAAAAGGTTTATTAAAGAGTCTGTCATGTATTTGCCACTGCCACTGAAAAAGAATTTGGAAACAATCTCAAATGAAAACAGTGTTGTCATACTAGTAAATGGTGTTCCAACAAAGTCAAATGTCATTTGGCAAGATGTTGTCAATGTGCAGAAAGTGAAAACTGCTTTACAGTACCTGAAGAGCAATAATCCTTTTTATACTGCCCTTGACATTAAAGAACTGTCCAATATGAGTGCTCAGTCTGGAGTGGTGGACACTAGGAAGCCAATGATTGAGAAGATCAATGCTGCAACTAATGAAAATTTGTATGAGCAGTACACAATTCACCCTCTACATGATGGGGATCCAATTGGTGATAATATTGAACTGTACCAGATGACACAGGTTGAAGGTAGTAGTCCTGTTAGCATATGGAAGGAAATACTGGAAGCCCGTTGATCCCCAGATTTATTCCCTCAAGGTACAGGAGGTCATCTGGATGTACATGAGGTGCATGTTCAAGGTGCTGAATAACATACATTAAGAGTCTTAAACAAGGATGGCAAATGTATTAGGAACATACAATATTTGTTCCATCTGCTGTGGAAGAGTGGGCTTAGTATCCTCTCTGCATCCATTACACATACACTGTGGTTGACTACACTTAAAGGAGACTGTGAAACATATGAAGAACAGTTCTACCTTTCATATAAGACCTTCAAGACTGAACAGTCCAAAACACACATTCGTAGACTGGAATTAGAGAAGGAGCAGATGGATTAAGTTAAGAAACAGCTTGAGGAAGATACCCCAGGGAATTCTCAGGAACACACAGGTTCTGTGGGAGAGGGCACTCTTGGAGCTTCTCTCCCAATGAATGATCCTATGGTTCTGATGATCTCCCAATGAATGATCCTATGGTTCTGATCAGTGAAGTTGAGAGTACCATGGATCATGCTTCTCATGCAAAACAAGGATCCCAGTGTACTGATAGATCAACTGAATAGGCAGCAGTTTGTTGCTTATGATGCTGTTACTGAAGCAGTGACACATGGCATCCTTCAAGAGAAGAAACAATGTATATGCAGAAACTACAAACCATTGCAAAAGTTTGTTAGTGGTTCCACTGGCACAGGTAACAGTTTTGTTATCAAAGCTATCACAGCAGGGATAAGGAAACATACAGGAGAGGTGATGTCTGTAGCTGTAACTGCTCCTACAGGCTTGGCTGCATGCAACATTGGTGGTGTTACTCTACACCAGTGGTTTATGCTACCTGTAGAACATGGGAAAACAGGAGAGTACCAAAAACATTCCCGTGATGTGGCATCTGAGCTGCGACCAATGTTTGGCAAGATTAACCTCACCCAAATTATCCAGGCCCCCACTAGGATCTCCCATCATGGTTCCTGCCCACCCTCTTAGATTGGATCCTGACAAATAGGAAGGTAAATTTCCCCTCAGCTGGAGTTCTACCTGACTCCATAAGGGATCACTGTCCAGTGTATTGCATTTGGGACATCACCTCCTCCTCATTCCACTGTAAAGTCTTATCCTTTTCCAACATTTCCAGGCTCAACTATGATGCATTCCTACAGGATTTAAAAATGATCAACTCATCTTCCCTCTACATAACCAATGATATCAACATAGCAACTGAATATTTCAACAGTGCCTTACTCTCTCATCAACACCAACATATCCCAGTCACCACGCACAGGGTAAAAGGTAAAGTCACCAAAAGGCTCAAGTGTCCCCTTCTCCAGCTGCTTAAATGGAGGGATAAACTCTGGGCAATGTGGAAGTCCTCATCCCTTCTAGCTGACTTTGAGGCCTACAGATCCCTTTGCAACACATGTAAAAAGGAGATTCGATCAGCAAAGAGCAGCTACTACCGCAATCTGCTCAGTTCCTCTGCCTCTAACCCTAAACTTTACTGGTAACAAATCAATGAAATCCTGGGGAATGACAAGCCAATGTCACCAAATGAAATGCTAGTCAACAATACCCCCTGCAATAACTCTCTCACCATTGTGAATGCCTTTAACTCCCTCTTTTCCTCACTTCCCATCCCCACTCCTTCACTACCCAACATTTCTCACGTGTCCTCAACTCCACTTACCACTGCTTCCCCCTCTTTTGTGCTGACTCTAGTCACACGTCAGGAGGTCCTTAGACTACTAAAATCATTACTGGCAAATGGCTGTGCTGGACCGGATGGTATTCATCCTAGGATCCTTAGGCAGTTTGCTTCATGTCTGGTGGCTCCTGTGACCAGGCTTTTCAACCTCTCGATCTGCTCTGCCTCGATCCCCTTAGTCTGGAAAGTTGCCAGAACCATTCCAGTGTTTAAGAAAGGAGACATCAAAGTCTTACTGAACTACTGCCCTATATCACTCCTGCCCACGCTCAGTAAATTGCTTGAAAAATGGATTCACTGACAGGTCTCTGCATGCCTCCACAATTCCAACCTCCAAACTCCAGTACAACATGGCTTTAGGGCTGGGCACAGCACAACTACTGCTCTCACCCAGTTTACCAATGATGTCAAATGCAACATGGGCAAGGGTTTACTTACTGGAGCAGTGTTCATAGACCTCTCCAAAGCATTTGACATGGTGCATCACCCCCTTCTTCTGGCTAAACTGTGGTCGCTCGGCACCTCTGACACTACACTATCCTGGTTTGGCAGCTACCTAGAAAATTGATCTCAGGCTGTCTCTTTCTGTAAGGCTCTCTTCTCCCCTACTCCTATCTCCTGTGGTGTCACACAGGGATCAATTCTTGGTCCTCTTCTCTTTTCTCGTTTCCTAAATGATATCCCCACTCTGCCTACCCACTGCAGTATTATCATGTATGCAGATGGCTTGGTGCTTTATTCTGCCTCCAAGTTTATTGTTGACATCAATCATAGGTACAGGTTTATCAGAGCTTTTTTAGACCAAGTCCATTATAGCTCGCAGTCTCATCTAGTGTAACACAGAATATTGTTGGATGCCAAATATGTATCCAAACATGTCTTAAAGCTAAGCATACTGTAACTGGTCTCTACTTCTATTGGAAGTTCATTCCATGTTTTCGCCACTCTAATGGAAAACCAGAGCTTCCTTCTATTAGTGTTGAACCTATCAGAATCAAATTGTAAGGGGTGTGATCTAGTATTAAGAATTTTATGTTTAAATTCTAGGCCCAGGATCTCACTTAACTGAGCGTCCCTTGTTGCTTTATATACCAAACACATATCACCTCTCATTCTCCTGTATTCCAAGGAATAGAGCCCTCGAGTGTTGAGTCTAGAATTATAATCCAGCCCTTGAACCTCCTTGATCCTATGTGTTGCCCTGTGTTTTATCCTGTCTACAGCAAGAATTTCCCCCTTTGTACCAGGGGACCAGAACTAAACACAGTACTCAACATGCGGTCTAACCAATGATGTGTAAAGAGGGACAAGAACATCCCTACTCCTACTCTTGATATGTTTATTTATGGAGTATGATATTCTGCTGGCTTTGTTAATAATCTGATTACATTGAGACTCGAAGCTGAAATCTTCACTAATCTTGATACCCAGATTTCTCTCTTCATGAACTTTATTCAAAACCTTCCCACATAATATATAATTAGCCTGTGAGTTTTTGTTTCTGAAGTGCATTACACTGCACTTATCAGTATTAAAAATTAGTTTTTTCTCATCTGCCCAAGTTTTCAGATCTAATAATGCTTGTTGTAAGACAGCAACATCGGCACTATTGTTCACAGTATATCCCATCCTTGTATCATCTGCAAACTTTGATATCCAAACATTAGAAGTAGTATTCATGGATGAAATATAGATGTTAAACAAGCAGGGACCAAGTTCGGAACCCTGTGATACCCCACTGGTCACCTCTACCCAATCAGAAAATGCCCCTTTTATACCGACTCTTTGTTTACGGCTTGGGAGCCATGCTTCGATCCATTGGGTTAGTTCACCAGTTATTTTGTGTGTTATTAGGGCGTCTATGAGTTCTCCATGTGGGACTTTATCGGATGCTTTGGAGAAATCTAAAAAAATAACATCCACAGAGTGTCTATCATCCAGAGCTTTACTGACCTTTCCATAAAACTCTAACAGGTTAGCCTGGCACGACCTGCCCTGTACAAATCCATGCTGAGTATTATCTATAGTACCTGTTAACTTTATTTTTTTTTAAATGTATTTATTATTGTATCAGAATTACAACCCTTTGAGTCAGGGACTCATTTACAAAGGCTCATTGTCGTACACAGAGTAGGACAGGGAGGCTAAAAACATACATTGTGTGGGAAGCAGACAGTAGTATGGCAGAAATATATACAGTTACACATTGTACAGTTAAGAACAGAAGGTCAAGAAAAGTAGGAGAGAAAAAATATGCCCCTTCTTACAGGAGACATGCCTATACATGACAGTAGCTAAGCAAGAAGGAGTGGTCATTGACATATATACTTGGGTACAGTAGTGGTAGCTGGTCAGAGCATGGTGTTGAGTTCAGGATTGCAGGTGAGGTTTATACGTGGTTGTGACTTAGCATTCATGGGAGCTGTACACTGGTATAAGAACCAGGTGGGTGGTATGGGATTAGGTAACAGTAGTGGAGCAGTTATTTACAATTGCAATGATGGGAACTTAGAAGGTGGCTACGCAATTTGATTTGTAATATGATCTTTAATGATGCCTTCCAAAATTTTACCCAAGATTGTCATCAGGCTAATGGGCCTGTAGTTTTCAACCTTGTGTTTAATACCCTTTTTATGGATTGGTATCACAACAGCCTGTCTCCACGCCTCTACAACCTTCCCCTCTAGAAGTGATTTTGAATAAATAGCTATGATAGGGTCTACCAATAATTCTGCAAGTTCTTTAATAACTCTTTGATGTAAACCATCAGGACCTTGCAATTTGTTTTGGTCAATGCTCAAAAGTCTTTTGAGCACATTGTCCCTGACGATAAGAGGTGTTATAGAGGTAGAATGGTTGCAGTGATGTAACCTAGGGGATGTTTTGTCATTAAAGACGGAAACAAAAAAGTTGTTATAAAGCTCAGCCATTTCTGTATTATCAATAATCATATTACCAGATGAATCCATCAAGGGTCCAATATTTTTACTTACACCCCTCCTGTTATTGATATAGGTGTAAAAAGATTTGTAATTATACTGAACCTTGTTGGCTAATCTGATCTTGTGATCTTCTTTTGCCCTTCTGATGCTGATTTTAGATTTTTTTTAAAGTCTTCTATAATTGTCCCAGCATATCTTAGTTCCACTTTTCTTGGCCTTCCTATATGCTTTATTCTTCTTTTTTATAGATTTCTTCACACTGGGAGTAATCCATCATGGCCATATTTTGTTGACCCCTGCATATTTATGAAACACTGATGTATATGCTTTTATAAGGGAAATAATTTTGTTCGTCATAAATTCCCACATGTGTTCTAAGGCTAGATTTTCAAAATCATCCTCCCAATTCCATAAAGCCAATTCTGATCTCATACTGGCAAAGTCTGCTTTATGGTACTTGTAGACTAGTGTATTCCCATGACCGTTTCCCAACCTTCCCTTATAGGTAAAAGTAACCATAGCATGGTCACTGGAGCCTAAAGGTGTTATGACTTTACAATCCTGGATATTATCCATAAGATTACTTAGGACTAAGTCCAATACATGATTTCCCCTAGTGTTGGTATTAATGTACTCCATCATGCCTGCCAGTAAAACAATTTCAAGGAATCGTGAATCTTCTGTATTGTTTGCTTGAAGGGAGTCCCAGTTAATCCCAGGGAAATTAAAGTCTCCAACCAGTATACAATTCTCTGTCATATTAATACTACTTATAAATTTCATCAAGAGTACTCCATCTTGTTGTAGCATGGAGGGGGGCTTATAAACCAGCACTATGTTAATATTTGCAGAATGTGGTGGAGAAATTTTTACCCATAGGGTCTCAAGCCTATCCCACTGGGGTTTGACAAGTCTGTGACTGTAATATCTCTAATATAAAGTGCCACTCCACCCCTTTTGTAGGTTTCCTGTCCTTATGCTACAGGGTGTATCCAGGTATGTTCTTTTCCCAGGGGTCATTCTCTTTCCATCAAGTTTCTGTAATGGCACAAATATGTGTGTTGGAATTACATAGTGTGTAGAGAAGTTCATCAAATTTATTATTTAAACTTCTAGCATTTATAACCAGGAAATTCCACATTAATGGTGCAACCTTCTCTGCCATTGTAAGTTGATATTGGAGCCCCCTTATCCTTCCCTGCTTCAAGTTTAAACCCACATCTATAGCGTGGCATAGTTTATTGGCTAGAATGTGCTTTCCTTGCCTACTGAGATGCAATCCATCCCTGGCAAACAGCATCTGATTGCCAAATGTAGTCTCATGTTCTAAATAAGTACACCCTTCCCTATAGTACCATCTTTTTACCAGCCATTTAGAGTTTGAATGTCTCTTTTCTTAGTATAAGATGCTTTAGGTACTGGTAATATCCCATATATATTACAATCACTGCCATTTTTTGTCAGTTCTTCCCCGAACTGTTCAAAGTCCATCGAAATGTCTATTAAGCTGCGTCTTCCTATATCATTCACTCCTGCATGAATTAGAACAAGGGGTTTAGTAGTGGGCTCTTGTAAACCTGCTAACAGTTGTTTAATGTCATTTATTCCTGCTCCTGATGACACACTTACTGTAGTTTGCAAATTCCTATATCTACATAGTATGTAATCTGTGCAACGCAGCATTGAATCTCCTATAATAAGGACATCTTGAGGTACAATTACACCATCTAGTGGTGTATTATGGGTGTTATTTCTTGCTAGGTCAGCTGGGGCAGGATCCAGTTCATCACTATGGTTAACTACATGGGGGTTTGATGCCCCTTGAATTAGGTGGCCATATACATCGTTCAAATTTTCATCTGGATTTAAAACACTGTATCTGTTTGGGGTTAAAATATTTGTTGTGCCTCCTATGTTTCTTCTTCCTTTTTTACTTTTAGTATTAATTACTTTACACCATGCGTCATCTAGCACTTCCTCAGCATTTGTGGATAAAGACTTTGGTTCCAACTCAACAGTTTTTTCAGCCATGTTGTCAATAAAGGTTTCCAATCTGCTTATATCTGCTTGCACCTGTACCCTGCACTGTAATAGTACAATTTCTGCCTGAAGAGTCTCTACAAGGATACATTTGTCACATACAAACCCCTTTATTTCATTCCCTTCCGCATACATCTTACATGTACCACACAGGTATGAATGAACATCTTTCCAAAGGAAGTTCAGGAAGAGTTTAGGAAACTGGGGAGGGGTCTCAAGCAAGTAGCTACTTCTGTCACTTTCTCAGAAGTACTACCTGTGAGGAGGCAAGGGAGAGCATAGGAGTGCATGCACCAGGAACTTTAACTCATGGTTGAAGAACTGGTGCTGTGAGGAAGGGTTTGGATTCATTGGTGACTGGGGACCCACCCGGAGGGATGGAGGTTTGTTCAAGCCTGACAGCCTGCATCCATCCTCAAGGGGAATCCAAGCACTCAATGATAAGTTTAAATGCTACATTGACAAGCATTTAAACTAGCAAAGGGGGGTGGCAGGCCAGCAAGGAGGGTACCTACTTGCTCACCCCCCCCACAGCTAGCAGTGGAACCAGTGAACCAGAGGAGTGGCTATCTCTGCAAAGCAGTCTGCAAAAGATGGAGCTTAGTGCCCAAGAGGTGGATAGGCAGAAAAGGGGCAAACTTCAGCAGATGGGCAGACAGCAAGGAGAACCAGGGATAAATGACAACCAAGGAAGGGGCTGGAGTAGAACAGTGAGACAGTCTAGGGAGGTCAAATCATGGAAAGCCATGTGTGCAAATGCCAGGAGCCTTATCAACAAGATGGAAGATCTGGAGGCTGTCATGGTGCAGTCAGACCTGGACATTGTGGCCATCACTGAAACCTGGTGTAATGATAACCATGACTGGGAGATGGCCATACCTGGCTACAACATATTCAGAAGAGACAGAGCAGGAAAGAAGGGAGGAGGAGTAGCACTCTATGTGAAAAATGACATAAGGGCCACAGAGATCCAGGAGGAACAAAATGGGGGAGAGATACTGTGGGTTAAGCTGGAAAGGAAAATGGGGACAGCCATCCGCACAGGTGTGGTCTATAGACCACCAGCCCAGGAGGAAGAAACAGATAGGGAGCTGATGCTAGCCATCCAAAGGATGTCAGACAAGGGTGAGGTAGTACTGGTTGAGACTTCAATATTCCAGATGTGGACTGGAGCATCCCAGCAGCAGCATCAACTAGGAGCAGATTTATCCTGGACTCCTTCAGGTGCCTTCCTCAAGCAACTGGTCATGGAACCAACTCGGCAGAAGGCAATACTGGACCTTGTGCTCACAAACAGGGACAGTGTGATGGGGTAACAGTGGGGGAGCACTGGGGTTTGAAATCACAGAAAGAGCAGAACCAAACCACACAAAAACAAGTATCCTGGATTTTAGGGGGGCAGACTTTGTGAAAATGGGGAGATATTTGAAAGAGGCATTAAGGGGAATGGGACAGGAATCAGGGGTTGAGGAACAGTGGGCAGTATTTAAAATGGGGATTACAAGAACGACAGAATTATGTATTAAGCAGGTAAGCAAGAGGAAAAGGAAGAGGAGACCATTATGGTTTTCCAAAGAGATAGCAAAGAAAGTGAAAGCCAAAAAGATTGCATTCAGGCAATACAAAAGACACAGGAAGAAGGGGATAGGGAGAAGTACCAGGAGAAGCAAAGGGAGGCAGGGAGGTCAGTAAGGGAAGCCAAAGCTCAGATAGAAGAACACATTGCAAAATCAGTGGGTAGAGGGGACAAAACCTTTTACAGGTACATAAGTGAAAAAAGAAAGACAAAGGGAGGGATAGTGAGACTGAAGGGGGAGGATGGGGGCCGCATGGAGGATGACAACAGTAAAGCTGACATACTGAACAGGTATTTCTGCTTCAGTCTTTGCTGAGGGAAGGGAGGGCATGGGTCTGAAGGGAGTACAAGGGGTGAGAATGGTGCAGAAATGGACACAAGTCCCTTTACACGAGAAAGGGTCCTGAAGGAACTGGAAGTAATAAGAGTTGATAAAGCAATGGGGCCAGATGGGGTGCACCCCAGGGTCCTTAAAGAACTAAGAGAGGTGGTGGCTGAACCTCTGGCTATCCTGTTTAGCCAATCACTGGAAACAGGGGAGGTACCTAAAGACTAGAGGACAGCAGATGTAGTCCCCTTATACAAAAGTGGGAACAAAGAGGAAGCAGGGAACTACAGACCAGTCAGCCTCACCTCGGTAGTGGGGAAGATCATGGAAGCACTACTGAAGGAGAGATTGGTGGAACATCTGGTTGTCAATGGACTACAGGACCCAAGGCAGCATGGTTTCACCAGGGGGAGGTCATGTCAGACCAACCTCATTGAATTTTTTGACTGGGTGACTAGGGAGGTGGATCAGGGGAAGGTAGTGGACATGGCCTATCTGGACTTCAGCAAGGCCTTTGACACTGTGCCACATAGAAGATTATTACACAAACTGGGGAATATGGGTGTGGGCAGGACAGTAGTGTGGTGGGTAGATAACTGGCTGGGTGGCAGGACACAGAGGGTGGTGGTAAATGGCTGTCACTCCACAGAGGGAAGAGTGACCAGTGGGTACCACAGGGATCAGTGCTGGGACCGGTCCTATCAACATCTTCATCAGTGACATTGCGCAGGACCTAGAAGGCAGAATTTCACTGTTCGCTGATGACACAAAGCTCTGTAACAGAGTAGACACACCAGAGGGTGTAGACAGAATGAGAAGCGACCTGCAGAAACTTGAAGAATGGTCAGGGTTTGGCAGTTGAAATTAATGCAAAGAAGTGCAAGATAATGCATATGGGGCACAATAACCCTGGCACAATATATCAGTTGGGGGATGAGGATATAGCATGCACCAAGCAGGAAAGGGATCTTGGGGTTATCATCTCTGATGACCTCAAGGTAGGGAAACAGTGTGACAAGGCAGCAGGTAAAGCAAACAGGATGCTGGGATGTATAGGCAGGGGCATTACCAGCAGGAAAAGGGAGGTCATAATTCCACTATACAAGACAATAGTGAGGCCCCACCTGGAGTACAGTGTACAGTTCTGGAGACCATACCTACGTAAGGACATAGACAGGGTAGAGAAGGTTCAGAGGAGGGCAACAAAGATGGCGCATGGATTGCATCACAAGTCCTATGAAGACAGGTTGGAAGGAACTGAACATGTACTCCCTGGAGGAGAGGAGGGAGAGAGGGGATATGATAGAGACATACAAGTATCTTACAGGGAGGAACAGGGTGCAGGAAAACACGATTTTTAAGCGAAAAAGATGTTCCAGGACTAGAGGGTATGGGCTGAAGTTGGAGGGAGGACGATTCAGAGGAAACATGAGAAAGAATTTCTTTACAGAACGGGTGGTGGACAAGTGGAACACCCTGCCAGAGGAAGTGGTGGGGGCTGAAACAATCATGGGATTTAAGAATGCATGGGATAGACATAAAGGAATTCTGGAGGTCAGGGGTAAGGTACAACAGACTTCTAGGAAAACAAACTGAACTTACAAGCTCAAATGGGCAGACTGGGTGGGCCATAGGCCCTTATCTGCCGACACTGTCTATGTATCTATGTATCTTCATATCTACCTTATAGTACACAGATCCACTACAGTTTTTGTAGGATTTCTCATCCCAGCTTGTTCAGCTAATTAGCTGACACAGCAGACACACGCAGATGTGCATATCTCTGCACACAACTTCACGTGCGACGACGCGTGCCCTGCCCGTGCTTGCCCTGCTCACAGCAGGGCCAAGTTAAATAGTATCTTTGTGACCTGGAAGTGGTATAGGGGTCACAGCCACTTGCAAGCATTGCGAGTAAAAATAAACTTAAACAGGAAAGCTGTTTTCTAGCTCTCTGTGCATCTGCCACTCATCCATGGCCCAGGCACATAAGCTCTAGCAGCAGTAGTAATGAAATATCTAAAATAGCAGACTTGTAGTTCTTGAGTGCCTCTCTAAGAACTACAGTGCTCTCCACCTGCTTCCTGATGTCTGGAGGCAGGGCTCAGTGGTCAAGTTTGTGCCCTTGTGATTCAAATTACAGGCTTCCTGTCAGTTTCCAATTAAATTACAATCAACATCTCTCTTCTGTCTTTCAGACCCTACATGCCTGGTTTTCCTCTAACTTACAAATCCTGAATTCATCCAAGACCCAGGCCATGCTCTTTGGGTCCTCTAGAAAGGTACCTGATGAGTCCCCCAAGCTCCTGGTCCACTACTGTGGTGGGGCCACTGTTGATAACACCTTATCCTTCAAATATCTTGGGGTTACTTTGGACCCAGTACTTGACTTTGCAGCTTACGTCAGTGAGGTATGCCGATCAGTCAACACCAAGATTGGTGTGGCCTACAGAGTGTGTCACTCTCTCATTGCAGTGGCTAGGATCTCAGTAGCAAGAGGTGTTTTACTCCCACAACTGTTATATGCCCGCCCTGTACTCTCTCATGCCAATGCTGGGGTTCTTCGCCAATGGGACATATCTTACAACAACATCTGTAGATTTGCCTTATCGGCTCCTTGCTTAACCCATCATTGCCAGCTCTAGTCTGCTTTAAACTGGCTGTCTCCCAAAGCCCTATACTCTTATACTCTTGGATGTTTTGTAGACTCCCTATCCAGAACCACCCCGGGTGACCTGCTTACCCCTGTCTCTCACTCTCGCTCCCTTAGGTCTTCCACCTTCCCCTTGCTCACTGTTTAGCCCTGTTCCACTAAAATAGGTGAGCAAGCTTTTTCTTATTTTGCTCTTCAGTTCTGGAACTCACTCCCTCTACTTGCTAAGACCTCCTCATCTCACCTTACTTTCAAGCATGCTCTGTTCTCTCACCTTTATGCTCTTGTAACCTGCGAATGCACTTAACTGCTGCTTGTCTCTCATCTCTGAACAATCAGCTGTATACATTCTCTTGTTTATGTAAGCTTTATGTGTACTAGTGTTTCCTGTCTTTTCTCCCCTAGCTAGGCAATATGACTGTTTGTTTGCCAATGTGCCATCATTGAGCGATTATGCAAGTTCTGTTCAACCTGTTCCTCATGTTATCTCCGTGCTGTTAATTCCTGTAATCTGCTTCTGCTGATGTGATTGTTGTCTTGACAGTTAACTGACTTTATGTACCTGATTGTTGTTCACTACTGTATTTGTCAACTTGTACTCTCCCGGGTCTGCCTGAAAATAGGCATTTTTTTTGTATAGTGCACTTACCCGGTTACCAAAAGCTAATAAATAAATAAATAATTGACTTGCAGTACAATGTACAGAAGACATTCATAGAGGCACTAGTTATCAAGTTTGACAACACTGAACAGTCATTACCTATTTCCAGCACGATTGTAAAGTTCCAAATCATGACAGACATATATGTAACTAGGAAACAGTTTCTGGTGTGTATTGCATATGCTGTATCCATACACAAGTCACAAAGCTTAAGTTTGGAGTCAGCAATGGTCGACATAGGCACTGGCATTTTTAAAGATGGCATGAGCTATGTTGCACTTTCATGTATATGGACTCTGGCTTGTATATCATCTGCGTAGCATCACATAAAATCCATGCTGACAGACAATGCATCATAGAGTACAACAGACTACGTATTCTGTACCAGCGGTCATTACCTCTTATACCATTACCCATTCCCCAATGCCTGTTGGTGCCTGTAGGGTGGGGGTGAAGTGGTAGGGTGGTAACCCTAACATCAAATTTCCAAACTTTTGTCACTGTGACGTCAACCCTAACTTATGCGTTAACAGAGTTTTTTGTAATGAAAATATATAGATACAGTATATCTATATATCGTATTTTACCATTTAGAAGCCACAGCTTCTATTATATTTTTCCATTTTCAGCTGTGGCTCCTAAATGAGGGTGGCTTGTATTCGGGGGCGGCTTTAATTAACAACCTGTGTTTTTACCAGACAAAGCCTTTCTCTCTCCTTCTTGCCTGCTCACAGTTCCTCTCTCTCTCTCTCTCTCTCTCTCTCTCTCTCTCTCTCTCCATCCTGCCTGCAAACAGCATTTCAACTAACAGACACACAGGTAGACAACTAATGGAGCAATACCAATCTCAATCCCAGATGCTCACTTCCTCTGTTTGCTGTACTACTCTGTCCCTCCTGCCTGCACACAGCACTTTTATCTGCCACACTGCTTGTGAAAGGCCAAGAAACGTTTCCCCTTACCACAGCTCCACCAAAAATGCCACAGATCAGAAGTTAAGACCATCTGGAACACTCGGGTGGTTCAATACAACTGAAGAACCCCATAGCTGCTTGTTCTGTACTGGCATCCATACTCATTGATTTTTTCTTTCTAGCTGGAAGTTATCTTAGTGAATGGGAAACAGCTGCCTACCGAGTATTTCACCATTTTCAAAGCCAGGCCCCTTTAGAAGCTGTAGCTACTAAGCATAGCATCGGGGATGGCTTCTATTAATAAACATTATTTCTGCTGTGTCTTTTATTCAGGGGCAGCTTCTAAACTAAGGCAGCTTCAAAACAGTGAAATACAGTGTATACATATATAATATATATATATATGATATATATATATATATATATATATATATATATATATATATATATATTAGTAGCACGGTAGTGCTACCATAGTTAGGGTTGAGGAGTCATTTACACGTTAAACCTAAAGTTTTGCACCTTAATAACTTTGCAGCCATTCAGCAAATTTGCCTGAAATTTGGAATACATGATCAAGAACAATATATCTTGGGATCTTCCAACTTTTATACTGTTTGGATATACGGCTGTGGAGTTATTAAGCATAATCTACGCCCATGTTTACACTTTTTTACAATTCTTTGGTCGTCTCTACAGGTCACACGGTTTGCACGACCAGTCCAAAATCTATAGGGAATGTGTGACCAGGGTCCCCAATGTGCCTTTTGAAGATTTCGTGAAAACATATTAAACGGTTCAAAACTTATTCAAAAAACAGTTTCCCATTATAAGTCAATGGGAAAAGTTAACAAAAAGTTCAACACTTTCACAAATGCAGTTTTTACTTTCACAAATGGTCCTTTTACTTTCACAAATCCACCAATTTTTTTTCAGTTGGTGATCAGAAAAATGATTGGCATTTAAATTTGGGACCCTCTAGCGACACAATTCTTTTTGTGTTAACCTAGTCGGACCCTGAGGATGCAAGGCATGTCTTTATTTTGAGGTTAAACACCCTAGAAATATGTTTTTCAAGTTTCTTGAAAAAGTACTTTCACAAAGTAGTGTTGCACTCACAAAAGTGTCACAGATTTTTGCGAAAGTGTTCACAAATTGCGACACTTCTTTTCCAGGCTATGGCAAAATGACAGCAATTCTTTGCCACCCTGCTGCAAAAGAACGGTTTAGTCTTTTGGGCTAAAATTCAGAGGGATCACAGCCAACATCTTACAGATGTGCCTTTCAGTGTTTTGGTGAAAAAATATTACAGGGCAGCAAAATTATGGCACTCCAAATTTGACGCTTTTTCCCATAGGATAACATTACAGTGTCCGCCACATTACAGGAATCCTTTGCCACCCTGCTGCAAAATAACAGTTCAGTCTTTTGAGCTGAAATTTGGAGAGAAGAAAACCAACATCTCACAGATGTGCCTTTCTGTGGTTTGGTGGAAAAATATTACAGGGAGCCAACGTTATCGCATTCTGAACTTCTCTTTTTTCCCCATAGGATAACATTACGGCGTTCAGCGCCTTTCAGGGCCTGTATCTCGGAAACGGTGCGAGGTAAGCACTTCTAGCATCAGAAAATTGCTTAGCCCCACAAAACTAGCCAGGAAAGTCATACATCATATGACTTTTACATTTTTTTTCTACGTCGTACGGTTCCTGAGATATAAGCAATTTAGTATTCCAACTCCTCATTTTCTGCTCCGAGACCTATTATTATGCATACATTCTTTGTACGCACTGTCTTTCTCTATGCAGCTTTTGGGAAAAACCAGCCTGTGCACTTACATTACTGTTACCCTTACTGCTTCTGCTTGCGGTTCCTTACCTGTTTCACTTACCGTTCCCATCTACGGCACCATGTGCGTTACCCTTTGCATTTTCATTTGCGCTTGCATTTGCGTTATTTTAACCATTTGTGTCTACAGTACTGTTTATCATTCTGTTTCACTTTACCATTTGTGTTTGTGGGCACTGTGTTACTATGTGACAAGACAACACGTGGCGTTCGGGCCCCGTGCTCCCGCCACCGCATTACATTCACTATTTCTCATTATCATTCTCAAAAAGAAGGGAAATTAGAGGCAAAAAATCTCCATTTAATGCATTAGTTAGGGTTGTTCCACAGTGACGAATGCAAGGAAATTTGGTGTTAGGGTTGAAAGCGCCCCCTTTCACCCCCCGTCCACACCTCCAACCAGCATCAGGGTATGTGTTGGGGTTGTTGGCCCTAACTCTCACTGCATTCTCCTATACTCTGCTCTCTGCACACATCTGATGGGGTGAGAATAACAACCCTAACACGCATGCCGATGCCGGTTGGGGGTGTGGACGGGGGGGGTCAAAGGGGGGCTTTCAACCCTAACACCGAATTTTCTCACTTTCACTGTGGAACAACCCTAACTAATGCATTAAACAGAGTTTTTTGCCTCTAATATATATATATATATATAAACATAAGAGTTAACACTAGGATGGAGGTGCTATATACTAAAGTATACAAAACACCATCAGAATGTAAAGCACTCACCAACCTCAAAATATGACAAGGGCACAGGTCCTTATAAACTTATAAAAAACTTTTATTGGATAAAAAACACCACAGCCTGATGCGTTTTGGATTACATCCTTTATCAAAGGCTGATGAACATTTGGAACCCAGCAGTTATATACCATTTGCAAAAAGTGTCATCATTACATCACTGTAATACTATACTCTAATTGGTCAATCCTTAAGTACCATGTAAACCAATAAAAAACTCTAATGTAAGGTGCTAACATACCCACACAAACCCAGTAAGTTAAAACCTACCATATAAGATAAACATTTTATTATACTTCATAATTCAAAAATCATGTAAGGTCATATAAATAAATGTCTATAATGCAAAAGACTGAAAAAGGCAAGGATAGGGGAAGGGTGGAATGGAGGGGGGATGGTTTGGGGGCATTAAGTTATAAAGATCTGTGTTCTTGTCATATTTTGAGGTTGGTGATTGCTTTACATTTTGTTGGTGTTTTATATGTGTGTGTGTGTGTGTAGATTATATATAGATAGATAGATAGATATACTTATGCGTGTTTATTATATGGTCATTTTAGAAAGATCCCAGAAATGGAGAGGCAATGATAAAATGAAAATAAACTGGTCAGAGCCAATATGGCTGCAATATGATGGCAGTGATGCAGCTGAAAAAAGTAAGAGGCTGCTTCACCCCATCTCATGAACCCCTTAGGTGAAAAGTTTTTTTAAATCCACGCAAAAATGCGATTCCATGCCAGTGAAATGTCATTCCATGCTGCAGGTGGTAAAACACATTTTGGCCAGAATTTGAAAAATGACAGCTGTCACATTCATTAGGTGGTATATAAAAATGGCTATGCTGAAACTTTGCAGTAAAAATATTGAAATTTATCAAAGTTATGAGCAAGCGTAGAAAAATGTCAACATGCACTCATAGCTTTGTCATTTTGCATATTTTGATCACAAATTTTCAACATAGCCTTCTTATGACCCCACCTCATGAACAAGGGTAGTGAATATTTTCTAATCCTGACAGAAAGGTGATTTAACAATGTGAGGGCAAAATCACCTTTCAAGCCTGATTTGTATAATTCCAGTGTCATTGATCATAAGGTGAGGGTCCCAAAAAGGCAATGTTGAAACTTTGGGGCCAATATATGCAAGACCGACAAAATTATGCATCAAAGTTGAAACTCCCATTAAAATACATTGACCTGTATTTACCTTAACTTCTCATATTGCAGTCGGCAGTTCAAGCAGCAAGATGTGTCTTCAATCAAAGAGCGGATCTTTGCCCTGGGACCTGCTCAGGTGAGTGAGGGTGTGGTGTGGTGTGGGAGGGGTTGTAACTGCTGAGTGAGAGGTCAGGGTGGGGGGTCAGATCGATGAGGGACTGTTTCCTTTTTTACAGGGTAAAAAGAAATCACCAAGGGATAGTTTTCCTTTTTATAGGTTACATTGGCACAATATGAGGGTGACGATTGGAAGGGGGTCACTAGACACTGGGGAAGCAATTTTTAATGGGGACAGTGATCAGAAGGTGGGGGGCCATTAGACACCAGGGAAACAATATCTACTGGGGATGGTGACTGGAAGGTGAGAAGTGCCACCAGGTACCAAGAAAATAATAAAAACAATATGGGGATGGTGATCAGATGGGGGGGCCACTAGACACCAGGGAAACAGTACATCAATACAGGGCTGGGGGCAGCAATCGAAGGGTGGGGAGTGCCATTAGACACCAGGGGAACAATGAAAACAATATGTGACAGGGGTGCCACTAGACACCAAGGAAACAATACAATACAGAGATGTAATCAGAGGGTGAGGGTGCCACTAGACACCAGGGAAACAATAAAAACAATATGGGGATGGTAACTGGAGGGTGTGGGTTGCCACTAGATACCAAGGAAACAGCACAACAATACAGGGACAGTGATCGGAGGGTAGGAGTACCACTAGACACCAGGGAACACAATAGAACATAACAGGGTCAGCAATTTGAGGGTGAGGGGTGCCACTAGAGACCAGGCAAACAGTACTTTGGAGCATGCATGGCAATCAGTGGGTGGGGGTGCCACTAGACAGCAGGAAAGCATTATTACATACAGTATATAAAGTGATAGCAATCAGAGTGTGGAGGGTCTGCTAATATACACCAAGAAAACAGCACTAGAGAGTGTGGACAGCAATCAGGGGGTGGAGGTGTCATTAGACACCAGTGAAACATTATTATATATATAAGGGGAGGAGATGAAGTGCTCACTCCAAACCCAGAAGTGAACTGGAATTGAGCACAGAGCAGAAAAATAGTGTGTGGTGGCAGCACTGTACTAAATGGAGAGGACCGCATGAGCTTCACCTCCACTGTGAAAGGACACAGTCGAGGTACCTGGTCACATGCCTCCGGAGTCCCTTCTCTCTTCTGTGTCATAGCAGCACTAGTACAATATGACAGTCAATAGTGCCTGTACTAGAGGAATAGTACTTTCTTTTCAGAGTTGACCTCTTATACTCCTTTGCTTTCCTTTATTTCTTTATATTGCTGCATGGCAGAGCTACGCTGACATATTGCTATGACATAGAAGAGAGAGGGGACTCTGGAAGCACATGACTGGATACCTCAACTGTGTCCTTCCATAACGGAGGTGAATCACATGTCTTCCTCTCCATTTAGTACAGTTCTGTCCCCTCAGGCACTACTTTTCTGTTCTGCACTCACTTCCAGTTCACTTCCTCATTTGGACTGAGTACTTCTTTTCCTTCCCTTATATATGTAATAATGTATCCCCCACCATCTGATTGCCAACCCTGTAATGTTCTATTGTGTCCCTGGAGTCTAGTGGCACCCCCTCCCTCCAGTCACTGTTTCTGTATTGTTGTATTGGTTCCCTGGTCTCCAATGGAACCACTCTGCAGTTGCCATCCCCATATTTTTTGTTATTGTTTCCCAGGTGTCTAGTGGCACCTCCAGCCTCTGATTGCTATCCCCACTTTCTAGTGCTATTTCCATGGTGTCTACTAGCACCTCCAACCCCTGATTGCCATCACCTTATATATTTAATAATGTTTCCCTGGTGTCTAGTGGCATCCCCCCACCCTTCGATTGCCAACCCGTTAATGTTCTATTGTTTCCCTGGTGTCTAGTGGCACCCCCAGCTTTCGATTACCATCCCTGTATTGTTGTATTGTTTCACTGGTGTCTAATGGCACTCCCCAACCTGCAGTCACTGTCCCCATTAGGTATTGTTTCCCTGGTGTCTACTGGTCCCCCCATCCTCCGTTCCCCATCCCTGTATTGTTGTATTGTTTCCCTGGTGCCTAGTGGCACCCTCACCCAAGATGCGGACTTTGTTGGTGCAGAGTCAGACCATCAGCTGCACAGCAAGCCCTCAGCCAGAAAAGGTAACTGTCATGGTTGGCATGCCTCCGATTTATGAGTGACAGCATGAATCAACTTTGATGTGCTAGATAGGAGGAGGCTTGGTGAGCCAGTGGCTGTAGATTAATTACCAGGTTAGTGATGAGGAGGCTGGATGAAGCCAGCAATCTGAGAGAGGTAGGAGGCTTCAGTGTGAGTCATCTGATAGTAGTAGCAGCCAGTGGAAAGAAAGCCAACCAATTCCATTAAAGAAGCCAAATTAGTGGTGACATAGAAGGTAGGTGTTTGGGTAATGAGTGGCTGTGATGCCAGTGATTGAATCAGTGAGGTATATCGTAAATGAATCAATGAGGATTAGCAGATGATTGTTATGGTTTCAGCATGAAGAGTGAATTGATATGATTGGTATGAATACCTTAAATGCCATTAAGGTGGAGTTAGGTTATTCCAGTAAGGAGCATTTGCAAGGCAGTAAGTATTTACAATGCAGTAATAAAATTCAATAAATATCTTGGAAACCATGTAGGCTGTGAGGTATATGTATTTATGCATGGATAACTGAAAGCCATGAAGGCAAAACAGCAGGGCAAAATCATATAGCTTACATAAAAGCATGCTCCTGCTATCTGGAGCCACGATGCCCCACTGTGACATCACAGTCCCGCACAATAGGAATAACAGGGAAGCCACGGGCTGAGCACCATGAGACCAAACATCAACTGCAATGCTGGTGGGGTAGGACCTCAAAAAATAAAGGCACTTTTACAGGCAAGGTCCTAGTTAAGGACATAGTTAGTTTAGTTAGTTAAAACATTATTTCTAGACAAGATAAAACTTTAGATCCGAAGACATATTTTCAAAGTCGTCCTGTTTCATACATACGCACATACGTTACAACAACAGTGCATGTTACATACATATAACATTATCACAAATTACAACAATCATTGATCATAACCTAACTGACATGCCACCTATTTAATTTTAGTCAACTGTACACTCAGTTCATCTGTTAAAAAAAACAGACACAAAGACCACATTAGTATACCATTGTGCATACTTATATACATATACATTCCTGGGTAAAACACTCTTCCAATTTGTATCTGAAGTTAGCTCTTCTTGCTATATTCCTCATTGTTGATGGGATCTCATTCCACATTTTCACTGCTTGGAGCTGTAATGTCATATACTACCATAACTTGTATGACATTTTGGTATTCTTATACCCCTATGGACTCCCTCCCTCAACTCATATTGTTGTGTTTCACAACCAAATTGGATGTTGAGATTACCCTTAATAAACCCCCTATAAATCCTAAATATCAACATTGAGTATTGTTTTAACTGTGCCACTGGGCTATCCCATTTTAAGTATTTATACATTAAACAGTGGTGAGTTTTAAAGGGGCACTTCAAAACGAATCTTGCCAGTTGATTATATGATTTATTAATTTTATCTACGTATTTTTGTTCAGCAAAACCATACACCAGGTTGCCATACTCCAAAATTGTCAATATTATCTCTGTTGTGATTATTTTCCGCAGCTGATAAGTGACTATTGAGGAAGATCTTCACAGTGCCTGGTTCTATGTCATAACAGCGACTGCCAAAGGGTGATTGCCGTTATGGCAAAAGACAGAACGCTGAAAATCAATTTCAGCACCCTGACTCCCCAGCATACAACAAAATGGCACTGGGGAAAAGTTTTTTTATGTTTATGTGGTGGGTTGCACCCCCCGCACCTCCTACTAAAGGATTCTCAATTCCAGGGAGGTGCATGTCGGTGGGGCAAAATGCAAAAAAAATAAAATTCGGGCCGGTCGCAGCAAAAAGAAACCTGCACCCAGACCTGAACTGAGCACCCCAGCCACCGAGATGGTGAACTGACCCACTACACCATGGGGCCAGCTCAGCAGCCTACCACAGTGCCACCACTCAAATCCCTTCCCACCTTTGCCATGCGTGCTCGCTCCCCCCCCGCACGTACCTTCAGGCTCACTCCCACCACCCCGTGCATGTACCTGTAGTGACTTCCTGTTGCTACGGTCACCCACCTCCCATCAGGTTGCTGTCCCTCATATGTAGCCCCTGTGATGGGTGTCACAACTGAGTCGTCTTTTGCGGGTCGCTCAATTACAGTCACCCCACATCACGGGTTACCGCAGTACCCCTGTTCTGATGTTAACTTTCTTAGTGATATATCCTATGTGGTCACCAAACATAAGTGAAATGTCTAGGATCACTCCTATGTATTTATATTGATTTGTGACAAGTAATTGTTTACCACATCTTGCCAGAATTCTCTTATCCAATGTTATGTTATTGCTATTTTTTGTTGTTGTTTTGTTAAAAAAAACATTACTTATGTTTTTTTCTCACTCATCACAAGGTTTGAGTTATAAAACCAGTCCTGAAGGATGTCAAAATCCATCTGAAGTTTCATTAAAATTTTATCCTGAGTTTTTGCTGTAGCTAACAATATAGTAATGGCAGCGTAGAGCCTTATATGTGTGTTATGAATATTTTCTGTCAGAGCCATATCATAGAAAACTGCCAGAGTAATGTGAACATGCTGAAGTGCTGCACACTTGAGCAGACTAGACAGACCATATGGCCTGTATCTGCTGGCAATTTCGTATGTTCGTATGTTTGTATGAACAAGTTGAAGCATAACAGTGACTGAAAGGTTCAGAATAATTTAATTCAGAAATGTACTGCTAAAATGCCTGCAGCTGTAAGCCATGTCAGTAAAGTAATACAGCAACGTGAATATACTAGAGCAGTGCAAACGTTGAAAGTTGGGAGTAGTAGCTGCCTGCCTGAGCCAACACTGAATCAACTGAGCAGAAAACACTGAATATTAATACTGAATGAACCAAGCATAGCTGCTGAAACACAAACCTAACACAGCTGGGAGTACTGACCAACAACACAGCACGTCAGAGAGTGGCAGCTAGTTGGGAGCAGGATGAAGCCTAAATCAGGTGAAATAATTTAATATGGAAAAGCAAGGAGACAGTAGAGGTAGGGGAAAACAGCAGGTTGAGTTGACACACAGATATACATTGCAAGTAAACTGAGCGATTGCTAAGTTTGAAAAATAAATGGGACACTAGAAAAACTGGAAAAGCCCAAAAGAAACAAACAAAAGCAAACACAGCACAGCAGCTGTACGAAGCAGATCCAAACAACTGAGAGGGAAGCACAGACAGACTGTAGCTAGAGGAAAACACCAACCTAGAGCAGGAGAAACACAAACCAGGCAGAGAAACATAAAAACATAGAAGCTGATGGCAGATAAGAACCGCAAGGCCCATCCAGTCTGCCCATTTGTTTTACTACCTTATAAACGTGCCATTGGCCTATGCTCTGTCAATGGCCTATCTATTCATACTCATCTGTATTGCTCCCTTATGCCTATCCCATGCCTGTTTAAAGCCCTGCACTGTATTCATATACCGCACTTCCTGAAGTAGGCTGTTCCATGCATCCACCACCCTTTCTGTGAAAAATAACTTCCTCACATTACCTCTTAATCAGCCTCTCTCTAATCTCATGCTGTGTCCTCTTGTCCTGCTGTTTTTTTTATATTGAAACATGTTAGACTCTTTCACCTTGTTAATGCCTTTAAGGTGTTTGAATGTTTTGATCATATCACCTCTCTCCCTCCTTTACTCTAGGGCAGGGGTTGTCAACCTCTTTTGGTCTGGGACCCCCCTGGCAAAGTATTAGCCAGGTCAGGGAACCCCGACTAACCATCTGCTGATTTCATACATTGCTGCATGTTTTATACTGCCATTATGTATAGTTATATAAAACGCAAACCAAAGGAATACACAAAACAACTTAAAACCAATGAAAATAACTATTTTTATTGTCATTGTAGTTTTAAAACTTGTCAGAAAATAAAATAATAAATAAATACAAAATACGTATTTGATTATAATGCGTCAGCCATGTCAGGAACCCCCTACCAACTGGCACAGAGATATTAATGTGACACTTGAGCTTGATTTGATGAGCAAAGTCTGTCAGTCCTTGGTATTAGTGGTACAATTGCAGTTTCTCCTATAAATGTGATGTCCGTATGTAACCATAATAACATACTGAATTTATCCACATTACCAAAAAATATACTAGCTGCACTCAGTGGTACACTGGCTCATTTTCTCCATGAATAGTAGTTTGTATGCAACCAAGGTAACTGACTGACTGCACTTAATACATTCACCAGTACTGCACATATTGTTATCTTACTTAGCTGGAATCCAGATTCACAGGCAGCATGCAATGCTAGGAAGACCAGATCACATTGAAAGCAGGGACTCCTGGACTTCAATCAGTGAGAAGGAATGCGGTTCTTATTAAAACAGATAGTTAAAGTGCAACTGGCTGAGAGTTCATACAGACCAGCAAGCCGACACTCAGCTCCCAAAATAGCTTTTGTTTTAAATGCGGCTGACATAACTTACAGACCAGGAAGACGTGCTGGCTAATGGGGCACAGCAGATGATAATCGGTTTTACTGATGTTTTAATGAGGCTACCAAACACAAACTTTGGGCACACATAATCAGAGCCATTAACACCATTAACACCTAACTGAAGCATGTGATGTTAATGCAGTGCATTCAAAGTGATGTTAATGAGTATTAAGACCCAAAACAGCATATGTAATCAGCCACAGTTTAAAGTGCCTTTGTTTCACTTTACTTTCATCACAGTCAGACAGCAGCAGCTATTTAAAGTCTATCGTAGCACGGTTCTGTTTTTTCCGGGTGATCCACATCCCCCCAGCAGTCACTAGCAGACCCCCTTTGGGCCACAGACCCCCGGTTGAAAACCACTGCTCTAGCGTATACATATTGAGCTCTGTTAATCTGTCCTCATATGTTTTTTGATGCAGTCCTCGCACCATTTTGGTTGCCCTTCTCTGGACTGCCTCAATCTGGTTAATGTTCTTGTGAAGGAGTGGCCTCCAGTACTGCATGCAGTGCTCCAGATGGGGCCTAACCAGTGTCTTGTAAAGAGGGAGTATTACCTCCTTTTTCAACTTGTGATACCCATACTAATAGACCCCAACATCCCCCTAGCCTTACCTACTGCTTTAGTGGTCTGCTTGGATGATTTCAGGTCATCGGTGATGATGATGATGCCCAAGTCTCTTTTTTTGTGACTGCTAGCAACTCCCCTCCCAGCCTATAGGTGGCTTCAGAGTTTCTCTTCCCTATGTGCATGATCTTGCACTTCTTTGCGTTAAACCTTAGTTGCCACTCTTTTGACCATTTTGCTAGTTTATCCAGATCTGTTCTCATTCTACCCACCCCATCTGGATCATCTACTCTGTTGCAGATCTTGGTGTTATCTGCACAGACAAACCTTACCCTCCAGTCCATCTGCAATGTCACTGATGAAGATATTGAAGAGGACTGGCCCCAGGACTGATCCTTGAGGTACCCCACTTGTGACTTGCATCTCACCTGACTGTATACCTATACACTGAGTGTCATGTGAATTAACAAGATGGCCACTGGGCTGTGCGTGCCACTGGCTGCAGAGTTGTGATCTGCAGTACATTTTCGATTTTTTTGCTTTTGAGTTTATTTTAGTTCATTCAGTTCATTTAGTTCATTTGAGTGTTTATGTTCTTGCACTTTGTTCCATTTAGTTTTATCCTCGGACTGGTTGGGAGACACTTTTTATTTGTGGGCTGAAAGGAGGTGCGTGCTTTCGGTCCGGCAAAGGATTTCAACCCTGGAAACCCTGGTAAACCAACTTTGAGTTGCTGGTCTCTGGATTGTGAGGCTTCCCTTTGCTGTCACTGCACAGGACTTGAAATCGATGTTTCGGCCCGGAGTTTTGAGTCAGACATTGTTGCCGCCCCGCTGCGCGAGTTGAACTGGGGGATGTGCAGCGGAGTGTGGAGTCCCTTGCACTGTTGGTTCAACTGTTTGGGTCAGAATTCTTCTGGGTCCCGCTAGGATTTTGTTGGGACGAGAAAAGAGGAGAGGGCGCCCCTGTGGCTGGTGTTCCGTTGTTGTAGCTGGCACAGAGGCGGATGCAGAGCGGACTGATGGCTCGTGGTCTCAAGGAATTCTGCAAGATGCTGTTTTTTCCCCTGGACTGAGGTACTCTGTTTTTGTGTTGGATTTGAGCCGGGGAACGATTAGACTGTTGTTGGTTCCTGTAGGCTGTGATTTCTATGAAAACAAATTCAAAGAAGCTTGTGCCTTGTGACTCTGGGAAAGAGTGAGAGATTTGCTAAATCTATTTTGGATTCCGAGGTGAATGTGACTTTTCTTTAAGATCAGTTTAAGGTGCAACCTCCTGCTGGGCCTCATCTGATTGGTGGTCCGAAGCGGGTATTTAGGAGCCTTTGGTCAAGGAGTTGACTGGGGGTCTTTGCCCTCTAGACCCCCAAGTTGGGCCACTGTTGTGGTCTGATTTTGGGTGTTGTATTTGTCCACTTTATTTCTTGTGTGGTTGCCCAGCTGGAGGTAAAGGGCCTTATTCAAATCATGGATGGACCTGCCTGATTTGCTGGATTTGGATTTTGGATGCCCTCTGAAATTATTTATATGTGTTTTTGTTGACTTCAAACCTGCAGCTAAATCCGTTTCTGTGCCTGGCAATCTGAAGACTTTTATTTATCTGGACATTTGAGGTGGTGAGAGGACATTGTGTCCATTAATTTAATTTCGAACTTTACCCTTTCCCTGGGTCATGAGAGAACTGGGGGGAAGGGACACATTATTCATTTGTTTGTAGTTTAAATTGTTTTATGATTTGTTATAATATTTATACCTTGCAGTGAAAGTGCTAAAGTATATATATTTTTTCTCTCCTTGGCTGTGAGAGAACTAAGGGGGGAGTAAATAATTTTAATTTATTTTACTTTGGTTAAGTTAGGGTGGCTAGACAAAACTTACATTCACATTTATATTTGTATATTCTTTTGTATTTATATTTATTTTATTTTATTTGTGAGTCTTCATGTCCAGTCCAGACTCAGTTTTCTGTGAGGTGGGGTTTTTTGTTTTATTTGATTTTGTTTATTTATGTTGGTTAAGCTTGAGATTATTTGGTTAATTTTATCTTGTTAAGTTTGATTACTTTAGTGTTTGGGGTTTATTGTTTTGTCTTGTTTTTGTCTAGCAGTGACATGTGTCAACCTTCAGCCCCACGATGGTACACTATTCATCCTCCTCTCTTCACGCCCTCCACCCTTTTTATACTCCTCCCCTACAATTTGATACATACCAGTGCTGTAGAGCATTGGGGATTGTTTGTAGGAGAGTGAGGAGGACGGGGGGGTGTGAATAGGGGAGGATGAATGAGAGGGGCCACCATATTGGGGTTATTAAGTCCAGAAGGTGCCCTGGGGTGAAATGAAACCCAGATCATGGTTTAACACGCCTGATGCCCATACCCAAGGTCACTACTGAATTTAGTAGGCAGATAGGCCTGACAGCCTCCGAGGTTCGTCCAACTCAGGCGGTGTTTTGGAATGCCAGGTCCGTCAGGAATAAGACCGATCTTGTTGGCTCGGCTGACTTGGCTTGTATCACCGAGACCTGGCTGGATGAAAATTCAGGTCCCATATTGGAGGCCATGACTCCGGCCGGGCACTCGGTGATATACCACCCGAGATTGGACCGCAGGGGAAGGGGGTTGCAGTCTGTTTTAAGACTGAATTGAGCCTCATGAGTGTGGTAGTGGGTGAGGCTGAGTCCTTTGAGTGCACAGTAGTAGCGTGTGTAGGTGTTCGAATCGTACTCATCTACCATCCACCCGGAGATGGGAAACGCTTCTTACTGGAAGTAGCAGACTTCATCGTCGGCATGTCATTTGAGTTGCCCAGATTGATGGTTCTGGGTGACTTCAACACCTGGATCGACGATGAACTCTCGCAATTTGGTAATCACTTCCTCCAGTTAATGTCTTCCTTGGGCCTCACACAGGGTAGTTTCCGCTGCTACTCATAAATCTGGGCACCCTCTGGACTTAGTCTTTCTCTTAGGGATTGATGCATCTGACGTGGGGATGGAACCAGTCGCCAGGTCAGACCACTACACCCTGAAGTTCAATTTTTGCACCCCCTGAGAAGGCCTTCCCCTGTGGAGATGGTCAGGTACCGCCCATTATGGAATATTACTTCCCAAGGCCTTGCGGTGGTCCTTGACCTATCGTCCCCCGTGTTGTCGAGCAGTAATCCAGAGACGCTGGTGTCGGCCTATAATGTGGCCGTTGTGGCAGCCCTGGATCTTATTTCTCCTGTTCATGAGTGCCCCTTATCCCTTCACCCCAGGTTCCCTTGGTTTGATGGGACATTGAGGGAGATGCGGAGACAGGGACAAAGGTTAGAGCGATGCTGGCCCAAGTCCGCCCTTGAAGCCAACCACCTTAGATTGATGGAACATTATTCTATCAATCTGCAATCACCCGTAAGAAGGCAGAATTCCTGTCCAGGGAGACTGCAGTTGCTCAGAATCGATTGGCTCAGCTGTTTCAAACTGTAGACAGACTGTGCAACCCAGCCTGTCTGCAAGTTCGAAAAGCCTTTTCACAATTAGAGTGTGAGGAGGTTGCCTGTTACTTCGCAACTAAAGTGGCCGACATCAGAGCGGACTTGTGTTCAGCAATCTCTAAGGGTGATGCTGTAGAACAGTGTGAGCTCACTGTACCTCAGTTTACCTGGAGTTCCTTTAGTCAACCTGATTTCATGGATGTTATGAGGATCATCCATAATGTGCATCCTACAAGCTGTAATTTGGATCCTGGACCGACTTCCCTAATCTTGGGTTGTAGTGATATCATCATTCCAGTCCTGGTGCAAATAGTCTGGTGCTCCCTGGAGTCAGGTGAGTTTCCTAGCTCCCTGAAAGAGGTGGTGGTGACACCTCTCTTGAAGAAAGCTACCTTGGACCCAGACTGTTTCACAAACTACAGACCTATCTCCAATCTTCCCTTTATTGGTAAGGTTATTGAGAAGGTAGTGACAGCCTAATTCGAAGACCATTTAACCATCCATAACATCTACGAATCCTTTCAATCCAGTTTTCATAAAAGACATAGCACTGAGACTGCACTGGTTCGGGTGCTTAATGATCTTCTGAGGGCGAGAGATCAGAAGAGATGTTCCATTCTGGTTCTCCTTGATCTCTCGTCAGCTTTTGACACTGTGGATCACCTGGTGTTGATGGCATGCCTGAGGCAAATTTGTGGAATGTCAGGAATTGTTCTACAATGGTTCACCTCATTCCTCACTGGGAGATCACAAAGAGTTGTGTCGGGAGTTTTTTCCTCTGGCCCAACTCCTTTGTTGTGTGGGGTGCCTCAGGGTTCCATGCTATCACCCATGTTATTCGCAGTGTACATGCTGCCCCTCAGAGACATTATAAGATGGTATGGGCTGAGGTTTCACTGCTATGCAGGTGATACCCAGCTATACCTGTCTTTTGCACCCAACCAGGATGGAGCTCTCACGGTGTTTAACAACTGTCTGGAAGAAATCCAGGACTGGATTGATTCTAGTTGGTTAAAGTTGAACTAATAGAAGACATAGGTACTGCTTGTGGACCCGGGCTGTCAGATAGAGAGGTCGCGTGTTGGCATACCCTCTGGAATTTTCCTTGGTGGAGTGTTCCTCCCAACCTCTGAACGGGTGCGTAGACTTACACGACATGCTGTCTCTACAGTCTCAAGTGCCGACCATTGTCAGGACTTTCTTTTACCATCTTAGGAATATCGCCAGGGTTAGGCATCTTGTGCCATCTGACTCTTTGCCAATGTTGGTCCACGCCTTTGTGTCCTCGCATTTGGACTACTGCAACACCCTATACTTTGGGCTTTCTGGGGTTGAAATCCATTGCCTACAGCTGGTGCATAACGCAACAGCCAGGTTTTGACTGGGACAAGTAGGACCTGTCATATTACCCCAGTGCTGCACAAACTGTACTGGCTCCCTATACGGTGGTGGATCACCTTTAAAGTCATTTTGCTGACTGTTAATGCCCTTCACGATCAGGGTCCAGCCTATCTGAAAGAACTCCCGGTGCCTTATTACCCTGGCCAATCGCTCCACTCGGCCAACAAGCGGTTGCTAGAGATTTCAAGAGTGAGTTTAAAATCTTCTGGCAGCAGAGCATTTTCTTATGCTGCACCCACTCTTTGAAACTCTCTATCATGCCAGTTACGGGAGTGCACCTCCGTGGAGGAGTTCAAGAGTAACTTGAAAACATATCTTTGGAGAATGGCCTTTTTGGATGGTTATTCATAGTGCAATCTGTTATTGTGTTGAGATTTTATTTTATTACTTGATTTTAATGCATGATGTTATTATGGTATGATCTTATTTATATGTATTATTGGATTTGTATCTGATGCTATTGTTTTAATGTGTTCAGTGCCTTGGTAAGTTGAAAGGCGCTTTATAAATAAATTTATTATTGTTATTATTCCGTTTACCACCACTCTCTGTTTTCTGCCCATCAACCAGTTTGCCACCCAGTTGACCAACTTCTGACCCACCCTGAGTCTACCCAGCTTATTAGTCAATTTTCTATGTAGTACAGTATCGAAAGCTTTGCTGCAGCCAAGGTAGGTGACATCAACTGCTCCCCCTTGGTCCACCACTCTGGTTAAACAGTCAAAGAAATCTATGAGATTAGTTTGACAGGACCTTCCTTTTGTAAACCCATGCTGTCTTGGATCCTGTGCTCCTATAGATTCCAGGTGTTGCACTATCCTTTCCTTAAGGAGTGTCTCCATTATCTTGCCCACTACTGAGGTAAGACTGACTGGTCTGTAGTTCTCTGCCTCCTCCCTGCTACCACTCTTGTGGAGCTGGATCACATGAGCCCTTCTCCAGTCTTCTGGGACCTCTCCTGTGCTCAGAAACTCACTAAACAGTTCTGATAATGGTTCTGCTAGTTCCACCATTAGCTCCTTTAGCACTCTGGGATGTATGCCATCAGGTCCCATTGCCTTGTCCACCCTGAACTTATCGAGCTCTTGTAGGACCCTTTCTTTTGTGAAGGTACTAGTGCACACCTCCCTCCCCCCCATGTCCATGGTGCTGAGCTGTGGGCCCTGCCCTACCTTCGCTTCAGTAAGTACTGAGCAGAAGTATCTATTTAGGATAAATGCTTTTACATGGTCCTCCTCACATGTCCCATTATCCCCCTTTGATCTTAGCAATACCCTTCTGGATTTTCTCCTTTCACTAATGTAGCTATAGAAAGTCTTGTCACCTTCTTTTACTGTTTGTGCTAGTGTTTCCTCAGTTTGGGCCTTTACCTGCCTTACTGCCTTACCTGATTCCCTTAAGGAAATTTGATATGCATCTCTATCTTCATTCTGCTACGTTTCCTTATATCTTCTGAAGGCCATCCTTTTGTCTCTGACCTTTTCTGCTACTGTTTTTGAGAGGCCAGCGCAAGCCAGCAGAAATCCAAGTATACAGGAAGGTAGGAGGCAAACATGGCAGAAAGAGGAGGGGGTACAGAGCCCAGGAAGAGGTCAGGCAGAGCCTCTGGCCGCAAAGAAAAAATATTGCAGGAGGCTGGAAGGAACTGCTTACATAGCTCAGGAAGGGGCATGGCTGGTTGCTCACCCCATTGAACTACAAGCATAGCCTTCCAAAAAAAGATTAACTGCATACAAAAAGTCAAGTCAACTTTTGTAAACAGCCATTTTTGAATGTGTTCTTTGCAAAGGCCACAAACAAATCTACAGTATCTTGTAGCGAGCCATTCAAGTTGTTTCCAAAAGTACAGTGTTCAGCTTTCTCAGTTCAGCTACAAATGCACTAATACTATTTCCCTCCACATGATCATGCTTATGAAATCTCTCTGTTGTCATCAGAGGATACGTGACAAATTATTTTGTGAATGTTCTACAATCTAATTAAAATACTTGTTAGCTTGCTTCTCTGGTGCTGTTGGGCTATGAAGTAGGTTGAATCTTTTTGTCCCAAGAAAGCTTGAGAGGGCTAGAACCATCTTTCCTACAGTTACCTAATTGAAAATGAAATATTGTTCTGAACATTCACTATACCATGGCACCCATCCTAATTTTTCATTTTACCACAGTGATGATTCTATATTGTTACTTCAATACAGCATTTCCCTCATACATCAATTGAATTCACAGTACCACATTTGCTGAAATGTTACCCTATTTTGCTGACTTAGCATAATAAAGTAATCCTTCAATTTATCTGGTACCTTGTATTGCAGTGCCTTAATGTGGTAAATGTTTCTGTAGTAAAGACGAAGATTAAGATGGCTACTACTTATGTCAACCAACTTTACACAGTCTCATCAAATGGTTCTATTTTTCCAATTAATCCTGCCATGCTGTTTACCAATTAGATTTTTGCAAGTCTATTAACATTGTCTGATTTCCAGAAGCATACTGCAGTTCAAGAGATTTTCTTATTGTGCCTGCAACACTCTCTTCTAATTGTGCTTTTTCCTTCTTTCCTCTGCAATATCCATCTCATGCCCATTTGTAGTGTATTCAATTCAATACATAACTAATAAGTAAGATACTGAGTAGACATTGAAGCTGAACACTTTTTATTAACTTAGGAGTTGAAGGCTAAAAGCAAACACACACACGCATGCATACAACACACAGAGCTTGGCAGCACAATCAGCTCATTTACATGAAAGGAACATACTCCAACTATATAACTAAATTGGAACTAGTAGTGAAATGGCAGTCAAACTGAAAATACACTGTAAAAATCCCAAACATTATACCATTATAGTGTAAGGTGAAATGTTGTTAGGGATGGAAATCAATCCCTCCCAAAACATTGTTATACTGTACTACCTACATCAGCTAGTTTGTTATGCTGCATTAACTATGTAGCTAGTGCAGCATAACAGCTTAGCATGCAGGCACGCATGCGCGTTACGTGAACTTCCCCAAACTCGGAAGCGGCTATGGCAGTGAGAGCTATAGCAGAGGAGAGCGGCACAGAGAAAATCTATGAAAAAGTAAGGTGTCATCATGTTTTTAAGGCTCCAACATTGATTGTTTTTCATTTGATAGTAGACCATACATTATAAAGACAATGTATTGTCGGCTATCCATAACAAACAGGGTAGCCATCTCGAGGTTCCTATGGTGACCAAAACCTCTTGAACTTTGCTCCTGAAGTTTAAACAGTCACCACTGACAACCTCTTGATAGCTACCCATACTTGTTACAGATAGCTAGCCATACATTATCCTCTATATAATAATAATAATAATACATTTTATTTCTCAAAAGGGGCTTTCAGCCACCAAGGCGCTTTTCAAAAAGAAGAGAACAACCATGATAAAACAGTAAACATAGCAATGAAATAAATAACAGAGGATCCAAATTATCTGGTACCAACAAAAGCATGACACCGTAAAAAGGTTTTCAGCGCCTGTTTAAATCCTCCCACAGTCGTGCACTCCCAAAGCTGATGGGGTAGAGAATTCCAAAGGATCGGGGCTGTGTGCATAAATGCATGGGCCCCTGAAGATTTCAACAACACCCTTGGAATCTCCAGCAACCCCTCATCAGACAAACGCAACTGTCGCATTGGGCGGTAAGGCACAAGAAGCTCTTTCAAGTAGTCAGGACCTAGTCCATGTAGGGCTTTATAAGTCAGTAAACCAACTTTAAAGGTGATCCACCACCTAATCGGCAGCCAGTGCAGATCACGCAGCACAGGAGTAATATGGGAAGCTCAAGAAGCCCCTGTCAACAATCGTGCTGCTGCGTTCTGCAAGAGCTGCAGGAGGTGGATATCAACCCCAGGAAGCCCTAAGTACAGGGAGTTGCAATAATCAAGGCATGAGGTCACAAAAGCATGGACCAGTGTAGGCAAGTCCCCGAATGGAACCAGGTGCTTAATCCTGGAGATATTCCTAAGATGATAAAAGGAAGTCTTGACAACAGCCGACACCTGAGTTGGTAAAGTCAGCCCATCGTCAAGCACTACCCCCAGGTTTCACACCCATTCAGAGGATGGGAGAAAAAGTCCAGAGGGCTGATCAGCCACAACCCCTCTATCCAGTGACCCAGGTCTGCTACCATCATCTCCGTCTCCCTGGCTTTCAAATTTAACCAGCTTAAGCTCATCCAGTCCTGGATTTCAGCAAGACAGGTATTAAATACCGAGACAGCTCTATCCTGGTTGGGAGCAAAAGACAAGTAGAGCTGGGTATTATCAGCATAGCAGTGAAACCTCAGCCCATACCATCTTACAATGTCTCCGAGGGGCAGCATATACACTGCAAACAACATGGGGGACAGCAATGAACCCTGAGGTACCCCACATGGCACGGAGAATGGGTCAGAGGAAAAAATCCCAGACACCACTCTCTGACTCCTGCCAGTGAGGAAAGATCTAAACCACCTGAGGACCGAACCTGTCAGTCCACAGATGGACCTCAGATGTCTGAGCAGCACCCCATGGTCTACAGTGTCAAAGGCTGGGGAGAGATCAAGGAGTACCAAGATGGAGCAGCTTCTCCAATCTCTTGCCATCAGGAGATCATTGAGCACCTGAATCAGCGCCGTCTCAGTACTGTGCCTCTTTTGGAAACTGGACTGGAGAGGTTCGTAGATGTTATGGATGGTCAGCTGGTCATCCAGCTGTACCACTACTACTTTCTCAATCATCTTCCCTATAAAGGTAGGTTTGAGATTGGTCTGTAGTTGGCCAGAGAATCTGGGTCCAAAGAAGCCTTCTTTAGCATGGGGGTTACCACCACCTCCTTCAGGGAGCTTGGAAACTCACCAGATTCCAGGGAGCACCATACTATCTGCACCAGGACCAGGCTGATCATATCCCAACAACCCATAATCAAGGAAGTTGGGCCCAGATCCAAACTACAGCACATAGGGTGCATACCCTGGACAATCCACAAGACATCCGTGAGCTTGGGCAAGGCAAAAGTACTCCAGGAAGCTCAAGATGAAGTGACCAAACACTGATCATCAGCAGCCCCCATAGAGCGAGTCAAAGGAATTTCCAACCTGATGTCGGTCACCTTATCCGCAAAGAACCGAGCAAGTCCATCGCACTCCACTTGTGAAAAAGGTCTTCAGAGCTGCAGACAGGTTGGATTGCACAACCTGTCAACAGTTCGGAAGAGCTGAGCTAGTCGGTTCTGAGCGGCAGCAATCTCCCCGGACAGGAATTCTGTCTTCTTACAGGAGATCGCTGATTGGTAAGTCTGATAATGCTCAACCAATCTAAGATGATTGGCTTCCAGGGCAGATTTCCACCAATGCTGCTCTAACCTACTTCCTACTCACCGCAACTCCCTCAAAGACCCATCAAACCAAGGGGCCCGAGGGCGAAGGGGGAGAAGACAAACATGGAAGAGAGCAATCAAGTCCAGGGCTACAGAAATTGCCTTATTATAGGCCACAATTAAAGTCTCTGGATTCGAGCTGGCCACTGGAAACTTCGAGAGATCAATTACTGCCACTAGGCCTTCAGGACTCACTTTCCGTAAAGGGCAGTAACTGACCATCTCCACAGGGGTAGGCCTTCGAAGGGGGGGTGCAAAGGTTGAACCTCACGGTGTAGTGATCAGACCAACCAACAGGTTCCACCTCCAAATCGGAGGCCTTGATCCCCAAGAGGAAAACCAAATCAGGAGAGTGACCATGTTTATGGGTGGCAGAGGTAATGACCTGTGTAAGGCCCAGAGATTTCATAAGCTGGAGGAAGTGTTGTCCAAACTGCAAGAGTTCATTGTCGACCCAGGCATTGAAGTCACCCAGTATCATCAATCTGGGTGACTTCAATGCCATGTCAGTGATGAAATCCGCTACTTCCTGCAGGAATTGTGTCTTGTCCCAAAGTGGACGGTAGACAAGAGGTAACCTGCAACCTACACCAGCCACTATGGTACATTCAAATGATTCAGCTTCCTCAACTGGTACACTCATGAGGCCCAATTCAGTCTTAAAACATGCCGCCGCCACCCCCCCATGATCCAGTCTCGAGTGGAATATCACCAAGTACCCAGCCAGAACTGCAGCATCCAAAATAGGGCCAGCAATTTCATCCAACCAGGTCTCGGTGATGCAAGCCAGATCAGCTGTTCCAACAAGATCTGCAATAATTGCAGTCTTATTTTTAATACATCTGGCATTGCATAACACCGCTCGAGTTGGACAGGCTTCAAGGGCCACCCTGGCTACTTGCCTGCCACAAGAGGCAGTGCCCTTGGGTATGGAGACTAGACATGGAGCACCCCATTCCAAACTCCATTTTGCCCCAGGGCATTTTCTAGGCCTAACCACACCAATGTGAAAGGTGCATTCATTCGTCCTCCAATGTCCACACACCCCCCCCACGAGCAATGCCCAGCGCACGACAGCACTGGTAAGTTGACAACAACAAAGGGGGGGGGAAGGGGCAGAGGGCTTGGAGAGAGAGGAGGACGAATAGCACATGACCGGGGGAGAAAACTTACACATTTCACAATTCAAACCTATACCAAAGTACACAACATTCAGATACTCAACCTAAAAAGAACCCCCAAGACAACAGTAATAAAATTAAACAACAATCCCCACCCAACTAAAAATACAAATAAAATGCCGCCCTATCCCACACTATTTGGATGATTTCAATCCCAAAAAGACTACTGCAATCCCCTCTCACAGGATACAGGACACAGATATAAATTCACCTCCCCAAGCCCTCTCACAGCCTAGGAGTAGGAGAAGTCCAGGCACTCTCACTGCCCAAGATAAAAGCAAAATCTAATCAAATAAGGTCCATAATAAAATAGAATTAACATAAATATAACATTAAGTCAAAAGTAAATAAAGCATTAAAAGTGTGGATGCCCAGATCCTTTCACCACCAGGGAGACCACATCAAAAATGGTTAAATCATAGGTCACAAACAAGATAAAAAGTAATCCAAAGAAGGAAGTCATCCAAAGTACAGTTTTAATCCGAGAAATAAATCCAATCCGGGACGGGTTCAACCGAGGAATACGAGCTGACAGTTAGCAATAAAACAGGCCCAACAGACTCCACACCTAAAAGATCATGGCCAGAAATAATCTGCAACACCACCACAATGCCCGGGTAGAGGCCACTCAGTAGCCAATCCTGAGAGTCTAGGGGCACCATAGGTCCATCAGCCAGCTCCCTGGATGAATAAGCACCCGAGCCCCCATGAACCAGCAAAATCTAGCTAGTGATCCCCAATGGAGTCAGGGCCATTCTCGTTGCGAATGGCCAGTCTCATTCAAACATAATTTCAGGCCCACCAGAATACAGTTCAGGGCCTGCCACTCAGTTCCAGCTTCAGTACACAAACTGGTAACTTTCACAAAAAATTCTCTCGGTCCTCACAACTCTTCCACAGTACAGGACACTCTCATGGGCTACAGAATCCCAAATCAGGAATCCCCACTTTCCTTGTACAGTAGCAAGGTTGCACAATCGTCGCCACCGACAGTGCAGTTAAAAATTGCTTATATCCAGGGTCAGCTCCACACATCACTCCCATAACAAACCTCGTCACTCCTCCATGGTGTAGAGTATTCATAAAAAGCAGCAAGATCCTTTATCAAAAGGCCTTGCATTCCTTAACACAATAGCGGGGTCAAATAAAGATTACCACAATATAGCTATTATACTGTGAAAACCAAAAGAATATTTTTCATCAAAGCTCCAAAATCATTGTATGCATAGATCTACTGCATGTTTCTGAGAAAACTGAAACTGTTCAGCAGTTGTCATGGATGCGCTTATGCTAGTCTTAGTCAATCAGAACATGAATATTAGCATGCAGTATCATAATGAAGTCTAATGTCTGATTATCACAGAGTAACAAGATGGTAGCTTTGCATTCTGCTTGGCTGAGAGGGATTTTTGTCAGTACTAAATAGTATTAAAATGGTGTATACTGTGGTGCTCAGTGATAGGTTCTGTTCCTGTTATAACTAGAGATATCCTAATATTTATCATGATCCTTTAATCTAAATTAGTGATTACACTATGAATCACTTTTGTTTGAACTACATTTAAAATGATTGTATTATCCATTATTAACTAGAGTTTCTGACAGTTATTAATTCACATTGTGTGACATGGTACATGACGGTACCTTTTAGTGAGCACCACTTTAAACGTAGATTACATCATACTGCATTGTACTGGTAGCCCCTCACCTGCACACAGAATGTGGGGTGCACTGTGTAGATCCACTGTAAGACTAAAGCTCCAGGGGTATCCCATAAAGGGTGGTAGGTTGAAGGGTTTTTGCAGAGTGCATTCATTAGTATTGGGGTGGAAGATGGAGAAGAGGTTTGGAAAGGCAGCCTGTTGACAGGAAAACTGTGAATTACAAGAGCAGCATTAATTCTATTTTACAAAGACATGTAGTACAAACGCACTAATTACAAATTCATTAAAATCACCATCAGGTAATTGTGCCACCATTTGTTAGCATCACATGGATTCATTTCATGCCCTGATACAGTGAACACCAGCCTCAGTTCCTCAGATTGTTCATAGACTGATTTTGGAGATTTTTCTGGATTTTGTTATCTCTGCCTCCTTAGGCTGTTTGTGTTTGTCTCTGTCTGTAGTTTAGTTTTGTGGATTTTCATGTGTTTCTGCTTGGAGGAACTAGACCATTCTAGGACATGACATCTATGAAAGTTTCCTGGACTAAGAAACTGCTAGACCATTCTAGGACATGACATCTATGAAAGTTTCCTGGACTAAGAAACTGCAAAGCATTACCACCAGGTATTGGCATTCTCATTATAAATCAACTTTTTTGGAAGCTGTCACAAGCAAAAGTAAGTCCAGCAAATGAGTTTTACAAGTTCTGAGTTGTGGAGTGCTGCACTGAATCCATATTTCCATCTGACCTGTTCTTAAAGGATCTGTGCATGTCTTTGAGATCTATTCACAACCATTTTGGAGAACAAAGGGAAGATATTAACAAAGGATTTTTTACATCCTGCACATGCCCTAGGCCAATGTTCATCACCTTCAGGAATTTAACACATTCTGGGTCTTTGAGCTACAGTAAAAATAGGTTACTTGTCCACAGTAGTTCACCATTTCCTGTGGATTTGCTTATCTTTCATCATTTGTTTTCTGGTCCCTCGGACAAAAATATTATGCTACATATCCCTGAACATAACTATCTGCATGGTCTAATATTACTACATCAAGAATGCAACCTAACCTGTTCCTACTGCACCTGCTCCTCCTCACACTACTGGCATCCCACACTACCAATATATTTAAATGCCCATTGCAACCAACCTCAGATCGCCTGGTTGATAGCCCCTTGCACAGAAGTGGAATGCTTACCAGTAGTCTCAGCTGCAACAGCTCTCATCTCTTCTCCCAAATACTAGGATACATGAACATGCTACTGTGCCCTACCATCAAACTATTTCTCCCTGTTCATTCTGTTGGCATCAGGTCATTACAGACAAAAACAAAGAATAAGAATAAGGGAAAAAGTGCACGTAGCAGTCACTGCAGATATCTTAAGGAACTCCTAAAAAGACTAATACTGCTAATCCTACTAATATCGGGCTATGTTCACCCCAATCCTACCCCCTTTATCTAAAGTTCTTGAAAAAATCATCACAGACCAATTGGTGGAGTACTTAGAGAAATACAACTTGCAATGCCCACAGCAACACAGCTTTTGCAAAGGATATAGCACCACTTCTGCCCTCCATGAATTTGCAGGCTACATTCATCTAGCACTAGACCAAGGACAACTTGCCAGTGCCAACTTTATAGACCTCTCAAAGGTCTTCGATACAGTCAGCCATCCATTACTACTGGAACAACTTGGCAACTTAGGGCTCTCCCATGATACTCTACAATGGTTCAACAGTTATCTCTCCAACCAGTCACAACAAGTTAATAATAATAATAATATTTTTATTTGTATAGCGTAATTCAGACATCAAAGCGCTTTCCATAAGAAACATAATAAAACAGTTCTGTAAAATCACATAAATACTTCAACTTCAATTAAAAATCTCACAATTCCTAAAACATCAAATATTAAAAGTCTGTTTGAATAGATGAGTCTTTAAACTGGTCTTGAAGCTCTCCATGGTCCTGCAGTCTCTAATCTGACGAGGTAGAGAGTTCCACAGGGATAGCACCACAAACATAAAGGTCCAGGTGCCAGATGTCTTCAGCCGCACCCTGGGAACCTCAAACAACACCTCATCAGTTGAGTGGAGGAGCCGGCCAGGGCTGTAATGAACCAGGAGCTCTTGCAGGTAACTTTGTCCCAGCCTGTGTAGGGCTTTGTAGGTCAAAAGACTAACCTTGAAGGTGGTCCGCCACCGTATAGGCAGCCAGTGCAGATCGCACAGCACAGGGATAATATTGCTGGTATGCAAAGTCCCAGTCAATTAATCATGCTGCAGCATTCAGCACCAGCTGCAAGCGGCAGACATCAACCCCCAGAAGCCCCAGGTATAGGGAGTTGCAGTAGTCAAGGCGCAAGGTCACAAAGGCATGGATCAACATGGGCAAATCATCAGACAGAACAAGGTGCTTAATTCTGGTGATGTTCCTAAGATGGTAAAAGGAGCACTTGTTGACTGCTGACACCTGCATCTGCAGTGTTGGCTCATCATCAATAACCACCCATAGATTATGCACCCGTTCAGAGGTGGGCAGTTGTACATCATCGAGCCAAAGCCCAGACGGTAACTCCACTACCGACTTTTCTATCTGGCACCCCAGGTCCAAAACCAACACCTCAGTCTTCCCAGAATTAAATTTCAACCAGATAGATTTCAGCCAGATAGATTTCATCCAGTCATGGATTTCCTCCAGACAGCTGTTAAACAACAGGACCGCACTATCCTGGTCAGGTGCAAAACACAGATAGAACTGTCTATCATCTGCATAGCAATGAAACTTCAGCCCATATCATCTTAATATGTCTCCAGGGGGCAGCAGATACACTGTGAACAACATGGGGGACAGCACTGAGCCCTGAGGGTCCCCGCACTGCAGAGAGAATGGCTCAGAGGAAAAAATTCCCGACACCACCCTCTGAGACCTTCTGGCTAGGAAAGAATGGAACCAACTGAAAACTAGACCAGCCAGGCCACAGATAACCCTCAGGTGCTTGAGCAGAACCCCATGGCCCACAGTGTCAAACACTGAAGAGAGATCCAGAAGCACCAAGATTGAACAGTGCTTCTGGTCTCTTGCCATCAGGAGATCATTGAGCACCCAAACTAGAGCAGTTTCGGTACTATGTCTCTTCTGGAAACCTGACTGGAGAGGATCTAAGACATTGTGGATGGTAAGATGGTTATCCAGTTGCAGCGCAACCACTTTCTCAATCACCTTCTCAACAAAGGGATGGTTAGAGATGGGTCTGTAGTTTGCACAGATGTTTGGGTCTAAAGAAGCTTTCTTAGGAAGCGGTGTCACCACCGCCTCTTTCAGGGAGCTAGGGAACTCTCCCAAGTCTAAGGAGCACCAAACAATCTCTGCAAGGACTGGGCCGATGGTCTCCATACAATCTAATAATAGGCATGTAGTGCCCAGATCCAAACTATATGTTGCCCGCAAATTCTGGACAATCTGCATAATGTCCCCTATTTTTAGCCAGTCGAAAGATATCCAAGAAGACCGAGGGGAAGTGACCATACACTGACTGACCACCACTAACCCCCATAGAGGGTGCTGAATAGATTTTGGACCTGATGTCATCCACCTTATCCACAAAGAATCGAACAAACTCATCACACTTATCTTGTGAAAATGCTCCTCGAACCTGTAGACAAGTTGGGTTGCAAAGCCTGTTCATGGTTCAAAAGAGCTGAGCCGGTCAATTTTGAGTGGCAGCTATCTCACTGGAAAGGAACTCTGCCTTCTTAATTGAGATTGCAGATTGATAGCTTTGATACTGGTCTAGCAATCCAAGGTGATTGGCCATTGGCCACAAGAGTTGTTCTCTGTCAATGATGCTTTAACCTTCATCCTACACATCTCAACTCCCTCAAGGTCTCATCAAACCGAGGGGACCAAGGGTTGAGAGAGAGAAAGAGAGAGAGAGAGAGAGAACACAGACTGGGGTGATAGCATCCAGAGTCTCAGTAGTAGTCTTATTATAGGCCAGATCTAGATTCTCTGGATCCTTGCCTGCCCTCAGAACTCCCGATAGGTCTAATACTGCCAAGAGACCCTCTGGGGTGACACCCTTCAATGAGTGGTATCTGACCATCTCCACAGGGGCAGGCCTATAAAGGGGGGCTTTGTAGTGATCGGACCACATGACTGGCTCCACCACCAAGTCAGAGGACTCGATCCCCAGGAGCAAGAGTGAGTGACCCTGATTATAAATAGCAGAGGCAATTACCTTTGTGAACTCCAATGAAAACATAAGTTGGAGGAAGTCTTGACCAAACTGAAAGAGTTCGTCATCGACCTGGGCATTGAAGTCACCCAGGACCATCAGCCTTGGCAACTCCAATGCAGCATCGATGATGAAGTCTGCTACTTTCTGCAGGAACAATTTCTCACCCCTGGGTGGACAGTAGATGAGAATGATCCTGCAGCCCACACCTGCTACTATCTTCTTCTTCTTAAAAATTTATTTTTATACAGGAAATACATTTGTTGGGACAACAGTCCCATTTTCAACAAAGTCCTGTCATAAAAAATAACAAACAATACAAAATACAAAACATTTACAATACAGAATCACAATTACTTAAAACAGGTTTTTGCACTTAAAAGTGGATAAGTTTTCAATAACCTTCAATCTTTGAAGCATTTTATTCCAATAATAAGCAATGGTATTCTGAAGCATAATAGCACCATATTTATTACATGAACTAAACATAGGAATCTCATGACCAAAATATATTGTATGGATAGTTAATGCTCTATCACCTTTAATTTTAATATGATCAAATAAACAGTGCTTTGGTACACCTTTCATTATTTGGTGACAATATGTATACCAAATGTAAACCCTTTTCTCTTTGTGATTTAACCAGTCTAACTTTTTACACAAATCGCAATGATGTACCCCATGCTTATTTCTAGTTATAAATGTGCTCATTTTATAATAAACCTGATTTACTTTATTTAACACTGTGATGTTAGAATGCATGTACAGTATTGATCCATATTCCAAAACTGGAACTAACAACTGTCCTACCACTTTTCCTTTACTTTCCTAGACACATTTCCTGCTACCCTTCTTAACATCCCTAGTTTTTGAGTTACCTTTTTAACTTGTAAAAGTACATGTTCTATATACATTAAACCAGAATCAACTTGTACACTTAAGTATCTATAAGTGTCAACAATTTCAATCTGAATATTTCCAACAAGTTTTATTTGTCATTTTAACTCCCCTTTTGTTCTATTTCCCCTTAAAAATATACTTTGTGCTTTTTTTAGTTTAATAATAAACCTACATTGTTAAACCAAATCTGTAATGAACCTATATCTTGTTGCAGTTTATAAGTCAATTGTTCCATACTATCTGCAGAAGCCACAATTACTGTATAATCTGCATACATTCTAACATCACAGTATTTTATTTGCTTTAGAAGAGTATTCACATAAACATTAAACATGGTAAACTCAAATTATCTGGCCACCTCTACTTGTATGCCAGTAAGGCCCAATTCCGATCTAAAACAGATAGCCACCCCGCCGGCTCTGTGGACCGATCTTGAGTGGTGTATCATCGAAAACCCAGCTGGGACTGCCGCTTCCAAAATGGGGCCCGCATTGTCATCAAGCCAGGTTTCAGTGATGCAATTCAGGTCTGCAGTTGCAACAAGATTAGCAATAATTGCTGTCTTGTTTCTAATAGACCTGGCATTACATAACACCACTTGAGTCAGACAGGGTTCCTGGGCTGACCGAGTTATCTGCCCCAAAGTACAGAAGCCCTTGGGTATGGTAACCAGACATGGTGGACCATGATCTCCAGGGCATCTCCTGGACCATACAATCCCGACACGGCCGCCCCACTCCCCCACCCCAGAGTCCGGGACCCCCAGTCCACCTCTGCTTTCTACCAACAATACCTAAATCCTTACATTAGTTATAAACCATTGTGGGCAAAGGAGGAGGATAAAAGGGTCAGAGGTCCCAGAGTTTGGCAGGGAAGTAGTGCCTGATTGGGAGAGCAACAAGCCAACACATCTTCTATCAACAATAACCTGTATTGCCCCCACCTCATAAAAAGGGTATAAATCAAACACAATTTATCCTACAGAAAATTCCAACCCTCCCTAAAGTTTCCAGCTAATAATAAAAATAAACTCAAAACTCCAAAAAAAAAACTTTATATAATATTAAAGAAATACTAGATACAATGCCAAATATGGCACACTGGAGTTCTCTCACAACTCCAGCTGAATTGTCCAGAAAAGTCATCTCCACTGCCTCTCACACAGAGGGGAAAAGAAAATGTAGTGAACTAGCTTCCTCTCACCACTCCAGTTCAGCATTTAAATGAAATCACCCCCACCACTTCTCATGCAGTGGGGGGGGGGGGACCAGCAGAAAATAAAAAAATAAAAAATGAAAATAACTTCAAGATTGCATACAGTAATCCAATCAATCGAGATAATCAAGTTTACGCCACAGCACAACTGTCCTTGGTAACCAGGGAGAACAGAAATTCAGATCAAATGACAATCTTCAGCATGATCCAAGCATCAGAAGATATAACAGCAGACTGGGGCGTGCAAAGCTAACCACTGACGGAGGACCCCCCTTCCACCAAGTGCACCCAACTCACAGACTACCCCTACCTCCCCACAACCTGCAACTACAGTTCCCCAGGGGAACACCCACAAGAGAGCCCTGTGGAGTGCATAGGAGAAGCCAAAATTAGCCACCATCTCCCTGAGTGCTCGGAAGGTGACTCCCATTCAGTCATGGAAAACAATGGGTCCAGTGGCCCAAGGCACACAGAGCAGGTCCCACACACACAGCACCCAGACACATTGATTCTGATTCTAATCAAGTATCACAAGTTTTACACAGGCACAGTAGTTCCTGTTCATGATACTAAGTACAGTAGGAGCTCCTTCTCTGTTCCTCCCATGAACTCCAACAGATCAAAACCAGGAGACCAACACAGAGTCCACTCGGGTAACAAAAAACACTCCAGCAGTAACAGTCCCAGACCTCTGATAGGAATCCAGTGCTAGACTCCCAGACAGATTCTCCCTTGATAGCACTAGAATCCCACACACAAATTTTAGGTCTGCCAAATGACTGACCAAGCTGGGAAAACAGCAGAGCTAAACAACCATGTGTGGCAGTCAGGTAGCAAAAAGCATTTCAATGAGCAGCGGTGGCTCCAGCAATAATAATCCCAGGTCTCTAATAAAAATGATAACAGCCCCAGGCCTCTGATAGACGAATCCAACACTATGCTCCCAGACGAGCTCTCCCTTGGGAACTCTTGCACCTCAGACACGAATTTTAGATCCACCAAATGACAGACAGATCAAGCTGGGAATGCAACAGAGCTAGACAGTCATATGTGGTAGTCACTAAATTGGCATAAATACATATAAAACTATGCCTCATGATGAGTTGTAAATTGCCTTAATCTGTATTATGTTGCCCTCTCATGATTAGTAAACTGTTCTTAATTCGTTCTTAATCTGTACCATGTTGTCCTATGTATCTAAATCTGTAATTCCTGTACTCTCCCGGGTCGTACCTGAAAATAGGTAATTGTCTTGTCTAGTGTACTTACCTGGTTAACAAAAGCTAAATAAAATAAATAAATAAAAATTACCTAAAAAACTAAAACAAAAGAGGCAAAATATGGGGGAGACACGAAAACAAGCAGTAGCTCAGCACAGAGCTCTTGATGGCTGGCTCAGCCTAGCTGCCATTGTCCCTCTTCATTATAGATGTAAGACTGTTGACTCCCTCTCACCAACTACCAGTCCAGGCTGGTGTTCCCCAAGGGTTAATATTAGAACCGCTTCTTTTCTGCATCTTCCTGAACAATCTCCCTTCTGTCTGTGATAAAAACATTATCCTGTATGCTGACAATGCACTGATTTTCTCTAAGAACTCTGACCCCTCCCTCTTGGGGAAACAACTGCAGGAAAGTTTCAAGCAAGTTGAGGCCTAGTTCGTCTCACAGAAACTAGTGCTAAATTACAAAAAAACAAAGACTATACTATTCCACGGCACAAATAACAAATATAAATACAAACAGTTGGCTATCAAAAACATCTGAGGTGTGACCCTGGACCAGACGCAGATTTTCAGATACCTTGGTGTAGCCCAGGACCCTACTCTGTCCTTTTCCAGCCATATCAATTCAGTTGTGAAATCCGTAAATATCCATATAGGCCTTCTCTATAAACATAGATACTGCCTGACACCTGACAACCTTAAACTAGCAATACACAGCTCTATTGTCTCCATCATTGATTATGGGCTTGTTATTTATGGAGCAGCCACAGCTGCAGCACTTCTGTGAATCATTACAGCACTGAATAGGGCATGCAGACTCCTTACTGGTGTTGCCCACTGCACGCATACCTGCAACCTCTATGAACAGCCAAAGTGGCTGCAACTTCAGGGAAGGATTACTTTCCAAACCTGCCTACTAGCAAAACATTCATTGATGGGACTCATGTCATCAAACTGCTACCGTTACACAAGAAGCTCTGACAACTATTCTCTATCTGTTTCCCGCTGTTGCACCACCCAAGGCCAGTGGTCTTTTGCAGGAAGAGCCCCTAAGATGTTAACTCCCTGGGCATTGAACTTAACCAACTTAGGCACCCTCTGCTCATTCAAATACAAGCTACATCAAATGCTCGTGTCCAGAGCCACCTGTGACTGTTTCTCCTAACCTCAGTGACAGTCGCTCCTGCTCTTTACACCTCTCTACTACTCTCATCTCTACCTGCCAGCACCCTGCCCCCTCTATACCCCTGCCTCTCTCCCTAGTCCTGGTCCACCACCCTCCTTCAACTCCCTTCCCTTCTCCCTTTCCTAATCTGCTCACCCCACCCACTGTTGCACAAGTTCCCTGATCCTTGTCTACCACCCACCTCTCCGTCTACCTCCCTCTCAGTTACCCCTCTACACCCACTCTCTCTTCCCACTTTCCTACACTACCTGACACAACTGGCAGCAACTCAGTTTTTCCACTCCACCTTTCCCTTTGACAATGCCCTTCTGGCAGCTTGAATTCATGTAAATATTGTTTGATGTGACTCATCATTCTTAAATGTATGCTTGGTTGTATTGTTCTAACTGTTAAATATATTACCTGTAGCTTTTAGACCATTGTATGCCCTGTACTGAAATGTGTATTCCAACTGCTTGCCTGCTAATCTCACACAAATATACAGTCCTAAATGACAACCTCACCACCCTAATTAACAAGCATGCTCCTCTTATTAAAATGAGGGTGCGGAAAATCTCACATCCGTGGTTCACCTAAGAGCTCAAATCTGCACTTACCAATAGAGACAAGCTATGGGCTATGGCCAGGTACACAAAGAACCCGGCAGACTGGAAGGCATTTAGAACTGCCAGAAATGCCTGTGTTAAATGTGTATGTGCTACTAAAGCAAACTTTTACATCTCCACTCTGGAGCAGGCCAAAGGGAACTCCCAAAAAATCTGGAAGACACTGAGATGCATTGAAGGCCATCCTGCTGCTTCCTTCCTTCCCACCAAGATTCTGGCCAAGGACGGGATGGTTGAAAATAAACTGCGAATCCTCGAAGAACTTAACCTTCACTTTGTCACTGCCGGGTTGGCATTCGACTCCTCCACATACGCTAGCTGAGTGAATAGTAACACTAGCCAAGATTTTACACATGCTACTCCACCTCATCCCTTCCAGTTGTGCCTGTTTAGCTACAAAGAAGTTGAAGACATAATTCTTAGCCTTGACCCCAAGAAAAGTGCAGAGGACGATGGCCTTGAATAATTTTTCTTGCGGTTAGGCTATGCCCAGCTCACAGCCCCCATCCTTCACATCTTCAACCTCTCTATTACCACAGCCACTGTTCCATCCTGCTGGAAATCTGCCCATGTTCTTCCTCTCTTCAAATCAGGAGATCCTTGTGACTTAAACAACTACCATCCTGTCTCTAGCTTGTCCGTTCTCTCCAAAGTGCTGGAAAAAGTTATATACAGCCAACTAAAAAATCATCTTGAAGCACATTCACTCCTAAACCCGGCCCAATCTGGCTTCAGGTCAAAGCACAGTACCATCTCAGCATTGGCTAAAGTCTCTAATGACCGGATCCATGCTATGGACACCAAGAAGAGAAGGTTACTGGTACAGCCTTTCTAGACCTCAGTAAGACCTTCGACACTGTAGACCATCACCTCCTAATCACCTGTCTTGCCTACATAGGTGCCACTCCACTTACCTTACAGTGGTTTAACAGTTATCTCATGGGAAGGATACAAAAAGTCAAAGCTGATGGCCTACTATCTGCCCCCCTTCCAACTGCCAGAGGAGTCCCTCAAGGCTCCATCCTAGGACCAATCCCTTTTTCCCTGTACATCAACAACCTTGACTCCCACATAAAGAACTCTAGCATACATTTCTTTGCGGACAATACGGTTTTGTATGCATCAGGCTCGCCCTTAACTGAAGTCAGGGAAGCACTCCAAGCTGACTTTATCCAGTTAAAAAGCAACCTTATCAATTCCAAGCTTCTCTTAAACACCAAAAAAAAACAAGACAATGATTTTCTCGAGACTTGCCTTGTCTAGGCCCTACCTACCCCACCTAAAAACTTCATAATTACCTCCCTAGGTGAACCCTTGGAAGTCGTACCTAAATTTAAATATCTAGGTATGTGGATAGACAACAAGCTTTCCTTCAGTGACCAAATTGAATGATCTATCAAAGAGGCTTAAAGCATGCTTGGGTTTCTTCTTTAGAAATAGGACCCTCTTTTCTCTCGCAACCTGCAAAAGACTTGTCCAAGCAACATTCCTTCCCTTGCTTGACTACGGAGACATTATCTTTATCTCCTCCCCAGCCTTGAGCCTATCTAAACTGGACGTACTCTATCACCATGCTCTTCGCTTCATTACTAACTCTGCTTACAGGACCCACCACTGTGATCTTTATGCACCAGTTGGGTGGACCTCTCTTGCCACCAGACGCCTCCTGCATGCTGGCATTTGGACCCTCAAATTATTACTCCACAAACTGCCTGTTTATTTAACGTCTCTCATACACATCTCGCATAGTGAAATCCAACCTTATCCTACTAGATGTTCCCAGGACACGTACCACAGCTGGCCAAAGAGCTGTCTCATATGCCCTCCCAAACATTTGGAACCAACTACAAGCCATGCTGAAGCTAATCAGCATCATATCAATTAACTCCTACAAAACACTAGCTATCTCTAAATTAAAAGACATATGTAGGTGCTACTAGGCCCCCAGTGCCAAGTAAAGGTACCAATTGGCCCTCCATACCTCTCAACCTCTTGCCTCAGAAATCAGGGACAAGGCTTAAAATAATCAGGGACAAAGACCCAAAATCAGGGACATATCTTAAAAACTGGTACTATTCACTTAGAAAGCTGATAGAATAAGGGGATTTGTGTTAAGATGCATTATCTGTAGAACAAGAAGTCTGCAACTTTAATGTTTGAATTATTTTGTGCTTTTAATCCCCACTGTTCTGTCACAAAAACACAAATTTTACAAGGGACAGCAGAAAATTTCAAGGCAAAATTAGGGACGTCCCTGAAAATCAGGGACAGTTGAGAGGTATGTGGCCCTCTACTTATTAAGCTGAAATGTGTTGCACAATTTAGGGCAAGGTTAAAGCTGGAATGTACTGCATATATAGCATAAGGACTTCTATTGTGTATACCTCTTGTATTACATATTTTTTCTTTGTTGTTCTGCATTTTATATTTCCTGTCTATGTAATTGCGAACTGTATGTGTATGTGCCTCAGGACCTCCTTGTGAATGAGATTGCTCAACGGAGTCTTTCCTGTAATAAACTTGAACTTGAACTTGAAATTGTAGTTCTATTCTTTGTATACTGATGTGGAACCTCTGTAAAAGAGCCATTGTCTCAAAGGTATTTATCTGAAATTCTAATAAATAAATACATTTCTTTTGCTGCTACACTTCAAGAAGTGTCTATGTTTGGTAACAGATTCCAGGTAACTTCTGTGTTTTGTAACAGGCTTATGTAATTGAGTTTATATAGCTGTGTGCTCTTTCCACTACCTTCAGTTGTTAACGTTATTTTCCACAGTCTGCTTTAGGGGGATTTCTTTTGCTGCTACACTTCAGGAGTGTCTGTGTTTGGTAACAGATTTCAGGTAACTTCTGTGTTTTGTAACAGGCTTATGTAATTGAGTTTATATAGCTGTGTGCTCTTTCCACTACCTTCAGTTGTTAAAGTTATTTTCCACAGTCTGCTTTGAGGGATTTCTTTTGATGCTACACTTCAGGAAGTGTCTATGTGTGGTAACAGATTTCAGGTCACTTGTGTGTGTTGTAACAGTGTGTTTTTGTAATTCTTCTGTAGTTTATAGAAGTCTTTTTTTTTACCTGCTTATTTTTTATAGACACCGAGTACCAAAAGAACACCCTCCCCACCCATACCCATTCCCCAACCACTCTGAGGTGGTCTAACTTTATAGTGGTAGGCCAAGCCACACTTACTTAAAGACACAGTAGCAGTTAGGCAGCACAGCACAAACAATAGCCTAGCTGGTATATAGACAGAAGTACAAAGGGTGCAGCAAGCAACTAGATCCACAAGGGCACATACAAGAGGAGGAGAGAGAAGCTGTAAGTCACTACAGAAGAAGAGAGACAGGGAGAGAAGGAGAAAGAAAAAAGGGTTAGCAGGCAGAAGAGGGAACAGGGTTAGTAGATAGCAGTTAGCAATTAGGAGGCATAAGCAGGCAGAAGAATGAGGAGGGTAACAGTCATGATGGGAGTGATGCAGTTTAGTGGTTGTTGAGCAGCATTCTTCAGGAAGACATTCTGGAGGCTGTGATGCTGCCCTATCTGCAGGCACCTTTTTGGGCTGAGGGAGAAGGTTTCCTGTCTCTGAGCAGAGTTGGCCAGGTTACAGGTGCATCCACCCCCACCTAGAGACCACCGGGTCCACAGCATGAACCTCATAGGATGCCCAGAATGAAGTATGACTGGACCACGGTGGGCTCAGAGAAGGTGAGGGGGGGAGTCAGAAGCACATTCCCCAACCAGTCCAGCTGAATAACTCCTACACTGTTTTAGAAGAATGGGAATGCCCCACACAGGTGCCAGCAGCTGGGACCAGGGAGAATGGCCAGAACTCCTAAGCTGGAGCCCCAGGGACAGGGACAGGGGACCCAGGAGGAGGAGGAGGAAGCTTCTCCTAGTGGGGGACTCCGTTGCCCATGGTGTGATGTTAGGGACACCAAGCCGGGGGGGGGGAGAGGGCAGTCAAGTGCATCCCAGAAAGTGCTGCATGAAGGGATGGGAAGCAGCGAATCCATAGGATTGCTAGGGTGATAGCCAGGAGGGAGGAGCTGGATGCCATTGTCCACCTGGGGACCAATGACCTGGTGGGGAGAAGGATGGAGTTAGCCAGCATCCAAGAGGATTTAAGGAAGCTGGGGGGAAACTGAACCAGGTAGAACATTCTGTCTCATTCTTGGAGGTGCTACCTGTCCAAGGTATAGGGGAGGATAGGGCACTCCACATCCAAGTCTTCAACATTTGGTTGAAGGACTGGTGTGGAAGGGAAGGATTTGGCTTCATAGGGGACTGGAGCCCCACCTGGGCAGATGTGAGTGTATATCAGGAGGATGGCCTGCATCTGTCCGGGAAGGGGACCTCTCTCCTTGGTGAGAAGTTGGAATGCTTCAGCAGAGAGCATTTAAACTGGTCAAGGGGGGAGATTCAGGAGGGACAGGTGGCTTAGAATCACTTCCCCATGGTAGCATGCAAAAACACAAGTTGAAAACAGGAACAACTGAAGTGGACAGTGAAAAGCAAGCAGGTGAAGCATGTAAAGGGGGAGATAAAGGGGGGCAGGAGCTCGTGAACAAGAAAACTGGGGTTGGAGGACACAGGCAAGGGAGAAAGAGAACAAGAACAGAGGGAGAGCAGGGTTCAAAACATGGAAGGTCATGCTCACAAATGCCTGCAGCCTTTGAAACAAGGTCCCAGACCTGGAAGCCTTGATGACGGAAGCAGACCTTGACATAGCAGCAATAACAGAGACATAGTACTCTACGAATCACAGGTGGGACATCAATGTACCAGGCTACTGTATACACTGTTCAGAAGGGACAGGGAAGGTGAAATGGGAGAGAGTAGCCCTGTACATCAGAGAAGGCATAAAGGCTACAGAAGTACAGGGAAGACAGGGGGAGGCCGAGGCAATGTGGGTCACCCTTTAACCAGGAAATGGCACAGCAATATGTACTGGGGTGATCTACAGACCTCTGGCACAGAGGGAGGAAGTGGACAGGGTATTAATGGAGGAAATTCACAACATGGCAGCTAAAGATGAAATCCTGCTGATGGGGGATTTCAGTATGCTGGATATAGATTGGACCACCCAGGCAGCTGCTTCAGCCAGAAGCATGGCCATCCTCGAATCCCTGCAGGGGGTTAGATTCAGACAGCTAGTGCATGAGCCAACCAGAGACAAATTGATTCTGGACATGGTATAGACCAATGGAAACAGTTGAAGGAGTCCAGGTGGAAGGACAGCTGGCATCTAGCCCGGGCATCCAGTCCGGGCATCCAGTCTGGGCATCCAGCGACCACCACATGGTATGGCTTGGCATGGAGACAGGGACTCAATTAAGCCACACACGGGCAAAAGTATAAGATTTCAGGAGGGCAGATTTCAGTGAAATGGGTAGATGTTTTTAGAGCAATCCTGGAGAAAGAAGAGGTAATGGAGGGAGTGGAGGATCAGTGGGGGAAACTAAAAGGAGCCATAGTGGAGGTAACTAACCAATGCCTTAGAATAGTGACCAAAGGGAAAAGAAGAAGAAAACCACTATGGTTCTCTAAAGTGGTAGTAGACAAAGTAAGGGATAAAAGAGCAAGTTTCAGGAAGTATAAGGGAACCCAAAGGGAGGAAAACAAGGAAGTGTACGTTGAATGTCCAAGGGAATCAGGGAAAGCTGTTAGGAGAGCCAAGGCACAGACAGAGGAAGGCTTAGCACAAACTGTGAAAAAAAGGGACAAGACATTCTATAGGTACATCAGTGAAAGAAGAAAAAAAGGGGGGGGGATTGTGAGACTCAAAGGGGAGGAGGGAGAGTGAAAGGAGGGGAATCTAGACAAAGCAGAAATACTGAACAAATACTTCTGTTCAGTATTCACTAAGGAGCGAGAGAGTCAAGGACCACAGTTGTGGAGAAGAGGCAGTGGGGGTTGGGGGAGACATGGACACCAGTCCATTCACAGTCAGGGAGAGTACTGGAGGAACTCACAATGCTGAAGGTGGATAAAGCCATGGGGCCAGATCACATACACCTGAGGATATTAAGGGAGCTGAGAAGGTAACTAGCAGCACCTCAGGCCACCCTGTTCACAGAGTCACTCAACACAGGCATGATACTAGTGAACTGGAGGAGGGTGCATGTAGTCGTACTGCACAACAGTGGCAGTATGGAGGAAGTGGGTAACCACAGGCCAGTCAGCCTCACCTCAGTGGTGGTGAAGATCATGGAGACACTGCTGAAAGAAAGGATAGTGGCACACCTGGAATCCAATGGTGCACAGGATCTGAGGCAACATGGATTCACAGCAGGAATGTCCTGTCAAACAAATCTGATAGATTTTTTTGATCAGGTGACTAAACAAATGAATCAGAGAGGGGTGCTAGACATCACCTACCTAGATTTCGGCAAAGCCTTTGATACTCTCCACACAGAAGGCTAGTTAACAAGATGAGTAGTCTGGGCATGGGGCATAAGGTGATATATTGGGTTAGAAGCTGATTGATGGACAGAAGACAGAGGGTGGCGGTAAATGTCATCTAATCCAGGGAGGGAGAGGTGACCAGTGGAGTACCACAGGGAGCAGTACTGGGAGCAGTCCCATTCAATGTCTTCATTAGTGACATCTGATAACCTTAAGGTATCAAAGCAGTGCTCAAAGGCTGCAGGGAGGGCCAGTAGCATGCTGAGGCTCATAGGCAGAGGCATTACCAGCAGGAGACAGGAGGTGTTGATGCCATTGTATAAAACACTGGTAAGGCCTCATCTGGAGTACTGCATGCAGTACTGGAGACCACAGATGCATAAGGACATAGACAGGGTGGAGGCTATTCAGAGAAGGGTGACAAAGATAGTTTGTGGCTTGCATCACAAAACATATAAGGAGAGACTAAGAGTCCTCAATATTTACTCACTGGAGGAAAGGAGAGACATGATAGAAACTTTCAAGTACCTCAAGGGCATAGACAGTGTGTAGGTGGGGGATCTTTTTCAATGTAGAAAAGATATCAGAACAAGGCGGACACAATATGAAAACGGGGGTGGTAGATTCAGAGGTAACATGAGGAAGTTTTTCTTCACAGAGATGGTGGTGAATGCTTGGAACAATCTGCCACAAGAGGTGAAGGAGGCAAGCACAGTGGATGGGTTTAAACATGCCTGGGACAGGCACAAGGGAACATTGGGTGGGGAGGGTGTGATGAAAAGCCATTTATCACTTAGAGTCAGTGACGTCATACAAGTTTAGGGCTTACATGCAGACTAGATGGGCCTAGCGGTCCTTATCTGCCAAGAATTTCTATGTATCTATGTATCTAATATGCTCTCATGCAGATACTTTATTCATACGAACATACAAACATGACAGCAGATACAAAACGTCTATCAAGTCTGCTCGAGTGTGCAGCTCCCAGTCTAATCTACTGCGGCTGCCCCCAACCACTTCCTGTCCACCTGGTATATCATCCCAGTCAACCCACCATCACCTCCCCAGCCTCCTCTCAGTTTTGACCTTTCCTTTGACCCTGTCCCACCCCCTCTTAAAACTGCCCACAGTTTTCAGTGATACCACCTCCTCTGGCAGTTCGTTCCACATCGCTACCAATCTTTCAGGGAAATAGTGCCTCCTCATTTCCCTCTTGAATGTACCCCCCTCCAGTTTCAGACTGTGCCCCCTTGTGATCCCCCTTTAGTCTGAAAATGCCCTCAGACTAAGCCTATTTGTGCCCTTTCTGTATATGAAGGTCTTAATCATATCCTTTCTGCCTCTTCTATCCTTCAGGGAATACATGTTGAGCTCCCTCAGTGTCTCATCATAGGGTTTGTCACCCAGGCCTCGGATCACCTTTGTCACCCTACACTGCACCCCCTCCATCAGTTTGACATTATTTCTTAAATAGAGGGGCCAGAACTACACACAGTATTCCAATTGGTCTCACCAGTGACCTGTACAGTGGCAGGATGACTTACTCACTCCTTGAGGTGATTCCTCTGACAATGCACCCCAGCATGTTAGCTTTGGCAGCTGCCTTCCTGCACTGCACAGAATATTTAATGTCCCCTGTGACTAGTACCCCTAGATCCTTTTTTCTTCTGATGTGGCTATCTGCCCCCACCCAGCCAGTAGCTAGCCCCAGGGTTTTTGGCTTCCAAGTGCATGACCTTGCACTTCTTAGCATTGAACCCACTGCCATATGTCTTACCAGTACTCAAGCTTTGCCATGTCCTCTTGGAGTTGTTGCCTCCCTACTTACCTGTCCACCCTCACACGGACCTTTGTGTCATCTGCCAACAGGCTGATTTTACTCTTGATCCCATCTGCCATGTTGCTAGTGAAGATGTTAAATAACACTGATCGTAGTACTGAGCCTTGTGGTACCCCAGTGGTTACAGCTCTGGGACTTGAGAGTTCTCACCCTACCATTACACTCTGTTGCCTATCCTGCAGCCAGCTCTTTAACCCAGCCAACCAGTTTCTCCCCAGCTCTCAGGTTCCTCAGTTTACTGAACATCCTTCCATGTGGCACTGAGTCAAAGACTTTGCTGAAGTCCAGATACAGGACAACTACGGTATGGCCCCACTTGAGTGCTTTTGTCTCACAATCTAAAAAATCAATCACACTGTCTGGCAGGATCTTCCTTAGTCAAACCCATGTTGCCTTTCATCCTAGAGACCATTCATTTCCAGAAAGGTCTCTAGCCTCTCTCTTTGAGAATGGTCTCCATCAACTTCCCTACAATTGAGGTAAGGCTAGACTGGTTGGTAGTTACCTGGCTCATCCCTGGATCCACTCTTGTGGAGCTGCACCACATGTGCCATCCTCCAGACCTGGAGCACGCACCCTGTTTCCAGAGAGGTGTTGAACAGGTCTGCCAGAGGGCCCACCAAGACATCTGCCAACTCCCTCAGGACCCTTGGATGCACAGCATCTGGTCCCAGTGCCTTATCCACCCGCAGGGACTTCAGTCCCTCCAGAACCCCATTCTCCAGGATTACCCCATCCGTTATCTCTTCTACTCCCTTGTCCACTCCTCCCCTCCCATGTGGCATAGCCCCATCCTTTTCCCTGGTGAAGATCAAAAAGAAGAACTCATTGAGTGCCACTTCCTGGTCCACCCTCTTTTCTGTCCACACACCCTTCCCCTTCATCTTGATCCTTACAATCTTTTCTTTGCAGCTTCCTTTCTCCCTAATATACCTGAAGAAATCCTTTTCCCCTTCTCTGATCCCCTGTGCTTGCCTTAGCTCCCTTGAAGTCTGAGCCACCCTGACTACTCTACTCTGCTCCCTGGATTTCTTTGAGTACTCCTCCCCCCTGTCCTCCTCATGCTTGGATCTCTTATACCTATTGAAGGCAGCCCTCTTCTCATTCACTTTCTCTACCTTGCTGCAAAGCCAGCTCAGTCTTTTGGTCCTGGCCATCTTACTCTGGGACTTTGCATTCAGGTATACATCTTAATAGAGAATTGTTTTTTTTTTTTATTCCCAGTTCTCTTTCCTAGGTTTTATAACATACCTTACATCTGCCAACAGAGCCATGAATTGTGTATATCAATTTCTAAGAGAATAAGCAGGTATAAAGGGAAACCTTGTAGTAGTATTTTTTTCATTCACAAAGGGTTTTGATTTCTTGTGTTTACAGAGTAGCAGACGACGACCTAGGAGCTGTGGTCCAGCTGCAAAATTGTGCAAAAGTACTGTAGGACCCCACTATAAGTGAAATGTTGACTCTCAGTTTAACTATCCTGAGTAAATAAACTGTAAACCACAAAAGGCTGCACTGACATTTAAAGTGATAGTTGAAAGGGTTATATCATTTAGATTTGATATGGTTCAAAGCTTTGTTTTATTTCCTGGTTTTCTTTTGCAGATTCTAAAGCAAATGTACTGACCCAGAATAATGTATTGACTTCAAGCAAAAGTACAGGTCAAGATGGACAACCAGTTTATGAGGTAAACATGTTATAATCCACTGATAGATGAAATCACCATGCACAAGCATTTCAATATTAAAAGTGCAATGACAAAATGTATTAATGAGGACATAAGACACAATTTGCAAACATTGAGCTCTGTGTACTATTCAGTTTCAAACCTATACACAATGGTACCTGACAATGACAATTTATGTGCATCCTGGATGTCCAGTGGACACCTGTGGGATCACTAACAGCCATCTGCTGGCTTACTGCCCTCTAGTCCTGGCCATACTTGAACACATAAGGCAGGGGCGTTGTCATGTCAAGGATGGGCAGACAGAATCGTGAAACCATTTGTAGCCTGCCAACTCAGATATAGGAGATGAGTTTGTTATGCCTGCCGTAGGGCTGTCATTATAGGTGTACTCTTCCCTCTCCACAGTTGTAAAGAGGCCCTGTGACAGGGTGAACCCTGTCATAGTGGACACCACTGGAATAAATTGAAACCAGTCAAAACTCTCAAAGAATAGTGAAGTTATATATTGTTTTCTTCTCTGGTCTTTGGCCATAAATCAAAACTAAGAGGGTAGTTTTAATAGAAGAATAACACAATTTTGTGTCTGCTTTTTCTTGATGTTAGCAGCCCCCTTCTTTTTTTTATCATGTTATATTTTCTATCCTGCTGCAGCACACTCCGGCTTGGGGCATCCAGCCACCGGCTCCACCCACCCAGAGAGTTGGGTAGCTCAAACTGCACCCAGGAGGATGCCATCCTGCTGGAGGGATCCCCCTCTGCTCTACCAGCCAGGACAGCCCCAGACCCTCCCCAACAGGATTCCACCAAAGTCCTCCGGGTGGCTTGGAGCACTGCCATCAAGCTGCATGGTCATGCCCAGCCATTTCTCTCCTCATTGGCCCCTGCAGCATGGACATGTGATGACGTCCAGGCATGATGTGCCAACATCTGCAGCGCTCCCCCTCTATTGTCACCAATGCCAGTAGTGCCCTCAGGTATCCCCAGGGGCAGCTACAGTGCTGTGAAATTCCTCAACCCCCCCAGGATTAGGAGAGCAGTCTGTGGACACTCGATCCCAGTCCACCCCTGCCAACCCCCAATGGCTTGGGCTTGTTCCCAAACCCAGGTCGCTGGTGTGGCATGAGGTGTGGTGTCCAGCACCTCAACCCTCAGTGGCACCGGGTCAGCTTGCAGTCCCCTTCTAAGATATAGTTTGCAGCAGACAGCATGAAGTAATATAACCCTGCAAGAGAGTTTAAGAGAGCACAGAATGTTCTGACCTCAGCTCTGACCTTTAACAATGTTGTAAACAAGTTATGTAATGTGCTCCAGGTGGCTGACAAATAACTGTTCTCTGTGGTGCAACAGTGCCTATTAGTGGCTAGTTTTATGTTATGTCTGCTGTTAATCAAAAGGCAGGGGAAATTATTTTTCCAACTTCTAGTGAGCTTATAAAAAGCCCTACCTCAGTGCTGAGAGAGGATAGATAGGGAGGTCATTTGAATATTGACTGAGGAAGGTGAAAGACCTCCTGGTAGTGTGTGCTTTCACGCTGTTTGATTCATGTTAGGCTGAAGAAAAGCCTTGGAAACTGTTGAAGCTAAGCAGTTGTCTGACTTACCATTTAGCTTTCTGTATACGTCACTTGATAAAAATAAAATGATAAACGCAGCCATGCATTTTTTATGCACCTGACTTGTGGTCTGCCTGAAATTGTGTTATCCTAAACCCATGCCTGGTGACAGGCCCCTGTTTGACCCTGCTATTCTGGATTTCATCCCTCATTTTTTGCTACTGAGGGGTGGGGTAATAAAAATGTATGTAGCATGCTTTTTTTTTTTTTTTTTTGTCATTTGGACTGCCAGGCCTCATTATCTTTGACTCCCACAAAGCAAAGGATACACTTTTGTTCCAGCTCATACTTCCAATTGAAAGCCTGGTATTCCCCCCAGCATTCCCACCCCCCACTCACTCTCACACACACACACACCCCAGAGCTGTGTAACTGGAATTCAGGTAGAATGGCAAATCCACTTCTACAATGTTTTTCAGAATGTTCATACATCACCCATTATTTATTTATTTATTGATTGATTAATTTAATTTTGTTGACTGGATAAGCCCACTGAGGTCAAGCAGACCCTTTTTCATGGGTGACCCTGAATTAGTAACATAGAAACCTGTGTGTGAAAGGAAACAATAATGATACATTTAAATAGATCACAAGCAATAAGCACTATATAGTGTATGGTAGAACATTGTTAGGGATGGAAATCCAACCTTAGAATATGGTTGTTATGCTGCAGTAGCTACATCATCATAGCTGTTATGCTGCACTAGCTATGTAGCTACTGCAGCATAACAACATTGAACCTGTTTAGGAAGTGGTGGCAGTGGACAGAGCAGAGCAGTTGGAGAGCGGAGCTGAGGAAAACAAAAACCTCTGTTTAGCCCCATTTTTTTAGTGTAAAAATAAATGTTTATCACAGTCCTCAAAGGTGGTGGTACATCAAGCTGCAGTGGCAATAAGGAAAAAGTGAATTGGGAGCACTGCCGGCAAACAGTACTGTGGTGGTGAGTATGAGAGCGTCAGAGGTGGAGCAACAAGATCCCAAACTAACAATACTTGAGTCAACATCTGCTCCTCTTCTCCTGGCCTCCTCTCATCCAAAAATAAAAATTAAAAAACATACACTATAAAAAAATAACAGATGGGTGACCATCTATAACCAAGGCTGTGTTTCTTCTCGAGAAGTGAAACTTTCACAGAAATTTCTTGAGCGTTGCTCTCAAGGTCATGATGGTTTCACTTCTCTCGATGAAACACAGCCTTGTTATGGATGGCCACCCATCCATTATTCTCTATTTTACCAGACAATCACAATATATAACAAGCAGTAGGCACTCTTTTTGCCAGATAGTAGCAGTAGTGCTTCTAGACTTGCATGATGATATGACATACAGAGACTATGTACATGCTATTAGAGGCAGAAGTTGGCTGCCAACAATGGCAGTGAGCTAGTTACAAATCAAAAAGGATACAGGTAAAGACAACTGGCCAAGTTGGTCAGAATAGACAATAAGGTTATAAGGCTTCCCTGGTGTCTAGGGCACCTTGAAAATTCCCTGACATCTATATTTTTTTTTTGGCAGCAAATGCGCTTTGAGCCCTTTCCTATAGGACTCCAGTGTGTCTGTGTCATGTAGGTGGTCAGGGAAGGAGTTTCAAAGGATAGGGGCAGCACGGGAGAAGGACTTCTCTCCTTTTGATGTTCTCACACTGGGAACCATTAGGAGCTTCCAAGCAGAGGTCCAAGGCAGCTTACATTGGTGCTTGGGGACCAACATCCCGAAAAGACCTGGTAGAGAGGGGTTATTCACTAGCTTATAAGTGATACACAAGAGAGAGTATTGGAGGTGGAGGGGAAAGGAGGGCCATTTTAAGGTGCTATATACTTCATAGTAATGGCACCTCGGGTGTGATTTGGATGCAAATCTAGTGATCTTATTGTATAGTATTTGCATCCTTCCCAGCTCTTTCTCTGTTAATGCATAGAGAACAGGGGCTATGTAGGTAAACTTGGATAGGAAAAAAATCATGGTAGTAAGTGCAGTAAACACCAACATAGAGGTGTTGATAGGGAGAAGGGCAGGGGTAAATGGGGAAAGTGACAAATGCAAGAAGGACAGGGATGGGGCAAAAAGGAGTAAGGCCATCAGGAAATGGAGGGTAATGAGTACCAATGCCCGTAGTCTGGGCAACAAGCTCCCTGAGCTGGTGGCCTTGATGGAAGAGGGATGCCTGGATATCATAGCAGTCACAGAAACATGGTACACAGAGAACCATGACTGGGATGTTAACATACCAGGATACATAACCTACAGGAGAGACAGGCAGGGGAGAAGAGGGGGAGGAGTAGCTCTCTAAGTAAAGGAAGGGATAAAAGCAACTGAACAAAAGAGTAAACAGGGAGGAGAGGAGGCACTGTGGGTCACCTTGGAGACTGGAAAGGGCACCACAATCCACACAGGGGTTGTTTACAGACCCCCATGTCAGGGGGAAGGAATGGACAAGGATATGATAGAAGGCATTCTTAGGATATCAGAGAAAGGTGAGATACTGTTGATGGGAGACCTGAATATGCCAGATGTTAACTGGAGCACATTTGCTGCAGCCACATCCAAGAGCAGGGCAATTCTCGATGCCCTACAGGTGGCAGGCCTCAGACAGCTAGTTTCGGAACCCACTCGTGAGGGATCAATCTTAGACCTCATACTCTCAAATGGGGCAGTGAGAGGATTTCAGATCTAGAAGTGGGTTGCCATCTGGGAACAAGTGACCATCAAACTGTGGTTCACATTAAACTCAGCTACAGAGTCAAGCCATACAAAAGTGAGGGTACTGGACTTCAGGAGGACTGACTTTGGCAAGATGGGAGAGTGCCTCAGAAAAACACTAGCAAATAGGCTAGAAGGAGGGGTGAAGCAACAATGTGGACTCATCAAAACTGCCATCACAGAGGCAACAAACCTTTGTGTGAAGCAAATAAACAAATCAAAATGAAAGAAAAAGCCACTATGGTTCTCAAAAGAGGTGGCTGGAAAGTCAGGGAGAAAAAGATAGCATTCCAGAAGTATAAGGAAACACAGAAGGAGCAGGACAGAGAGCTGTACCAGGTAAGGCAGAAGGAAGCAGGGAGGGAAGTCAGAATAGCAAAGGCCCAAACTGAGGAAAAGAAAGCCAACTCGGTTAAGATGGGGGATAAAACCTTTTATAGGTACATTAGCGAGTGTAGAAAGACAAAGGGATGGATAGTGAGGCTGAATAGAATGAACAGTGGGTGGGCAGAGGGGGACAGTGAAAAAGCAGGGATACTGAACGAATATTTCTGCTCAGTATTTACAAAAGAGGAGGGGGAGTGCCTAATCCAATTAACAGAAGAACTCTTGATGGGGGGATCAATCCCAGTCCTTTCACAGAAGAAAAGGTTCTGCAAGAACTCCTAAAACTGAAGGTGGACAAAGCAATGGGGCCTGATGGAATTAACCCCAGAATTCTAAAAGAATTAAGGGGGGAACTAGTGAAACCACTGGCTACTCTTTTTAATAAATCATGGGAGGATGGTGTGGTACCCGAGGACTGGAGGAAGGCAGATGTGATTCATCTTCACAAAAGTGGGACCAAGACAGAGGCAGAAAACTACAGATCTGTCAGTTTGACCTCTGTGGTAAGGAAAGTGATGGAGTCACTTGAAGAAAAGAATTGTTGAGTACCTAGAGGCCAGTGGGGCACAGGACCCAAGGCAGCATGGGTTCACAGCGGAAGGTCATGTCAGATGAATCTAATAGATTTATTTGACTGGGTGACCAAAGTAGTAGATCAGGGAGGGGCTGTGGACATGGCCTACCTAGACTTTAGCAAGGCATTTGACACAGTCACACACAAAAGATTAATAGTCAAATTAACCAGCCTGGGAGTGGGTCCCAGGGTGGTAGCCTGGGTAAAACATTGGCTGGACAACAGGACACAGAAGGTAATAGTAAATAGAGTCCACTCTGAAGAAAGAGGGGTTACTAGTGAGGTACCGCAGGGTTCAGTGCTCGGTCCAGTCTTTTTTAATATCTTTATAAGTGACATTGCAGAGGCACTGGAAGGAAAAGTATGCCTCTTTGCAGATGACACAAAGATCTGCAACAGGATTGATACACAAGAAGGCATGGAAATGATGAGAAGGGACTTGGCAATGTTGGAGAAATGGTCAGAAGTATGGCAGCTAGAATTCAATGCAAAGAAGTGCAAAATAATGCACCTGGAATACAAGAACCCAGGGGAAGAATACACAATGGGGGAAGGTAGTAACAACAACAACAAAAAAGGTAAGGGACCAGGGGGTAATCATATCAGATGACCTTAAGGTTAGCAAGCAATGTGAGAAGGCAGTAGGGAGGGCTGGGGGTATACTGGGATGCATAGGGAGAGGCATCACCAGCAGAAAACTGGAAGTTGTTATCCCACTGTACAGACAGTTGGTGAGACCCCATCTGGAGTACTGTGTCTAGTTCTGGAGACCCCATCTCCGCAAGGACATAGACAGGATAGAGGCAGTCCAGAGGAGGGCAACTAAAATGGTGCAGGGTCTGCAAGAGAAGCCATACAAAGAGAGACTTAGGGAGCTTAATATGTATACCCTTGAGGAAAGAAGGGAGAGGGGGGACATGATAGAAACTTTTAAGTACCTCAGTGGAATCAACAAAGTCCAAGAGGGTAGCATCTTTCAGAAAAAGAGACGTGCAAGAACAAGGGGACACAATTTAAAGAAAGAGGGGGGCAGTTCAGGAGCAATGTGAGGAAGTATTTTTCACAGAGAGGGTAGTGGATGCATGGAACAACCTTCCTGAGGAGGGTGTGGGGTCTAAAACTGTGGGAGAATTCATGAAAGCATGGGACAGACATAAGGCAATTCTTGTGGGGGGTAGGAAGAAATAGGCTGTTGGTTAACTAGGATCTGTGGCCTATCCTGTAGGTAGGGAAATGGGCAGACTAGATGGGCCAAGCAGTCCTTATCTGCCGTCACAGTCTATGTTTCTGTGTTTCTAGGAGGACGCCATTTAGCAGTTGCCACCCTGGTTTCTGGTCTGAGTTGCAAATTCAGCCTGTAGAGTAGACCGAGCTTTTGGTGTAGTGCCCTAGAGATGTGGTCCACATGGTTTTGTAGGTGAGGTCCTGGTCGAGGACAAGACCCAGATACCTGAAGGAGCTAATGACCTCAGTGGACATGCCTGGTGAGAAGTGTATGGGTAGCAGCAGGGTTCTATCGGGGCCCAATGTTCTAGGTCTAAACATTGAGCAGCAGCCTGTTGGTCAGTAGCCATTCTTCGAGGGTTGAAAAGTCCTCCTACAGCTAAGGCCCTACGGCCATTAGTTTTCTATGATTTGTGGAATTTTAGTCCTACTATGTTTCAGATTCCACTTTTGGAATTTTAGGATTTGGTTTTTGAGGAAAATCTGTGGAATAAGTCAGAATTTTCCAAAATTCCATGGAATTCCTTTCTATCAGAATTTGAAAATCCTACACAACAACCTCAAGCTACGTCTACCGGATCTGTGCTGCTACATGCATGAGGGGTAGAGCTGCTGGTCAGTAGTATATGCTAGTCCTATAGTATGCATAGTTCCAGGGCTGGGTGCATGTTGCAGAGCAGTGCAGCCCAGTATGCACCTATTCAAGTACATATTGGGCTTGTTAATGCAGAGGGACCCTTGTATTGCAGGTTGATTCCTATCCAGTTCTGCAAATTGCTGAAAGTGTGAAGTTTCTATTTTCAAAGAATGGTAAATTTTGTTTTATGCATCCAAATACATGTTTTGCATGCAAGTATTGGCACAAATCACACAAGAGATGTATGCCCTAACACATCAGATACACTGGGACAGATAAAATTATATATTTAAGGTTACTGCAAACTCATTTGCATGTTGGCATTACAATAAGATCGGAAAACAATCTGAAACATTTTCAAATTCAGCAAGAAAGAGAAATAAAGAAAAAGAAAGGTGGGAGGAAGGAAGGAAGGAAGGAAGGAAGGAAGGAAGGAAGGAAAGGTGAACCTTGAAGATCAACATATTTGTGTTACAGACTAATACAATAATTTTATTATATATAACATTTTATAGCAAGATACCACAAAATGCTCTACAGCACAATTAAAGACAAAACAAACATAGAATATATATTGACTAATATGTTGGGATGGCAGTGTGAGTAGGGTTTATTCTGTGGTTGGGAAAGATGGTGCCTGAGTAGGCTATTGTCACTAATTCCTCAGTTTCACTTTTCCTCTTTTTGTACACCTTCTGTTATTTTGCTTATACAACTGTATCTATTTTAGTTGCCAATTTCAGCTTGCTTTAGTTATCTTAAACCATTTTATTGTGGCCTAGTTGCTGATTCATTTTTATGGTATGCTTTACTTTAGCTTTACCTGTCACTTTGTCTGATGCCTGCTCTGGCAGTTGTGTTACACCTGCACTGATCTTTGAACTCTGTCTGCCACCCACCAACTTTCACCTATGGATTCCTTACAAGTGGCTCAGCTGTTCAATTTACACTTTTCCTGTGGACAAATATAGAAAAGGTGGCCCACTTGATACAGGTATCACTGATGAACATAGACTGGATCAGGGTGAGGGGTGTCTTGTTCCTAAATTCTATTTTCATGCTTTAATGCCCGAAGATATATTTAATTATTTGTTTAAAATAAATCCCTGTCCTCATCTTGGTCCTGACTTTGTTGACCTTTGGATTCTTAAAAAAGTTGCTCATTCTATTGTCCCTCCCATTACAAAATTGTTTTAACTATTCTCTTTCCCAAGGTGTTTTTCCATTTGTATGGAAGTGTGCTATAATTAAACCTCTTTTTGAAATGGACATAAAAACTGACTTGAATAATTATCATAGTATATCACTTCTTGCTCCCCTGTCCAAAGTATTGGAAAGATTTCTTAGTGATCAAATTAATGAGTATATGGCAAAATATAATCTTTGGATCCCTGCCCAGCATGAATTCAGGGTTGGTCATGATACCGAGACTGCCTTGGTGAGGTTCACTGGTCGCGCCGGTACTGCCATGGATGGTGGCGGTATGGTGGCCACTGCCTTTGTGGACCTCACCAAGGCATTTGATCTTGTTGACCATGATATTTTGATGAGAATGATGTTTAGGGTTAATTCGGAGGAAGTGATCTGGTGATTCGGCCATTACTTGAGTGACAGAACACAGAGAACGTCTATTGGAGGTTCCTTGTCTCATAAAAATTTAATAAATTATGGGGTTCCACAAAGGTCCATTTTAGGATCCTTGTTGTTTTCTTTATTTGTTAATACCTTACCTGAAATTTGTACTGATACATAATTTTTTTTATTTGCTGATGATGCTGTATAATTTAGTACTGGTACTGGTGGTGAAAAGTTACAACAAAATCTCCAGAGGGATGTTGTTGCATTACACTCCTGGTTTATTCAACATAGATCAACACTTAATTCTGTTAAAACTAAATTTATGATTTTTTTCTGGATGTAAGAATCAGTTTAAAAATGACCCCAAGCTTCACGATAAATTTGGTAATTCTGTTGAAAGGGTTTATAATTTTAAGTACCTGAGCCTTATTCTGGATTAGCATCTAATTTTTGATCAACATATTGGATCTTTAATTGCTCATTTACATCAGCATTTAGGTTTGTTATTCCATATTAGGAAGTTTCTTAACATTGAGACAAGGATCCTCCTGGCAGACAGTTTTTTGTTCTCTTTACTGAGGTATGGCTCTATTGTTTATTCTTGTTCTTCTGTTAATATGTTAAAAAAATCAAAACTACATATCATAGTATATTACATTTTATTACTTGCTTACCTAGGTCTACTCATCATTGCATATAATATGAGAAATCAGGTTGTTTACCACTTAATGCTTTTTTAATCTGAGATCTTTTATTTATTTGTTTATTTATTTGCATAAAATCCAGATTGGTCTTGTACCAAATAGTGTTGTTAGCTTGTTCTCTATCTCCATATCTACTATCTCAATTAGAGCTAGTGCCAGAAAGGTGTTTAAACTACCTTGGATTAGAACTAATATTATGCAGAATTCTCTTCAGTTTGAATTGATTAGACAGTATAATTAATTGTCAGCTAACATAACTGTCTGTCATACTGTGTCAAGTTTTAAGGGTTTACTTGAAAAAAACCTTTTTTAGAAGTTGTTTGTAATTGTTTTTAATGTATTGATTATTAATTTTATGTTTTTTTTTGTTATTGTTCATGTCAAACGTTGGTCTTTATATTTACTTTGTAATTGTTACTGTCACTGGACATCTGTGAAAATGGGGATTTTTTTTTTGCTCACTGATTTTTTTAGTATAAAATAAATTAAATGAAATGAAATGATTGCCTGACCCTGACACTCACTCATGGAGCTTACACAGCAATTTCCTTGCTCATGGTCTGTTGCCTCCTGTTTACATAATTTAGTGCAACAAGCCTTCCTTTCAGACTTACAAAACTCCTTGCTAGCCGAGACAGCATACGAGACCTTCCATGCTATTGTCCTTGGAGCTATTGAAAGATATGCTCCCTTGATCAAAGCACGTACCAAGAAAAAGACTCTCATTGGGTTTACATGTCAACTGAAGCCAGCTTTGCTCAACAGGGACAAGCTGTCGAAGAAAGTACATAAATCAAAGCTTCAGTTGGATTGGGCTGATTTTAGGGCAGCCAGAAACCTCTGCACAAAGCTTGTCAGAAACATTAAGGCAAACTACTTCCAGTCAGCTCTGGACTCCCCCACCAAGGACCCTGCCAAATTTTGGAAAACCCTTAGAGATGTTCAAGGACATGCTTCATCAGGTTCTCTCCCTACCAAAATCTTATACCAAGGATCCCTCACTACCAAGAAGGCAGAAATTCTTGACTGCTTTAATAATCATTTTATTACCGCAGGTATGGCCTTTGACATTTCACCTGCGAATAACCTACTTACTCAGTTCTTATCACAAGGACCAGAAAATCCTCCCCTGTCTACTGTACTCCTGTCATGGGTATCTCCTTCCAACTGGTAACTTACAAGGAAGTGGATGACCTGCTCCTTCAGCTGGATGCCAGAAAAAGCACAAGAGCAGACCTCATTGGCCCTTTTTTCCTAAAGATCAGTCACCAAGTGCTAGCAGCTCATTTAACGCACCTCTTTAATATGTCTCTCAGCTTGGGTAAACCCCATTCTGTCTGGAAGACTGCCCAAGTTTTACCATTCTTCAAACCAGGAGAAGCCAGAGACCCAAATAACTACAGGCCAATCTCCTTACTCCCCACCCTATCAAAACTGCTGGAGAAATTAATGAATTGCCAACTTAGAAACTACATTGATGCCTCAGATCTGCTAAATCCTGTGCAATCAGGCTTTAGGCCATGCCATAGCACAATCACAGCCCAGGCTAAAGTCAGAAATGACTGGCAGAGAGCCCTTGACTTAAAGAATCATGTATGCGTGGTATTCCTCGACTTAAGCAAGGTCTTTGATACTGTCGACCATGCATTGCTCTTAGTTACTATCCGTAACATTGGTCTGGATGCACCTTCCCTAAAATGGTTCTCTTGCCACCTGGTAGAGCGGATGCAGCAAGTAAAAGCAGTGGGAGATCTCTCCACTCTAAAACAGATTAGCAGAGGTGTACCTCAAGGCTCCATCTTGGGGCCCCTAATTTTCTCACTTTATATCAACAACATCGACTGTGGAATCAAACTTTCTAGTGTACATCTCTTTGCGGATGACACAGTCCTTTACACTGCCAGGCCTACTCCTGAAAGTGCCTGCTCGGACTTGCAAGCAGATTTCCTTATGCTGTAACAAAACCTCCTAAATCAAAAGCTCCTATTGAATGCCAAAAAGACCAAGGCTATGCTGTTATCCACAGTGACCAAGTCCACAAACTCCCTTAAGCATGACAATATTCCCACTATCACCACCCTGCTTGGCGAGTCACTTGACTATGTGACCAAGTTCAAGTACCTAGGTATGTGGATTGACAACAGACTTTCCTTTGCTGATCATATAGATGAGCTCTCAAAAAAACTTAGAAGCTTGGACTTTTTTTAGAATCAAGCAACTGCTTACCCAGGAGGCCAGAAAAAGCTTAGTACAAACCACGCTCCTAGCTATCTTGGACTATGCAGACTTCCTGTATGGCCAAGTCCCCCAAACCACCCTATCTAAGCTTGACACCCTTTATCATGGGGTCTTAAGTTTCATCTCAGGTGCAGCATATAATACCCATCACTGTGTGTACTCTATTCTATGGTAGGATGAACCTTACTTACGTTCAGGAGGCAAAGGAATGCTATACTATGGACCTATAGATCTATATCCAAGATGCTTCCCTCCTACATTTCTGACTGTCTGCCCTCCTGCATCTTACAAAACTATGCCTTGAGGAGCAGTTAATACATCTCACTAGCTGTGCCTAAAGTCTTTTCCCATTTTGGCAGAGCCTCTTTCAGCTATGTGCTGCTCCAGCTGTGGAACTACATCCAGAAATCCATAAAATTGGTGCATCCTATTGGTTTTGCGGAATTCAAGTCACTCTATTCGAGATACTTCTTGAAGCCTTGACAGTGTCCTTCCTGTCACTAAACTGTAGCCATACATTGCTATTCTTACAGTCAACCCTATACACTTTCTATCCTCTTGTTAGAATTACCCTAAGCCATGTTCCTGGATTCATCTTTGCTTTCTACTTTCTGCTGAGCCCCCAGCTTGCACTGTCACTAGCATTAACTCTGCTCTACTAGAGCTATCAGTGTCTAAAATCACGGGTTCAGCACATTGTTGCTAACTTGCTTCCACCTCTCTGCTGTACTGTTTACTGGGATGAGGCTTTACCTTATGATCGGGCCTTATTGATTATCCTTGTACCTTGCTTTTATTGCTACATATTCGATGTGGTTATGCAACTGGATGAGATAATATGAGATGATGCTTGCATAACTTTATTTGCTTTGTGGCTTTCCGCCTCTCTATCCATGGGATATACCACCCTGTAGGAGTATGATGCAAGGAACCCTAGAGGAGGGTTCTTCCCCTGCAGGTGCCAGAAATTAATGTGTCAACTAAAGGTAGGTTAGGAAGAAGCCCACTGGGAAGAGAGATGAGCCGCTGGAGGGGGAGGGGTGGATGGTGGGCAACAAAAAAGAATCCTGTCGAGGCCCAGGATGTTGTGACCTTTTAAACTCGATGGTGGAGTGACGTTGTTGCTCCACCCATTGAACCGTAGGCTTAAAGCCCTCCCATTCGATGTACTTATGCAACTGGATGAGATAATATGAGATGATGCTTGTGTAACTTGATTTGCTTTGTGGTTTTCCACCTCTCTATCCATGGGATATACCACCCTGTAGGGGTACGACACAAGGAACCCTAGATGAGGGTTCTCCCCTTACAGGTGCCATGAGTGAATGCATCAGCTAAAGGTAGGTTAGGAAGAAGCCCAAAAAGAATACCCAAAGATGTCAATCTTCGAAGAGGTGAGAATGATGAATGAAATCTGTGAAGAGAAGGGCTAACTTTCCAAGGAGAAGGGAGGGGAGCCGGGGTCACCATCCGCCTCCATCCAACAGCGGAACCTAACTAACTAATGTGAAGAAAGCACTAACTTTAACTAATATTATGACCATTGGCATGGAGGAGAGGAAAGACCCCCTTTGAGGAGGAAACCTCTGGGGATCCAAGGCCTAGGTCACCTTCCCTCCAGGCTGACAATGTTTTATTTGAGGACATATGATGGTAAAGAGAATGGTTCATAGATGAGGGATATAAGTAGGGAAGAGTAATGAAAGGGACATGAGTGGGGAGGATGATGACGAAATAGGAAAACTCCTCAAAAGAAATATGGAACATGAGGCTGCACACGTATCAAAGAAACAGGATGTAAAGATGAATACTGATGGTGATGATTGCCACTAGAGGGTGGCAGGTCGATGAGGTAGCATAAGATCAAATGAGAGTTATGCCTGATTGATCAAGATGAGAAAGTAGACACTGAGGCCAATAAGGCATGAACATGCGATGTGAACGATTAGACTCTGATGTTGTGGGGGATGAGCTTTCATAGAATTCAGTAGAGTGATGAAAGTAATGAGGCTCCTCAAAAGGAGATATACTCCGAGGCCAAGAAGGCATATCTGAAACCAGAAGGTATGCTAACTAGAGGGGTGATATGCTCATGACTAAGTAGACTCCTCGAAAGGAGGAAGATTCAGAAATTAATTGAGCAATGTGATTAAGTAGGTTCCTCAAAAGGAAGTAGATTCGGAAAGGAACTTGAATGATGGTGGACAACCTCCAGCCAGCCCTTAGCAAAGGGCGACGGACAGGAAGGCATGGTTTTTGAGTGGAGGTAGAGTCAAATCAAGGTAGCAGGGATGGATGAGGAGTTAAGCCATGAGTGGAGTGAATACCTGATGGCTGGCACTAGAAAAGACATGTCTACAGAATTCAATGATAAGAATGTTTGAGTAAGCGATGTAAATAGATGAACCTTGAGGTAAGGCTGAGTGAATGACTGTAGCAATGAACTTGATACGAGTGGCAGAATGGCCGCATGTTGATAAGATAGCATAGGAGACATGATAGGTACGCCCAAAAAAAAGAATTATTGATAGCAGGCCATAAGTAGAGCAAATCCTGGATGGCTGGTACAGAAGTGGAAGAGGAATGAGAGATGGAAGCATGAGGAGAGATGGAAGCTAGGACTGGACCAAATCCTGGACAGCTGAAGATGGATGGATGATGATGGAGTGAAGCCAGGATTGGAGTAAATCCTGGATGGCTGGTATAAATAATAAGTGGTGAATGAGGACCGGAGTCATGAACCTGATACGTCCGGCAGGAGGGCTGTGCGTCAATAAGGTGGCATATGATTAAAGATAGGTAGCCAGATACAGGATAGGGGAAACCCCAAAAGAAGGTACTGGACAAGGAAAGAGGGAGAGAACCCACTAGAGGAAGGAATGAAGGAAAAGACTCAGAAAGGCAAATCAGACAAGCCAGCATCTGAGTCGTGATAGGCATTCCCAAAAGAAATACAGATGGCAGGCCAGACGGAGTCAGCCTATGCATACCAAGACAGCGAACAAAAGAGGAGGCCAAGGTGCCCAACAGAAGGATTGATTGCAGCCCAGGAGTAGCAGACATAGGAATGGCAAAATTGAGAAAGAGTTGTGAGGTCGCACCCCGAGTAAGGATATGGGAAAGGAGACGGAACTTGGACGAGCCATGGAGACAAGGCATGGGACAGAGGGAATTGTTACAGTAACAAAAGCTAGGTCAAGAATGCACATTACAAAACCAGCTGACTAATTCTAACAGGCGTCAGGAATGAGGCACTTAAGTGAGGCAACACCGTATGTGGCTGTGAAAGAAAGTGAAATTGAACCCTTTTCCAGTGAACTCTGAGCTGGTGCTAACTCTACAGGCCCAGCACTAAATTAAACTGCAGTTACAGATAGTCAGCTTAAAGTTTGAAACCTGATGCGTAACCCCATGACATGAATTCTATATTGAATGCCACTTCCTAAATACGAGGTAAGAACAGCCTCAGCTTATATGTGGACATGAGAGCTGTTATCACTTACTACAGTTCCTCTGCACAGACTCCTCTACTGTCATTGATGTTCATTGATAATAAACAGAAACAGTCTGAGTGCAGCCTGCTTTCAAAAAATGTAGTGGCAACAAAGCTTCACCTGAAAGGAAATGTCAAGCTGAAAAGGATGTACATAATCCTTGATAGGGATAAAGCCAAAAAGGTACCAACACACAGGAGGAGACTATCTTCAATGAAACAAATGGGAAGCAGCAGCAAGGAATGCAGGAATAAAGTGGTCCCGGTGTCGAGGAGACGAGGATGGGAGTGGGCAGAGAAACGGCATTGGAATGAGCAATACGCAGATCCAGAAACCAAAGAGAAAGCTCCCGATGAGCAAAGAAGAAGCAGAACTGAATATCGAACCTGAAGCATCAGGAGCGGATACAACGCCACCACCAAAGAGGAGCCAGAAGGCTACGAGGGTGAGCAGTGAAACAGAGGCAGGAGCCCCGAGCAGTAACCAGTAGGTACAACCGAAGACTGCCAAAACAGCCAGGGAATCAGCACAGGAGAAAGAGCTGGTGTCCTGAAAGCAACTCAGCCACACAGGACGGGGGGGGGGGACAAGACAAATCAGGTAGCAGGCAGCATAAATGGGCAGCCAGAGGCAGCTGCAGAGAGAGATAAGGAAAACAGGAGCAGATATCCAGCAGGGAGAACAAGAGCAATGTCTCTGGCTGCATCGAAAAAGAATCCTGGTGAGGTCCAGGATGTTGTGACCTTTTAAACTCGATGAAGGGGTGACGTTGTTGCTCCGCCTATCGAACCACGGGCTTAAAGCCCTCCCATTGCATTAATATGCCCATTTGTGCTATATGTTCTATTGTGCTACTGTATTATTTATTCTATACCTACCAGGCCCCCCCCCCTTGAAAATGAGTTTCCTCAATGGAGTTTCACCTGGCTAAATAAAGATTGATTGATTGATTGATTGATTGAGCTGCATCTAGCATTGGACCTATTACCTTGAATCTGGAGTGTTTCCTCCCCTGCATCGGCATCTTGTTTTAGTCTGGATTGGGAGAACTACAGCAAATTAACACCATAGTTGGATGTTAGTATTAGGCTAACTAAACAGAAAAAGACCAGAGGTCCATTCAGTCTGCCCATATTCCCTATAATCCCTGAAACCTTCCCTGGAACCTGTTGTTCCTCCAGGTTACTAACCCTCCCCATCCTGTCCCCATTCTCCTCCCCTGTATTGATGCCCCAGGCAACCACCATTCACTTCATGCTATCCCATGCTTGCTTGAATCCCTTGACTGTTTGCACCAAAAACCTCAGCTGGAAGATTGTTCCAAGGTTCTGCCACCCTTTCTGTAAAGAAGTTCTTCCTCAAATCCTTCCTGAACATCCCTCTTGTTAATTTCTACTTGTGACCACGTGACCTCAAGTTGATATTCAGGGTAAATAATTCCCCAAAGTTTACCTTGTTAATCCCTTTAAGGAACTTGAAAGTCTCTATCATATTGCCCTCTCCCTTCTGGTTTTCAGTAAATATATGCTTAGTGCCTTAAGATGCTCTTCATAGGATCTGCCTGCTGGCCCTGAATTATACTTGTTACTCTGTGTTGCACTGTTACCAACCTATCCCTGTCCTTTCTTCAGGTGAGGGCTCCAGAACTGGACTCAGTACTCCAGGTGAGGCCTCACCAGAAATATGTATAGCAAAGTATTACCAAGACAAAGCACATTTTCTTGACCTGGAAGGACACTACTTCTTTATTCAGCTGCGAGCTGTGTGAGAAATTCTATATTGCACTTGATATCTGCAACAAACGTGCACTTTTGCTTAATTCTGTGGGAGGTGAAACTAACTACCCTTGGTAATTGCTTTTTATGCACATATTTATTTAGTGTTTAACCAAGAAGGGGCTTGCAAACTCTGTTTATCTTATTAGTAACTTCAGAAGGATTTAAATACTGCATTTGGGTAGATCCTTGGAGGTAGCTAGATTGTCTACTAGGATTTTCTGATAGTTAAACTATTTTTAAATAAATTACAGGTGGCTGAGGAGTTGAAAAAGAAGCTTGCAAACTCTGCTTATCTTGGTAGTAACTTCATAAGTGTTTGAATACTGTATTTTGGTTGTCCCTTGGGGGTAGCTGGATTGACTACTAGGATTTTGTGACAGAAACTATTTTTAAATAATTTACTAGTGCGTAGGAGTTTGTGATAGTTGAACTATTTTTAAATAAGTTACTGTGGTTAAGGAGTTATCATAGCAAAACCTGCAGTGTGAACTGAAACACAGACAGTCTTAGGGGCAGGACATTGTTTTCAGACCAAAAAGTGTTGTATTGGAACAGGAAGGGCTGCATCATTACCATTGTCAACAAATTGCCCTGGGTGGAGATATCCAGACTAGATCAGATTACTATAAGTTACTGGAGGCTGCAATTTTTAAAGACTCAAAGCACATTTTCTGGACCTGGAAGGACACTACTTCTTTATTCAGCTGCGAGCTGTGTGAGAAATTTTATATTGCACTAGATATCTGCAACAAACTTGCACTTTTGCTTAATTCTGTGGGAGGTGAAACTAACTACCCTTGGTAATTGCTTTTTATTCACATATTTATTTAGTGTTTAACCAAGAAGGGGCTTGCAAATTCTGTTTATCTTGTTAGTAACTTCAGAAGGATTTAAATACTGCATTTGGGTAGATCCTTGGAGGTAGCTAGATTGTCTACTAGGATTTTCTGACAGTTAAACTATTTTTAAATAAATTACAGGTGGCTGAGGAGTTGAAAAAGAAGCTTGCAAACTCTGCTTATCTTGGAAGTAACTTCATAAGTGTTTGAATACTGCATTTTGTTGTCCCTTGGGGGTAGCTGGATTGACTACTAGGATTTTGTGACAGAAACTATTTTTAAATAATTTGCTGGTGCGTAGGAGTTTGTGATAGTTAAACTATTTTTAAATAAGTTACTGTGGTTAAGGAGTTGTCATAGAAAAACCTGCAGTGTGAAACAGGAAAAGGCAGTCTTTCAAGCAACAGAGAGAGGTGGATCTAGGTTTACGTTTGTTTGTTACAGTTCTTAACATTTTCAGTGCAGGAAGAGTTTAAAGCACAGCTGACTTATTTTGGGGCTGACAGCTTTCAAAGCACAAACCACCAGGCTGTTTTGGGGCTGGGGAGGTTTACCTGTGTCTGACTTGGATGTGTGGATTTTTCTCTCTTTGATTAGCAGGGTATTTTCTCTGTCAAATTGTTGTGTAGGGCAATTTGCTGACAGGAAGGCACTCATCACAGTGGTGGGTCAGAGCTTTTAGCTGATTGTTTTGTGAGGGCACAGTTTAGGCCCAACCCCTTCCCATCCCTCACCCCACCCACCCCTGGAAATAGTTCCTTTATACCTGGGGTTCTGACATCATTTCTCAAGAGTGCAAGGTGCATATCACTGTCATATCCTCTCTAGCACACTGCACTGGCAATATAGCATGCACATTGTATAATATATATATACTGTATATATATATATATATATATATATATCTATATTACAAACCAATCACACACACACACACACACACAAAAATGTGGGGAGCAGTGCAATGTAATGGCTGTGGGCAGCAGTCTTCCAGGAGTCTTTCTGAGGCTGAGATGTGCCCTATTTGCAGACAACCTCTGCCCTGAGGGAGGAAGTTGCCTGCCTTCAGGCCACACTGACAGTAGTAAGGGGACCTTCCCAGGCCACACTGGACGGTAGGAAGGAACCTCCCCATCCAGGGAGCACCAGAGCCACCCACCACTACCTCAGAGGTTGTGAAGAAAACACAGCAGTTGGACCACAGTGGGCTCAGGGAGGGTGGAGGATGGTGGAACAGAGGCACACCCAGTCAGTTGTTCCACACCACAATCCATACACCATTCTTGGGAGCATAGCTCCCCATGGATGCACCCACAGAGGAGACTAAGGAGGCTGAGGACAACTGTCACAAGGGAGGCCCACAGGAAGGAGGCAGAGGACACCACAAGGAAAGGAAGCAGCTCCTGGTGGGGGACTCAACTATTAGGGGGATAGAACTGGGGGGAGCAGGGAAAACTGAAGTAAGGTGCCTGCCTGGTGCCACGGCTTGGAGAGACAGGAAGCATCCTCAGGATCATGAGAACAGCTGCACGGGAGTCTGAGCTGGACATCATTGTCCACCTAGGGACAAATGACTTGGCTAATCATGAGATTAGAGCAGTGCAGAAGGACTTTTTAGAATTGGGAGGAGCTAAGACAAGTAGCACACACAATATCCTTCTGAGGGTTGCCTGTCAATGGCATGAGTGAGGCGAGGGTACTTTGCACCATGCAGTTTAATGAATGGTTGAAAAAATGGTGTGGAGCACAGGGGTTTGGCTTCATTGGGGACTGGGGTTCCACCTGGAGGGACACCAGCTTTTACTGGCAGGATGGTCTGCATCTGTCCAAGAAGGGAACAAGTCTTTTGAGCAATCGGTTTAAATGCTTCATTGGCAAGCTCTTAAACTAATCAAGGGGGGAGGCACTGATAAGCAGCAGGAAAATCCCAGTCTCTCCCTACAAAACAGGGTACTAAATGAGAAAAAGGAAAAGACTGAGGTAAACAGGTCAGTGGGAGATGCTGCAAAAGAAGGTAAAGCCATCAAAAAATGGAGAGCAATGAGTACCAATGCCCGTAGTCTGAGTAACAAGCTTCCTGAATTAGTGGCCTTGATGGAGGAGGAACATCTGGATATCGTGGCAGTCACAGAAACATGGTACACACAAAACCATGACTGGGACATAAACATACCAGGATACACTATCTACAGGAGGGACAGGGAGGGTAAAAGAGGAGGAGAAGTAGCTCTTTACATAAGGGAAGGAATCAAAGCAACAGAACAAAAGGGTAAACAGGGAGGAGAAGAAGCACTGTGGGTAAATTTGGAGACCGGCAATGGCACCACAATCCGTACAGGGGTTGTATACAGACCCCCTTCTCAGGGGGAGAAAGGAAATGGACAAGGAAATGATAGAAAGAATACTTAGAATGGCAGAAAAAGGGAAGATATTGCTGATGGGTGATCTGAATATGCCAGATGTTAACTGGAGTGCAGTTGCAGCAGCCACTTCAAAGAGTGGGATTATTCTAGATGCCCTACAAGGGGCATGCCTTAGACAACTAGTATTGGAGCCCACTCAAGAGGGAGCAATCTTAGACCTGGTTCTCTCAAATGGAGATGAAGAGAGGATCACAGATGTAGAAGTGGGTAGCCATCTGGGAACTAGTGACCATCAAACAGTATGGTTTACAATAAACACAGCAATAGAGTCAAGCCATACAAAGGCAAAAGTACTGGACTTTAGGAGGGCTGACTTTGCCAAAATGGGTGAGTGCCTAAGGAATGCACTAGCAAATGGGCAGGAAGGAGGGGTGAAGAACAATGGAATAATAAAACTGCCATCACAGAGGTAACAAGCCTTGTGTGAAGCAAATTAACAAAACAAACGATGTAAGAAACCACTATGGTTCTCAAAGGAAGTGGCAGGAAGGTTCAAGAGAAAAAGAAAGCATTCAGGAAGTACAAGGAATCACAGAAGGAGCAGGACAGGAACTGTATCAGTTAAAGCAAAAGGAAGCTGGGAAGGCAGTCAGAATAGCAAAGGCCCAAACCAAGGAAAAGATAGCCAACTCAGTTAAGAAGGGGATAAAACCTTTATAGGTACATCAGGGAGCGAAGAAGACCAAGGGAGGCTAGTGAGGCTTAATAAAGAGGAAGGAGGGTGGGCAGAGGGTGACTGTGAAAGGCAGAGATACTAAACAAATATTTTGCTCAGTATTTACAAAGGAAGTGGGGAGGTACCTAAAACAAACAGAAGAAACACTCTGGATACAGAAGTTGATACCAGCCCATTTACAGAAGAAAGGGTTCTGAAAGAACTCTTAAAACTGAAGGTGGACAAAGCAATGGGGCCTGATGGGATTCATCCCAGAATTCTAAAGGAACTAAGGGTAGAACTAGTGACACCACTGACTACCCTCTTTAACAAATCATGGAGGATGGGGTGGTACCCGAGGACTGGAGAAGGGAGATGTGATTCCTCTTCACAAAAGTGGGAGCAAGGCAGAAGCAGAAAACTGCAGACCTGTTAGTTTAACCTCAGTGGTAGGGAAAATGATGGAATCACTTGAAGGAAAGAATTGTTGAGTAGCTAGAGGCCAGAGGGGCTCAGGACCCAAGGCAGCATGGATTCACAGCGGGAAGGTCATGCCAGACAAATCTGATAGATTTCTTTGACTGGGTGACCAAAGTAGTAGATCAGGGAGGTGCTGTGGACATGGCCTACCTAGACTTTAGCAAGGCATTTGACACAGTCCCACACAAAAGATTAAAATACAAGTTAGCCAGCCTGGGAGTGGGTCCCAAGATGACAGCCTGGGTAAAGAATTGGCTGGAGAATAGGACACAGAGAGTAATAGTAAATGGAGTCCACTCAAGAAAGGGAGGGGGGTTACTAGTGGAGTACCGCAGGGTTCAGTATTAGGACAGGTCCTCTTCAATGTCTTTATAAGCGACATTGCAGAGGGACTGGAAGGAAAAATATGTCTCTTTGCAGATGACACAAAGATCTGCAACAGAGTTGATGCACAAGGTGGGGTGGAAAGAATGAGAAGGGACTTGGCAAGGTTAGAGGAATGGTCAAATGTATGGCAGCTTAGATTCAATGCTAAGAAGTGCAAGGTAATGCACCTGGGAAACAAAAACCCAGGGGAAGAGTACACATGGGGGGTGAGATACTAACAACAACAAAAATGGAAAGGGACCTGGGGGAAGTCATATCAGATGACCTAAAGGTGGGCAAGCAATGTGAGAGGGCAGCAAGGAGGACTGGGGGGATACTGGGATGCATAGGGAGAGGCATCACCAGTAGAAAACAGGAAGTTATTATCCCTCTGTACATTCAGTTGGTGAGACCCCATCTGGAGTACTGCGAGCAGTTCTGGAGACCCAATCTCTGCAAGGATATAGTCAGGATGAAGGCTGTCCAGAGGAGGGCAACTAAAATGGTGCAGGGTCTGTACCGGAAGACATATGAAGAGAGACTTAAGGAGCTGAATATGTATAGCCTCGAGGAAAGGAGGGAGAGGGGAGACATGATAGAAACTTTCAAGTATCTCAAGGGAATCAACAAAGTCCAAGAGGGTAGCATCTTTCAAAAAAAGAGGTGTGCAAGAACAAGGGGGCACAATTTGAAGATAGAGGGGGGGCTGCTCAGAGGTAATTTAAGGAAGTATTTTTTCACAGAGAGGGTTGTGGATGCATGGAATGGCCTTCCGGAGGAGGTTGTGGAGTCAAAAACAGTGGTGGAATACAAGCATGCATGGGACAGTCATAAGGCAATTCTAGGGGATGGGGGTAGGAAGAAGTAGGCTGCTGGTTAATTAAGATGTGCAGCTTATCCATAGGTAGGAAAATGGGCAGACTGAGTGGGCCAAGTGGTCCTTATCTGCTGTCAAAATCTATGTTTCTATGTTTCTATGTTAAGGTAGTGATAGGACGTTTCACTTAACCCCCATACATACAGTCCCTCAAGAGGCTGAATAGGATGGTCAGAAAGGTACTTGTCATACCAGTCTTTAAAAATTATTGTGACCTGAGACCAGCTATTTCGGACAGCTTATCCTGGAATTTCGTTCACATTTACTGTAGTCTTCATAGATGGACCTAACATTTCTGACCAGTTCAAGGAGGACATTGCTAGGAACTTGAACTGCTGACCTTGCAATATATGCATTTTGACACGACTGGACAGGATTTCCACGGGTATCTCCTGGCCGCGAATACCTTTCGTCGATGAACCAGTCTCTCACTATAGCTGGATCATCTCCAGAATCACACTCCCACTTCATGTGACCATCTCTACCACATTTATGGCAAAATAGAGTATCCTGGAGCCACCTTGGCTGTGGGGACATGTCACGATTGCCCTGAGATTCCTGGTTAGGAGGTGAGACTGAGTGTACATTGGCAGCTTGAACAGAGGCACTCAAAGCAGTAGATACTTGTTGAGCAGAGGAACTATGTCCCATCAATTCTGTCATCATGGCAGACAATTTGCTTAGTTGAGTCTTTAAGCTGCTAGCTGTAGAAGGGGCAGGGGCACAAGTGTCCACTCCCAAAACTGACACATTGCTCCCAGAATTCTGGGCTTCACCAGTGGTAGTACTTGCTGCAACTTCAGTTTTCAATTATTAAATTTCTTTGCGGACTTCTTGAAGTCTAGTGTCATCATGAATCACACCCCTGTCTAGAATAGAGGTGATGTTGGCCACAGCAGCACAGGGGTCCCTTGAGTCCTCCTCCTCCTTGGCCTCCGAGACTTCTCTTACCAACACATAATGGAGGGGAGGGTTAGCTCTCCGGTCACATAACTGCAATTTAAGGAGTACCCAGCTGGAATGTTTGGCAGATCTGAGCATGTGATCCAGTCTTACTTAGTCAAGTTCACCAGGGGACACACCTCCCTGTCTTAAGATTCTCTGCAACAACTTTGCTGACTGGGCTTGACAGGCTGACAGAGGCTCACCTTGTTTCTGTCCAACAGCCTTGAATTTCCACATTAAATCCTCGGCAGTGTTGGTGCTTCCCAAAAAAAACTCTAGGGCAGTCAAGTGCTCTTGTGCACTACCATTTGAATTAATGGCCCTCAAAGATTTGATAACACCCAGAGCAGGCCCCCTTAGGCTTTCCCCTAAGCATTTTCTTTTCTCTGTTTCAGAGCACTGCCAGTCCTGCAGTAGGGTAGTAGCAAGTCATCCTCCCCATTTGGCATGAAAACATTCATAATCTGTGATAAGAATCATGACTGTTGGTGTGCACATAGATAGGGGCAAGAGCAGGTGTAGGCCTGGCCATCACTACTGAGGCAGACACAGGAGTGGGTGCAGGCACAGGGGCCAGCACAGGGATGGATGAAGACTCTGGAGAGGGGGTACCTTGGGGTGTGTCAAGCAACTTTTTTAAGTCCCCTGTGGTTTGACCCCAGGTCCGTAACAGTCTTGAGATTTTATCTCTTAACCCTTCAGCTTTGGGGGATTCCGCCGCCCTAGCAGTGACACTAAACATATGTACAACTCTCCATACCATTTTAGGTTCTTCCCTCACAATTTCATGGGGCACCCTGGGGAGATCTATAGGGAGGCTACATTCTACCATTGGCCATTAATGTTTGATTAGCCCTGTCCATAAGGTGAGCCCTCACCTCAGTTTTACCAAGACATTTTATGTTGCCCAGAACTCCCTCAGTGGTGGCCTTACTGGTACCCCTAGGAATGTCTACCAGCATTAGGGCCTTGTGGGAGTTTACCTCATTTGCCTCATACCAATCAAGCAAGTACTACACAGACATGTTAATTTCAGCAGTTCCAACTCCCAACTCAGAAATTTGTTCCATTTTGAAAGCAGTACTCATTTTAAAATTATGTCTTGCAATTTCACATTTGGCCACTAGGGGGGCGCTAATACCAGCGGTGCCTCCAAAGATGTAACCCCTAGGTGGCGCTATCCTAAACGCCACTACCCCTGCCTGCGTGACTATGTGCAGGTTGAGGGGCCTGAGCTCTTTGAACGGGTGCCTACACCCAGAGGTATGGTCTTGGGGCAGCGTAACTGCTGTTGGCATAGCCCTCCGGGATGCTATAACACCCCACCAACCCCTCTAGTGGCCTAAACAGTATAGCAACAAAACATTCCCATGGACCGCATGGCAGTAATGACTTGCTCATACCCCTTGCACTTGCTACCAGGGCTGGATCCTCTGCAGCTGTATGGAGACCCCCTGTAAAATAAGGCCAATGATGCAACAATACAATTCCAGTACTGTATCCCCACCAAGAAGGTACACTCTAGCCAAAATTAAATGTTAAAACAACTATCTGATTTATTCAGGGTGATGTGAACAGGAGTGGGGCATAAATTTAGCAGATGATTAACAGATCTGATTAACTCAGGCTGAACAGCATGCACAATGAGTCCCTTTGACACAGTCACACAACCCTGGGTACCCAGTATGGAATAACAGGCTAGCCTGAAGCGTTGCTGGGGTAGGCTGGCATTGCAACTGATTGCTGGGGCCCTTAGGAGAGAAAACAATTAGCAGGCACTCAGCCCAGAATTTGTCATCTGGGGCCAGATGGCTCAGTCCATTGCAAACAAACCCAAACAAGCAAATTAGATGGCACACACAAGTGATTGTAACTTTGTTACAGGGAGCTACCCTGTTTATACTCACACTACCCAGACTGAATGATGATCTGACGAAATAAGACCTGGCGCAGTTGGCTTGGTGAAGCAGGAGGAAAATTCCCTCATGGTCCTCATCGAAATGCTGGTCTTCGGGATGCAGGAGCAATTCAACACTGGCCCAAACATGCAAACTGAACATCTTGAACTAGTCAGCCACACAAACACCTTGCGATATAAGCACATTTATATGTAAGGTTCTGTCCTCTCCTGGTCCTTCCAGCTAGCTTTCAGGCTGATCCTGATATTTCTTCAGCCTGGATGCTGCTCGAATCCCCTCCTGCTGTGACCTCAAGCGTGGGCCAACTGGACACATGGACCTGTGGACTGATGACCAGAAAAGTCTAGGCCTGGCAGGCCTAACCCCTGAGAACTAGCAAGCTCCCCAGAGGCTCACATACTGAACTCCTGGACGAAGCTCTCCAATCTGACCTTTTCCAGCAGTTTCCCCATTTATATGGGGCTGAGTTCCAGAAATCTTTTTGGCTGCCAAAACTGTCTTGAACAGTTCCAATACCTTAATTGGTCCATATTTTGGGACCTAGAAATGTTCCTCCCTTTTCCCCTATAAATCTGTATTAATCCCAATAAGCCTCTGTACAGAGATCCAAGCTTTTGATTGGCTGCAGGGCTACACAATGGTTGCTAAAGCATAGTCCCAACATACATTTAACAGGCAGTCCCAAGTTTAAGGTTCTGGTGCAGCCAGAATAAACATTATATTTACACTTTTTTCCCTGTAACTTATAGCCCCAACACTTCTGTCCTGCACACATTTATTTATTCATTTTAACTGTACTCCAGAACTGAGTTGCTACATTTTAAATATACAGTAGTGCCCCTAGACAATACGGCCATGGCTGAGTAATATTCATGAGGGCTTCTCTTGCTCTGACCTTTGCCCTTGATCTGGTGCCTTAGAGGGTGAGGCAGCACTTCAGGCATCTACCTAAACATTTATTTAAAAAACATCTCCTCTGCTGCTGCAGTGTTCCTGGTGTCTTTTAACTTAATCTGGCACCGGGAACTTTTGATTTGGACTGCAACTGGCAGTCACACATAGTGCACACATTCCTTCATGAACATGCGAGTGCCGGCTGCATTTTTTTCATGCCGGCCACTCGCAATGGTGCACTGTGAGCCTCGCAGGGCTCAAAAACACAGGCGCTGCCTGGACTAAACCGCTGACCGGGATCAGGAGGATGCCCGATGCAGCAGGAAACTGGGAGGTCTTTAGGTAAGCCCCCAAAGGGGAAGGTTACACCCATACGTCCCCATACAGTACATGTTGAATCAGTTAAATGCACATAAAACTTAGCCTAATGACCTAGTCAGAATTACAGATTAGTGAGCCTAATCTCTGTGGTGGAGAAACTGATGGAGACCCTGCTGAAAGAGAGATTAGTATAACTCATAGAATCTACTGTAATAGAATACAGTCAGTAAGTAACATGGGTTTAACAAGGGATGCTGTGCTACACAAACCTAATAGATTTTTTTGACTGGGTGGCAAGGGAGGTGAACAGATTGTGAACAGTTGATGTGACCTACATGGACTTCAGTAAGGCCTTTGACACAGTGTTGCACAGGAGATAACTGCAAAAGTTAAGAAGCCTATGGGTGAGGGACAAAAACCTGAATGGCTGGAAAACTGGTCAAGGAACAGAACCTAGAGAGCAGTTCTACGTGGGAAATTTTAGGAGGAGATTGGATCACAAGAGAACCACCCTGGGTTCAGCACTGCCTAGGCATGGGTGGGTACTGAGATACCCAACCTGAAATGGTACCTGTGGGTACTTCTAGACTACCCCAAATCATCCAAAAATACCCTAATGAAAAATGGGTGGTTGGTTCGGGTCGAGTAGGTACTACTCTATTCTACTATTCTGTTACCCTACCCTGGCCATAACAGAAATGTGAAAGGCTGTTTTTGACTGTAGGCTGTATACTATTACATTGTTTGTTAGGTGCCCTGAGCCCTGTTGTTTATGAGGCAGGTACAACGGGGCAGCTGCTGTGAGTAAACCTGTTGCTGTTTCCAAACATCATATCTATGGCAGGCATTGCTGAGGTAGGTACAAGAGGTTCAGCTGCTGTGATTGGGCCTAATGCTGTTTCCAGAAATTATATCCATGGCAGGCATTGCTGAGGCAGGTACAAGAGTTGTAGCTGCTGTGAGCGAGCCTGCTGCTGTTTCCAGAAATTATACATATAGTGGGCATTGATGAGGCAGATGTGAGAGGTGTAGCTGCTCTGAATGAACCTGCTGCTGTTTCCAAAAGTGATACCCATGGCGGGCATTGCTGAGGCAGGTATGACAAGCACAGCTGCTGTGAGTGAGCCTGCTACAGTTTCTAAAAATTATACCCATGGGGGCCATCACTGAGCTAGGTAAAAGAGACACAGCTGCTCTGATTGAATGCAGACTTAAATAATGATACCAACATTGTCAGAAAAATGACAGACATGCCTGTTTATCCATGAACTGTCTGTGACCATGGCAGGATTTGCCAGATGACCTTTCCTTCACTGATGACACTGGTGATTGTGAAGAATTTATGGACATGCTGCTGTCTGCACCAGAGGTACACTCTTATGGCTCAACAGAGTTTGACTGCTGTACATCACTTAATGGTGTTGGTGGGGCAATGTCACCTTTGGTTAGCAGATCTCTCCAATAGTCAATGTCTTCCTCTGCAGGAAGGATGGCTTCAATGTTCTCCCTAGAAGGGATCTAGCAATGTAGCCAAAACATAGGTGTCATTCTTAAACATGGCATTTAAACTCAGATCAATTAATAGTCTTCTTTTTTGTACTTTCTGTTTATGCTCCCCACTGCCCCCTGGAATCCACTCCATCGGGAGTCATCTATGGCATCTTTCCCCGCAATCTTACCTGGAGCCAAAAGTGGTTGTTTCCCATGTAGCCGTGGTTTGCCCCCCCCAAGCAAGAACAAGGAGGGGGCCTACGCACCCCAAGTTCCTTAGTGTCATTGGGACACCAATCTGGGACAGGCATGGACGTTGGGGATCTGTGCCCTGGTGCTTCATCTTCCCTGAGTTCAGAGGGCCATTTTCCTCTGTTCTCTTGCATGACGGGTGCCCTGACAACCATCATGTGTCTTCCTCCGATGGGGCTGGAGCTTGCTTGACCTCAGGCCTCTACCTGATGTCAGTCAGGCACCGAGCCTCAGTTCCCCTTCCCTTCCAGAGAAGGCGACTAGTCCTGGAATGCTTGAGCCTCCCTCCCCTCCCCCCACCAGCCTCTGACTCCCTAAGCTTGTTCCCGAACCTGGGTCATTGGCATTGCAAGTGGTAACACTACTGCTGTGCCAGCGGGCTGGCCAATCAGTCGACAGTCTGAGACTCAAGTCATCTGCCAGCATAACAGTGATGGTGTCTTCTTTTGACTGGAAGTCTTTCTTTATGTTATCAAGGAAAATGTGAAGAAATATTTGAGGAAGAATTTGACTCAGAGCTGCACAGTCTGCACTGACATCTGTTGTGGCAGCCTCAAATGGCTCCACTAAGGTGAATAAAGATTCCAGTTGAGTCCAGCTGCTGGAACAGAGCATGATGTCTACTTTATCTGTTTAATTCTGCATGGTGTATTCATGTGCAGCTTTTTTCTGTTGAAGTTGCCTTCCCAACATGTAATTCCAGCTGGTTGGAACTTCTTACTTTAATATATGGAGTGATAAGTTGTTTGACCTCTGCAGCACCTTCAGGATTTTCTGAGCTTTCACAGAGTGGCTGAAATGCCCACACATTTTTCTAGCAAGATCTAACAGGTTTTCAACATTTCTGTTAACGTTTAAGAATTTATGGATACGATTTAAACAATTATGGATAAGATTTAAACAATGTGCAAAACAAGGTATGTGTTGGTAGTTGCCATCTCTAATAGCTTTGACTATGTTGGCACCATTATCTGACACTATGAACCATGGTGATTAGGAATACAGAGTAAGCCATTTCTGGAGTTGTTTTTCTGGCTGTTGCAAAATATTCACAGCAGTGTGGTTTTCTTCAAAAGTGGTGATACATAATACACCCTGCTTCCTACTGCTTATGGCAGAGTGTGGATTATAACATTCTGATTGAAAACTTGCCCAATGAGCTGTAACAGTCATGTAGTCAACTGTTTGGTTGCTGGTCCACATATCTGTAGTTATGTGAACCTGCTTCACCTCAGAGTTTTAACTGCTTAATGACTTCAGTACAAACCAAGTTATACAACTATGGAACAGCCTTCAACAGGGAATGGAGTACCATAGTTCAATGCAGTTCATGAACTTGAGGAAACTTTTTCGGGCAACAAAAGCAAAAGGTTTGGCAATTAACAAACAGCTCTGCAATGGCTTTATTTAACAGCTGGCATGTTGGATGCTGGCAGGTAAATTTTGATCTGGTCACAAAACTTTCTTTTAAAGTTAGTTGATGAGATCTTTTTAATTTTTTGGGGAGTGCATTTTTCATGCCTTTTTCACCTGCAGTACTACTTTGGGATTTTACAGCAATTGATGGTGTCAGAAAACATTCTGATATTTGTCTTGGAAGACTGCAAGGACACATCAAGTGATTCATTGTTGCCTACTGCTCCCAGCTTATTGTCAGTATGGTCATCGCCACCACCACCACAATCTCCACTACTGTTCATACCAATCATGCTACCCATTGCCCTGCCCAATTCAATTGGGTGTTCTGCCTTTGCATGTCGCATCATTACTGATGTTCTAAATTCTGCAGATTTGCCACCATGACTGATGCTCTTTTTGCACAGACTGCATACAGCTCGAGAGTTGTCTGCAGGGTTTATGTAAAATAATTTTCACACTAAAGATGTACCTTTTTGGCTTTGTGCCACGGTGCTTGGCACTGTTCCTTGTACAGTCAAGGGACCTGAAGGATACCATACACTGCCATTTTCTTGTTGAGATGAATTGTTCTCATTCATGCTCATCTTCTTACTCTTACATTTAGCATATGATTTTTTTTCTGCACTTGCCTCTCCTGCCTTACAGCGGCATCCTCACCTACCCTCAAAACTACCAACCTCACCACTACAAGATTCAGAAAAACTGGAAGTGCTGTCATCATTTTCTATTTTTTACTTTTGTGGTCCATTAAGCTTTTAGAGTTCTCTTGAACTGATCGTAAGACCTAATAAAAGTTTTATGTAACCGGGAAGTGCTGGACTACTTAAGGACCTGTTAATGGACTAAAAAGTTTAAGTGACTTTTTTTTCTGTTATTTTATTATTTCTTTGTATTTCTTTTTAAGTGCTCTCCTAACACGTTTTAATTATTGTTGTTGGGGGTTGTTTTTATTTAGTTTGTATATCTGTTTACCTCCACTGTGTGAGAGACAGTGTGTGAGGTTCTTGCTCGTTGACCTCCCTCCCCCACTCTGTGAGAGACAGCGGAGCAGTGAGGTATTTTGGATAAGTGACAGAGTGGTGGGTTTTTGGTTTTTTAATTTAGTTTGTATTTTGTCCACCACTCTGTGAGAGAGAGAGTGGAGGACTGTATCGTATTGGTTATTTATGTAGGGGGAATTTTTAGTTTTATAATTTTTGGTTCTTGTTCTTGTTTTAGAATTCTGTCTACCACTCTGTGAGAGAGAGTGGAGGATTAAATCATTTTGTTTATGTGTGTTGTGGGGAGAACCTGAATTGTTTTCTTTTTAATTGTTATATGCTGCATTACTTGCGGTTCTTGAGTGTTCTTGGTATTTGGGTCTTGCGTGTGTAACATGATGTATTGGTGGCCTAGATGTGTGGCAGAATGCTCCCCCAGTCGTGTGCTACTCACCCTTCAAACTTTGGGACCTCTGCCCTTTTGATGCCCCTCCTTCACAGCCTGTAGCATATCAGTGTTGCAGAGCATTGGGAATTGCTCGCAGGGGTGGGGCTGGGCTGGCGGTTCCAAATGTTTGAGAGAGAGAGAGAGAGAGATTAGAGTGAGTGGGGTGCTCATATCAGGGTAGTGAGGCCCAAGAGATGCCCTGGGGTGAAATGGATCCTGGAATGTGGTCCTGCATGCCTGGTCTCCATACCCAAGGGCTCCACTATTGGTGGACTGATAGCTTGGGCGGCCCCGGAGCCCCATCCAACTCGAGCAGTGTTATGCAGTGTCAGATCTATTAAAAATAAGACTGCAGTAATTGCAGATCTTGTTGTGACAGCAGATCTGGCATGCATTACCAAGACCTGGCTGGACAATAGTGTTGGCCCCATATTGGAGGCTTCTGTTCCAGCTGGGTACTCGGTGATACACCGCTCAAGATTGGATAGCAGGGCCGGGGGTCGCTATTTGTTTTAAGATGGAACTGGACCTTGTGGGCATGCCAGTTGAGGAAGCCAGCTAATTTGAGTGTACTGTGGTTGCAGATGCAGGCTGTAGAATCACTCTCATCTACCAACCACCCGGGGGTGAGAAGCGGTTCCTCCAGGAAGTAGCAGACTTCATGGTCGACATGGCATTGGGGTCACCCAGGTTGATGGTCCTGGGTGACTTCAACGCCTGGGTCAATGATGAACTCTCACAATTTGGTCAGGACTTCCTCTAGTTGATGATATCGCTGGGCTTTACACAGGTTGTTGCCTCTGTAACCCATAAGTCTGGTCACTCACTTGACCTGGTTTTCCTCTTTGGGACTGAAACCTCCAACTTGGTGGTGGAAGCAGTTGGATGGTCAGATTATCACACTGTAAGGTTCAGTTTCCATGCCCCTCCCCCCCGTATAGGCCTGCCCCTGTGGAGATGGTCAGATACCGCCCTTTGTGGGATATGAGCCCTGAGGACCTATCAGCAGTATTTGACCTATTGGTCATTCCAGGAGCAAGCGGAAGTCCAGAGAGCCTGGTTCAGGCCTATAACAAGGCTATTACTATGGCCCTGGACTCTATCACTCCTGTCTGTGTTCATCCTCTCTCTCTTTGCCCTGGTTCCCCATGGTTTGATGGGACCTTGTGGGAGTTGCAGCGAGTAGGATGAAGGTTAGAGCATTGCTGGTGGAAATCCACCCTGGTAGCTGACCACATTAGATTGATGGAACATTATCAAATCTATCAATCAGCAATCACTCATAATAAGGCAGAGTTCCTGTCTGGGGAGATTGCTGCCACTCAAAATCAACTGGCTCAACTCTTTCAAACTGTGGACAGGTTGTGCAACCCAACCTGTCTTCAGGTTCAAAGAATCTTTTCACAAATTGAGTGTGACACGCTCGCTCGCTTCTTTGCAGATAAGGTGGCCAGCATCAGGTGGAGAGCCATCCAGCTCACTCTATGGGAGCTGATAGTGGTTGGTGTTTTGTCCCTACCCCTCAGTTCATCTGGAGTTCCTTCGACCGGCTGGAAATTTTGGATGTTGTGCAGATTTCCCAGGGTATGCACCCAGCGTGGTGTAGCTTGGACCCGAGCCAACTTCCCTGATAATGGGTTGTTCTGACATCATTGGCCCTGTCCTTGCAAAGATAGTTTGGTGCTCCTTAAAATCTGGTGAGTCTCCTAACTCCATGAAGGAGGCAGTGGTGACACCTCTTCTGAACAAAACTGCTCTGGACCCAGGCTGCTTTGCAAACAACAGACCAATCTCAAACCTCCCCTTCATTGGGAAGGTAATTGAGAAGGTTGTGGCACTACAACTGGAAAACCTCTTGACCGTCCACGACATCTACAAACCTCTCCAGTCTGGTTTTCGTAAGAGGCACAGTACTACAACTGCTCTGGTTTGGGTGCTCAATGATCTCCTGATGGTGAGGGATCAGAAGAGCCATTCTATCTTGGTACTCTTTGATCTCTCTTCAGCTTTTGACACTGTGGACCATGGAGTGCTTCTCGGGCACCTGAGGTTCAACTGTGCCCTGTCTGGTACAGTTCTCAGATGGTTTAAATCTTTCCTCACTGGCAGATCTCAGAGGATGGTGTCGTGGATTTTTTCCTCTGACCCATTCTCTCTGCCATGTGGGGTCCCTCAGGGCTCAGTGTTGTCCTCCATGTTGATTGTGATGTATATGCTGCCCCTCGGAGACATTGTAAGATGGTATGGGCTGAGGTTTCACTGCTATGCTGATGATACCCAGCTCCACCTGTCTTTTGCACCCGACCAGAATAGTGTGTGCTTCGTCTTTAACAACTGTCTCGAAGAAATCCAGGACTGGATGAGATCCAGCTGGTTGAAGTTGAACTCTGGAGAGACAAAGGTGTTGGTAATGGATCTGGGTTGCTGGACAGAGGGGTTGGGGGCTTGATAAACCTATGGACTTTGTCTTGGGGGCATTTAGCTTCCTTCCTCTGAATGGGTGTAAAACCTGGGGGTGATTTTTGAAGAGGGGCTGACACTGCATTTACAGGTGTTGGCAGTCGTCAAGTCCTTGTTTTACCATCTGAGGAACATCACCAGGATTACGCACCTTGTTCCATCCGATGACCTTCCAACCTTGATCCACACCTTTGTGACCTCTCGCCTTGACTACTGCAACTCCCTGTACTTAGGGAAACCAGGGTTTGATATCCACTGCTTGCAGCTGGTGCAGAACGCTGCAGCATGGCTGTTGATGAGGACTCCTCGTTCGAGTCACATCACGCTGATGTTGCGTGAACTGCACTGGCTGACAAATCAGTGCTGGATCACCTTCAAGGTCAGGCTTCAGACCTTTAAGGCTCTGCATGGACAGGGTCCAGACTATCTGCAAGAGCTCCTCTGTCCCTACTGCTCCAGGCAACCACTCCGCTCAGCTGACGAGGGGTTGTTAGAGATTCCGGGGTTATGCCTTAAAACATCTGGGGCCAGTGCCTTTATGTATGCAGCCCTGTCCCTGTGGAGTTCTCTACCTCATCAAATACATGAGTGCATGACTGTGGAGAGTTTTAAGAAGGGCTAGCTAGGAGTAGCAGCCCTGAGTCCCAGAATCAGAAAGTGCTGATTTGTATATGGCCAGCAGACCACATTTGCAGTATAAGAACTATGGGGGTGGGTCAGCACATGATTCTAAGAGGACCCAGGGAGGGCAGCCTAAAGGAAACCAGCCTGCACCCAAGCGCAAAACAGAACCAACCGGTTCTAAGGGGAACAAGGAGCTGGGGGCAAAAGAATGCTGGATTTGTCAGAAAGTGGGGCATCTATCTTATGACTGCCCTAAAAAACAGGAATAAAGTGCAAAAACCTGATGAAGGAAGTGACCAAGACAGTACACCACAGTTGGTAAACTGCACACACTGTAGTGCCACCAAACTCCACCAAGCATATCAATCAATCAATCAATTTTTATTTATAAAAAGGCGCCTTTCCAAAACCAAGGTGCCTGTACAATAAAATAAAACAAATAAAGTAAAATTACGTACGTTATATAAATTCCAATAAATATAAAACCACATAAAAACACTTCAATTGCCAAAAGCCAGATCAAAAAGATAAGTTTTTAATGCAGTTTTAAAACTCTGGACGGTTAGGCAATCTCGTACCCGATGAGGCACAGAGTTCCACAGGGACAGAGCAGCAAAGCTGAATGCCCTTGCTCCCAATGTCTGCAAATGTATCCTGGAAACCTCTAGCAATCCCTCATCGGTGGATCGGAGAGGATGGGAGAGACAGTACGGACAAAGGAGATCTTTCAGATAGCTCGGTCCCTGGTCATGTATGCGCATGTGCATCCTATTCTACTCAGTTGGACAGTAACACAGGGATTGAGGGACACTGGTACCTCCATCTCCATGGTATAGCAGGATCTGATCCAGGTGGAGCATATTCTGCCAGGGCAAATCTCCAAGATTCAGGGAGTCACGGGTCAAGTGGTCCAAGTGCCAATGGCTCAGGTCTTCCTGAGCTGGGAGGGTGGCCATGGGAACAGGAGGTGGGAGTCGTACCTGATTTCCCTGTGGATGTGATCATGGGGAATGATTTTGACCACAGGGGTTACCAAGTATGTGTTACTACCTGTAGCCAGGCAGAAGTGCATGCTTCTGAGGGTGAAGAGGGGTGGCATAGCCTGTGCAGAGCCATCCCTTAACAGCTGAGGAAGTGGCTAGTGTGGGTGAAGGGCAAACTAGGAGTAGCAGCTCTGAGCCCCAGCTGCAAGCAGAGGAGGTTGCCACCAAGGGCAGCTTTCCTTCTGAAGGGGAACTAAGGAGAGTCAGATGGGAGGAGGTGGGCAGGGCACAGCGAGCTGATCCTACCTTCCAAAAACCTGAGAGAGATAGCAGATAGTTCTGAGGCCTCGCAAGGGAGTAAAAAGTCAGCTTACTGGGAAAATGGGCTGTTGTACAGGGAGTGTACACCACAGAGGGAGATAGAAGGACAGGAACTTTAGCAGCTGATAGTCCCATGGGACTACTAAAAGCAGCTTCTTGCCCTGGCCCATGAAATTCCTTTTTCAGGCCACCTGGGTATTAACCGCACAAAAAAGTGGCTCGCCAACAACTTCTTTTAGCCGAGCATGTACACAGACGTGGCAAATTTAGGAGGCAGTATAGCGCAGTGGTTTAAGGCTCTGAGCTACAAACCTGAAGACATGGGTTTGAATCCCATAGCCCCCACTTGCATACTGTGTGATCCTGAGCAAGTCACTTAACTTCCTTGTGCTCCCAGGTTGTACCTGTAAACAAGCTTTCAGCTCAGTGTGTCTCTCCCAGTAAAATAAATAAATAAAAATGACTTTCAGACTTGTCCACAGTACCAGTGAGTTGGAAAGATTGGGGACAAGGCTAAGGCAGCTTTGGTGTCCCTGCCTATTGTTGATGAACCCTTTAGGAGGGTAGCCATGGACATAATGGGGCCCCAGAGTACCCCATGTCACATGGGCAAATGATACATACTGGTTGTTGTGGATTACACAACCAGGTATCCCAAGGCAGTGACCATGTCCTCCATGGAGGCAGAAAAGATGGCTGATGAGCTCCTGGAAATCTTTAACTGAGTAGGGTTTCCCAGGATATTTTGTCAGACCAGGGGGGAAATTTACTTAATGACCAGTTTGTGGGAGTAGTGTGGGGTTAAACAATTCTGTTCTTTGCTCTATCACCCCATGACTAATAGCCTGATTGAGTGGTTCAAAGGGATCCCTAAAACTATGCTCAGGGCATTTTCTGACCAGCACAAAACGAAGTGGGACAAATATTTGCCCCGCCTGCTGTTTGCATACAGGGAAGTCCCACAGGAGTTCACAGAGTTCTAACCCTTAAAGCTCATGTTTGGTCACAGGATGAGGGGGCCACTAGATTTAGTCAGGGATGAATGGGAAAGTAACCATACGACCTAAGGGGAGTCTGTTGTGGAATATGTCCTAAATTTCAGGGCCAGACTTAAGGAGCTCATGAGGCTTGCCCAGAAACACTTAGCTACTGCACAACCATGACAGAAAGCCTGGTACGATTGTGGGGCTAGAGCCTGGGAGTACAAAGACAGACAGCAAGTGATGGTTCTTGTCCCAGTCCAACACAATAAACTTCAGGCAAGATGGGAGAGTCCATTCTTCATTATCAGAAAGCTTAATGATGTTAACTATATAGTAGGGCTGTCTGATAAAAGGCGCAGGCAACGGGTGTATTATGTGAACATGATGAAGCCCTGCTATGATAGGGAGGAAATGATTTTCGCCATGTGCAGCCTGCCAGAGAAGGGGAACGAGGCTGATCCCTGGTGGACCTCCTTGAGGAAGCCAAGGAGGGATCCTCAGTAAAAAACCTCACCCTCTCAGGGCAGCTGACACTGGCCTAGGTCAACGAGATGAGGGGGTACTGTGAGAATTTGGTGACATGTTCACAGGGAATCCGGGGTACACCACAATGGCTGAATAACACATGGACACTGGGGCCCAAGTTCCACTGAGGCACTCCCCCTACAGGGTACCTGAGGGGGTTAAGACCATGCTAGAGGAACTTAGGTAGATTCTGGCCCTTGGGGTGATCGAGGAGTCCAGTAGCCCCTAGGCCTCACCCATGGCCCTGATCCCCAAGAAGGATGATGCCTAATGCCATACGATTCTGTGCCAACTACCAGAGGCTCAACAGCTGTATGAAGTCTGATGCCTACCCCATGCCCAGAACTGATGAAACCTTGGAATGGCTGGGGGGAGACTGGTTCCTGACCATGACAGACCTGAAGAAAGGCTACTAGCAGGTGCTGTTAGCCCCGCAGCCATGGAGAAGTCTGCTTTAGTTACCCCATTAGGCTTATTCAAATTCAGTGTAATGTCATTTGGGATGAAGAATGTGCCCACAACCTTCCAGAGGCTTGTGAATCACACCCTGGCTGGGGCAGGTGAATATGCACTGGTTTACATGGATGACATCACCATTTACAGGCAGACATGGTAGAATCACTTCGGGCACATGAGGGAGGTGTTCTGCAAACTGAAGGCTGCAAGGCTGACATTTAAGATATAAAAATGCCAAATAGGCATGGCTGAAGTGTCCTACCTTGGGCAATGGGTGAGCAGTGGATGCATCCATTGAGAGCCAGTGAAGGTCAATGCCATCCAGGCCTGGCCCACCACTGCCACAAAGAAACAGGTAAGGGCATTTCTGGGAACAGTTGGGTACTACAGGAGGTCTGGCCCTCATTATAGTGATGTGATCAAACCCCTGACAGACCTGATGAAAAAGAGAATGCCTGAAAAGATTCTCTGGACAGAGGACTGTGAGTCTGCCTTCCAATGGTTAAAGGAGGAATTATATGGGTCACCCATGCTTGCTAGTCCCAATTATGACTTAAAGTTTGTAGTACATGTGGAGGCCTCCGACCATGGGCTTGGTGCCATCCTGGGCCAGGTTACACTGCAGGGGGAGGAGTACCCCATAGTGTAACTGAGCCAAAAGCTTCTGCTTAGGGAAGAGGCATATGCCACAGTGAAAAGGGAATGTCTGGGGATAGTGTGGGCCCTTCAGAAGTGGCAGCCATACTCGTATGGGAGGGAGTTCACTGTGGTCATAGATCATAACCCCTTGACATGGCTCCATAGGACTAGTCAGCAAAACACAAAGATATTGTGCTAGAGTATGGCACTACAGTTATATAATATGATCATTCAGCACCAAAGTGGGGTGCAGAATGCCAATGCAGATGGACTGTCGAGGCAGGGCTAAGTGCGTGGCATAATCCTTTAGGTACTAGCCCTGTGTTAACTTGCCCCTCACAAAAGATTTTTTTTTCTCACTTTTCTCTGGTAATGCCCCCCCATCTTAATCCTCTCCTTCCCCCAGCTTGTTTCACCTGTCTACCCCTCTACCCTCTTTGATGTCCCCCCACTAGACCTCATTCATTCAATAATTGCTAAATAATCTGCCTCTTAACCGTAATCCATTCCTGCAAAGACTTGGCTCCAAGGCTACATTAAATTTATGTACTATGTTCCTCAGATATGCCTCTTGTAATTAAATGCATATTCCACAGGCATGATATATTTAACTGTATGCTATGTCACAAATGCGATTGTATGATTATTTATATTTTTTTAACTGTATGTCTTGCTACAAATGGAATTGAATGTTTAATTTCTCGGATATGTAAAATGTTAAACTATATGTCTAATTCTTCATCCAACTGTACCTCCCCAGGTCGCACCGGAACATGAGCAACTTGTTGTTCAGTGTGCCTTCCTGGTGAAACATTTCAATAAATAAATAAATAAAACACTGGAATCCCACCCCAGTGTGCCTAAATGTATGTTTTGTTTTTCTTTTTTTTTTCCCCACTGACATCGTGGGGGGGCCCAATCCCCGTGTCAGCATCATGTACCCCCCAACTCATGTGGCACACTGGGAGCCCACCCCATTGTGACCAAATGTATGCTTTTTTCCTGTAAATAAAGAAAACCATCCCCGATGTCTTTCGGTTTTTTTACCTGTAAAAAAGAAAATAGTCCCTCGTCATCTCCCCAGTCCCCCCAAACCCCATCCTCTCACTGAGCACCCACCTCCCTGCACCTCCCCCTCAACCCATATTTGCCTCCGGAGGTCGCGCTGTCATCTTCTCTGGACCAGGGCAAGTCTGCAGTCTTCAAAGCCGAACCACAAACTGAAAAATCAAAGGTAAGCGTGCTATAATGACAGTCAATGGGGTTTTCAACTTATGTTGATAAATCAGCTATGTTTTGGGATTCTGGCCCAAAATGTTCAATATGGGGTTTTGGGACCCAACCTCATGAACACTGTCACTGTCATTTCGTTACTCAGTCCTGAAAGGTAATTTCGCGATCGCTGCACAGAATCGCCTTTCAGGACTGATTAACAAACTGACAGTGCCACTGTTCATGAGGTGGGGTCCCAAAAAGCCCATGTTGCAAATCTGGTGACAAAATTCCAAAAAATGACTGCATTATGAGCGTGCAATGTGCAGTTTCTACATACGCTAACTTCACCAATTTTTTATATTTTCACTTCAGATTTTCAACATTGCCATTTTTGCACACTTCCTTATTTAGCAGCTATCATTTTTCACATCCTGCCCAAAATGTGTTTTCACATCTGTGGCAAAGAATGGCACAGTCACTCTGCGAAATCACCTTTCAGGACAAGTGAACAAAATGACAGTGGCACTCTTCATGAGGTGGTGTCCCAAAAAGGCCATGTTGAAAATTTTGTGCAACAACTCCAAAACAATGACCAAGTTACACCTGGGCATTCAGAATGTTCTATGCGCAAGTGTAACTTTGGTCATTTGGCAGCTCATCACAGCCATATCAGCTCTGGCTAGAGTTTGTTCAGGGTAGAGGTAAAAGCTTCGATAAAGGATTTGATCGCACGAGAAAGGATTCATTCTTGAGAGATCTGTTCCTTTTTTATGAGGAATGAATCCTTTTTGTGAGCTGCTATCCTGTTTTTTTTTCCAGCAACTAAAAAATCTGGAAAATACATAAAAATTTTGACATTTGAAAAATCAAACACCAGAACGTAGCTAAATGGGCCCTGTTTAGTTAGATTCTGATGCTTTTTTTTTCAAAATTAGGGCCAGTAATATTTTCTCTGGGCACCTAAAATCCCAGGTGGCCATCTTAGTGAGAGAAGCCTTTAGCCATGCTGAACTCCTGCTGCCAGCTACAGTGGGAGTTATGAGCCCCTTGTTTTCCTTGTTGTCTAGTGGTACCACTCACTCCTCAACCCAGATAACTGTCCCCATATATTCTCCCTGGTGTCTAGTGGCACCCCCCTGCCCCCATCTCGTGATCACTTTTGAATTTAATTGTATAATCCAACACCAGGATGCCCTTCCCCACCTGCAGCCCATTGTTTTATTAATTTGCCAACATCAGAGGGCCCAATCTCCATGTCAGCATTTTGATCACACACCCAGCAGTGTGGAACACTGGGTAGCCCACCCCCAGTGTCCCAAAATATTGTCACAAACCTATAAAAAAAAAAGAAAACAGTCCATCGGTGTCTTTTTTTTTGTAAAGTCTGAAAAATAAAAAGGGTCTCTCATCTTCCCTGCTGTCCCTCTCCCCATCCCAACCTTTCCACTGACCACCCACCACTCCTCACCACCCTTGCCCTATATTTACCATCAGAGGTCAAACGCTGTTAACTTCTGTGGCCCAAGACCTGTCTGCACTCTTCACAGCCAAACCATGAACTGAGGAATAAAGGTAAGTGTTGTATAATGTATTTCAATAGTGTTTTGAATTTATGTACATAACCTTGCCATTTTTTTGAATCTTTTCACCAAATTTTCAACATGGCCTTTTGGAACCCCACCTCATAAACACTGCAACTGACATTTTGGTAATGAGGCCTGGAAGTTGATTTTAAGTTCACAGCGTGAAATCTCTTTTTGGGACTAAATAATGAAATTTCTCTGCCAGTGTTCATGAGGTGGGGTCCCAGAAAGGCCATGCTGAAAATCTGGTGAAAAAAGAAAAAGAAAAATGGTCAAGTTATGCGCATTCATTGAAACTCTTCTACGCACACCCATAACTTTGGTAATTTTCAATATTTTGATTCCAAATTTTAACAGTCATTTTTTCACACTACCTCATGAACAGTACAGCTGTCATTTTTCATATCCTGCCTGAAACACGTTTTTGCACCTCTGGTATTTTGGCATGGATTGGAACATTTTCACCTACAGGTTATATGAGGTGGGGCTATAAGAATATATGTCGAACATTTTGGGTCAAAATATGAAACAAACTTATGGCCTTTCATTACAGTTTTGCTATGCCTGCTCGTAACTTCAGAAATGTTAAATATTTTAACCCCAGATTTTCAACTTAGCCTTCTCATTACCCCACTTCATGTATGTCACAGCTGTCATTTTTCAAATCCTGGCCAAAATGTGTTTTTGCACCAGTGGCATTGAATGGCGTTTCAGTTGTGCAGAATTACATTTTGGCAGGGATTCAAAAATGTCCAGTAATGGGTACATGAAGTGGGGTAATAAGAAGACTATGCTAACAATTTACTATACTGTACTAAGGTGTAAGGAGCTGAGATGTGGTTGGCCCATGTAAGCTCCTGTCACTTCACTCATAATACAATATGTCAAGCAGTTTCCATCTAAAATATACAAGTCTAATCTTCTTTTGAATTGTTTGTTTTTGCTGGTTATGCTCTCCAGTGGTAGTCCATTCCATGGATTCGCCACCCTCTGTGTGTAGAAGGCCTTCCTTTTATTTGTGTTAAATTTCTTAGGTCTTAGTTGTAGTGGATGCCCCCTTGTGCCCATTTTATCATTTTTGAATTCCTAGGATGGGATATTCAGACTGCGCCAGAAAGATGCACAATAGTGGAGCAGGCACAAGTCCAGTGTGCCATGGAGCAACGGGCATGATATTTAAAGCTTGCGCATGACAGCAATCACCAGCACAACATGGCTGAATATCACAGTGATGCACCATATTACAACCAGGGCTGCGCATGGAGAAAACCAACATGTGCCATAACACAACCAGGGCTGTGCAAGGGGCAAAGGCGCATGCACCAGGTCACAGGACAACAGACACAGCAAGAAGCATGCCTCCAGGGTGGGAGAGACCAACACCAGGGTGCAGAAGAGGCCAGGAGGGAAGCATGGCAGGCACAGGGCTGCAGGCCCCAACCATGTACACCACAGTGGTGCAGGGAGGCAGGGTGGCACCAATGTCCACTGGCAATCAGCCACCGGCAAGACCCACAGCAGGCACGGGACATGCCAGCAGGACCACAACTGGCAACACACATGCTAACAGCATGCAACGCACGTGCCACACAACATGAACAGAGAGCACAAGGCTGCCCCAGGACTCAGCCAATGGCCATTGGGCAGAGACCACCAGGCAAATCCCCAGGCAACCCCAGATGCACCACTCGGCCACCATGCAAAAGGTAAAGCCATCAAAAAATGGAGAGCAATGAGTACCAATGCCCATAGTCTGGGTAACAAGCTTTCTGAATTAGTGGCATTGATGGAGGAGGAGCATCTGGGTATCATGGCAGTCACAGAAACATGGTACACACAGAACCATGACTGGGACGTAAACATCTGGTTCAAGGTCAGTTGGCATTCATCAGTATCCCCCTTCCCTGGGTAGTGCCTGAAAACAGGCAGGATTTGTCTAGTGCACTCACCCAGTCAATAAAAACTAAATAAATAAATAAATACACTATCTACAGAAGGGACAGGGAGGGTAAAAGAGGAGGAGGAGCAGCTCTCTACATAAGGGAAGAAATCAAAGCAACAGAACAAAAGGGTAAACAGGGAGGAGAAGAAGCACTGTGGGTCAATTTGGAGACAGACAATGGCACCACAATCTGCACAGGGGTTGTATACAGACCCCCCTCTCAGGGGGAGGAAATGGGCAAGGAAATGATAGAAAGTATACTTAGAATGGCATAAAAAGGGGAGATATTGCTAATGGGTAATCTGAATATGCCAGATGTTAACTGGAGTGCAGTTGCAGCAGCCACTTCTAAGAGTGGGGTTATTCTAGATGTCCTACAGGGTGCATGCCTTAGACAACTAGTATTGGAACCCACTCGAGAGGGAGCAGTCTTAAATCTGGTTCTCTCAAATGGAGATGGAGAGAGGATCACTGATGTAGAAGTGGGTAGCCATCTGGGAACTAGCGACCATTGAACAGTATGGTTTGCAATAAACACAGCAGTAGAGTCAAGCCATACAAAGTCAAAAGTACTGGACTTTAGGAGGGCTGACTTTGCCAAAATGGGTGAGTGCCTAAGGAATGCACTAGCAAATGGGCAGAAAGGAGGGGTGGAAGAACAATGGGGAATAATAAAAACTGCCATCACAGAGGTAACAAGTCTTTGTGTGAAGCAAATAAACAAAACAAGTTGATATAAGAAACCACTATGGTTCTCAAAGGAGGTGGCAGTGAAGGTTCAAGAGAAAAAGAAAACATTCAGGAAGTACACGGAATCACAGAAGGAGCAGGACAGAGAATTGTATCAGTTAAAGCAAAAGGAAGCTGGTAAGGCAGTAAGAACAACAAAGGCCCAAACCAAGGAAAAGATAGCCAACTCAGTTAAGAAGGGGGAAAAAACCTTTTATAGGCACATCAGGGAGCGAAGAAAAACCAATGGAGGGATAGTGAGGCTTAATAAAGGGGAGGGGGTGGGCAGAGGGTGACTGTGAAAAGGCAGAGATACTAAACAAATATTTTTGCTCAGTATTTACAAATAAAGAGGGGGAGGCACCTAAACCAAACAATAGAAACACTCTGGTACAGGAGTTGATACCAGCCCATTTACAGAAGAAAGATTTCTGAAAAAACTCTTAAAACTGAAGGTGGCCAAAGCAATGGGGCCTGATGGGAGTCATTCCAGAATTCTAAAAGAACTAAGAGGAGAACTAGTGACACCACTGACTACCCTCTTTAGCAAATCATGGGAGCATGGGGTGGTACCTGAGGACTGGAGAAGGGCAGATGTGATTCCACTTCACAAAAGTGAGAGCAGGGCAGAAGCAGGAAAGTAAAGACCTGTTAGTTTAACCTTAGTGATAGGGAAAATGATGGAATCACTTCTGAAGGGAAGAACTGTCGAGTACCTAGAGGTCAGAGGGGCACAGGACCCAAGCCAGCATGGATTCACAGTGGGAGGGTCATGCCAGACAAATCTAATAGATTTCTTTGACTGGGTGACGAAGTAGTAGATCAGGGAGGGGCTGTGGACATGGCCTACCTAGACTTTAGCAAGGCATTTGACACTGTCCCACACAAAAGATTAATATACAAGTTAGCCAGCCTGGGAGTGGGTCCCAAGATGATAGCCTGGGTAAAGAATTGGCTGCAAAATAGGACACAGAGGGTAATAGTAAATGGAGTCCACTCTGAAGAAAGGGGGGCTACTAGTGGGGTACCGCAGGGTTCAGTATTAGGACCAGTCCTTTTCAATGTCTTTATAAGTGACATTGCAGAGGGACTGGAAGGAAAAGTATGTCTCTTTGCAGATGACACAAAGATCTGCAACAGAGTTGATGCACAAGGTGGGGTGGAAAGGATGAGAAGGGACTTGGCAAGGTTAGAGGAATGGTCAAATGTATGGCAGCTTATATTCAATGCTAAGAAGTGCAAGGTAATGCACCTAACATAGAAACATAGAAACACAGACTTTGACGGCAGATAAGGACTGCTTGGCCCATCTAGTCTGCCCATTTCCCTACCTACAGGATAGGCCACAGATCCTAGTTAACCAACAGCCTATTTCTTCCTACCCCCACAAGAATTGCCTTATGTCTGTCCCATGCATTCCTGAATTCTCCCACAGTTTTAGACCCCACAACCTCCTCAGGAAGGCTGTTCCATGCATCCACTATCTTCTCTGTGAAATAATACTTCCTCATATTGCCCCTGAACTGCCCCCTCTCCATCTTTAAATTGTGTCCCCTTGTTCTTGCATGTCTCTTTTTCTAAAAGATGCTACCTCTTGGACTTTGTTGATTCCACTGAGGTACTTAAAAGTTTCTATCATGTCCCCCTCCCTTCTTACCTCAAGGGTATACATATTAAGCTCCTTAGTCTCTCCTCATACGGCTTCTCCTGCAGACCCTGCACCATTTTAGTTGCCTCTCTGGACTACCTCTATCCTGTCTATGTCCTTGCGTGATGGGGTCTCCAGAACTGGACACAGTACTCCAGATGGGGTCTCACCAACTGTCTGTACAGAGGATAACAACTTCCTGTTTTCTGCTGCTGATGCCTCTCCCTATACATCCCAGTATACCCCAGCCCTCCCTACTGCCTTCTCACATTGCTTGCTAACCTTAAGGTCATCTGATATGATTACCCTCAGGTCTCTTTCCTTTTTTGTTGTTGTTACTAACTCCCCACCCATTGTGTATTCTTCCCCTGGGTTCTTGTTTCCCAGGTGCATTATTTTGCACTTCTTTGCATTGAATCCTAGCTGCCATACTTCTGACCATTCCTCCAACCTTGCCAAGTCCCTTTTCATCCTTTCCATGCCTCCTTGTGTATCAACCCTGTTACAGATCTTTGTATCATCTGCAAAAAGGCATACTTTTCCTTCCAGTCCCTCTGCAATGTCACTGATGAAGACATTAAAAAGGACTGGACCCAATACTGAACTCTGTGGTACCCCACTAGTAACCCCTCTTTCTTCAGAGTGGACTCCATTTACAATTACCTTCTGTGTCTTGTTGTGCAGCCAGGGGTAGAGTACACAATGGGGGTGAGATACTAACTACAACAAAAATGGAAAGGGACCTGGGGATAGTCATATCAGATGACCTAAAGGTGGGCAAGCAATGTAAGAGGGTAGTAAGGAGGGCTGGGGGATACTGGGTTGCATAGGGAGAGGCATCACCAGTAGAAAACAGGAAGTTGTTATCCCTCTGTACAGACAGCTGGTGAGACCCCATCTGGAGTACTGCATGCAGTTCTGGAGACCCAATCTCTGCAAAGACATAGACAGGATGGAATCTGTCCAGAGGAGGGCAACTAAAATGGTGCATGGTCTGCACCAGAAGACATATGAAGAGAGACTTAAGGAGCTTAATAAGTATAGCCTCAAGAAAGGTGGAGAGGAGGGACATGATAGAAACTTTCAAGCACCTCAAGGGAATCAACAAAGTCCAAGAGGGTAGCATTTTTCAAAAAGAGGTGTGCAAGAACAAGGGGGCACAATTTGAAGATAGAGGGGGTGGCTCAGAGGTAATGTGAGGAAGTATTTTTTCACGGAGAGGGTTGTGGATGCATGGAATGGCCTTCCAGAGGAGGTTGTGGAGTCAAAAACAGTGGTGGAATTCAAGTATGCATGGGACAGTCATAAGGCAATTCTAGGGGGTTGGTGTAGGAAGAAGTAGGCTGCTGGTTAACTAGGATCTGCAGCTTATGCATTAGGTAGGGATGGGCAGACTGGGTGGGCCAAGTGGTCCTTATCTGCCATCAAATTCTATGCTTCTATGTTTCTATGCACACCACTGCAGCATGGCTCCACACACCAGCCGCAAAGCAGAGACAGACATAGATGGGTAACCATAAAAGCGTGTATTAAAGGTAAAACCGTATAAAACTATGTACAGTAAACAGAGTATTAGGGACAGGGAGCAAGGAATGAGGAGGCTGCAAATAAACAGGGAAGCCAGGGAAGGGAGGCAAGGGGACCGGGGTAATGTCTATAAAGGGTTCAAGAGAGGGAAAGGGGGGACAGGGAAGGGAAGCAGAGAAAGCCAACGGGCACTATGGGCATCCACACCCCACTGGTGCCTGTCACTGACGATGCCACTGTTGCCTGCACAGGGCTCGCTGGATCTGGCGTGCCACCCGTAGCATGTCAGTGGACACCTGGAGGATCCTCCTCAGAAGCCTGGTGATTTCATCTGGCAGTGGTACACCTAGGACAAAGGAGAGGACATGAATGAGTGCATATCCGTACAACCGTAGCCCACCCACAGTGCGCAGCGGACAGCGTTGACATGCACCCCTGTAATAGCATGCAGCCACCCCAGTGTGTGCGCCCACATGATCCACCATCCCGACCATCCACTGCCATGCAGAGCACTGCACACCTACACCACCCATGCACCACACACCACAACCATGGCAGCCAGATGACAGGGTAAGTGGCGGGGTGGCAGTGACACAGCTGGAATCTGGGTGCACACACAGCCCATCCGCAGCAGCCACCCACATGTGCGATGGGCATGGCTTGGTGCAGTGGACACTGCCAGTAGTGCACAGCTGGAATTGCCATGTGCACTGTGGCCCACCCCCACCCTGCACAACAATAGACCCTGAATGAGTGCCTACCTGCATGCTGCGGTACCCCCTGCACCTGTCTGTCGCCACCACCCATGCATCCTGCCTCCTGCACATGTGCCCTGGCATGGGCCTACCCTCACCCACCTGCAGCTCTAGCCATCCTGGCATGGTGCCCATCCTCAGGGCCTAGTAGGGAGACATCAAGAACAACACATCAGTACCTGGCAACACCACATGCCCTCCCGCACAGCAGGCACCCTGGCCTTGCGCACTGTCGGCGCCATGGCACTGCGCACCCATAGTGTGCTGCCACAGCCAACAGAATGCGCAGCCAAACCCCCCGCAGCATGGTGTCACACTCTGCTGGCCCCCACAGAACACTGCAATGGCGTGGACATGGGCATAGTGCACCTACCTGGATGTGGCACGGTGCCCCTCCGGACACGTGCCTGTAGTGCCCGCAGCTTCTCAGGGTCCCTCCACTGAAGGTCTCCATAGCGGTGGCGGCACTGCTTCCCTCTATGCTGTGCCCCAGTAGCCTCCTCAAGACCCTCTGCCACCTCCTGCCACACCTCTGTGCGTGGCCTGTCTAGGGGCACCTGTCCAAACAGACTGTCTGCATGTGGCTGAACCAGGGCCACCAGATTGACTAGTTCAACCTGGGTCCAGTTAGGAGCTCTAGGGGTGCTGCGGCGTGGCATGCTCAGTTCATCTGTACTGAACACAAAATGGCATCCAGTAACACACGAGACACACCTGTTGTGGATGCGCAACCTGCCTGGTGATGCGCTGCCATCCCGAATTGCGCATCCATGGTGCTGCGCAATACAGATGATGCTAGACCAGCACATGCCACAGGGCACCCGGGGGTCAAAGGGCACCCATGGGGTCAAGGGTTGGCACACACACCGTGCGTGACAGCACGATAGGCCACATCAGGCATGGTGCACAATAGGGGCATGTGGTGCCCACAGTCCATGGGCCAGTCGTGCACAGATGCCACAGGGCATATAGCACATGAATGCCACATGCCCAATAGCAGCAGAGCACTGTACTGCATGTGGCACAGTGTGCATAGGATGCACCACTGATGTACACGACGGCAGTGCATGCATGCCCACTGCCGGGCCTATTGCACATGTCATACTATTGCACCATGGATTGTGCATGCGCATCTCCACTGCGCCATATGCAAATTTGCGATATCCAGCTGGCATATGCAGATTAGTTAATCAACATATCTGCGGCACATCGAGGCATTTGCATCTCATTTCAGTTGCACAACCCCTCATTTGCATGTGATGCGCTATAAAGGTGCCTCGAGACTGCACAGGCACCAGACCAGTATTTCATCCTTATGAGGTAAGCCACCAGCCTGTGGGCCTGTAGGGACAATGGAATGGGAGGGTGGTGTGGGTTGCAGCCTCTCTGACCACATGTTCAAACCCACAGGACGGAACATGAGGAGGTTGAGGAGCATGGGCCTGCATGGAAGCGCAGGTCCAACTTCACAAGGGCGGAGAGCGATGCCCTGTTCGATGCCTACCTGGACTAGGAGCCCCTCCTGAGTGGCTCAACAGGCTCCCCACAGGCATGGACAGCAGGATGGAAGGGTGTGGCCAGGGCCGTGAACCAGAAGGGCAGCCATCAAAGGACAGCACAGGAGTGCAAGAAGAAGGTAGGCACTGACCGGAGGAGAATAAAAGAGAAGATGGCAGCCATCTGTGCTGCACGTGCTGCCACAGGTGGTGGACAGCCTGACGTGCCACAGCTGACACCGAAGGAGGAGGAGTTGGTGGTGGCGTCCATACGGCACTGCGCCACTGAAGGTGTGCCCAGCTGATGGTTCCAGATGGGGGGCAGCCCATCATTGCATGGTGGGTACGGCAGCGCCTGGGGGGGCAGGGGTGTGTGCTAGTGACTCTAATGCAACCATGTTCCCTTTCAGCTCCAGGGTGCCTGCATGCAGTGACAGGGGTGGGGTTGTCCACCGGGGGTGTAATCCTGAGCCTGGAGGACCATTCATCCACCTCCACCAGTGTCTGGGGTATGGGTCACGGTTAGCCCAGCCCCACTGTCCAGCTGGATGCCAGTAGCATGGTCGCAGACGAGGCCCTGGCTGTGTTCCAGCAGGACACCAGCCATGGCGTCCAGTACGCCGAGACACAGATCGGGGTGGGGTCCAGAACCAATGACGACTACGTGGCTAGAATTCTGGATAGTGGTGCTGCTGTTCAGGGGAGGCACCCATACCACTCAGCTGCAATGGCAGTGCGTACGGTGCCCTGGCAGTGGCTGTACACCCGCCAGACACAACACCCGGTGATGCTGTGGGTGCCATTGCTGCAGTGCAGGCAGCAGGGGGTGGTGGTGGTGTTGCAGCTGCACTGCAAACACCACGTGCGCAGCAGCTGGAGGGGTAGCAGTGGCAGCAGGATGAGGTTGATGGGGGGCTAGGTGCAGTGGCCACCAACGGTGCACCACAGGATGATCATCCCATGATCCACTGTGAAGCCCTCACCAGTGTGGGGGCTGTGCTGCAGGGTGATGCACCACCCGTGTGTCGGCGCAATGCCCATGCCACACAGGGTGCCGACTCACTGCCCGAGCACACTCATCTGCTATGGGCCTCCATGGAGCAACAGGTGTTGGTCGTGGCAGAGGTGAGTGCACTCAGCACAGAGCTGCACCAGTCCGCAGGTAGGCATGACGGGTACATCGAGCAGCTCCTGGCTGAGACCACAGAGATGTGGGAGGACATGACCACAGCCCTGGATTGGCTTACCACTGTGGTCATGGATGGCCTAGCACCACTGGCCACCCTGGTGCATAGCTGCCCGCCGCACACCCTGCGGAGTGCCATGTCCACCCCTTGGTGCCGGAGTCGTGTGACTCCCTCATTGTCGATGCTGGCATCCACTGTGGGCATTCCAGGCATGCCTGGAGCAGGCATGTTCGAGGGCCTGCAGACCTCTGTGAGGGACTGGTCGCGTTCACACAGTGACACACCTGGGAAACCGTCTGAGACACCCCCTGTGGCCGTCGCACAGCCTGCGTCTGCTGGATGGTCTTGGTGGGGCCATCCACATGTCTGCAGAGGCCATGCAACCACAGGGCGGTCCTGAGCCACCCTCCTCCCTCTCCGCTGTCCGCTACTGCCCTGTGTGCACAATGGTGTGATGTGTGCATGTGCATGCCAGGGACAGGTCGTCCATGGTCAACACCGCACACAGGCCCTGTGCACACCCACCTGGCCACAGCCCACCATGGCATGTGCATGATGATGCCAACACAACACCATCTGCTACAGTGCACCATTGTTCAGCGTCTGATACATGCCCGTTGGTGGCCTGTGGGTGTGCGCATGTGGGTGCCCATGTGTCTGTGGCCATGTGTGCATGTGTGTGTGGGGGGGTGGGCTGGTGGGGGATACAATGCTGTGCAGAGTGCATCCATGGGGACCAGTCCCATGCCCATCCGCGCTGCCCACCAGCTATGTCTGTCACTGAGCCCGGCCTTGCTTGCCTGCCTACTATGCCATGGTCCCTGGGACATGCGTATGGTCATGTTCACCTACCTGCGTGTACCGTAGTGCTCCTCCGCGATTGTGCCCCAGTGCTGCTGGGCCATCCTGTTCAGCTGGGGTTCCCTTCACCCGGGTGGGGGCTGCCCACTGCCATCTGGTCCGGCATCCGCGTCATCCCCACTGCTGTTCCCCTCTTCAACCTCGACAGCTATCCCATGGTCTGTGGCCATGTTGTGTAGCATACAACAGGCCAGGAATAGGCCACAGGCCTTTGAGGGGCTATACTGTAGGGCACCACCAGACCTGTTCAGGCAATGGAATCTGGCCTTCAGCAGCCCAAACACACACTCAGTGATGTTCCATGTGCTGGCATGTGCCTCGTTGTATCGCTTCTTCACTGGGGTCAATGGGCGCCGGTATGGGGTGAGCAGCCAGGGCCAGAGTGGGTATCTGCTGTCACCTGTGTAAAGACATGTGTTGGTAACATGGAGGTCTGTGTGGTTGCATCTCCCTGCCTTCCCGCCCACACCCCCTGCTGCCCCTGGCCTAGCATCCCCCATACCCTACCCTGCTGTGCCAGGTTGCCCATTCCAACTGCATACTCATCTACTAGATGGCCGGTGGGGATGTCCCCACTCTCAAACCTGTGGCACAGTGCTGACTGGTGCCAGATGAAGGCATCATGTGCTCCACCAGGGTGTGTGACACAGACATTAATTATGCACCCCCTGGTATCACACACCACCTGGCAGTTGATGCTGGGGTAGCCCTTCCTGTTGATGTAGGCTACCCCCTCCTGGCCCGGTGGTGTGTGGATGCCTATGTGAGTGCAGTCGATTATCCCTAGCATGCCAGGCATACGTCCCACCCTGTGGAACTCCTGCATGTTCACTGTACGCTCTGCCTGAGTGCTGGGGAAATGCATGTATTCCACAGCATGTGGCAGCAGTGCATTGAGGAATTGTGTGAGGAGCCGTGATGTGGCTGACTTTGTTATGCCTGTGGTGTCCTCTGTTGGTCTCTGAAAGGTATCCATGGTGAGCAGGCACATGACAGCTGTAACCTTGGTTTCCACCGACAGGGCATGACTCCGTCTTGTGGGTGCCTGCATCTCATCACTGCACAGTTCACACAGCTGCCTCAGGATTGACCAGTTCAAGTGGTACCAGCCCACAATCTCTGTGTCACTGTACTGTTCGAAGTTGGTGCGGGCACGGTACCACCTGTTTCAGGCATACTGCTGTAAGGCCCTTCCACGGCCATGCCACTCTGCCTCCTGCCTCCTCACACCCCTCATTACCACCTCTAGCTGGAAGATGGCACTGGCCATGCCTCTGGCTGTCCTGCACCCCGGGCGGCTGTCTCCCCAGGCACCCCCAGCTGTGTTGTGCTGTGTGTACCCCTTCGCTGTGCACACTACTGTGGTTGGTGTTCCCAGCTGGCGGCTGTTGCGTGTGGCCTACACCTCCCTCCCTCCCATCTGGGCATGTTCACCACCACCCCTCAGCCCAGTGTCACAGGCCCGCACTGCTGTGGTTGCCCCTGTACCCGTGACATACACACACACACGCACAGGCACAGTCTGTGTCACAAGTTCAGTCCCACTCCCTGTGTCACTTCCCATCTGCCTCTGTCTCTGTCCTGCACCCCTCCTGCTGTCCTGCTTGCCAACTCGCTCTCCCTCTCTCTCTCCTGCTCCCATGTGGCGCATGCCTCCATCCCTTGCTTGCTCCCTCTTTTTATAGGCACAACTTTGCTCCACCCCTGTCCGTGTTGCTCAGCGCTTGCGCCGTTTATTTCCTGTTGAATATTGCACTGCACCGCTTATTCATGGCTACATCCCCTGCACTTGCGCATGCATTCATTAGGGTTGCGCATTGGCGCACTGCTTTTTGCACAGCGTATTAGCTCCAGCTGAATAGCTTTGCGTATTTCTTTGCACTACAGGTGCATCTCAATTGCACCATGCGCAGCTGTTTTGAATATCCCACCCCTAGTCTAATTCACTTAGAAAATAGGTGTCTTGCAGTATGTCATAGCATAACAGTAGGTCTCCCCGTACTCTTCTCATCTCAAGTGACATCAGATTTAATTTCTGAAGGCAGTGATTATAAGGTAATGTCTTCCACAGTTACAAATATATATATATACACAGTATACACACACACACACACCCCATGGGGGTGAGAGCTTTCTCAGTAGAACAGCCTGTGTTATTTCCACTGCAATGAGGATAAATCCTGATGACATCAGCAGAGTGAGGATAAATGCCATTTATCCACACTGCTGATGTCACTAGAGTGAGGATATCTTCACTGCAGCTTGCATTCCAAATGAAACTGCTTCAGAAAACAGTTTCTGTTTCTCACTTAAGATGCAACTTACTCAATTAGTTTTGCAAAAAAACACTCACCTCTGTCCCATTGTGTTTCTAACACTCCTAGCCCATTAGTGTGCTGATCTCAGCTTCAAAACAACCTGAATTTTAAACGAAACTCCTCCACACAGCAGTTTTTCTTTCTCAGTGCTACTTGCAACATATAGAATAGTGGACGGTTGACCATCCACAACAAGGCTGTGTTTCCATCGAGGGAGTCGATGGTGTCACAGAAACCTTGAGAGCAAAGCTGGAGAGGTTTCTATAACGCCATCGACTCCCGAGATGGAAACACAGCTTTAGTTGTGGATGATCAACCATCCACTATTTTACATAGTACATGGTTCCTCAAAATTTAACAAGGTTCATACCTTGTGTTCGCATTCCTGCATCAAAATGTGGCATTTTGTCATTCTCTGCAGTTCCCGACCTAAAGATTGCAGTCCTCTGTGATGTGGTCCTGCCCCAGAAGTTACTGGTTCTCCCGACTCCTCGCTGCAAATCCTGCTCTGCTTTGGCATATGTAAATGTGCCAATAGGTTAAACAAAAAGAAAAATACTGAAAACTGACAGTTTGGGCATACGGAGCTTACAATATAGTCCGTGTCCAAACTGTACTTATGAGCTGCTCGCCTGACTGCTCGCAAAGTTTTCTCCTGTGTTTTTAGAATCCCCAGTCTGAATCAGCCAATCAGGAGGTAGGAAAAGTCAGAAAAGTTTTTGTACTATCGATGTGACATCAGAACGATAGTACAACAACTTTTTTGACCTTTGAACTATCCTACAACAAGATTTTGAAAGCCACTGCTTTCTATTCATAATAAGCCTTAACCATATACTTTAGTTTCTTTCTCACTGAAGCTGCAACTTACTCAATTAGCTTTGCAAAACACACTCACCTGTGTCCCGTTGTGTATCTGACTCCTAGTCCATTCATAACAACACAGACACACACCACACACACATGCCATATATGCCACACGCACGCCACATACAGAATGAACAGAAAACACACAGACACAGAAAAAATGTTCTTAAAGCTCTCACCTTCATGGTATAAATTGTACACATGATGTTCAGATCATAGATACATAGAAACTGTTGGCAGATAAGGGTCTACAGCCCACTCAGTCTGCCCATTTGAGCTTGTAAGTTCACTTTATGTTTTCCTAGAAGTATGTTGCCTCTTACCCCGACCTCCAGAATTCCCTTCTATCTATCCCATGCATTCTTAAATCCTGTGATTGTTTCAATCCCCACTACTTCCTCAGGCAGGGTGTTCCATTTGTCCACCACCTGTTCTGTGAAGAAATTCTTTCTCACATTTCCTCTGAATCATCCTCCCTCCAACTTCATCCCATGCTCTCTAGTCCTGGAACATCTTTTTTACTGAAAAATAGTGTATTCCTGCCTTCTGTTCCTCCCTGTAAGTTACTTGTATATCTCTATCATATCTCCTCTCTCCCTCCTCTCCTCCAGGGAGTACATATTCAAGTTATTCAACCTGTCCTCATAGGACTTGTGATGCAATCTATGTACCATCTTTGTTGCCCTCCTCTGAACCTTCTCTTGCCTGTCTATGTCCTTATATAGGTAAGATCTCCAGAACTGTACATTGTACTCCAGGTGGAGCCTCGCTAGTGTCTTGTATAGTGGAATTATGACTCCCTTTTCCTGCAGGTGATGTTCCTGCCTATGCATCCCAGCATCCTATTTGCTTTACCTGCTGCATTGTCACACTGTTTCCCTACCTTAAGGTAATCAGAGATGATAACCCCAAGATCTCTTTCCTGCTTGGTATATGCTACAGTATATCCTCACTCCCCCATTGCTATGTTTGTTGTTCAAGGGTTGTTGTGCCCCATATGCATTATCTTGCACTTCTTTGCATTGAATTTAAACTACCAAACCCCTGACCATTCTTCAAGTTTCTGCAGGTCTCTTCTCATTCTGTCTACACCCTCTGCTGTGTCTACTCTGTTACAGAGCTTTGTGTCATCAGCGAACAGTGAAATTCTGCCTTCTAGGTCCCGTACAATGTCACTGATGAAGATGTTGAATAGGACCAGTCCCAGCACTGATCCCTGTGGTACCACTGGTCACTCTTCCCTCTGTGGAGTGACAGCCATTTACTACCACCCTCTGTGTCCTGCTGCCCAGCCAGTTACCTACCCACCACACTAATGTCCTGCAAACACCCATATTCCCCAGTTTGTGTAATAGTCTTCTGTGTGGCACAGTGTCAAAGGCCTTGCTGAAGTCCAGATAGGCTATGTCCACTGCCCTCCCTGATCCACCTCCCTAGTCACCCAGTCAAAAAATTCAATGAGGTTGGTCTGACATGACCTCCCCCTGGAGAAACCATGTCACTTTGGGTCCCGTAGTCCGTTGGCAACCAGATGTTCCATCAATCTCTCCTTCAGTAGTGCTTCCATGATCTTCCCCACTACTGAGATGAGGTTGACTGTTCTGTAGTTTCCTGCTTCCTCTTTGTTCCTGCTTTTGTATAAGAGAACTACAACTGCTGTCCTCCAATCTTTGGGTACCTCCTCTGTTTCTGGTGATCAGCTAAACAGGATTTCCAGAGGCTCAGTCACTGCCTCTCTTAGTTCTTTTAGAACCCTGGGGTGCACCCCATCTGGCCCCATTGCTTTATCAACTCTTATTACTTCCAGTTCCTTCAGGAACCTTTCTCGTGTAAACGGACTTGTGTCCATTTCTGCACCTTTCCCACCCCTTGTACTCCCTTCAGACCCAATACCCTTCTCTTTCTCAATAAAGACAGAGCAGAAATACCTGTTCAATATTTCAGCTTTACTGTTGTCATCCTCCATCCTCCTCCTTCAGCCTCACTATCCTTCCCTTTGCCTTTCTTTTTTCACTTATGTGCCCTGTAAAAGGTTTTGTCCCCTCTATCCACTGATTTTGCAATGCACTCTTCTGTCTGAGCTTTGGTTTCCCTTACTGACCTCCCTGCCTCCCTTTGCTTCTCCTGGTATTTCTCCCTATCCCCTTCTGCCTGTGTCTTTTTGTATTGCCTGAATACACTCTTTTTGGCTTTCACTTTCTCTGCTACCTCCTTGGAAAACCATGATGGTCTCCTCCTCTTCCTTTTCCCTTTGCTAACCTGCTTAACACATAATTCTGCTAGTCTTGTAATTCCCATTTTAAATATTGCCCTCTGTTCCTCAACCCCTGATTCCTGCCCCATTCTCATTAATACCTCTTTCAAGTATCTCCCCATTATCCCAAAATCTGCCCTCCTAAAATCCAGAATATGTGTTTTTGTGCAGTTTGGCTCTGCTCCTTCTCTGATGGCAAACCACAGTGACTGGTGGTCACTGTTCCTCAGGTGCGCTCCCACTGTTACTCCCATCACACTGTCCCCATTTGTGAGCACAAGGTCCAGTACTACCTTTTGCTGAGTTGGTTCCATGACCAGTTGCTTGAAGAAGGTACCTTGAAGGGAGTCCAAGATAAATCTGCTCCTGGTTGATGCTGCTGCTGGGAGGCTCCAGTCCATATCTGAAATATTGAGATCACCAACCAGCACCACCTCACCCTTGTCTGCCATCCTTTGGATGGCTATCCTCAGCTCCCTATCTGTTTCTTCTTCCTGGGCTGGTGGTTCATAGACCACCCCTGTGCAGATGGCTGGCCCCATTTTTCTTTCCAGCTTAACCCACAGTATCTCTCCCCCATTTTGTTCCTCCTGGATCTCTGTGGGCTTTATGCCATCTTTCACTTAATGAGCCATTCTTATCTGCTTAACACCTGCCCTGTCCCTTCTGAATATGCTGTAGCCAGGTATGGTCATCTCACAGTCATGGGTATCATTACACCAGATCTCTGTGATGGCCACATTGTCCAGGTTCAGCTGCACCATGACAGCCTCCAGATCCTTCATCTTTTTGCAAAGGATCCTGGCATTGGCACACATGGCTTTGCATGATTTGATCTCCCTGGACTATTTAACTGTTCTACTCCAGCCCCCTCCCTGGTTGTCCTTTATCCCTGGTTCTCCCTACTGTCTGCCCTTCTGTTTAATTTTGTCACCTTTCTGCCTAGCCACCTCTTGGGTGCTTATTTCCATCTTTTTCACATTGCCTTGTAGAGACAGTCACTCCTCCTGTTCACTGGTTCTACTGCTAGCTGTGAGGGGTGGGAAATTAGGTACTCTCCTTGCTGGCCTGCCACCCCCCTTGGCTAGTTTAAGTGCTTGTCCATGTTGCATTTAAACTTATCACAGAGTGCTTGGATTCCCCTCCAGGATGGATGCAGCCATCAGGCTTGAACAAACCTCTATCCCTCCAGGTGGGTCCCCAGTCACCAATCAATCCAAACCCTTCCTCACAGAACCAGTTCTTCAACCATGAGTTAAAGTTCCTGATGCATGTGCCCCTAGGCTCTCCCATGCCTCTCACAGGTAGTACTTCTGAGAAGGTGATAGAAGTACAGTAGCTACTTGCTTGAGACCCCTTCCCAATTTTCTAAACTCTTCCTGAACTTCCTTGGACTCCCCAATTGCCAGGTCATTAGTACCTAGGTGGATAATGTCATTCAGCTCACCCTACAGTCTTGCCTTCCCGATGATCCCCTGGATATTCCTCCCATTCCTCCATGCCATGGCACCTGGTAGGCACCTCACTTCCCTGTCCTCCCCCTCCTGTGTATCTAGATGGATCCTCCTTATGATAGAGTCCTCCACCAGGATTCACTTTCTCCTCCTCCTCCTCTGGAGTCCTCTGCTCTCCCCACTGAGGTCACCTCCTTGGTTGACCTCCACATCCATCCCTTCCACTTCTCTTGGTACCTCTGTTTGGTTTTCCCCATTTGCCAGTGCAGCATATGAGTTCTGGAGTGGAATAGGATCTGGGATGTGTCTCTCCCTGACCACCCTAACCCTCCCTGAGCCCACCATCATCTATGTACTCCTCGTTCCTGGCATCCTTTGAGGCAGTGACATTGGACTGGCTGGTCTCTGGATAGGGGTGAAGGTACTCCTGACCTAGTTTACTTCTGCTCTGAGTCTGACTACCTCATCCTGCAGTCCAGTGAGATGCCTGCAGATAGGGCAGCACCTCAGCATCCAGAAGGTCTGCCTGAATATGGCCACCCCACAGCTACTGCATTGCACCATTCCCCCACATTATATTGCACTTATGCTGGTATTCCAGTACTTTTCTTTTACTAAAGCTCTTCTAGTTCCCTTTTTATTAATTTACTGTCTTAAAAATCCTGCCGCTGATTCACAGATACATTTCTTTAAAGAAGGAAAACAAAGAAACAAACAAAAAAATGAATCAAAACACTTGTGCTGTGGGCGGGCTTCCTCCCACTTATGCCCCTCCTACTCCACAACTCCTGCTATTCTCTGTGCTTAGCTCCCATCAATCAGATTTAACAGGGCATATAATTAAGAGTGGGGGAGGGAGACAGAAATTTGCAGCCCTGGCAAGAAGAAATACAGGTGAGGGGGGTACAGGGAAAGTGAGCAAGCACACCAGGTAGAAGGTCACCTGGGGGCCAGTGACCATCATGTGGTATGGTTCAGTTTGGACACTAGAACTAAATCATCCCATTCCAAGGCAACAATATGGGACTTCAGAGAGCTGACTTTGATAAGATGTCCAACAGAATTAAGCTAGCCCTGGCAAGAAGAAATAAAGGTGAGAGGGTACAGGCAAAGTGGGCAAGCATTACGGATGCAATATTTGAAGCAACATCCCATTATGTTAGAGAGAAAAGAAAGTGCAAAAGAGGAAAGAAACCACTTTGGTTCTCAAAAACAGTAGCAGAAAAGGTCAGAGCCAAAAGGCTGGCCTTCAGGAAATATAAGGAAATGCAGCAGGACGAAGATAGGGAGGCATACCAAACTTCCCTAAGGAAAGCAGGGAAGGCAGTAAGGCAGGCAAAGGCCCAAACCGAGGTAACACTAGCATGAACAGTAAAAGAAGGGGACAAGACTTTCTATAGATACACTAGTGAAAGGAGAAAGTCTGGAAGGGGTATTGCTAAGATCAAAGGGGATAAGGGGGAGTGTGAGGAGGAGGACCAAGGAAAAGCATCTATCCTCAATAGATACTTCTGCTCAGTATTTACTGAGGAGAAGGTAGGGCAGGGCTCACAGCTCAGCTTCATGGACACAGGGGGAAGGAGGTGTGCACTAGTCCCTTTACAAAAGAAAGGGTCCTACAAGAGCTTGATAAGCTCAGGGTAGACAAGGCAATGGGACCTGATGGCATACATCCCAGGGTGCTAAAGGAGCTAAGGGTGGAACTAGCACAGCCATTATCAGAACTGTGTAGTGAGTCTCTGAGCACAGGTGAGGTCCCAGAAGACTGGAGAAGGGCTCATATAATCCCACTCCACAAGAGCAGTAGCAGGAAAGAGGCAGGGCACTACAGACCAGTCAGTCTCACCTCAGTAGTGGGCAAGATTATGGTAACACTCCTTAAGGAAAGGATAGTGCAACACCTGGAATCCATAGGAGCACAGGATCCAAGACAGCAGGGGTTTACAACAGGAAGGTCCTGTCAAACTAATCTCCTAGATTTCTTTGACTGGATAACCAGAGTGGTGGACCAAGGGGGAGCAGTTGATGTCACTTACCTTGACTTCAGCAAAGCTTTTGATAATGTTCCACATAGAAGATTGATTAATAAGCTGGGTAGGCTTGGGGTGGGCCAGAAGTTGGTCAACTGGGTGGCAAACTGGTTGACGGGCAGAAAACAGAGGGTGGTGGTAAATGGTATACAGCCAGAAGAGTTGCAAGTCACAAGTGAGGTACCTTAGGGATCAGTCCTGGGGCCAGTCCTCTTCAATATCTTCATCAGTGACATTGCAGTTGGACTGGACAGTAAGGTTTGTCTCTTTGTAGATGACACCAAGATCTGTAAAAGAGTAGATGACCCAGATGGGGTGGGCAGAATGAGAAGAGATCTGGATAAACTGGCAAAATGGTCGGAAGAGTGGCAACTGGGGTTTAATGCAAAGAAGTGTAAGATCATGCACGTAGGGAAGAGAAACCCTGAAACCACCTATAGGTTGGGAGGGGAGTTGCTGGCAATCACAAGGGAAGAAAGAGACTTGGGCATCGTCATCACAGATGACCTGAAATCATCCAAGCAGACCACTAAAGCAGTAAGTAAGGCTAGGGGGATGTTGGGGTGTATTAGTAGGGGTATCACAAGTTGTAAGAGGGAGGTAATAATCCCTCTTTACAAGACACTGGTTAGGCCCCATCTGGAGTACTGCATGCAGTGCTGGAGGTCGCACCTTCCCAAGGACATTAACAAAATGGAGGCAGTGCAGAGAAGGGCAACCAAAATGGTGCAGGGACTACATCAGAAGACATATGAGGACCAATTAATGGAACTCAATATATATACTCAATATATATATATAACCTAGAGCAAAGGAGAGAGAGAGGTGATATGATCGAAACATTCAAACACCTTAAGGGCATTAACAAGGTGAAAGAATCTAACATGTTTCAATATAAGAAAAATAGCAGAACAAGAGGACATAGCATGAGATTAGAGGGAGGCCGATTGAGGGGTAATGTGAGGAAGTTCTTTTTCACAGAAAGGGTGGTGGATGCATAGAATGGCCTACCTCAGGAAGTGGTGGATAAGAATACAGTGCAGGGCTTCAAACAGGTATGGGATAGGCATAAGGGAGCAATATAGATGAGTATGAATAGATAGGCCGTTGACAGAGTAAAGGCCTATGGCACATTCATAAGCTAGAAAAAGAAATGGGCAGACTTCAATTGAAAAACAGCAAAGGAATACACCACCACTACAAGCACAACAAACTAGGTTTTCAATTTTCAACAGCCCAAAAACACTTCTAAGTAAAGACAGCAAGAAATTACAGGGCCACTAAAAGCTCACAATCTAAGTTTAAAACAAAAAACAGCAATGAGCAGTTACTGCAAAGCACTGAACTGAATCTGGATCTTCCTCTTCTGGCTTCCTCTGAGAAAACAAAAATCAGCTTGCTATCTCAAATGTGACTTAGACCCTCCTCCAGTTATCACTTAGCTGAAGTCAGAGGTCAGACAATTAGCACCCCTCACCCAAACCACAGGGTAAGCTGGACAAGTCAAGACTAATTTTGCAGCAATTAAAGACAGCAAAGGAATACACCACTAGAGATGCAGAGAATTTAAAATCCGCCGGCGAAGTGAACGTGAAGTGACCACTTTGCCTTGGCACTTCGCTACATGGAGTGCCCCATAGGAAAGGCTCACTTCACCTTATTATTACTTTGCGTTGTCCTTACACCTTAAATGTGAAGTAAGACGGAGTGACAACAATATTGGCAGCATCCCACCCACACAGTCACCAGAATGAATGTGCATCCCCAAAGTGCTACTGTCTTGTGTCCAGAAAACTCCCCAGTGCTGACAAAGTGAAATGTGAGTGTAACAAGAAATGCAAAGTCTCCCAAAATTAATTGTGCACTCAGTCATGTGTGCAGTAGTCAGGTCACACACAGAGTCACCAGAATTAATGTGCAACCCCAAAATGCTACTGTCTTGTGTCCAGAAAATTCCCCAGTGCTGACAAAGTGAAATGAGAGCGTAACAAGAAATGCAATCTCCCGGAATTAATGGTGCAATGCAAACACACAGACAGATTAAGATTGCGCTGCACACTCAAGGGATGCATACGAAAAGCCACAACAACACCTAACCAGCGCTCACAAGTCACAAACCCAAATCTGCAAAGGAATACATTTCGCCAGTTGGGGAATTAGTGCACAGCAGTAACAATCCTCCACCAGTAAAGATACCACAAAGTAGTATAAAAAATGAATGCAGGTGTGGTTGATAGCAAGTTCACACTGCTGCAATTACTCTGTAACACAATAAAAGGTGTCTGATTTAATGGCACACATCGCACACACACTCACACGCACACTCAAGTAATGCGTAGGAAATTGAAAACCTTTAGTAATATAACCAAATATTTTAAACAGACAAGTTGTACACTGCTGCACCACAACAATCAGCAAAATAATGTCAAGAATTACTGAAAATATCACTGTGTGTACATTAACACAGTTATACAAGAAAAATATAACCAAAACAGAAAGACTGCCTTTTTCTCCCAATCTACCTACTCCACAAATACGCCCCTCCCCCAAAACACACTTCACAGTACACAGACTGACTGTTCTAAATTAACATTCAAAATCCACACACTACAATAAACACTCAATGATACGAGTACAGAAGGGTTTCCTACAATCAATGTACTAAATTTTGAGCCAAAAATATTACTCAAAAAGGCATTTTAAACAGCTTTTAGAGGCTTTAAATCTCAGAGTTCTGAGAGCAAACTGTCTCCCGCTACCACTGCACACACACTACCTAGGACAGAACTGAGGCTGCGTCAAACAATCTAGAGCCCATGTGACCTTAATCCCATGAATAACTGCAGAATTTCATTTGGAGCTCAATTACAGGGTGAAGTGAGGCAAATTTCATTGATTTCAATGTACTTTGCCTTAAAATTGGTGAAGTGGTTTGGGGAAGGCAGAATAATGCAAAGTCATTGGTTTCAATGGACTTCGCGTTCCTCATTATGAAGCAAAGTACTCCGCTTCACATTGTGGAGTTCTCCGCAGATTCCACATTACTCAGTCAATCACTTCATGGAGCAAATTGGGGCCACTTCGCCCACCACTACGTACAGTACTGTAACTCACATGGTGTACAGGAAGGAACGCAAATGCCTATGGCTGTACTTCCCGGATGGGCTGTAGCACAAAACTCCCAGACTTAAAAACGCATATTAATGAGCACAATGGTGGAGTGGTGAAGCCTAGAGAGATATTACAAAATATGCTTACACTACATCGAAGTAACTAGTAAAAAAATGAATGTTGTGATTCATGACATGATTGTGAATGGTGATTTGTGACTGCATTTGTGACCGTGAGGATGAAGAATGTGATTCGGTGTCGATGGTGTGAGATAACCAATTTGAAAACTGTATTGGGAACGTGAATGCCTACAGCTGTACTTCCCCAATGAGCTGTAGCACAAACTCCCTGACTTAAAAATGTTCATTAATGAGTACAATGGTGGGGTGGTGAAGCCTGGAGAGATACTACAAAACATGCTTACAATACATCCAAGAAACTAATCAAAAATGTGTGTTGTGATTTGTGACGTGATCGTGAATCATGATTTGTGACTACATTTGTGACCATGATGATGGAGAATGTGATTCAGTGTCGATGGTGTGAGATAAACAGTATGGAACTGTATTGGGAGGGGAACACAAATGCCTACGGCTATACTTCCCCGAAGAACTGTAGCACAAATTCCCTGACTAAAAAATGTTCATTAATGAGTACAATTGCTGGGTGGTGAAGCCTAAAGAGATACTACAAAACAGGCTTACAATACATCCAAGTAACTGGAAAAAAAATTAATGTTGTGATTCATGACGTGACCATGAATAGTGATTTGTGACTACATTTGTGACCGTGATGATGAAGAACATGATTTGTATCACGAGTGACTCATGATGATGTTTCTGATTTAAAAACACATATTAATGAGTACAATTTTTATGCAGAATTATGCACCACACCAGTCCAGTACTCTGAAGGGAAGCCAAAGAAACAACTGTGACTTAAGTTACAGATGGAGATTGGACCCTAAAGAGATGCAAATGCACAGACAGATTAAGATTGTCCTACGTACTGAAGAGATGCAGATGCAAAGGCACAACACCTAACCAGTGCTCACCATGAGAAATTCAAATCTGGAAAAGAATACCTTTGCCGGTTGGGTGGGCTGCCAGGGGTGGGGCAGTGTACTGCACTGATGCAGTAGCAGTCATTAGTACTAGTACCAGTAAAGATACCACAAAGAAGTACAAAAATCACACAGCTGCAGTGGATAGTAGGTTCACATTGCTGAAATTATTAAGTTGCACAATAAAAGGTGTCTGATTTGATGACACGCGTCGCACACATACTCACACACAAATTAAGTAATGCGTAGCAAATTGAAATTTCAGTAATATAACCACATGTTTTAAACAGACTAAAATTATGCACTGCTGCACCACAACAATCAGCAAAAAAATGGCAAGAATTATTGAAAATATTACTGTGTGTACATTAAGAGTTATATAAGAAAAATATCACCAAAACAGAAAGCACTGTCTTTTTCTCCAAGTTAATCTACCTACACCATAGATACGCCCCTTCCCCAAAGCACACTTCCACTGTCTCTCAGTACACAGACTGAATGTTGTACATTAACATTCAAAATCCACACACAAACAATAAATGCTCAATGATATGAGCACAGGAGGGTTTCCTATAATCGAAGAACTAAAGTTTCAGCAAAACAAATGACCCAAAAAGGCTTTAACAGCTTTTAGAAGGTCTGAATCGAAGACAGCTCTCAGAGCAGATTGTCTCCTACAGCTTCCTACACACACTACCCCAAACTGAGGCTGTGCAGAACAATCTAGAGCCCATGTGACCTGAAATCCACTGAATCACTGCAAAATTCACCTTTGGAGCTTAAAAACAAGGCGAAGTGATGCGAAGTACATTGTTTTCAATGTACTTCACTTAAGAATTGGTGGAGTAGTGGTTTGGGAAGGCAGAGTAACGTGAAGTCATTGTTTTCAATGGACTTTGCGTTACCCATCATAATGCGAAGTACTCTGCTTTGCGTTGCAGAGCACTCCGCAAATTTGCCTTCACTCTGCGAATCACTTCGCAGAGCAAATTGGGGCCATTTCGCCCACCACTATACACCACCACTACAAGCACATCAAACAAGTAAGCAATAATACCCAACAGGTTGGGCAGTATTGTGCTATACCAGACCACCCCAGGGGCGTAATGAGGCCCGACGCTGCAGGCGGAGGGCTTTATAGCCCCTGGAAGGTCCACTATAACACAATACCGCCCACCCGGGAGGGTATTATTGCGCTTAGAAAATGGGCAATGGGTAACATTAATGAGACAGAGACACAAAATAGTTTTTCAGTTAAAACTTTTTTTTTATTCATTCAGATATATGAACTTCTAACTGCTGGGAGAAAAAGTAGTCCCTTTTTTGGGACTGGGATGGGGAAAAATAAAGAAACACTTTTATAACCCGCACGTTGCACTTTGGCTTTGGGATGGAGAAAACAATAAAATGTGTGCCCTTTCAATTGCTGTAGTTGATAAAATTCACTGGTGCTGTGAAGGAACAATTCAGGAGATTGAATGGTGTTGATGAGGTTCCAGTAGGTGGCATGGCTGAGCTGCAACACGGCTTTTCTTCTGGTTCTTCTGGGTCTTCTGTCTTGAACGTTGTTTCCTGTGCACCCAGGACGTTGCTCCATTTCCTTTTATCATTTGTAGATGGTTTCCAGTAACTTTGCAAGCTCTGCTCACATTTGTGCCCTGTTACTGATATTATCTCCCCTGGCTTAGAGACCTGCGTCTGACAAGATCTGTGCTGAGGTGGCACGGATACTGTGGTTGGTATATCTTGCTGAAAGGTTTGCTTCTTTACTTATTAGTGCCATTAGTGAGCCTAAATAATTTGTTCCTATAGGCTCATTTGAGTACCATGTCTGCTGAGTATCTAGGAATGCTTGGGGGAGTCTTCCGGTATGCATGTACAATGCTTTGGCATCTGCTGGGATTTTTGAAATATACTTCAGGTGCAGTTTGACTGGGCAGTTTTCATTCTCAGGCTCCTCAAAAATACTGCCTCTGGTGTTTTCTTTGTTCAACTCCCTGGGTTGGTTGTGGTTTTTTGAATGCTGGTTGTGTGCTAGGCTTAGATATCTGCAACCATTTTCATCAACCTTCACTTCAAATGACTTGGGTGTCAGCTCACGCAACCCCTCCCTGTCACGCTGGGCCATGTGGATTTGTATTTCAAACCACAGTCTTTTAACTAAGCCCAGCGCAGTATTGGATGACATAGCATCAGACTTGCAGATTTTTTTTAGATCTACTGCATTCATTGCAGGGTGGTGGTAGCCTTGTCTTTATTTGCTTTGCAATATTTTTAGAGGATACTGATAAAAACATTGTTGGCAGGACGGAAAATGAGGTCGCTTATTATGTTGAGGCTACGTGCTACTGTGCTGCTGTTAAGGTGACAATTTAGCCCAGCATGGATGGCACAGTAGCCAAAAACAGAGTACTCGGTCCCAGCACTCATAAGAACCTCAGCGTAGAACTGCCTCAGTAAGCTGCAGAGCTTTTCGGCAGTTTCAGTTATAAAGTTAACAGCCAGACCCTGCCTGGATGCCCAGTCGCTGAACACTCCCACAGCCCAAACAGTGTTTTTTTTGTATTAGCCTCATCCCTATCACTTTCTATTTGAGCAAGCTCCTGTTCACTCACCGATATATGACGGCTTGCGTCGAGGGACTCGGTCCGTTTTTCTGCGTGTTTTTTTTTTGCAGCTGATGGCGATTCCGATGAAGGAAACAGTTCTTTTAGACTCTCCTCACTTAGTATTTCAAAGAACACTGGTACGTTATCTGACATTGTCAATTTGGTTTTAAAAGTTTGGGGCACATGGAGAAGAAAAATGGCTGCCTTTGACGGCTGTCAGAAACTTAGCATTCAATCAGTTGAAGGATCGCCGTGATGGGGACAAAAACGCTGGCACTTTTTATTGGCTGGGGTCTGTTGCCAGATAGATTGGGGATGTCAGGGAGGGGTTTTAGTCAATCAGGCTGTTAGGATTTTGATGCCCATTTTCTAAAGTTTTACATTTTCAACAGCCCAAAAATAATTCTAAGTAAAGACAGCCATGAAATTACAGGACCACTAAAAGCTCACAATGTAAGTTTAAACAAAAACAGCAATGGGCAACTACTGCAAAGCACTGAAATGAATCTGGATCCTTCCTCTTCTGGCTTCTCCTGAGCCTTCAGCATTCGTGGGAATACAGAGCTCACTCTGCAGGAGTGAGAATATTTTCCATATCTCACTCCTGCCCATCATGTATCCCATATATATATATATATATATATATATATATATATATATATATACAACACACACACACACACACACACACACACATATATATATATTAGATAAACCACTCTGAGGTGTGTGGTAGCACTCTGATATATGCACACCTTGGTGTATGTTGTTACGCATGAGGCCACAGGCTGAGTGCTTCAACCACCCAAGGCGTGCGTATATCAACGTGCAACCGCACACCTCAGAGTGGTTTATCTATCTAATAAAATGTCAAAATTGTTTTGGAGAGGGGTAAAAGTGCAGGTGTGCAGTCGCGCTCTGATATACACATGGTCATTTGATGTATTTTATACAATCAGAACACTGGATTTGGACCATTTATCTTTGCTCATTTTATAAATACATATACGTGTGTGTGTGTGTATGTTGCAAAAACTTTGTGGGAATTGGTGTGATGTCATTTTTTTTTTTGTCAACTCTTTTTATCTTCCTACTCACTATCACCTGGACTCTGTCAGGTGTGGTTGTTCGATGCTGCTTTCTCCCACCCGCCTGAAGTCCTCCATTGCCGCGGTGTGCCCATCTCCACCTTCACCTGGACCCTCCCTGGCTCTGAGTCCCCCGGGGTGGGACCACTGACTCCTACTTGTGCTCTATCTATAATCTGATAGAGTGGCTAGGCTTAGCGGAGTACCAGAGACAGGCACAGAGGACCTAGTGATGGGCATGGGTGCAGCACCCCTGAACCTACCTTCGCCTACTGGGGATAGGGCCATTTTCCTTCTTGTTCCTCCCCCAGTGCAGACATGCATTGGCCTCAGTGTATGGATGGGATGCTCCTGTCCCCCTCACACAGATGCCCATAGACAATGGACCTCCATTGGCAGTCCACACCTATGATGTTATACCTTTCAGCTGTTGCGAGGAGCCACCCCAGGAGAGAAGAGCAGTCTTCCAGATGCTCAATCCTCTCCTCCCCCACCGCCACCCCGGTAGCCCGAGCTTGCTCCCGAACCCAAGTTGCTGGCATGGCACAAGGTGTGGCATCCAGCATCTCAACCCTCAGCACCACCAGGCTGGCATGATGTCATTTTAAGTGCAGATATTTCCTCCCTGCAAAAATAAATGGCACACCGAACAGCTTGGTTTAAAAGGCAGGTCATGCTGTCACAACTTTATATTTCATTACATGTTAAACAGACATCTCATTTTAAACTCTGATCTTTGTTTGCTGGTCCTACTGTCATCCCTGGCCTATGTACAGTCACAGAGTACTCTGTTTAGCCCCTGGAGAACAGTAGGACTGGAAGACAATCTGATCAGCTTGTAATATAAATACTCCTGTATTACTTAAGTACCCCTGTAATACTGTTGTCATGTGACAATCCTAACCCTCCCAGCACCTAAATGGTCTCTTATCTGCACATTTCGCCACCACCTGCTCATGTGCCTAACACATTCTTAGCACTATTACAGCTACCTCTCCCTGTTTTTTCCTGAACTACTCCTGAACCTTCGCTACTCAGTTATGTGATCCTCATGCCTCCTTTCCCTCTCTGGATCCACAGTCATGGCAGTATTGGTTGCACCCTGTATCATTATTTTACCTGTCTTTGTCCTTCAACTGTCATAACTCACATTTTCAATGCACTTGTATCCTGCACCATTTGTACCCTGCATTGTGTTGTAACTTTGTTGTTATCTTGCCTGTACCTATTATCTCACTTTGTTATATTGTATGCTTCCCAGTGTTATTTTTTAGTGTCCCCAGAACGCATCTGGAATCGAGTGGTACTCTGCTCAGTATGCTTTCCTGGTAAAACTCTTAAATAAATAAATATATATATATAGAGAGAGAGAGAGAGAGAGAGAGAGAGAGAGAAAGAGAGAGAGAGAGAGAGAGAGAGAGATTCCCACAATCAAATAAGGATACTACTATACTATTTCAAAAAGTAAGGAAATGAGTTACAAAAAAAACTACATTAATGCACCAGTAATGGTCAAAGTGACAAAAGTTGGGAAATGAGGCATTTGGGTTTCATTAAAAACCCCACCTTCCTAAACCAGGCAGGAGAGCAGGTGGGGGGCATGCCTTGGGCTTCGCAAGCCTAATGCTCACCGCATTCTCATAAAGTCAACACATCTGACCTTATTTACAAATGGAATGGGGTGAGTGTTAGGTTTAATAAGCCCAAGGTACACCCCACACTTGATCTTCTGCCTGGTTTGGGATGGTGGAGTGTCACGGAAACCCTAACGCCTCATTTTCCAACTTTTGTCACTTTGACCCTAACTGGAGCATTAATAAAGTTTTGTATTATACACACACACACACACACACACAACACACACACACACGTGTGTGTGTGTGTGTGTGTGTGTGTGTGTGTGTAGATATATATATATATATACACACACATACATGAGTGTGTGTTTGTGTGTGTGTATAGATAGATAGAAAATAGACAGACGGATAGACGATTGATAGACAGTCATTGCAAATACTTTAGTACTGCATCAGTTAGGGTTGTTACTAAAGTGAAAAAGGCGGGAAATTTGGTGTTAGGGTTTCCAACTCAAACACCCCACCTCCAACCAGTAGACATTGACAGGATTTGGAGGGGTGCCTTGAGGTCATCAGTCCTAACACTCATTCCATTCCATAAATAAATAAGCTGAGATGGTACAGTATAGGAGAATGGGGTAAGTGTTAGGGCTGATGACCCCAAAGAACACCCCCCAATGCCTGTCAGTGTCTGCAGGGTGGGGTGTTGTGTTAAGGTTGGAAACCCTAACACCATATTTCCCTGCTTTTGTCACTTTAGTAACAACCCTAACTTATACATTAATGAAGGTTTTTTGCAATTGATTTCCTTACTTTTTGTAGAAAGTATAATCATATACCTAATTGTCTGTGGGAGCGCAGGGTCCTCTGGGTCCTGCTCTCCCATCACTTCATAGATACATATATGTATGTAGCCATTTATAGGACAACAGCAACCAAATTGTTAGTATTGCCATCTTATTACCCCACCTGAAGTACAGAAAATGTTCAAATCCATGCTAAAACATAATTGAGCACAATTGCAATGCCATTCCATGCCACAGGTGCAAAAACACATTTTGGGGAGGATTTGAAAAATGACAGCTGTGAAATTCATGAGGTGGGGTAATAAGAAGGGCACATTGAAAATTTGGGGCAAAAATATTTAACATTACCAAAGTTATGAGCAGACGTAGTGAAATTGGAATGAATGGTCATTACTTTGGCATTTTTTCATATTTTGAGCCCAAATTTTCAACATAGTCTTCTTATGACCCCACCTCACAAACCCGGTAGGTGAAAATGTACAAATCTGTGCCAAAATGCCATTCTGCATCATAGGTGGAAAAGCACATTTCGTGCAGGATGCAAAAAATGACAGTTCATGAGGTGGTATGAAAAATGGCTATGTTGAAAATTTGGAGTCAAAATATTAAAAATGATCAAAGTTACATGTGGGTTTAAAAATTTCAACAATCGAGTGTAACTCAGCCATTTGTAGTAATTTTTTCACCAGATTTTCAGCATTGCTTTTTGAGACCCCACCTCATGAATACTGGCACTGTCATTTTATTAACTGGTCCCAGCAGTGACTACAAAATCACCTTCCAGGCCCAATTAATGCAACAACAGTGACAGTGTTCATTCGGTGGTGTCTCAAAAAGCCCATAATGAAAATTTGGTGAAAAAATGTATAAAAATGGCAAAGTTATGAGCAAAAGTTCAAAACACCATTGAAATACGTTATACAGCATGTACCTTGATTCGCCAGTTTGTGGTTCGAATTTTAAGAGTGCAAACATGTCCCAGTCCACAGGAGATGACAGTGGATGACCTCCAGAGGCAAGTATAGGGTAGGGGGTGGGTGCTCAGTGGGAGGGTAGGGGATGGGAGGGGACAGCAGGGACGATAAAGCACCATTTTCTTTTTTCAGAGACAAAAAAAACATCAGGGGACAGTTTTCTTCTTTACAGGAAACAAATAATTATTTGGGGACACTGGGAGTGGGCTCCTCAGTGTCTCACACTGTTGGGGGAGGGTTTTACAGTGCGGACACGGTGACTGGGTCCCCCAATGTCAGCAATTAAATAATGAAAAAAAGGGACTGGGGGGAACCGGACATCTGACACTGGAGGTGGGTATCCCGGTGTCAGATTATATATTAATATATAGTGTGGGCAGAGAAAGGTGTTCTCCAAGATGATGGTCCAGCGGTGCAACTACTGGTGGCTAGCCAAAGTACTCAAACAAAGTAGATTCAATCGCACATGTAGAACAAAAAACAGGACAGCTGATGCTGACTGCAAGTTTTATTCCAGCTTGGAAGGTGTCTGCAAATGCCCCAGTGCATTGACCAGTAAAGGTCTTCCTCAGAAGGGGTGTCTTACAAGCTCAATACCACCCTTTTAAAACACATCACAGGTCACATGTACATTCAAAATGGGTCATGTGATAAACATACAACACAATCTAGTAAATGTGTTTAAATCAAGGGAGTAAAAAAAGGGGTTAACTTGTATTATGCACAAAACCTCATTAAAGTATCAGAACAATTTTAAAATACATATACCTTAAAAATTTTCCACAGTGAGAGAAGTAGAGAAAGAATCTTTGACTTCTTACTTTGGCTTCCCCTCCTTCTCTTGCTCACTCCTTACTTCTCTCACAGACACAAGATTCGAGACAGGATGTATCTGTAATAGTCAGTACATTCAGCTGCTGCATGATGCTGCATGGTGCCACACTATGTGACTGTCCCTTTGCTACAGTTCTTGCAATGTACTTCAGGAAAAATGGTGCAAAAAGTAAAATGGACATCAGATCAGAACTCATGAATGTTTCTGAACTGGCTGGAGATTATATAAGACTACTGCATGATGCCACACTGTTTTGGAACAACTGGAAGATGAGAAGCCATGAATCCTAAGGGTGATAAAAGACAGCATTCAGAATTTAGACAATGCAGTTGCAGGCCTAGGTATGCAAGTAGCAGACCTGGAGAAGGAATTGGATCAGTTTATTCCTTTGAAGGATTTCTTTGAATCTGTTCATAGTCCCCATATAGATCCATATATGTGTATGCCTGAATTAAATCTGAATTGAAAAGAAATTAACAGGCCATTCTAATATTTTCCATGGAAAAGGCTGAAGTCTGTTCTATTCTCAGTTCCATTTGACACTGGGTGACACTGCTGGGAAGCTGATGTTAAAGACAGATCTGGATGAAGATCATGGGGTATGACTTTGTTTCCTATTAGCAAAGGTAAGTGTTTTTTATTTATTTATATGGGAGGATATTTATAATTAAAATCATCCTTTGTCCTGTTTCTCTTTTTCCAGGTATTTAGCACTCTGGTGCTTAAATCCTGTTGCTGCTTGGGTCTGGCCTGGATCTGATTATTTAATTTAGCGGTATGTCTTACCAGAGAATGTAAGTATTTTTGATATATGTTTTTAATTATTAAATGTTATTGGTATGTCACTCTGTAACTGTATTCTCCTTCTGTTTCTTTTGTTTCAGGTAAGATTCAGCTATGTGACAATCTACAATCAGGCAGCAAGGCCCGGTGGATTACTATTATTCACAGTGAACACAGAGGACATGTAAGCAATAATATCTGACAGGGTGGGTGGTATTGGGCAATACTGGACCATCCAGGGGTGTAATGAGGCCTAATGCCACAGGTTGAGGGCCTTATAGCACATGGAAGGTCAGGAACTGCCCAATACTGCCCACCCTGGAGGGTATTATTGCACTCACGAAATGGCAAACTTTATCATATATGTTTGAAAAAAATTATTTCCATGTTAAAAGTCCAGTGTCTTTTTTTTTTTTTTATTTTGAAATAAAATAGTTCCTCTGCCTGCATTATATTGCTGTTTTGTTTGTTTGTTTGAGCTAGGGACATTTGTCCTGCTTGAGCCTCAGTAGACTTTTGAAATTGCTGTGATGGCTAAACACACACACACACACACACAAACCATACGGTTTAAAATTAGCAACATGGGTTTGTTTTACTGTTTTTTAATTAATGTACTAGATTATTATTCATTTTTTAAAATGACCTGATGACCTGCTGTTTCCGTGGCATGAGTATCATAGGATCATAGGATCCGTTAGGCCATTATTACTGCCCTGCACAATTTACCTGCTTGATTGGTAAAGATAATTAATCTTATATTTATCGAGCGCTGTCTTGAACTGATTCATAGTTTCACTAGAGACCACCGAAGTAGGTAAAGCATTCCATTGGGCAACTATACATTGTGAGAACCAGGCCCCTCTCTTATTTTTATTGTATTTTTCCCCTGTAAGTTGATATTGGTGACCCCAGTTTGTAACTATATTTGGAAAACCTTTAAACCTAAACATTCCCATATATCAGGTGCACTACATGCCCTATGAATCAGGCACATATCCTGTCGATATCTCTTATACTGTAATGAGTACAGACCAAGTTCTCTCAGTCTATCCTCATAGGGGAGATTCTCAAAACCCTTTACCCTCCTCATTGCCCGTCTCTGGACCCCCTCCAGATGCCTCATATCTTGTTTCAGTCTGGGTTGCCATAAACAACCAGCATACTCCAAATGGGGTCTAACAAGAGACCGGCAAAGGGTCACAATCACATCCCTTTCCCTGCTTTTTATGTTCCTCATAATGGATGCTAAAATCCCATAGGCTTTTTGCCGTTACTGTACAATGCTGAGAGAATTCGAATTCTTTATTAACCCATATTCCTAAATCTTTTTCTACATCTGTTGATGATAGTCCAACCCCATCTAAAGTATACTTAAATTCTTGATCATTTCTTCCTAAGTGCATAATCTTACATTTTGCTAGATTGAATTGTAATCTTTTCCCCATGGCTAATTTATACAATAAATCAATGTTTTCCTGTAATCGCTTAGCATCCAATTTATTGGTGACTACTGCATCAAGTTTCATGTCATCTGCCCACTTAACAAGCCATGCATTTGCATCACAACCTATAGAGGAAAACAGTATGTTAAACAAAACAGGGCCCAAAACAGATTCCTGAGGAACACCACTGAGCACTGGGGATCAGTCTGACATATGACCTTTTATACAAACTCATTGTTTCCTATTGTCCAACCAAGCAGCAATCCATCTAAAAACATTGGGATCTATTCCCAGTTCCCCTAGTGTATCAAGCAGTTTTTTATGTGATACTGTATCAAATGCCTTTTCAAAGTCGATGCATAATACATCCACTGGTAAGTTGTTATCCAACGCAGCACTCACTATGTCAAAAAAGGACAATAAGTTGGTCATGACTGATCTGCCCTGCAAAGCCATGCTGCCTCACATCCACATATCCCTCTTCCCTTACCTGCCTTTCGATGTACTCCTTGATAATAGACTCAAGTGTTTTACTAATTATGCTAGTAAGACTAATGGGATGAGAGTTTGAGCAATCTCTTTTAGGCCCTTTCTTATGTATTGGAATCACATTGGCCATCCGCCAGTCCTCTGGTATCACTCCATTGTCTATAGAGGACTGGATAATGACCTGGATAGAGTCACTTATCACCGGAGCTAATTCCTTAAGTAGTCTAGGATGCAACTCATCTGGTCCAGGAGAAGTATTTACTTTCAGATTCATTAGTTTTTCATTAACTGTTCTGGCCGATATTCTCACAGTATTAGTGGATTCAGTAAGAAACATCCTATCAAATATGGGATCAGTTAGATAAACACTATTAAAGTATCTATTGAATTCCACAACCATTTCCTTGTTATTAATAACTCTAGTTTCACCTACAAGTAGAGGTCCCACTTTGTTATCATTTTGTTTTAAAGAAGCAATGTATCCATACAATGCCTTCTGATTGTCAGCTACTCGGGATACTAAATTTTTTCAAAGTTCTTCTTAGCTCTTACTTTTTCTTTTTTTAGATCCCTTAATCTTGTTTTATATTTGAGTTTATTCATCATATCATTATTCCTTTTTAGCTGTTTGTAGGCCCTGTTTTTCCTTTTAATCAGCCTATTAATTTTGCTATTGTACCAAGATGGAATCTTCCCCTTTAAATTATATTTAACCTGTGTGGGAATTTCAGTTTCTATTAAATCATGCAAAAATACTTTAAATTCTCTCCACATTTCCTCAGCTCCAAGGTCTATAAACTTTGTCTTCCAGTCCCAGTAGCCAGCTATCTTCCGTAACTTGTCATAATCTACATTATTATAGTTTTTTTTATCTCCATAGTCCCTTTCCAAATCCTTTCTTTGATTTCAATTTCTAACTCAACCATATTATGGTCACTGCTAGACAAAGGCTCTCTGACTCTGCATCCTACGATTCGATCCATCACATTACTAATGGCTAGGTCTAAAATATTTGAGCTTCTCGTTCCTTCCAGCACATAGTTTTGCAATGCTAATGAATCTATTGCTTCCAAAAATGCTGTCTCCTCCAGTTGAAGAAGAGGTCCAGGATTTCCAATTTATACCATTAAAATTAAAGTCACCGAGAAGTATAATATTTTTTGATGAATCTAGCTCCTTGATACATTGGATCAATTCAAGGGTTTTTCAGCCGTTTAGTGAAGGTGGCCTATAATAAACTCTCACCAGTATTTGCTTTCCCCAAGGGGGCAGAATCTAAACTACAAGATGTTCAAATTCAGAGTCCTGTGGTGATTTAATTTTGTGTGCCATTTTGTACATAAAGTGTCACCCCTCCCCCTCATCTACCCTCCGTATTACATCTAAATACCTGGTAACCATCTATATTTATTCCCCAATCATCCTTTTTCTACCAAGTTTCTGTTACTGCACACATCTTAATATTTTGCTTTTTCATTATTACCTCCAACTCCTCTTTCTTGTTGACTAAGTTGCTAGCGTTTGCCAATAAAACAGTCCAGTTATCAGATCTTTCAAAGCTTTGGGACTTTTTTCTTCTTTTTTTTTGTTTAATATAGAACCACCAATCTCCCCTGCATTTCAGGTTTAAAATATTCTGAATCTTAGTGTTAAATCTATCTGCCAATACCCTAATCCCATTTTTATTAAGATGCAGTCCATCCTGAGCAAATAGATAGATGGAGGCAGTATAGCACAGTGGTTTAAGGCTCTGAGCTGCAAATCTGGTGACATCCAGCAGACCAGACCATTGTTTGAATCCCACAGCCCCCACTTGTATACTGTGTGACCCTGAGCAAGTCACTTAACTTCCTTGTGCTCCCAGGTCGCACCTGGAAACAAGCTTCGGCTAAGTGTGCCTTTCCTGGTTAAATAATCCCCCCTTTCCCTTTCCTTCCAGATGAGGGATATTAACAAATCTTTGCCAGTGCTCCAGTAATTGAAACTTGTCTCTAAGACACCACCTCTTGATCCATCTGTTAAAACTAACTATATCCCTAGTTCTCTGCAAACCTGCCCGTGGAACTGAAAGAACCTCTGAGACTATTAATGGTATGTTTTTTTTTTCCTGCAATACCCTACCAACTGCTTCAAAATCCCTTTGAATATCGGCAAAATTCGTTCTACCAATATCGTTGGTGCCTATATGCAAAAATACCACAGGATCTTCCACATTCTCTAGAAATCCACCTAAATGTTGTTTAATATCTGCTATTCCAGCCCCTGATAAGCAGGACATTGTTACCTGTTCTTTCCTATTATTACAAATAGTTATATCAGACATTTTTAAACATGGAGTCACTTATGATTACTATATCTCTCTGTTTTGTCCCAGAGCTGATTATAGGGCTAGATGGTGGCATGTTTCCTAGAATAGCTTTGCTAGGTACAACAGGCTCTTTTCTCCTCTCGTGGCTAGGCGGTGCTGCTAATTCCTCATTTATACTTGTTGTAGAGCAAGGTATTTCCCCAGTTAAGACTGAACTGTTAACATACCCTGACTACTTGAAAGAGCTTCTTGTTCCTTACTGCCCCAAGCGACAGCTCCGTTCGACTGATGAGGGGTTGCTGGAGATTCCGAGGGTGTATTTAAAATCTTCTGGGGCCCATGCATTTATGTACGTGGCCCCTACCCTATGGAATTCTCTACTTTGTCAGCTGTGGGAGTGCACGACTGAGGGGGGATTCAAACAGGTGTTGAAAGCGTTTTTATGGCATCAGACCTTTAATTGAATGGATTTAAGGGACCTGACAGATTATTTTACTACTGTGTTTGTTGATTTTATTCTTGTTGTTTTAACCTTACTGTACAGCGTCTTGATATTTTGAAAGGTGCTTAATTTAAATAAAGACTATTATTATTATTATTATTATTAGAATACCTCTTTACTACTCTACCTCTTCTATGTTTTCTAGGACCCTTCTGTATAACACTCCAGTTATCATCACCATCATCAAGGAGTATCTCATCCATGCTTACTTTTCTTTTATCACAGGGACCCTTAATGACCTGTTTAGTTACTAGTTCCCTTAATGTATCTTCTATTATAGATTTTGTTGTTTGTACAAATCTAGCTATTTCACTAATCCTTGATTGTACCGCTATCCTTTCTTGTAGTACACTCATTTTTCCTTCCAGCTCTGCTATGTACTTACAGTTATTGTAAGTGTGCCCCTCCATCTGTCCTTGCTGCCCCATCATACCACATTTATTGCATAGTGTCCAGTTACTACCTGGTGGATTTTGTACGTCTTCATGCTCTACTGCATTGACCACTTGTCTTCCAGTCATTCCTGTCCCCTTCCCCTCTTGCCCAGCTGACACGGCAGACACAGCTACAGCCTTAGCTGTGTCACTTTTGCTGAGCTCGCAGGTGCCCACCATAGCCACTGATTTAAGAAATAAGAACCAGAAGTTCCGTGACCTTCGTACTTCTGGTACCTCTCTACAGCCAAAATAAAACAATTGAAACAGGGGTTTTGTTTGCCCTTAAAGGGTCAGGCAAGAGCCCCACACATAGAAACAGGCTTAAAAATTTAGTGCCCCCAAAAAGCAGCAAGGCAAAAGCATTTCTTGAGTGGAGTGTGGTGTTGCCTAGCAGCCATATACACTACTCCACTCACATAGATGGAGCGAGAAGTGTTTGCCAGAATCTGAGAAATTAACTCCCAGTGAAGCACACTGGTACACCAAGGACAGGATGTCTGCTCCAACTAGTACGCTGTCATACTTTGGAGCTACTGAGGCATGCAAGGATGGGAGGTGTATATACAAAACCTTTGTCTGGTGGAAGCAAAACAAAATTAAGCCTGTCAAAAAACTGGCAACATTGTGTATTTTATGTTGGTTTTTATTGTATAGTAATGAACTGGGGTAATCAGTAGGGATGCTATTTTTCAACTTAAGTGATTGGTCCAAGGAACAGAGGCAGCAGTTTCCACCATGCTGTCAGCAAAAAATAAATTAAGTCTCTCAAGAACATGTAGATTTGTGTACGTTATTGTAGTTTGCTGCATACTTTGGAATGGAGGGCAGTTAGCTGGACTTGTATTTTAATACTTATGTGATCCGGATTATTGGACTGAAGAGCACTGTTGGCAGCAGTTTAACATTTGCTCTGCAGGGATGCAAACTATTGCTGTCTTTTTTAAACTATTACTGGCTGGCTTATGAGGGAGTGGGAATTATCTGGGTCAGGGGGGTCTTGTTCAGTCATCCATTTAGTGAGCAGAAACAAATGGCGGACAGTTCATTTTCTTTTTACAGCTGGCACAAGGATACCAGCTTGCCTTTGAAGATGTTGTTGGCACCAGTTATTTACAGGGCTCTATTGAAAAATACCTGCAGAGCAATGGAACCCTGTTAGCCAATCAGAATGCTAGTATTTACATTGCCATTTTCTGAGTGGGCTTTAATAAGACCACATACAGTGGAAGAGAATCTGGAGAAGGAGAGGAGGTTTTAACTTAAGTCTGTAGCACTGACCACATTAGCAGTCTGGTGGATCAGATGGCAATGGCTTGCTTGCTTGCGTAGGAGTCTTCCAATCCATTCATTACATAATAGAAAGAGACCTGTGAATACAAACTAGAAATTATTGAAACCCTAGAAGAAAGTATTGAGATCCTAATAAAACCTTATTTTGTTGCTCTTGAACGTGTGAAAGAAAACCAAAAAATAAACAATTAGAAGAAAAAAAGAACTATTTGAAAGTATACTCACCATCATATTGATGCTAGCATGCTTTAAAATGACATGAAAGTGCCACAGACAGAGGAGGTGGAAGAGAAGTCTTACTGAATGAGAAGGCAACATGAAACAAGACCTGTGAATACAAGAGAAAATTATTTCGATTATGCTCAATTAGGCACAGTGGGGGTCATGGCATGGACTGTATTTCAATTGTCCAGCCCCAGTCTCACTGTACCTGTCACCTGTGAAGAAAAAAGAGAATGACTTTGTCAGACTTTGTCACTGTATCACATGTACCTGTGCAGTAAAACCTTAAAATAAAACTGGAAAAGATTTAAAAGAATCAAGTAATTTGACTTACTGTCACATTACTGATGGCCATGCTGTGTATCAGTGGATGAAGAGGCAATCTGATTTGTGACTGGGTGATGAAGGAGGTGGATCTGGTGGGGTGGTGGTGGATATTGCCCACCTCGATTTCTGTAATGCCTTCAACACCGTACCCCACAGAAGACTGGTGAACAAAATAGGGATGCGAACAGTCAGCTAGTTAGCTGTGTATCACTGGATTGCTTTAATAAATTACCTGCATTTGGATACAGAAAGTATCTTCATTTGTTAGTATAGGACTGCTTGATACCTTGACTGTTTGCATTTCATGTTTTCTTGGAGGCAGCCCCCCTGCACCCCATGTCAAGCACCCACCAGACTCTCCTAGAGTTTCACCACTAACTTGCTACCTTTCATTTGAACAAGACAGGGAGTCTGGGGGTGGGACACAAAGTGGAAAACTGGGTTAAAAACTGGTTGAGGGACAGGAAGCAGAGGGTGGTAGTAAATAGAATCAAATTCAAGGAAAAGAGGGTGACCAGTGGGGTGCCTCAGGGATCTGTCCTGGAGCCAGTCCTTTTCAATATCTTCATCAGTGACTCTGCTGAAGGACTGGATGGGAAGGTCTGCCTATTTGCAGATGATGCTAAGATCAGCAACAGAGTAAACACTCCAGAGGGAATCAAAAGAATGAGGAGGGATCTGGGAAAGCTGGAAAATTGGTCAAAGGTGTAGCAGTTGAAATGTAATGCAAAAAAGCGCAAGTTCATGCACCTGGGGTGAAAAAAACACACACAGAGCTACAGAATGGGGGGGGGCACTGCTGACAGTCACCAGGGAGGAGAGGAATTTAGGGATACTTGCCTTAGATGACCTAAGGGTGACCAAACAGTGTAACAAGGCTCTGGGGTGGGCCAGTGGGATGCTGGGGTGCACTGGAAGAAAAAGGGAGGTGGTGATGCCATTGTACAAAATGCTGGTGAGGCCTCATATATAATACTGTGTTCAGTTCTGGAGGCCACATCTTTGCAAAGACAAAGACAGGGTGGAGGCAGTCCAGAGAAGGGTGACCAGATGATGCAGGGCTTGTATAAGAAAATTTATGAGGACAGATTGAACTACAGTAAAAGTCACATTAAACTGTTCTTCCAACTCACTGGTTTAGCATTGTACAGTGAGTTGTTTAATGTGTGCACTGCTCTCTACAATGAATTAATAAAAGTTTCTTAATGGTTTGCATTTAGCTGCAATTCAGTTTCAGCTTACTATGCAACTCTTTGGAAAAATTGATTAATGCATTGTAATCAGCAGTGCACACATTAAGCAACCAATGAAAAAAATCCTTAACCACTGCATTGGAGCCTGATTTCTCTACTGCAGACTGTACAGCCACCATTACTGTTGTACGCCCATGTCCTACTTTCTGCTACCCCTCCCCCCGACTGTGGTCCATTGAAGTACAGGTACTGTACAGTACAGTAAATGCTGCAAATGCCATAGACTGTTGAATATTTTTGTTTTAATTGTGGTTTATGCAGCACTGTACAGTACTGAATTAATTCACTGCTGCACGCACCCTGACAGCTTCTCTAAATGGATCTCTCTAGCCAGCACAGCCTAATTGCATTTTAAATGCCATCACCCACCCACACATCCTAAATACTTGTTTTATCACACACTGTTCTGTATTCTAGAAATTTTATTATGGATTTACCACAGTAGCTTGCAGTTGTGTTAATCAATTCACGGGCAGCTTGCATGGAGAGAGAGAGAGAGAGAGAGAGAGAGAGAGAGACAGCGAGTGAGCAAGCGTGACCATTCTCTTTTCCTCTGCAGTTGGGATGTGCTGATTAGAGAGGTCTATTTAGACTGCATTTTAAATACCCTCACCCACCCACACATCCTAAATGCTTGTTTTACCACATACTGTACTGTATTCCCCAAATTGTTTTACAGACAGCTTGCATGGATAAAGAGAGTGAGAAAATGAGTGGGACCATTCTTTTTGCCTCTGAAAATCAGACCTCCATAAAGTACTGTACTACACTCCCCTTTGGAGCATTTCATCATTTTGAATAAAACTGCACAACCTGGAAGAGCAAGAAGCATGACAGCACATTTATGAATCATGGAATTAAATTACAGGTCTTCTTTGTTTAAAAATGTATAAAATATAATGGGGGCATAGAAATTTCGAAACTCCTGCATGCATGAGCAGTGTCAGTTCAGGGACTTACTGCATTGCAAATGCACTTCAAAATGAGGAGCTGAAGGGAATGTACTGTACTGTACAGTGGCTGAAATGCATAACATATTCAATGCATGTGAGTTGGCATTTGGTTGAAATGGAGTTTGTAATTTAGACATTTTGAATTGCCACTGCATTGCCAACCTAAAAAAACAATGCCAGAGCAGTGAGCTGGAGGAATAGTTTAATGTGACTTGTACTGTACCTCAATGTGTATACACTTCAAGAAAGGAGGGAATGGGGTATATGATAGAGACCTTCAAGTATCTTAAAGGCTTGAACAAAGTGCAGGGGGTGACATCTTTCAGTACAAGAGTTGTACAAGGATGAGGGGGCATGATATGAGATTTGATGGGTGCAAGATAAGGGGAAATGTGAGGATATTTTCTTCATGGACAGGGTGGTGGATGCTTGGAATAGCCTACCCCTGGAAGTGGTGGGTGCTAATACAGTTGGGGATTTTAACATGCATGGGATAGACATAAAGGAACCCTTGATGTGGGGAAGAGAGGCAAAAGCCAATGGCCAAGTAGGGTCAGAGGCCACTGATGCAGGCAGGGAATACGGGCAGACTAGGTGGGCCTAGCGGTCATTATCTGCTGTCAACTACTATGTTACTATGTTACTGTCTTCCATGCGAATGGTCAAATCAAACCTGCAGTGAGAGCGAAAAAGAAAAAGAAAGAAGGAAAGAAAGAAAGAAACATTTTAGTGTCTGTCAAGCAATGTTTAAGCTCTTCCAGAGCAAGGATGGGCTTTCTACCAACAGTGAGGATGAGAATTGTGCAATTCAGAGAAAGTAACTTACCAACAAACAGACAAATTTGTACCTTGATGGCCATCATGTTTTGCTGCAGTGACGGGATGTCTGACTGGAGACTCATCTTCAGGATTCGCTGGCTTGCTTGCAGGCTGTCAGGCTGGCTGATTTGCTGGTGGGTTAACTGGCTTGCTCACTGGCTGGCTAGAGGTCTGCATGGCAACTATATTTAGCCAGTATTTAAAATCCATGTTCTCAGTCCAGATTCTGGATGCAGCTGTGGCACACATATTGGTAATGGATGTTGAGTACACAAGGCAGAGCAGAAGAAGGAGGATGTGACGTCAATATTGTTGGAGGATGCATGATCTACATGGTTGGCATCAGCTTTTAAGATTACTTAATAGTCAGGGTTTCTCAGTCTAAAGGCTTAGTTTATTTATTTATTTAACTCTTTGGAAGTAACCTTTGAGCTACGAGCTCTTTTACAAAGGTTCCACACAAGAGACAATTCAACAGCTACAATGGCACAATTCACATAGACAGAAATACAGGTATCTAACGTAGGAATACTAGCTAGACAAGACAGTAGCTATATAGTTGATTACAAGCAGTCACAATTTACAAGTTTGAGATGTATAACCAGCTGCCTTGGGAACAGGCATTGTCACAAGTTTCTGGTTCTAATTCCTCAATATAGTATCAGGTAAGGGGAGGAGGGAGAGAGGTGTGGGAGCAAGGGATCACCAGGCTCAGTCCCAGTAATGGGTTGTAGAAATTGTAGCTATGAGATCAACAGGTGATAGGTGAAGTGATGTGAAGGTGAGTATCAGTTAAGGGCAGGTTAAAGTGGTGAGACTATAGGGAGGGGGAGAGAAAATGAGGGGTTAGGAACAGGATTCGAGTCACAGGAATGGGATTGAATTAATGGATCTAAGGCAAGCAGAGAGAGGGGCTAGGAGGCCTGGCACCCTACCATCTTAGTGCAGTGGACATGGAGGTGTCCAGTATTGCTGATGGATTTGGAGGACAGAAGCATGATAGAGGATGAAAAGGAGATGGTGTCTACTTCTGAAGGGAATGCATGATCTGCATGGTTGGTGATGGCATTTATCCTGGGCAGGTTTTGCAGTATGAGGCTGCATTCTGTGGATGTGGCAGGGGACAATGTTATCGTTGACATGACATAGGATAGATAGCAGAAGATAATCAAATGGATTTATTGAACAGCAGCAGTGCAACTTGATGAAAAATATATGAATGGAAAACAGAATAGATTCAAAAAGAAAAGTGTTCAACTGGGAAGAAAAGGGTGGACACAATATTTTCTTTTTTGTAATGATTCAATCATTGCCTCAAGGATGCAATCCTTATAGTCTTTAAGACTAGAGATGTTTTCATACAGAAATTCTTTTTCCATCTGTACATTGTCTACCTCAGTAGAAGGCAATTTACAAATGTCAATAACATCAAGCTCTTCACATTCATCTTCACCACCACAACAGCTTTTACATGCTAGGAATGCTGAAGCTGTGTCTTTGGAATGTGCCCCAGATTCATTTTACAAAATGTCAGCATTCCAATATTTAGAGGGTCTGGATTCAGATGCCTGTCATGCACAGTGGCCCCTGCTGAACTATAAACCCTCTCAACACTGACACTGAAGGGTGGACAGCTCAAGTATTTAATTGCCACAGAGGTCAATGCTGGCCAATCAGTGACCTTACCAGTCCAGTACAGCAAGGTCTCTTCTGTAATATTAGGGTGCCTGGTACCCTCCAAATTCATGTCCACTGCATTGCACTGTCTGCAATATCTGCTCCTACTTTTCATTAATGTCTTCTATTTCCACCTGTGACAAAACATCCCAAAGTGGATTTCTCATTGTGTCAGTTGACTTACAAGTTTAATCAGCTATCTTAAAATGTAATGTGGCAACAACACTCAGCCTCTGATCACTTTCAGGTTTTGCTTTGCATAACTATGACTTCAGCATCTGTGCACTGGGTACACGTCATATTAACTGATCTGTTAAATTTAAGACTTTATTATGCCCAACCTCAGGTATTGATAACAAACTCCATTTATAGTGTGGTTCCAGCATGGTGGCAAGGCCAAAATTTACAGACTGAAAAATGTTGGAAATATGCGGACTGCAATCAGATACATGGAGCATATATTCCTTTAAGGCACAGCTTCCTGTACCAGCACCTGCTGTATATTTAACAGCATCTGCCTTAGCACCTGTAGAAGTGAGATGGCCCAAATGATACAAGCAGTGTCCCCACTCATTGCCTGTGTTACATGTTTAAATTACCTTAGGATCATAGTCAGGCCATCCATTAGTCACCACTGGTCTGCTGTCAGACACATAGACTCCAGTACTGTCACATCTTCTATGCGGCAACAAACATTCCAAGATGGCTTTGCACTGCTCACACAAGCACTCAATCATGTACAATGTCAAGTTCCACTTGATCACAGCTTCCAGCTCCATCCTGTGCTGAGGCAGCTTACTCTGGATTTGCAGCTGCCTAACATGGGCAGGGGCCTTTCCTGAATGGGCAAAGTTGGCATAGCTGTAATGGGACACAGTGAACATGGACTTAATTTCAGGATATGATAGCAACTAATGCACTACTAAATTAAGACAGAAGACCCAATTCACAAAGCCTTGGGAATGATACAAGGTGCTTGCATCAAAGAGATTTGATGCAAGGGGCTCACTCTGCCACACCTTATGTAATTCCCAATTCAGCAATGCAGCCTGTGCCAATACAGAGACCACCTGCACCAGGCAGGCTTGTGCCGACCCTGCACCCGATGATGGCTGCAGCATGGTGAGTGGGGGCATGCATCAGCATGTGGCTATGGCATCCCTGTACTCAGGATTCAGAAAGGCCAGCTGTTTCCCCCACCATTAGACAACCCCAGACCTGGTCTAAGGATCTTACACCAAAACAGCATGGGAGACACAAAGGCTGGTTGGTGCCTATGTGCTGCTTTTGCTTGGGAACTGTATACAGGGATCACTGGTGTCAACATCATGGACAATGGGTGATACAGGGAATGCATGGACACATAGCTGAGCACTACCACAGTGGACCGCAGTCACATAGCCAAGGTATCAGTATCATGTGTACGTCATCCTTTGCACCTGTCTAAGGAGTCCAGTCTGTCTAGCATTCTGGCATGGCTGATGGGCTCAATGGTCTGCTGTTACTGCATGTTCTGTGCTGGTGCTCTGTCCTGCCCATGCTGCATTACCATACTGCAGCTTACAGAAATCCCCTCCATGCACCATCTCATTGGCGCATGGCTGGGGATGTGACAAATCTGGCTTTATTTTGGTGCCAGGACCATGTCAGTTCCTGCATTCTGTGCAGGGTCCATGGCGCACCCAACATAGATGCAAGCTGTGGCAAACAGCAGCTTGCATCAGTCTACCATGCTGTTACAGAACTGCACCCAGTGTGTCATGCATGGCACCCTTAGAAGCCCCCCATCATTTATGCATTTTACCACATTTGAGACATTATTGCTCACAATGAAATCCTCTTTCAGGGAATGGGAGTGCAGCCACTCATCAGTCCCAGTCAGGAGCAATTCTACCATTTTCTAGCCCATGTGTTAGCCAGTTACACTCTTCAGTGCCATAATAGCATGCTGGCAGTTACAGTGCCTGGAGTGTTGCTACCACTGCAGTTGGGCTTAGTACAATCTTTCCCCCTTCTAGAGTCAAAAACTGTCCCAGGTACCTGTGCCCAAAGCGTTATAATACACAGAGAGGAGCTACCTGTTGTTTGGCCACTGGTCTACATTTCCATACTATGATGTGTATATGGAGATGCTGAATGTATTAGGGCAAGTATTACCATGCATGAGGCAGTCCCACAAAATTCAGGAATGGCATGAGTGGAAAAGTAGGTTAATAATGGAATCTGACATTTGTGATAGGTGCATGCCATCAGCCCCTGAATCCAATATTCTCCACAGAAAAGATGGTAGTAGGTTAATTACCAGCATTTAAGTAGCTACTGCATTCAGGTCCTGTGTAATAGCAAGATGGGGTGGGTTCTTTGTATGATGCTCAGACATGATGTGCAATGTAGACTGCAGCTTTCAGGGTGTTGAGATACTAAACAGCTGGACTTTACATGGTGACATGGCTGGTAGGATAGCATTTGACTACCACTACTATCTTTTAAACAACCACCTAATTTAGCCAACCTGATTGTTAGGAGTAAACTTGCACCAGAACAGGATACTATGACACTAAAAGGTACACAACCCTGTAGTCAACATAGATGTATGACTTGTGAGCTCATTTCCACTTCAGATTGTATAGTTACATCACAAAACAGACTAGTCAGGATACAGGGGAAGTATACCTGTACAGTATATCACGTAATGTTGTTTATTTCATTCAGTACAAGAGATGTCCACAAACAGCATATGTTGGAGAAACAAGCCAAGCTCTCCGCACTAGAATGAACGCACACAGACATACCATTAATATGAAGATGACTGACTAACCAGTGGAGCAACACTTCTCTCAGAATGACCTCTCAGTCTCAGATATGTCAGTAATGGTCTTAAAAGGTTTAAAAAAAATACACAACAGAGATGGACTTTTGAGATTAAGCTTATTTTACTTTTCAATTTGGTAGCAGATGGCATGAATATGGATTGGGGTTTCATGACACATTACCCCATGTAAACTTACACAGACTTTTACTTCATAGGATGGACATTTAACAGGATTTCAGTGTGTTGTTGTTGTTTTTATTTTCATAGAGTCCTTTTAAACTGGTTATCAACATACCTACATATCACCAAATATACATGTGTGTGGGGGGTGGAGGTTGGGTTGTCTTGAGTGAGTGTGTTTGGGGGACTTTAGTGTGTGGGGGTTAATGTTCTGTGTGTTTTTGGGGGGATTGGAGGATTTGTTTTGTGGGGAGGGTGTTGTGTATGTGGGTGGAGGGGTTGGGGTTGTGCTTACATATTTAGCTAGGCTTATATTCGATGTATGTCATAATTATGCTACAGGGTGTTAGGACTCTTGGCTCACATACATAGTGAATATACACTTCTTTTCTAGTTATCTTTTCCGGGGGGGGGGGTTAATTCCATGAGGGTTTTATACAGATTCTTAAGACTGTTCTACTCATACAGTTAATTGATTGTATACTGATTCATTATTGAACTTTGAACATTTTAAGATGCATGAACTAATTTTCTAGGTGGTCCTTGAGAGATTTACTGTTTTATTATGTTTTATTTGGCAGTAATACTGACAATTGATATCTTGTAAAAAATATTGTTACACCACTGTAGGTTTCAATGTTTATGAAGTGTGTTAACTGGTTGACAGTATAGTTTAGAAAATATCTCCAGATAAGTTGGATTCTGTATGAATGTTTTAAACAGTTGTTCATACAATGTACATTTATTTATTCCCCTCTTATTTCCATACATATATTTCTGTTGTACATTTTTTTTTAATCATACAATACTATCAAGTTTTAAGTTTGACATTTGTGGTATTAAATATAAAGGTCTTCCTTTTAATTTTGAATGTATTCTCATAACACACATATTCATTAATAATGTCAGTTACAGGCTTTGACTGCTTGAGTGTTCAACTTACCTAATGGATATGACCTTGAAAAGATTCTCAGTAGTAGCAAGCTAAAGTGATGCTATTCATTCCATTTAAATTTGTGATCTTTTGAAATAGGTCATTTTAACCAATGAGAATTTTTTCTGTTTTTTATTTTGTTTATTTTTTGTGTATGATCTGGGTGTTAATAGATTGTGACTCTCTGAACAATTGTCATAAGTCTCTGTGGAAGAACCTGGTTTGTCTGAAAGCTTAGACATTCTTTTCTTTTTGTTACCTTTTATTGGACTAACATAGATGTATCAAACCATTTACTTCTGGATCATTTGACTTACGGGGTTTCATAGATGCTGCTCAAATTAAAGCAGTGATTTGGGGCATTTTCTGGACTGGAGTTGATGTGCTTTGGTGCATCTGGGTGTTAGTACTCAATCCATGACTTCTACTATGGCCACTACTAGGCAATTCCACAAACTCCTCATCTCTGTAGTAGTCCTCCTCAGTCAATCCTACCTCCAGTGGGACTGTTTCCATGCCATTTAAGGATGCTTTGCCAAATGAAGATGATGAGGGAGAGGGACCACCCTGCATTAGTTTCCCTTTAGTGTTGAGTCCAGCACAACAGAAATGTGTGTGTGTGTGTTGGCCACCAGTGAATAGTTGATGCCCTTTTTTCCATAACTAACTTACACTTGTCACAGCTGGCAGACAGCCACTGTTTCGTCAGTTGGGTCCAGTATATAAAAATCCTTAACTAGTGTTTTTGTAGACCTATTATACATGGATGATGGCAGTACTTGGACAGTGGAGGGGTGGAAATTGGTATTTTTTGTGCTGATTTCTGCACTGTGAGAATGGGTGGCTCACATTATAATTGGTTCAACAGCTCTAACAGGAACAGTAGTCAGAGGATGGGGGGAGCAATTCCTTGAAATAATTGTAGTGTGCACAGCACCACAGGTTAAGCAGCATGACCCTTACTTTTTTTTCTTTTCAGGCTCCCATAGAGGCTCTAGATCATCATCACCATCTCCACCCAGGTTTATAACCTCCTCCAGGAAGTGCTTTAGCACTCCAAGTGGAGCCAGGAAAAAACACTGTTACAAACAAGTAGACTTCAAGCTTGGTTTTAACCCATGTCAAAAAGTAAAGCACAGTGATTACACAGGTAATTTCAACCACACAATAACCCTAGGGGCTATTGTGTGGGTGACATTACCTGTTCAATCATTACTTTATTGTGCTTTACTTTTTGACATGGATTAAAACTGATCTTGAAGTCTACTTGTTTGCGACAGTGATGTTTCCTGGCTTTTGAGTGCTAAGGCACTTGCTGGTTTTGTATCTGCATTTGAGGGCTGTCTGCTCTTCTCCTTGAACTACAAGTTTATTTCAGCCAGTCCTGTTTAAAGTTGAACTGAACTAAGACAAATGTGATATTGATTGGGTCTTCTAGAATACAGTACGACCTTATTAACAGCCCACTAGATATCTGTACATTGGAAGGTAAAAACCTGGAATACATACAGGCCTATAAGTATTTGGGGTACTGGATGGACACGATAGGATCAGGAAATTTACATGGGATCAAGTTAATAAATAAGGTAGGGAAATGTTTAGGAGCATTACATCGACATAGAAGGTGTTTGGATTCCGAGACTAGGTTAAAGGTAGTGTAGTCACAAATCCTCCCAATTACAGATTATGTAGATATTGTGTATGAGTATAGCACGAAGTATAAGCTTACAAAATTGGATATATTGTATAAAAGAATGGCACAATTTGTTCTAAATGCCCCCTATGATTCTCATGGCTGGATGTTATATATTCAATTCAGATGGATCTTGTTACAGGAAAGGCAATGGTTACATAGACTATTGTCTGCATTTAAAAGCATACAGGGAGATGTTCCTGATTAATTGTTAGAGCATTTAAAGTATAGGGTATGGAAAGGATCTTTAAGAAATTCAAATTTAATTCCTAGGTCTAACACATTGAGAGCTACCTATTTTTTTTAGTCACAAGATTCCCCATGAATGGAATTCTTTGCCAGCTAGATTTCATTTGAAGGGTGAAAAACTTCCATCACAAGTTGCTATAACAGCCTGGTCCATGACTTTTGCATCTTAGTGCAAAAGATGTAATTATTCTAAAGAGGGGGTTACTTATGGATAACTTGTGCAATATACTTTGATAAGTGTGCAATTTAAAATCTGTGCTGCTAAATCTAGATCCTCTTAGATTGTTGATGTACCACGGTTTTTACTGTATAGTTATATGGAATTTTATTTTTGATTTTGTACAATGGGACTTCATTGTAAATGAGCTTGCTCAATGAAATTATCCCAGATAAACAAATTTCAACTTCTTTGCACTGGCCCAGCACCACTACTTCATGGTCCAACCTTCCCTGAACTGATAACATCCTTCTCCTGAAATCTGTCCTCCTCGCCTTACTTTCTCCACCCTCTCTTTCCTTCTCATCTCCCATGCACACAGCAATCATCTCCCTCCACAGACTCTGACTACTGGTAAGCACAGCATTCACTTTAGGAAATGGGAACCCATCATCCAGATCAGGTTTAGTGCCACCACCACACCAACAGTCACAGGGACAGCAGCACCACCTTCTTGATCACTGTTCCACAGTCTGACTTGTTTCTACTTCTTGGACTGCCCCTCCTGTCACTGCCTCTCCCAGCATGGATACCGCAGATATGACAGAGAAAAATGTGGCCACACTAATGTCACCACTGCTTCCACCAACTATTACTTTGCTACTAGTGCTTCCAGCCCTGGAACATATTGATGAAGCTACTGCAGAAGTAGGTTTTGTTGGGTGCAACACCCTTTTGACATATGTAACCTGTGCACTTTTTGGCCCCATTGCCCGCAACTCTTTGCTAAACTGTTTCTTTTCAGTCTCTTTTGAGATTTAGATTTTAAACACTACAGCAAAACCAAATACCAGCATCAGCAAAGAAACATAGAATCGGATGGCAGATAGGGACTGTGTGGGCCATGCAGTCTGCCCATTGTTTCCCTGACTATACTGTCCTTGCAGGCCCTAATTGATCTCTGACTCCCTCCCCTCCCCTCCCCTTGCTTCCCACTAAGATTGCCTTGTGCTAATCCCATGCATGCTTGAAGCCTACCATTGTTTTTGCCCAACCATCTCTGCTGGAAGACTGTTCCAGGCATCCATCACTCATTCTGTGAAGAACTACTTCCTCACATCTCTCTTGAATTTCCCCCCTTAGAGCTTCATTGTATGTCCCCTTGTTCTTGTGCATTTTTCCTCAGACAAATACTTCCCTGCTGTACCTTATTTACCTCCATGTGGTATTTAGCAATCTCTATCATAACCCCCCTTTCCCTCTTCTCTTCCAGGGTGTACATATTGAGGTCCTTCAGTCTCTTCTCATAGGGCTTTTTATTCAGACCCTGCACCATTTTATTTGTCCTCTTCTGGACTGCCTCCAATCTGTCTGTCTCTTTCCTGAGATGTGGTCTCCAGAACTGGACACAGTACTCCAGGTGGGGTCTCACCAGAGATCTGTATAGTGGCAATACCACCTCTGTCCTTCTGCTGATGATACCCCTCCCAGTGCACCCAACATCCCGCTATCCCTACCCACTGCTTTGCCACCTTGAGCTGATGACCTTGAGGTTATAAAAAATGAATACTTCCAGTTCCCTTTCCTGTTTGGTGACTGTCAGTATTTCTTCTTGTATTTTGTACTCTGCCTCCAGAGTGTCTTTGATCAGATCAGCAGTTTTCCAATGGGGAAGTCTCAGCCCCACAGTAGTCAGATGGCCGTCTCCAGAGGCACTCCACCTACCTGGAATGAGTTTAGGACAGTGAGGGTGGAAGAGGTATGTGAGGTGATCTCAAAGCTGTGGCCCACATATTGTGAACTGAAACCCGGGTCAAACACGTCTACTTGTGGAATGTGTGGGGACCACTGGCCCAGTGTTCACTGAGATAGTCTGGTATTCATTCTCAGAGTGTTTTTTTCCCCTGGTGCCTTGAAAGAGATGCTGGTGAAGCTCCTCTTGAAGAAACCATCTCTCAACCATGAAATCTTGGTAAATTATAGACATATCTCTAACTTCCTCTTCCTGTGTAAGGTTATTAAGAACATTGTGGCTCTGCAGTTCAAAGCACACCTCACTGCCTTTGACATCTATGAGCCTCTCCAGTCCAGATTTAGGTCTAGACACAGTACTGAAACTACACTGGTCAGGGTGCACAATGATCTCCTCAAGGTTAGAGATAGAAGGGATAGGTCAATTATTGTTCTCCTCAATCTCTCTCAATAGCTTTTGACACTGTGGACCATGTTGTGATGCTAGATTGCCTTAGGGAATATTGTGGACTTGTTGGCACCATCAGTGACTGCTTTGAGTCCTTTCTTACAGGCAGGATGCAAAGGGTGATGTTGGGAAGTTTCTCATCATCCCCTGTGCCCCTGCCAGGGGGCACTGGGCATGACAGCTCAATCCTTTCACCCATGTTGTTGTCACTGTTTATGTAGCCCCTGGGTGAGATCATTAGATGTTGCAGCACAGGTTTTCATTGCTATGTAGATGACACCTAACTGATGTTTGCACCCGGGACACAGGGTGCCATGGAGGAACTGAATGCATGTCTGGCAGAGATCCAGGACTGGTTGTCTTCTAACTGGCTGAAGCTAAACCTGGATAAGATGGAGGTGCTAGTGACTGAGCCTGGACATTGGGCAGGTGTGGAGGTGGTTGGGGTGGGAACTGGCTTGATGCTTTGCCCCACGCCCATTGGTGGCCTCTACCAAATGAAAAATCTGGGCATCATTCTGGACAATAGAGTGACATTTGAGGCTCAGGTGGGGTCTGTTGTCCACAGTGGTTTCCACCACATAAGGAACATTGCCTGGATTAAAGTCATAATTCCCCCTGACAACTTGCCCTCACTGGTGCACTCTTTTGTGATGTCCAGACTTGACTATTGTAATGCTTTCTACCTTGGGGGTAGTGAAGGTTTTCTGTGTTGCCTACATCTTGTACAGAATGCAACAGCCAGGTTACTGATGGGCTTCCCAAGATCCTGTCATCTGACCCCCATCCTCCGTGACCTACACTGGCTGCTGGTGAGGTGGAGGATTACCTTCAGCATTGGCCTTCTCACCTATAAAGCCTTGCATGGACTGGGCCTAGGTTATCTGCACAACCTACTGACTCCTCGCCGCTCTCAGGCTGTCTCCACTTCTCTGAAGAGGGTCTCCTAGCAGTTCCCAGGACTCAGCTTAAAACATCAGGAAACTTCATCTGAGGTGGCAAAACCAGTCTCGTGGAACTCGCTTCCTACAGTAGGTCACTGAGGGAGACCCCCTAATTGGAGGCCTTAAAACAGGGCCTCAAGGCACGTCTTGTTGCAGAGACTTTTGGGATCAATCAGTTCACCCAAAAATAGGTACCCTAGCCACTTTTATGTGCTATACTGCTGTAGCTTATTATTTATTACATTTTTGAGTGTTTCAGTACTGTCATTGCCTGTATTTGTACAGTGTCCTGAGCCACAGAGATAGGGTGATTCATAAATAAAATGTCACTTACTTACATACTTTGGAATTTTTTACCCTAAGTGCATGGATTTGCACTTTTTCACATTGAGACTATACAAATCTTTAAGAAAGTGATTAGCAGTGGTATCTGGATTACAACATAACAGTTTACAGAGCTAACAGTAGCTACAGTAAAAACACCAAAATTTTTTTTTAACATGGCAGAGATTAACAAGACCCACATGGCAGGGGTAATTCTAAATAAGTTACTGTAAGTAGCACCATCACTTTAATAACTAAACAAAATAACTATAATCAACATTGTAATAGACTGACAAAAACAATTCACTTAAAGGGACACTGCCAATTGTTTTTACGTGATACTATTTCTAGTTGAAAACCCATATTTTATTATTGTTTGCCTTCTCTAAAATTAATTGGTATTGCTGGTTGTTTAATCTGCCCCTTTTCTTAGTAGAACTGCACTGGATACTTTGAAACTCCAGATCTACTTCTACTGAAAACTTAATGTACCTCAGGAGCAACCCCAAGCAGAGCAGCCACTCATGATGTAGTATTCTCCCCTCCTCCCACTGCATCTGGAGTTGCTAGATTGTGTTGTAGTATTCCCAAATCCAGAAAAGATATAGTGGGAGTTGATTAAGAAATGAAAACCAACACATTTTGATGTGATAACACCAGCATGGTGGGCAGTCTGTATTTCACTTTTAAAAAGAAAAAGGAAACAGAATCAACCAGCTACATCACTCATCAACCATCATAGAATGTGAGCAACCATAAAATGTGTTTTTAGGGCTGTGGGCAGAGCCTACAGCCCTTCTGTCATCTGTAGCTCTAAAATGGCTTTTCCTAGAACTTCCTTTTTAGACATTTGGATGTATTCCTCCACAGCTACAAAGTAGTGTACTCTACCTCTGATTTTTTGTTATTTGCTGCTCTATGTTAAAAGCATCTGAAGGGGGGAGGGGGATGCTACTGTATTATACCTCAGAACGTCTCTGGATAATAATAAAAAAACTTTCTAAACTGCTGTTTCTATCATCTGTCCAGCTCAGCCTAACAGATTTGTTCTATTTCTTTCAGCAACCTAGGGGTTAACTCGTTTCCTCTTGTTTTTTTTTGAAAATGAAAGTCAGACTCAGTGTCAGATTACAGACAGTGGAATTGCAGTTTAACAGACATTCCTTTCCACAGGACAGGTTGGAGGCAACCACTGGAAACAGTAGACTGTTTTTTTTTCTCGTTATGTTGTCTTGTGCATGCAACACAGACAACATATTGTGGTTGCTTCAGTGGAGAAGCGGACTTCAGAGGTGCGATCCTGCTGCAGCCAATGGCACCACAGCTTTTTGTGGCCAGGTTCTGTGGTGCCAATGGCATAGCACACTGTCTATGACAGCAGTTGAGAAACATGCCACCACCTTGAAAGAAATTAGCCTCTGCAATCAGGGAGTGCCCCATGGCACTCCCTGATTGCAGCAGCCAATTTCTGCTTGCCATGTCTGGTGTCCCCATCAAGCAACATGACAGAGACTTCCCTGTCAGCTTCTCACAGTACCAACAGAAGCCAAGGGATAGCCACCATCTTTCACAGTCCCTCTGAAAGCCAACGGGGGTGCCCAATCCCCCTGTCAGCATGCCCCCTCCTACGTTAGTTTGCCGATGGGGGGTACCCAATCCCCATCGACATAATGAAGCTCCCCCACTTCTTGTGTGCTAAGGGGGTGCCCAATCCCCCATGACTCATGCCACCCCCAACTCTGTATGGCCGGTGGGGGTGCCAATCCCCTGTCAGCTACAGCCCCCCCCCAAAAAAAACACTCAGGTGGCACACTGGAACACTGTTGTCATGGAACATTTCAGGACTAGGAGTCAAATTAGGAGACCCAGAAGTAGCAGGTTATTTGAACAAATTTAATATAATATGTATTCAAGAGACCTAGACTGTTGGGGCTATTTATTTAAATGGTTTTAAAGCTCATTGGAAAAGTGCAATAAAAAAGAAAAAATATGGAAGAAATATAGGGGGTTGGTAACTTTATGTAAATTGTAAGACAAAGTGCAAACAGAAGAAATAAAAATGGAAAGCAACAGTATTTTGATAATTAAAATTATAAAGGAAAACATAGGTGATCTATTTATAATCAATATCTATGCACAACCAGAATCAAGTAAATTTGGTGATAGAGATTGGATGACTCATACTGAATCTATAATAAGAGAAATTCAACAAGACTACACATTGGGAAAAATAGTGGTCACAGGTGATATGAATACCAGGTTATGCAGATTATCAGGAATAGACAAAGATTTTAAGGATTATATTGATCAGGGGGACTTACTACAGATAAAGGGAAAGAGAAGTTCTTCTGGTAAGAAAATTGGTACTAATGGGGGACCGTCGGTGCCACCCCATGGCTGTGGTGCAAGCCTGGGCGCAGCACAACTGGGATGTGCCAGGGTGCTGACAGGGTGATATTCAATGGTGCTGTGCCATGGCTCAGCACTACTGAATATTGCTCCATGGACACCCACAAAGGGCATGGCGCAGTGGCACTGCACCAGCGCAAGTGGCCAGAGAGAAGCAGGGGGATGCGCTAATGTAAGAGCAGGTGCATCAACCATGATATTCAGTGGTGGACATGCAAATGGAGCCAAAATGCATGCAAGGTGCAAATGGAGCCATTTGCATGTCATTATGGCCCCATTTGCATGCAGGTGCACTGTTCCCCGATGACTTGTTCCTGGTGCCCTACCAGGCAGCAGCCATCAGGGACCGACGCCCCCTACCCTTCACCGGCAACACGCTCCAATGCCCGTTCGTGGGCCATAATATGTAATACACTCCCTGGTGGTCCAGTGGACCTATCTCCTTGCCAATCGTGGGCTGTAATAATAAATAAACTCCCTGGTGGTCCAGTGGACCTAGCCTCCTGCCTGATCGTGTGCCATACTACACTGTCCCGATATGTGAATGGATCCATTCACATATCAGGACTGTGTAGTACAGTATGGTCTGCATGCCCATTGGCCCATGCTGTGGACCAATGGGTGTACAGCCGTACTGTACGATGTCAGTCGGTGGGTGGCTGGGCAGCTTGTGGGTGGTGTGCTGCCGCCTGCCACTGCCTGGGGGTGAGAGGGGTGGTGGGAATGAGTGGGCAGGTTGGAAGGGGGGGTACGGGTACTGCTGGACCACCGGGGATATTTAAAGTACTGCATGCCCATGATCAGGCAAGGAGATAGGTCCACTGGACCACCAGGGAGTTTTTTATTATTACAGTCTGCGATCAGGCAAGGAGATAGGTCCACTGCACCACCAGGGAGTTTTTTATTATTACAGCCTGAGATCGGGCATGGGGGGTGCTATGCCACCGGACAGTGCCACCAGAGCTCGGGTGGCCACCCACAGCTGACAGCTGCCATGTTGTGCCCTGCACTATGGCAGCTCACCTGTGGGTGGCTAGCTGATGCTCCTTTATTTTGTGGCTTAACTGTGTGCGGCATATGTAGGGGTGGCACCTGCATATTCTCAGCACATCCTGGGCTGAATATCAGGATGTGCAGATTATGCATGGGCACACTCCCTTACCTGCTCTGCATATATTACCGATGCACCCTAGCACATTGGGATTTGTGCTGCACATATCTCCCCCATTGAATATTGCGCTGAGGTGCATCAGTGGGTTCTGAGTTGTGCCATGCACAACCCATTTGAATATCCCACCCCTGGACTGGATGGTGTACCTATGGAAGTAATCTGGAAGATCAAAACATTATGGATCCCAGGATTATGTAAATTATTCAACCAGATATGGGACAGAGGAAAAATTTCAAATAGTTGGTGTTTAACTATTAATATTCCAATCTTTAAAAAAGGGGAAAAAGATAAACCAGAGTGTCATAGACCAATACATTTAATTGACAGTACTGCTAAAATATTTACAAAAATTCTAAATAACAGAATCAAAACATGGGTAAAGGCAGAAGGGATATTGGATGAAGCCCAAGCAGGATTCAGGATGGGTTATGGAACAATAGATCAATGTTTTATTCTTGCACACTTAGGGCAGGATATTCAGACTGTGCCACAAAGAAGCACAATAGCAGAAGCAGGTACAAGTGCAGTGCACCCATGCGCAACACGCACAATATTCAAACACAGTGCAGGCCAAGGTGTGCTTACGCAACACAGCTAAATATAGTGCCAACTGCACCATGGTGCAACCAGGGATGCGCAGTGGAGCAGGGCTGAAGTGCAGTAGCACAACCAGGGACGTGCAGGGACAGGGACAGGACATAGGGGTGCACCACCCATGAAAGCCATGGGCAGAGGAGCATGCAGCAGGCCAGACAGTGCCCCCCTCACCCCATGAACTGCACAGCCAGTGGTGAGCTGGATGGACCACCAGCCCACGAACACCAACACCGAATCCACAGCCGGGGCATGGTGCCCCAGCACACCCCCCTGACAAGCAGTGACCGCAACACAAGGAGGGCTGGCCACCCAGTGCCACCCCATCCCACCAATGCAGAGCACATCCTGTACAGCGATCCCCAGACACCCGGCCCAGGAGCTGCACCCAACAGTGCATGGCACCGAATGCATGCCAACACCCCCACTGTGACAATGCAACCTGTGCACCATGGAGCCATGCATGGCAGCACCACTGTGAGTAACCCACAGTGGGCGGCACCAGCCACCAACACAACAACTGCAGACACAGTGCCACCCTGCATGCCCCCCCCCGTAGCACATCAGAGAGGTCGACCCTGCATCAGTACCTGAGGGACCCTGCATGTGACAAGGCCTGCCCTGGACCCCACCACCAACAGAGCAGCACCCCGCACACCCACCCATGCACACACCCTGGCCCAGCACTGGTCCCAACAGCCAGCACAGCCACCCACTGTGGTGCATCGAGGCATGCACCACACAGGATGCAACACAGGGCACGGACAAACACCCACCCTGACCCAAGTGCACCCCCCGACACAGGGTCACAATAGCAAGGCAACAAATGCTGCTGGCTTGCGTCCACTGATGCTGTGTACCCACGACCTGCACCCCACCATGGCATAGGTGTACCAGCCATCCTTCGCATGCACCATGAAGCCGTCCGCCACCAGCATGCGGCCGGAGAACAAGTAACAGACATCAGAACACAGACACCGCAACAGACACCAGCAACAGCATGGAGGGGGAACAACAACAGCATAGCCCACAGTGCCACCCAAGGCAGACATGCAACATATCGGTGACAGGAGGCAAGCCGCCATTGCGCCTTGGCCAGAGGGTGGCCAGCATGGACAGCCACCAATGACATGCCAGCAGACTGTGCGTGCCACAGACATGCAAGGGGGCCAGCTGCATGGGCCATGGACATACTGACAGGAGTGCCAGGGACACAGCACATGCACCAGGGACCACTGCACACAGGCATCCAGTGCACAGGGAACAACACACATACCACAGACAGGGACCGAGTCCCCCACCCACACCATAAGCAGGTCCCTGCCAGACACACACACACATGCCCAGGCCTGCACCACCCCAACACCATGCACACTACTGCAGCCAAGCACCATATGCCTGCTGCAAATCAGACCACCACAGTTGTTATAACAAATAGGTCTGTAATAAAGGTGTGAACTGTACAAAAAAACACATCAAACCAAACTATTTATAATGTGGGGGGGAGGGCCACATAGCAGGTGGGGGTGGGCATGGGGCAAGGGTGTACAACAGGGAGTGGGATGAAGGGGTGTGAGGGTAAGTCCAGGGGGGAATGCACAAAAGGTGCATACTGGGCCTAATGGTGACCCCTCTCCCCACTCCGGTCTCGCTGGCACCTCCTGTGCCTCCTTCTGTCACCCCGTTCCATGCGTTGGAGCAGCTCCAGGGTAGCCCTCGACAGCTGCAGAAGCTCCTGAACATTTCTCTCTAGGGCAGTCCAGCATTGTCCACCTAGGACAAGGGAGCAGAGTCATTATGCATGACTGGCCAGACCCCTGCAGCCCACCCAATGTGCACGGCATACAGCCATGGGCCACGCCCCTGTGATGGCATGTGACCACCCACAGTGTCCACGCCCACATGACCCACGTACCCAGGCACCCATAGCCATGTGGAACACTGTGCACATTCACCACCCATGTCCCGCACAGCACCACCGTGGCCGTACAGTGACATGGCTATGTGGTACGAAGACAGTGGCACAGCCATGGACCCAGTGCATGCACAGCCCACCTGCTACACCCACCCACACATGCAGTGCCACAGAACAGTGCTGAGTGCATCATGTGGCATGCACGGTAGTGGGGCCAAGTGCAGATGGCCACACCCCGCCACCACCTCTGCAACCCAGCATGCACAGATGTAAGGGGAAACATGGCACTCACCTGCATCCTTGCCAGCAGGGCACTGCTGGCCCATGGTGCCTCCAACTTGGCCCAGCTGCATCTGTACTGCACCCACTCTGGCCTGCTCCACCTGTTCTTGGGCCAGACGTGCCCTACGGTGCTCCTCCCAGCCTAGGGTGCAAACATGGAGAGAGAGAAACATCAGTACAGGTCAGTAACAAAGCCCCCCCTGGTGTGCGCATGCCCGCACAGCCCAGCCATGATGCACCACCACGACCACCACCACCCCACTAGATGACCCCCACCCCAATGTGGCATGGTCTTATGCACACCACAATACCTGGACAGATGGACACTACCAGGTTTGAATGGCACACCTAGCTGGCCGTGGCACGGCGCCTTGCCAGGCATGTGCCTGCAGATGCCCCAGGCAGTCAGGGTCCCGCTGCTGTAGGTCACCATAGCGGTGGTGACACTGCTCTGCTGACTGGCCGATCCCAGTCACCTCCTCCAGGCCCTCTGATACCTCCTGCCACACAGCAGTCCGTGGCCTGTGGAGGGGGTTCTTGCCCAAAGAGGGCACCAGCATGTGGCTCTACCAGGGCCACCAAGTTTGCCAACTCAATAGCATTCCAGACCTGTGCTCTGGTATGTGGCATCTTGCTGTTGAAACTGCAAGCAAAATGGCACATGGTAGCGCATGTGCCCCACGTGCGGAGGCAGTGCAATACTGCACTGCCAGTCCCTATTGTACCATCACTGGACTGCATGATAGGGGTGCAACCATGCAGATGCATGGTGCCTAGGAGGTAAAGATCGACCGCAGGGTCAAGGGTCTGTCTGCACATGGTGTGCCACAGCACTATTGGGATGCCCTGCATGTAGCGTGGTAGGGTGCTTGAGTGTGATGCCCTGCAGTGGCCTACCGTGCTGTGGCACCATGGCACCCATGGCACACCAAGGCACGAGTACCACAGGGGCAAACAGCGCACTAGTGCCACAGGCACAGAGGTGGCCATGTCCTGCACTGCCTCCCATGCACAGCAAGTCAGCAGCGCCGCATGCGTTGGTGTCAGCACCCCAGGCATGCACCATGCGGTGCCAACTGTGCACATCACAGTGCTGCGCATTAGCCTGAGCTTGCTCACCAACATTGTGCATGGTGCAACAGCATGATATTCAGCCAGCATATGCAAATCAGCTCATTAGCCATTCCACAGCGTATCCACTGCATTTGCATCCACTTACAGTTGTGCCTGCCCTCATTTGCATGCGTTGTGCTATATAAATGCGACATGGGGCTGCAGAGGCCATGGTTAGGTATTGCAGTCCATTGTGGTGGGTTGCATGCTGTTGGGATGTGGGGACTGTGGTTTGGGAGGGCTAAATGGGGCTGCACAGTCCAAGGTAACACCTGTCATTCCCACAGGCTCGAGTATGACCAAGCGAGAGGAAGAGGAGGAACAGGGAATGGGGAGAAGGAGGAGGCCCAACTTCACCGTGGGGAATCAGATGCCCTGTTTAAGGCATATCTGGACAGGGAACTGCTGCTCAGCGGATAGCGGGGAACACCACAGGCCCGTGCTGCGGCATGGGGTGAGGTGGCATGTGCCATGAACCAGCATGGCAGCAACCAGCAGTCCGTGCCGGGGTGCAAGAAGAAGGTTGGCATGGACAGGAGGTGGATCAAGGACAAGGTGGCTGCCATCAGGGCTGCATGTGCTGCCACTGGTGGGGGGCCAGCCAAAAGTACCACGCCTGACACCACAGGAGGAGCGGGTGGCCAGCAGCATGCTGCGTTGTGCCATCGAGGGCATTCCTGGTGGTGGTGGCTTCCAGATGGGTGGCAGCCCATCACTACATGGTAGGTCCTGTGCTGTCAATGTGTGGGTGGTGGAGGGCATGCCACAGGGCGAGGCGGAGCCACTGATACTAATGTGTTCCCTTACAGCTCCTGAGCGTCTACATGGGGCAGTGGTGGTGGGTGTGTCCACCGAGGGGGGGAGGCCCTGGACATGGAGGATCGCCCATCCACCTCCACAGGTGTCTGAGGGACCAGCCAAGTGCATACCTGCACATCTGTCCACACTGATGTGTATGGTGTGGGTGCGGACAAGGCCCTGCCTGTGTCCCAGCATGACAGCGCCCACAGTCCCCAGCATGCTGGGACACAGATTGGGGCCAGATCCAGCACCGATGATGATGGACCACACGTCCCGAACAGTGATACATGTGGGACACAGGATGGTCCCACAGCAGGCAACTGCACGGGCGTTGCCATGGGTGATGCCGCCGTGGCTGCCTTCGTAACAACCCAGTCCTAGCCTGTGTCTGTATGCCCCAGTGGTGCAGCACTGGTGTGTGTGTCCAGGGCGGTGGGGCTGTTGTGGCTGCTGTGGCAGTGCGGGTGAGCCCTGGCAATCAGCAGCCAGAGGGGCAGTGCCAGCAGTCGGCCAATGGCAACAGGGGGACAGTGTTGGGGGGCGGTGGCAGTGCACCACATATGGATGTGCCCCGGCATGGCTCTGGTGTGCAGTGCCCAACATCAAGGGGTGCTGGCCAGCAGGGCCAGGAACACCACGAGGGACAGCATGCCGGACCAGCGGATGACCTCTTTGATGAACACAGCCATCTTCTCCAGGCTTCAGTGGCTCAGTAGATGAGGCTCATGATGGTGGTGGATGCACTCAGTGCGGTTCTGCGCCAAGCAGACAAGCAGCACAGCAGGGACCATGGATTGCTCCTGGCAGAGATGGTCTAGCAGCGGGCGGATGTGATCACTGCCATTGACAGGCAGACCACTGCACTGACAACTGTCATGGCTACACTGGGCACCCAATTCAGTGACCAGCTGCCACAGACATGGCACAGTGTCATGTCCACCCCCCCATTCCCGGTGCCATGCGACACCTGCAATGTCGACACCGGGTTCGGCTGTGGGCATACTGAGCACGCCTGGCGCGGGCATGTTTGGTTGGCTGCAGACCCCTGTGTGAATACGGTCATGTTCATGCAGCGTCACCCCTGGGGGACCGTCAGTGCCACCCCATGAGGCCAGTGGTCAGCCTGGCATGGCTGGCAGGTCTCGGTTGGGCTGCCCATGCATCCATGGCAGCCATGGTACTGTGCCACATAACTGACCTCTCTCCCACTGTGGCCACTGTCTGCCGCTGCCCTATGTGCAGTGTGGTGTGCATTGTGCGATGCACAGGTGGGGTATTCGGCCCTGCACACACACAGTCCCTGTGCACACCCTCCCAGTTGCTGGTCACTGTGGTGTGTGCATGATGATGCCTGCGTTGTGCTGTCTGCTAGTGTGCAATGGTGCCCAGCGTCTGAGGCACACACAGTGATGGCCACTGGGCATGGTCATGTGTGGTCCTGTGTGGGGGTGGCTGTTGAGGTTGGCATGCCGTTTACCCCTTGTGCATGTGTTGTGGTGTGTGTGCGTGCATGTTCATGTGTCGTGTTTGGCCCTGCCCATACCTGCCACCATGTGCGGTGCCCCACTCAGACCCATTCCGTTACTGCCATCCATCCCTGGTGTCCTGTCCTGCCTGTCTGTGGGCTGTGCTCTTGCCCCTGGTGGTTGAGCATGGCCCCATGACCTGCCTGTGTTGTCCAAAGTGCTCCTCTGTGACAGTGTCGGGGTGCAGCTGTGCCATCCAGATCAGACGGGGGTCTTGTCGCCCAGGGGGTGGCTGCCCATCACCAGCTGGACCGGCATCCTCATTGTCCTCACCTCTGTCCTCTTCTATGACCTCTACAGCTATCCCACAGTTGGTGGCCATGTTGTGCAGGATACAGCAGGCCAGGAATAGCCCGCAGGCCTTCGAAGGGCTGTACTGTAGGGCACCACCTGATGTGTCCAGGCACTGGAACTGTGCCTTCAGCAGCCCAAACACACGCACGATGACATTCCGTGTTGTGGTGTGTGCCTCATTGTACTGTAGCTGCGATGGGGTCGTGGGGCACCGGTATGGTGTGAGCAACCAGGGCTGTAGCGGGTAACCACTGTCACCTGTGTGTAGACGGTGGACATTAGAATGGTGGTCTGCGTCACTATGCCATGGGCCAACATGGCCAGTACCCATGGCACCTTTAACTATGCACCCCTCCACATCTGCTCACATCATCCTGAATGTTATGCATACTCACCTACTAAATGGCCAATGGGAATGACCCCACTCTCAAACCTGTGGCACAGTGCAGACTGGTGCCAGATGAAGGCATTGTGTGCTCCCACAGGGTGCGTGGCACAGACATTGGTTATGCGCCCCCTGGCATCGCACACCATCTGGCAGTTTATGCTTGGGTATCCCTTGCGGTTGATGTATGCCACACCCTTCGAGCCAGGTAGCATGTGGATGCCTACATGGGTGCAGTCAATGGCCCCGAGCACGGCAGGCAACCATGCTACCCTGTGGAACTCCTGCATGTGTGCTATGCACTCTGCCTGTGTGCTGGGGAAATGGATGTACCCCACAGCATGTGGCAGCAGTGCGCTGAGGAATTGTGTGAGTAGGCGTGACATGGCCGACTGGGTTATGCCTGTCGTGTCCCCTGTTGGTCTCTGGAAGGTGCCCGTGGCAAGCAGGCTAATGATGGCTGTCACCTTGGTCTCCACTGACAGAGCATGGCTCCACTGTGTGTGTGCCTGCATCTCATCACTGCACAGCTCACAGAGCTACCTCAGTATCGCCCGGTTCAGGTGGTACTGGCCCACAATCTTTGTGTCAGAGTACTGTTCGAAGCTGGTGCAGGCTTGGTATTGCCTGTTCTGGGCGTACCGCCAACGGGCCCTTCCATGATTGTGCCTCCCTACTGCCTGCCTTCTCATACCCCCTCATTACCGCCTCCATCTGGAAGGTGGCACCGGCCATGTCCCTGGCTGGTGTTCCCCCCCAGGCGGCTGTTGTCCTGTTCCCCCCACTGTCTGTTCCTGGTGCTCCCCTGCAGCAGATACACCTCTGGCTTTTGCCTGTGGCTGTTCTGCCTCTTGCCACTGCCCTCAGTCCACTGTGGCACTCCACGCCCTTTTCTGCACAGTGGCACGGGCACACTCACTCCTACCCTCACTCTGGCACAGTTCTGGTGGGCTCTGTCCTGTTCCTTCCCAGTCCTATGCCCTGCTTCCTTTTATTCCTCCCTGGCTGTCTGTCACCACATTCCCACCTGTGGCTTCCCTTTTGCATTCTTCCTCCCCTCTCTTGTTCCCTTTTATTTTGGCTCATTTCCGCTGTCGCGCAACTTCCGCTTGCTCCGCTATTGCGCACGACGCATGCTGCTGAATATCACATTGCACATGTTATTCATGGTTCCGCCCCCTACGGTTGTGCATGCATTCATTACTGTTGCATTCTGGTGCATTGCTTATTGCGCTGCGCAGCCGCCTCCTGCTGAATATCGCCCAATGGCGCATTTCCATACTTGCCCATCCGCTCTGAATATCCGGCCCGTAGTGTATAAATACAAGACAATTAAAAAACAAAAGTTGTATTGTACTTTTATTGATGTAAAATCAGCTTTTGACAGGGTTAACAGGGGTTTATTATGGGAACAATTAGAACAAAAAGGGATGGAAAGATCAATACTTAATATAATTAAAATACTGTATTAGAACAATTTCTCTTGTATTAGATACAACACAAAGGGGGAAACCAGTAATTGGTTTGAGACCAATAGAGGAGTAAAACAGGGTTGCACTTTGTCACCAATTTTGTTTAATATCTTCTTCAATACTGTCCTCAATATATTATATGAACCAGAATTTCATATGTCGACGATAGGTGATAAAAGATGTCTATATTTGGCATATGCAGACGATATTGCTTTGCTTTCAACCAGCTATCTGGGTATGAAAAGATTATCCATGGATCCAGCGAGCCTTGTCTAGGCCAGGGACCCCTCAATTTCTTGAACCTAAACAGTGGTTCAGAAATCCTCCATGAACTACAGCTCAGCTGATACTGCAAGGTACTAGCCCTGACTTTTGGATTTGGTACCAGTGGAAGCTGATTTCCAAGTGGCCCACACTATCTCCTGCTGAACACATCTCTAACTACTGTATCTCCCTCTGTCTCTCTAGCTGAATTTATGTGCCAGGGTTTAATAATTTGTTTAATCCTTATAGTCATTATAAGTTCTGAGTAGATATTAGAAGTGAATTTTGAGCCTTGACTGTGTAAATCCTTCTCCTGCTCCCTGGCCTGCACTCTGTGTCTACCCCAACTGTTGACTTTTCCATTAGTAGATTATATCCCCTTGCCACTAGAGGGCTAAATCTTTGGTAGCAGTGACATTTTCTGTGTCTACTCCTCTATTAGCAGGTTATATGCAGCTGCCACTAGGAGCTCCTATCCTATCTGGCACATCACACACTCTGTTCCCCAGATTTTATCAGCTCAAATGTATCAACCCCAACCACCACAGCCCACTCCTCAGACTTATCACCTTACTTCTTCTGCTCTCTGGGAACGTCCACTCCAACCCTGGTCCTGGGACTTCGACCCCCCCCCACACCCTGCTGGGTGTGGCCTCTGCATTGCCTCAATGAACATCTGCAGTTTCCCAAACAAAACTGCTGCACTCCAATGCTGGGTCACTCAACACAGGCCTAACATCATTGCCATAGTGGAGACCTGTCTCTCTGCATCAACCCCTGACTCAGCTGTCTCCATCCCTGGTTTCACCCTGTTCCGAGAGGATCGAGTTGGTAAGCGTGGTGGCAGATGTGCAGTCTACTTGCTTGACTCCCTCCTTAGCCATGCTCTCCCTACCCCCAAGCTCAGTCATGGTGCCCAAGCCATCACCTTAAAAATCTCCCCTGAGCCGGGCAAGGGCCCTCTCTATCTTACCACTACATACATACCCCACGGGCCCAAGGACCAGCAATCCATTCTCTTACTGACTATCTCTCCACCTTGCCCCACAAAGCTGAGCAGCCTGTCCTAGGTGACCTCAATGTCAACTGGCTAGGCTCCACTGCTGCAAACATAAAGGACTCCTTCACTGCCCTTGACTTAGCTCAATTAGTCACTCTTCCTACCAGATTTAACCAGTCAAGTGGCACCAGCTCCCTCCTTGACATAATACTTTCCAACCGCCACCACAAAATCAAGACTGTTAATGTCCTAGCTAACTCTTTCAGCAACCATTCCCCTATCCTCTGTTTCTGGTCCTCCACCACGCAAAAACCCACTTGTGAAGTCACCTCCCGCCACCAATTTCACCCAGGGGGCCTCAGTAAACTGAAGCAGTACCTAGCCCAACTTGACTGGTCCCTGATCTCACTCACAACTGATATAGACACTGCACTAGCCTACTTCACCAGAGCCTTCTGCAAGGTCTGTGACCTCTTTGTCCCCTTTGCCAGTGCCTGCTCCAAAAGACATAATGCCGCCTGGATTTCCCCTTCCCTTATTCAACAACTGAGGCAGCGAGACAACCTCTGGCATGTTACATAGATACATAGATACATAGACTGTGTCGGCAGATAAGGGCCTATGGCCCACCCAGTCTGCCAATTTGAGCTTGTAAGTTCAGTTTGTTTTCCTAGAAGTCTGTTGCCCCTTACCCCTCACCTACAGAATTCCTTTATGTATATCCCATGCATTCTTAAATCCCGTGATTGTTTCAGCCCCCACCACTTCCTCTGGCAGGGTGTTCCACTTGTCCACCACCCGTTCTGTGAAGAAATTCTTTCTCATGTTTCCTCTGAATCGTCCTCCCTCCAACTTCATCCCATGCCCCCTAGTCCTGAAACATCTTTTTCACTTAAAAATAGTGTTTTCCTGCACCCTGTTCCTCCCTCTAAGATACTTGCATGTCTCTATCATATCCCTCTCTCCTCTCTCCTCCAGGGAGTACATGTTCAGTTCCTTCAACCTGTCTTCATAGGACTTGTGATGCAATCCATGCACCATCTTTGTTGCCCTCCTCTGAACCTTCTCTACCCTGTCTATGTCCTTACGTGAGTATGGTCTCCAGAACTGTACACTGTACTCCAGGTGGGGCCTCACTAGTGTCTTGTATAGCAGAATTATGACCTCCCTTTTCCTGCTGGTGATGCCCCTGCCTTATATCCCAGCATCCTATTTGCTTTACCTGCTGCTTTGTCACACTGTTTCCCTACCTTGAGGTCATCAGAGATGACAACCCCAAGATCCCTTTCCTGCTTGGTGCATGCTATATCCTCACACTCAACTGATATATTGTGCAGACTTTTGTGCCCAATATGCATTTTCTTGCACTTCTTTGCATCAATTTCAACTGCCAAACCCCTGACCATTCTCCAAGTTTCGCAGGCGTCTTTCATTCTGTCTACACCCTCTGGTGTGTCTACTCTGTTACAGAGCTTTGTGTCATCAGCGAACAGTGAAATTCTGCCTTCTAGGTCCTGCACAATGTCACTGATGAAGATGTTGAATAGGACCGGTCCCAGCACTGATCCCTGTGGTACCCCACTGGTCACTCTTCCCTCTGTGGAGTGACAGCCATTTACCACTACCCTCTGTGTCCTGCCACCCAGTCAGTTACCTACCCACCACACTACTGTCCTGCCCACACCCATATTCCCCAGTTTGTGTAATAGTCTTCTATGTGGCACAGTGTCAAAGGCCTTGCTGAAGTCCAGATAGGCCATGTCCACTGCCCTCCCCTGATCCACCTCCCTAGTCACCCAGTCAAAAATTCAACGAGATTGGTCTGACATGACCTCCCCCTGGTGAAACCATGCTGCCTTGGGTCCTGTAGTCATTGACAACCAGATGTTCATCAATCTCTCCTTCAGTAGTGCTTCCATGATCTTCCCCACTACCGAGGTGAGGCTGACTGGTCTGTAGTTCCCGCTTCCTCTTTGTTCCCACTTTGTATAAGGAGACTACATCTGCTGTCCTCCAGTCTTTGGGTACCTCCCTGTTTCCAGTGATCGGCTAAACAGGATAGCCAGAGGTTCAGCCACCACCTCTCCTGGTTCTTTAAGGACCCTGGGGTGCACCCCATCTAGCCCCATTGCTTTATCAACTCTTATTACTTCCAGTTCCTTAAGAAACATAGAAACATAGAAACATAGAAGTTGACGGCAGATAAGGACCGAAAGGCCCATCCAGTCTGCCCATTTCTTTTTCTACCTTATAAATGTGCCATCGGCCTTTGCTATGTCAGTGACCTATCTATTCATAGTCATTTGTATTGCTCCCTTATGCCTATCCATGCCTGTTTGAAGCCCTGCACTGTATTCATAGCCACTACTTGTGGTAAGCCATTCCATGCATCTACCACCCTTTCTGTGAAAAGAATTTCCTCACATTCCCCTTAATCGGCCTCCCTCTAATCTCATGCTGTGTCCTCTTGTCCTGCTATTTTCTTATATTTAAACATGTTAGACTCTTTCACCCTTGTTTATGCCCTTAAGGTGTTTAAATGTCTCGATCATATCACCTCTCTCCCTCCTTTGCTCAAGGGGTATACATATTGAGCTCCGTTAATCTGTCCTCATATGTCTTCTGATGCAGTCCCTGCACCATTTGGTTGCCCTTCTCTGGACTGCCTCAATTTGGTTAATGTCCTTGTGAAGGTGTGGCCTCCAATACTGCCTTAGTACTCCAGATGGGCCTAACCAATGTCTTGTACAGAGGATTATTACCTCCTCTTACGACTTGTGATACCCCTACTAATACACCCTAACACCCCTAGCCTTACCTACTGCTTTAGAGGTCTGCTTGGATGATTTCAGGTCATCAGTGATGATGATGCCCAAGTCTCTTTCTTCCTTTGTGACTGCTAGCAACTCCCTCCCAGCCTATAAGTGGCTTCAGGGTTTCTCTCCCTATGTGCATGATTTGCATTCTTGCATTAAATCCCAGTTGCCACTCTTCTGACCATTCTGCTAGTTTATCCAGATCTCTTCTCATTCTGCCCACCCCATCTGGATCATCTACTCTGTTGCAGATCTTGGTGTCATCTGCAAACAGACAAGCCTTACCTCTAGTCCATCTGCTAGGTCACTAATGAAGATGTTGAATAGGACTGGCCCCAGGACTGATCCTGAGGTACCCCACTTGTGACTTGCATCTCTTCTGACTGTATACCATTTACCACCACTCTCTGTTTTCTGCCAGTCAACCAGTTTGCCACCCAGTTGACCAACTTCTGCCCCACCCAGGCCTACCTAGCTTATTTATCAATCTTCTATGTGGAACAGTGTCAAAAGCTTTGCTGAAGTCAAGGTAAGCGACATCAACTGCCCCTTGGTCCACCACTCTGGTTACCCAGTCAAAGAAATCTATGAGATTAGTTTGACAGGACCTTCCTTTGTAAACCCATGCTGTCTTGGATCCTGTGCCCCTAGGATTCCAGGTGTTGCACTATCCTTTCCTTAAGGGTGCTTCCATAATCTTGCCCACTACTGAGGTAAGACTGACCGGTCTGTAGTTCCCCGCCTCCTCCTGTTACCACTCTTGTGGGTGGGATCACATGAGCCCTTCTCCAGTCTTCTGGGACCTCTCCTGTGCTCAGAGACTCACTAAACAATTCTGCTAATGGCTCTGCTAGTTCCTCCTTTAGCTCCTTAAGTACCCTGGGATGTGATGCCATCAGGTCCCATTGCCTTATCCACCTAGGAGCAAGCTCTTGTAGGACCCTCTTTTGTGAAGGAGTAGTGCTCACCTCCTCCCCTCTGTGTCCATGATGCTGAGCTGTGGCCCTGCCCTACCTTCTCTTCAGTGAATACTGAGCAAAAGTATCTATTTAGGATAGATGCTTTTACAGAGTCCTCCTCCTCACATGCTCCTTTTCTCCATTAAACAGCAATACCCCCTCTGGACTTTCTCCTTTCACTAATGTATCTATAGAAAGTCTTGTCACCTTCTTTACTGTTTGTGCTAGTGTTTCCTCAGTTTGGGACTTTGCCTGCCTTACTGCCTTACCTGCTTCCCTTAGGGCAGTTTGGTATGCCCCTATCTTCATCCCGCTGTGTTCCTTGTATTTTCTGAAGGCCAGCCTTTTGGCTCTGACCTTTTCTGCTACTGTATTTGAGAACAAAGTGGTTTCCTTCTTCTTTGCACTTCCTTTTCTGTCTAACACAATGGGATGTTGCTTCAAGTATTGTATCCTTAATGCTTGCCCACTTTGCCTGTACCTCCTCACCTGTGTTTCTTTTGCCAGGGCTAGCTTAACTCTGTTGGCCATCTTATCAAAGTCAGCTCCTCTGAAGTCCCATATTTTTGCCTTGGAATGGGATGATTTAGATGTAGTACAAATTGAACCATACCATGTGATGGTCACTGGCCCCAGGTGACCTTCTACCTGGAGATCTGTGATCCCTTCTTTGTTAGTCAGTACTAGATCTAGGATAGCCCTGTCTCTTGTGGGTTGCTGTACCAGTTGTTTGAGGCCCTCCCCTGCAGAATCCACTATGAGTCTAGTTCTGCAGATGTTCCTGCTGGTATTGACCAATCTGTATCTGGCATGTTGAAGTCTCCCATTATCAGAACCTCCCTTTAGCTGTCATGTTTTGTATATCTTCTAACAGTAATGTCTATGTCCTCCTCTGGTCTGGGGGCCTGTAGACAACCCCAGTTCTTAGGCTGTCCCATTTCCTGTTTCAGGGTGACCCACAGTTCTTCTGGCTCATATGTGTATTCTGAATTTCTGTAGCTTTGATATTTTCATTAACATACAGGGCCCTCCTCCCCCCTTTTGACCTCGGTCTCTTCTGAACAATACATAGCCAGGTACTGAAGTCTCCCAAGTGTGGTTACTGGTAAACCACGTCTCACTAATTGCTACTATGTCCAGTTTAGCCTCTGACATTATTGCCTGCAGGTCTGGGATCTTATTTCCCAGGCTGTGAGCATTGTAGTACATGATTTTCCATTGGCCAGATTTTGGTGTGTTAGTTGTTGGGTGGAGGTTTGGCATTACCTCTGTGCATCGTGCGGGGAGACAAACCTTTTTCTTACCTGGTGATGCAAATGAGCAGCAAACACACTGAATTCCAGTTTGACCACTAGCTGTGGGGAGGGTGTTCTCCATTCAACGATGGTGCTGCACCCTCTCCCCATTTGCTAGCTAGTGATTCTGCAAAGACGCCAAACTTCTGCCCCAATGCACTGACTCCCTCTTTAGTCAGATGCAGTCCATCAAATTTAAAGAACTTCGCTCCCAGAACTGTTGCCAGTTCCTACAAATCTGTGTCCTTTTCCTGGCACCAGTCCTTGAGCCACGTGTTTAGCTCCCTATCTCCCCTTCTCTGACCTTCCGTCCATCTGCTCCCTTCTCCAAGACTGGCAGGATCTCAGAAGGAGATGCCGGACAGAAATAGATGATAGTTTGTCACCCAGCCTAGTCAGGTGTTCCTTGGTCTCACAACTGACCAGCTGGCGAGATCAATAGTCCCTATGTGTACTAGGACATCAATGTTTTCTCCTGCTTTGTGAACAATTTTGGCAATGCGGTCAGTGTCTCTCCATGCTGATGTACCTAGGAGACATCAGCCATCACTAAGCACAGAATGGTATCAACTCCGAATCATGGAGTCTCCTATGATCAGAAGTTTTTGATTTCCTTTGTGCTTGTTTAGTTTTGGTTCCTGATTTGGGTGAGTATTGTTGTGCTAGCTCCTGTGTCGCAGTGTCCTGCTCTGCAGTGTCTTCTGCCTCTTTATTGATTTCAGAGATAGAGGCAGATACCTGTTTGTTAGTGTTCAGGACCCTTTCTGTGTAAAGGACTTGTGTCCATTTCTGCACCATTCTCACCCCTTGTACTCCCTTCAGACCCATTCCCTCCTCTTCCTCAGTAAAGACTGAGAGAAATACCTGTTCAATATGTCAGCTTTACTGTTGTCATCCTCCACGCCCCCATCCTCCCCTTCAGTCTCACTATCCCTCCCATTGTCTTTCTTTTTCACTGTACGTACCTGTAAAAGGTTTGTCCCTCTACCCACTGATTTTGCAATGTGTTCTTCTGTCTGAGCTTTGGCTTCCTTACTGACCTCCCCTCCCTTTGCTTCTCTGTACTTCTCCCTATCCCCTTCTGCCTGTGTCTTTTGTATTGCCTGAATGCAACCTTTTTGGCTATCACTTTCTTTGATACCTCTTTGGAAAACCATAATGGTCTCCTCTTCCTTTTCCTCTTGCTAACCTGCTTAATGCATAATTCTGTTGTTCTTGTAATCCCCATTTTAAATACTGCCCACTGTTCCTCAACCCCTGATTCCTGTCCCATTCCTCTTAATGCCTCTTTCAAGTATCTCCCCATTTTCCCAAAGTCTTCCCCCCTAAAATCCAGGATACATGTTTTTGTGTGGTTTGGTTCTGCTCTTTCTGTGATTTCAAACCACAATGACTGGTGGTCACTGTTTCCCAGGTGCTCCCCACTGTTACCCCATCACACTGTCCCTGTTTTTGAGCACAAGGTCCAGTATTGCCTTCTGCTGAGTTGGTTCCATGACCAGTTGCTTGAGGAAGGCACCCTGAAGAGTCCAGAATAAATCTGCTCCTAGTTGATGCTGCTGGGGATGCTCCAGTCCACGTCTGGAATATTAAGTCTCCAACCAGTGACTACCTCACCCTTGTCTGCCATCCTTTGGATGGCTAGCATCAACTCTAAATGTTTCTTCCTCCTGGGCTGGTGGTCCATAGACCACACCTGTGTGAGGATGGCTGTCCCATTTTCCTTTCCAGCTTAACCCACAGTATCTCTCCCCCATTTTGGTCCTCCTGGATCTCTGTGGCCCTTATGTCATTTTTCATATACAGTGCCACTCCTCCTCCCTTCCTGCCTGCTCTGTCTCTTCTGAATATGTTGTAGCTAGGCATGGCCATCTCCCAGTCATGGTTATCATTACACCAGGTTTCAGTGATGGCCACAATGTCCAGGTCTGACTGTACCATGACAGCCTCCAGATCTTCCATCTTGTTGCTAAGGCTCCTGGCATTTGCACACATGGCTTTCCATGATTTGACCTCCTAGACTGTTTCACTGTTCTACTCCAGCCCCTTCCTTGGTTGTCATTTATCCTGGTTCTCCTTGCTGTCTGCTCTTCTGCTGAATTTTGCCCTTTTCTGCTTATCCACCTCTTGGGCACTAATCTCCATCTTTTGCACACTGCTTTGCAGAATAGCCACTCCTCTGGTTCACTTATTCCACTGCTGGCTGTGGGGGTGAGCAAGTAGGTACCCTCCTTGCTGGCCCTGCCCCCCCTTTGCTAGTTTAAATGCTTATCAATGTAGCTTTTAAACTTATCATTGAGTGCTGGATTCCTCCAGGATGGATGCAGGCTGTCAGGCTTGAACAAACCTCCATCCTCCAGGTGGGTCCCCACACCAATGAATCCAAACCCTTCCTCACAGCACCAGTTCTTCAACCATGAGTTAAAGTTCCTGGTGCATGCCTCCTATCTCTCCTTGCCTCTCACAGGTAGTACTTCTGAAAGTGACAGAAGTAGCTACTTGCTTGAGACCCTCCCAGTTTCCTAAACTCTTCCTGAATTTCTTTGGCTCCCCATTTGCCAAGTCATTAGTACCTAGGTGGATAATAACATCCAGCTCCACCTCCCATCTTGCCTTCCCAGTGATCCCCAGGATCTTCCTTCCATCCTCCATGCCATGGCACCTGGTAGGCACCTCACCTCCTGTCCTTCCCTCCTATGTTCCTAGCTGGATCCCTCTTATGATGGAGTCCCCACCAGGATTTGCTTCCTCCTCCTCTGGGCCACTGCTTTCCCATGAGGTCACCTCCTTGGCTAACCTCCCATCCTTTCCTTCCGCTTCTCTGGGTACCTCTATTTGGTTGTCCTCATTTGCCAGTGTGGCATATGAGTTCTTGAGTGAATAGGATCTGGGATGTGCCTCTGCCTGACCGCTCTAACCCTCCTGAGCCCACTGTCATCCAAGTGCTCCTCGTTCTTGGCATCCTTTGAGGCAGTTGCGTTGGACTGGGTGGTCCCTGGATAGGGTGATGATACTCCTGACCCAGTTTACTTCCTCTGAGTCTGGCTACCTCATCCCACAGTCCAGAGAGATGCATGCAGATAGGGCAGCACCTCAGTGTCAGAAGGTCTGCCTGAATATGGCTGCCCCACAGCCACTGCATTGCACCACTCCCCACAGTATACTGCAATTCCACTACTTGTCTGCTACTGAAGCTCTCCTAGTTCCCTTTTTATTGATTTACTGTACTAAAAATCCTGCCACTGATCCTCAGATAATTTTTTTTTTAAAGAAAAAGAAACCAATAAATAAAAAATTAGTCAAAACACTTGTCATCCTGAGGGTGGGCTTCTTCCCCCTTATGCCCCTCCTACTTCACACCCCTTACTATTCCCTGTGTTTAGCTCCTGTCAATCAGATTTAACAGGGCATATAATTAAGAGTTGGGGGAAGGCGGGGGTGAAAATTTGCAGCAATTAAAGACAGCACAGAATTACACCACCACTATGTTTTAAATTTTCAACAGCCCAAAACAAATTATAAGTAAAGACAACAAAGAAAGTATAGTGTCACTAAAAGCCCACAATCTAAGTTTAAAAGAAAAATAGCAATTACCAGTTACTCTAAAGCACTGCATTGAATATGTTTCCTTCCTTCCCCTTCTGGCTTCTTCTGAGAAAATAAAACTCTGCTTGCTACTTTAACTCTGACTAAGCCCCACCTCCAGTTGTCACGTAGCTGAGGTCAGAGGCCAGACAATTAACACCCTTCACCCAACTACAGGGCAGTCAGACAAGCCAAGATAAAATTTGCAGCAATTAAAGACAGCACAGAATTACACCACCATTATGTTTTAAATTTTCAACAGCCCAAAAACAATTATAAGTAAAGACAACAAAGAAAGTATAGTGTCACTAAAACCCACAATCTAAGTTTAAAAGAAAAATAGCAATTACCAGTTACTCTAAAGCACTGAATTGAATATGTTTCCTTCCTTACCTTTCTGGCTTCTTCTGAGAAAATAAAACTCTGCTTGCTACTTTAACTCTGACTAAGCCCCACCTCCAGTTGTCACGTAGCTGAGGTCAGAGGCCAGACAATTAACACCCTTCACCCAACTACAGGGCAGTCAGACAAGCCAAGATAAAATTTGCAGCAATTAAAGACAGCACAGAATTACACCACCGCTATGTTTTAAATTTTCAACAGTCCAAAAACAATTATAAGTAAAGACAACAAAGAAAGTATAGTGTCGCTAAAAGCCCACAATCTAAGTTTAAAAGAAAAATAGCAATTACCAGTTACTCTAAAGCACTGCATTGAATATGTTTCCTTCCTACCCTTCTGGCTTCTTCTGAGAAAATAAAATCTACTTGCTACTTTAACTCTGACTAAGCCCCACCTCCAGTTATCACGTAGCTGAGGTCAGAGGCCAGACAATTAACACCCTTCACCCAACTACAGGGCAGTCAGACAAGCCAAGATAAAATTTGCAGCAATTAAAGACAGCACAGAATTACACCACCACTATGTTTTAAATTTTCAACAGCCCCCAAAAATTATAAGTAAAGACAACAAAGAAAGTATAGTGTCACTAAAAGCCCACAATCTAAGTTTAAAAGAAAAATAGCAATTACCAGTTACTCTAAAGCACTGAATTGAATATGTTTCCTTCCTTACCCTTCTGGCTTCTTCTGAGAAAATAAAACTCTGCTTGCTACTTTAACTCTGACTAAGCCCCACCTCCAGTTATCACGTAGCTGAGGTCAGAGGCCAGACAATTAACACCCTTCACCCAACTACAGGGCAGTCAGACAAGCCAAGATAAAATTTGCAGCAATTAAAGACAGCACAGAATTACACCACCGCTATGTTTTAAATTTTCAACAGCCCAAAAACAATTATAAGTAAATACAACAAAGAAAGTATAGTGTCACTAAAAGCCCACAATCTAAGTTTAAAAGAAAAATAGCAATTACCAATTACTCTAAAGCACTGCATTGAATATGTTTCCTTCCTTACCCTTCTGGCTTCTTCTGAGAAAATAAAACTCTGCTTGCTACTTTAACTCTGACTAAGCCCCACCTCCAGTTATCACGTAGCTGAGGTCAGAGGCCAGACAATTAACACCCTTCACCCAACTACAGGGCAGTCAGACAAGCCAAGATAAAATTTGCAGCAATTAAAGACAGCACAGAATTACACCACCACTATGTTTTAAATTTTCAACAGCCCAAAAACAATTATAAGTAAAGACAACAAAGAAAGTATAGTGTCACTAAAAGCCCGCAATCTAAGTTTAAAAGAAAAATAGCAATTACCAGTTACTCTAAAGCACTGAATTGAATATGATTCCTTCCTTCCCCTTCTGGCTTCTTCTGAGAAAATAAAACTCTGCTTGCTACTTTAACTCTGACTAAGCCCCACCTCCAGTTATCACGTAGCTGAGGTCAGAGGCCAGACAATTAACACCCTTCAACCAACTACAGGGCAGTCAGACAAGCCAAGATAAAATTTGCAGCAATTAAAGACAGCACAGAATTACACCACCACTATGTTTTAAATTTTCAACAGCCCAAAAACAATTATAAGTAAAGACAACAAAGAAAGAATAGTGTCACTAAAAGCCCACAATCTAAGTTTAGAAGAAAAATAGCAATTACCAGTTACTCTAAAGCACTGCATTGAATATGTTTCCTTCCTTACCCTTCTGGCTTCTTCTGAGAAAATAAACTCTGCTTGCTACTTTAACTCTGACTAAGCCCCACCTCCAGTTATCACGTAGCTGAGGTCAGAAGCCAGACAATTAACACCCTTCACCCAACTACAGGGCAGTCAGACAAGCCAAGATAAAATCTGCAGCAATTAAAGACAGCACAGAATTACACCACCATGTTTTAAATTTTCAACAGCCCAAAAACAATTATAAGTAAAGACAACAAAGAAAGTATAGTTGCAGTCGAGTCAGGCAGGACAGTGGACAGACAGGCCTATAAAGCTGCTCGTAACCAATGTACCTGGGCCATAAGGCAAGCCAAGTCCAAATACTACCAAACCACCCTGGCCACCTCCTGGGGCTCTGTGCATGCATTCTGGGATAATACTAAGGAGCTCAATGGAAAACCCACTCCCCCATCTCAGATATCTGTCAACAGCGTTATTACCACTGACCCCCCCACATATTGCTGACTGCTTCAACATGGCTTTTTCTGACCTAAGCGCAGTCCTTCCTGTCCACTTTTTTGACCCTATCCCTACCTCAACCCCTCAACCTGAATCAGCCCCCATTTCTCCTCCACACCATATCTCCCCATGAAGCCAAACCACTCCTTCTAAAAGTCCTCTCCAGCCACAGACCCAGCTGTGACCCCATTGACTCCAGGATTCTCTGTCTAACTAGAGATGTCATGCTAGCCCCTCTCACTGACCAGTTAAACCAGTCTCTGTGTCTCGGTCAATTCCCGAGCGCCTGGAAATCAGCTGAAATTACCCCAATTCATAAGAATGGAGATTGCACATTACCAAATAACTACAGACTGATCTCCATCCTCCCCCCCCACTCTCTAAAGCCGTGGAAAAAATAGTATCCACACAACTCATGGAACATCTAACCAAATACAGCATACTATGTCCAGAACAGCATGGCTTCCGCCCTGGACACAGCACCACCACAGCCCTCCTAGAGTTCTCACAGCAAATACACTCATCACTTGACTCTGGGGATGTTGCTGGAGCAGTGTTCATTGACTTATCTAAGGCCTTTGACACTGTGTGTCACCCCCTATTGCTTGACTCCCTCCATCAACTAGGCTTCTCATCTGGTCCCCTTGCCTGGTTCTCCAGTTACCGCTATACCAGATCCCAATGGGTCAAGATAAATGGTACCCTATCAGCTGCCCTGTCTGTTCACTCAGGTGTCCCCCAGGGTTCCATCCTGGGCCCCACATTGTTCAATCTCTTTCTAAACACCCTACCTAGCTCCTGTTTGGGAAGTATGCTCCTATATGCTGACGATGCGGTTCTCGTCACCTCCCACCCCAACCCCATCACCCTCCAGGACTCTCTGCAACTCACCTTCAGCCAAGCTGAAAAATGGTTCCTCAACCATCGTCTAGTTCTGAATCTCAAGAAGACAAAATCTATGCTTTTTGCCTACTGCCAAAGTAACTCCAGAAATGCCCCCCCTTCTTATCCTCCCCAGCACCCTACACCCCCTTGAACAGGTGTCTGCATACAAATATCTAGGCATCACTTTTGACTCAGCTCTCTCTTTCCACTGTCATCTTAATTCCCTGTCCACTGCCGTAAACACCCAGATTGGACTCCTCTACTGCCACAAAGACTGCCTCCCTCAAAATGCCCTCCAGCTGGTTATCACCTCCTCCAGCCTGTCATTGGTTGACTACGGGCTCCCTATCTATGCAGCTGCTGACCCCACCACCCTCACCAAAGTCCAGACCTTGATCAACAAGGCTTGCAGGCTCCTGACAAGTGCCCCCAGCAGAATGCACACATACCAGCTCTACTCCTCCTCAAACTTACTCACATTTGATGAGCGCCTGCGCTACCACACCTGTATACTGGCAAAAAAAATCACTACATGGGCTCCCCCCCGGGGGTTGCTGCATCCTTAAAATTGGCCTCCCACTCGGTCACCACCCGAAGCACAACCAAAGCCACCTTTCAGGTCCCAAGAGCCAGGACCTCTCTAGCCCAAAGATCATTACACCACAGAGCCCTCTCTTGGTACAACTCCCTCCCCACTCATATCACAAACATCCCCAAAATCGGCCCCTTCAAAATCACCCTCTGAAATCACCTCACTGAAATTTCGAGCTGTAAATGCCCATGACTAGCCCATACCTAGAGCTCCACCTGGCCCAATTTACAGACAACATCCTTCTGGACTGCCTTCTCCCCCAGCAACCACCCCTTCCCCCCTCCAGGCATCACTCCCTAGAACCCCTAGCGGTACCTTATTATTTATATACTAGACTAATTGTAACTAATTGAAGACTTTGTACACCTTTGTATTACTGGAATTGCTTTGTGTGTTCTTTTATTGTATCTTACCTGTAATGTTCTCCATTGTTGTACTCCATCACCAATTGTTGTCTACCCTCCCTGCGACGAGGTGCCTTTGTAAATGAGTCTTTGACTCAAAGGTTATAAATCTGAATTATGAAATAAATAATTAAAGAAATTTCACCAAGAACGTGTTCAAGCAGAGTTAGAGATTAACTATGAAAAAACAAATGTTTTAGTATTTGGTACAAATAATAATAGATATAAATATACAATAAATAATAATAGAATAGAAGTAGTAAAGGAATTTTGTTATCTGGGTATAATATTCTCACATGAAGGTACCTGGATGAAACATATGTTAGAAACTCAAAATAAAATAAGAAAAATTATCCCTAGTATTAATTCATTCTCTTATAAATATGGAGGGAAATCAATGAAAGGAAATATAGATGTAATAAATGCAAAAATTAAAAATTGGATACTGTATGGTGCAAAGATTTGCGGTAGGTATTCAAGAACAATGATTGAACCCCGCTTGAATAAATTCTATAAGAAATTGCTAGATTTACCTTTAAGTGCCCCATCAGCCATAGTCAGAGCAGAACTGGGACAGGTACAGATAAAATGTTGGATCATACAAAGATTCACAATGTACTGCTTGAAAGTATATGGTATGGAAATATATAGATTATATTTGGATGAGGCAATTCAGTATCTTAATAGTAAATTAGTTTTCCCAAGTATGAGGACAGTCGAAAAATATATTAGACCATATGGTTTATTAACCTATATCCCAGACACTATCAGATAGGGATATGGTTATCTAAATTTGGAAATTAACAATAGAATAAGAGATGTCTTTGTGCAACAGGATTTAGAAAAATGCAAGCAATATAAGGTTTGTAACTGGTTGAAATCTAATAAGAGGAGTCAAAAATGGAAAAATATTTGTCTATATTGACAAATTCTGGTCAAAGGTTGATTTTAACTCCATTTAGATGTGAATGTTTCACAAGTCAGAGTTATAGAAAAAGATATGCAAAAAATAAGGATTAAACAGTTGATTCATGCAAATGTGGTCATGGACAGGACAATCTGAAACATTTACTCATACTATGCCCTTTATACAATGAATATAGGAAGAAACTTTTGGGAAATATTATAAGAGAATTGGAATATGAACCAATACATTTAATAGCTTATCTCCTAAAAGCAAATGTTAAAGAAATTTTAATACCTGTCACTTCCTTTTTGAAAATACTCAAAAGTAAAAAACTACATATATGTTAAGCCTAAATTATTTTAGGGAAAGCTAAGACCAAAAAGGAGTCGCGTGCTTTATGGTTTTCATGTATTTATGGTTAACTGTAACATTTATATTTCTTTTTCTCTGATTTTAATGGCTCATATGGATTTAATGTAAGCTGAATAATGAAGCTAAACTGAGATATATTGCACATATATGGATAAATTAATGTGTATAACCTTGCTTATGCTGGATATAATGTTTTTTTCTATGTATGTGGACAATGATATTGTATTCATATGTGTTTTAAATGTCTGTAAATTGTAATGACTTAGTATAAATCGAACAATAACATTTTGAATTGAAATTGAATGTCCCTGTAAAAAAAACTGTCCCACAATGTTTGTTTTTATTACCCTGTAAAACAGAAAACGGACACTCGTTGAGTCCAGTGGCTCCTCCCCCAATGTGCACCGACCCTCTGCGCATCCTTCCTCCCCACACACCCCTCACCCCATACTTACCTCCGGCCAAGCGCAACGATCTTCGTGGACGGAAACCGATCCTACACTTTCAAAGCCGACCGCGAAACTGAAGAAATGCTGGTAAGCTGTATAATGGCATAAATGGCATTTTCTCAACTTATGTGGATATCTCGACCATTTTTTTGACTTTTGCCACCAAATTTTCAACATGGGATTTTTAGGACCGTTCCTCATGAATTCAGTCACTGTCATGACATTTTTTGTCCCAAAGGTGATTTTGCGGTCACTGTGCAGAATCACCTTTCGGAGCTGAGTAATGAAATGACAGAGTCACTGTTCATGAGGTGGACTCCCAAAATGCCTATGCTACAAATTTGGTGAACAAATTCAAAACAATGACTGTGTTATGAGCATGTGTGGAGCAGTTTCCACACGCACTCGTAACTTTGCCAATTTGTTATGGTTTCACTCCAGATTTTTAACATTGGCATTTTTTCACACCTCCTCATAAATAGTGCAGTTGTCATTTTTCACATCCTGGCCAAAATGTGTTTTCGCACTACTGGCGCAGAATAGCTCAGTCGCTGTGGGAAATCAGTGTTCAGGACAGATTTACAAAAATCACAGAAACACTGTTCATGAGCAGAGGTCCTAAAATGTCTATGTTGAAAATTTGGTGACAGAAATCCATAAAATGACTATGTTACAAGCGTGTGTTGCGCAGTTTTCATGTGCACTCGTAACTGCGACAATTTATAACATTTTCACTCAACATTTTCAACATTGTCAATTTTGCACATGTCCTTATGAACAGTACAGCTGTCATTTTTCAGATCCTGCCCAAAATGTGTTTTCACACAAGTGGCGCACTATGGTGCAGTCACTGTGGGAAATCAATGATCAGGACAGATGAAGAAAATCATAGTGACAGTGTTCATGAGCAGAGGTCCCAAAATACCTATGTTGAAAATTTGATGAAATAATTCCACTAAATGACAGTGTTACAAGTTTACATTGTGCAGTTTCTACGTATGCTCATACATTCGAGCATTTTTAATATTTTCACTCAAGATTTTTAACACTGCCATCTCTTCACACCTACCTATGAATGGTACAGCTGTCATTTTTCATATCTTGCCCAAATGGTGTTTCTCCACATCTGGCACAGAATGGTGCAGTCACTGTGAGGAATCAATGTTTGGGACAGATTAACAAAATCACAGTGTCACTATTCATGAGCAGAGGTCCCAAACACTTTCATGAAGTGGGGATTGCAAAAATGCTGTGTTGCAAATTTGCAGTGCAAATACCAACAAACGGTCGGGGCATTAGGGTTGCTAACCATAATGCCCCACCCTGTACAGACTGACAGGCATCAGGGGTGTGTCTTTGCATTGCCGGCTGTCATGATCATGCCATACCATCCTCCCCACCATCAAGTCACTGACAGGCATTGAGGTGTGCCTTAACTCTTCAGCCCCACAGTTCACCCCATTCTCCTATGCTGCACCCATTTCAGCATATGTCCTTATGAAATGGGATGACTGTAAAGCTGAACACCCCAAGACACACCTCAGCACTTGTCAGTGTCTGCAGAATAGGGTGAGGTAAAATGCCATGAGCGTCATGGCCGAATGGGGTGAGCGTAATGCCCAAGGACCCCAAGGCACAACACAATATTTGTTGCACTGCAAGGTAGGGTGAGCTGAAATGCCATGAACATTATGGCCAATGTTGAAAGGCACACCTCAGTGCCTCTCAGTCTTTGTCAGGTGATGTGGGGTTTGACGGCACTTTCATACTTCACTGCCATTCCTATTATGCATCAGTTCAACTCCTGCACTACTGATGCAAATGTCAGCAAGACAACATTCAGCATTGACAAATGATCGTTTTATAATGTGATGTACTGAGTGTGCATTTAGTTGCAGGGTCAGGGCCTTGAAGAAAATAATAACATGTATGTAACTCATTCAAGATTCCATCAGGTGGTCAGAAAAAAGTCTGAGAGAGTTTGTGTAAAAACTAACAAATGAAAGATGCAAAAAATAGCACACACACTGGCCTCTGAGACTGGAAGATCAGAAGGCTGTGAGTTCTATCCCTACACTAGGCATGTGGTTTAAAGAGCTTGTGTACTGCCTAAAACTAATATTACATTTTAAAAGCAGTCAACCATTACTTTTTATATTTGAGGTACTTTATCTTTTCCCTTTGTTTAATTAGTAGATTGTTTATCTGATGTTAATATGTTGTGATGTGTGGAACAGCACTCTGTTTGGCAGCTGACATAGCTAGCTATACTGCCCCACTACATCACCAGCATTGTGACCTCACTGACTGTGGCATCACTGCTACTTAGGAACAGCAATTCAGTGACTGCTGGGTCATTCACATGTGATTTCACTGTCAGTGAAATCTCAATGCTATCGATGTAGTGGGGGGGGGGCAGTAGAGCTGCATATGTCAGCTGCTATGTTTAGAGCTGTTCCATACATCCACCCCAACATTATGACATAGAAGACTCTCTGATGGGCAAAGGTAAAAGAAAGGTACTTCAGAAATAACATTTTATAACTGACTACTTCTTAAAATTTATATTATTTTCCTGTCTGCCTGGTTTGGCTTCACTAGCTTTTTAAATCCCAATACTACACTGTAGTGCAGCATGGCGGGGGGGGGGGGGTTCTCCTGTCTTTTCTGTCTGTCTGTTCAAGTGGATGTTAAAGATCCTATGGCACGTCTCAAAAAGAGTATGGGGATTTCCATGGTGTCCTGGCCAAATTTCCCCCATTCACTAAAAATACCAACAGCTTAATCTGGTTCAAGTAAGGATTTATGCCATGTTACAATTTCAGTTGGTTACCTTCTGTACCTCCCACCCGTCACCCCTGAAAAAGGGACTTCTAGACTTAGTGGGCCGACCCGGTCAACAAAATTCAACAAATAAATAAATTCCCCTTTTATGCCTTATGGATTCCATATAAATCCAAATCATTCCAAGGCCATCTTGACATATAATTTTAATATCTAACAGCAATTCAGAGCCCTTTTCCTGATAAAAGGCTGCCAACATATTACATTTAAATAAACAACAAAGTCACAAATAAGGAACTAGTGGCTTATGGAAAAATCTGCAGGGATTTATACAGGGATTTGATGCTGCCTCTATGGGGAAAATACAGGAAAAATTAAGGCTTGTTACAGGAAAATGGTTATTTGGATCTGGGAGCACTGTGATGATTGTGATTGAACAGCACTATATGACACCAATAAGAAAATGACTTTGGTCATTGGGTAGCTTTTCACAACCCTATTGGATCTGGCTAGATCTTGTTTAAACTAGGGGCAGTTTGAGGCCTAAGGAGGGTTGACAGTGCCCATTTAATCACACAAAACTATACTACAGAAATAAAATGACAAGTCACAAACCATAACCAAAAATAATTGCCAAGACAGACTAAGGGAAACAAATAAGACTAGTTCTCACAGAGCAGCCTTTCTTGCTAACTAAGACATCAACCCTCTCCCACATGGCTCTGCTTCGATAGACCAAACAAAACCACTACTTTAAAATAAATAAATCTGCAAAATTACAAACAATAGAAATCTATCAGCAAAAGGCACTCTAGACATTTTTTATAAGTGATTTGTTCTAAATACTCATTTGTGAGAGTACTTTCAAAGTTGTTGTTTTTTTTATCAGACAATCAGGGAAATAATTCTCTCCAACTCTCTTCCCATGAGATTGTTCTGAACATGGCCTCTGCTTAGCATATAGCTCATTTCAGCACCATGTCACATCCAAACCCTCTAGTACATTGCTGCTTTCACCTGTGGGCCCCACTTTAGCTGCAAAGTTATCAGATCTACCATTTGTGAAGTTAGCCCTATACTGCGAACTGGAAATTTGCATGATGGATTGACTGCAAATTTAGGTGAATTAGGGAGTTTACGCATGAAGTGAAGTGACCAGCTTCACTCACCACTAGTGCTGAACAAACTTAGAACATTCCATTTTGTGAACGTGATCCATTTTGGTGAATTTTCACAGTCTTATAAAATATGCCTTTGTATTTTAAGCTTCCAATTTCACATTTTGAAAAAGTTAAATTTTAGTCTAAATAATCAACAATTTCATTTGATTTCTCTAAGGTGACAGTGGTGCCAGAAAAAAGCAAGCATTTGTCAATACCGAATGTTTGCTTGCTGGTATTGGCATTGGTAGTGCAGGAGTTAGAGAGATGCATAATAGGAATGGTAGTGAAATATTAAACTAACGCCTACCCCACCCCCACCCTGCAGACACTGACAGGTGTTTGGGGATGTGCCTTTGGGTTGTTGGCCATAATGCTCATGCCATTCCACCTCACTCCACCCTGCAGACATTGATAAGTGTTGCAGTGTGCCTTGAGGTCTTCAGCCCTTACGCTCACCCCATTCCATAAGGAAATAAGCTGAGATGGGTGCAGTAGAAGAGAATGGAGTGAACCTTAGGGCTGAAGACCCCAAGGCACATCTCAATGCCTGTCACTGGCTGCAGGGTGGAGGTTGACTGGCATGACCATTACGACCGATGACCCCAAGTCACACCCCTGGCACCTGTCAGTCTCTACAGGGTGGAGCGTTATGGTTGGCAACCCTAACACCCCAGGTGTTTGTTGATATTTTCCCTCCAAATTTTCACCATGCGCTTTATGGGACCCCACCTCATGAACAGTGGCATTATCATTGCATTACTTGATCCCGAAAGGTGATTTCGAACAGTGACTGTGCCATTCGGTGCCACAGGTGCGTAAACACATTTTGGGCAGGATGTGAAAAATAATAGTTGTACTGTTCATGAGGAGCTGTGAAAAAATGCCAATGTTGAAAATCTGGAGTGAAAATATGAAAAATGTTTGAAGTTACGAGCATGCGTAGAAACTGTGCAATGCATGCCCGTAACACGATCATTTTTTGGAGTTTTTTTTGCCAAATTTTAAATTTTTAGCAGAGGCATTTTGGGACCTCCCCTCATGAATAGTGCCACTGTGATTTTGTTAATCTGTCCCGAAAGTCGATTTTCCACAACGACCATGTCATTCTGCACCACAGGTGTGAAAACACATTTCAGGCATGTGAAAAATGACAGCTGTACTATTCATAAGGAGGTGTGAAAAATGACAATGTTGAAAATCTGGAGTGAAAATATTAAAAATTGGCGAAGTTACAAACATGCATAAAAACTGTGCAACGCACACTCGTCACAGTCATTTTTTGGAATTTTTTCACCAAATTTGCAACGTGGGTTTTTTGGGACCCCACCTCATGAACAGTGGCACTGTAATTTCATTAATTGGTCCTGAAAGGTGATTCCATGCAGCAACCACAAAATCACCTTTCGGGACCGAGTAACCAAATGACAGTGACAGTGTTCATGAGGTGGGGTCCCAAGAGCCCCATGCTGAAAATTTGGGGCCAAAATACCTAAAAATGGCTGAGATATCAACCTACTGTAAGTTGAACCATCCCATTGACTCCCATTATACAGCTTACCATAATTTCTTCAGTTTGCCGGTCAGCTTTGAAGAGTGCAGACATGTCCCAGTCCATAGAAGATCACTGCTCGACCTCTGGAGGTAAGTATGGGGTAATGGGGGAGCATGGGAAGGTGGGTCTACAGAGGAGGGTGGGGAGGAAATGGGGAGATGACAAGGCACGTTTTCTTTTTACAGGGGAAAAATACTTTGGGGACAGTTTTCTTTATTTTACAGCTTACCAGAAATATTTAGGCACACTGGGGTTGGCTCCCAGTGTGCCAAAATGTATGTGTGTGTGTGTGTGTGTGTGTGCCGACATGGGGATTGGCACCCTGATGTCGACACTTTAAATATTCAGGCAGGTTGGGGGTCATCTGACACTGGGAGTGGGCATCCCAGTGTTGGGAACATAAATAAAAAATTATTTTGGCACACTGGAGTGGGATCCCAGTGTGTCACATTAATGGGGGGGAAGGGGGTGCATGCCGACACGGGATTCGGCTTTCCAGGGAGTGGGTGGTGGGTGGCAGAAGCCACCATTGTAGAAAGCCATGCCATGCCATGGCTTGTTTATTTATTGAAAAGGTTCACTAGGAAAGGCACACTGAACAAACAAGGTGATCTGCAGCAGGAGCCTAAAAGAACTATAATACCGGCCATGCGCATCACTATGCACTGTAATGCACATGGCTGGAGTCTTGTCAGCTGCTGCCAATAGAGAGATGGTATGTGTCTGTGCCTGGTTGTGAGGGAGGGAGAAGGTCCCGCAGCAATGAGGAAACTGTCCCTCCTTGCAGCGGCAGATTTCTTTCAAGTACAGTACTCTCTCTCAAACTGCTGTCATAGACAGCTCACCGATTCATTGGTGCCTGAAGGACGAGCCCCATAAAGTGTCAACTCATAACTATCCCTGATTGGAGTGGCACTTTTCTTTCAAATGAAGACCCCTTCTCTCAAACTGCTGTCACAGACAGCTCACCGATTCATTGGTGCCTGAGGGACGAGCCCTTATTAAGCGTCAACTGCATTGGGCAGAAACTCACACACCTCTAAAATGTCATATTGTCCCAAGATGTTTCTTGCGCATGCATGCAAGCAAACATAAAAATGTCTGTTGCCGTATTGGTACTTGCACAGCAAGATGCACAAAATAGGTGATGGTGCCAGAAGTCACAGATGGAATCTTTAAATATGAAAGACAACCAGGAACACTATGTTATTTCACAGCAAAGTGTTAGAAATTGTACATTCAGTTTTTTTTAGACATGCAAATTTTCAAATGAGCACATTTTTTTCAATGTGCATATGCAACCTGGTGAGGAGTTGTACTTGTGCAACATTGTTGAGAGTCAGAAGGTTAGTTGTATTACTGAATGTTTGTTATAAGTGGATGTTTTGACCAGTCACACTTTCTGTCCCCTATGGGATTACTACCATGTCAGGGTAGAGTAAAGTGAAAGAAGCCATCTTGAGGAGGATGTCACCCCTAAAGGTGCCATGGGAACATAGCACCTTTGGGAAAAAGGTACTTTAGGATGGTGTTCCAAGAAGAGAAGCGAGTCACTGGAGGAGAAGGAGGGGATGTGGGAGTAAAGAAACAGTGCATCTGAATGAGGTTGGCAGAAGCTCGTTTAAAGCAGCACTGCAACAAAAAGCTAGTTTCAGCTATATTTAATAAAAATATCAGCATACATGTCAGATGTACTTGTCTACATACCTTCTGTGCTGAACACCATGAATCTTTTTTTTTATTTTCTCAAACCTAACTCTTACCAGGTCTATAATGCTATGTATGTGCAAAATGTAGTGGTCATCTTTTTTTCTTCAGAAAAAAAAAAAGCTAATTTAATACATTTATAAAACACTCAGAGTTTGCTGTAATTAGAAAATTTGTATGACCAAATATAACTGGAAGATGCCTAGAATCTTTTATAGTGATAAAAGGTGCGGTCAAACTGTTTGCCCATTTTCATTTTGCTGCAGCTTTTTTTTTCATATACTTTATTAATTTTCGAACACCTAAAAACATATACGAAAGTAATAATATAACATTGTAAAATATGATTAATTAGTACAATTTCCTAATAATTACCCTAACCTACCCTCCCATTTGACCCCTTCCACAGTAAATTTTTAACTAAAATACAAAAGTACTGTAAATAGGTAATAGTAGAAATATAATTGATGGTCATAAGATAGGGAGTTCAAAAAACATTAACAAAATTGGACAGCCAAGTTTCCAAAGCCCCACATCTTTGAGAATAAAGGGGAAAAGTATTTTGTGTAGATGCTAAAATATGTATAATATGTAGAATTTGAGACAGCTCTCTATGTCATGCAAATAAAGAGGGTGTATTTTGATCAAACCAGTGATGTAGTAATAGTTTCTTTCTAACCATAAATATCAGACTAAAGTGATAACTTCTGTTGCCCGTGCTGCAGCTTTAAATAGCATATGGAGAAGGTGACTAGTTGCTGTGCCCCAAGAACTGCAGGCATTAGTCTTTTTCTCAATGTACTTATGCAACCTGGTGAGGAGTTGTGCGTGTGCAACAGTGTTGATAGTCTGGAATTTAGTTGAATGACTGAGTGTTTGACTGTTATATGTTGATGCTTTGGCCATTCACACTCTTTACCCCTTGGGACTACTGCCCTGTTAGGATACCATGAAGGCAAAAGATCTCACTTGAGGATTCCGCCCCTAGAGTTGCCACCTTTAGGCTATAGGTACCTTAGGAAGATGCCTAAAAAGAAATTAAAGTAGGTGCTGCAAACACAGACTGATTGGCATAATGACAGACTGCTGAATATAGTGACAATTGATAGCAGACAGAGGCATGACTACCAGAGGAAAGTGGGAATAGCACGATTGCAGGATGATGAAAAATAAGCTGCCATCCAACCCCAACACACAGCAGAATCCTTCTAGAGTAAACACTACAATTAATAAATACTACATTATGGCCTTCTGCATTCAAGATAGAAAAAATCCCAGTGGAGAATATCTCTGTAGAACCATAGCTTTAATTATCTTCCCTTCTGATAGAGGTAATTCTTACTATGACAGCTCATAGACACTTGGGTTTACACCCCACAGCCCCCACTTGCATACTGTGAGACCCTGAGCAAGTCCCTTAACTTCCTTGTGCTCCAAGGTCACACCTGCAAACAAGTTTCAGCTTAGTGTGCTTTTCCAGGTTAAACAATTTCTCCTTTTGCCCATCTTGCTAACATGGAATTTAATTCAGGGGAAGTGTTATGAGGAAAAATTTCACTCTATTCCTCTAACAGGATAATGCTGTGGGGTGTTGTGAGTCAAGTTCTGCAGATAAAGAAAGTTTACCCCAGTAGGAGGCACACACTACAAAGTTTGGAATGATGAGAGATGTGATTGCTGAAAGGCTAGCACCCAGTTTCAGGAATGTGAGGAAGCCAAACGATGAATGGAAACTAAAGGAAGGGGGCACAAACTGAGTACAGCTGGTCCTCAAGCATACTGTATATAATGAAAATAGCTTTCAGAAGTTCAGACAACATGGTCTGCACAGCTGAAGGAAGCAATGCGGGCTAAAGATTACATTCCATGGTAGCTGAAGTCTTAAATACTACACCATGAAGTGCCACCCACCGCAGGCCCACACAACTAAAGCTTACCCCTCAGCATTGTACGTTACCACCTAGTGGGATTGCAAGAAGGCACCACAGGATACAAGCAACCTACAGTGAAGGACCCCCACTGGTGAGGGACTCAGTCTCAAAATGCAGACTTAAATGGGACCAGGTGAGCATTTCTACCTACAGGGCAAGCTCTGAAGGCAAGATTCTGGGTATATTGCGACCTTCTGCAATAATGCGAAGGTCACCCTCTATGCAGACGATATAGGGATCTACAGATCCACAGAGGATCTTGATGATCTAAACAGAATGCTACCCAAAGACTTACAGAATTTGGAGGAATGGCTGTCCAAAAATAAACTTGTCCTGAATAGCAAAAAAAACGTAAGGGATGCTGTTTGGGCCTAAAAGCCTTGGGCCTAGTAGATCGAATATACTAAATCTCTTTCTATCGTCTGGGGCAAGGGTGGAGGTAGCTGAGTCATTAACATACCTAGGTCTCAACCATAGACCACGAATTCACCTTTAAGACCTGTACTGATCAGCTATCAAAAACACTGAACAAAAAGATTGGTCTCCTGTAATGACTCAGTCCCTATCTTACCCTGGGGTTACTTGCCAAGATTGCCCTAAGTACCCTGCTACCCAAACTACTCTATGGCTCCTCCATGCTACACTGTGTTAAAAACACTTAGATGAAGAAACTTAGAACCCTGTACCACAGGGTAAGCAGATTTGCTGTGACCCAGAGAGAACACCACAGTCAGGTCCTGCAGGTCCTAAACTGGCCCACCTTGGAAGGTAGACTACAATATCTCTCATTATGCCTAGCCTACAAACTCAGGCTGGCTACTGATCCACCTACTCTGGCAGAGTTACTACAAACTAAAATGAATAACAGAACACTAAGATCCTCAAGCAGACAGCTCCTCATGGTTCCCCGGATGCAGTCCTCCCAAGGGTCCAGGACTTTCTCGTCCCTCATTCCTCCCATCTGGAACATGCTTCCATTAAAACTCCAAGAACGTGAATCACTAGGGAGCTTCAAAAGGGGGCTAAAAACACACCTGCTGGAGTTAAACCAATGCACTTGTAACTGTTGAAATTCAACTATGATCCTGTTGTTTCCAATATTTCTGTATGAGATAGATGATCTTACTTTATGTATACAAGTAAACTAACAATCATCACTTTGTGACGTATGCTCATAAAATGTTCTCCACCTCTCATAGAAACATAGAAACATAGAATTTGACGGCAGATAAGGACCGCTTCGCCCACCCAGTCTGCCCATTTCCCTACCTAATGGATAAGCTGCAGATCCTAGTTAACCAGCAGCCTACTTCTTCCTACCCCCACCCCCCAGAATTGCCTTATGACTATCCCATGCATGCTTGAATTCCACCACTGATTTTGACTCCACAACCTTCCTCCGGAAGGCCATTCCATGCATCCACAACCCTCTGTGAAAAATACTCTTAAATTACCTCTGAGCCGCCTCTATCTTCAGATTGTGCCTTGTTCTTGCACACCTCTTTTTGAAAGATGCTACCCTCTTGGACTTTGTTGATTCCTTTGAGGTACTTGAAAGTTTCTATCATGTCCCCCTCTCCTCCTTTCCTCGAGGCTATACATATTAAGCTCCTTAAGTCTCTCTCTTGATATGTCCTCTGGTGCAGACCCTGCACCATTTTAGTTGCCCTCCTCTGACAGCTTCCATCCTGTCTATGTCTTTATGGAGATTGGGTCTCCAGAACTGCACACAGTACTCCAGATGGGGTCTCACCAGCTGTCTGTACAGAGGATAATAACTTCCTGTTTTCTACTGGTGATGCCTCCCTATGCATCCCAGTATCCCCCAGCCCTCCTTGCTGCCCTCTCACATTGTTTGCCCACCTTTAGGTCATCTGATATGACTACCCCAGGTCCCTTTCCATTTTGTTGTTGTTAGTATCTCACCCCCATTGTGTACTCTTCCCTGGTTTTGTTTCCCAGGTGCATTACTTGCACTTCTTAGCATTGAATCTAAGCTGCCATACATTTGACCATTCCTCTAACCTTGCCAAGTCCCTTCTCATCCTTTCCACCCCACCTCTGCATCAACTCTGTTGCAGATCTTAGTGTCATCTGCAAAGAGACATATTTTTCCTTCCAGTCCTTCTGCAATGTCGCTTATAAAGACATTGAAGAAGACTGGTCCTAATATTGAACCTCATGTGTACCCCGCTAGTAACCCTCCTTTCTTCTGAGTGGACCCATTTACTATTACTCTCTGTGTCCTATTCTCCAGCCAATTCTTTACCCAGGCTGTCATCTTGGGACACACTCCCAGGCTGGCTAACTTACATATTAATCTTTTGTATGGGACTGTGTCAAATGCCTTGCTAAAGTCTAGGTAGGCCATGTCCACAGCCCCTCCCTGATCTACTACTTTGGTCACCCAGTCAAAGAAATCTATCAGATTTGTCTGGCATGACCTTCCCGCTGTGAATCCATGCTGCCTAGGGTCCTGTGCCCTTCTGGCCTCTAGATACGCGATAATTCTTTCCTTTAGAAGTGATTCCATCATTTTCCCTATCACTGAGGTTAAACAACAGGTCTATAGTTTCCTGCTTCTGCCTTGCTCCCACTTTTGTGAAGGGGAATCACATCTGCCCTCCTCCAGTCCTCGGGTACCACCCCATCCTCCCATGATTTGTTAAAAAGGGTAGTCAGTGGTGTCACTAGTTCTACCCTTAGTTCTTTTAGAATTCTGGGATGAATCCCATCAGGCCCATTGCTTTGTCCACCTTCAGTTTTAAGAGTTCTTTCAGAACCCTTTCTTCTGTAAATGGCTGGTATCAACTTCTGTATCCAGAGTGTTACTACTGTTTGTTTTATGTACCTCCTCTTCCTTTGTAAATACTGAGCAAAAATATCTGTTTAATATCTCTGCCTTTTCACATTCTCCTCTGCCCACCCTCCTCCCTTTATTAAGCCTCACTATCCCTCCCTTGGTCTTCCTTTGCTCCTGATGTACCTATAAAAGGTTTTATTCCCTTCTTAACTGAGTTGGCTATCTTTTCCTCAGTTTGGGCCTTTGCTGTTCTGACTGCCTTCCCAGCCTCCTTTTGCTTTAACTGATACAGTTCTCTGTCCTGCTCCTGCCATAGATTCCTTGTACTTCCTGAATGCTTTCTTTTTCTCTTGAACCTTCACTGCCACTTCCTTTGAGAACCATAGTGGTTTCTTACATCGTCTTGTTTTGTTTATTTGCTTCACACAAAGGCTCGTTACCTCTGTGATGGCAGTTTTTATTATTCCCCATTGTTCTTCCACCCTTCCTTCCTGCCCATTTGCTAGTGCATTCCTTAGGCACTCACCCATTTTGGCAAAGTCAGCCCTCCTAAAGTCCAGTACTTTTGTCTTTGTATGGCTTGACTCTATTGCTGTGTTTATTGTGAACCATACTGTTCGATGGTCGCTAGTTCCCAGATGGCTACCCACTTCTACATCTGTGATCCTCTCTCCATCTCCATTTGAGAGTATCAAGTCTAATATTGCTCCCTCTCGAGTGGGCTCCAGTACTAGTTGTCTAAGGCATGCCCCCTGTAGGGCATCTAGAATAACTGAACTCTTCGAAGTGGCAGCTGCAACTGCGCTCCAGTTAACATCTGGCATATTCAGATCACCCATCAGCAATATCTCCCCTTTTTCTGCCATTCTAAGTATACTTTCTATCATTTCCTTGTCCACTTCCTCCCCCTGAGAAGGGGGTCTGTATACAACCCCTGTGTGGATTGTGGTGCCATTGCCTGTCTCCAAATTTACCCACAGTGCTTCTTCTCCTCCCTGTTTACCCTTTTGTTCTGTTGCTTTTATTCCTTCCCTTATGTAAAGAACTACTCCTCCCTCTTTACCCTCCCTGTCCCTCCTGTAGATAGTGTATCCTGGTATGTTTACGTCCAGTCATGGTTTTGTGTGTACCATGTTTCTGTGACTGCCACGATATCCAGATGTTCCTCCTCCATCAAGGCCACTAATTCAGGAAGCTTGTTACCTAGACTACGGCATTGGTACTCATTGCTCTCCATTTTTTGATGGCCTTACCTTCTGTTGCAGCATCCCCCACTGACCGTTCTACCTTGGCCTTTTTCTCATTTAGTACCCTGTTTTGTAGGGAGAGGCTGGGATTTTTCTGCTGCTTGTCAGTGCCTCCCCCATTGACTAGTTTAGCTAGTTTAATGCTCATGAAATGAAAATAACTGTATGTTGAAGGTTCTACTATAAATTATACATATTGTTGTTGTATGTGTAATTAATCCTGGATCACCCCTGAAAAGGGGACTATTACTGGTCTCAGTGGGCCTAACCAGTTACCAAAATTAAATAAATAAAATAAATAGTATGAATGTGTTCATTAAGCCTGATGGCATGTAGGCAGAAATGGAATGACTGATAGATGACTGCTGAAGGAATGACTGATATAATTTAGAGTGGCTGAATGAATGATGACTTGAAAGGAATGACTGAGATCCATGGAGAGAATGACTGACAAGGTATGGAAAGTATGAACACATATCAATGGCCATAATCATGATTACAACCCCACCACAAGCAGGAAAACTTGGAAGCGTATTAAACTGACTGAGATGCTGAATGCTGAAGCAGACTGACTGACTAAGACTGATTTAATTGATGAGTAGGAGTGAGAACAGCTGCCTGGCCAGGAAGCCAAGTGAATGTAATTTAGGAGGAATGCTGTGGAACTAAGAGTATTGGTATGGATACTGGATAAAACAGACTAAGACACACAAGACAAATATATAAAACAACACAGGCAGAACTTGCTGCAGGAACTAGTCAGCACAACAAGAACCAAAACTGAAAATGGAAACACAAATATTACATGAGGACAGGAGTGAAGCATAAGTGGCAGACCAAAAGAAAAGAAAGAAGCACAGTGCTACAGTGAGGGAAGGCAGATGGGCTACATACTAACTGAGAAAACAGCTGAAGATACAAACTAAACAAAAAGCACAAAATCATGGAGGGAAGCAGCAGCCCCAAAAACAACAAGGAAAACAGCAGCAAACACATGAAGAGGGGGCAGCCAGAGCCCCAGCAGAGTCTCTGGCTGCACCAAAGAAACACTACTTCCAAATGAGGCTGGATGATGCTGGTATAAATAGCCCATGGGGGGCTGGTTGCTCCAACTCTAGAACTGCAGGCATTAACCTTTTAATATGGAAAATGTGTCAATATAGCATTTCGTGAATGGAAGGGTATATCCCCTGATTTCTGGCAGCCTTGCAAAGATCATGCTCCAGTCTTGGGCAGAGAACTCTGCTTTTAAGGTTGCTCTTCCATTTAGCAGTCAGACCTCCTTTAAATGTCAGCGTGGCTCAGTTGGTAGCACATCCGCCTCTGGACCAGAAGGTTATGGGTTCTCCTCCCACACTGGGAAGGACTTGCACCTAAAAATCGCTGGCATCCGAGTGCAGTATTGGGGGGTGCTGTACTGCTGGGGTGTGCCATTCTTCGGATGAGATGTTAAACCGAGGTCCCTTCTGCCCATCTTGGTGTTGTCCAGGTGGAAGTAAGAACCCAGGGTACTCTTCGTAAAGAGCAGGGAACATTCCTGGTGTCCTGGCCAACATTCCCCTTCCCATAAACTGGTTCATGCAATTATCCAGGTTGTGTGTGGGTGACGATGTGCGATATGGCCACCACCACACATTCAGTCACTTCACTATTAATCTAGCATTACTTGTAAAGCACTTTGGGATACTGTGTATGAAAAGCACTATATAAAAGCGGATTCTTCTTCTTCTAAATTCAATCTAGATTAATCTTTCCTTGAGAAAAACAAAGTTGAGGAGGTCTCTTTTTTCCTTTTGGGATGAGCCAAATGTACATCTGTAATAGCTACATCAGTTTACTGTTTTTACAGAGGCTTTAATTTGGAAGAGTGATTTATTAGATTTTTATATACACATTGCATCAGTAATTTGAAAGAAGGGAATTTTATATTCAGCTATATCATTTATTCTTTGAAAAAACTGCATTAATGCATCAGTTAGGGTTCAGAGTAAACTGACAAATGGAGGGAAATATGGTGTTAGGGTTTCTATCCCTAACTCTCCACCCCAAGCAGGAAAAGGAAAATATATTATGGTTTTCACTGCCTTGACTCTTGGCGAATCAGGCATGGGGTCTGCCTTGGAGTTCTCAGCACTAACACTCACCCCATTGTGATATAATCTTCAAGCATACAGAACTGTGTCTCCCCACATGATGCCAAGAATGTGTAGGCCCTGCTTCAAGAAATACTTAACACACATCATCTTATTTGGTCATGGAATTGGGTGAGCATTAGGATTAAGAACCTCAAAGAAAACCCCACTCAGATTTACCAAGAGTCAGGGCAGTGAAAACTGTTATGTTTTTTTCCTTTTCCTGCTTGTGGGGTGGGGTTGAGAGTTAGGGATGGACACCTTAACTACACAGTTCCCTACTTTTGTTGGTTTAATCTGAACCCTAACTGATGCGTGAATGTAGTTTTTTTGCAAAGAATTTCCTTACTTTTTGAGATAGCAGAATCATATCCTCATTCATGCAGGTCTCGTGAACATATCCATCAGGCTAGGGAACCACAGGGCCCTCCCAGCCCTGCACTTCCATCTCTCTCTATAGATGCACATATCCATGTGGCTGTGGAAGTGCAGGACCCTATAGGAACTACACTTCCATGTCTCTAGAAAAGCAATGTGGTTGCTTAGTTTTAATTGTTTTTTGTGGGTCTCACTTCAAAGTAAATAAATATATTAAGTGCCCCTCTTAACTGCCAGCAGTTCATTGTATATGGGCAAAAATGTGGTTTTTGCTTTGTTTGAGCTACACATACTATATATGCCAGAGGAAGTGGTGGTGGCTGAAACAATCACTGGATTTAAGAATGCATGGGATAGACATAAAGGAATTCTGGAGGTCAGGGGTAAGGTGCAACAGACTTCTAGGAAAACAAACTGAACTTACAAGCTCAAATGGGCAGACTGGGTGGGCCATAGGCCCTTATCTGCCAACACTGTCTATGTATCTATGTATCTATGTATACTTAGCACTATCTGAATTTCTTGAAATAACTTATGAGATGAAAGCAAGAATAATAAAAAAACATTTTACTATTTGGTGAGTGGGCTCAGTTACTACCAATTTGTCACAGCATGTTTATGTCCCTGTTGGTAGTGGGCTACTCCCTTAACAAGTATCTCTTTTTGTTTCAACCAAGGTTGGCTGTACTGGATCCAGCTCTTTTCAGTTTTGCTTGGTTACCTATAAGTCAGTAAATGTTTGTCCATTTGCTCTGAAATTTGCTATGGTTGTAGTGAACACAAGATACACCTTTTGTGCAATTTTGATGATCGCACTTTCATTTGGGATTTGCCACATGGTGAAAATTGGAAGCAATTTTGGAATGCAGTGCACACCCCATGAATGTTTAGTGGGGGGTAAAGTTTTAGTGTCATACTACTCATTGACACCTCTTTTTGATATATACATTGTCCTTTAACTCCAATTACTGACAGACATATGACTTGTTAAAGTTGCAATGTTATCCTATGGGAATTTTCATGTTTTCATTTTTATGTTTTTTATATGGCCATTAGATTTTTTTGTAGAGAGTATTATGTGTTAGTGTTATAGTAGTCATAGAGACCTTTTTTTCTCCATTGAGTCTCCCTTAACTACACAGAGTGATGGAGGTATGGTTTGTTAAAGTTGCTATGTTATCCTATGGGAATTTTCATTATTTAATCTTTATAGAAACATAAACATAGAAACATAGAATTTGATGGCAGATAAGGACCGCTTGGCCCACCTAGTCTGCCCATTTCCCTACTTAATGGATAAGCTGCAGATCCTAGTTAACCAACAGCCTACTTCCTCCTACCCCCCACTAGAATTGCTTTATGTCTGTCCCATGCATTCTTGAATTCCCCCACTGTTTTTGACGACTCTATGACCTCCTCAGAAAGGCTGTTCCATGTATCCACAACCCTCTCTGTGAAGAAATACTTCCTCACATTACCTCTGAGCCGTCCCCCCTCTATCTTCAAATTGTGCCCCCTTGTTTTTGCACATCTCTTTTTCTGAAAGATGCTACCCTCTTGGACTTTGTTGATTCCCTTGAGGCATTTGAAAGTGTCTATCATGTCCCCCCTCTCCCTCCTTTCCTTGAGGGTACACATCTTTAGTTCCTTTAGTCTTTCGTCATATGTCTTCTGGTGCAGACCCTGCATCATTTTGGTTGCCCTCCTCTGGACAGCCTCCACCCTGTCTATGTCTTTGCGGAGATGGGGTCTCCAGAACTGTATATAGTACTCAAGATGTGGTCTTACCAACTGTCTGTACAGAGGGACAACAACTTCTTGTTTTCTACTGCTGATGCCTTTTCCTATGCATCCCAGTATCCCCCCAGCCCTCCTTACTGCCTTCTCACATTGCTGGCCCACCTTTAGGTCATCTGATATGATTACTCCCATGTCCCTTTCCATTTTTTTTGTTGTCAGTATCTCACCCCCCATTGTGTAAACGTCCCCTGGGTTTTTGTTTCCCAGGTGCATTACTTTGCACTTCTTTGCATTGAATCTAAGCTGCCATACATTTGACCATTCCTCCAACCTTGCCAAGTCCCTTTTCATCCTTTCCACCCCACCTTGTAAATCAACCCTGTTGCAGATCTTTGTGTCATCTGCAAAGAGACATACTTTCCCTTCCAGTCTCTCTGCAATGTCACTTATAAGGACATTAAAAAGGACCGGCCCCAATACTGAACCCTGCAGTACCCCACTAGTAACCCTCCTTTCTTCACTGTGGACTCCATTTACTATTACCCGCTGTGTCCTTTTGTCCAACCAGTGTTTTACCCAGGCTACCACCCTGGGACCCATTCCCAGGGTGGCTAATTTGTTTATTAATCTTTTGTGCAGAACTGTGTCAAATGCCTTGCTAAAGTCTAAGTAGGCCATGCCCACAGCCCCTCCCTGGTCTACTGCTTTGGTCACCCAGTCAAAGAAATCAATTAGATTTGTCTGACATGACCTTCCTGCTGTGAATCTATGCTGCCTTGGGTCCTGTGCCCCACTGGCCTCTAGGTACTCAATAATTCTTTCCTTCAGAAGTGATTTCATCATTTTCCCTACCACTGAGGTCAAACTGACAGGTCTGTAGTTTCCTGCCTCTGTCTTGCTCCCACTTTTGTGAAGGGGAATCACATCCACCCTCATCCAGTCCTCAGGTACCACACCATCCTCCCATGAGTTATTAAAAAGGGTAGTCAGTGGTGTTACTAGTTCTTCCCTTAGTTCTTTTAGAATTCTGGGGTGAATCCCATCAGGCCCCATTGCTTTATCCACTTTCAATTTTAAGAGTTCTTTCAGAACCCTTTCTTCTGTGAAAGGACTAATATCAACCCCTCTATCCAGAGTGCTTCTATTGACCGGATTAGGTATTTCCCCCTGTTTTTCCATTATGAATACTGAGCAGAAGTATTCATTCAGTATCCCTGCTTTTTCATTGTCGATCTCTGCCCAACCACCTTCCTCTTTGTTCAGCCTCAGTATCCCTGCCTTAGTCTTTCTTTGCTCCCTAATGTACCTATAAAAGGTTTTATCCCCCTTCTTAACCAAGTTGGCTATCTTTTCCTTGGTTTGGGCCTTTGCTATTCTGACTGCCTTACCCGCTTCCTTCTGCTTTAACTGGTATAGTTCTCTGTCCTGCTCCTTCTGTGTTTCCTTATACTTCCTGAATGCTATCTTTTTCTCCCTTACCTTCCCCACCACTTCTTTTGAGAACCATAGTATTTTTTTCTTTCATTTTGATTTGTTTATTTGCTTCACACAAGGGCTTGTTGCCTCTGTGATGGCGGTTTTGTGTTTCCCCATTGTTGCTCCACCCCACCTTCTTGCCTGTTTGCTAGTGCTTTTCTAAGGCACTCTCCCATTTTGACAAAATCAGCCCTCCTGAAGTCCATTACCTTCACTTTTGTGTGGCTTGACTCTACAGCTAAGTTTATCGTGAGCCACACTGTTTGGTGGTCGCTTGTCCCCCAATGGCTATCCACTTCAAGATCAGAAATCCTCTCTCCATCCCCATTTGAGAGTACCAGGTCTAAGACTGCTCTCTCCCGAGTGGGTTCCAAAACTAGCTGTCTGAGGCATGTCCCCTGTAGGGCATCGAGAATGGCCCTGCTCTTGGATGTGGCTGCAGTAAAGGTGCTCCAGTCAACATCTGGCATATTCAGGTCCCCCATCAGCAATATCTCCCCTTTCTATGCCATCCCAAGGATGCCTTATATCATTTCCTTGTCCATTTCCTCCCCCTGAGATGGGGTCTGTATACAACCCCTGTGCGGATTGTGGAGCCATTTCCAGTCTCCGGGGTGACCCACAGTGCCTTCTCTCCTCCCTGTTTACCCTTTAGTTCTGTTGTTTTGATCCCTTCCCCTACATAGAGAGCTACTCCTCCTCCTCTTCTTCCCTCCCTGTCCCTCTTATAGATTGTGTACCCTGGTATGTTGACATCCCAGTCATGGTTCTCTGTGTACCATGTTTCTGTGACTGCCACAATATCCAGACATCCCTCTTCCATCAAGGCCACTATTTCAGGGGGCCTTTTACCTAGACTTCGGGCATTGGTACTCATTACCCTCCATTATTTTATGGCTTTATTTCTTTTTGCCCCATCCCTGTCCCTACTGCCGTTGTCTTTTTCTCCATTTACCCCTGCCCTTCTCCCTATCGATGAGTTTTTTTATACTGTAAGTACCCTAAAAAGATTTTTTTGGGGGGGTATTACGTGTTAGTGTTGTAGTACTCATGGAGACCTTTTTTGATACATATATTCTTCCTTAACTCCACAGAGTGACAGAGTTATGGCCTGTAAAAGTTGTTATGTTATCCTTTGGGAATTTTCATTTTTATGTTTTGTTATATGGCCCCTACATTTTGGGGGAGTATTATGTGTTACTGCTGTAGGACTCACTGAGACCCTTTTTCATATATAGATTGTCCCTTTAACTCCAAAGGCTGACATATATATATAGCTTTTTAAAGTTGCAATGTTATTCTTACGGGAATTGTCATTTTTATATTTTTATATTTTATATGGTTCCTGAATTCTTTTGTAAAGTAATATTTGTTAGTGTTGTAGTACTCATTAATGCCCTTCTTTTGATATACATATTGTCCCTTAACTGCAAATATTAGAAACATAGAAACATAGAAACATAGAATTTGACGGCAGATAAGGACCGCTTGGCCCACCCAGTCTGCCCATTTCCCTACCTACTGGATAAGCTGCAGATCCTAGTTAACCAGCAGCCTACTTCTTCCTACCCCCAACCCCCAGAATTGCCTTATGACTATCCCATGCATGCTTGAATTCCACCACTGATTTTGACTCCACAACCTCCTTCGAAGGCCGCTCCATGCATCCACAACCCTCTCTGTAAAAAATACTTTAAATTACCTCTGAGCCGCCTCTATTTTCAAATTGTGCCCTCTTGTTCTTGCACACCTCTTTTTTGAAAGATGCTACCCTCTTGGACTTTGTTGATTCCTTGAGGTACTTGAACGTTTCTATCATGTCCCCCTCTCCTTCTTTCCTCGAGGCTATACATATTAAGCTCCCTAAGTCTCTCTTCATATGTCTTCCGGTGCAGACCCTGCACCATTTTAGTTGCCCTCCTCTGGACAGCTTCCATCCTGTCTATGTCTTTTGGAGATTGGGTCTCCAGAACTGCACACAATACTCCAGATGGGGTCTCACCAGCTGTCTGTACAGAGGATAATAACTTCCTGTTTTCTACTGGTGATGCCTCCCTATGCATCCCAGTATCCCCCAGCCCTCCTTGCTGCCCTCTCACATTGCTTGCCCGTCTTTAGGTCATCTGATATGACTACCCCAGGTCCCTTTCCATTTTTGTTGTTGTTAGTATCTCACCCCCATTGTGTACTCTTCCCTGGGTTTTGTTTCCCAGGTGCATTACCTTGCACTTCTTAGCATTGAATCTAAGCTGCCATACATTTGACCATTCCTCTAACCTTGCCAAGTCCTTTCTCATCCTTTCCACCCCACCTCTGTGCATCAACTCTGTTGCAGATCTTAGTGTCATCTGCAAAGAGACATATTTTTCCTTCCAGTCCTTCTGCAATGTCGCTATAAAGACATTGAAGAGGACCGGTCCCATACTGAAACTCGCGGCACCCCACTAGTAACCTTCCTTTCTTCTGAGTGGACTCCATTTACTATTACTCTCTGTGTCCTATTCTCCAGCCATTCTTTACCCAGGCTGTCATCTTGGGACCCACTCCCAGGCTGGCTAACTTGCATATTAATCTTTGTGTGGGACTGTGTCAAATGCCTTGCTAAAGTCTAGGTAGGCCATGTCCACAGCCCTCCCTGATCTACTACTTTGGTCACCCAGTCAAAGAAATCTATCAGATTCGTCTGGCATGACCTTCCGCTGTGAATCCATGCTGCCTAGGGTCCTGTGCCCTCTGGCCTCTAGATACTCGACAATTCTTTCCTTTAGAAGTGATTCCATCATTTTCCCTATCACTGAGGTTAAACTAACAGGTCTATAGTTTCCTGCTTCTGCCTTGCTCCCACTTTTGTGAAGGGAATCACATCTGCCCTCCTCCAGTCCTCGGTACCACCCCATCCTCCCATGATTTGTTAAAAGGGTAGTCAGTGGTGTCACTAGTTCTACCCTTAGTTCTTTAGAATTCTGGGATGAATCCCATCAGGCCCCATTGCTTTGTCCACCTTCAGTTTTAAGAGTTCTTTCAGAACCCTTTGTTCTGTAAATGGGCCGGTATCAACTTCTGTATCCAGAGTGTTACTACTGTTTGTTTTATGTACCTCCCCCTCTTCCTTTGTAAATACTGAGCAAAAATATTAGCAGAGTTATGGCTTGTTAAAATGTGGAAAAAGTCCAAATTCTTTTTTTTTTTTTTTTTTTTTGTATGAAGGAATTTTTTATGAGACAGTGTTATTCTCATGAAAAAGATTTGGAAAAAGAATGTGAAAAATAAATTAAGTGCAAATGTTTTTTTCATATGAAAGAATCTTTTTTTGTAAGATTGTGTTGGTCTCAGGAAAAAGATTCCTTCATACAAACAAAGAATGTGGAAAAAATACTATAGTCCCCAATATTCAGACATGCACCTGGCAATTGAGCAAATGGGTGTGCAGCACAAATGTGTTGTGCTGGAGCAACCCAGGGAAGTATTCAAAGGGGATGAGCCATGGTGCAGCCCCAATGAATATAGCAGGGACTGTGCACCACCACAATGAGGATGGCTGGCACATCTCACCCAGACACGGCTGAATACCAGGAATGGGATCTGCACCAGCACTACAGAGTGATGATGCATGCAAATTCCTGATATTCAGCCGGCTGTATGCAAGTTGGGCCATAATGTATGTATGGCACAAATGGTGCCATTAGCATGTCATTATTGCCCCATTTGTAGGAGATGAGCAGGGCAGGCTATTGCAATGCTCATGATGCCCTTTATGGCATGCGGTGCTGTCAGAGGGGGCCGACCAGTACCCTCCCTAGCTGTAGGCGTGATTGCCAAAATAATACGTAGCACAGTACATGTCCCTGGCAGTCTAGTGGGACCGCCACCCTCCTCACAGCCCCGGTCACCATACAGTACATAGTTGTAACTACCCTGGTAGTCTAGTGACACCCCCCTCCCTCCCGCTGCTGTGAGTGCTGTAAAATGAACATTACAGTCTGCCCTGGTAGTCTAGTGGCTCCCCCTCCCTCCCGATGTTGTGATCACTGTAAATCTGCTTATTTAAATATTCCCTGGTAGTCTAGTGGTCCTCCCACACTGCCCATATCCCCAACCAGTATGAGCATTGACACTATCTCCCTGGTGGTCCAATGGCACCCCTCAACCCCCCAACCACACAGGATCCCCTGCCCACCCAGCTCCCCGTCATCGGCGGGCAGCACAAACCCACCCACATAACTGCCCAGCTGCCCACAGAATGACAGCTTACAGTAGACCAATGGGCCTTGGGCTTGCAGTGCATACTCCATGAATGTTTAGTGGCAGATACAGTTTTAGTGTCGTACTACTCATTGACACCTCTTTTTGATATATACATTGTCCTTTAACTCCACTTACTGACAGACGTATGACTTGTTAAAGTTGCAATGTTATCCTATGGGAATTTGCATGTATTTTTAACATGTTTTAACATCATTCACAGTATTGTGAATGGCTATTACAGTACGCACTGCAAGCCCATTGGTCCACAGTGTGGACCAATAGGCTTACAGCTGCTACTGTAAGCTATCATTCGGCAGGCAGCTGCATGGTATGCAGGACGGTTTGTGCTGCCCATCAATGATGGGGGGGAGCTTGATGGGCAGGGGTCCTGTGTGGGTGGGGGGGTGCTACTAGACCACCAGGGAGATAGTGGCAAAGCTCATACTGGTGATCAGGCATACAGGCAGGGTGGGAGGACCACTAGACTACCAGGGAATATTTAACATTGTAGAATTACAGTGATTGCAGCATTGGGAGGGAGGGAGGGAGGGTTGAGGTGCCACTAGACTACCAGGGTAGGTACAACTATTTACTGTACAGTGATCGGGGCTATAGAGAGGGTTGGGTCCAATAGACCACCAGGGCAGATGTGGGTGCTTCTGCACAATGTACTGGGTGGGTGGCTGGCCTCCCATGGCCGGCGGCTCCTGTGTTGCGCCTTGCAGTACAGTAGCTTGTCTGTGGGTGGCCACCATTTGAGCCCTTTTTTCATGGCTCAACCTTGCCCATCGGTATGCGACACATCTCAGGGTTCTGCCAGCATATGCATAGCACATTCTGAGCTGAATATTGGGATGCACCGCATATGCATGGGCATGCCCCCGGAGATGCGCTGCATACATTATCGTTGCGCCCCAGTGCATCGGGACTTGCACTGTGCAAGTCCCTCCTCTGCATATTGCCCCAGGTGCATTTCTGGGATTGCATTGGTGCAACTCAGTTCTGTCAGGCATATCCCCTTTGAATATCTGGGCCTATATCTAAATTTTATTTTGCATAAAAGTAATCTTTTTTTGTATGGCTTTTTTCCTGTTTTGTATGGCATTATGCAAGAAAGAAAATCATCTCATGAAAAAAGATTTTTAAAACATGTTAAAAATACATTTCTGGATCATTTTTCCACAATCTAACTGCAGAATCCAGCTATTGGTGTCCTGCTTGGCAAGATACATGTGTCGGTATATTTTATTTCCATGCTATGATTTTTATGTGTTTTCAATCATTTCTTTTTAACAGAAACAATATGATGGCCATATGAAAAAGGAATGTTTTCTCACAAAAGAAGATTACCCCTCATACAAATCAGAATCCTTTTTTGTATGCCCAAATTCCTTTATTGTATGAAACAGCTATCCAAAAGAGCGTACTGTGCATGCTCAGAACCAACGTTTCAAATCCTTATAACTTTGGACTGAGTTAATATTTTTTTTTCTCAAAAAAAAAAAAGGCACCACTCTGTGCCAAGCCCTTTTTACCCTGAAAAGTTCAGACCAAAATTCCAAACCATCTGTGCTCTAGGCAATGACAAAAAAAAACAAAACAACAAACAACAAACAACAGCAACCTCCCCTCATTTTTTTCACTTTTTCTCTATCCAGATTTCAGAATCTGTACATCTCACTGTAAGAAACTTGGCACATCAAGAGATGTTGCCCCTGAGATTGTGCATGCAAACGTCTGTACAAAACCGTTTCATGGGGGTGAAGCTATTAAAGTAAGGCATTTAATATTTAACAGCCCACTCAGCCCTAACTATAGTGTCTCTACCTCACCACGATAATCAGTAGTGTACTGTAGCAGCATATTTGCATTTGTGTCATATGTGGCAGCATGGTATACATGCAGTATATTTGTTCATAGAAACATAGAAACATAGAAACATAGACTGTGACGGCAGATAAGGACCGCTAGGCCCATCTAGTCTGCCCATTTTCCTACCTACAGGATAGGCTGCAGATCCTAGTTAACCAACAGCCTGTTTCTTCCTACCCCCCACAAAAATTGCCTTATGTCTGTCCCATGCATTCTTGAATTCTCCCACAGTTTGAGACCCCACAACCTCCTCAGGAAGGCTGTTCCATGCATCCACTACCCTCTCTGTGAAACAATACTTCCTCACATTGCCCCTGAACCACCCTCCTTCTATCTTTAAATTGTGTCCCCTTGTTCTTGCAAGTCTCTTTTTCTGAAAGATGCTACCCTCTTGGACTTTGTTGATTCCACTGAGATACTTAAAAGCTTCTATCATGTCCCCCCTCTCCCTTCTTTCCTCAAGGGTATACATATTAAGCTCCTTTAGTCTCTCCTCATATGGCTTCTCTTGCAGACCCTGCACCATTTTAGTTGCCCTCCTCTGGACTGCCTCTATCCTGTCTATGTCCTTGCGGAGATGGGGTCCCCAGAACTGGACACAGTACTCCAGATGGAGTCTCACCAACTGTCTGTACAGAGGGATAACAACTTCCTGTTTTCTGCTGATGGTGCCTCTCCTATACATCCCAGTATACCCCCAGCCCTCCCTACTGCCTTCTCACATTGCTTGCTAACCTTAAGGTCATCTGATATGATTACCCCCAGTCTCTTTCTCTTTTGTTGTTGTTACTACCTCCCACCCATTGTGTATTCTTCCCTGGGTTCTTGTTTCCAGGTGCATTATTTTGCACTTCTTTGCATTGAATCCTAGCTGCCATACTTCTGACCATTCCTCCAACCTTGCCAAGTCCCTTTTCATCCTTTCCACGCCTCCTTGTGTATCAACCCTGTTGCAGATCTTTGTGTCATCTGCAAAAAGGCATACTTTTCCTTCCAGTCCCTCTGCAATGTCACTGATGAAGACATTAAAAAGGACTGGACCCAATAATGAACCCTGCGGTACCCCACTAGTAACCCCCTTTCTTCAGAGTGGACTCCATTTACAATTACCTTCTGTGTCCTGTTGTCCAGCCAATGTTTTACCCAGGCTACCACCCTGGGTCCCACTCCCAGGCTGGTTAATTTGACTATTAATCTTTGGTGGGACTGTGTCAAATGCCTTGCTAAAGTCTAGGTAGGCCATGTCCACAGCCCCTCCCTGGTCTACTACTTTGGTCACCCAGTCAAAGAAATCCATTAGATTCGTCTGACATGACCTTCCCGCTGTGAACCCATCCTGCCTTGGGTCCTGTGCTCCACTGGCCTCTAGGTACTCAACTATCCTTTCCTTCCGAAGTGACTCCATCACTTTCCCTACCACAGAGGTCAGACTGACAGGTCTGTAGTTTCCTGCTTCTGTCTTGGTCCCACTTTTGTGAAGGGGAATCACATCCACCTTCCTCCAGTCCTCGGGTACCACACCATCCTACCATGATTTATTAAAACGAGTAGCCAGTGGTTTCACTAGTTCCTCCCTTAATTCTTTTAGAATTCTGGGTGAATTCCATCAGGACCCATTGCTTTGTCCACCTTCAGTTTTAGGAGTTCTTGCAGAACCCTTTCTTCTGTGAAAGGACTGGGATCGACCCCCCTATCAAGAGTGCTTCTGTTAATTGGATTAGGCACTTCCCCCTTCTCTTTTGTGAATACTGAGCAGAAATATTCATTCAGTATTCCTGCTTTTTCACTGTCCCCCTCTGCCCACCCACCGTTCATTCTATTTAGCCTCACTATCCCTCCCTTTGTCTTTCTACGCTCGTTGATGTACCTATAAAAGGTTTTATCCCCTTCTTAACTGAGTTGGCTATCTTTTCCTCGGTTTGGGCCTTTGCTATTCCGTCTTCCCTCCCTGCTTCCTTCTGCCTTAACTGGTACAGCTCTCTGTCCTGCTCTTTCTGTGTTTCCTTATACTTCTGGAATGCTATATTTTTCTTCTTGACTTTTACAGCCACCTCTTTTGAGAACCATAGTGGCTTTTTCTTTCATTGTGATTTGTTTATTTGCTTCACACAAAGGCTTGTTGCCTCTGTGATGGCAGTTTTGATAATTCCCCATTGTTGCTCCACACCTCCTTCTAGCCTGTTTGCTAGTGCTTTTCTGAGGCACTCTCCCATCTTGCCAAAGTCAGCCCTCCTAAAGTCCAGTACCCTCACTTTTGTATGGCTTGACTCTGTAGCTGAGTTTAACGTGAACCACACTGTCTGATGGTCACTTGTCCCCAGATGGCAACCCACTTCTAGATCTGAGATCCTCTCACTGCCCCCGTTTGAGAGTACGAGGTCTAAGATTGCTGCCTCACAAGTGGGTTCCGAAACTAGCTGTCTAATGCCTGCCACCTGTAGAGCATCAAGAATGGCCCTGCTCTTGGATGTGGTTGCAGCAAATGTGCTCCAGTTAACATCTGGCATATTCAGGTCTCCCATCAACAGTATCTCCCCTTTCTCTGCCATTCTAAGAATGCCTTCTATCATATCCTTGTCCATTCCTTCCCCCTGACATGGGGGTCTGTACACAACCCCTATGTGGATTGTGGTGCCCTTTCCAGTCTCCAAGGTGACCCACAGTGCCTCCTCTCCTCCCTGTTTACTCTTTTGTTCAGTTGCTTTTATCCCTTCCTTTACATAGAGAGCTACTCCTCCCCCTCTTCTCCCCTGCCTGTCTCTCCTGTAAGTTATGTACCCTGGTATGTTAACATCCCAGTCATGGTTCTCTGTGTACCATGTTTCTGTGACTGCTATGATATCCAGGCATCCTTCTTCCATTAAGGCCATCAGCTCAGGGAGCTTGTTGCCCAGACTACGGGCATTGGTACTCATTACCCTCCATTTCCGATGACCTTACTCCTTTTGCCCCATCCCTGTCCTTCTTGCCTTTGTCACTTTCTCCATTTACCCCGCCCTTCCCTATTGACACCTCTATGTTGGTGTTTGCTGCACTTACTACCGTGATTATTTGGGAGGGCTAGGATTTTCCTGCTCCTTTCCAGTGCCTCCCTTGGCTAGTTTAAAAGCTTGCCAATGAAGCATTTAAACCTATCACCTAGGATCCTGGTTCCCCTCCCGGACAGATGCAGCCCATCATGCCAGTATAGGCTTGCATCACTCCAGGTGGACCCCCAGTCCCCAATGAAGCCAAATCCCTGAGCTCCACACCAGTTTTTCAACCACTGATTGAATCTCATGGTGCAGAACACCCTAGCCTCTCCAATGCCATAGATGGGTAACACCTCCGAGAAGGTTACTGTGCGTGCTACTTGACTAAGGCCCCTCCCCAATTCCACAAACTCTTCCTGCACTTCTCTAATCCCTTTCTTAGCCAGGTCATTTGTCCCTAGGTGGACAATGACATCCAGCTCCCTCCCCTGTGCAGCTGCTCTGGCAATCCTGAGGATTTGCTTCCTGTCCCTCCAAGCCATGGCGCCAGGCAGGCACCTTAGCTCCCTCTCCCCTTCCTCCCCCAGTTCTACCTTCCTAACAATGGAGTCCCCCACCAGGAGTTGTTTCTTCCCTGCAGGGTCCCCTGCCACCCTCCTGTGGGTCTCCTTTGTGGAGGTTCCCAGCATCCTCCTTGGTCTCCACTGTGGGTGCCTCCATAGAGGAACCACACTTTGCCAGCATGGCATAGGAATTGTGGAGAGGTACAACTGGAGGGATGCGCCTCTGTTCCACCACCCTCACCCTCCCTGAGCCCACTGTGGTCCAACCGCTCCTCTTTCTTGGCAACCTCTGAGGCAATGGCTGTGGCACTGGTGGTCCCTGGATGAAAGAGGAGGCCCCACAAATCCTGGCCAACTCAGCCTGGAGATGAGCAACCTCCTCCCTCAGCCCAGAGAGGTACCTTCAGATGGGACAACACTGCATCCTCCAGAACATCTCCCGGAAGACTGCTGCTCCACAGCCACTGCACTGCACCACTCCAATCATGTCTTATTTCTGGCCCCTTAACTGTTTGCAATCCTTACTCTTTCCTCTGTTTTTTCTCTCTCTCTCTCTTACTTTCTGCCTGTGTGCCCTTTAAGCTCCTGATTGTCCTGTTCTGAGACAAGAATATCCTATATTTCTCAGTAGACCACTTACTTGCTCAGAGGCAGACCTCCAGCAGCTAAAGGGGGCCAGAGAGCTACTCTTGCCCTTCTAGGATGGTGGGTCCTTGGTGGTTCTGTGATCACTCACTTCCTGCCCCTAAACAGGAAGTTCCTGTTGTCAGTCAAATTCATGTGCCTATAAAAATAGAACTAGCTTTGGGTGGAGGGGAGGGAAGGAGGGCAATATAGTCCCAGTAGAGAAGTCCAGTCACACAGCAGTCCTTTCTCCTGGTGTCTTCTACCAAGCTATTAGCAGAAACTTTCTAAGGCAGTCTTTAAATGTTGCTTCCTTCTAGCTAAGCCACTCCCCCTACTTACCAGATCTTTCTACAAGTAATTTAAACCTCACAGCAGTTAAGTCCTTTCAGTCACCTGAGATTTACACCTAGATAACTCTTCAGATACCCATTCAGTTCAGTTAACCCAAACACACACTTTTTTTTTTGTATGTTAGTTTTTTTACCCTAAATTAAAGGTCCAAGTACAAAAGTTCTTCCACTTTAGTCCCAGCAGAGAAGTTCAGTCACACAGCAGTCCTTTCTCCTGCTGTCTTCTGCTAACTGTTCACTCTTGTCAGTTAGCATCATACCTCTCAGCTGCAATGAATTTTACATATAGTAGTGATATGGGGCAGGAGCCACAAAGCACTTGCGCTCAGTGCATCTGTGATGTGCCAGGGCAAATGAGATGCACAGTCCCCAAATGATGGTATTCATAGAAGGATGCACCACAAGATGCACTATGCGCATCCCCATTGTGAATACCACTGAAGCACCATGGTGCAACCTGGATGCACAGAAGCACACTGGTCAACAGAACAATGAATAAGGAGCAAGTCAGCAAGGGACACAGGAGCAATGGGGTAGACTACAGTGGCACAAAGGAGGCTAGTGAACAGCCCGGCAGGGACCGGGCATGGGGCCAAAGGGCAGAGAATGGCCTGCCAAAGCAGACGAGGTGCACACATGAGGATACCTGGCAGCTCCACAGACACACACCCAACACAGGGGACCAACAGGCACAGATTCCACACACAGGGGTGAGTAACAAGGTGTGGCACAGAAGTAGGGGGGCATCGGTCAGCATGGCAGAGGGAGCAATGCATGTCCCAGTGCACAAGAACCCAGCAGGGTGTACATGGGAGCTGCAACACAAGGGGACAGCAAGAATGATACACGCGCCGAAGGCCATTTCCTACACAGGTGGAATATGCCCACAGGCACTGTGGACCAAAAGAAGAGCAGCACAACATCAGGAGACCACCCCAACAGACCAAAACATCATGCACCACACACAGAATAGGGACACTGTGCAAGCCAGCGATAGTGGATGGCCACCCAACAGGTCAGACACAACATGGAGGGCACACAGTGTAGCGTGCATGAAAGGTGGACATGGCAAATGGATGTGCAGCAACTGGGAACAAAGGTACCGCAGAACCCAGTAGGCACAACAGGGCACCAGCACATGGTAGAATGAATTACCACAGACACAGTCATCAACATCAAAAGAGTTACTGTAGCAAATATATGACAAAACAATCAATATATACAATATTAAATAACAATCAACAGGGAATGGGTGGTGTGAGAATTAACATAGCAACAGGAAACGGTAAACATCTAAAAGGGACAGTGGGGGGGGCAGGGGAAGACTGCCAGATGCCTTGATGGAAATGGAGGATAATGATTATTTACAAATGGCAGAGTGGCCTATTGTCCATGATGGGCCACAGCCCACTATCCACCTTTCCTGCCCCCTGCATGCAGCATCCTCACAAGTAGGGTAAGTGTCTGAAGGATCTGCCCCTGCCTCCTGTATATTGGCATCATGGTCCATCTGAGCACCCTCCTCAGCTGGAGCCCTGTTGTCCATAGGAAGATTCTACCACACTTTCTCCCAATCACATCCTGCAGAACTCTCTGTGGACCTACAGTGGGGATATAGACAACAGGAACTTAGTGCCATGGTCCACACCGACCCCCCCGACCACCATGTGAGTGTGCTGGAGGCAGCCCCCAAGGCTATGGCCAACAGCCCACCATGCACACTGCTCACCAGCAACAGGTTGGCACACAGAGCCACACTGTGACCGTGCAATGGTACAGAGATAGCACAAGACCAACATGTGCATGCAGAATGATGCACAGAGGGGCATGCAGCCATGCCCCACACAGCATGTGCAGATGCAAACAGGCTGCAATACTGTGTAGGCCACGTCCGACTACCAATGGAGTACCACAGTGTGCACATGGTCCTGAGCAGAGCACACATGGTGGACGGACACACAGGAGTCATGTACACTGTGGCCATAGAACATGCCACTAAGGCAACACCCTATGGCCTGCTGTGAACATGGCCTCCGCTCCCCTGATGAACACGCAGAGAATGTACATGCAGTACGCTCACTGTCACCCACATGAGAAGAACCTTGGCCTCCTTGACTACAGGCAAAGAGCAACATTAAGTGACAGTAGGTATGCACATCCCCCCCATGACACTCATCAACAACACTGGTGCCAGCATGCAGTGTTAGCTACACCCCCTCTGTGACCCAATCTAACAGCACCCTGGGCAGCATGTGGTAACAGACACCTCACAAGCCCTTGTCCACCATGGCAGTGTGTGGATGGATTTGTGCCATAAGAGTGCTGAAACCACAATGCACTTGCTAATGTGCCAGTGCAGCTCCCCTGATGTGCTCCAAGCCGCACACAGTGACACATGGTGGACACGATCGCACCCCACAAGCAGCATCAGCAGGGCATACCACACATGTGTGCGTGTGTGTGTGTGTGTGTGTGTGTGTTGCAGTGGAGGGTTCTGCAGCCCAGCACACTGCACCATGCCCTCTTAACACAAACCACTGAACACTAGAGTGGATGTAAGATGTTGTTACTTACCTGGGTATGGCACTGCACCCCTGCATGCCTGGGTGCAAGGGCACCAAAATTTGTCAGGATCCTGTCGCTGCAGGTCACTATAGTGGTGCCTGCATTGCTCCCTTGTGTGCTCCACACCTGTCCAGTGCACCAGACGCTGTGCCACCCTCACCCACACTGTACAGCATGGCTCGCTGAGGTCATGTGACCCAAAGAGCTGCCCCTCCAGTGGCATGACAAGTACCACCATGTTGGTCAGCTCCACCTCCCCCTAGTTCATGGCTCTGTGTCCAGCTGCCTGACCACGTGACATATTGTGCAGCAGTGCTGTGGTGGCAGGTCTGCACAGTACAAGCAGCAGGTGTGCAATGGCCTATTTGCGCCACATGCACTACAGGCCGTCAAGCACTGGACCATGCATTACAGGGTTGCAGCATGACAATGCACAATTGTTGCCTATTGTGTGTCATAACCACACAGTATGGGCAGGAGGCCAAGGTCAGAGGGCTTGGCCAGGTCACGCATTTGCAACACATGTGGAGACACCATGTTGTGAATGGCACACATTGACACACACAGTGCACTGAGGATGGTGCATGCTGACAACATGCACTGTGATCTGCTGGGGCACATTGACCCAACATCATGGACTGCCTGCTCCTGGAGCTGTGTGGGTGGCTGTTTGTGCTTGTCTGTGTCTGTAGGTTAGTTTTTGTTCATTTACATATTTTTCTGCTGGGAATACCTGTGCCATTCTTGCACACAACATTGGTGAAAGTCTCCTGGACTGAATTTCTGCAAATCGCCATCATCGGGTTACTATCAGCTTTTTCATTTTAAATCGGCTTTCTTGAAGCCTCCCCAAGGAAGCATATGCCTTACAACTAGTCTTACAAACATGGTGATGCTGGGTCCTGCAACTGAATCAACATTTTCAACATTCTCATCTGACCACTCTTAAAGCAACTGCACTTGTGGACTTTAAAGAACAAAGGAATTTTAACACATTTTGTGACTGAATCAACATTTTTGTCTGACCTTTTCCAAAGGTATTGTACTTGTCTCTGAGGACTTTGAAGATCAAAGGAAACATACAGACAAAAGGATTTCACACATTGCATATGCCTACTGTCTGACCTACTCCCAAGGTATTGTACTTATCTCTGAGGACTTTGAAGAACAAGAAACATATAGACAAAAGGATTTACACATTGCATATGCCCAGGCCACAGTTTATCACCTTTCAGGAACTTTAACATATTATGTGATCCTGGATCTCAACAGTACTATAGTACTTCTCTTAAACCCTCTGGCACCAAACCCTCCCAGTCTTTTTTTTCATTTTCTCTGTACTTGCCATAGTGCTTAGCTATCCACCTAGCCCACTAAAACTGCACTCCACCACCCTCCTATTGCTCGCCACCCCACCCCACCCCCGACTGCCCAGCTCACACTACTTTGGCCTCTCTCCTGCCTCAAAATACTTTGGCTTAGTTCCACCACCTGTTCCTGCCTCACCTCACCCTCCTTTTCCCTTTATGCCAACTCCCCCTTCGCTACCCTACCCTCCACCTACTCTCACCTTTCTATACTACTACCCAAACATTGTACCATGGCTTTACTCTGGAAGTCTTAAACAAATATTACCCAATTAATACCTGGGTAAAGAGCCATATTTCCTAATTGAAACTGCCACATCATTATAACTCACTAACGATCACCCTCTACTGGGACCCAGAAGACAATCCAACCATCTTAAAAAGTACAAGCAGAAACTCACTCCAACCTATTATGAACTACGAATGGCATCGCTGAAACTCCTGCTCCTCCTACTTTTAATATCTGGTGGGATACACCCAAACCCTGGTCCTGTTGCACTGAAGCCGACAAAAACAGGGAAAGTTGGTAGTGGTCTCTCCATTATCACTCTAAATATCTGCAGCCTCCTTCCCAAATTGGCATCTCTTCAAACTCTCGCTGGACAAAAAAACCCTGATATACTAGCCATTGTGGAAACCTGGCTATCTCCCAGCACCCCGGATCATGCGGTCTCGCTTGAAGGCTACAATCTTTTCAGACTCGACCGGGCAAGCAAGAAAGGTGGGGGCTGTGCTATCTACATAAAGGACAACCTCTCCTGTCAATGCGGCAGCTTCACCCCCACAAATACGCAGATGTAACTCCTCCCTATCAAACTGCTTCTTGGTGCACAAAGCAAAGTTCTCACAGTGGCCGCAGTCTATATCCCTCCAAAAGACCACCGTGCCAGTATTAAGTCTGTACTTGATTTTGTTAGTCTGCAGCCCTCTGAAAATGAGCTCCTCCTCCAACATAAACTGGCTCGCCTCTGACACTGGCTCTTACAAAGATGACATCCTAGCAGCAAACCTGACTCAGATGGTAACCTCCCCCAACCGGAAAAATTACAAAACTGGTACAAGCACCCTTATTGACTGGGTTCTCACAAATCACCCTGACCAGATAAAAAACATTAAAGTCCTCCCTGACTCCCTCAGTGACCACTCCCCAGTGTCCTGTACCTGGTCTAATAAATTTCTCAAGCCACCCCCCAAAGTTATAACAAGCAGAGTATTGCCTTATGGGAATCTTATCAAGTTGAAAACCCATCTCCTACAACAGGACTGGACGCCAATTCTTGAATCAACTGATATTAATACCACACTAGAATACTTCATTAAATCTTTCAACTCTGCATGTGACTTATACGCCCCAGTAAAAAACGAAATCAAAGCGCTATCAAATCCATGGATTACTGCCAAACTACTTGCCAAGCCTCAAGGTTGGACCACCTCTGGGCAGTTGCCAGAGACACAGGCTCACCTCATGATACCCTAAAATACAAGCAGGCACGAAATAGATGTACCTCACAAATTAGGCAAATGAAGAGCGCTTATTTCAAAATGCCCTTGAATCCACCTGGGGTGATGGAAGAGCTTTTGGGACAACATCCGAAACATAATGGGTGAACAATCAAAATCGTCACCTACCATTATGAAAGTTAATGGATCCACCACTCTTGACCCAAAGTCTATTGCAGATGCGCTTAATAAGACATTCACAGACCTTAGTGGGGTCCTCCCCAGATTTCTTCTCGGACTTACCTGTGCCTAGCCTAGTATCACAAACACCCTCGTGACAAACCACAATTTTACTTCAAGAAAATCAAAGTGCACGGCACACAAGTACATAAGAAAGATCTGCTCCAAATCCAGAACAAGTAGTGACACGCTAGATCTAAAATCCTGCTCTCACCCTGGATGAAGTAATTCACCCCCTTGCAAAAATTCTTAATCTGTCACTTTGCCAAAGTCAATTTCCCAACAAATGGAAATCTGCCATAGTTACGCCAGTGCACAAAGGGGGGACAAAACCTCAACAGGAAACTATCGACCAATATCAATACTCCCTCCCCTCTCCAAAGCACTTGAACGAATAGTGGCAGACCAACTCTCTGATTACCTGGACAAATACAATCTACTCTGTAATCAACAGCACGGCTTTAGGAAAGGACATAGTACAACAACAGCCTTACTTGATTTCTCTGGAGAAGTCCACTCAGCCCTGGACAAAGGGTGCCAAACAGGTGCAGTCTTTATCGATCTTACAAAAGCTTTCGACACAGTCCATCATGGCCTACTTACCTCCCTACTTTCTAGCCTAGGCCTGGCCGAAGGTCCTTGTGCTTGGGTAAAAAGTTACCTGTCCAATCGGTCACAGGCTGTAAAAATCTCTAATGAACTCTCCGACTTCAAACCAGTTCTCTCGAGTGTACCACAGGGATCAATTCTAGACCGCCCCTCTTTAGCCTGTTCCTTAACTCCTCCCAGATATCTGCCAGGAGAAAATAATCTTATACGCTGATGATGCTGTAATTCTCTCCCACAAGGATCCAAACTCCTACAAAAGCCTGCAACTTGCTTTCTAGTGTTGAAAGGTGGTTCCTGGATAGTAAACTTGTGCTAAACCACAATAAAACAAAAGCCATGCTCTTCTCCAATCACCAAAACAAAAATAGGCATACTCCACTCACCATACAAACCTCTGCGGGAATTACACTGGACCAAGTAAATACTTTCAAATACCTTGGCATCACTTTTGACCAAGGGCTCACCTTTGCAACCCACGTTGACAACACTGCGAAAACAGTGAACCAACGCCTTGGAATACTATTCCGTAACCGTCAATTTCTAAATCAAGCGGCATTGAGAATAGCTATACAGAGTACCATAATCTCAATCATTGACTATGGCCTTATTATTTATGGCTCAGCTACCTCCACTGCTCTAAGGCGTATCTCAATCACTCTAAATAAGGCCTGCTGGCTCCTCAAGGGGCTCAAAGACTGACTCACACGTGTGATCTGTACTATGAATCAGGCTGGTTGAACCTATCAAATCGTCTTATTTATCTCACCTGCACAATGGCAAAAAAATCTATCTTGGGACTGACTCCATTATGTATTCAAAACCTACTCCGACTGAATCCTGGCTCACGACCCTCCACCAGATCTGAACGCCAACCTTTCCTGGTTCCGAGATGCCGGACTGCACAGGGACAAAGATTTTTCACAGGCCCCGACATGGTTCAATGCGCTTAGTCCACCTACTCTATCCTCAACCTCCTTGAAGCTTTCAAATCCATGCTCTATGCCCACCTCACCACCACTAGCAACTGTGATTGCGCTAGATAAAGACTACTACTCCTCATGTCCATCCTCACATCTGAGGCCTCTTCCTCCCTGACTAATGAACCCTCTGGTACCTCTACTACTTCCTGTCTCCCACCCAAACTCACTCCCCCTTTTTCCTGTCCCTCTCACTTACTCTCCGCCACCACCTTCCTCCTCTCTAGCCTCCTTTGCGCCTAATGATCACCTCTCCTGGAAGTTTCCTTAACCTCAAAATTGTCTACTTGCTTGAACCTGTTATAGCTTGTTTTTCTATGAAACTTAAAAACGTTACTGCCTTAAACTGTTAATAGCAAATTTATGATGTAACTTTCCTGTGTGGTTTTACCTGTAATGTGTATCGTGCTTTGTTAAATGTTCTTTGTGACGTGGAACCTTTGTAAAAGAGCCCTGGCTCAAAGGTATTAATTCCTAGACTAATAAACTAAACTAAATCATACCAATGCACCATGCCCTCACAACGATTCATGCAGCACAGATCCAATAGCGCATGAAGACTGATATACGCTGCTGAGATAAATTGCGCTAATGGCAACACATAACAGGATGTGCTATACATGGTATGCCACTGACAATGCATTGCACGTGCACGGGGATGCACTGTGCAACATGTGCTGTATTCAGGAAATACTCCAAATGTGACTGCGCATGTGCAGGAATGTGCCATACCGGGATGCACCCAACTCATTAATTGCACATTGCTGATTGAGATGAGCAGGGGGCAATTATGCAATTCACTAACAATGCTCCCAAATCAGCTCATTGCCAAATTTAGGGGCATCTCACCCACTTTGCATCTCATTACAGTTGCTCCTAACCTCATTTGCATGCCCTGGGACATAAAAGCTCCGAAATGTGCCTCCCAAATCCACAGGTGACTAACAGGTATTGCAACCTTGAGGGTACAGTAGGTCTGTTTACATTATACCATGTACAGCCTATCAGCATCATCTGACAGTGAGGTTTTGCGAGCATCCAGGGGGCTGTGACTGTGCAACAGCCAGCCACATTGCTGACGCACATCCACAATTGCCTGAGCTGTGCTGATGCAAGCATACTTCCACCCACAGAAACCACAATGTCCTAACAGGTTGGCACCCATAACAGCAGCTGACGTGGTCAGTGTTATTCAAAATATAAAACAAAATGGAGCACCAGGGCCTGATGGTATTACTCCTATACTCTGAAAGAAACTATATTCTAAGTTATCAGGTCCATTAGCATTGTTATTTAATGCTTTGCTAAATGAAGGCAAGACACTACAGGAATGGAGGATAGCCACTTTGACCCCAATCCATAAGGGAGGTAGTAGAAGCGGAGCCAGAATTATAGACCAATAAGCTTGACCCCTGTAACATGTAAACTCTTAGAAATACAGCATTAAATAACATCCCATTTATTAAAATATAGTCACCTAGAAGCTACAAAACATGGTTTCTTCCCAGGAAGATCATGCCTCACAAATCATCTTCAATGTTTTGAACCGGTAAGCTCAGCTTTGGACAAAGGTTTACCAGCTGACATAGTCTTTTTTGACTATGCAAAAGAGTTTGACACCATATCACATGAGGTGTTAATTGATTACCTAATTAAAATTGATCTTCATCCTAACATTATCAACTGGGTTATATCATGGCTGGAAAATAGGCAACAGTGGGTAGTACTCAGAGGCCATATGTCATCTCTTGGGGCTGTAACAAGTGGGGTAACCCAAGGGTCAGTCTTGGGGCCTACCCTTTTCAACACAATTGTTGCATCCACGCAGTCACCCATGAATATATGGCTTAGCAAGTACGCTGACGATTGCAAAATAGGCAGAATTATTAATAATAGGCAATCAGCTCAGGAATTCCAAAGAGTGCTACAATCTTTGGAGTCCTGGGCAACTGAGAACAAAATGAGCTTCAATGCCAGCAAATGTAGGGTAATGCATTTGGGAGGTAATAATCTGGGATATGAATACCCGTTCAATAATACAGTATTTCAATCAATGAATAGTGAAAAGGATTTAGGTATTACAGTGTCAAAAAACCTATCCTTTGAACAACACACAAAGAATACAGTCAAAAAGTGTCATGGTATCTTGGGTTGTAGTCTCAGAAATATTAAAAGGAGGGAGTCGGAGGTATTAGTTCCTCTCTATACCAGTCTTATTAGGCCACAACTTGAGTACTGTTCACCATTTTGAGCACCCAGCAATCTAGGATGCCAAAAACTAATTGAAGGAATTCAGAGAAAAGTGACCAAGAAAGTCAGAAATATGGCTGAACTGACTCATACAGACAGACTACAACATCTTAAACTATACTCAATGAACTACAGATGGCTAAGGGGAGATTAATACTTAACTTACAAAGCAATGACTGATAAATTATTGATGGAGACCACAGGCATAGTCAAGCAAGTAAATAATAACAACACCCGGTCATACAAATTTAAAATAAAGTGGGACATAAATAGGACAAACAAACATAACTTTTAGTGCCCTCACAGGATAATCAGTGAATGGAGCATCTTGCCAATGAATATTGTGGAGAGTGATACCTAGACTATGTTCAAAAACAGATTAGATAAACATATAGGCATGCAAGAATATTTTTACCACCATTGAAATGGTGGTGAGTTCATAATAGGTCTCAGCCTCTGAACTCATAACATTATATGATTCTCTGAGAGGAAAATGCTGCAGGATGGAAACACTTGAACTTTATTGATGATGAGGACAGGGCACTGCTGGAGGCCTACTTCCCTAGGCAGAGCATCCTGTCTGGCACGGGTGGCAGCTAGCAGCAAAGGGGCCAGGCCTGGGAGGAGGTTGCACAGCATGTAAATGCCCATGGCATTTACAACCAGACCTCACAGAAGTGCAGAAAGCAATTTCATGATGAGAAGTGGAGGGCCAAGGAGAAGATGGCCACCTTCAGGGCTTCTCTAGTGGTGACAGGGGGTGAGCTGCAGACAACGGTGCACCGCTCCCTGAATGAGGAGAGGCTGGTAACCAGCATGGGCCAGACCACGGTGATGAGTGTTCCGGGTGGCAGTTTCCAGACTGTTGGCAGTCTATCGCAGCACTGTGAGTACACATATCCCAAGAACTGTGCTGGTCTGTGTAAGCGTGCCATAGTTTGCCTGACATGCCCCAGCATGGCCCACTACGTGCCCATGTGTTGGTGTGCACTGTGCTTGGTGCCATGCATCCACATCCATCAACAGTATGCTGCAGATACATGACATGCCACCCCTGTGCAGCACCTTAGGGGGGCACTGTGGGTGTGGGCAGTCGCTTGGGTGTTGTACCCATGGGTGGTGAGCAAGGGGAGGATGGCCTGTCCCACATATGTCCCTGTGTGCCTCTACTGGCCACAATGCATGTCTGCCTATGCTGGTGCATGCCTGTGGCAGTGTCCCCATGGGCAGCACTCACCCGTGTGGAATGTTGGGCAGACCTATGGCACATGTGCACGGCTCCATGTCCATACATCTCTGTAAACACCATTTACACATGTCAGTAACCATGACTCCCTTCTCTCTTTCAGCTCCTTTACACCTCACAGGTGCTGTGGGGTTCAGTGAATTCCCTGACAACCAGGCGGGGAAGGAGGCTGGACCATCACACCGCACCACAGCTAGGGCTGTGGTGGATGCCATGCCGGGTCCGACCAACACCACCACAACCACAGACATGGCTGTGGATGGTGGAGTGACATCAAACCCCCTCCACATCCAGTGCCACGGATAGTGGCCATGGCAGCACATGGTTGCTCAACCTACTGGGTCTTGCTGAAGAGGACCCCATGGACACAACCAACATTGCTGATGACCTGCTGGTGCTGGCATCCAGAATGGAGGGGGCGTATAATGACAGTGATGGTGCCGCCACACAGATTTTGGGGGACATGGTCTGGCCCAGGCACCTGTGCATACACATATGGCACCATGTGGTGTTGGCGGTCCTGTGACCCAAACACACCCACAGGGCCTACACAACCACCCATGGTAGTGGTTGCTGGTGGCCCTGTGTCCTGTGCTGCTGTGGGGCCTGGGATTGCCAGCGCTGTTCAGCATGATGCTGTGGAGCAACAACAGGTGGTAGGGGACTATGACGTGGGTGTCCCCTGGCATGCAAAGGCAGCCAGTGCCCAGTCCCCACCCATACAGTGGCCTGCTGTGCAGTATCTGCCTACAGAGGATGCAGCACAGCAGGCTGGGACACCACCTGCCCAATGGCACCTCCCCCTGTTGCATCCCCTGCTGATGAGGTTGAGGGCTATGCATGCCTCCTGCTGGACACCATGGAGGGGCAGGCATCCCTCAGGGCAGAGCTGAGGGGCATTTGGACACAGCTGGTCATGGAGCATGAGTCATCAGCTGCGTGGCATGCCCAGATGCTGACAGATGCATGCCAACTGTGGGTGGGCATGACTGCTGCACTGGAGCAGATTGCACTTGCTGTTGAGGGGGTGAGTGCAAACAATGCATCACACAGCCACCAGGCTACCAGCTGCACCCCCAGGAGTACCTCATGCACCTCCAGGTCACAGTGAAAGGTGACCCCATTGCTACTGACACCATTACCATACCTAGCCTTCCCTGACACCCCCAAATCCAATCTGGGTCTTGGGGATGACACACCAGCAAGCACCCATCCATGGGTCTCACCGCAGTACCCCACCAGGGATGGTGGACAGCCCCTCCCCCCCAGGCCAGTGGTGCTGACTCAGTGACCACTAGGGAGAGTGTGACCACCCACATGTCCATGGTGGCTGTGGTGCCTACCATTGATGCCTGGGTAGACTGCCCCCATGGCCCCTGTAACCTGCACCCATTGTGGTACACACACCAGGCTGACAGTGCCTGGGGCAGCATGCTGTGGCACACGTCTGCCCCGGTATGACACCTGTGTGGTGCACTGTGCATAGCTGGGGCCACAAGTGTTGTGCCATGTGGCATGGGCATGATGAGTGCGGCCCTGTGCCTGATGTGCCTGTGGATGTACACTGATCCTTGCCATCCCCTGCACATACACCATGTTTCCCCTGTCTATGTGTGGCCTTCGGTGTGTGCGTGTCTGTGCATTGCTGCCACCCCTCATGGGTGCACTCCACACCCACTGTGTGGTAGTTGTCTGTGCATGTGAGTGATATTCCCCACCCACACCTGGGGTGTGTGTGAGTGGATGGGTGTGTGTGTGTGTGTGTGTGTGTGTGTGTGTGTGTGTGTGTGTGTGTGGCTGCTAAGTGTTGTCCACCTGTTATACTCAGCTTCAGTCATGAAATGCTCCTCCACTATGGTGTTTCTGTGCTGCCAGAACCTGGCGACCAGACTAGGGTCCCTGCGAGCCAGAGGCAGCTGTCCACCTCCTCCATGATGCCCCTGCTTCACTCCATCCTCCTCCTCCTCCTTCTCCCCAGAACTGTTGCCCTCCTCAGCCTGGACAGCTATTCCATGGTCAATAGCCACATTGTGCAGCATACAGCAGGCCAGGAATATGCCACAGGCCTTCTTTGGGCTATACTGTAGTGCACTACCAGTCCTATCCAAGCACCTGAAGCACATCTTCAGCATGCCAAAGACCCACTCAGTGATGGTGCATGTAGCGAGGTACGCCTTTTTATACCGCTCCTCTACCTCTGTGCCAGGATGGCAGTAGGGGATGAGAAGCCAGAGTCAGAGGGGATACGCTGCATCACCTGTGGGGAGACAGAGCAGTTAGTTAGTACCCCGCATGCATGTCCATTGTGTACCACAGCCCCCTCACCAAATCCATCATTGCTTACTGGTGCAGCTACTGCCTGTCCACCTCTGTCCCTGTGGCCCAGCTCCCAGTTTGACTCCTTCCCCCATGGTGGGACAGTGCATTCATGCTCCCACCAGTGATTGCAGTGATGTGTCTCCCTCATCTGCCCTGCACCTATCCATGCCCACATCAATGGCTGTCTGCTCTTGTCCAGTCCAGCAGAGGTGGCAGGGAAGGTTAAGGAGAAAAAGGTAGCATTCAGGAAGTATAAGGAAACACAGAAGGAGCAGGACAGAGAACTGTACCAGTTAAAGTAGAAGGAAGTGGGGAAGGCAGTCAGAATAGCAAAAGCCCAAACTGAGGAAAAGATAGCCAACTCAGTTAAGAAGGGGGATAAAACCTTTTACAGGTACATTAGGGAGCGAAGAAAGATGAAGGAAGGGATAGTGAGGCTTACTAAAGGGAAGGGAAGGTGGGCAGAGGATGACAGTGAAAAAGCAGGGATACCGAATGAATACTTCTGCTCAGTATTTACAAAAGAAGAAGAGAGGAGGTGCCTAAATCAAAGAATAGAAGCACTCTGGATAGGGAGGTCGATACCAGTCCATTCACAGAAGAAAGGGCCCTGAAAGAACTCTTAAAACTGAAGGTGGACAAAGCAATGGGGCCTGACAGGATTCACTCAAGAATTGAAAGAACTAAAGATAGAATTAGTGACACCACTGACCTCCGTTTTTAACAAATCATGGGAGGATGGTGTAGTACCGGAGGATTAGAGGAGGGCAGACGTGATTCCCCTTCACAAATGTGGGAGCAAAACAGAGGCAGAAAACTACAGATCTGTTAGTTTGACCTCAGTGGTCTGGAAAATGATGGAATCACTTCTAAAGGAAAGAATTGTTGAGTTCTTGGAGGCCAGTGGGGCACAGGACCCAAGGCAGCATGGATTCACAGCGGGAAGGTCATGTCAGATGAATCTAATAGATTTCTTTGACTGGGTGACCAATGTGGTAGACCAGGGAGGGGCAGTGAAGATGGCCTACCTAGACTTTAGCAAGGCGTTTGACACAGTCCCACACAAAAGATTAATATACAAGTTAGCCAACCTTGGAGTGGGTCCCAAGGTGGTAGCCTGGGTAAAAAACTGGCTGGACAACAGGATACAGAGGGTAATAGTAAACAGAGTTTACTCTGAAGAAAGAGGGGGTTACTAGTGGGGTACCACAGGGTTCAGTATTGGGACCGATCCTCTTTAATGTCTTTATAAGTGACATTGCAGAGGGATTGGAAGGAAAAGTATGTCTCTTTGCAGATGACACAAAGATCTGCAACAGGGTTGATACAGAAGGTGGGGTGGAAAGGATGAAAAGGGACTTGGCAAGGTTGGAGGAGTGGTCAAATGTATAGCAGCTTAGATTCAATGCAAAGAAGTGCAAAGTAATGCACCTGGGAAACAAAAATCCAGGGGAAGAGTACACAATGGGGGGTGAGATAATAACTGCAGAAATGGAAAGGGACCTGGGGGTAGTCATAGCGATGGCCTTAAGGTGGGCAAGCAGTGTGAGAAGGCAGTAAGAAGAGCTGGTGGGATACAGGGATGTATAGGGAGAGGCATCACCAGTAGAAAATAGGAAGTTGTTACAGGGGTGTAGCCAGGAGTTTTAAACTTGTACTCAAAACTGATGCACTGTTGCCCCCCTCCATTATGTGAACATAAACGACAATATGCGCTGCCATGCCACATGAACAATAGGCCCGCCTCCCTCCCTCCCCCTGTCTGCCATGTCTGAGTTCAAGTACTGTAATCAGTTTCTTCCTGTAATCCTCTTTCCTTTGTTTTTCTGCCTGCCTGATAAGTTCTTGTTTGGGCATTTGGCTGGTGGCATCAGTGCCCCACAGCGAACAGTAAAGGCAGACGGGCTCAACGTGACACAGACACAATGTGACTCGCAACGTCCTTGCTTTCCTTTTTTGTTGCCCCTGCCTGATTTGTTGCCCCTGCCTGATTTATTTTACTGTGCTCTGCTGAGTACAGTGCGTATGCCTGTCGACACCCCTGAGTTGTTATCCCTTTGTACTGACAGTTGGTGAAACCCAATCTGGAGTTATGCGTCCAGTTCTGGAGACCCCATCTCCACAAGGACATAGACAGGATGGAAGCTGTCCAGAGGAGGGCAACTAAAATGGTGCAGGGTCTGCACCAGAAGACATATGAAGAGAGATTAAAGAAGCTTAATATGTATATACTCGAGGAGAAGGGGGGGGGACATGATAGAAACTTTCAAGTACATCAAGGGAATCAACAGAGTCCAAAATGGTAGCATCTTTCAGAAAAAGAGATGTGCAAGAACAAGGGGGCACAATTTGAAGATACAGGGGAGATGGCTCTAAGGTAATGTGAGGAAGTATTTTTTCACAGAGAGGGTTGGGGATACATGGAACAGCCTTTCTGAGGAGGTAGTGGGGGAATTAAAGAATGCATGAGGCAGACATAAGGCAATTCTAGTGGGAGGGTAGGAGGAAGTAGGCTGTTGGTTAACTAGGATCTGCAGCCTATACATTAGGTAGAGAAATGGGTAGATTAGGTGGCCCAAGCAGTCCTTATCTGCCGTCAAATTCTATGTTTCTGTTTCTATGTCAGCCCTCCATTGCCCAGCAGTTAACCATGCCTGGGTGCATGTGGCACATTCCGCCTGCCACACACACCTGCTGTTCTGAATCACCTCACCTCCTGTGCTGCGTTGTGTTGCTGCACTGCCCCCCTTTCTGCAAATGCCGTCCTGTCGGTGTGCCCATCTCCATCATCCCACCTGGGTGTGTGACCTCATGTAGTCCCTATTGCGGCCCTCACACAAATGCACACCTCCCAACATATGTTGCACCACAGTGTGCTGTTTGAGGACATGTGTGCATGCCCCACTCATACACTAGACCACTGGGCATATACCTAGTCTCAAACCAGTGGCACAGGGTGGATTGGTGCCATATGAAGACATCATGTGTACTCCCAGGGTGTGTGGCGCAGACATTTCTGATGCACTCTGTGGCATTGCACCCCACTTGGCAGTTTATGGGGTAGTACCCCTAATGATTAATGTATGCCATCGCCTCACCACCAGGTGGTGCATGGACTGCCACATGGGTGTAGTCAATGGCCCCTATGACGCCTGGCATGTGTGCCTGCATGCCACCCTGTGGGACTACTGCATAGCTTCTGTCCACTCTGTCGAGTAGAGACTAAAGGAGCTTAATATGTATACCCTTGAGGAAAGGGGGGGGCATGATAGAAACTTTTAAGTACCTCAGAGGAATCAACAAAGTCCATGAGGGTAGCATCTTTCAGAAAAAGAGATGTGCAAGAACAAGGGAGCGCAATTTGAAGATGGGGGGGATGGCTCAGGGGCAATGTGAGGAAGTATTTTTTTCACAGAGAGGGTTGGGGGTGCATGGAACAGCCTTCCTGAGTAGATTGTGGGGTCTAAAACTGTGGGTGAATTCAAGAATGCATGGCACAGACATAAGGCAATTCTTGTTGGGGGGTAGGAAGAAATAGGATGTTGGTTAACTAGGATCTGCAGCTTATCCTGTAGGTAGGGAAATGGGCAGACTAGGTGGGCCAAGGGGTTCTCATCTGCCGTCAAAGTCTATGTTTCTATGTTTCTGTGTGCTTGGGAATTGAATGAACTCCAAAGCATGTGGGAGCAGTGCTGTGAGGAATTGCGAAGGGAGACGGGATGTGGACGGCTGGACTATGCCAGTGGTGTCTGCGGCTGGCCTCTGGAAGGGTTCCGTGGTGATCAGGCACATTGCTTTTGTCACCTTGATCTCCACAGATGTGGCATGACCCCTTTCGATTGATGCCTGTGCAGCTCACAGAGCTGACTCAGAACTGTCTTGTTCAGGTGGTATTGGGCAACTGTTTCTACATCTGTCAGTTGTTCAAATGTTACTCTGGCATGATACCACCCTGGGGCAGGCCACCTAGAGTGCCTTTCACCACCACGTTGGTGGTTAGCCTACTGTATCTCCTCATCCTCGTTATCATGCCGACCATCAGGAATGGTGCACCATCCATTTTGGTGGCTACTCTTGTGCTGCTGCTGGTGTTTCTGATACTACTTCTGCTGCTACTACTATCCTGCAGTCTGCCTGCTGGGGGCTTGCACTTAAGCCTACTTCTTTTCTAATTTATTCATTTATTTATTATACGTATTGGAAGTACAACCCTTTGAGTCAAGGACTCGTTTTCAAAGGCTCCACGTCAGTTCCAATAGATTCAACACATAGACAGCAACACAGATGCAATATGATGACAGGAGGTTACAGAAGTTTTATACTTATCTCCTTAGTGCGCATATGGGTTAATGCGCTGTGTATGCACTGTGTTTGCACATTCATTTTGCTTTGTAAATGGGGATACACCATGTATGCAGCTACACACCCCTCCAGATGCCCCACATATCATTATTTTGGGGGTCCGGCACATCCCTTTTGTGAATCCAGCTCCTGATTTTTACACTCAGATTTACCCTTGCTCCATGAAAGTTTACTAATGTTAATCATAATGTTAGAGCTATTTTTGGACACACAAACTATTAAACATTCAACTAATTTGATAGAAACAGTCCTTAAAACTGAGTACTTTATTGTCACAGACTGGTCCTCCCAGAATCCAGTCCGCACTGTGTTACCAGCTATGAGCTTTCAGACATCGGAATGATCACATTCATATGCTGATACCACCCAGCTTGACTTTTATTAGGAGTACAGTATCTATAGGTTATAATCCCACAATAGCCAGTGCTCACACAGTACAGTAACCATTCCCAAAGGGTGAATGGCCCACCCTTTTGTCACAGCTGAGAACATTTTGATTTGGACAGTTTAGTAGCCTGTCTAGAAATGGAACACGGATGTGCCAGTTACTCATACCTTTAAAAACTCAGTCATAAAGGGCATGAAGTATATAAAAAAATATTTACTACTCCACAATATTTACATATGGTATAGGATTATACACTCTAAAGACTATGGGAATAAAGTACACTACAGAAATGGAAAACAAAACATTTCAACAGATAGAATTCACACAGAATGCCCTCACTAAGCTAACTTCTAAGTAGATAGTTTAAGCTCAACCCTACTGGTGTCAACTGAGTCCTAGCAGACTGCATAGGGATGAACTAGCTTCCAAATCCAAAATAAGACTGACCTTTCATAAAAGAAATACAAGGACAAAGAAATCCCTGGAAGTCTGCCCCCCCCTTCACCTGCATCATCTGCCCTGCCTCCCTAATGTCACACCCTGAAAGGTTCTTTGATCTTTGAGACCACCTCCATGACAGCACAGGTCTGAACTGGTCCTGTGGATTCAAACTTGTTTCCATTATCGATATAGCTCTGCAGGGTGCATCTGATTTTCCCATCCATTTCATTATAGTACACAGCCACTTTTTAATCAAATTGAGTATGATATCTGCATTAAGTTGAATGCCCTTTTGCCTAGGAAAGCAAAAAGGAAATGAATATGCATTTATAGTTCCCCTCATACCTCCCACATTAGCTAAAAAAAATGTATAAAAAAAATAGATAAAAAAAAAAAAAAACATTGACTTGGTGTCACATTTCTGTCTCGGGAGAAAGAATCCTTTGGTGACTCCAAAATGTGTTTTCATGTTAGTAGGTTTGCTCTACTCACTACGTCTCCATTCTCTTACTTGTTGAATTATTATTTATTTATTGATGGCACCCCCCCTTTTCTTTACTGACCCATTGGATACTGCCTGGGCAACCCAACAGCATTACCTTGCTGTGACACACTGAGGTGTCTAATGTACATTTTACAGGACTGCAGCATCAGGCTCCATCTTATCAAAGTGGTATTTTTCCTACTGGTCCTGTGGAGTTGCGTGAGGGGATTGTGGTTCATGGCAAGTGTGAATGCCCTCCCATACAAATATTGTTGTAGCCTCTGCAAAGCCCAGATGACACCCAAGCATTCTTTATCAATTGTGGAATAGACTTTCTCTCTGGGCAGCAGCTTCTTGCTCAGGTACACAACTGAGTGTCCCTCTCCTATAGGCATGACGTGACTCAGAACCACCCTTAGGCTATGATCCAATGCATCAACATGCACAATAGATTTTAGAGAACAGACAAGGCTCATGAGTACTGGTGCCCGACACAATGCCTCCTTCAGTTGTCCACTGAACTTTTTCAAACATTTTTCTTCCTAGCAGGGAGATGGCCATACAACTGTTTGGCACTAATGTCCGGTAGTATATGTCCATCTCTAGAAATGCCCTTACCTTTTACTTTGTAGTCTCTCTCTGGACCATCCCTGTATTGCCTCAATTTTTAGTGGTTCAGGTACCAATGTCCTACCCTGTTCCCAAGGCATGACACCTCCGTCATCCCTATTTGGTACTTCTCCAACTTGACAGTCAGCCCTGCAGGTTCAGTTGGTTGTCCACCTCTGTCTTGTTCCTGACATGATCCTTCCAGGTCTGGCTGTAGATAGTGATGTCATCCATGTACACAGGCATATTATTCTGCTCCAGACAAGATAAAGTCCATGAACACTGGAAGGTTGTTGGCGCAGTGTTCATCCAAATGGCATCACTCAAAACTCGAATAGGCAAATGGGATGATTTATGCCAACCTCAGGGATACCTGTCAATAGCTGTTATGTCAGGTCTATGGTAGTAAGGCACATGGCTCTTCCAAACTTCTCTAGGACCTCATCCATCCTGGGCATGGGTTATGTGTCAAGCTCCATACAGTTGTTGAACCTGCAGTAGTCAATTCAAAACCTAGTGATCTCATTCTGGGCCAGTGTTAACCACTCTGAGAGGATGACAGCATCTACTGAGGATTCCCACTTAACCTCCCCAGGAGCTCTACCAATGGGTCTGCTTTTGTTTCTTCCAGGTAGCTGTACACAGCCAGGACTATGTTTTCCCAGTCATGGTAGGGCTTCATCATTTTTGCATGGTAGATTCACTGCTTGCCTCTCCTGTCAGGTAGTTCCACCACATAATTAACATAATTTAACCTCCTGACCAACAAGTAGGAGGGCCCCACAGGGTCACCAGAAGTTGCATCCATAGAGAATGAGTGGGAACTCCATATTGGAGCCCTAAGGGAGGGTGGTAGAGGACCCTACAGGAAGAGGAAGCTACTCCTGGTGGGGGACTCCGTAGTCTGGGGAGTGGAGCTGGGGACAGGTAGTGAGGAGGAGAGGGAGGTAAAGTGCCTACCAGGAGGCACAGCTCGGATTGATGGAAAGCAGATTCAGAGATTGCTAGGGTGGTAGTGAGGAGAGGGGAGCTGGATGTCATTGTCCATCTGGGGACCAATGGCTTGGCTGGGGACAAGGCAGAGATAGGAAGGGTGCAAGAGGAGTTCAGGGAGCTGGGGAGGAGCCTGGGGCAGATAGCAAGCTCTGTGACCTTCTTGGAGGTCTTGCCTGTCCATGGCAAGAGGGAGGCTAGGGATCCCTGCACCAGGGGCTTTAGCACTTGGTTGGAGAACCGGTGCCGAGAGCAGGGTTTTGGCTTCATTGGGGATCCACCTGGAGGGATATGGACCTGTACAAGGATGACGGCCTGCATCCTTCCAGGAAGCAGACCAATATCCTTAGTGAATGATTTAGATGCTTCACTGACAAGCATTTAAAGAGCTACTGATGCCTCAAAGAAATCTTTGAAAAACATTACAATTAGGTACAATTCAACTTGCATTCCATATATATTTTACATATTTCTCTTCTCTGTTATTAATTACTGAGTAAATTTGTATGACTACATAATTGTTATCCCAGAGTTCCCTTAGCGTCTATCTGCCTCTGCAGCTTACTCCCTACTTCAAGTTATAATCTTGTGCTGTGACATCACAATCTGTTGCCATGGGAGTAACTGTGATGTCACAAGCAGTGCATTATGACCTCAGGTAGGTAGAAGGCAATGGGAATCGATGAACTCTTCAGAAGCTAAGATCCTGTTTTCATGCAAATTACCTCAGTAATAAATAATGGGGAGGAGGAATGCAAAACTAATGTGAAATACTAGCTGAACTGTTTCTAAATATTGTGTTTTGTTAAATTCTCCTGAAGGTGTCAGCTGCTCTTTAAACTAGCTGGGGAGGGGGTGGAGAAAGGAAGCATTGTAAATCATAGTGCCTGCCCCCACTGGATAATGTAGCAAGCATGGAGGACCATAATGTTACAAAATCACCACTGAAAACTGGACTCAGCATAAGGAGAGGACAGGAGGCAGAAGAGGAATAGAGGGGAGGTCAGGAAAAGAGTTTGCCGGAAATGGAGGGCAATGTGTGCAAATGCCACAGCCAGGAGCAAGGACATCCAGGAATCTCTGCAAGTAGCATGCCTCTTGCAGCTAGTGCTTGAGCCAACCTGGGAGGGAGAGCTTTTGGACCTTTACTCACCAACAGGGACAGAATTATAGATGTCAGAGTGGGTGAACACCTGGGATCTAGTGATCATTGCATAGTGTGGTTCAATATAAGTACTGCAATAGAGTCAAGCCACATAAAAGCAAGAGTCCTGGACTTCAGGAGGGCAGACTTCACTAGGATGAGGGGTATGTCTTAGGAAAGCTCTAGCAGAGGGGAGAAAATGTGGGGGAGTTGATGAAGAGTGGGCTAATCTTAAATGAGTTATAGTGGAGGTGACAGACCTATGCATTTGGCAAATAAACAAAGCCAAAAGAAAAGGAAAATCATTATGGTTCTCAAAGGAAGTGGTCGGGAAAGTAAGGGCAAAAAAGTTGTCTGTCAAGAAATATAAGGCAACGCAGAAGGAGTAGAACAGGGCAGTGTATCTTATTAAGCAGAGGGAGGCAGGAAAAGTGGTCAGGAGCACAAAGGTGCAGACAGAGGAAAAAATAGCAAAAGAAGCTTAAAAGGGGAGGACAAAACTTTCTATAGGTATGTTAGTGAAAGAAGAAAGATCGGGGGAAGGATTGTAAGGCTAAAAGGGGAGGAAGGAGATGGAGTGGAAGGGGACCAGGATAATGCATCAGTCCTGAACAAATATTTCTGTTCAGTTTTCACAGAAGACAGGGAAGGGGAGGGATCACAGCTAGGAAACAGGATTGGAAGGGAGGAGGACACCAGTTATTTTACAGAGGAGCGAGTCCTAAAGGAACTCACAAAACTGAAGGTGGACAAGGCAATGGGACCAGATGGGATACACTCTAGAATATTAAAGGAGTTAAGGGAGGTGCTGACAGCATCACTGGCAGCCCTGTTCAACAAGTCACTGGATACAGGAATGGTTCCAGAGGACTGGAGAAGGAATTATATAGTCCCTCTGCACAAAAGTGGGAGCAGGGAGGAGGCTTGAAATGATAGACCTGTCAACCTGACCTCTGTGGTGGGGAAAATTATGGAATTGCTCCTAAAAGAAAGGATAGTGGAGCACCTTGAACCCACCGGAACACAAGATCTGAGGTAGCATAGATTCATGACAGGAAAGTCATATCAAACAATTCTGATAAGTTTCTTTGACTGGGTGACTAGAGAAGGTGATCAGGGAGCAGTAGATGTGGCCTATCTGGACTTCAGCAACACATTCAACACCATTCCACATAGGAGGCTTGTGAACAAGCTGGGCAATATGGGATTGGGTCTCAAGGTGGTGAACTGGACTGGAAATTGGTTGAGGGATAAAATACAGAGGGTGGTGGTAAACAGAGCTAAATCTGAGGAAGGGAGTGTGACCAGTGGGGTGCTACAGGGATCAGTTCTTGGACAAGTCCTGTTTATTATCTTCATTAGTGATACTGTGGAGGGGCTAGAGGGGAAGGTATAGTATGCCTCTTTGCAGATGACACTAAGATCTGCAATAGGGTAGACACTCCAAGAGGGGTGGAAAAAATTATGAAGGACCCAGCTAAACTGGAGGAATGGCCCAGAGTGCAGCAGTTAAGATTCAATGTGAAGAAGTGCAAAATCATGCACTTGGAGAGCAGGAACCCAGGGGAGGATTACATGATGGGTGAGGAGTTATTATTGGCCGCCAAGAGATCTGGGGGTGATCATATCTGATGACTTAAAGGTGGCCAATGTGCCAAAACTGTAGAGAAAGACAGTGGGATGCTGTGGTGCATAGGGAGAGGTATCACCTGCAGAAGAAAAGAGGTGGTGATGGCACTGTACATTGGTGAGACCTCATTTAGAGTACTGTGTCCAGTTATGGAGGCCGCATCTCAGAAGGGGCATAAACAGGGTAGAAGCAGTTTAGAGAAGGGCAACAAAAATTATGCAGGGCCTGTGCCAAAGGTCATATGGGGAGAGACTGGAGGTGCTCAATATGTATGCCCTAGAGGAGAGGAGAAAGAGGGAAGACATGATAGAGACCTTCAGATACAGCACCTAAAGGGAATAAATAAGATACAGGAGGGTAGCATCTTTTAAAAAAGGAGATGCTCTAGAACAAGAGGGCATGACATGAGATTGGAAGGGGGTAGACTAAGGGGCAACATGAGAAAGTACTTCTTCATGGAAAGGGTGATGGATGCATGGAACAGCCTCCTAGCAGAGGTGATGGGGGCAAAGTCGGTAAGGGAATTCAAAACTGCATGTGATAGACATAGGGAACCCTCTTGATTCAAAAGAGGAGGTGAAGCCGATATAAAGTAGGATCTGTGGCTTTTTCAGTATGTAGGGAAATAGGGCAGACTGAATGAGCCTATTGGTTATTATCTGCCATCAAATTCTATCTCTTACAAAATCTAAGGGATCGCCCCTTATCCTAGGACCAAACAGAAGCTGGAAGGGTGAGAACCCTGTGGACTCCTTAAGGAAGTCCCTATATGCAAATAAGAGATGGGGTAAGTACTTGTTCCACTCTCTTGTATGCTAATTGGTGAATGCCCTTAATGTGGTTAAGTGACACATTAAAATGCATGACCAGACAATTAATCTCAGAGTGGTATGAGGAGGCCCTGAGCTGCCACACACCACTCTTTTCTTATCGATTATCCATTAGAGCAGACATAAAATTTATTCCCTGGTTGAATAGAATCTCTTGGGGAACCCCACCCAGCTGAATATCCCCAGAAGTACGAACTGCATTCTGAGCACAGGCCACTAGCTGCTGGACGCTGCCAGAGATACCCTATCCATCTGCACTTATCCCTTTGACTATGTTTTTGGACAGTCATACAATAGGTTTCCCAGCTTTTGGCAAATATAGGATCTGCGTTCCTGACTCCTCGATTTTGACACCATTATGTTTCTATTTTTGGGGGAGAGACATAGGCAGGCCTCCCTTAGGTTGCCCTCTGGGATCCCTTAATACCACCTGATGTCATTTCCCAATTGTTTTTGCTCTGAGTGCATTGTTAGCCGGACACAGACTGATGTGCCCTAGTGGCTGTTTCCTTTGTGGAGCTAGGAATCTAATCCAACAACCATATCCTCAACTACTCTTGTGCAGTCTTGAGAAACTGTTCTATGACAAACAAATACTTGATCTGTTTCATGGAGTTAGACTTTGCACCTCCTAACCAATACTCTAACAAATTGCCTAGTTGACCACACATTTCTGAATAACTATCTCCCAGTGCCTTTTTCAACCCTCTAAATTTTTTGTCTATAGGCCTCAGGAGTCAGTTAAAAACAGTTTAACAAGGCATTTTTCACTTTGGCATGGTCAGTGTCCATCCTGGCAAAGGCTCCTAATGCCTGGCCCAAAAGGAGTGGCACAAAGTTAGCTGTCCAAAAAGCCCTCTCCATTTCAAACTATCCACAAATTTTTTCAGAGGATATTTTAATCAAATCAAGACCATCCCCTACTAACACTTGAGAAACCTTATGAATTAGTTTGAGTTTCCTGGGCCAAACCCCAGATGCCAGGACTTTTAGTATTTGATTATAAACGCTTGATTATAAACTCTCTTTTACGGACCACATCGAAGACCTTCTAAAGAAATTAAGACAGAGGCTTGGTCTCTTTTTTAGGATTAACAACTACTGTACCTCACCAGCAATGCCAAACGATGGCTGGTACAAACTGCATTTCTCTCCTTGGTTGACTATGCTGACTTTCTTTATAGCCACTGCCCTGCCTTGCACCTAGCTGAACTGGATATGTTGTATCTCGAGGCCTTGAAATTCATTACTGGTCTACCTCATGCCACTCATCATTGTGCTCTTTATACAGCCATGAGGTGTCCTTCCCTCCACTTCAGGAGAAACAGAAATGCTTTACTTTGGACTTTCAAAGCCATCATCAAGAAACTTCCCCCATATATCTCCGATAGTCTCCCACTTTGCGAACCTGGAGCCTATGCATTGAGAAGCTCTTCCCTTATTTACTTGAAGGCACCTAGGCTGAAAAATTTCTTGGGAGAATGGTATAAGCTTTGCTCTGCCATCTTTGTGGAATACCTTACAAAAAACACTGAAGCTTAGCTCTCTGATCAGTATATCCTCCTTTAAGACCTTATATGACCATTTAGTTAAAAAAAAATCTGTAACTGAGTTCCTCGCCTCTAAAACCTGCATGTTGGCTGACAGGGTCTTATATGTCCACCCACTATGCTATGCCTCCCAGAGGCCTCCTGCCCTGAGTTATCCCCCTCCACCTTGCCCTTACCTTTCCTGCCATAACTCCTATCCCACCCCTTGTTGCCCCTTTCTGCCCTTATCCTCCCCTTAAGCTACTGCCCGCCTGGCCCCCAGTGAACAGGCCTAATACTCTGAAACACCGAAATTATTATATGCCGTCCCCCAGTTTACGGAAAGGCCATAATTTTCCTGTACCCGAGATGGTCCATTAGTCCAACCTTTCCTTCACCCCTGTATATGTTCACTAATGTTATTCATTTTTGTACTGTACTACTGTTTTCCTTGCATCGTTTGTAGTTGTACATATTGTACATTGTTCGGATTGTGTTGCTATACTTTGTATATCTATGTATCAGGTCCATCTTGTAAATGAGCATGCTCAATGGTGATCGCCTGAATAAATAAAGATTTTGATTGATTGATTGATTGATTGATTGATAGTATTTGACAGTGCTCTCTAGTACAGAATCTTCAGCTCCCTCTTGTGTTGGTGCTGCCTCTTTTTCTCTGGTTCCATGTGATAAGAGTGAAAACAAAACAGCACCAAGCATATGAACAATGGCAAATGAGCAGGAACAAATATAGAGAACATCAAAAAAGCGAACATCAAAACAGCAACTTCACTATATCCCAAATGTAACTCACTATCCAACACACTGATGTTACACTACACTTTCTGTTGGGTGGCTATGCCCCTTGCACCCACTGAACTCTAGAAATAATCTCTGAGACCGCACCAATTTGAACTATATGGCATACATTACCTATCCACAAGTAGGCCTCACTGAATTGACAAAATCTCTTATTTGACAGGTGTGATTATTCCGTCACTCATTTTCACTCAGTTATATTGACTCACTCATGTCATGGGATACCTTTGTCTCCTCTTTCTCCTGTACTTGTTCCTGTCTCATCTGCATTTCATGATGGTTCTGCTTCTCTTACTCTTTTTTCCTCCACTCTCACTTTTTATAGCTCAGCATCTGCTTTTTGCTGCTGCACATCTGACTTCTGCCACTCAGCTTCTGCCTTCACCATAACCAGTGTGAACTCCAACTGCATGATTTCTATCTAGTCTGCTTGCACAGCTGCCCCAGATATAAGCTCTAGCTATTATGCATTCTCATGTGCTCTCACCTGCCTCCATGTTACGACTCTGGCCAACAGTGACCTCTTTTACACAACATCGCAGGTCACTTTTCTGAAAGAGGTTTATGAAGTCTGCTTGTATCTGGCATTCCTCAAAAACGAGCCCTATCCTTCTGCACAGTTACTGAAAATTCAGCAATGTGCATCTTTCATATGGCCAAGACACACTGAGCTTGATTTTAAAAGAGCCCTAAGATCGCTGCAATTTGTGGCAATCAAGGGCTGTGGCACACTGTTAGTGCATTAGGGACAATGCATCCAATTCTATAAAATCAGGGGTCCCTGCACTGAATACCCAGGAGTTGCTGCAACCACAGGGCTGCACCAAATATTGGACGAAACTGTGGAGTTTGACAGGGGGATCTATTATCACGTCATGTGGGAGCATACAAGACCCCTAGAGGTGTGGATGGGGAGAACCCCTGGCTTGAATGTGGTTAGCAGTTCTGCTGGGGCACTGAGTGTGCCATAAGATGGGGGGGGCATGGCAGTAGGTATTGGGAGCAGAGGAAGCACCTGGCAGAGGTGCCATAGGGCATAGCAATACACTCTGTGGCATCTTTTCTATGTGCCTCCTCTGCTACCTATAACTGCCACCATGCCCCCCATGCCCTATGGCACCCTCAGTGTCCCAACAGTCCATGTTTCCCCTCCTTCTTGATCCCATAGCTCACTCTCTGCCCCACCAGGCAGTGGCACAGGGCTGATAGATGACCTCCTGGCTGGTCTAACTTGAGCCCCCTGTTGCAACCATGGTGGAGCTTACAGAATCCCAAATAAGGGGATGTGCATCCCTGCTGTGTCACAAGACCCCTTGCAACCTGGTGCAGGGGCACTTTTGTCACAAGGGTGGCATGGAAGGACTTTGCCACTAGCATCCCAATTTTGCAGCAGCTGGCATTTGAAAATTGGGATCACCATATACTAAGACACGAGGTGCCACTTGCATCATACACCTTTGGTGCAGACACCTTACGTCATAAATTTTTTTCTAAAAAATTGAGCCCATAGTATCTTCTAACTATCTGTTCTTCTTTTCAACAAAATAACATAGTGGTATGAACACTATCGCCTTTTCATACCCTGTGCTGGGACTGGGCAGATAACCTTTCTATTGACAATCATTTTAAGATCCCACCTCTGCCAACTTCTGCCAATTCATTTGTTACAGACAAGTTCCAGAACTCAGTCTGCATCTTGAGGCCAGTTGACACAACCATTTAGACTCCAGAATAGTAACATCAATATGCTACCACCACCCAGCTTGACTCTCGCGTAGGGTGTCTTTAGGTCAGAGTCCCTCCACAGTCACTGCTCACACAGTACAGTGACCTTTCCTAAAGGACAAATGGCCCACCCTTACAGAAATGGAAAACAATACCTTTGTAAAGATAGAAATTACGCGGAATAACCCAGCTAAGCTCTTCTAGATAAAGAGTTGATAGTAATATGACATAGAATAACCCAACTAAGCTATTCTGGGTAAATAGTTGATAGAGTAATAATCATTGCATTGTTATCAGTTAGTAATCACAAGTTAATAATACTGTCATATAAGGAGTTGGTAAGAAAGCTCTAATAGCACATTAATTTCCTACAATGACCAACAGTCAGTCTCTCAAAGATAATTTGAACTAAGCAGCAAAAAGTAATTTTGCCCACAACATCTTGTTTGAATAGTCTAAAAAAAAGTGAGCAAAAAAAGGGGGGCAATCATTACTACAGTACATCTCAACGACTTTTGGAACACGCACATGGCCTCTTGCCTCATAATGCACCCGAGGTATTCATTAATCCCCAATAATCGTACACCCTGGAGTGGGTTATTGTTTATATATTACCAAGTATGAAAGCCAAGTATTAACAGGAAATTGTTGTAATCTTACTTAGGCTGTAGTATGCTGTATTATCATGCAAAACCCCCAGGGGATCGCAGTGTTTCAAAAATACTGATAAGGGGGAATTTCTTCATTAAGACCAGCATGTGACATGCTTTGCATGACAAAGATTCACTGACATCCTCTCTGTTCTAACTTCTTTCTATCACCTCCTCTGGGATGTATGTAAATGTGGCTAAATGCCATGTATTTCAAGGAACATATATTTGTGCACTTCTTTAAGTTATTTAGCAACACTACTGTCACATTTCTCATTGAAAACAGCCTGTAATTGTTCCTGTATATACAGTATATCTTGAACTCCATATTCAATGGGGGCCAGATGCACAGCACATCCAGTTGCACTGCCCAAAAAGTTGCACCGGTGCAACCAAATGGTATATTCAAACAAGATGCGCGATTCCACCACATCATGCATCCTGTTTGAATATCGCGACTTAGGTGGGTAGCACAACAATGCGCCGGCACATCCCGGAGATGGGCTGAATACTGCCAATGGGGGATGCACAATTTTCCAAAGTGCAATATTCAGCCTGACTATGCAGATGAGCCCATTAGGCATGCAAGGTACAAGTGGGCCTCTTAAATGCTTATTATGGGCCCATTTGCATCTCATTGACATGGCTGTGGCCGATAGGATGCGCTGAGCCAGCCTACCCCTGCCCCATTCCTCGATGTACAGAAATGTAAATGTCAGACCCTGTTTCCATAGTGTAGTGCCCCCCACCCAGCTCCATTCCCTGATGTATATGTAAAACAAAGACTCCATTTCTGTGCAGTAGTGCCCCCCAACCAAGCCCATTCCCCGATGTACAGAAATGTAAAATCCAGACCCCTTTTTCATAGTGTAGTGCCCCCCATCCATCACCTTTCCCTGATATAGATAAATGTAGAACCCAAACCCCATTTCTGTAGTGTAGTGCCTCCCCTACCCTTACTTCATCTCTGATCCCCAACGCTAATTGCAAACAACAGAACAGGCACCGTAGGTCCAGGATCCCGGTTCAACGTACAGTCCATAATCAACCCAAGACCAGGAACCTTCTGTGTCGTATAGCCCATATCCGAACACATTTCTATTGTGTAGTGGCCCCCCCACTCTGGTAGGCAGACCCCCTCCATGCATCCCCCAAACCCAACCCATGCCAATGACTGGCATGGCCCTCCACACCCTGCCACGGCCAGCTGCTGACTGATCATTGTGCAAGCTCCTACTGTACATAGGACAAGCTCAGTTAAGCTTGTCCTATATACAGTAGGAGCTTGCAAAATTACCAGTCGGCAGCTGGCCATGGCAGGGTGTGGAGGGCTATGCCAGTCACCAGTATGGGTCGGGTTGAGGGGTGCAGGGAGGGGGGTCTGCCTACTGGGGTTGGGGGCCACTACACTATGGAAACGTGTTTGGATATGGGTTATACACTGCACAGGGATCCTGGTCCTGGGTCAATTATGGACTGTACATTGAACCGGGATCCTGGACTGGCGGTGCCCGTTCCATTGTTTGCGACTGAGTTGTGGATTTTAGACAGGGCGAGGGTGGGGAGGGCACTACACTATGGAAACGGGTTTGAGTTCTACATTTATGAGGGAATGGGTCTGAGTGGGGGGCACTACACTATGGAAAAGGAGTCTGGGTTTTACATTTCTGTACATCGGGGAATGGGGCTGGGTGGGAGGCACTACACTATGGAAATGAGGTTTGGGTTCTACATTTATGTTCATCAGGAACTGAACTACGTTCGGGGGGGGGATGACACTGGACTACCAGGGATGACAGGCTGCCGTGCAGCTGTCTGTAGTACCACAGCATGTCTGTGGGTGTCAAGCCAAGTTAGGCATCCTTTTTCCATGTCTAACTTTGCGACACTCATCTCCTGCGCTTGGGTGGCCCATTCTCTCTAAATATTCTGTTGGGAGGAATATTTATGGACACACCCCCTTTACTTGGGCAGCCCATCTGCCCCTTTTGATTATGGGATTTTGGTGCAAGTTTTGAGGTGGGCGGCTCATCTTTGTTTTTTTTTCTGAGATGCACTGCCCATCTTTTTTGAAAATGTGGGCCCTTATTCTTAACTGAATGAGTGGTGTTACTAATGTACAATTTTTTACAGCTACACCAAGTGCTGTATACTGCATAGGAACTTCTACAAGTTAGCAAGTGTTTAATCTTGATTGTTCTATTTTCTAGCACAGGGTGTTTAAAAAAACAGCATGTTGCACCATACTTGCATACTGGGCAATTCCTCAGTTGGAAACCTTTTTTTTGGAGGGGGGGGTCCTTTATTCTTTTGCTTTATGTGATGGATTAATGAAGAGGCTATGGGTTAGGATGTCAGAAATATTTTTACATCTAGAATAAGTTAATAGTGGTGCTTCTCCAATAGTTTCTCTAAGTTTGGGGTCACAGTGCAGAATCTCCAATTATTACAAACAATTAGTACTAGTGATTTTACTTGAAATGTGATTGCATTCAGGAAAAACAAACTTTTGTTCTGTTTGCTGCATTTCTTAGCTGTGGGCTTACAAGAGAGCTGTGGTCTTCTGCTAATGCATTTGCAAAATCTATCCACAAAAGTAGTTATCTTGCACCCCACCCCCATGCTGACATCTAGTTACTAAATCATGTGCATAGCATCTAAATATTTGTTCAGTGGAACAGTTTATTTGCAGTTATAACATAGAAACATAGAATTTGATGGCAGATAAGGACCGCTTGGCCCACCTAGTCTGTCCACTTCCCTACCTATTGGATAAGCTGCAGATTCTAGTTACCCAACAGCCTACTTCCTCCTACTCCTCACTATAATTGCCTTATGTCTGTCCCATGCATTCTTGAATTTCTCCACTGTTTTTGACCCCACGGCCTCCTCAGAAAGATGGTTCCATGCATCCATAGCCCTGTCCATGAAAAAATACTTCCTCACGTTGCCCCAAGCCTTTCCTCCCATCTTCAGACTGTGTCCCCTTGTTCTTGTACATCTCTTTTTCTGAAAGATGCTTCTGTCTTGGACTTTGTTGATTCCCTTAAGGTATTTGAAAGTTTCTATCACATACCCCCTCTCCCTCCTTTCCTCAAGGGTATACTTATTAAGCACTTTTAGTCTCTCTTCGTATGGCTTCTGTTGCAGACCCTGCACCATTTTAGTTGCCCTCCTCTGGATTGCCTCCATTCTGTCTATGTCCTTGCGGAGATGGGGTCTCCAGAACTGCGTGCAGTACTCCAGAAGGGGTCTCACCAACTGTCTGTACAGAGGGATAACAACTTCTTGTTTTCTACTGGTGATGCCTCTCCCTATACATCCCAGTATCCCCCAGCCCTCCTTACTGCCTTCTCACATTGTTTACCTACCTTAAGTTCATCTGATATGACTACCCCCAAGTCCCTTTCCATTTGTGTTTTTATTAGGACCCCCCCCATTGTGTACTCCATTTTAGGGTCCCCAGAGGTACTGATTGGTCAAAGCTGGCAGTCCAGAACCAAAATGGTGGTGATTAACAGAAAGTCCATGCTGCAAAGGAAGGCAGGCTAGACAAACCATGATGCCAAAGTGGTTTCCTTCTTCTTTTGCACTTCCTTTTCTGTCTAACACAATGGGGATGTTGCTTCAAGTATTGTATCCTTAATGCTTGCCCACTTTGCCTGTACCTCCTCACCTGTGTTTCTTTTTGCCAGGGCTAGCTTAACTCTGTTGGCCATCTTATCAAAGTCAGCTCCTCTGAAGTCCCATATTTTTGCCTTGGAATGGGATGATTTAGATGTAGTAGCCAAATTGAACCATACCATGTGATGGTCACTGGCCCCCAGGTGACCTTCTACCTGGAGATCTGTGATCCCTTCTTTGTTAGTCAGTACTAGATCTAGGATAGCACTGTCTCTTGTGGGTTGCTATACCAGTTGTTTGAGGCCCTCCCCCTGCAGGAATCCACTATGAGTCTAGTTCTGGCAGATGTTCCTGCTGGTATTGACCAATCTGTACCTGGCATGTTGAAGTCTCCCATTATCAGAACCTCCCTTTAGCTGTCATGTTTTGTATATCTTCTAACAGTAATGTGTCTATGTCCTCCCTCTGGTCTGGGGGCCTGTAGACAACCCAGTTCTTATGGCTGTCCCATTTCCTGTTTCCAGGGTGACCCACAGTTCTTCTGGCTCCTTATGTGTATTCTGAATTTCTGTAGCTTTGATATTTTCATTAACATACAGGGCCACTCCTCCCGCTTTGCACCTTGGTCTCTTCTGAACAATACATAGCCAGGTACTGAAGTCTCCAAGTGTGGTTACTGGTAAACCACGCCTCATTAATTGCTACTATGTCCAGTTTAGCCTCTGACATTATTGCCTGCAGGTCTGGGATCTTATTTCCCAGGCTGTGAGCATTTGTGTACATGATTTTCCATTGGCACAGATTTTGGTGTGTTAGTTGTTGGGTGAAGTTTGCATTACCCTGTGCATCGTATGGGGAGACAAACCTTTTTCTTACCTGGTGATGCAAATGAACGGCAAACACGCTGAATTCCTGTTTGACCACTAGCTGAGGGGAGGGTGTTCTTCCCATTCAGCATGGGGTGCTGCACCCCTCTCCCATTTGCTAGTTTAAATATTCTGCAAAGACGGCAAACTTCTGCCCCAATGCACAGACTCCTCTTTAGTCAGATGCAGTCCATCAAATTTAAAGAACTTTCTCTCCCAGAACTGTTGCTAGTTCCCTACAAATCTGTGTCCTTTTTCCTGGCACCAGTCCTTGAGCCACATGTTTAGCTCCCCTATCTCCCCTTCTCTGACCTTCCGTCCATCTGCTCCCTTCTCCCAGACTGGCAGGATCTCAGAGAAGGAGATGCCGGATGAAATATATGATAGTTTGTCACCCAGCCTAGTCAGGTGTTCCTTGGTCTCCACAACTGACCGGCTGGCGAGATCATTAGTCCCTATGTGTACTAGGACATCAATGTTTTCTCCTGCTTTGTGAACAATTTTAGCAATGCGGTCAGTGTCTCTCCATGCTGATGTACCTGGGAGACATCTGACCATCACCCCTGGCTGGAGATGGGTATCAACTCCCCGAATCATGGAGTCTCCTATGATCAGAAGTTTTTTGGATTTCCTTTGTGCTTGTTTAGTTTTGGTTCCTGATTTGGGTGAGTATTGTTGTGCTAGCTCCTGTGCAGCAGTGTCCTGCTCTGCAGTGTCTTCTGCCTCTTTATTTGATTTCAGAGATAGAGGCAGATACCTGTTTGTAGTGTTTATATGGTTTTTGGAGGTAATGTGTTGGAGAGCAGAGAGTGATGGGACACCTGACTTGCTCCTCCTAACCACCTGCCAACCTCCTGGACCAACTACCCTCTGCGGTCGAGGTTTTTCTGTTGGATGCTGGGGAAATGGCGGGTGGTTCTTATAATGTATTTCCTCTTCAATATGAAATTTGAGGCGGCAATCTCTGCCCATGCTGCCTGGAGCTGAGACCTAAGATCTCCAAAGGCCCAGCATGTAGGACAGTGTCCTAAATCCTGTAAGACTGTCCTTCTGAAAATTGTTCCACAGTACCTGCAGTTAATGAAACTCCATTCCAAATAAGTTGCTGGGTTTGTAACCTAGTCAGAGTAATTAGAAGGAAAAAAGGAAAAAATGCAAGTAATGGTTTAATTGTGCTTTGTTTAACTTGTTATAACAAGTTAAATTACTAGTGCCCTGTAAATGAGATTACCTTGTGGAGGCTCCACTGATCCACCCCTTCCTGCTCTGCCACAGGAAATGTCGCGACTGTGGTACCCTATAAGGGGAGTGTAGCGGGTGGTTGGGGATGGGGTGGGGGCTGGGCCCTTCCCTGCCTAAAAAGAAGAACCACGGACGAAAGAACAAGGAGGTAAGAGCAGAAACAATCAGTCAACAACAAATGCAGTAACCCTGAAAGCTTATCCTAATGTTAGATAAAACTGTAAAACCTGTAAAGCACCACCTGTAATAATTTCAGAGAAGATATACCCTGTAAGAAACACTTTGCTCCAGAGAAAATAAAGCAGTAACAGAAGATATACCTTGCAAAAGACAATTTGAATCAGAAGATTACAGCAGTAATCTGTTAGCACACACTGTAGGCACACCTTTTGTAATGCAGAAGAAGGTATACCAGCAACAACAATTTGAATCACAGAAAAAATAAAGCAATGAAATGTTAGCAACAAACAGTAGCAATCCCTGTGAGTAAAAAATAAAAACACCACCACACAGTAAATCTGCTTAGCCAAACTAAGTCTTAATCCTTCTCCATTGCTCTGGTAAGTTTCTCTACTCTGCCTTTCAAGCAGTCTTAGAAGGAAAGAGCTCAGGTGAAGCTAGGTGCCTTGGCCAGCAAACCAAGTCTTCTACCTCCAAAATATCAACTAACCTGACTTTTTAACCCTTCTTTCTGTTGGAAATTACTGACAGTTTGCCAGCTCCACCCCCACATACACACCTAATCCTTTGGAAGAGCTGTGGGAGGAAAAGCAATTAGCTCCTTCAATATGAGAAGGAGACTGAAACACCTCTGAGACAACAAACAAGGATAAAATAAAACACAGTGTCAAACAGTAATTTTGCTTAGCCCAATGATAAAAAAGTCACAAAAATGTAAGCTCCACCTGTAATACAGTAATTTCAGAGAAGATATACCCTGTAAGAAACACTTTGTCTAGAGAAAAATAAAGCAGTAACAGAAGATATACCTTGCAAAAGACAATTTGAATCAGAAGATTACAGCAGTAATCTGTTAGCACACACCTGTAGGCACACCTTGTAATAATGCAGAAGAAGGTATACCAGCAACAAAATTTGAATCAGAGAAAAAATAAAGCAATGAAATGTTAGCAACAAACAGTAGCAATCCCTGTGAGTAAAAAATAAAAAACACCACCACACAGTAAATCTGCTTAGCCAAACTAAGTCTTAATCCTTCTCCCTTGCTCTGATAAGTTTCTCTACTCTGCCTTTCAAGCAGTCTTAGAAGGAAAGAGCTCAGGTGAAGCTAGGTGCCTTGGCCAGCAAACCAAGACAGCATGTGTTTACAACAGTAGGGTCCTGTCAAACTAATCTCAGATATCTTTGTCTGGGTAACCAGAATGGTGGACCAAGGGGGAGCAGTTGATGTCGCCTACATTGACTTCAGTAAAGCTTTCAATACAGTTCCACACAGAAGATTGACTAATAAGCTGGGTAGGCTCGGGGGTGGGGGGGTCAGCAGTTGGTCAACTGGGTGTCAAACTGGTTGACAGGCAGAAAACAGACAGTGGCGGTAAACAGTATACAGTCAGAAGAGATGCAAGTCACAAGTGGGGTACCTCAGGGATCAGTCCTGGGGCCAGTCCTCTTCAATATCTTCCTCAGTGACATTGCAGATGGACTGGAGGGTAAGGTTTGTCTGTTTGCAGATGACACCAAGATCTGCAACAGAATAGATTATCCAGATGGGGTGGGCAGAATGAGAAGAGATCTGGATAAACTGGCAAAATGATCGGAAGAGTGGCAACTGGGGTTTAATGCAAAGAAGTGCAAGATCATGCACATGGGGAAGAGAAACCCTGAAGCCACATATAGGCAGGGAGGGGAGTTGCTGGCAGTCACAAGGGAAGAAAGAGACTTGGGCATCATCATCACAGATGACCTGAAATCATCCAGGCAGACCACTAAAGAAGTAGGTAAGGCTAGGGGGATGTTGGGGTGTATTAGTAGGCATATCATAAGTTGTAGCAGTGAGGTAATAATCCCTCTTTACAAGACACTGGTTAGGCCCCATCTGGAGTACTGTGTGCAGTACTGGAGGCCGCACCTTCACAAGGACATTAACCAAATTGAGGCAGTCCAGAGAAGGGCAACCAAAATGGTGCAGGAACTGCATCAGAAAATATGAGGACAGATTAACAGAGCTCAATATGAGCTGGCCCAGTGGCGCTGAGGGCTGAGGTGCTGGACACCTTACCTCACGCTATGCCGATGACCTGTGTTCGGGAATGAGCACAGGCCACTGGAGGTCAGCGAGGAGGAGAAGGATCGAGTGTCAATTGGACTGCTCTCCTTCTCCGGGGGGGGGGGACACCAGCACGCGGTGCACTGCTGGCTTCTAGTGGAGGTTTGGGGCTGGTACACCCAGGCTACAGCAGGAGAAGGTGAGGCAGACGCTCAGAGGAATGCATACAGGAGCTTGCGTGTTCGCGCCATGTGGTGTCATTGCACGCACTCGGCTTGAGGGAACAAACTGGAGGAAAAGAGGTCCTGGTGTGCTTCATGGTGGTCGACACTGCAGGTGTCATGACTGGCAGCAACACGCCTCCAGCACTGAATCCTTGTGTGAGGTGGGTTGAGGGATCCCCGCTGCCCCACCATGGGGGGCAAGCCGTGGGGCAGCTGGAGGTTGAGTTGCGGCCAGGGGACGGGGCTGGGGATCTGACAGGAAGTTCAGCTGCCAAGGACTGGGAGAATAAATAAATTAATTAAAAAAAAAAATGGAGCTCAATATATATACCCTAGAGCAAAGAAGGGAGAGAGGTGATATGATCGTAACATTCAAACACCTTAAGGGCATTAACAAGGTGAAGAGTCTAACATGTTTCAATATAAGAAAAATAGCAGGACAAGAGGACATAGCATGAGATTAGAGGGAGGTAGTGCCGTATTAACTTACATGGCGTCCATAGGCTAGAAACTTCAAGTGCCCCACCCACGTGAAACACTGCTCAGTTCAGGGTATGTCAACAACACATTCACAGAACAAGAACAATAAGACAATTAGAATAGCGACTTTTGTTGTACTTTCTGTTTATTGTAATTTTAACAAAAAATAACAACAGACAAAATGGGACACACTAGACACAAAAAACCCTGATGATATAAAGGCCCTGTACACATTACAAGTGAAGATTTGTACCGTTTTAAATAATGGTTTCAAAACGTTTTAAAACTCACCACAGTAGCCCGTCCACATTATTGTTCACCGAGTTTGAACTCGATTGTAACACGGTGAACTTCCATCTCCATCACAGCGAGTAACGTTTTTAAACTTGGTAATCCTCTGCAATTGTAGCACGGTTATGTTGGCACCCTAATTGACGGAAAAATCGCACGCCTGTCCACACCACAAGGTAACATGCTTTCCTCCTTTAAAACGTTTTTGAAAACGGACTTGAGACTAGCTCGCAGCATGGTTTAAGCACGGTTTCTTAACACGCTTTGAAACCGTGCTTAAATGCGGACGGGCGCCATGTTTGGGCAACTTAAAATGTTTTAAGCACCTTAAAACGTTTTAAGTGGCCTGATGTGTACAGGGCCTTAGTTGCCTCTGATGATTACACATGCTGGCCACCTGACTACTGGATGTTTTTCAGCCTGTGAGAGACTCTAGTCCTCTATCAACTGCAGAACTACAGGAACAACTATTTGAAATTACTGTCTGTGAGGAAACTTTAAATAAAAAAAGGAGAATAAATGTGTAAAAAGATATAACAGCTTTGGGGGAAGTGGAGGCTTAATTAAAAACAAGTTGAAATCAGTACTGGCCCTCTCTGGTACTCTCATCATACCATACATAACATAATATTGACTTCTCACTTCTGTAAGAAACAAAGAAATATGAACATGGAAGCTGGTGGCTGCCATGAGGACAAGCTAGCAACCTGAGGATATGGGCCTTAACACAAAGCTTGTTCACTGAAAACGTTTATGATACAAGTAACAACACTGTTGTACACAACTCACTCATAGTTGTTTTGTTTTGATTAACTCATACCGAGCGATTTATGACCAACCATCCATCTGGTCTGAGAGCAAGACTGAAGATGAGCAGACAGACTAAGAAGCCGTCGAGGACGAGGGGGCATGGGCCACACAGCAGGCACTTTGTGTGTCTCTGGCTGGGCAGGGGATGGCAGCAGGCAGCTCACTCTGTGTTTGTGAAAAAAGTGAATGAACAGAATGAACAGACTCACACTCACTGAAGACTTGATGGATCCTCCGATCGCTGCATTCGGTGGCATGGTAGGTGGAGAGATTGAAGACGGTCCGTCCGCGTCAGTGTGATTCATGCTGGGAGTCCAACTACAACTTCTGCTGCAGACTGCTAGTGCTGCAGTGTCGGCGTGCACCGTGCCTTTTTTACATGCTCCACTGCCTAGTTGGGTGCACACATATATGCAGTGGTCCTCTGGAGGGGAGGATTTAAAAATCAAAACAATGCATGTCTGCTGATTGGACTCATCTGTGCTGGTGCTCTGTCTTGGGGGGGTGGGAGAGTGAGACAGACACTTAAGTTCCTGTGGGGGTGGCGACTGGTGAGACAGACAGCAGGGGGGCAGGTGACACTGAGTTCCGGGGGCGGGGATACACCATGTGTCATCTCAAGCTCAGTCAGTCAAATTTTTTATTTCTGATTTCTCAGGCACCCACCTAACAGCTGGCACCCCTAGGCTGCAGCCTACTTAGTCTAATGATAAAAACGGCATTGGAGGGAGGCCAATTAAGGTGTAATGAGAGGAAGTCCTTTTTCACAGAAAGGGTGGTGGATGCATGGAATGGCCTACCGCAGGAAGTGATGGATATGAATACAGTGCAGGGCTTCAAACAGGCATGGGACAGGCATAAGGGAGCAATACAGATGAGTATGCATAGATAGGCCATTTACAGAGAAAAGGCCGATGGCACATTCATAAAGTAGAAAAAGAAAGGGGCAGATTAGATGGGCCTTGCAGTCCTTATCTGCTGTCATCTTCTATGTTTCTATAGAACCCCCTACATTTACCAGTCATCAGCAGCTCAGGGTCTAGAGGGCACAGTCCTGAGCCCTGCCCCCATACCACAGGTAGTAAGACCCCGCAACTCAGCAGGACCCCTTGTATTTGCCAGCTATCAGCAGCTCAGGGTCGAGGGGGTGCTGTCCTGAGCCCTCCTCCCACACCACAGGCAGCAAGACCCCACAGCTCAGGTTCAGCTCTACAGTGGAATACGAGGACTTGTCGTCTGGTGCCATTTTCTATCAGCAGACCAGTTCTGATTGTTTAGTATGCCATGCTTCCTTTTGCATTTCCAGCCTATTTTGTAGTCAAACTGATGTTACTTTAAGCAGCTTGTACTGTAACAGGGAATTAGTCAATTCATAATTGTACCTTCAGGACTAGTTTACAGACTTACATTTCTGCATGTGAAAGTATGTCTCAGCACTGCAGGGATGTTTTACTAGTCATTCTAGGGGTCTAGCAAGTGCTGTTTACTGCTCTACCTGTGCTTTAAATGTAACCCTGGCCCACATGCTTGTTACACAGACAAGGCAACAAACCACAAGTTGCCAAAAATAGGTATCACCCCTGGCATTAGGGCAAACACCTGGCGTGGGTATCTCAGAGGTTGAGGGGTTTGAGCGCAAAACAAGTTTTTTATTTAACCCAAGTCTTGGAGAGAGGTGCCAGGGCTATGCTGTATCTCCTATCTGAGAGGCCCCAAAATCAGTCACTCAGTCCCTCAAGGATGGAATGTCCACAACCAGGAATTTGGGATGTTACTGAATGTTTTTTTATTCCTAACATAGTGTTAATGGTGAATAAAATTGGTGCACCAGTGCTTGAACTGTAACTGACAGATGACACTTTAGCAGGCAAAAAACACTTTCGAACTTCTTTCAGGCAAACAGTTCTCTTCCACAGATATTTTACCACACCTGTCCAGCCCTATGCAGGATTACTGGACTTTCACACAATATGCTACCAGTCCTATTTCAGTATTCCTGGCATATTTAAGACATCGCTAGGTGACATGTGTTAACACCTAAAACACCTTTTCCTCTGGGTAACCTGTTAGATACATCTGAGCTTAGAATGAGGGTCCGCTCACTCAGGCTACAAACTGGATTATCTTTGGCATTACTTTAGGACTTTCTGGATTCTCCAACCACATTTGACTGCTAGAGACATCCTTCTTTCATTTCCCAGTGGGGAGAGTGAGAGGTACTGTTCATTCGGGCCTGGTCGTTTCCTGGTTCTACTGTTGGTATGATGGGGGGGCCTATCCTTGCTCCTTGGAGCTCTGTCACCAGATCCTTCCCTGCACAGAAGATGGGGTATGTGTCAGTCGGGGAGTTGACTGAGTCGCCCTGGGGCTTCTAGGCTTTTGGGGGGTCAGTTGGTGGGCCGTTTCTAACTGAAGGCCGAAGCTGCAAGGGGGGAATATTTCCAGCGAGGATTCCTTTTGGGCAGGGTTTTTTCCGCCCCTACCAGCCTTCAGGCGACCTGAGCTCCCTAATCCTAAAGAAGATTTGCCTGATAAAACATCTTTGCCTTTGACTTGGTTTGGTCTGACTTTTCCATCTGTCCATTCTCATCTTTATCTGGAAGACATCGAAAGTAACTATAATGTTTTATTTTTTGGTTCTGTCTATTTACGCGAGAGGTAGCACAGTCAGAACCATACTTGGATTTCATTTTATCAGGTAGTGAAAGTACCTGTTCAGCCATTTAACAATTCATCAGTTGTCCTCCTGCCTATGTGAGAGGTAGAGCAGGAGGATTATTATTATGGTTTCATGTTGTTATCTATGGCATAGGAGAGGCAAGGGTGTTCCGCACCATGGGATTCAATCAGTGGTTGAAAAACTGGTGTGAAGCTCAGGGATTTGGCTTGATTGGGGACTGGTTGTCCACCTGGAGTGATGCAAGCCTATACTGGCATGATAGGCTGCATCTGTCCGGGAAGGGAACCAGGATCCTAGGTGATAGGTTTAAATGCTTCATTTCAAGCTTTTAAACTAGTCAAGGGGGGATGCATTAGAAAGGAGCAGGGAAATCCTAGCCCCCCCAAATAATCACGGTAGTAAGTGTGGCAAACACCAACATAGAGGTGTCGATAGGGAGAAGGGCAAGGGTAAATGGAGAAAGTGACAAAGGCAAGAAGGACAGGGATGGGGCAAAAGGGAGTAAGGCCATCAGGAACTGGAGAGTAATGAGTACCAATGCCCGTAGTCTGGGCAACAAGCTCCCTGAGCTGGTGGCCTTGATGGAAGAGGGATGACTGGATATCGTAGCAGTCACAGAAACATGGTACACAGAGAACCATGACTGGGATGTTAACATACCAGGGTACATAACCTTCAGGAGAGACAGGCAGGGGAGAAGAGGGGGAGGAGTAGCTCTCTATGTAAAGGAAGGGATAAAAAGCAACTGAAAAAAGAGTAAACAGGGAGGAGAGGAGGCACTGTGGGTCACCTTGGAGACTGGAAAGGGCACCACAATCCGCACAGGGGTTGTGTACAGACCCCCATGTCAGAGAGAGGGAATGGACAAGGATTTGATAGAAGGCATTCTTAGAATGGCAGAGAAAGGGGAGATACTGTTGATGGGAGACCTGAATATGCCAGATGTTAACTGGAGCACATTTGCTGCAACCACATCCAAGAGCAGGACCATTCTTGATGCCCTACAGGTGGCAGGCCTTAGACAGCTAGTTTCAGAACCCACTCGTGAGGGAGCAATCTTAGACCTCATACTCTCAAATGGGGGAAGTGAGAGGATCTCAGATCTAAAAGTGGGTTGCCATCTGGGGACAAGTGACCATCAAACAGTGTGGTTCACATTAAACTCAGCTACAGAGTCAAGCCATACAAAAGTGAGGGTACTGGACTTTAGGAGGGCTGACTTTGGCAAGATGGGAGAGTGCCTCAGAAAAGCACTAGCAAACAGGCTAGAAGGAGGTGTGGAGCAACAATGGGGAATCATCAAAACTGCCATCACAGAGGCAACAAGCCTTTGTGTGAAGCAAGTAAACAAATCAAAATGAAAGAAACCCACTATGGTTCTCAAAAGAGGTGGCTGTGAAAGTCAGGAAAAAAAAGATAGCATTCCGGAAGTATAAGGAAACACAGAAGGAGCAGTACAGAGAGCTGTACCAGTTAAGGCAGAAGGAAGCAGGGAAGGAAGTCAGAATAGCAAAGGCCCAAACTGAGGAAAAGATAGCCAACTCAGTTAAGAAGGGGGATAAAACCTTTTATAGGTACATCAGTAAGCATAGAAAGACAAAGGGAGGGATAGTGAGGCTGAATAGAATGAATGGTGGGTGGGCAGAGGGGGACAGTGAAAAAGCAGGGATACTGAAGGAATATTTCTGCTCAGTATTCACAAAAGAGGAGGGAGAAGTGCCTAATCCAATTAACAGAAGCACTCTTGATAGGGGGAGTCAATCCCAGTCCTTTCACAGAAGAAAGGGTTCTGCAAGAACTTCTAAAACTGAAGGTGGACAAAGCAATGGATCCTGATGGAATTCACCCCAGAATTTAAAAGAATTATGGAGGAACCAGTGAAACCACTGGCTACTCTTTTAATAAATCATGGGAGAATGTGTGGTACCCGAGGACTGGAGGAAGGCGGATGTGATCCCCTTCACAAAAGTGGGACCAAGACAGAGGCAGGAAACTACAGACCTGTCAGTCTGACCTCTGAGGTAGGGAAAGTGATGGAGTCACTGAAGGAAAGAATAGTTGAGTACCTAGAGGCCAGTGGAGCACAGGACCCAAGGCAGCATGGGTTCACAGCGGAAAGTCATGTCAGACTAATCTAATAGATTTCTTTGACTGGGTGACCAAAGTAGTAGACCAGGGAGGGCTGTGGACATGGCCTACCTAAACTTTAGCAAGGCATTTGACACAGTCCCACACAAAAGATTAATAGTCAAATTAACCAGCCTGGGAGGGTCCCAGGGTGGTAGCCTGGTAAAACATTGGCTGCACAACAGGACACAGAAGGTAATTGTAAATGGAGTCCACTCTGAAGAAAGAGGGGTTACTAGTGGGCACCGAGGGTTCAGTATTGGGTCCAGTCCTTTAATATCTTCATCAGTGACATTGCAGAGGGACTGGAAGGAAAAGTATGCCTTTTGCAGATGACACAAAGATCTGCAACAGGGTTGATACACAAGGAGGCGTGGAAAGGATGAAAAGGACTTGGCAAGGTTGGAGGAATGGTCAGAAGTATGGCAGCTTGGATTCAATGCAAAGAAATGCAAAATAATGCACCTGAGAAACAAGAACCCAGGGAAGAATACACAATGGGTGGGAGGTAGTAACAACAAAAAGAGGAAAGGGACCTGGGGTAATCATATCAGATTACCTTAGGTTAGCAAGCAATGTGAGAAGGCAGTAGGGAGGGCTGGGGGTATACTGGGATGTATAGGGAGAGGCATCAGCAGCAGAAAACAGGAAGTTGTTATTCTTCTGTACAGACAGTTGGTGAGACCCCATCTGGAGTACTGTGTCCAGTTCTGGAGACCCCATCTCCGCAAGGACTTAGACAGGATAGAGGCAGTCCAGAGGAGGGCAACTAAAATGGTGCAGGGTCTGCAAGAGAAGCCGTATGAGGAGAGACTAAAGGAGCTTAATATGTATACCCTTGAGGAAAGAAGGGAGAGGGGGGACATGATAGAAACTTTTAAGTACCTCAGTGGAATCAACAAAGTCCAAGAGGGTAGCATCTTTCAGAAAAAGAGACTTGCAAGAACAAGGGGACACAATTTAAAGATAGAAGGAGGGCGGTTCAGATGCAATGTGAGGAAGTATTATTTCACAGAGAGGGTAGTGGATGCATGGAACAGCCTTCCTAAGGAGGTTGTGGGGTCTCAAACTGTGGGAGAATTCAAGAATGCATGGGACAGACATAAGGCAATTCTTGTGAGGGGTAGGAAGAAATAGGCTGTTGGTTAACTAGGATCTGCGGCCTATCCTGTAGGTAGGGAAATGGGCAGACTAGATGGGCCAAGCGGTCCTTATCTGCCGTCAAAGACTATGTTTCTATTCGGCCAACTATTTTACATCTGTCAATGTTCTTTCTGCCTATGTGAGAGACTGAGCAGACTGAGCTCTTCTCTGGGCATTTACTCGGTGGAGATGTGAGCTCTTTGAACTGAACTGGTTCACGACTTATGGTCCTGAAGTGTTGTTTAGTTTATTTTATTATACTGTTAACTGAGTTATTTATATGTTTTATTATATTGGACTGTTTAGTTATTCATATATTTATTTTTATTTACTGGTTTGGTAGTGAGAGTACCTTATTATCTGTTATTTTAGGTTTGGGGCTTGTGTTTTGGGGTTTCAGTTGTTTTAAATGTAATTGCAGCTCCTCCCTAGACTTATATTAAGAACTTGGAGTTTGTGTTTTCTCCTATTGTTTTGGGATAATCTGGTGGAATGTGCTTGCTTGCCCCTCCTGTCCTATGCTATTTGGCCTCCGCCCTCCGTGCCCTCCACCCGTTTTCTTTCCCCCTCCGTCTGCTTATATCTACCAGCACTGTCGAGCTCTGGGGATTGCTCGCAAGGGGAGGGGTTGGGGGGCGCGGACAGTGGAGACCGAATGAGTGGCACTCTCCCATTGGGGTGGTAAGGACCAGAAGACGCCCTGGGATGAAATGGTGCCTGGAACTTGGTGATCCTTGTCTGGTCCCCATACCTAAGGGCACCTCCCTTTTGGGAGGGCAAGTAGTCAGGACAGCTCACCAACACCATCCAACTTGGGCATTGTTATGCAATGCCAGATCCATTAGAAACAAGACTGCTCTTATTGCAGATGTTGTGGAAGTGATGGATCTGACTTGCATTACCAAGTCCTGGCTTGATGGAAACACTGCCCCAATTTTAGAGCCAGATGGCCCTGCTGGGTACTCAGTTATTCATCGCCCGAGATTGGATCACGGGGGTGCGATCTGTTTCAAATCTGAATTGGGCCTAATTGGTGTTCCAGTTGAGGAGGCCATTTCATTCAAGTGTACTGTGGTAACTGGTCTGGGATGCAGGATAGCGCTCATTTACCATCCACCAGATGATGAGAAGCTGTTCCTGCAGGAAGTAGCTGACTTTGTCGCTGACATGGCATTGGAGTCGCCCAAACTGATGGTTCTGGGTGACTTTAATGCCTGGGTCAACGACGAATCCTCGCTTTTTGGACAACACTTCCTCCATGTGATGACATCCCTGGGCTTCATACAGGTTGTTTCCTCAGTTACTCACAATGGCAGTCACTCCCTTGATTTGGTCTTCTTGCTGGGGATCGAGGCCTCCGACTTGGTGGTGGAACCTGTTAGTTGGTCTGATCACTTCACCATTAGGTTCAATTTTTCAACCCCCTGGGTAGGTCAGCCCCTGTGGAGATGGTCAGTTACCGGCCTTTGTGGGATGTTGTCCCTGATGACCTGGCGGCAGTGATTGACCTCTCGGCATTTGATGAGAGTAGCAAGGATCCTGAGCTGTTAGTCATGGCCTATAATACAGCCATTTCTTTAGCTCTCAATCTGATTGCTCCTATCCGTGTTCGCCCCCTTCCGCTTCACCCCAGGGCCCCATGGTTTGATGGGTCCCTGAGGGAATTGCAGAGGTTAGGGCGTAGGTTAGAGCATCGCTGGTGGAGGTCTGCCTTGGATGCTGACCATCTTATTTTGTTAGAGCGTTATAGGCTCTATCAATTGGAGAGTTCCTGTAAGAAGGTAGAATTCCTGTCCAGAGAAATCTCTGTTGCACGGAACCGACCAGCTCAGCTCTTCCGAACTGTGGAAAGGCTGTGCAACCCAGCCTGTCTGCAGCTCCATCGAGCTTTTTCACAAGTAGAGTGTGATAAGATCGCTCGATTTTTTGCAAATAAGGTGGCCAACATCAGGCAGGAGTTGCGTCAGACCCACTCTATGGGGGTGCCGTTGGTCGGTACGTAGTCGCAGAGCCTGGAGTTTCCTGGAGTACCTTTGCTCTGCCGGAGTTTATTGATATTATGAGGATTATCCAGGGGATGTGCCCCTCATGCTGTAGTTTAGGTCCTGGCCCTACTTCCCTGATTTTGGGTTGTAGTAATATTATCAGCCCTATCTTAGCTCAGATTGTCCAGTGCTCTTTGGATTTGGGTGAGTTCCCTAGCTCCCTGAAGGTGGCGGTGGTGACACCCCTTCCGAGGAAGGCTTCTTTGGACCCAGAGAATCTAGCAAACTACAGACCTATCTCTAACCTTCTTTTTGTGGGAAAGGTTATTGAGAAAGTGGTGGCAGCTGAACTGGAGAACCATTTAACCATCCATAATTTAATCGAACATCTCCAATTGGGCTTCTGCAAGAGGCATAGTACTGAGACTGCTCTGGTTCGGGTGCTCAATGATCTCCTGATGGCGGGAGATCAGAGAAACCATTCCATCTTGGTTCTCCTTGATTTATCATCAGCTTTTGGCACTGTAGATCACGGGATTCTGCTTGAATGCCTGAGGTTCATCTGTGGACTGCCGGGGACAGTACTCAGATGGTTTTCATCTTTCCTCACCTGTAGAACTCAGAGAGTTGTCAAGGGAATATTTTCTTCTGAGTCTTTCTCTCTGTCTTGTGGGGTACCCCAGGGTTCAGTGCTGTCTCCCATGTTATTTGCAGTGTACATGCTGCCCCTCGGAGACATTGTAAGATGGTATGGGCTGAGGTTTCACTGCTATGCTGATGATACCCAGCTCTACCTATCTTTCGCCCCCGACCAGGCTAGTGCTATCTCAGTACTGAACAGCTGCCTCATGGAAATCCAAGATTGGATGAGTTCCAGTGGTTTAAAGTTGAACACAGGAAAGACTGAGGTTCTGGTGGTGGACCCGGGTTGCTGGACGGGTGGGTTGAGGGCTGATCTCCCCTCTGGCTTGCTCCTGGGGGGGGGGCTCAGATCCTTACCTCTGAACGGATGCGGGACCAAGGAGTGGTGTTTGATGATGGGATGACCCTTCGTCATCAGGTGGTGGCAGTCATCAAGCTGGCCTTTTACCATCTTAGGAACATTGCTAGGATCAAGCATCTTGTCCCATCTACCTATCTGCCTATCCTGGTCCACGCCTTTGTGACTTCATGCCTTGACTACTGTAACTCCCTTTACTTAGGGCTTCCTGGGGTTGATATCCACCGCTTGCAGCTAGTGCAGAATGCTGCAGCACGTTTGTTAACTGGGGTATCTAGGAGATCCCATATAACCCCCATGCTGCGCGATCTGCACTGGCTGCCTGTTCAGTGGTGGATCACCTTTAAGGTAGGTTTGTTAACCTACAAAGCCCTACACGGACAGGGTCCTGACTACTTGAAAGAGCTCCAGGTTCCTTACACCCCTCTACAACAGCTCCACTCGGCTGACGAGGGGTTGCTGGAGATTCCGAGGGTTTGCTTAAAGTCATCGGGGGCTCATGTCTTTGGGTTTGTTGCCCCTACCCTCTGGAATTCTCTGCCCCATCAGTTATGGGAGTGCAGGACAGTGGGCTGTTTTAAGCAGGCATTAAAGAGCTTTTTATGGGGTAAAGCCTACTCCGAGTCTTTTTGATTTTACTGATTTTATTGGTATTTATTGTATTTACTGATTTTACTTGTTTGTTCAGCACCTTGATATATGAAAGGCTCTATATTAAATAAAATGTATTATTATTATTATTATATACAAACATTGGGCTTAAGGTCCATGGCACCAGTATCTGACAGGCACCAGACCCCCCAGACAGTTACATTTCACACTTTCATTCCTCAGGGTCCATGATGGCACCAAGTATCTGACAAGGCACCAGAAAACCTCACTTGAACAGTTTACATTTCCACTCACGTGTTCCCCTCAGAACACCTGGAAAGTGGATATTCGGTTCCTCCCAGTAAGTAATGGTGGCTTAGCTTTAGAACTCTCCTAAATGCTCCAAAGAAATACCCCTCACAATGAGCTACAGCACTAAAAAAAATAAACTGGTAATGACAAGGGGTACCAGAACCAACCTACAGGTACTTATTCATGAAAACATGGAAATGGATGAGGGTGAAGATAGGTTGCTGTCGGAAACTTCAGACACTGAAACTAAACTACTGCAAGTCGCAGCATTCCTCTCCAAGGGCTCTCAGCTGGTGGGCTGCACTCCTAAAAATAAAAACAAAAAAGTAAAATGGACATGATCTATACAGAGCTCTGCTCCTTTAGAGCAGAAGTAAAGCAACTGTATGGGGAACTAAGAAAAGACAGTTAGAACAATGAGCGCATTATACGGAGCGCCAAGTAACCACAACGGAGAATTGAATACATGACTTAGAATCAGTGGTTCAGCAGCTACAGACCCAACAGTAACTAATCAAATCCAGGCGATTGGATGCAGAAAATAGAGCTCGTATGAAGAACATATGGCTCTGTTGCATCCCAGAGGACTCAGAGGACACAAAAATTAAAGAATTTGCTTCTACTCTGCTTCATACATTCTTAGAACTCCCTCCTGACATGGAGTTTGGGCAACAGCGAGTCCACCGAGTGTTAGTGCCTAGGCTCACAACCCCATCAGCTTCTCTCAGATCTATAATAGTGCACTTCCAGAGTTATGCACTTAAAGAGCAACTTTTAACTATGGTATGGAGAAAACAGAAAATTTACTTTGGGCAGCATTGCTTTTATATGGACCATTATTATGCTCCCAAAACCATGAAACAATGTCGCGCATACCTCCCCTTGCTCCCAACACTTAAAGAGAAAGGGATCAAATTTACAACATCCTGCCCTGTAAAACTGGTAGTTACCCTCCCAGCAGGAGAATGAAAGGAATACAACATCTCAGCACAAGAAGCGAAGGAGGACTAACTTAAACAGGGAATTGTGTTTCCAGAGTGCAGCACCGGGTCCAACCCAGCCAACAATCATCCACCTTGTCGGTAAACTCCAAGGGAGACTGTACAAACACAGGCAGAGAACTAGGATACTCCTCAAGATCTGAAACAACACCTATTAGCATACTGCAGAACACTGTCATCTCAGCAAACCTAAAAGTGATGGTACCACTTTTGCACTTCTGCTGTTGATTGTCAGCTACCAGAAGGTAGTATTGTTTCTCTGTATTTGGGGGTAGGGGGTAGGGAAGAATTCAGCTTCTTAGGTGGGCTGGGACTGCATGACTCTAGGCATTATCCACACCCTCTACAATTGGGTGGGGGAGACCACTTGTCGGAGCAGTTCCAGCACCTGCCAGTATCCACCCCCACCCCATATAGTCCCCCCTCGGACAACCATCAAGTTCACTAAACAAGGCACAACTCTGCTGAATATGGAACTTTGATCTTATAAAAAACTAAATTATCACTCTCAGAATTCTGAAATTGATGGTAAATATATTACCTTAGGGCAGTATATAAACCAAGACATCATGTAACAGACATGAGACTGCACCGGACAAACTATACCTTCTGAGAACTCTCATTTTTGTAAAAAAAAAAAACAGAACCAAAAATCTAAAGAGCTTTGGGGGGGGGGTAGAATACCCAAATATGAGAACAAAATACTACTTCATTTCCACCCCTCAATGTGGCCCCCTAGAGGGCTACATCCCCCACTAGTTAACTGTCCTCCCCTGGCTCTAGCCAGTCAGGTAAATACTAAGTGTGGTGCCCCCTCTTGGAGGCTACAATAACAGGCCCGACAGCATAGTAAGTTATCTTATTTAGTTAACCCTTTTTCTTTTTTTTTATTCAGAGAGGATAAGTAGGAAGTTCTCAACCTCAACCCTTATTTCCAACATGAGAACACCACCACAGGGCGTTCATGTCCCCACTACCCCGCTTTAGTTTTACTCACCCTTTCTCTTATTTGGGGCAGCTATAGTCCCCACGGGGCATGAGGTCCCGATGTACCCAGAAATACCCCCTTACCCAAATGGAAGTACAGCTGTAGGCATGCTTCAAAGGGTACTATAGGGAAGGCAGATGGGGCTTCCCCCACCTTGGAAGTCATTTATATTTTTACTTTTACAGAATATTCTCCAACAATAATGTTTGGGAACTTTAGACAAGACTGGTTTACGCATATATTTGTTTTTCATGTTTATATGTTAAGAGTTACATACTGTTATATAGCCATGTTGGCTAAGAAATTGTTTTCTCAAATTGAAAAATGTTTGACTTCTTTTAACAAGAAATAGAAGTTTATACCAACAAAGTTCTAAGAATCAACATTATGGGTGCATGCTGTCTCATAGAGGATTAAGCCTGGATTTTCTACGAATGTTAATTCGTGCTATAATTCTAGAATACAAGTATTTCACAGATAGGACTAACATGACCAGATTTATATATCCGAGTAGGCAAAGGCCGGGACAAAATACTGTATTGGGGATCCAAACCATATTTAACCCCTACATTGGAAGGGGGGACCACTCCTGCCTAAGTGTCTCTCTACGTACTTTCATATGTATCGTATGTTGTATACAGGTATTTAATGTAATGATTCTGATTGTGTTTTGTGTTATGTTCTATTTGCATTGTCTTTTATTAGTATATATAGTAACTTAGATACTGACAGGACTGTCTTGAAAACAGGGTTGCATAACCCAAATGGCATGAATTCATGTATACAAATAAAGTTTTTATCTATCTATCTGTCTATCTGTCTTCATAATGGCTAACACATCTCTTATATTATCAATGAACATTAATGGGATATACAACCCCATAAAGCACTCTAGATTACTGAAATGCTTACGAACTGAAAAGCCTGATTTAATTTTTCTCCAGGAAAGCCACCTCTCGCAACCTGAACATGCAAAATATGTATCACTGGGGTCCGAAAACCTTCTATACTCCACTTATAGCTCAGGTAGGCACAGAGAGGTGGTCATATTAATCCCTAAGGGGGTACCATTTCAACTCCGGTCTCAAATAGCCGATAAGGAAGGCAGGTATATAATAGCTACAGGAAGGCTATATGCAACCTAAGTGATCTTAACCTCAGTATACTCCTCTGTCACCCCCCCAAAGGTAGCAGGGAAATTTCTGGAGGGCCTCTTGTCTTTACATCAGGGACAACTGATTATGGGTGGGGACCTTAATACCACATTAGATCCCATCCTGGATGCCACCCCCCCACCACCAAACATAGAATTACCCCGCTCCAAAAATTCCTGAGGAAGCAGCTCTCAGAAATGGGCATCTCCGACCTGTGGAGGCATTTCTACCCAACCACCAAAGCTTTTACCTACCATTCGCCAAAAACCCACAGCCTCACCTGATTAGATTATATCTTTACTGCAATGGAACACCTGGATACAGTCCAACATATATATCATGGAAGCACCCTCCTATCAGATCACTCTATGCCAAACTCACACTTGGTAAGGTATGCAAGAATACCTTTTGGCGACTTAATTTAGTCCACCGCCATGACACAGAATATTTAGATTTGGTCAAAACTCCATCCTCAAAATAACAGCAGACAATAACAGTGATGAAGTAAATAATGGGAAAAAATGGGATACCATAAAGACCATCTTAAAATGAGAAATTATCAAATATTCAACGCATAAGGAAAAAGTAAAGAAATAAAATGTAGGCTGACCACCTCCATACTCAACTAAAGGACTTACAGCAACAGGTACACAAAGGAGAACTACATATACAGGAACAAATAGGCATAAATAAACAAAAATTGCAAAAACTTTTAGACCAAAAAATCGAACAACCGCTATTGTACTTGAAACTGAAATACTGGGGGGGGGGGGAAGGGGTGCAAGGTACCTGGCAAAGTGACTAATAGACTCCACTTCAGGACACTTCTTGCATCACCCCTTAGCCATCAGACAGGCTATGGCATGATGCTATGTGAATTTATATACTGAAGATATCCAACCAACCCCTCAACAGATAAATGCCTACCTATCAAACCTGCCTGTATCTAGGATGTCAACCCACCAAGCCCAGAATCTACTAGCTCCAATCACAATGGAAGAAATTCACCTAGATTTCACACAAACTAAACCTTTGAAAGCACCAGGACCAGATGGCTACCCAATGGAATTCTACAAAAAAATTTAAACAACTATTGACTCCACCATTACTTTCAGCACTATTATGTATACAACAAGGACCCCCCCTGTGATGCTTGGCAAGCTGGTTATGATTGTTCTATGATATTTGTAATATAGAATGTGGTATGTGACCTGTCCCACAGGAAACATCCTATGCCCCTGGGATAACAACCCCCCCAACCGCTAGGTTTCATTAAAATAACAGGATATATGAAACTAACCAGGAGATTTCAGTAAGAAAATTACTTCCTTGAGGAGTTACATTTTATGGCCATGTTTATTAGCCTCCTGCCTTTTGAAGCTGGGAAACTAAAATATACATTTTATCACTTCAGATAAGCTGATCCCTGTAAAGTCTTATTGCATGTACGTGTGGAAAGTCATAAAAATCCTCTCAGATGTGCCATGGGAAGAGGACATGCTCGAGATCAAAGAGAGAATGTTAATTAAGGAGTCATATTGGGAAATGAGTTTTTGCTGATGTCACCTTATTTAATATCCCTCCTGATAGGACATCCTGTTTTTTATATTTAACAAGGAGGAGCTAGGTGACATCATGGAAGAGGTGGGTATAAAGACAGTTTAAACTATTCTGTGTCTGATCTTTAGACACATTTTTCTGTGTGGGCTCTTAGAAACAACATCTAACTTTAAGCACTGTGTAGAGGTATACATTAGACAGAAAACGTCTAACTACATTTGGTAGGAATTTATACTTTTACTTGTTTTCTTTAAAGTGATTGTATGCTTTGTGATATAGTGTTCTGTGTTTACATTTTACATATTTTTATCCATTTTTAAATAAACCTCTTATTTTTAAGAGACTGCCTGGTGTGCCTTCGAAATTCTTTCTTTTGCATGTGAAGAATAGATGGTTAAAGCTGACAACTGTTCATAAGCTTAATGGTGTTACTGAAATGGAAAAAGGTAAGAATATACCTAAAGTCTTTTATAAAGTTTTAAGGGTTCATTTTGGATACCTGGTTAGGTGCCCTTAGATGAAAGATATCTGGCATTCCCACAGAGCAGATTATCTGAGCCTGTACATTTGGGTATGCTAGCATAAGGTTCACAGTTTGAATCCCTCCAGAACTTGAGACTAAAGGTGATTTGGACCCACAAGCAAACATGAGGGTTACCCTGTTCTGTTACGTGTTCACAATACTGCGCTCGGAGGTTGGCACTGTGGGAGCAGAGGGCCTGACCTGATGAGTGAGTTTGTGACAGATTGATTGGCAGCAGTGGGATATAAATTTGGTAACACAAGCTTTAAATTGTTCAGTGTGTCAGCTTGATACTGTACAGCTCACTTGCAAAAAAAAAAGGCAATGATTTATTTTTAAAAAGGAAACAGAACTATATAATTTGGCTTACAGTCAAGTTCCTACCTGTTTTATTTTTTTTCTAAAGTGCAAGTTAGAGTAGCCATAGTTAGGGAAGAAGATGGCTTCCAACTACAGCGGGCACACTGTAGACTACTTGAGGCAGTTGTGCAAGGACAGAGGAGTCCTGTACGAGGTGACAGCCACTAAGCAGAACCTCATGGATGCCCTGATGACAGCAGATACCCAGAGCATTGAGTCACAGACTGTGACTGTAAAGGACCAGACTTTGAGTGTTGAAGGGCTAGCAGCCAGGGCAGTGTCCAAATCCGGTGAGGATGACAGCAGGGCCAGTGCCAGCGATGGGTCACAGCAGCAGGGGAAGGTCACAAGCATTCTGGAGCCAGAAGTACTCAGGCTGTAGATTGAGTTATGCAGAATGGAGCTGGAGTTCCAGGAGGAGAGGGAGCGAGAACAGCAAGAGGCTGAGCAAGAACAGTGAGAGGCTGAACGAGAATGGCAAGAGGCAGAGTGGGAACAGAAGGAGGCTGACCGTGAAGAGCATGAGCGCCAGTGAGCTGCAGAGGAGAAGAGGGAGCAAGAACAGTGAGAGGCAGACCATGAGGAGTCTGAGTACCAGAGGTGACATGAACTGGAGAAGCTACGACTCCAACCACCAGCAACAGAGCATGTAAGTGGCTTGGGTTTAACTGGAACTACAGGACTGGGTTACAAATTGAATTCCAAATTGATAGCAGAATTTAAAGAGGGGGAGGATATGGATGTCTTTTTAAATTCCTTTGAAAAAGTTTGTATTCAGGCTGAAATTCCTAGAGGGTCCAGGAGCTTCCAGCTATCTCTGCTACTTGCCAGGAAAGCTCAGGATGCATTGGGTCAAATGGACAATGAGGACAGTAATGATTACAGCAAACTGAAAGCTGCACTTTTAAAGAAGTTTGATTTAACTGCTGAAACATACAGAGGTAAATTCTGTAAGCTCAGGAGAAGCCCTGATATGAGCTATGAGGAGCTAGCCACGAAACATCAGTTTTTAAAATGCTGGTGGGAAGGAACTGAAGCAATGTTTATCTGTGTTTTTTTGCAGTGGAGTGCAAAGCTATATTTGCGTTCATTATTGGGAAAATGGACTGATGTATACTGAGGCTGTGCAGACAGAGGGAGGGGTGATAGGCAGGCAGCCTGTCATTCCCCAGGGGTATCATGAGCAGTTGCTCAAGACTGCAGATGATATTACCTGGTCTGGTCATCTGGGAATCACGTGCACTACACAGCGGTTGGCTCAGAATTTCTATTGGCCCAACTTCACCCAGCAGGTGAAGGAGTATTGCAGATCTTGTCACTGGTGCCAAGAAATAGGGAAGGTGGGCAAGAAAACCCAAGCCACCCTGATTCCATTGCCCATAGTGGATGAGCCATTCCAGAGGGTGGGAATGGATATTGTGGGGCCTTTAAAAAACCCCAGCTCCTCCAGGAAGAGGTTCATCCTGACTGTGGTGGATTATGCCACCCGGTACACAGAGGCAGTCACCCTATCCTCACTGAGGACAGACAAAGTGTCAGATGCCTTACAGTACTTGGGATTTTCTCCTGTGTTGGGTTTCTGCAGGAGGTTATCACTGATCGAGGGGGTTCCTTCATGTTGGACCTGATGAGATGTTTGTGGGAGAAGTGTGGGGTGGTGCAGAGATGCATGACACCGTATCACCCACAAGTCAATGGGCTTGTGGAAATATTTAATGGTACCCTGAAGTCAATGCTCCAAGCATTTGCTGAACAGCATGGGAGGGACTGGGAGAAATAACTTCCCCACCTGTTGTTTGCATACAGGGAGGTGCCCCAAGAATCAACAGTATTTTCCCCCTTTGAGCTCTAATATTGACACCAGGTACATGGGTCCCTAGACTTGATCTGGGAGGACATAGAAGGCAAGCACACCACCCAGGGAACTCCCATAGTGGATTACGTCCTTAGATTTAGGGAAAGGCTGAAGGAGCTTATGAGGACAGCCCAGAGCAACCTAGCAGCTGCTCAATAGAAACAAAAAGTGTGGTATGATCACAGAGCCATAGCTCACTCACACACAGTGGATCAGGAAGTCATGGTCCTTATTCCGGTCAAGAAAGACAAGCTGCAGGCTGAGTGGGCTGGACCATACAAAGTAGCTAGGAAGGTAAATGATGTGAACTATATCATAGAATTATCTGACAGAAGACAGACAGAAAAGATGTACCATGTCAACATGATGAAGTCATATGCTAATAGGGCTGACATGGTGTTTGCAGTATGTAGTCCTGGGGAGGGGACAGACAAAGAAGACCCCCTTCTGGACTTGCTGGAAGAAAGCAAGCAGGAGTCCTCAGTGGAGACAGTTAAACTGTCATGCCAGCTGGCACCAGACAAGATCCAGGAAGTAAGGGAGATTTTAGCAAACTTTGCCCCACTGTTTAGCACCAAGCCTGGACTAACCTCCTTAGCGATGCACGATGTGGAGACAGGGACACAGATGCCCATACAGCAGACAGCATATAGGGTGTCAGAGGCTATCCAAAAGGACATTAAGAGGGAAGTGGAGGAGATGCTGGATTTAGGGGTAATCCAGAGATCCCACAGCCCCTAGACCTCACCTGTAGTCCTTGTGCCCAAGCCAGATAGCTCTACTCATTTCTGTGTGGACTATGGTAGACTGAATGTAGTCACAAAGTCAGATGCGCACCCAATGCCCCAGACAGATGAACTCCTGGACAAGTTGGGAGGGGTGATCTACCTTACAACTATTGACCTGGCCAAGGGGTATGGGCAGGTAGAGTTAATGGACAGAGCTAGGGAGAGGTCAGCCTTCATCACTCTGATAGGCTTATCTGAATTTAAAGTAATGCCTTTTGGAATGAAGAACGCCCGCCACTTTCCAAAGGTTGGTGAACCAGGTGTTAAATGGTGCTGAGGAGTATGCCATGGAGTACCTGGATGACATTGCCATGTTTAGTGCCAGCTGGGAGGAACACCTGTCCCACCTTAGGGAAGTGCTCGGCAGGATACAGAGGGCCGGGCTCACTGGCAAAGCTGAGAAGTGCCAGGTGGCCATGGGGGAAGTGGCATACCTTGAGCATGTTGTAGGACGGGGACAGCTCCGTCCTAACCAAGTAAAAATAGAGGTGATCAAGGCATGGCCCAGACCAGAAATGCAGAAGCAGGTCAGGAGTTTTCTAGGGACAGCAGGGTACTATAGGAAATTTGTAGCAGTTACAGTGCCTTGGCTGTTCCCCTATCTGACCTGGTAAAGAAAAGGATGCCTGAAAAAATTACCTGGGAACCAGCCTGTGAAAAAGCCTTTACCAGACTGAAGGAGGCACTGTGCAGTGCTCCTGTATTGACAAGTCCTGACTATAGCAGACCTTTTATAGCTCAGACTGATGCCTCAGAAGTGGCTATTGGGGCAGTATTGAGTCAGACATCCAACCAAGGGAAAGATCACCCGGTAGTGTACCTGAGTAAAATGTTACTTCCCAGGGAGCAGACATACTCTACTGTGGAAAAAGAGTGTCTTGCCATAGTGTGGGCCCTAAAGAAGTTAGAGTCATACTTATATGGGCAGCATTTTGTGGTACAAACTGACCACAACCCCCTGGTATGGCTGACGCAAATAGGAAAAACTAATGGTGGACTGTTACAACGGAGTCTTGCCTTACAAGGGTATGACATGACAATCTTACATAGGGCTGGAGCGACCAGTTAGAACAGCGATGGCCTTTTGTGTATTTATGAGGAGTGAACTGATTTGGGAAGCTCATCCCAAGCAGGGGATAGAGCCCCCAAATTCAGTCTAGTTGGAGAAGAATTGTGATGCTTGGCCAGCTGGTTATGATTGTTCTATGGTATTTGTAATATAGAATGTGGTGTGTGACCTGTCTCACATAAGACATCCTATGCCCCTGGGATGACACCCCCTCCACCAGGTTTCATTAAAATAACAGGCTATATGAAACTAACCAAGAGATTTCAGTAAGGAAATTACTTCCTTGAGGAGTTGCATTTTATGGCCATGTTTATGGCCTCCTACCTTTTGAAGCTGGGAAACTAAAATATACATTTTATCACTTCAGATAAGCTGATCCCTGTAAAGCCTTATTGCATGTATGTGTGGAAAGTCATAAAAATCTTCAGACACGCCAAAGGAAGAGGACATGCTCGAGATCAAAGAGGGAATGTTAATTAAGGAGTCATATTGGGAAATGAGTTTTTGCTGATGTCACCTTATCTAATATCCCTCCTGATAGGACAACCTGTTTTGTATATTTTTTTATATTTAACAAGGAGGAGCTAGGTGACATCATGGAAGAGGTGGGTACAGAGACAGTTTAAACTATTCTGTGTCTGATCTTTAGACACATTTTTCTTTGTGGGCTCTTAGAAACAACATCTAACTTTAAACACTGTGTAGAGGTATACATTAGATAGAAAAAGTCTAATTGTACGTTGGTAGGAATTTATACTTTTACTTGTTTTCTTTTAAGTGATTGTATGCTTTGTGATATAGTGTTCTGTGTTTACATTTTACATATTTTTATCCATTTTTAAGTAAACCTCTTATTTTAAAGAGACTGCCTGGTGTGCCTTCGAAATTCTTTCTTTTGCATGTAAAGTATAGATGGTTAAAGTTGACAACTGTTCATAAGCTTAATGGTGTTACTGAACCAGAAAAAGGTAAGAATATACATAAAGTCTTTTATATAAAGTTTTAAGAGTTCTTTTTGGATACCTGGTTAGGCGCCCTTAGGCGAAAGATATCTGGCATTCCCCGAAGAGCAGATTATCTGAGCCTGTACATTTGGGTATGTTAGCATAAAGTTCACAGTTTGAATCCCCCCAGAACTTGAGAATAAAGGTGATTCTGACCCACAAGCAAGCAGGAGGGTTATCCTGTTCTGTTATCTGTTCACAATACTGTGCTCAGAGGTTGGCACTGTGGGACAAGAGGGCCTGACCTGCTGAGTGGGTTTGTGACACCTCCCTCTTGGAGATAAGCTGAGATAGTGGCTATACCCAAGCCCCCAAAAGACCTCCAACAAATGAAAATTACATGCCTACCGTAATTCTTGATCTTTCTGTGTATCTTCGCCATTCATCACCTTTGGGTAATGTGGCCAGAGGTCATGACCCCGCAGGAGCTTTTTTTTTGGGATGGGTGTAGAGTCGATACACCATTGGTGCTGCCCTCAAGGCCGATGCACTGCATGGCACTTATGGGTTGGCCATTAGGTGTCATTGACCCTGCTCTCCCGCCAATTCTGAGTCACCGTAGAGTAAAAAAAGGTTGGAGGGAGGGACAAGGGAGTCCAAGAGAGAGATAAAGGAAAAGATATACAAACTAAAAGAAGAAATAAATGACTGAGAGGACATAAAGAGAGTTAAAAATCTAAGGGGATTGGGAAGGGGACCCAATCTCTGGAAGCAGAAGAGGAGGGAGGGAAGAATTAGAAATAAGGATGGGGGGAATATACTCTGAACCCTTGACCTGTCTCCAGATTGTATAGGAACTGTGAAGGAGTGGCCAGAAGGCTATATTGCCAGAATTCAAGGCACAGAACCACTGGCAATATACTCCAACATAAGCAGAAGTGGCTATTCTGGAAGAAAAGACAGGATACTGGGCTGTATCCCCCCAAACCAAATTTGGAGGTAAGAAACACATTTCTTAAATTAATTTGAGGGTTGAGTCCCTAAGGACAAGAATGAGAGAGAAAGCAGAAAGGGAGCAAGAGAGAGAGAGAGAAAGAAGAGAGGGTAACCACCAACCCCCACCCCACGGGGTGGAGCTGAGGCACTGAGGAAAGAAGTGCCCTCTCCCCTGAATCCTCCCCCCTCTAACAGAATGTAAGAAATCCCACTGTGTGCCCAAGGTAACCCCACTGCTGACCAGCAGAAAGGAGGGGGGAAGGAGAGGGAGAGGGACCCAGAGACCAAGACCCCAGGGGGATGGAGGGTGGGATTGTGATGAATGGTGAAGATACACAGAAACATCAGGAATTACAGTAAGTATGTAATTTTCATATCTTATCTGTGTCAGTCTTCACCATTCACCACCTTTGGGTGAGTACCGAGCCCCCCTGAAGGGGGCCCTGGACCCTAAAGGACTAAGTCCCTTACTTCTCAGTGGGTGGCACACTGGGAGAGAGAACCTTCATGGGTCTGGAGAGGCCCAAGACTGGGGAGCGTGAGACAGGGACCTCCCCCCAGAGAGGGCAGGAGGTTGCCCCAACAGACGCTGCCTCACCCTATGGGAGAAAAGATGGGTTCTCTGGTACGTGGAGGAAATCACCCTACACCAGGCCAAAGGTGACAACCCAGAGAGACGTAGCCTTGCCATCCACCTAATGCAGATCGCTGCCCCTACGACCCTGGAAGCTAACTCATTGGCATTGTAAGATGCCCTCACTTGGTGCCTTGCTAGCTCCAGACCATGTGCAGAGAGTGCAATGGCTTGTCTGGTTACTTCCAAATCAGGCATAGAGGCTAGGAGTTGACCCAGCCTGGACCACAAGAACTTTTCATAGGTAGCATAGTAGGCCTGATGTGCTGAAATTGACAGCAGCAACCGTGCCGAGTAGAAAGTCCTCCTCCCCCAAAAGTCAGAATCCATGGAATCTGCATCTAGGGGCCGGTCAAGGTGAAGGGCGCAAAGCCCATCGGGAGTGTCCAGTTGCATCTGTCCTGACTGAGGATGAGGCAAACTACCTGGAGACTCCGGGGGTGGCACAATATCACTGGCAGAGTTCACTAGGGGCTGAGACTCTGGAAAAGGGTCTCTGCCAGAAACACAATGATGCCTCCCAAAAGGGAGCAGGCCGGGGGGGCACCACAAGGGTGTCTGCACTGAAATAGCCTAGGAAGGCATGCGTCGAGTGCTCTGGATTGTGATGAGTGGGTGGGTGACATGCAGGTCCTCCAACATCCTCAGTGGACAGAGGGCTCCTCTTCTCCCAAAGAGGAGGATGAGGAAGTGGAGGACATTGTAGATTCAGTGGCTGGTTGCTCACGGGGAGGTTGGAACACTTGCCCGTCCATGGCTCTGACATATGAAGGGAAATGAGCAGCCACAGCCCTAAATTGCTCCCAGGACAGGGGTCCGCTAGGGCCAAGAATGCCTGATAGAGCAGGAGAAGGTGACAAAGGAGTGTGTATGAGGCCAACAGCAGAAGGCAACTGTCCTCTGTCTGGGCAAAAAGGCACACCAGGGGCCCCAAGGGTAGAAGGGGCTCCAGAAGTCCCTACAGCCGACAGCTGATCGACCATACTGGAACTGCCTAGGCTGTGCCCCAAAGATTCCCCCCTGTGAGGTGACCAGGGCTGTGGAATTCCAAAAGGATGGTTCCTATCCTCCAAGAACCAGGGCCTTCTTGAGGAGACTGAGAGAGAAGGATGAGGGTCCGTGCTATGACTCCTTCCCGAACCCGGGTGGGTCCCAGAAAAGGGTCACTGCATCAAACCATGACCCCTCGAGCCCTCCTCCTCACACAGACCAGCTTAGGTAGCTGATACCCCTGGTCAGTCCCCGAAGGGACCACCCAGGGAGCAACACCCTCCCCTCCTGTGGGTGCTCCGATCGGCCCTAAAGTTGGGTGATCTAGGCACACCACTTGAGGGTGTACCAAAACTGAGGGGGGCAGAAAACCCTCCAAGCCCAGGCTGCACAGCAATAGTGGCCTGCACCACTGCCTGCTGGTCAGCACCCCTGACCCTGGACACAGGGGCAACTGCCCTCTCCTCGGGGGGGGTTGGCTCAGGTCAGTCGAGGAAACTACCAGGGTGCCCACATGGGTCGCCAACTCCAAAGAGTCAGACAGCCTGTCTGAATCAGACTCCGATTCTGTCTCTGAGGATGTAGAGACCAAAGTCCGATGCCAGACAGTACAAGGGTGCCTGCTGCCATCCCGACCGAAGGGGGAACCAGTCCTGGTGTCTGCACTGGAGCCAGCGCCAATGTCTCCAACTGCACTGTGAACGGTGCCCAAAGAAGACACGGTGCCAAGGGTGGTAGCAGAAATGGTGTTGATGCCTGCCACAGTGCTGTCCCAACCCATGGCGCCACAAGCAGCACCGAGGTCAGGGACGGTGCTGATGATGACCCCAACAGCTCACTCAGTGCCACTAGTGGCACCAAGAATGACGACATCCCCCATGGTGCCATGTCATCGCTCAGTGCCGCAAGAGAGCACCAGAGCTAGACACAGTGCCATCCTCAGCCTCGGTGCCACAGATGGCACCCAGGCAAGAAGCAGCAGAAGATGGCACCATAGAACCTCCCACGGTGCCATCAGTACCATCGGTGCTGTGAACGGCATCAAAAGTAGAGACAGCACCGAGCGAGGGACCGGCGCTGACCATGGTGCTATCAGAACCCACAGCGCAGCAAACTGTGCCAAGGTCTAATATGGTGCCGATGGATGGCATCAAGGACAGTGCCAACCCAGACTTCCCAACCTAAGAAAATGACACTGGGGGAGCCTGCACCCCGAAGGGGCAATTGACAGTGCGGTGTTTCCTGTCCGCTCCCTGGGGGGAACAGACTGGGCCTCCTGCACTGTAGAAGGGGCTTCTGCAATGGTGAGGCTGCTAGGAGCAGAAGCCCCCTCCTCCATGGTCCATATAGAACCAGGAGGGGACCCTGAGGAAAGGCCGAGAGACTGTGGCTTGGCCCGATGAGTGCACGCCCGTCCCCCGAAAGTCGGCAGAGCTCATCCAACTTTCAATGCATGTTGCTTGATGACACGACGGTCCATGGAGAAGTAGGCATTGCATGAATCCATGTCATGAAGTGGGCCAAGACACATGAGGAAATTGTCGTGTTGATCGCTGATAGAGTATTTACGGCCTCATGGGCATCATCGCATAGGGAGCCGTCCCATCTTCGAAGACTTCTTGCCCGCTGACCGAGACATGACCTACAGTAAAACAAGCTAAACAAGACTCAACATCACTGACAAAATAAGGAAAAGGAACAGTCTTACCAGCAGCGTAAAGTGGAGGCGATAATGGAACTGGCAGGAGTCGAAAGGATTTCACTGTCGATAGGAATTTCGGCATCGCTTCAAACTTTCAGAAGGAGTAGGCCTCTTGACGCAGCAGCAGCTCCTCTTGAGATGCGACCTCTACGGTGGGAGACTAAGAACTGGTGGGAGGGTGAGGTCGATGACACCTAATGGCCAACCCGCGAGTGCCATGCAGTGCGTCGACCTCGAGGGCGGCACCGATAGTGCATTGACTCCGCCCATCAAAAAAAAACAAAACTCCGGCAGGGTTTTGACCTCTGGCCACATTACTCAAAGGTGATGAATGGTGAAGACTGACACAGATAAGATCCAGTTTTATATTGACCCATCTCAAAACTAAACTGTGACTGTAACATTTTCTTGTCCATCCTGGCCCACAGAGTTAACACCTTATTACCACACATCATCAATACAGACCAGGTGGGCTTCATCAAAAAATGCCAGGCACATGATGCAGTTCGTTGAGTCTTGCTACTCTTAGAACGTATAGCTCAACTTGAGACACCCACTGTCCTTCTCGGTCCTGATGCTGAGAAGGCCTTTGATAAAGTTTCCTGGCCATTCCTCTGGGGAGTAATGAAACAATTTGGCTTCCTTGAAAAATTAATTAATCAAATTAAAAGTATGTATGATAATCCACAAGCCTATCTAAAACTAGATGGCTTCCTGTCCCCTTATCCCAAGGAACTTGCCAAAGATGCCTATTATCCTCATTATGATTTGCCCTCTACCTTGAACCACTAGCTATTGCAATCTGGAGTTCACAAAACATAAAAGGAATACAAATTAAAGAATAAACCCACAAAATAAATCTATTTGTAGATGACATTTTATTAACCTTGACCACTCCCGAAACATCCATTCCAGCCACGTGGCAACAATTAAGTACATTCGGACAACTGGCGGGTTACAAACTAAACGAGTCAAAAACTGAAATTCTCAAGTTCTCTTACATTCCCTCCCCACAATTAAAAAAACGTTATCATTTCAGATGGAACACAGTAGTGATTAGATACCTGAGGATTAAAATGTCATATAACCACCTCCACTTAGACATAGTAAACTATAAACCCATCTCGCAGCAGATTTCGGCAAATCTGGCAAGATGGAAACAGTCACCTTTAAGCTTCTTTAACCGCATATAAACTATACACCAGAATATCATCCCCAGAATACTCTTTTTTTCTGCAGATGCTACCCATAACTCCTTCAAAAGTATATTTCCAGTCCTGGAACAAATTAATATCCCAATTTATATGGAGAGGCAAACCTCAAAGAGTAAAATTCATATCTTTGCAACTACCAAGGGATAGAGGGGGAATTAATCTCTCCAATTTCCCATTACATGCTACAGCAACACATATTCAAACTCTATTGAATCTTTTAACAAATGGATATTGCGCCCATTAGAAAACATTAGAGAAAACACTAATGGATACCACAGATATAGCCTCAGGGTTGCTGGTAAACCCTCTGACCTGCATACCGCTATCCCAGTTCTCTACCTACTCAGCTGAACCACTACTACACTGGATACAGCTCCAGCAAAAACACATTACACCAGTTGAATAGATGTATCTAAGAGACATTACTCAAGATATTATCCTTCTACCCAAGGAACTCCTGAAGAGGATAAAAAATTGGCCCACGTATGGACTATGCTATTTATTTAGTTTTTGTTGACCGGGTAAGTGCAGTAGACAAATTCTGCCTATTTTCAGCCACGACCTGGGGGAGGGGGATACAGATGAATGCCAACTGACTTTGAACCAGATTAAGCTGTTATTGGTATTGTAAGCTGTATGTCTGGCAACTTATCACCCCAGCGAGTATATCATCCTTTGCGGGCATACAAGCCACTTATAACCTACCAAATGAGATATTCCCTCATTATCTCCACCTTAAAAGATTACTACAGCCATTTGAACAGGATCTAACAGATTTCCCTGATCATCTCTTGTTTTAGAGGCACAGAAACCGAACAACTCATAAGCATACTTTATAAAAACCTCCAGCAATACTCTCAAGACAACCTTGAATATATTAGATAAAAATGGTCTAGGAAAATAGGGGTAGACTTAGATAAAGAAATGTGGGAGACTAGTGCTCTAATCTCACAGAAAATATGTATTTCCATATACTGGAAAGAGTACGCCTGGAAGACAAGAATTAGATTTTTTAGAACATCGGATATTACGGCCAAATTCATGGGTCCAGAACATGGCGGGTGCTGGAGAGGGTGTGGCCACAACCAGGCAAATATAGTACACATAATGTGGACTTGTCCTCACATAACACACTTCTGGCAAGATGTACTGGATGAGATCGAAGAAATATGTGGTCTCCCAGAACTATACAACCCTGGCTATGTCCTCACTGTGACACTCCTGCGAGAAATTAAGATGACTAAGAATCTCTACAAACGGACAACCATCTTAATAATGGCAACAAAAAAAACAATAACAAAATTATGGTTTATAACCACTACCCCCTAAAAAGAGGCCTGGAGAAAATATCATATGAAATGTATAGTCAGGAGCACTTGTCAGCTAGGATGACCCCCTCACCTTAAAAGCTTTGATATCAAATGGACAACATAGATAAATTATCAGTTAGACCATTATCCTGATTTTGTCCCCTAAAGCAGGGCACAGAGGGGATCTTGTTCCACATACTGAAACAGGCGCAGTGCCTGAAAGGGTGCTCTCACTCATTTGAATTCTCAACCCATAACTGCATGAACTGGAGAAGAGAACTCAAATATACATACCACAAACACACAAACTATCTGTAAACACGCCCTCCTTTACTAACATTTATATGCTTTTAGCTCATCTTCTTTTATGCTAAGTGGAAACTAATACAAGTATAGCTATAAGTTGGAACGCTAACTCAATGTATGCAACAAAAACATGAAGCCTATTATCATTGTATCTATATTATATGGGGAAAAAAACAATAGAAATTTACAATTAAAAAAACACAACACTTGAAAAGTGCTGTAGAACTTGAAATTTTCACTGTCAAATAATTTTCTCTATTTTCACTTAAGCACCAATCTGAGTGAAAATAAATGTGTGCTAACTAGCACTTTTAGTATTTTTTTCCATTATAGTGGATGTGGTGATTGTGACATAGCGCTAAAATAAATTTACGCAATAATGGTTGCATTTGTGTTTGCACTAAATTTACTTTACGTGAAAATAGCTAGTTCTACAGTACTTGAAATCCTCAGATCTCACACAAGCCTATTTCTTTAACTTATATTCACAGAATCTCTACAAACTGGCCGATGCTTATAGCTCTTACAGTCAACTGTGGGGGTTGCCCCAAGTCACTTACTGAACCTTCAGTCCAATTCTCTTTACACTGTGAAGAATCTTCACCCCCACCCCCTTGGGGCTTCACGGGATCTGGTAGCCACCACTTCCAGGAAACCAACCTTTGGATTACTGTCCTATGGCAGAAACACAATCAGTGGGTCCTTCCCTCTTGAACAAGAGTGCCAGCGGGCCATGTCTTGCCCCAGGAACTCTCTGCGAGCACCTCTCAATTCAAACTTGACTTCAGAATCTACACTCTGATTGCTGCAGCAATAGTTGGTAGCCAAATGTGGCTTATGATGCTGTGAGAGTTCTGAACAGCATTACCTCATCTGCTGATCAGCAGAGCTAGGCAAATGATGATGTAATGTTTTACAGAAAGCATTTAATCCCTCTGAACACAGACCAGCTTGCTACCTGATCTAAAACTAATGGGATTCTAGTAACCCCAGGAACTGGCTGGTTACATAAACAGATGCAATTGTATGGTGTTCCCAGGATGTTCTATTATCCCTCTCAGGCTGCTCTGAACAATCCATACTACCTCCAATTCAAATTCTCTCCACTTGTCCCTCCCTACAGCTCCATTCTCTCCTCACTCCATTTATCTCCCATCTCCCTCCCTCCCCACGTAACTCAGGTTTCAACTCACTGGCTACTCCCGCTTCCTCCACAGTGGCAGCCCCTGCATTTGCCAGCTGTCAGCAGCACAGGGTCAAGAGGGTGCCATCCTGAGCCTTCCCCCCAAACCACAGGCAGCAAGACCCCACAACTCAGCAGGAATCCCTGCATTTGCCAGCCACCAGCAGCTCAGGGTCAAGAGGGTACCATCCTGATCCCTCCCCCAATGTCACAGGCAGCAAGACCCTGCAACTCAGTGAAACCCCCTGCATTTGCCAGTCGGCAGCAGCTCAGGGTCGAGAGGGTGCTATCCCAAGCCCTCCCCCCATGCCACAGGCAGCAGGACCCCACTACTCAGTGGGACCCCCTGCATTTGCAAGTCATCAGCAACTCAAGGTCAAGAGGGTGCTGTCCTGAGCCCTCCCCTGCCACAGGAAGCAAGGCCCTGCAACTCAGGGACAGCTCTACCTACAGTGAACCATGAGGTCCCGGCGTCTGGCATTGTTTTCTATCGGTAGACCATTTCTGATTGTTTAGTATGCCAGGCTTCCATCTGCATTTCCACCCTATTTTGTAGCCTAACTGATGTCACTTTAAGCTGCTTGTACTGTAACAGGGAATTAGCTGATTCATAATTGTATCTTCAGAACTAGCTTACAGACTTACATTTCAGCTAGTGTAGCTGTGTCTCAGCAGGGTTGTCTTACTAGTGATTCTACTGTTTATAAGGGGTCTAGCAAGTGCTCTTTACTGCTGTAGCTGTGTTTTAACCAGATGCAATTGTACAGTGTTCTGCAGTGTGTTCTCTCCATTATCCATCTCAGGATGCTCTGAACGATCCCTTACTGCTTCCAGTTTGAACTACCTCCACTTGTCCCTCCCTTCAGCTCCATTTTCTCTCTCCCCATCTATCTCTGTCCCCCTCCCTTCCTCTAACAGATTCTGTATTCCTTCCCCACATACCTCAGGTTTCAACTCACCCACTACGTTAGTTTCAGCAGGACTCCCCTGCATTTGCCAGCTGTTAGCAGCTCAGTGTTGAGAGGGCACTATCCTGAGCCCTCCCCCCATGCCACAAGCAGCAAGACCCTGCAACTCAGGTACAGCTCTACAGTGAACCATGAGGACTTGGCATCTGGTGCCATTTTCTGTCAGAAGACCAGTTCTGTTTGTTTAGTATGCCAGACTGCCATCTGCATTTTCTGCCTATTTTGTAGCTGAATTGATGTTACTTTAAGCTGCTTGCACTGTAACAGGGAATTAGTTGATTCATAATTGTACCTTCAGGACTACCATATATACTCACGTATAAGCCAAGATTTTTACACCAAATTACAATGCTCACTTAACGAGTCTCAGCTTATACGCGGGTCAAACTTTACTCGCCAAAAAAAAAATCTCAAACCGCAAAATTTGGCATCTGGATCCTGTTTCATGCAGTTCCCGATCAGTTCCCACACCAAGTTTCAGCTGCCCAGTATTAAATGGTACACTAACAAGACACATAAAAGACATACACAGTGTCCACGACAGTTCACTAACACAGTTCATGCCAAAATCAATACCAGTACTGTGGCTGGTAACAAGAGAAAACAGAACGCTTACAAAGCAGCCTTTAAGCTTTGTGCTGTTGAATTTGCTGAGAGCTCCAATAACTCTGCTGCTGCCCGTCACTTCTCGATTAATGAGAAGCAAGTGCAGGAGTGGAGAAAACAAAAAGAGGAATTACCTGATATGCCTAAAATCAAGAAAGCGTGCCATGGTGACCAACCTGCTTTCAGTATGCTTGAGTCGGATCTAAATGAATGGGTACTGTCATGCTACCAGAGTGGCTACATCATTACATGCTTGGCCATTTGAATGCAGGTGCTTAGGATGGCAAAGGAGCCCAAGTACCACTCCACAGGCTCAGAGTCTTTTCTGGCATCAGTGGGGTGGTGCTCACGATTTATGGAGCGTCATGGGCTGACGATAAAACAGCATACTAAAATATCACAGAAACTGCCACACGATCTTGAACAAAAGGTTTACAGTTTTCAGCAGTTTGTAATAAAAAGGAGACAGTTACATAATTGATATTTCACAGATAAAAAACATGGACGAAACCTCCATGATGTTCGACCTGCCTGGTAACAGGACTGTGAACCCCACGGGGAGTAAAACAGTGCTTATCTGAACAACAGGGCACGAAAAGACTCATTTTACTGTCATCCTATCGTGCATGGCTGATGGTGCCAAACTAAGGCCACTTGTTATTTTCAAAAGGAAGACATTACCCAAAAATATGACTTCCCCCCAGGGTGCTAGTATAGCCCCATCTCAAAGGGTGGATGTATGAGGAACTGGTGAAGATCTGGCTGCAAAGGGTTTGGGGCTCATGTCCAGGGGTGCTGTACTCTAAGCTCTCCTTCCTTGTCTGGGACATGTTTCAGGCACATTTAACCGATGGTGTTAAAAAAATAGCCAAGAAATGAAAAGTAGACCTCTGTGTTATACCAGGCGGTCTCACATCCATACTCCAACCCCTTAACGTGTGTCTGAACAAGCCATTTAAAGACAGAGTTAGAAGTCTGTGGAGTGATTGGATGTGCTCTGGTAAAGGAGCTGTAACTAAAGCTGGCAACCTCAAGAAGCCTGACCTGGATTTGGTGTGCAAGTCGGTCGTAGAAGCATGGGACTCAATCCCTGTCTACATGGTCCACAGATCATTTCTGAAATGCTGTAAAAGCAATTCCATGGATGGGACGAAGATGAGGCACTGTATGATGATGCAGAGGCTGACAGAGCGAGGAGCCGAAAGATGAACAAGAGGAGCTGGACTATACTGATGATGCCCTAACCGAGCAGTTCCTGTCTGAGAATCTACAGTCTCTTGGGATTTCGGACAGAGAAGAGGACAAGAAAACTGATTAGAAAGGATTGCTGGATTGGGACTACCATACATTAAATAAGTTCATTGATTTCACTTTAGTTTGGTGCCAAGTATCGTGTGCCTTGTTCTGTAAAGAACAAGGTTGAACTGTAATGTCATCGGCGAAAAGTACTGAGCAGGGTTGTGTTGGGAAAAGTTCTGAGCAGGGTTGTGTGTTGTGTGTACCATGTCTTTCACAAGTGTGTGCTTGCAAAGAAAATAAAAAAAATTAGCACTGAGCAGGGTTGTGTGTTGTGTGTACCATGTCCATGTCTTTCACAACTGTGTGCTTGCAAAGAAAATAAAAATAAAAATTTGCACTCGGCTTATATGAGGGTCTGTATACTTGTTGCTTTTAATACTAAAAATCACTAAAAATACCACCAAAACAGCTTAATGTGGTTCAAGGTCAGTTGGCATTCATCTGTATCCCCCTTCCCTGGGTCGTGCCTGAAAATAGGCAGGATTTATCTAGTGCTCTTACCCGGTCAACAAAAACTAAATAAATAAATAAAAAAAATACAGCTGCTTTGGGGGGGGGGGGTCTGCTTATACATGGATCGGCTTATCCGTGAGTATATATGGTAGTTTACAGACTTACATTTCAGCATGTGTAGGTGTGTCTCAGCAGTGCTGTTTTACTAGTCATTCTACTGTTTTACAAGGGGTATGGCAAGTGCTGTTAATGGCTTTAGCTGTGTTTTAAACAGATGCAACTCTATGGTGTTCTGTAGTGTGTTCTCTCTATTATCTGTCTCAGGCTGCTCTGAACAATCCATAATGTCTCCAATTTGAATTCTCTCAACTTGGCCCTCCCTACAGCTCTGTTCTCTCCCCCCCCTTCTATCTCTCATCTCTCTCCCTCCCCCATCTGATTTTGTGCTCCCTCTCCACATAGCTCAGATTTTAACTCACTGGCTACTTCTGTTTCCTCCACAGTGGGACCCCTTGCATTTGCCAGCTGTCAGCAGCTCAGGGTCGAGAGGGCACTGTCCTGAGTCCTCCCCCCACACCACAGGAAGCAAGACCCCGTAACCTGGGCTCGCAACTCAGGTACAGCTCTAGAGTGGATGACAGTGCTGCTTTGTGACGCTACAGTATTGCACTTCTTATCCACCGTCCCACCCTAAGCTAGTGTTACTCATATAGATTATGTCTGCTAGAATCCAATCAGCCCACTTTTCACTCTCTGTTTTCTCTGGACAAATGGTCTGCCCCTACCTCCCCCACCCCCTACTGTGCTTGCTCTCTCCCAAGTCAATTTCAACCACTGTTCCTGCATCCCCCAGTCGTGGTATCCTGCAATTGATGTAACAAAATATACTGTATAATTCTTCCCTCCCTCCTTTCCACTTCAGTGCTGCTCACCATCACCATGCCAATGTGCTATCTCCGTCTACTACCCTTCCTTGTCTTTTTCTCCTCACCCCCGTCTCTCTCCCTCCCTCATAGAAACATAGAATTGGATGGCAGATAAGGACCGCTTGGCCCACCTAGTCTGCCCATTTCCCTACCTAACAGATAAGTTGCAGATCCTAGTTAGCCAACAGCCTACTTCCTCCTACCCCCACTAGAATTGCCCTATGTCTGTCCAACGCATTCTTAAATTCCCCCACTGTTTTTGACTCTACGACATCCTCAGGAAGGCTGCTTCATGTATCCACAACCCTCTCTGTGAAGAAATACTTCCTCGTATTACCACTGAGCCGTCCCCCCTCTATCTTCAAATTGTGCCCCCTTGTTTTTGCAAATCTCTTTTTCTGAAAGATGCTGCCCTCTTGGACTTTGTTGATTCCCTTGAGGTATTTGCAAGTTTCTATCATGTGCCCCCTCTCCCTCCTTTCCTCAAGGCTATACATCTTTAGTTCCTTTAGCCTTTCTTCATATGTCTTCTGATGCAGACCCTGCATCATTTTGGTTGCCCTCCTCTGGACAGCCTCCACCCTGTCTATGTCTTTGCAGAGATGGAGTCTCCAGAACTGTACATAGTACTCCAGATGTGGTCTTACCAACTGTCTGTAGAGAGGGCCAACAACTTCATGTTTTCTACTGGTGATGCCTCTCCCTATGCATCCCAGTTTCCCCCCAGCTCTCCTTAATGCCTTCTCACATTGCTGGCCCACCTTTAGGTCATCTGATATGACTACCCCCAGGTCCAATTCCATTTTTGTTATTGTCAGTATCTCACCCCCATTGTGTACTCTTCCCCTGGGTTTTTGTTTCCCAGGTGCATTACTTTGCACTTCTTTGCATTAAGCTGCTATACATTTGACCATTTCTCCAACCTTGCCAAGTCCCTTTTCATCCTTTCCACCCCATCTTGTGTATCAACCCTGTTGCAGATATTTGTGTCATCTGAACAAAATGAACAGAATAGCAAACTGCAGCTGAGTAGGACACATAAGAAAAACAAGTGTTTAAGTTCAGCTAATCATTATTGCAGTACAACAATTGAGTGTTTGCAAGGAACAGCCTTCCTGAGGAGGTTGTGCGGTCTAAAACTGTGGGAGAATTCAAGAATGCTTGGGACAGACACAAGGCAATTATTGTGGTGGGTAGGAAGAAATAGGCTGTTGGTTAACTAGGATCTGTGGCCTATCCTGTAGGTAGGGAAATGGGCAGACTAGATGGGCCAAGCGGTCCTTATCTGCCGTCAAAGTCTATGTTTCTATGTTTTTTGAGACGATCCCTGAGCCCTACATTCCATTGCACAAGAAGTGGGAAGAGAGTGGTAGTTCTGGGGAAGTTACTAAGGACTACAACACCACTAATTTTAGATACATTTGTTTGGGACACTTTTTATGTATTGTGCCTGCCTTGTGAATGAGGAAGGGACGCACAAGGAGGTTTTAATAACTTTATGTTAGCAACTTGTGTTGCGAGTATCCAGTGACCTCCCTGAAGCATTTCCAGGGTAATACTGGTTTAAATACTCGGCCTGCTGTGAGCGTGCAGGCATATGAACAGAATTGCAAACTGCAGTTGAGTAGGACACGTAAGAAAAATGAGTGTTTAAGTTCAATTAATCATTATAGCAGTACAACAATCGAGTGTTTTTTGAGACGATCCGTGAGCCCTACATTCCATTGCACAAGAAGTGGGAAGAAAGTGGTAGTTCTGGAGAAGTTACTAAGGACTACAACACCACTAATTTTAGATTCATTTGTTTGGGACACTTTTTATGTATTGTGCCTGCCTTGCGAATGAGGAAGGGACGCACAAGGAGGTTTTAATAACTTTATTTTAGCAACTTGTGTTGCGAGTATCCAGTGACCTCCCCAAAGCATTTCCAGGGTAATACTTGTTTTAATACTTGGCCTGCTGTGAGCAGGGTGAGCGAGAGCAGGGCGCGTGTCACCACATGCAGAGACACACGCGTCAGCGCATGTCATACGTGTCAATAGGGTCAATAGGGCTTAGGGCCATATTAATAAAATGTATTGACGCAGAGGTATAGCAAGTAAATTAAAACAAATGTGGACCTACTGAATACAGGACAGTGCTTAAACAGCAAATGCTGTAAATGCGAAATGCTCTTACTGGGTGAGTGCATAATTGATTTTACTTGCTCAAAGTGTGAATTAATAGAAGTTTTGTAGACTGAAAATTTAGCACTACGAAACAGATTAAAAACATCAGCTGACATCAGCAGCCTAGAAGACTACATAGATACTGTAGCCGAGGAGGTAGGATCTAGCATTTCCCAGGTGGTTACAAGTCCCCATAAAAACATACAAGCATCAACATCATATGTTGTGGAGAAGGAAGAGCCGTGGTGTAAGATCCCCCAGAACAATAGGAAAGGTAGACAGAATATTGGGGGGGGTTATCAAATGTACTGACCCCTAATAGGTTTAGCCTCCTAGCACAAGATGTCATGACTGAACAGGAGACTCAACAACCTAACCAGCAGATTCACATTATGGGTCCCAATGTGGTCTGCCCAGAAAATCAGGTAGAACAGGTTGATACATTACTCAGGACATTTCAAAGAGACGTCTTGGTAATCAGAGACTCTTTAGTAAAATGTACTGATTCAATATTATGTAAAAATAGGAATACTACAACTACAGTCAGTGTATTGCCGGGTGTGGGGATTTCAGATATTAGATATCTTATACCAGGTCTCCTTGTATAATCATTGGTATTGTTACATGTAGGTATTAACGATGTGGGCAAGAGAAAAATGCTAGACATTCAAAGGAACTTTCAGTACATAGGCGCAGATCTAAAAGCTAGAGGCTGTGACCTGATTATTTCAGGCATTATCCCAAGCTCTGGGGTTAACTTCAATAAAATATCAGGAATCGAGAGCTTAAATGGGTGGTTGAAGAGGTGGTGCCTTAGACAGGATTATGATTTTTTGGAAAATTGGGATAACTTCTATGACACAAGGCTGTTTGCATTAGGTGGCATTCATTTAAATAGGCAAGGAAAATGCCTTTTTGCACAAATATTAAAACGAAAAATTGATGAATCTTTAAACTTCCAGAATTGGGGGAGAGGAGATGTATATCTCAAACATCAACAAAACTGGGGCCAGTACAGTTAGAACACTGGAATTGTCTCTTATTAAATGCAAGAAGTCTTAATAACAAATTAGATGAACTGGTGTTTACTTTAAATAATTACCACATCAGTCTGTGTGCCATTACAGAAACATGGTGGAAACAGGATGACCCTTGGGATAAACAAATTCCTAGTTTTGTTCTCTATCATAGAGATAGGTCACTTCAAAAGGATGGGGGTGTTGCCCTATATATAGCTGACCATATTATATCTGAAAGTGTAGATATCCTTAAATATGATACAGCTTAATTGATCTGGGTTAAATTATCCCCCCTCAAATGCCAATAATGAATGCGGGTGTTGTATACAGGCCACCATCTAGCTCACAGTTAGATGACCTTAAATTACTGGAATTTATACAAAATTTCACTCAGGCTGGAAATTCTTTGTTATTAGGCGACTTTAATCTCCCAGGGTTGAGTTGGGACCCTCCACAAGCAGAATCATCAAACTAGCAAAGATTCCTCTAGTCCTTTTTATGAAATGGTTTAGAACAGTATATTAAAGACCATACTCGGGGTTCTCATACCTTGGATTTGGTACTTAGCAATTTGGAATATGATATTCAGGATTGTAGGGCTTTACATCCCCTAGGTTCCAGCAATCATAATATGGTGGAATTTAGTATCAGTAAGGTTACAACTAAGACGACTAGTAGAACAGTGGTATATAATTTCAGCAGGGCTAACTTTAGCAGCATAAGTGAACATTTAGCATCTTGGGATTGGCAGACAGATTTAAGTGGATTGAAGTTGCAACATATGTAGGATATATCAAGTAACAAAATGAAATCTCTTGTACAAGAGTTTATCCCTAGTTTTAAGAAGACTATAATTCCCCCAAAAAACCCTGGTTTACTCCATTAATAGTTAAAAACATAAAAGGCAAAAATGAGGCATATAGTAATGCTAAGAAAAGTGGGCAGCCTGAAAGCTGGGCAGAATATAGACTCGAACTTAAAAAATGCAGGTCAAGTATACGTAAAGCAAAAGAAGATTATGAATACAAATTGGCAACTAAAGTTCAAAACAACTATAAATCATTTTTTTCCTATATAAACAACAAAAAGGGTGTTAACACGTCAATAGAGCCCCTAAAAAGATCAAATGGTGAATTAATACTAGATGATAAGGATATGGCATGCTACTATAATACATATTTTGCTTCAGTGTATAATCCAAAAACTCATAATACCTTGAAGCATCAGGCTAAGGATGCAGGTCCATCACTTATAATTGAGGTTAAAGACGTGAGAAATAGGCTAAAAGCCTTGGATCAGAATAAAGCTCAGGGACCCGATGGCCTTCACCCCAGGGTGTTAAAGGAGCTGGCCAATGTATTGGCAGCCCCAGTAGCTTATTTATTTCAACACTCTATAGACAAGGCAGAAGTTCTGGATGAATGGAGGCAGGAGGAAGTTATCCCAATATATAAAAAAGGGTCTAGACAGGAGGCATCTAACTACAGACCTTTTAGCCTGACCTCAATATTGGGGAAAATCTTGGAAGCTATTATTAAAACTTATATTACCAATATGTTAACTATGTCAGGAGATCTTGATCACAACCAACATGGTTTTAGAAAGGGTAGGTCCTGTCAAACAAATCTGTTGGAGTTTTATGGCAGGGTAAAATAAATCAAGCACTTGATTCCTGCAATGCAGTGGATATTATCTTTCTGGACTATTCAAAGGCATTCGACAAAGTTCCACATGGCCTTCTGATTGAGGCCTTAATCAAGCATGGTATACATGCAAATATCTCTCTCTGGATTGAAAACTATTTATTAGATCAGAAACAGAGAGTTTCAGTGAAGGGGTCCCTGTCGGATTGGGCAGAGGTGACTAGTGGCATCCCACAGGGCTCAGTTTTGGGCCCCTGCCTTTTCAATTTATATATATCATCCATGCAAACTTCGACACAAGTATGGTTGTCCAGATTCGCAGATGACACTAGGATAGGCTATAAGATAAATTCCAAGGAGGATGCGGATATTTTACAATTAGCATTAAAACAACTTGAACATTGGGCAGTAAGTAACAATTCTACTTTCAATGCTGATAAATGCAGGGTTATGCATTTGGGGAAACATAATAGCCATTATAAATATAAATTAAATAGAGTAGAGTTACAAGGGACAACAGAGGAAAAGGATTTGGGCATTTATATTACCAGTGATTTTAGTTTTACGACTCACTGTAATCATATTATTAGAAAAACTAGTGGACTTTTGCACTGTATAAATAAGCATATTAAAAGTAAAGATAGATCAGTGGTGATGCCACTGTACAAGGCATTGGTCCACCCACACCTGAAGTACTGTGCCCAGTTTTAGTCACCAGGGGGAAAGTGGCTATAAAATCACTTGAGCAAGTACAAAGAAGGGCTACTAGGCATGTGGCAGGCCTAGATGGGCTATGTTATCAGCAGAGATTACTTGAATTAGATCTGTATTCATTGGAGTTCCGTTGGCTCCGTGGTGACATGTGTATGATATATAGAGCACTTTTGGATGATGACTTTTGGCCCAAACTGGGACTTGAATTAAGGATACAGCTATATGACATCCGCTTCAAATACAGATCAGTTCTTATCGTACAAATACTAGGAAAAACTGGTTCAGTAAAAGGGTTACTAGAATCTGGAATGGTCTGCCAATAGAGGTGGTGGCAAGCTCGAACATGACAGAATTTAAGAAAACTCTAGATGAATACTTGATTAAACAAGGTATTACGGGTTATTAATATGGCAGGCCGCAATGGACTACGGTCTTCTTAGCCTAGTAATTACCTATGAGACCTAAGAGATCTGCAAAGAGACATACTTTTCCTTCCAGTCCCTCTGCAATGTCACTTATAAAGACATTAAAAAGGACTGGCCTCAGTACTGAACCTGCGGTACCCCACTAGTAACCCTCCTTTCTTCATTGTGGACTCCATTTACTATTACGTGCTGTGTCCTGTTGTCCAGCCAGTGTTTTACCCAGGCTACCACTCTGGGACCTACTCCCAGGCTGGCTAATTTGTTTATTAATCTTTTGTGCAGGACTGTGTTAAATGCCTTGCTAATGTCTAGGTAGGCCATGTCCACAGCCTCTCCCTGGTCTACTGCTTTGGTCACCCAGTCAAAGAAATCAATTAGATTTGTCTGACATGACCTTCCCGCTGTGAATCCATTCTGCCTTGGGTCCTGTGCCCCACTGGCCTCTAGGTAATCAACATTTCTTTCCTTCAGAAGTGATTCCATCATTTTCCCTACCACTGAGGTCAAACTGACAGGTCTGTAGTTTCCTGCCTCTGTCTTGCTCCCATTTTTGTGAAGGAGAATCACATCTGCCCTCCTCCAGTCCTTAGGTACCACCCCATCCTCCCATGATTTATTAAAAAGGGTAGTCAGTGGTGTTACTAGTTCTTCCTTTAATTCTTTTAGAATTCTGGGGTGAATCCCATCAGGCCCCATTGCTTTATCTACCTTCAGTTTTAAGAGTTCTTTTATCAACCCCCCTATCCAGAGTGCTTCTATTGACCAGATTAGGTATTTCCCCCTGCTTTTCCATTGCGAATACTGAGCAGAAGTATTCGTTCAGTATCCCTGCTTTTTCACTGTCGCTCTCTGCAAAACCACCTTCCTCTTTGTTCAGCCTCAGTATCCCTGCCTTAGTCTTTCTTGGCTCCATAATGTACCTATAAAAGGTTTTATCCCCCTTCTTAACCGAGTTGGCTATCTTTTCCTCGGTTTGGGCCTTTGCTATTCTGACTGCCTTACCCGCTTCCGTCTGCTTTAACTGGTACAGTTCTTTGTCCTGCTCCGTCTGTTTTCTTATACTTCCTGAATGCTATCTTTTTTTCCCCTTACCTTTGCCGTCACTTCTTTTGAGAACCATAGTGTTTTTTTTCTTTCATTTTGATTTGTTTATTTGCTTCACACAAAGGCTTGTTGCCTCTGTGATGGCGGTTTTGATGTTTCCCCATTGTTGCTTCACCCAACCTTCTTGCCTGTTTGCTAGTGCTTTTCTGAGGTACTATCCCATTTTGACAAAATCAGCCCTCCTGAAGTCCAGTACCTTCACTTTTGTGTGGCTTGACACTACAGCTAAGTTTATCATGAACCACACTGTTTGATGGTCGCTTGTTCCCAGATGGCTACCCTCTTCAAGATCAGAGATCCTCTCTCCATCCCCATTTGAGAGTACCAGATCTAAGATTGCTCTCTCCCGAGTGGGTTCCAAAACTAGCTGTCTGAGGCATGCCCCTGTAGGGCATCAAGAATGGCCTTGCTCTTGGATGTGGCTGCAGCAAAGGTGCTCCAGTCAACTTCTCGCATATTCAGATCCCCCATCAGCAATATCTCCCCTTCTCTGCCATCCCAAGGGTACCTTCTATCATTTCCTTGTCCATTTCCTCCCTCTGAGATAGGGGTATGTACACAACCCCTGTGCGGATTGTGGAGCCATTTCCAGTCTCCAGGTGACCCACAGTGCCTCCTCTCCTCCCTGTTTACCCTTTAGTTCTGTTGCTTTTATCCCTTCCCTTACATAGAGAGCTACTCCTCCTGCTTTTCTTCCCTCCCTGTCCCTCCTGTAGATTGTGTACCCTGGTATGTTGACATCCCAGTCATGGTTCTCTGTGTACCATGTTTCTGTGACTGCCACAATATCCAGGCATCCCTCTTCCATCAAGGCCACCATTTCAGGGAGCTTTTTACTGAGACTAAGGGCACTGGTACTCATTACCCTCCATTTTTTTATGGCTTTATTTATTTTTTCTCCATCCCTGTCCCTACTGCCTTTGTCTTTTCTTCCTCCCCTGTGCCTCAATAAACCCTCACAGTTTACACCTAACCCCCCTTCTACATCCTGCCACTACACCACCACAGCATCCCAGTATCCTTGGGCCTCTGGTGCTTGTGTTCTGCCACCAGACTGCCCCTGCTAACCCTCATCCAACCCTCGCTCCTCTCCATATCCCCATCCATTAGCTCCTACCACCAAGCCCTTTGGCTACCTAAGAAGCATGTATCTTCAACCCCTACCTTGTCATGCTGCTATTACTGCTTGTTGGTGACATGGAATCAAACCCTGGCCCAACCCCCCACCAACTCCCATAAGGTCTGTAAACTGCTCACCTAAATATAAGGAGCCTCCTACCAAAAATCGACAAAATCCAAACCTTTGCCCTACCCCTCCACCCTGACATTATCTTATCTGAATCCTGGCTTAGTCCTTAAATCCCAAATGAGAGCATCTCTGTCCCTGGCTACTCCCTCATCCACCAGGACCATGCTAGTAGGAGGGGGGTGGCTATGTAGCTTGCACCAAATATCCACTCCTCTATTATCTTATCATCCTCTGTTACTTCCACTTATGACATGCTCCTAGTAAAGATCTTCCCTCCCCCCTTCCTTCCTATTTTTATAGCTGGCATCTACCGCTGCCCCAGTCTCCCCGTCCACCATTGCTGAACTTCTGCCGTCTCTCGGCACTTACCTTGTCAGGTGAACTAATAGTGCTAGGTGACTTCAACCTAAACTGTCTCGCCAACTCCCATTCCACCACCCGCTCTGAAATCTTTGCTTTAAACCTATCTCAACAAATTAGTGAACCCACACTGCTCAACCTCAAAATCCATTACCATTCTCTCATTGACTGGGTCCTAGTATCACATCCACATCACATCATAAGCACCGGCATCCTTCCAGATGTTGTGAGTGACCATCACCTCATATATTGTATACATAAAATAAAAAATTGCCCAGAGCCCCCCCAAAAAATCCTACAAATTCGCACTTTCAGATCCCTAGATCTCATCCAACTACTTACTGAATTATTCAATACTGACCTGCCCCCATCAACTCCATAGGCCTTGCCCTCAATTACTTCCAAAAATACATTCCTCAGTATCTGAATCCAACATGCCCTGCTCAGACACACTAGGGTCCATGGGTCCCACCAGCATGGATCACAAACAATCTCCTGACATGTCTCTGGGTCCGGGACCATGCATGGCAAGCCCACACTCTCCCTCTGCTGCAGCCTATCAAAAGTACCGCCACCACCGCAACACCAGTACAAGGTTAGTCTGTCAAGCTAAAACTAACAACTTCTCTGACAACTTTCAGGAAAATATAAACCATCCCTCCAAGTGTTGGAAGGTGGTCAATGCCCTTTTCTCCCCTCCATGTAGTCCCACCACCCCAGCCCTCAAAGTGAATGACTCCACACTCTGAACCACTCGCTGTCGCCAGTGAGTTTAATATCTTCTTCACCTCCTGCACCTCCTCCCTCCTTTTCTTCTCTGCCCCCTCACCCTATGCCTCTGTCACACCCCTCACCTTCTCCTCCTTCATATCCCCTTCCACTGCCCTGAAGGTGCTTGCTGCCCTGAACCCTATTAAAGGAAAAAGCCCTGATGACCTTGATGCTAAGTTACTCTACCTGTCTGCCCCTGCTATCTCACATCCCACTGCCTCTCTTCTATATCTCTCCTTTACTCTAGCCTCCATCCCAGCTGCTTGGAAGTATGCCATTGACATCCCTCTCCCTAAAGGTGGTGCACCCTTTGCCACAAGGAACTATTACCCCATCTCCCTCCTCTCTATCCTTGCCAAACTGTAAAAATGTATATTGTCCCCTCCCAGCTCACTCCTTATCTAGACTCCTCCTCCTTCACCCCTTTCCAGTCTAGCTTCAATGAAAACCACTCCACTTCCACTTCACTCCTCAGGTTCATCAAATCTCTCCACTCTGGCATGGATCAGGGCCTCATTACATCCACTATCTTTATCAACCTTGCTAAGGCATTCAATACCATTTCTCTTTCCCTCCTGCTGGACAAACTATCATCCGCTGGGTTGTCAACTTCTGCCATCCACTGCTTTATCTTCTACCTTGTGAGCAGATCCCAATCTGTCAGAATCAGGGAAGCTGTCTCTCTCTCCATCCCTTCCCATCCTTACTGGGGTCTTCCAATGCTCAATCCTTGGTCCAATTCTTTGTTTCCATTTTCCTAAACAATCTCTCCTTGGTTTGCTCATCCTTATCCATTCACATGCATGTGGATGACACCATACTGTTTGCTTCCGGTCCTTCCTCTCCTTTGGTGGCGTCCATACTTCAGCAGGACTTCAACAATGTTTAACATTTGCTGCACTCCAAGCAACTATTTCTAAGTGCGAAGAAAACAGTCTCAATGACCATTGGCTCAAGGCAGAGACTCTTGAGGCTCCCCACCACCACCACCGCCACCACCACCACACTCTAGATGGGACAATAATGGAGGAAGTCAACTCATTCAGGTACCTTGGGGTTTGGCTAAATAATCACCTCAACTTCTCTAGTCATGTGGATAGTATTCACAAAAAATTACTCCCCAAACTGGGAGCCTTATACTGGAATTCTGAAAGCATCCCCCTGCCGGCCCGAAGACAAATTCTTCTGAAAATGATCTTACCAACTTTCCACTATGGGGATGTATATAATATATATAATGCTAACCCCAAATCCACCCTAGTCAGACTGGACACCCTTTTCCATTCTTTCTGCCGCATTACTCTTGACTGCCCTCCCCAAACTCACCACTGCTCTGTATATCAATCCCTGGCTCTCCCCTCACTCCATGAGCAATGCCTGACTCATTGTGCCAACTTCTTTTGCAGGTTGTGGCTCGGAGTGCTCCCTCTTTATCTCTCATTTTCCTGATCTCCCCCGCCTTCCTCCACTCTCTCTCCCTCCAAAGTAGCGGCACTTGCACCCTTGCCATCCCTTCTAGGTCCTCATCAGCTGGCCAAGCTTCCTTCTCCACAGTTTCCCCAGGCTCTGGAACTCACTTCCTGTCTCCATTCCAAATGCCCCTTCACCTAGCACCCTCAACTCTCTCCTGCACTTCTTCACCGCACCTACCTGCAACTGTAACTAATCCACCTAGCTCTTCCTTTACTTCTTCCTCTCCCCCAAAATCCTACTCCTTCTCACTCTACCATTACCCCCTCTTCCCTAAGCAGGTCTCTCCTTGCATTGCCTAATGATGATGACATGTTGTATATGAAAAAGGGCCTTGGCTCATTACACTTAACTGGTCAACAAATGTTTAAGTAATCATTTAAATAATGATTAAGAGAGCACTTACTCTCTCCATTGCACTAGTTACTTGACATCAACTTAACATAATCCCCGTTGTACTGTGCATGGGCTCACTCCCTGTACCCAAGTGTTTTATTTGACATATTCCCTCTGCTTGTATTGCTATAGTATCTTGTATTGATTTGTACCCATTTTACTGGGCATTGATATTGTATGAGGTACTGATATGTTTATTCTATCCTTATCACCCGGTAATCTTAGCTGTAACTTCCACTTCCACTCCCCCGACACATCTGGAAACATGCATTTACTGGTCAGTATATCTTTCTAGTGAAACTTTTAAAGAAATAAATAAAGAACAACATAATTACACATGATATACTGTCAAGAGAAGCATTACAACTATTAACAGCATCTAACTATGCATGTCTGGAGCAAAGTGTTCTATTCAATGTGGAAAGTCCATTATAAGCCAGTTCCTTGTTGGTATGTGCAGCAGTCAGGTAAACACCTAAAGTGTCAAAGAATCTGACCATCAATAGTCACCACTGTTACTGCTTAAAATGTGATGCATCTTAAGTCGTATTCAACACAGTTACAATACATGGGGTGAAACCAGCAGAAAGAAAAATAAATAAATAGAAAAACCGATTCAGCTCTGTGGTGTACATCTCCATCTCTATGCTATATCATTTCCTTAGGTATTATCATAATTAGTCTCATTTATTTAGGGTGTACTGCAAGATATAGGTATACACCCTAACCTTTATTCAACAATGAATGTCACCTGATCCTTTCTGCACCCTAAAAAAGGACCATTTAGCATGCTGAGCAGCACCGTTTCACCATTCTTCCTCCACTACCCCTCCTGGGTGACCTTCGCCTCTCATGTCCATTGGCTGCCACACTGCAGTAAATTTCTCCATGGTAAGAGAAGTGTGGTTGTAATTCGTTACAGGAACTGTATATCTGCAACTCTGTTAGTCCATGACTCCACCTGGGGAGGATCAGAAGTCATGGAAGTAACCAGCTTTTTAAAATGTTTACGTTCCAAGTTAAAAAAGCTAAGAAATTGGTTCAGGGTCTGGGACCATGTAGGCCCCCAGAAATGTTTTGCATTTTTGGTTCATTTTGGAGTAATTTGTAGGAGTATTCAGTGCCCTACTACAACACATTTTTATACACCTGTTTCTCCTGACTGGCCCCTGGTGACTGATCACCAACTGCACATTTTGATGTTGATGACTACTATGACTGGGAGTTACTAATCCACAAACAGCCTGCCAGGATATGAAATCAAGGATGCTCACTGCACCTCACAGGGAATTGGACTGCCAACCCAATCATGCCCTAGAGCAGGTCTTCAAATGAATTTCACCTTACAAAAGCACAATGAAAATGTAGATAGTTTCCTCAGTTTGTGATCTGGCCAACTTTTTCACATAAACCACCAATACACTAACCTGGTACATTATCAATCAATTCTCACCTAAGCAAGTGGAAAACTATCATAGTGTTCTGGCCCAGAATGAGTGTCATGGTCCATCCCAGAGGTGACTGCACTCCAGTGACTATTGAGTTTTGTTTGAACAGTAAAGGATATTGATGCCATGCTTTTCTACAGTGGATTCCATTTGTTCTTTTATGCTGTATTTAATTGTGTACCATACCATTTTGTACAAAGGACCACACAAACTGGATAGTGAATATCCTTATCACGGGGTAATTCCACCATCTGGATGATTTAGATTGCAAATAAATACATAAAATGCAAATAACCCATTGATTCAACTGCTTCATTAGACAAACCACTGTAGCACTTAGAAAGCTGACACTCCTTTCACACTACAAATATAGATACCCCTCTCCCATTTAAAACTTCAAGCTGTTACGCCCCATCTATCTATATTTGTCTTTCTAGCTACCTAATCTTGTCCAAAAGACACTGACTGGTAATGTATTTACTAGCATCATTCAAATGTCACAAGTCACTATGGTTAATTGTTTTATGAGTAAATAAGCTGAGAAGCTGATCAGTAGTGGTGTCCCTCAGGGCTTTGTCATGCGACCCATTCTGTTTGGAATCTTTATAGGAGACATGCACATTGGTCTGGAAAACAATATTCTAATATTTGCTGATGACACCATGCTAATTCATGATGTGGACTCTGATAAAAAGCATTAATCCCTAGTGAAATATTTTAGAATTATTGAAATGTGGGCCATTAAAAACAAGATGGAGTTCAATTTAGAAAAATGCACTGTACTTCACCTAGGAGGAAAAACACAGAGGAAGGTTTACACTTTGAATGAGGTCACTTTGAAATCCATACACTATGAACATGACTTAAGAGTCATAATTAACAATACCCTAACTTCACTTGATCACTGCAGAAAAGTTACCCAGACAGTTAACAGAATAATAAATCCCCATCAAATGATTGTTCACATCTAGGAATGAACTCTGTCTAATCCCTCTGTATAGGTACTACGTGAGACCTTATCTAGATTATGGGTCTCCTTTTTTGGTCATCATATTTAAGGAGGGCCACTAACTTGTTGCTGAGTGTACAAAGAAGGTTAACTAGGTGGGGGAGGAGGAGGAGCTACTCCATGGCATGGAGTCTCTGGGAGAAGAGCATATGACAGAACTGGGATGGCAACAGGCTCATCAGAGGCAGATGTGAGTGGAATGACAACAGGCTCATCAGACAGGGAAGAAAGAGAAGGAGCTACCCCATGGCATAGAGTCTCAGGGAGAGGAGGATACAAGAGAACTGGTAGGAGGGAGGTGAAGGATGGAAGACAGAATACTGTGGGAATGGAAGGAGATGGCAAGGAGGGGGGAGCTTGGAGTGAGGAGACTCGGGGGGAGGTGGAGGAATTATTAGGGGATGGGGGTATATTGGAAGGAGATGGGGTTTTGCAGGGAGGCAGAGGAAGAGGGGGTTATACAGAGAAAGGGGAGGTGGGGACAATAAAAACCCCGGGGTCAGTGGGACGGGGGGGTCCCTTGACCCTGGGGGGAACATGGTGATGAACCCAGGTGCAGGTAATAGACTGCAAGTAATTGAGGATGAAGAGACAGTGAGGGACAGAAGGTGGGAACAGGGAGGACCCTGGTCCCTGGGGTGGATAAGGGAATGAACTCAGGAACAGTAGGGGGAAGGGAGGTGGAGGAGGAGGACAGGGCTGTGAGGAGAAAGAGCTGGAGCAGGGGGCATCACTCCTTGGGGATATATGGGGATGGGCCAATGTGCCATTGCAGGAGTTGAAGTGGCCAGGAGGGACAGGTCAACGAGGAATGGGTCTGGATAGGAGGGGATGGGACAGAAATTGGCACAAGGGGGGAGGGAAAGGGATGTTAAAAGAACCGAGGTAGAAGAGGGGAGGGGGCAACTGGGATCATGAGTAGGCCTAGGGAAAAGGAGGTGGTAAGAGTACTACACTTAGGTGACTCCATGATTAGGGGGGTCAGGTGGGAGGGCCGGGGAGATGGAGACCTCTTGTGGTGTTAAGATCAACAGTATACCTGGCTTGATGGTGCACAAGGCCAAGCATCTGGTCTTTGCTCTGGCAAAGGTGTGTGGTGGAACCCCTGCCATCTTAGTGTACCTGGGAACAAACAATATAGAGGGGAACATTGAACTGAAGATACAGGCAAGGTTCAGAGAGCTAGCCATGGTCTGTCAGTATGTGGGGTGCTCGGTCTTCTTCTCAGAAATTCTACCAGTGCCTAGGACTAGTGTGGAGAATAACAGAAAGTAAGGGAGGTGAATGTATGGCTCAAGAGAATGGTGTGAGGGCAGGGGTATGGGTGGGTGGGGACTGGGGCAGAACCTGAGGTAACAAAGAACTGTACACTAGGGACAGGCTCCACCTTAGCTCAGAGAAAAGAGATCCTGAAGCTTAAACTGGCAGGGTTCATCCATTCCAGGTGGGGTTTAAACATGTGAAGTGGGGAGAGTGGGGGCTCCCTGGCAGGCCAAGCCTGAAGGGCGCAGGTCTTCTCCCACAAGGCGAGGAGGGGGCACAGATTAGGTACACCCGCTAGTGCAGAAAGAGGTCCTTGTACGCAGGAACCCAGGAGCCCTTAGGGTGGGGGAAGGAGGGTAGGTGGGCATACTGGAGGGTGGTCCTGATTAACATCAGAAGCATAGGGAACAAGATGCCAGAGCTACAGGTGCTGTTGTTGGAGGGTAGGGTGGATGTGGTAGCTGTCACTGAGACCTGGGCCACTTCCAAACATAGCTGGGACCTAAATCTACCAGGATACACCACGTACAGAAGGGACAGGGTGAGGGAAGGTGGGGTTTGCTGAAATTGGTGCTGGACAGGAGTCGAAATCTTCCCCAGCATCTCATCCAGCCCAGGCAGTGTTCTGTAATGCTAGATCTATCAACAACAAGACAGTTATTATAGCCGATCTTGTTGAAACAGTAGACCTAGCATGCATCACCAAGACCAGGCTGGATGAAAATGCATGCCCAGTGTTGGCTTCTGCAGTTCCAGCTGGGCTCTCCATGATTCACTGCTCGAGGTTGGATCATAGGGGTGGGGGTGTAGCCATCTTTTTTAAGACAAAACTGGGCCTTATGGATGTTCCAGTAAGAACCACCAGATCCTTTGAGTGTGTTATGGGTGAGGGTGTAGGTTGCAGGATACTCCTCATTTACCATGCACCAGGTGATGGGGGTTTATTCATGCAGGAGATTGCGGATTCGTCGTTGACATGGTGCCGGAATTCCCCAGATGGATAATTCTGAGGGATTTCAATGCCTGGGTCAATGATGATCTCTCGTAGTTTTGTCAAAATCTCCTCCAGCTAATGACAACGTTGGGCCTTACACAGGTTGTTACCTCCTCTACCCATATAAGAGGCAACTCATTGGATCTGCTGTTCCTCCTGGGGATGGGGATCACTGATTTGGGGGTGGAACCAGTCAGTTGGTCTGACCATCACACCATAGGGTTCAGTTTCAGGGTCCCCCAAATGGACCTACCCCTTTGGAGATTTTTCGGTACAGCCCCTTGAGAGGAGTTACCCCAGATGGTCTATCGGCGATGCTGGACCTATCGATATTGTTAGGTGAAAGCACAAGTCCCGGGGGTTATGTACTAGCCTATAATAAGGCAGTGGGAGATGCCCTGGACTTGATTGCTCCTGTTCATGTTCGACCGCTCACTCTTCGCCCAAGGTTTCCTTGGTTCGATGGGTCCTTGAAGGAGTTGAGGCAAAGTGGTCGAAGGCTGGAGCGAGCATGGCGGAAGTCTGGCCTGGATGCTGACAGGCTTAGATTGATGGAACATTATGATGGCTATCAATCAGAAATCACATGTAATAAGGCAGAGTTCCTGTCCAGGGAGATTTCTGCTGCGCAGAACCGACCTGCTCAACTCTTTCATACTGTTGACAGATTGTGCAATCCAATCTGTCTGCAGTCTGGAAGAGCTTTTTCACAAGCTAAGTGTGATGAGCTAGCTAAGTTTTTCGTGGATAAGGTTGCCAGCATCAGGTCCGGAATCAGCCCAGCTTCCTCCATGAGGGGTTGTGGAGGTCGATGGGAAGTGGTGAGTACCCGGTCTGTCTGGACAGATTCCGTCTGAGCGGAATTCATGGACATTGTGAAGATTGTCCAGACTTTGCATCCAACCTGTTGTAGTTTGGATCCGGGCCCTACCTCCCTTTTGGTTGGATGTGTAGATGATATTTGCCCAATCCTAGCTGAAATTGTATGGAGATCCTTGGAGAGGGGAACCTTTCTGGATCCCTTTAAAGGAGGCAGTCATTAGACCACTCCTGAAAAAACCCTCCTTGGATCCCATCGATCCAGCTAACTACCGACCTGTCTCTAACTTTCCCTTTATGGGGAAGGTTATTGAGAAGGTGGTTGCATTGCAACTTGACAATCATTTGGAAACTTGCAATGTCTATGAAGCTCTCCAGTCTGGATTTAGAAAGAGGCATAGCACGGAGTCTGCCCTTGTCTGGGTACTAAATAACCTCCTGATGGTGAGAGATCGAAAGGCTTGTACTATCTTGGTCCTTCTCAATCTCTCTGAAGCTTTTTTTTTTATATTCTCTTTTTCACCCCTTTTTTTATCACAGTGCTTCCTCACCTTCAGGAGTCTCCTATGGCCTTATACGTCCCTGCTCATCTACCAGCTTCAGGTGCCGTCATCCCCCCATGCTGCCTTAGTTTGACCCCCAAGCGGGTAAAAGGCAGGGCTCCCCTTCCTCCGCCCTGAACATCTGTGTTTCATTGGGGATCCATTGCCTGCACTGACAGGGGCCCTGGGATCGGGGCCTGAAGCTCCGTCTACAGGGAGCACTGTGGGGTATTTTCCTGCTGCTTCGCCCAGCCCATAGGACGTCTGCATGCAAGGAGAGCCTAGGAGCAATGCACGTCACAAAGTGCTGATGCTCCGGCTCCTGGCAGATGTCCTCCCTCCCTGCTACATGCTGTCTTTGCTGCACCTCCACCTGTGGTCACCCAGGTGGTGGTATCACAGAGGGGCCCACACCCCACCCCACCCGGAGGAGGAGAACAGCCTATGGGCACGCGATCCTCTTCCCCCAGCTGGCCCTCCGGCTGCCTGAGTCTGTTCCCGAACCCAGGTCACTGGCGCCATAAGTGGTAACCCTACCGCTGTGCCAGCAGGCCGGCTCTCTGAAGCTTTTCACACCATGGACCATGAGGTGCTTTTGGAGACCCTGCAGTTTCTTTGTGGACTGTCTGGTACAGTTCTCAGATGGTTTCCATCTTTTCTAACAAGCAGGTCTCAGAGGGTGGTCACTGGAATTTATTCCTCTGATGCCCTCCCCCTGTCCTGTGGAGTACTGCAGGGCTCCATACTGGCTTCCATGTTGTTCGCAGTGTATATGCTGCTCTTAAGAGATATCATTAGGTGATACAGCTTGAGATTTCACTGCTATGCAGATGATACTCAGCTGTATATGTCCTTTGTGCCTGGACAGGTTGATGTGGTTTCCGTGCCAAATAGCTGATTTTCTGAGATCAAAGACTGGATGAGCTTGAGTTGGCTGAGATTGAATCCGGATAAGACTGAGGTGTTGGTCATGGATCTGGACCACCCAGGGGTGGGTGTTGGAGCCAGGCACATGTTGGTGTCCAGCTTATTACCTCAGATCGGGTGCATAACCTGGGCATTGTGTTTGATGATGGCTTGACCTTGAAGTGTCAGGTGTGAGCCGTGGTCAAGTCCTCATTTTACCATCTGAGGAACATCGCCCAGGTGAAACACCTGATTCCCCTGGGTGACCCTTCAACACTGGTCCATGCCTTCATTACTATCTGTCTTGACTATTGCAATGCCCTCTACCTAGAGCTATCTGGGGTTGATATCCGCCGCTTGCAGCTGGTGCAGAACGCTGCAGCCAGATTGTTGACCAGTACCTCTAAGTCCAGTCATAATACTCCTGTACTGCGCAAGCTGCACTGGCTGCCAGTTCAGTGGCGGATCACCCATAAGGTAGGCTTGCTTACCTTTAAAGCCCTACACAAACAGGGACCCGACTACCTTAAAGATCTCCTGACTGCCTACTCCCCCAATTGCCCTCTCTGATCTACCGACGAGGGATTGCTAGAGATTCCCAGGGTTCTTCTTAAAACATCTGGATCTGGTGCTTTTTTATTTGAAGCACCGACCCTGTGGAATTCTCTGCCTTGTCAGTTAAGAGAATGCCTGACCATCACTAATTTTAAATCTATGCTGAAAACATATTTGTTCTCACTGGCCTTCCCAGACTAATAGAATTGTATTAAGTTGATTTTAACAGTTTTATATTCTCTGTTTTAATGTATTTATAATCTGTGCAGTGCCTTGGTTTTTGGAAGGTGCTATAAAAATAAAGATTGATTTGATTTGATTTAATTTGATTTATCATTAAGGATGGATTGCAGGTGATCAGGTAAAGGCCTTATGGGTCACCCTACAGGCTCCGGGGAGAAAGCAGGTGAAGATAGGGGTGGTATATAGACCACCCAGGCAGGGAGAGGAGCAGGAGGAGGGCCTGGTGGTGAACCTTAGGGACCACTGTGGTAGGGGGAAGGACAGAACAGTGGTACTGGAGGATCTGAATATGCCAGCAGCAGACTGGGAACTATGATGTCCTCATTGGACAAAGAACATCACCTGCTGGAGGGCTTCCAGGATGTGTTTCTTGCTTAGCTGGTAACTGATCCAATGCAGGGGGGAAGGGTCATGTCCTGGATGTGATCCTGTCAGATGGTAAGCTCATCAGGGACCTAGTGGTTGGAGATCCACCGGCATGAAGTGATCATGCCATGGTCTGTTTTTCCATGGACCTGGTGGGAAAGCAGATAACATAAAAACGTTGGTGAAGATTTTAGAGGGGCAGACTTCGGGGGATGGAGAGGATCCTTAGGGGCCACCAGGATGAGATCAGGCCAGGTATAGGCACTGAGGCCCGGTGGAAAGTCATAAAAACAAAAGGGATCCTGTAAGCCACTAAGACCTGCATGAAGGAGAGGTGCAAGTGGGGCACAGCCAAGAAGCCAAGCTAGTGGACATGGGAGGTCCAAGATGTGGCGAGGGAGAAAAAGGCGGCTTATAGCAATACAAATGTTCTCGGTGGGATAGATCCAAGGGAGAATATGATAGGGCAGCCAAGAGGGTCACCAGGGTGGTGAGGTCTGCCAAGACAGGGATAGAACTGAGATTGGCACAGGAGATTAGAAGGGGGAAAAGGGTTCTTTCGGTATATCAGAGAAAAAAGGAAAGGGAAGGGGCAGATTAGTAGACTTAGGGTAGGGACTGGGTGGGTGGAGGAGGCAGGGGAGTAGGCAGAGGTAGTAAATTATTTTTTTGCCTCAGTCTTCACCGGGGAGGATGGGGGGATGGCACTGCAAGGGGAAAGGAAGAGGGACAGGCAGATGTAGCATGGGCAATGGATGAGGAAATCCCCATTGGGAGGGTGTGGGAAGCACTCAAGGCCCTAAGAGCGGACAAGGCACCAGGCCCAGACAGGATTCATCCCAGGGTGCTTAAGGAGCTGTCTGATACCTTTGCTGCACCTCTGGTTGCCCTCTTTAACTCCTCCCTTCAGACAAGGAGGGTGCCGCAAGACTGGAGGATGGCCCATATCATGCCTATACACAAGGGAGACTTGCAAGAGGAGCCAGGTAATTACAGGCTGGTAAGCCTGACATCAGTAGTGGACAAAGTCATGGCGGTCATCTTGAAAGAGAGACTGGAGGGGTTTCTGAAGGCATGGGGCCACCTAGTTGATCACCAGCATTCAGTTGTTAGGGACAGATTATGTCAGACCAACCTGGTGGAGTTCTGTGAGGGGGTGTCAAGACAGCTGGATCAGAGCAGGCCAGTGGATGTCCTCTTTGTAGACTTCAGCAGGGCGCTTGACTCGGTGCCACATCCCGGGTTGCTGGTGAAGCTGGGGGATATGGGGGTGGGGGGGCAGTTGGTAAGGTGGATAGGAAACTGGTTAGCAGGGAAGAAACAAAAGGTGATGGTGGGGGGGAGGTCTCATCTCCCAGGAGAGTCATTAGCGGAGTCCCACAGGGCTTGGTGCTGGGCCCACTCCTGTTTAATGCCTATGTCTCAGACATCAGAAGACATGTCAGGAGTGGGATGAGCCTCTTAGCCGATGACTCAAAACTGTGGTTGGTGGTGGATGAGGAGGAGGGGATGTTGGCTCTCCAGGAGGACCTGGGGACCCTGAGGAGGTGGTCCTGCACTGGAAACTAAAGTTTAACACTGGGAAATGCAGGGTGCTCTACCTGGGGGCCAAAAACCCAGCTCATGTGTACACCTTGGGGGGACACTACAAGTTTCTAGGGAGGAAAATACCTCAGGGTGGTGATGGATGCCAAAATGAACAACTCGGAGCAGTGTAGAAGGGCTGCAGCCCAAGCAAATAAAATGTTGGGGTGCACTGCCAGGGAGATTACCTCAAGGAGCCAAGAGGTACTCCTTCTGCTGTATAATTGCCTGAATAGTCCACACCTTTAATACTGTGTGCAGTTTTGGAATCCCTACTTAAAAAGGGATGTTGCTCTTCTGGAGAGGGCCCAGAGGAGGGCAACCAGGATGACACAGGGTCTGGGGAAAAGCCCTATGAGGAGAGGCTAGAGGAGCTCAACCTGTACTCACTGGATGAGAGGAGGGACAGAGGGGATATAATAGAGGTCTTCGGGTACCTCAAGGGAATAATTAGGGTTAACCTTGAAAGGGTGCTGCAACTGAGGGAGGTAGGAGCCACCAGGGGGCACTCGATGAGACTGGTCGATGGGAGACTAAGGGGGGGAGACAAGGAGGCACTACTTCAGAGAAGGTTGTGGAGCCCTGGAATGCGCTGCCTATGGAACTGGTGGCTGTTGCAAGTGTGGACAGGTTCAAAAGAGGCTGGGATAGGTACTGGGGAGGATGCAGCCCAGAGCCTCACCTGGGGGGTTGGGGGAGGGACCTTGTGGGGAGGCGGGGCTATAACACTGCCCTGGGTGGGCACTGATTCACGAGCAGACTTGATAGACCATTGGGGCTAATCTGCTGGCTTTTTAGTATGTTAGGCAAATACCAAGACTGAAGGACTATTCCTCTGAAGAAAGATTGTCTAAATTAAATTATATAGCCTGAAGGATAGAAGAAAGGGAGATGATATCTTGTTGCTGTTTAAAATACTAAATAATCAGGATATTACTAGGCAAAGTAATATAAGTATTAAAGACAGATGAGCTGATTTGCTGACTCACAGCAAACAATTAAAAATAATTCACAGTGCAACTACAAACAAAAGAAATAATTACTTCACAATTCAGGCCCCAAGATTGTGGAATAATCTACCACAACATCTGATGGATATCACGGTGTTTGATACATTTAAGATAGAACTTGATAAATATACAGAAACATTATGGGAATGATGCCCCATATGGTGTAGAAGACAGTCTCGATTGGCAAAAAGCCTTCTCCTGTCTATTAAAATAGTAATTCTGAGTAGTACATCAGGAGGGCCACATGTAACAGGGAAGGCTTCTCCACCTGACTCCTAGACATGCTGCTCCTCCCATTTACTGGCCTGCTAACGCTCCCTCTGCCTCAGACAGGTTCCCAGTACCTGGAGAAATGCAGTCATAACACCCATCCACAAGGAGGAAAATTTCTCTCTAGGAACTACTGGCCAATTTCCATTCCGCCCCCAGCCCTTGAAAAGGTAGTAGCAGACCAACTGACATACTACCTGGAAATCCACGACCTGCTCTGCAAGGAGCAGCATGGTTTCCACTCAGGCCATAGCACCACCATGGCCCTAATTGAATTCTCCAACTTCATCCACTCTGCACTGGACAAGGGCCACCTGGCAGGAGCCATGTTTATTGACCTCTCCAAGGACTTTGGCACAGTCAGTCACCCCCTCCTGCTTGACTCCCTCCCTCCCTCCTGCAGGTGGGTTTCTCCCAAGGACCTTTGGACTGGTTCACAAGCTACCTATCCTCCAGGACACAATGTGTGAAAATAAACATGAAACTCTCCAGTACCCTCCCCATCCGCTCTGGAGTCCCACAGGGCTCCATATTGGGACCACTACTTTTCAGTTTGGTCCTCAATGCAATACCCACCTTATGCCCAGGAAAGGTCCTACTCTGTGCAGATGATGCTGTCCTATGCGCCTCCCATGCTAGCCCCACCATTCTTCAGGCCTCACTTCAACACTCGTTTAGTCAGACCGAGCACTGGTTCACTGAACGTAGGCTGGTCATTAACCTAAAAAAAAAAACAAGACCATGATATTTGCACACCACCAAAACAAATTCAAAAATGCCCTTCTGCAGATCATCCCAAACTCCCTCCACCCCCTTGAACAGGTTTATTCATATAAATACCTGGGTATAACCTTTGACCCAGCTCTCACTTTCCATGCACACATCAACGCACTCATATCTGCGGCTAATGCACATATCAACCTCCTACACCACCACAAAGACTGTCTGCCACCTGAAGCATTGCGGCTAACCATCACTTCATCGGTCATGTCCCTAATTAACTATGGCATGTTGGTCTATGCCACTGCAGATGCCACAGCCATCAGTAAATTAAAAGTGGTCATCAATAAAGCGTGCAGGCTCCTGTCCGGTGCTGACTGATCAATGTACACCTGCACCCTTTACTCCCTCGCACAGATACTCAACTTCGAGGAAAGGCTCATGTACCGATTCTGCCTCATGGCTAAAATGTCCCTCCTTGGGAAACCACCACCTGGAGTTGCATCCTCCCTCCATCCAGCCACACCCCACAATCTCCACTCGCAATACTGCTAAATCCACCTTAACCGTTCCATGGGTGTGGACCTCCATAGCCCAGAGATCCTTCCCCATCAGGGGCCCAGCCTGGTTCAGCTCCCTACCTGTGTCTATCACCAATCTGCACAAACTCGAGCCTTTCAAAGTAGCCCTTAGAAACCACCTCCTCACTACCTGCTTATGTACGTGCCCACGGCAATAATAAGGTGGGGGCCCCCAGGGGCCAGACAACTACCCACGTAGAAACCAACTGGGCCCACTATCACAGCCAAACCACCAGACTGCCTTAGTTAATATATTACCAATACAATATCAACTGTAAGGTGTAGTAAACAGGTTAGATTAATGGCAATGGGTAACTGCTAGACTGCTTCAAATACTTTAGTGCCTGGTAATATGTCTCAGCAATTTAATGTAACTATATGCCTAGCTAACATCTTGTATAGGCCTTGCATAGGCACACTGCCTTCTCTGTACTTTTTACATGCAGCCCAATCAATGGCAATGTGCGTGCTGTAACTCCAAAACTGTTGTAACGTATTGTAAGTATCTGTAACTGTATATCCAGCTGTGATGTATATTACGTATGCTTTTTTTTTTTTTTAACCATTCTCTTTATTCGTCCTCCTGGTTGAAACTCTCTCGGGTCACTCAACTCACCAGAGCCGCTCTACCGCCCACTGTGACCCCTGCCTTCTTTAAGGACATTACTGTCACCCCAAGCCGGAGAGGGTAGAGCCCGGGGTGACCAAAAGGGCAGAGACAGAGAGCCAGTGTTGGGCATATGGCGGATGGCATTGTGAGGGCCGTTGCCTACCCACCAGGAAGGGATTTTCTCATTTGTCCCCATGAGCTCCCCTCCTCCCCCCCCCTCAAGTATGGGTGCTCTGATGCCAAGATGCACGGCAACCCTGCCAGTGTCAGCCACGCTCGAACCCTGGCTCCCTTAGTCTGTGTCCTGTAATGCCTCCGATCACCACTGGGGGCCACCAGGATGCCGGACAACCCAAAGCCCTCCCCCCAAGAAAGCAGAGCAGTCCGTCAGACGCTCAATCCTCTCCTACCCCTGCCGACTTCCAGCGCCCGAGTCTGCTCCTGAACCCGGGTTGCCGGTGTGACGTCCAGCGCCTCAACCCTCAGCACCACCGGGCCAGTCTTCTATTATGTATGTTGACATGGTAACCTATTGTAAGCATATGTAACTGTATATTCCGACGGTATTGTATATTGTATATTATGTATTATGTGATATGATGTGGAGCCTTTGGAAATGAATCTACGACTCAAAGGATTGTAATTCTGATATCGTATAAATAAATAAATAAATAAATAAATAAATAAATAGGCTGGCAGGCAATGAAGTGGTATACAAGTACCGACCTGCAGCCCTCACCTTCATCTCACACACAAAGCACTCCATTGCACACCAGTGGCAGAATGACAAAAGCAGCCCAGCCCATCCTTTCCTCCCCCTCGACATGATCTCACTATCTATTCCAATCTTCAGTTTGGTCAGAAATTATGAAAGTTAGTCTTCTCCTTTAGTTATAGGCAAAATGCCAAATCAATCTGGGAGCACTGGCACTGATATGATAGCAACTTCAGAGTTGTTAAGCTATTAAGTATTAGTATTTAAGCTCTTCATGGCTTGGTGACTACCACTCAAGATTAGGTGAATGGCAGTCATGGCAGGTTTGCATGATCTGGTTTGCTAGATGAACCTCCATTCACCTGTAATGAATGACAGGCACAGAGTGGTATCCATGCAGCACAGCTTCTTGATTTAGGCCGACACAAGTTTAAAACCAAGGATTAATTACATTGATTAAGCTGTACAAAAGGCCTGGGTTCTTGAAACTACAAAGCACTTACTGTCATTGTATTTGATTCCTGATTTAAACTGTAACATGGTCGACGACCAGCAGAAACAGCAGAAATCTGGAGAAAGTTAGCACAAGCAGCAACTCCACACCACTGGCTTCTGGATGGAACTGATGAGTTCTATGAAAAAAGCCACTAACAGTGAACTCTAGGAAATGTAGTGTTACAATAACAAACATAAAGGGTCTGTAGCAAGAACACATGTTCACAGAACTACAACTTCCAGCACCAGGACATATTGTGGGGACACTGTGTAAAAGACAGAAAGGGCTAGTTCACATTTGTTTTGAAATATACATTACTAATGGTATCCTGACCTCCAGCTCAGTATGCTGTAGTTATTTTGCAGGTGGGAGGTCAGAATGATGCATTATAATGCGGGAGCCTTGTACTCTTTTTTTTGTTGAGTTAAGAGGATTTTTAAGAGAGTGTTGCTGGAGTATGTGATTGAGTGATTGCTAAACATTAACTACTGATTATTAGGTAATGGCAGGATGTGTTGGCAGAGGGCTTCAGTGGATGGGCATTATTCCTCCGCCAAACTATAGGCCCTTCGTCCTTTTGAGTGCCCCCCCCCCACTTCCAGAGAGGTTTATAGGCACTGTCGCACCTTGCGCATATCGAGAGGGAGTCACAGAGGTACAGATCATGAGCCCTGCAAGGGAAGGGAGCGGGGTAGATGAATTGGGGTTGTGGGGTCAAGGAGGCACCCTAGAGATCCCTGCATGCTGTCTCTAAAATGGTTGGAATCATGTTTGATTGGATTTACCCAGAACATGGACTTCAGCAAGGCCTTTGACACTGTGCCACATAGAAGACTATTACACAAACTAGGGAATATGGGTGTGGGCAGGACAGTAGTGTGGTGGGTAGGTAACTGGCTGGGTGGCAGGACACAGAGGGTGGTGGTAAATGGCTATCACTCCACAGAGGGAAGAGTGACCAGTGGGGTACCACAGGGATCAGTGCTGGGACCGGTCCTATTCAACATCTTCATCAGTGACATTGCGCAGGACCTAGAAGGCAGAATTTCACTGTTCTCTGATGACACAAAGCTCTGTAACAGAGTAGACACACCAGAGGGTGTAGACAGAATGAGAAGTGACCTGCAGAAACTTGAAGAATGGTCAGGGGTTTGGCAGTTGAAATTCAATGCAAAGAAGTGCAAGATAATGCATATGGGCACAAAACCTGGCACAATATATCAGTTGGGGGTGAGGATATAGCATGCACCAAGCAGGAAAGGGATCTTGGGGTTGTCATCTCTGATGACCTCAAATGAGGAAACAGTGTGACAAGGCAGCAGGTAAAGCAAATAGGATGCTGGGATGTATAGGCAGGGGCATCACCAGCAGGAAAAGGGAGGTCATAATTCCGCTATACAAGACACTAGCGAGGCCCCACCTGGAGTACAGTGTACAGTTATGGAGACCATACCTATGTAAGGACATAGACAAGGTAGAGAAGGTTCAGAGGAGGGCAACAAAGATGGTGCATGGATTGCATCACAAGTCCTAAGAAGACAGGTTGAAGGAACTGAACATGTACTCCCTGGAGGAGAGGAGGGAGAGAGGGGATATGATAGAGACATACAAGTATCTTACAGGGAGGAACAGGGTGCAGGAAAACACTATTTTTAAGCGAAAAAGATGTTCCAGAACTAGAGGGTATCTGATGAATTTGGAGGGAGGACGATTCAGAGGAAACATGAGAAAGAATTTCTTCACAGAACAGGTGGTGGACAAGTGGAACACCCTGCCAGAGGAAGTGGTGGGAGCTGAAACAATCACGGGATTTAAGAATGCATGGGATAGACATAAAGGAATTCTGGAGGTCAGGGGTAAGGGGCAACAGACTTCTAGGAAAACAAACTTGAACTTACAAGCTCAAATGGGCAGACTGGGTGGGCCATAGGCCCTTATCTGCCGACACTGTCTATGTATCTATGTATCTATGTCTAACAGTGTACTGGGCATCTCAGTTTCCAGAGTCACTCATAAATTGGCGTGCCTTATGGAAAGGATGTCACAAGTTTGTAATGCAAGATAGGCTTCACGTAATGCAGTTCAATATTCTTCATAACTCTCCAGAGAGATTAGCCAAGTTTAACCCCTTAATGTCCTCCCTATGTATATGGTGTCAACAGGAAGATGGTACCTTGCTGCATGTTTTTTGGGATTGTTCTAAGGTGGCTTCTTTATGGGCCTGTATTAAACAAAAGGTGGACCCATTGCTAGGACTGGATAATTTATTTACACAAAAAATTTGCCTCTTAGGAGACTTTACATACTGAGGCTAGTGTCTGTAACTGTAAATTTCACATGGCTCTTGTATCCATGTCAGTTATAAAATTTGTAGTAAAGCACTGGAAGGATGCTGATACCATCACTTATACCGAATGGCTGCATGAGTTCTTAGCCAACCTCAGAACTGAGAAGATGATTGCCAGCCTCCATAATCAATTATCCAGCTTTGAAACAATTTGGGGTCCCCTTTACACTCTATACTCCTTGTAACTTGTTTTGGTACTGGCATTTAACGTAACTGCTCTGATGCTCCCCAAAAGTGTTTACCGTGCTGGGACTGGGGTGGGGTGGCGCGGGTGGGAGGGCTGGGAGGGAGGCAGGGCTTGTTTAGGGATGTGGACATTTTAAATTTTTTTTTGAGGGAAGTGTGGGTGGGTGGATCCCTTATTTGTTATGGATATGCCATGTACATCTACTACCGGTGAGGATCTGTTTTCTATTGTAAACCCTTTAATAAACTTTTAATTTTAAAAGGAGGCGCCCTAGGGTGAAATGGGCCTAGGAAAGGGGCCCGCCCTGTCTGGTTCCCATACCTGAGGGCTCAACCTTATGTGGGCAAGTAGTGCGATCGAACTCTGCTGCTCATCTAATGCAGGTGGTGTTATGCAATGCCAAGTCAATTAGAAACAAGGCAGCGGTTATCACTGATCTTGTTGGAACATCTGACTTAGTGTGCATCACTAAGATCTGGCTGGATGAGAATACAGGTCCCATGCTGGAGTCAGCTGTTCTGGCCAGGTACTCGGTGATACACCATCTAAGGTTGGATTGTAGGGGTGGGGGGGTAGCTATATGTTTTAAGTTGGAACTGGGCCTGGTAGATGTGCCAGTTGGAGCCACGAGATCCTTTGAATGTAATGTGGGTGCAGGGGTGGGTTGTAGAATACCTCTCATATACCATCCACCTGGGAGTGAGAAGGATTTCCTACAGGAAGTCATGGACTTCATCGCTGAGATGGTGTTGGAGTTGCCCAGGTGGTTGGTCCTGGGTGACTTCAACGCCTGGGTCGATGATGAACTCTCACATTTTGGACAGGACTTCCTCCAATTGATATCTTTGAGCTTTACACAGGTGATTACCTCTGTGACCCACTCACAAGGTCATTTGCTTGATCTGGTGTTTACACTGGGGATGGAGATCACCAACGTGGTGGTGGAACCCTTTTGATTGTTTGGACCACCACACTACTGGGTTCAGTTTCACAGCCCCCCCAAGAGGCCTGCCCCTACGGAGATGGTCCAATGCTGCCCGTTAAAGGGATTGACCCCCTGATGGTCTTATGGAGGTATTGGGCCTATGGGGGAGTCTGAGTATTAGCAGGGGTCCAGAGGAGCTACTGCTAGCCTATAATAAGGCTGTGGTGACTGCACTGGATTCCACTGCTCCTGTACAGGTTTACCCCCTCATTCTTCATCCTCGGTCATCCTGGTTTGATCGGACCTGGAGGGAGTTGAGGAGAGTGGGGAGAAGGTTGGAGAGATGCTGGCAGAAATCCAGCTTAACTGATGACAAATTTAGATTGATGTCCCATTATAAGGACTATCAAGCCGTGGTCTCCCACAAGAAGGCAGAGTTCCTGCCCAGGTAGATTGTGGCTGCTTGAAATTGACCAGCTCAGCTCTTCCACACTGTGGACAGGCTGTGCAATCTAGCCTGTCTCCAAAAATGGGGAGCTCTTTCACAGAAGAAGAGTGAGGAGTTCACTCAATTTTTCATGGATAAGATTGCCAACATCAGATCGGACATCGGTGCAGCTCACTCAAATGGGCAGAGCCATGATTGGTGCGAGATTGCAGTCATCCAGTCTGACTGGTCTGACTTCGACCAGTTGGTGATTGTGGATGTCGTGAAGATTATCCAGGGCTGGCAACCAACTTACTGTAGTTTGGACCCAGGTACAACGTGCCTCCTGGTGGGGTGCGTAGAGGTCATTAGATTGGTCCTGATCTAGACTGATGGATGTTCGCTAGAGACTGAGATGTTTCCGGACACCCAGAAGGAGGCAGTGGTATGTCCCCTCCTAAAGAAATCTTTTCCGGACCCCGACTGTTTCACCAGGTATAGGCCTATCTCTAACCTGCCTTTTGTGGGCAAGGTTATTGAGAAGGCAGTCGCTTCACAGCTCGATGAGCATCTTAACACCCACAATGTCTACAATCCTCTCCAGTCTGGTTTCAGGAAGAGGCATAGTACTGACACAGCATTGATTTGGGTACTTAATGATTTCCTGATAGCGAGGGATCAGAGTAGTAGTTCCATCTTACTCCTTGATCTCTCTGCGGCGTTTGACACCGTGGACCATAAGGTGTTGCTTGAGAACCAGCGATTATTCTGTGGACTAGCTGGTACAGTCCTCAGATAGATCCTTTCTCACTGTCAGGATGCAGAGAGTGGCGTCTGTTTGTTTTTTTCCTCAGCCCCTCATACCCTGCCATGTGGAGTACTGCAGGATTCTGTGCCTTCACCCATGTTGTTCACGATGTAAAAGCTGCCATCTGGGAGACATTATAAGGTAGTACGGGCTGAGTTTTCACTGCTATGCAAATGATACTCAGCTGTACAGGTCCTTTATACCCGAACAAAATGATGCTGTCTCAGTCTTTAATAACCTTTCTGAGATTCAAGAGTGGATGAGTGCCAATTGACTCAGGTTAAACACAGATAAGACTGAGGTGTTGGTTGTGGACCCAGGTCATTGGGTAGAGGGGTCACTGGTGGGCAACCCTCTGGGTTTTGACTTGGAGGTAACCAGCTGGTGACCTCTGACTGGGTGCAGAATCTGGGCGTTGTGCTGGATGACAAACTGACACTTAAATATCAGGTGTCTGCCATCATCAAGACAGCATTTTACCACCTGAGGAACATCGCTCGGATAAAGCACCTAGTTCTGCCTGATGATCCTCCAACTCTGGTCCACGCCTTTGTGACCTTGAGCCTTGAACACTGCAATGCCCTATACCTAGGGCTGCCAGGGTGGACCTTCACCACCTGCAGCTGGTGCAGAATGTGGCTGCTTGATTGTTGACTGGCTTGTCAAGATCTTGCCATGTCACACCTGTGACTGGGCCTTGCATAAGTTATTACTTCTGTGACTCACCAACATGGATATGCCATGGACTTGATTTTCTCGCTGGGGCTTGAGGTGAGTAACCTCAAGATTTATCCAGTCAGTTGGTTGGATCAGTACACAGTTAAGTTATCTTTTGGGCCTCTCCCACCAGGGTCCTCCCCCTGTGGGGGCAGTTTAATACCACCCTTTAAGAGGGCTTGTGCCAGAAGGACTCTTTGTGGTGCTGGACATCCCAGAGGTGGTGGCAGCTTGTGAGACAGGATCAGAAAATGTCATATTGATCTATACCAAGGTTGCTACGGAGGCCTTCGACTTTGTAGCTTTTATCCTTGCATGACCCCGAGGTCTCATGCTTAGGGTCAATATGGTTTGATGGGGAGCTTAGGGAATTGAAGACCGGGAGTCCAAGGTTAGAGCATTGTTGAAAGAGGTCTGGGGCCCAGGAGGACAGACTCACTCTGAAGATTCATTATGATGAATATCAAAGACTAATCTACCCCAAGAAGGCAGTATTTCTGTCCAGAGAGACTGTGGTTGGGAGGAAGTGATTGGTTTAGCTCTTCCATACTGTGGATAGGTAATTTAATCCAGCATGCCTGCAGCCAGTAATAGCATTTTCAGTAGCTAAGTGCAAAGAGTTTGCTCAATTCTTCTCAGCGTGTCCTCTTTTTGGACAGGGATCTATCCAAACTGGCTGTCACAACCTAGTAGAGTAATCTTGTACCTCCTGGACATACTCAGCTGTCTTGAACAGAGTTTCAGCGAATCTCAATGGAAGAGGTCTGTGAGGTTATTTTACAGCTGTGTCCCACTTATTGTGAACTAGACCCAGGTTCCACACATCTACTAGTGAGCTGCATGGGGTCTCCGAGGTCAGTGTTTACTGGGATAGTTCAGTGCTCCTTCTTGGGGGGGGGGTCTTCCCAGTGGCATTGAAAAGTTTTCTGGGTTCAGCCCCTTCTGAAGAAGCCAGCTTCAGACCTGGATGTTTTAGACAATTACCATCCTGTCTCTAACCTACCTTTTCTAGGTAAGTTTATTAAGAAGGATTTGGAACTGCAGCTTGAGGCAAACCTTACAGCTCATGACAGCTATGAGCCCCTCCAGTCTGGCTTTAGAGCTAGGCATGGCACTTGTCCAGGTGCGTAATGACCTTCTCAGGGTGAGAGATAGGGATGAAAGTACAGTTGTGTAAGAACTTACTGTAAAAATAGAGCATTGAGAGAATCTCTTGAAGCAGGTCATAACATGTAGGAATGTCCAGCTACAGGCATCATGTCTTCCGGAAGATTTCTCAGCAGTCGACCTGGGACCTCCCCTAACGGCATCACATGTTGTTATTTCTGTATGTATAAAGGGGAAGGTTCCAGCAGCTCCTCAGTTCTTTTCCATCTCAGTGACCGAAATGAGAATCCAATCTGTCAGGCCTCTGAGGGAAACTGAGGAGAAAAAGGAAGCAGGCCAATTCTGCTAAAAGAAAAATTGGAGCCAAGTAGCCCTTCTGAAGCATGAAGCAAGAGGGAAGGGGGAGGGGCAGCATGGCCTGCTGTAAAATATTTTCTCGAAGATGCACTGTTACGGTAAGTTCTTATGCAACTGTACTGTCTTCTTCAAGAAAATCTCTTGCAGCAGATCATAACATGTAAGAATGAGTCCCTAGGAGGAGGAAGCAAAAATAGCAACCTAGGACAATAGGCATTGAAGGATGGCCCGTTTGAAATTGGTTCACTTCTTGAAAGCAATGTCCAGACAGTAATGCTTTGTAAAGGCATGTACAGTAGACTAAGTAGCAGCTTCACAAATATAAATAGCTGAAATACCTTTAAAGTATGCCGGTGAGGCAGCCAGACCCCTTATGGACAGAAGTTTGACCACTCCAGGAAGAGGTTCATCATACTTTTTATAACAAAAATTAATGCAGCTGGCCAACCAAGTGAACAAGTACTGCTTGGAAACCTGAATGCCCTCTTTCCCAAGGGTGAAAGATACAAAAGTTGTTCAGCTTTTTGCACTGGTTTGGTGTGAGACAGGTAATATTTTAGGGTTCTGTGCACATCTAAAGTATGGAGTAGGGAATTCGCCTGGGTTCAACGGCTCTGCAAAACACATAGCTAAGTGTTTGGGTTGAATCAAAGTAAATTCAGATGCTACCTTTGGCAGGAATTTTAAGTTGATACATAACAAGACCCTATCCTTATGGAATTACAGATAGGGCGCCTTGCACATCATAGAAACTTAGAAACATGAAAGTTGTCGGCAGATGGGGACCGTATGATCCATCAAGTCTGCCCTTGGCTTCCAACCCCCCTACTTAGTTGTCTGCTTGTGTATCCCACAGTGTCTGTCCCATGCCAGCTTGAATTCCCCCACTGTCTTGACTCCCACCACCCCCCTCCGGCAGGTTATTTCATGATTCCACAACATGCTCGGAGAAGAAGAATTTCCTCGTATTGCTTCTGAACTTTCTTCCCTTAAGTTGAAGGTTGTGCCCGCTAGTCCTGCTGTAGCCTTTATCTAAAAGAGGTTCTGCACATGCACCCTGTTGTTGCCTTTAAGGTATTTGAATGTTTCTATCATGTCCCCATGATTTCTGTGTTGTTCTAGGGAATATAATTTGAGGTCATCCAGTCTTGCCTCATACAGTTTCTGATGCAAGCCCTGCACCATCTTTGTTGCTCTTCTCTGTACTGTCTCCAGCCTATGTCCTTCCTGAGGTGCAGCCTCCAGAATTGGACACAGTACTCCAGGGGAGGCCTGACCAGGGACCGATACAGTGGCATGATTATTCATGCCTTCTGCTCATGATGCCGCTCCCTATGCATCCCAGGATACCACTAGCCTTTAGTGCAGCCTTTTCACATTGTCTACTGACCTTGCGGTCATCTGATATGATCACCCCTAGGTCTTGCTCCTGCCTGGTAGCCACCAGCTGCTCTCCTCCCATTGAGTACAGTTCCCCTGTGTTAAACTTTCCCAGGTGCATGACTTTGCATTTTTTGGCACTGGATTTCAGCTGCCAGGTCTTGGACCACTCCTCCAGTTTTTGGAGATCAATTTCCATGCTTTGCTGTAGCTCTGTTGTGTCTACCCTGTTGACAATTTTGGTGTCATCTGCAAACAGGTACACCTTTCCCCTCTAGTTCATCCACAATGTCACTTGATGAAAATGCTGAAGAGTATCTGCCCCAGAACTGAGCCCTGTGGGACCCCACTAGTCACCCTTCCCTCCTCAGACAGAGTGCCATTTACTAATACTCTCTGAGTCCTCCCATGTAACCAGTTTCAGACCCAGTTTGTACCCTCAGGCCCAATTCCCTTGTTCTCCAGTTTTTTTACTAGTCTCCTGTGTAGAACAAAGTCAAAAGCTTTGCTGAAGTCCAGGTAAACCACATCCACTGCCCCACCCTGATCCACTGTTTTGGTGACCTAATTGAAAAAAATCAACCAGGTTTGTCTGGCAGGATCTCCCTGTCATGAAACCATGTTAATTTTTATTGAGCTGACCAGTTTGCTACAAAAAAGTTATTATTCTTTCCTTCAGCAGGGACTCCATCAGTTTTTGCATGACTGACGTTAGACTAACCTAACAGTAGTTACCTGGCTGTTCCTTGCTTCCACTCTTGTGGAGTGGTACTACTGTTGCACTCTTCCAATTCTCTGGCACCTCCCCGCTCCTTAATGATTTGTTGAAGGCACTGCTAAGGGGGCTGCCAGTCCCCTCCCTAGTTCTTTCAGTATTCTTGGGTGTATCCCATCTGGCCCCATGGCTAAATCTACCTTTAACTTATCTATTTCCTCCAGGACCCTTTCCTCTGTAAAGGGACCTATGTCTATTCCTTCAATCAGAATACTTCAGTATGACCATTGTTGGTCTGTTACCATCTGCTTCTTGTGTGAAGACTGAGCAGAAGTACTCATTGAGTGCCTCTGCCTTCTCCCCCTCTTGTTCTGTGGTTTGTGGCTTGCTCTGTGATATTGATAATGATATGTACATCATTGCATGTAACTCTGAAATACTTCAACCTGACATAATGGCAACTAGGAAGAGTTTTTCCAGGATAGATACAACTCACACGAGGCTGCAGGCTCAAAAGGACTTAACGTCAGTTTTTCAAGTACAAAATTCAAATCCCACAAAGGAACCGGGTTCCTAATGGGGGGGGGGATTAATATGAAAAATTCCCTTCAAGGTCCTCATAACTATAAGCTGGGACAATGGTTTGTTGTCCACAGGCTAATAAAAGGCAGAAACAGTCAAAATGTATACTTTCATAGAGGACTATTTAAGACCACCTTTTGACAAAGAAAGTAAATAATCCAAACTGCGCTGAGGGGGCTATCGTAGGGGTCCAACTCGTGAGCAGAAGTCCATATGGAAAATCATTTCCACTTCATGAGATTTGTAGACCATGTAGACTACTTACAGGCCACTCACAGGACCTGTACGACTTGCAGAGAGACCAGGAATCTCGAGGGGACTATGTTTTCAGGAGCCAGGCATGTAGATGCAGGGAGCGAAGGTTGAGATGCAGCAAGTATCCCCCTGCCTGAGACAAAAGAGTTGGGCAAATTGGCAGAGGCAACAAGTCCTGGAGTGACAGTTGCAATAGCAAGAAGCAGCTGGACCACAGTGAGCTCAGGGAGGGTGAGGGTGGTGGAACAGAGGTGCGTCTTTCCAGTTGTACTTTTCCACAATTCGTATGCCATTCTGGCAGAGTGTGGTTCCTCTATAGGGGCACCTGCAGTGGAAACCAAGGCGGATGTTGGGAACCTCTACAAAGGAGACCCACAGGAGGGTGGCATGGGACCTCACAGGGGAAAGAAACAACTCCTGGTGGGGGACTCCATTGTTAGGATGGTAGAATTGGAGGAGGAAGGGGAGAGGAAGGTAAGGTGCCTGCCAGGCACCATGGTTTGGAGGGACAGGGAGCGAATCCTCAGGATCACAGGAGCAGCAGCACGAAGAGGGAGCTGGATGTCATTGTCCACCTAGGGACAAATGACCTGGCTGGGAAAGGGATCAGAACAGTGGAAGAGGAGTTTGTGGAGTTGGGGAGGGGTCTTAGACAAGTAGCACACACAGTAACCTTCTCGGAGGTGTTGCCTGTCTATGACATGGGTGAGGCTACGGTGTTCCACAACATGGGATTCAATCAGTGGTTGAAAAACTGGTGCAGAGCTCAGGGGTTGGCTTCATTGGGGACTGGAGATCCACCTGGAGTGATGCAGGTCTATACTGGCACAATGGTCTGCATCTGTCCAGGAGAGGAATCAGGATCCTAGGTGATAGGTTGAAAAGTTTCATTGGTAAGCATTTAAACTAGCCAAGGGGGGAGGCACTGGAAAGGTGCAGGGAAATCCTAGACCCCCCCAAAAAAATTCAGGGTAGTTAATGAGGTAAACACCAAGAAAGAGACGTCAATATGGAGAAGGTCTGGGATAAATGGAGAAGGACATAGCCAGGATGGAGGCAGTCCTGAGGAGGGCAACTAAAATGGTACCTTGAGGGTATACATATTAAGCTCCTTTAGCCTCTCTTCAGATGTCTTCTGGTGTAGACCCTGCACCATTTTAGTTGCCCTCTTCTGGACAGCCTCCATCCTGTCTATGTCCTTGTGGAGATGGGATCTCCAGAACTGGATGCAGTACTCCAGATGAGGTCTCACCAACTGTCTGTACAGAGGGATAACAACTTCCTGTTTTCTACTGGTGATGCCTCTACCTATGCATCCCAGTATTCCCCCAGCCCTCCTTACTGCCTTTTCACACTGCTTGCCCACCTTTAGGTCATCTGATATGACTATCCCCAGGTCCCTTTCCATTTTCATTGTTGTTAGTATCTCACCCTTCATTGTGTACTCTTCCCCTGGGTTTTTGGTTCCCAGGAGCATTACTTTGCACATCTTTGTGTTGAATCTAAGCTGCCATATATTTGACCATTCCTCCAGCTTTGCCAAGTCTCTTTTCATCCTTTCCATCCCATCTTGTGTATCAACCTTGTTGCAGATCTTTGTGTCATCTGCAGAGACATACATTTCCTTCCACTCCATCTGCAATGTCACTTATAAAGACAATAAAGAGGACCGGTCCCAGTACTGAACTCATCAGTACCCCGCTAGTGACCCCCCTTTCTTCAGAGTGGACTCAGCTTACTATTACCCTCTGAGTCCTGTTATCCAGCTAGTTTTTTAACTAAGCTACCACCTTAGGACCTACTCCAAGGCTGGCTAACTTGTATATTAATCTTTTGTGTGGGACTGTGTCAAATGCCTTGCTAAAGTCTAGGTAGGCCATGTCCACAGCCCCTCCCTGGTCTACTACTTTGGTCACCCAGTCAAAGAAATCTATTAGATTCATCTGACACGACCTTCCTACTGTGAATCCATGCTGCCTTGGGTCCTGTGCCCCACTGGCCTCTAGGTATTCAACAATTATTTCCTTCAGAAGTGATTCCATCATTTTCCCTACCACTGAGGTCAAACAGGTCTGTAGTTCCTGCCTTTGCCTTGCTCCCACTTTTGTGAAGTGGAATCACATCCACCCTTCTCCAGTCCTCAGGTACCACACCATCCTCCCATGATTAGTTAAAGAGGGTAGTCAGCGGTGTCACTAGTTCTACCCTTAGTTCTTTTAGAATTCTGTGTTGAATCCCGTCAGGCCCCATTGCTTTGTCCACTTTCAGTTTTAAGAGTTCTTTCAGAACCCATTCTTCTGTGAATGGACTGGTAATGACCCCCCTATCCAGAATGTTTCCATTGTTTGGTTTAGGGAGGTGGAAGACTAGGTTTGCTGGCCAAGGCACCTAGCTTCACCTGAGCTCTTTCCTTCTAACCTGCTTGAAAGGACAGAACAAAGAACCTTGCCAGAGTAAGGGAAAAGATTAAGACTTATTTTGGCTAGGCAGATTTATTGTGTGTTGTTGTTTTTATTTTTTACTCACAGGGATTGTTACTGTTCGTTGCTAACATTTTATTGCTTTATTTTTCTCTGATTCAAATTGCTATTGCTGGGTATACCTTCTGCTGCATTATTACAAGGTGTGCCTACAGGTGTGTGCTAACAGACTATTGCTGTAATCTTCTGATTCAAATTGTGTTTTGCAAGGTATATCTTCTGGTACTGCTTTATTTTTCTCTGTAGCAAAGTGTTTCTTACAAGGCATATCTTCTGTGAAATGATTACAGGTAGTATTGATTCTGTTTTTGGGGTGAACTTTTCTTAGTTTTAACTTTAATTTGCCAGGGAGGAACTGTAGCTGGGAGATTTTCGCAGTCAGTTGTGACTAGACCTGTCACTTAGCCTCTGTGAAATAGGTGTCTGAAAGTAAGGACGGCACTCCCCGGGGTGGAGGGTAAGAGTTGTAGGTGATTGTTTCTGGATGGCATAGGTTTACTCCACCCACCCTTCCCTCACCCCACTCACCCCAAGCACAAAACTTCCTTTATAGCAGGGGCTGTGACATCACTTCCTCAAAACTGCTAACAACATACGCCTGTTCAAATCCTTAAAAGCACAGCACACTGAATGGGGGTAGAGACACTCACAAGCTTGCACACAATAAAACAAAAACAAAAAACAAAAAAGCATCTGTAACTGGAAGGGACACAGGCATGCGAGGAGTGGTGCAATGCACTGGCTGTGGAGTAGCAGTCTTCTGGGAGACATTCTGGAGACTGCGTTGCTGCCCTATTTGCAGGCACCTCTCTGGTCTGAGGGAAGAGGTTGTTCGTCTCCATGCTGATGTGGCAAAGATTTGGGAAACCTGCTCCCCCACCCAGAGACCACCCAGGCCACTGCCACTACATCAGAGGTTGCCAAGAAAGAGGAGTGGTTGGACCACGGTGAGCTCAGGGAGGGTGAGGGTGGTGGAACAGAGGTGCATCCCTCCCATTGTGCCTCTCCATTATTTATTCACCACACTGGTGAAGCATGGTTCCTCTATGGAGACACTTGCAGTGGAGACCAAGGAGGATGCTGGGAACCTCCACAATGGAGACCCACAGGAGGGTGGCCCAGGACTCCACAGGGGAAGGAAACAAATCCTGGGGGGGACTTAACTGTTAGGGGGTAGAAATGGGGGATGTAGGGGAAAGGGAGGTAAGGTGCCTACCCGGTGCCAAGGCTTGGAGGGACAGGAAATTAATTCTCAGGATTGTGGGAGCAGCAGCAAGGGGGAGGGAGCTGGATGTCATTATCCAACTAGGGACAAATGACCTGACTGAGAATGGGATCAAAGCAGTGTAACGGGAGTTTGTGGAGTTGGGCAGGGGTCTTAGACAAGTAGCACACACTGTAACTTTCTCAGAAGTGCTACATGTCTATGGCATGGATGAGGCTAGGGCACTCTGCATCATGGGTTTCAATGACTGGTTGAAAAGCTGGTGCAGAGCTCAGGGATTTGGCTTCATTGGGGACTGGGGCTCCACCTAGAGGGATGCAGGCCTATACAGATGTGATGATCTGCATCTATCCTTGAGGGGAACCAGAATCCTAGGTAATAGGTTTAAATGCTTCAGTGACAAGCATTTAAACTAGCCAAGGGGGGAGGCACTGAAGAGGAGAAGGGAAATCCTAGCACCCCCCCAAAAAATCAGGGTAATTAGTGAGGTAAACACCAAAATAGCATAGTCAATAGGGAGAAGGGTAGGGGTAAATGGAGAAAAAAGACAAAGGCGGTAGGGATAGGGCAAAAAGAAATAAAGCCATAAAAAAATGGAGGATAATGAGTACCAATGCCCATAGACTAGGTAAAATGCTCCCTGATATGGTGGCCCTGATGAAAGAGGGATGCCTGGATATAGTGGCAGTCACAAAAAACAAAAACACAGAGAACAGAGAACACAGAGAACCATGACTGGAATGTCAACATACCAGGGTACACAATCTATAGGAGGGACAGGGAGGGAAGAAGAGGAGGAGGAGGAGCTCTCTATGTAAGGGAAGGGAACAAAGCAACAGAACTAAAAGGTAAACAGGGAGGAGAGGAGAGGAGGCATTGTGGGTCACCCTGGAGACTGGAAATGGCTCCACAGTCTCCATGAGGTTGTATACAGACCCCCGTTTCAGGAGGAGGAAATGGACAAGGAAATGATAGAAGGCATCCTTGGGATGGCAAAGAAAGGGGAGATACTGCTGATGGGGGACATGAATATGCCAGATGTTGATTGGAGCACCTTTACAGCAGTCACATCCAAGAGCAGGGCCATTCTCAATGCCCTACAGGGGGCATGCCTCAGACAGCTAGTTTTGGAACCCACTTGGGAGAAAGCAATCTTAGACCTGGTACTCTCAAATGGGGACAGAGAGGATCTCTGATCTTGAAGTGGGTAGCTAGCTGGGAACAAGCGACCACCAAACAGTGTGGTTCACGATAAACGTAGCTGTAGAATCAAGCCACACAAAAGTGAAGGTACTGGACTTCAGGAGGGCTGATTTTGCCAAAGTGAGAGAGTGCCTCAGAAAAGCACTAGCAAACAGGCAAGAAGGCAGGGTGGAGCAGCAATGGGGAAACATCAAAACCGCCATCACAGAGGCAACAAGCCTTTGTATGAAGCAAATAAACAAATTAAAATGAAAGAAAAAAATACTATGGTTCTCAAAAGAAGTGGTGGGGAAGGTAAGGGAGAAAAAGATAGCATTCAGGAAGTATAAGGAAACACAGAAGGAGCAGGACAGAGAACTGTACCAGTTAAAGCAGAAGGAAGTGGGTAAGGTAGTCGGAACAGCAAAGGTCCAAACCCAGGAAAAGATAGCCAACTCGGTTAAGTAGGGGGATAAAAACCTTTATAGGTACATTAGGGAGCAAAGAAAGACTAAGGCAGGGATACTGAAAAGAGGAAGGTGGTTGGGCAGAGAGCAACAGTGAAAAAGAAGCGATACTGAACAAATACTTCTGCTTAGTATCCACAATGGAAAAGCAGGAGGAAATACCTAATCCAGTCAATAGAAGCACTCTGGATAGGGAGGTTGATATTAGTTCTTTCACAGAAGAAAGGGTTCTGAAAGAACTCTGAAAACTGAAAGTGGATAAAGCAATGGGGCCTGATGGGATTCACCCCAGAATTCTAAAAGAACTAAGGAAAGAACTAGTAACACCACTGACTACCCTTTTTAATACCTCAAGGGAATCAGGACAGCAGGACACAGCGGATAATAGTAAATGGAGTCCACAGTGAAGAAAGGAGGGTTACTAGTGGGGTACTGCAGGGTTCAGTACTGGGACCGGTCCTTTTTAATGTCTTTATTAGTGTATATATTGCAGTGCCTCTGCTTTCCAGCTGGAGGGGAAGTTGTCCAATGCAAGTGTTCTGTGTTACTATGTTATCATTTGTGTTTCTTCATCTACATCGTAGTATTCTTCATCACTGTTGCTTCCACATGCACTCTTGTTCTTCAGTCTCTGTGTCCCGAAGTACATGTAACAATACTGATTTGTCCCCAAGTCTCAGATATGTGCTGACATATAAGTCTGCTGTTGTCTCTGGCAGAGGCATGTTCAATGTTTCTGGCAATAGCAGGCTAAGAAATCCAGCAGATAGGCCAGAAATAGCAAACACAACAAATGGCAAACCCTGCAGTACTGATTTCAATGAAAGGACAAAAGGAGCAATTATTCCACCAGACTGGGAAAACATGGAGTACACAAACATTCCAACATTCCTGACTACTGTGGGCTATAGCTCTGAAGGGTAAATATACACAATAGTATATGCAGCGCTGATCTTCAGTTTTCCTAGTAATGACAAAGACTGGCTGTTCACAACTGAGAACACTCACGTTTCTTTCTTTTCTGGAAGAAACATTACGAGAGCGGCTATCCCACCTACAAGCAGAAATGCTGTTAATGTTCTTTTATGACCAGACTATTTTTGATTAATCAGATAAATATATATCGAGTATGAAGGCACTTCTATCAGGCCAGACAAAGCCAAGTTGACAAAGATTGCCACCCAGATTTCCAGAATTTAATGTCAGTCCACAGTATACCAGACTACAAACAAACTAGATGTGCATCATGATTAAGGTTCTTCCCAGCAGAATACGATTGCAGAAGTTGTCTAGAAAGCTACCAGTTTCACCATATAGCCTATCTGCTTTGGGTTTTAGTGAAAAGGTGCACTTTTGTTTGTGGCTTCTCTTGGCAGTGAGGGTAGATGACATCTTCTGCCTCACTGATCCTGTCCTGCACATACAGCCAGCGAGGTAATTCAAGAATAAATAAAGATAAAACAATGACCAGCAGCCCCTGCAAGTGAGCAGTGACTGCAGGAACCCTCCATGAGTGCAGAAAATATCCCAGCAGTGCATAAGTGGCAATTCCAACAGCAAAGAACAGGCTACCCATGGATCCTATAAGAGCCCAGTAGGAAAGTCCAACATACTCATCCAGTAAAACAAAAGCAACCAATAACATTCCTCTATTCATGATGCCCACTAGGAATCAGGATGCTGCAAAGACCCAGTAAGACAAGACAAGTCCACCCAGAGATGCAAACACAATGTCCAAGACAAAACTTATGAGGTAGTTTTTTTTTGCTCCCAAACTGATCAGAAAGCTAGCCAAAGGAAATCACTCCAACAAGCACACCACCAAAAAAAAGTAGCCGGCAAGACTGACCTCGTACACCACATCACCCACTAAAAACCACATTAGTAACACACATAACAGAACGCACAGGTATATTTGGTAAACACCCATCTCTCCAACTATTTTGAATGCTTCTTCTATCTCCACAGATTACCCAAGTCAACACTCACTATACATTTAAAATGTTATTGAAGAACGGATGATTGGCCTATATTTCATATGTGGACGGCAGCAGACACATTCTTTTATCTGTTCTATATAAGTATATAAGTTATTCAATGCATTTTTTGGCGAACCCGCTGCCCAGCTCCTGGCCAGGTTATGGTACATATGCATTTAAACCACAAGTGTGTTGCCTGTTCCCAAATCGGTACTAATCATAATTCCGATGTCATGCCAAATTGGATCCTTCCAATTTGGATCCGGTAATGGACTCGGGAGTGGGAGGGCCATCTGGGAGGAGAAGGACTAAGTATCTGGAGAACTGCTCTCCTTCTCTGGGGGAAGGGGCTGAGTGTCCAGTACACTATGGTCCCATGGCGGAGGCCAGAGGTTCCACAGCAGCTGGTACCATCACGCATGGGGGGTGGGGTTGATGCTGGACATCATTGCACATCCCCACCCTGGGATTTCTAGCATCGGGAAAAATGCTGGCCCTGTGTAGGACACCAGCTCTGCCTCCATTCCCACTGCCCACCAGTGTCCACCAGGGGTGGGCCCACTCCCATAGCCCCAACCCGGTGGGAAAGCTGGGTCACCCCTAACCCAGTGTCCTTTGGGAGGGGGTGTCTGCCTGGCAGACCCACTCAGGGGGGCAAGCCTGAACATGGGGGTGGTTGGTGTGTGAGGCTGAGTTCCAATCAGGAGTTCAGAACGAAAAAAAAAGACCCCTGTCAACGTACACGACGCCATTGTAGACGGATGGCGGGTGGAAACTTGTGAAGTGGTGGAAGCTGCAAGGCAATCACTCTGGAAGAAGCCGTCAATGGGCGGGAGGAGAAGGAAGAGCCAGAGATCATCAAGGAAGTTGATAGATGGCTTGGCAACAGCCTCAGAAAGGGCATCCAGGACTACTTTAGTTTTTAGAAGTCTTAGGTCCCTTGAATGGGAGGAGGAGGAAGTGAGAGAAACATGCTTGGTCTTAGTGGCATGTTTCTTGCCCAGCTCCTTTGATGTCAATGATGAGAGGTCACTTGCAGACCTGTGAAACCCCGAGGAAGGTGCAGAAGGTTCCCTGGGCTTTGAGCACTGCTCCTGCTCCTGCTCCAGGAGAGCAACGTTTTGCTCAATCAAAAATTCACCTTGTTGAACCACTGATAGAGGACACAGATGTGGATAACGTGTTTAGGACCGAAGCACCAAACACAGGCATTGTGGAGGTCTTCAGTCACAATAAGTTGGCCACAGGAACACTTATGGAAAAAAGGATTCAAAGACATTGGTGAATAAATTCAATGAACTGGTTAGTGCTGCCAGGGACTGTTCAGTAGAACTGTTTTATCATTGACTGAAAGCTATACTCCGGAAGAACGTGTAGCATGCAGATCTTAGTTGGAAAAGAGCTGAGGAGCTTCTGGGACCTCCGCCTTTTATATGCACAGAAATACAACACATGATGCCACTGGGGGAGGTCCCAGGTCAACTGTTGAGAAATCTTCCGGAGGAAATGAAGCCTGCGGCTGGACATTCCTACATGTTATGACCTGCTGCAAGAGATTTCCTGGAAGAAGGTCAGTTCTTGTTCTCCTTGTTATCTCTTCAGTGTTTGACACCGTGGACCATGGGTTGCCATTGGACCATATGTGGGAGTATGCTGGACTCACTGGCACTGTCATCAATTGGTTTGAGCCCTATCTCAGGAATGGGATGCAGAGAGTGATGATGGGAACTTTCTCTTCATCCTTAATGCTACTGCTCTGTGGCATGTCCCAAGGTTTGGTCTTCTCAACTATGTTGCTCAAAGTGTACATGCTGTCTCTGGAAGGTCAACACCACAATTTGGGTTCCCCTGCTCTACAGATGATACCCAGTTGTATTTGTCATTTGCATCTGGAACCCCTGATGCTGTCGAGGCACTAAATTTGTGCCTATTTGAAATTCAGAACTGGATGGAATCTAGCTGGCCAAGACTTAAACTGGATAAGACTGAGGTATAGGTGACTGAGCTGGGTCAGAAGCTGGGAGCAGAAGAAGTCATGGGAGAGATGAGGCTATGGCTCAGGTCATTCCAGCTGCTGGCTTCTGTAAAGTGAAAAATCTGGGGGTTATTTTTGACAAACAGTTGACAGTGGAGGCTAAGGTATCAGCTGTAGTCAAAAGTGGCTTTTACCATCTTAGGAACATCAGCCAGATTAAGTCCCTTTTCCCTTCTGAAGACCAGCCAACACTGGTGCATGCATTCATGACATCTAACCTTGACTACTATAATGCACTCTACCTCAGGGTTAGTGGAGGTCCCTACGATGCTTGCAGCTGGTGCAGAATGCAGCAGACAGGTTACTGACTGGCTTTTTGAGGTCTAGTCATGTTACTTTGGTCCTGCATGATCTGCACTGGCTGCCTGTGAAGTGGCGAGTTACCTTTGGGGTTAGTTTACTAACCTACAAAACCCTATGTGGGTTGGGCCCTGACTATGTGGCAGAGCTCCTGCACTCTAACCAGTCCTTGCACCTCCTTCTCTCCTCAAAGAAGAGTCTCCATTCAGTCCCCGAGCCATACCTTAAGTCTTCTAGTGATCATTCATTTGAAATAGCCAGTCCTCTTTTATGGAACACATTGCTTAGTGGACTGGGGGTGGCCCCCTTAAAGGAGACCTTTAAAAGGGGGTTAAAAACCTACCTGTTTAACATAGAAACATAGAATTTGATTGCAGATAAGGACCACTTGGCCCACCTAGTCTACCCATTTTCCTACCTGATGGATAAGCTGCAGATTCTAGTTAATCAACAGTTTACTTCCTCCTACCCCCCCCACTAGAATTGTCTTATGCCTGTCCCATGCATTATTGCATTCTCCCACTGTTCCTGACTCCACCACCTCCTCAGGAAGGCTGTTCCATGCATCCACAACCCTCTCTGTGAAAAAATACTTTCTAACATTACCTCTGAGCCGTCTCCCCTCTATCTTCAAATTGCGCCCACTTGTTTTTGCACATCTCTTCTTCTGAAAGATACTACCCTCTTGTACTTTATTAATTCCCTTGAGATATTTGAAAGTTTCTATCATGTCCCCCCCCTCTCCTTCCTTTCCTCAAGGGTATACATATTAAACTGCTTTAGTCTCTTCTCGTATGTCTTCTGGTGCAGACCCTGCACCATTTTGGTTGCCCTCCTCTGAATAGCCTCCACTCTGTCTATGTCTTTGTGGAGATGGGGTCTCCAGAATTGCACACAGTACTCCAGTTGGGGTCTCACTAACTGTCTGTACAGAGGGATAACAACTTCCTGTTTTCTACTGTTGATGCCTCTCCCTGTGCATCCCAGTATCCCTCCAGCTCTCCTTACTGCCTTCTCTCATTGCTTGCCCACCTTTAGGTCATCTGATATAATTACTCCTGGGTCTCTTTCGATTTTTGTTGTTGTTATTAACTCACACCCCCCCCACACTGTGTACTCTTCCCCTGGGTTTTGTTACCCAGATGCATTACCTTGCACTTCTTTGCATTGTAGCCATTTAGCAGCAAAGCAGATTTAAAAAAATATATATTTTTTTCAATTAGCAGTAGGAATACAAAAAAAAAACACTGATCAGCCGGGCATTCTGTATCATGCATGGCAACATAGTACACATGCAGTGCTATAATTCACAATCGTCAGCACTGGAAGCAGCCATTTAGCAGCAGTAGGAATTTAACAGGGCAAATGTTTAGACAATATCAGAAAAGCTCTCCATCTATACAGACAGACTGTGTCATGCATGGCAATATGTTAGCCATGCAGTGCATTAATTCACAATTGTCAGCACCAGAATTAGCAATTTAGCAGCTGTTCCAGCAAGAATTTAACAAATTCTGGTCAGAGACAACATGGCTGCAAAATGTTATTTTACAGTGATTAGGAACCATCACTGAGCCCACCAGCACAATCATAAGAACATAAGAAAAATGTCGGTAGATGGTGACCGGTCGGTCCATCTAGTCTGCCCAAGCACAATCACAGCAGTGACTTCAAGACTGACACAGCACTGCCTCAAACCTCCCTCGACAGTCATGGGACTGACCTTCCACAGTTACAGCAATGCCCCCAAAGTCATAGAACTGACTACCCACCACTAGCAGTCCCAGTACTGAAATTTCAGTATGAAATAAAACAGTCACCAATTAAGCAAAGTTTATTGGAAAAGTCCTCTCCAAGACGGGTAAAAATATTAATTTCGGAGGAGCTTATTTAGAGCAGCATGGATGGTTCTCAAGATGAGCAGCATTTAATATAGACAAGCATTTGTCAATGCTGAATGTTTGATGCTTGTTAAACTTTTTATTTTTTTATTTTGACCCCAACTTTTGAAGATACTTGTTTTAGGGTTTGCCTTATAGACATGACATGAAGCATTTATAGTGTATTGGCAGAAATGTCACCTTGCACCAGAGTTGGGAAAATACATCTCATCCAGAATTTTAAAAATGACAAGTCATGTTTATGACGTGATGTGAAAAAATGACTATATTGAAATTTGGGGGGTCAAAAGATTGAAAATTAGTGAAGTGAGTTGAGTGAATGCTGAACTGCTGTAATGTTCAGTCATAACCTGGGCATTTATAAACCAAAATTCCAGTATAATCTTTTTATTACCCCTCCTAATGAACACGTAGGTGAATATTTTTGAATCCCTGTCAAAACACCATTCCGCACCACCAAAATGTCATTCTGCACCTTATGTTATGAAAACACATGGATTTGAAAAACAACTATCACATTCATTAGTTGCTGTGAAGAACTGGCTGTTGAAAATTTGCAGTCAACATAGTGAAAATTGTCAAATTTGCTAGGCTGCATTCACACGTCAAGGTAGGCTCACCCATGTTAGACTTCGTCCTGGAAGTGATTTCTTTAGGGTTTTCTATGGAATACAGTCGAACATTGTAACAGTACTTTTATTTGGAATTAACGCTTTCAAGGTTTGGCAAAGAAGAGAACAGTGTAGAATATAGTAATACATCTCAGGGAGACAGGAGCAGTCTTTACAGTTCATGAACATGGGTATAAAAAATGGATATGTCTAGAGCTGGCCCACTGGTGCAACAGTAGCACTACAACTTGTGGTGCTGATAATCCAAGACCAGGAATGACCTTGGGAGTTGGAGGGTCAGCCGGGGGGGGGTCAAGCATCCCATGGACTACTGTCCTCCTTCTAGGAGGGAGGGTTTCAATGGCTGGTGTTAGCCTGGCCCCTAGCAAGGCTTGGGGTTGGTACACCGACACTATACATTGGGGTGAGGTGGGGCAGATACCCAGTGTACTACACATGGGAGTGTGCACAACACCACCATTGGGGTCATTGCATGCCACCTCCTTTGCACCAAGAAGAAAACAGAAAAAAACTGGGCACAGTGCTGATAATGATGGCTCTTCCTGAGCTCTGCCCCAGACATTGGGACCACTGTCCCACATGTGTCAATGGGTGGGGAACCCGCTGTCAGACTCCTGCCACAGGGCAGCTAAGCTATGGAGGATGCAGAAATGAGGGCCCTCATCAGATCCACTTTTCTGGTGAAGCGCGGCACCCATGACAATCCCCGCCATGGGGGGGGGTAGCCATAGGGTAAGCTGGGGGATAAGTCCCTGAAGGTACCAGATGATGGGACTGGAGGAGATAGGTGGACTATAAGATGTGCCATGGCAGGGCCAAAAGGAAAAAAATTACTTACCATAGTAATCTTCTTTCTTCCAAGGGAATCTTACTGTATTCTGACATATGCAATATGGTCTCACCATAGGACTACCCCAGAGCTGCAATGATTAATAGAACCTATGCAAATGATAGAATGCTAGGCAACCACTGTCTCTGGTAAAAAAAAACAACTCCTGCAACCATAAGATTCTTACAAAGCATGCATAGGAAAAGCTATCTAAACTGTCTAACCAACTAACTCACCCTATAAACATAAACTCCTACCCACCTTACAAAGTACCTCCCACATTTTGACAAAGAAAATTTGGACATCACTGAAATTGAAGTCACAGATGTCCCCAAGAAGAACAGCCAAGGTGTTTCTAATAGCAGTCACAGCTGTAATGCAGCACCCCCAGGTTCTAGCAGGGGAGTTAGAGTAGGAGCTCAGAATACAGTACGATTCCCTTGGAAGAAACAAGATTACTATGGTAATTTTTTCTTCTAACCCCAGGAAATGTTATTGTATTCTGCCATATGCAGACTACCCAAGCAGTATCTTTGGAGGTGGGCAAGAATCTATTTAGGAAACAGGCTCTGCAGTACTGCTGTGCCAAATCTGGCATCACTCCTGGCCTGGGTATCCAGGCTGCACTGTTTTGTAAATGTGTGAACAATTTTCCAGTTAGCTGCCTTACAGATTTCCAACAAAGGGATATCCCTTGTGGATGCTATGGAGGCAGCTGTGCCCCTTGTACAGTGGTCCTTAAGGCCTACAAGGGGTTCCTTGCCCACTTTGCTGTAGAAGACTTAGATGCAGGCAAAAATCCAGAGGGCAATATTTATCTTTGAGTCAGGCTTTCTTTTATCCACCTCCCCATATGTTAGGAAAAGCTGGGTCCTTTCCTGCCTATGACCCTTTGTATGGTCCAGGTAATAGCTGATAGCCCTCTTGACATCCAAGCTATGCAGCCTACATTCCCCTGAGCTAGAATGGTCAGTGAAGAAGACTGGCATGGTGATAGACTGATTTAAATGGAAATCAGAAACAACTTTGAAAAGAAACTTCATATTAGTCCTCGGGACTATCTTGTCCCTGTGGAATGAGATGTAGTTAGACTCTGTGGACAGGGCCTGAAGCTCACTAATCCTCCTGACTGAAGTGATAGCTACTAGGAACATTGTTTTCCATGTCACATACAGTACTTGAGTTCAGATGAAGACATGGGCTCAAAAGGAGGCTGCAGCAGCTGGCCAATACAAATGCTGAGGTCCCACACAGAAGTGGGCTCCCTGTGTGGGGGATACAAGTATATTAGGCCATTGAAGAATTTTCTGAACACCTGGTTTGATGCCAGAAAATAATTCTTACCAGCTGAGAGGCAAGCAGAAACAGCTGCCAGATGCACCTAAAGTGTAGATTTGTTATTTATTTATTTATTTATTTAAATGTTTCACTAGGAAGGCACAGTAAGCGACAAGTCACTCATCTCCCGGTGCAACCTGGGGAGAAGGGGTACAATAGGAATGAAACAGTAAACATTTAAGTTACAAGATCAACATTAAATATAGTCGTAAGGCAGGTGTTACAAACAGTGTTGCGCATAATAGGTAGAAAACGTGGATAATAATAAGTGCCGGGTTAATAAATAAACACGTGCTTACTTGAAGGAAAAGGGGAAAGGAAAGGGATGGGGTGGGGAGGGGGGATGCGAGGAACCCTGCAAGAGAACTGGGGGGACCAGAGAGAAGAGGATAAGGTAATGTCCCAGAGAGACCCCTTCAGGATGTGGGGAACCCTGCAAGGGGGCTGTGGGGCTAGATAGAAAGGGGATAAGGCTGTAGGGATTTAAAGAGGGAAGAGAGAGAGAGGGAGGAGGTGTGACTTAATGCTAGGAGGAGAAATAGGACCTAACCCAAGAGAGGACCCTTCAGGATGTGAGTTACCCTGCAAGGGGGTTGGGGGAAGGTCAGAAGTTAGAGATTAGAGCATGATAGGAGAGGGAGGGAGTGAGAACTGACCCCTTAAGGAGAAGAGAATTCGCACCTTTGGAAAGAATGGGGCCTTATCAATAGTCTATCAGGATGGACTAGACCCTACTAGTGGTCATGGAAAGCCAAGATAGTGGCTAGTTAGAAGTAGGCAGATATGCTTAGGCTCAGTTAGACCCCTTCAGGATTATCAGAACCCTGCAAGGGGACTGCGATGGCCAGGAAGAAAGGCAGATGGGTGAGCGGAAGGAGAGAAGCGCAGACAAGACTAGGCACAGTAGGGCTCCCTCAGGATGCTGAGAACCCTGCAAGGGGGACTGAAAAGACTAGGAAGAAAGGTAGGTGAGGGAGGGGAAGGAGAGGAGACAATCCTAGATGCAGTAGGGCCCCTTCAGGATGCTGAAAATCCTGCAAGAGGACTGCAAAGGCTAGGGGAACAGGTAGATGGGGAAGGGGAGGAGAGGAGACAAGCCTAAATAAAGCAAGACCCCTTCAGGATGCTGAAACCCCTGCAAGAGGACTGCAAGTCTAGGGAGAAAGGAGGGATGGAGGGGGAAGGGAGTAGATGAGAGATACGAGCCCCTTGGGAGGGTAGGAGAGCGACCCATGGAGAGCATTTAGGGTCCCTTACATTCTGTGAGAGATCAAGGGAGGCCAGTAAAGGGAAGCAATTTGGGGGAAGGGGAGGAAAGCTATAACATTTTGGGGGTGGAGTGCACAAGGTAAAATTAAGGTACCAGTAGAGGGAGAGGGACATGGCAGGAGCAGCTAGTGCAAGGTAATTATTGAGGGCAGAGCTGATGGAGTAGGCGGAGGATGAGTGCCAGTTCTCTTGTTAGGAGTCTGAGACATAATGATAAACTAAGCTTCCCTGATACTGAGATTTTTAAACCCTTTATTTTTTTCAGTCAGTTTAGCAATCGAGGGAGAAACCAAGTGTCAGCCTGGTTTAAATCCCCAAACTGCAGAAAAATAGGTCGGTACCAGGGAAAATTTAGATAAAGAAAACTTTTACCTGAAAAACATAATGAACGACTCGGTTTCCACCCTGTTAGGGGAACTGGGACACTTACCTAAAAGATGCTAAATCAAGTCTAGTCTACCTGAATACCAGAGACGGCGGTTCAAAAACAGAAAGAAATTATTGATACTGAATAAAAAAAAAATTAGAAAAATTACAATCTTCAGGAAAGATGCAGGAGAGCTCTCTGAGTCGTCTGACCAGGCAAGCGGAGTAAGGAATCTGATGGTTGCAGGTTGTTTACCAGAGACAGTGGTTTGAAAACCAAGCTCGAGCCTAGCATTCTATCATTTGCATAGGTTCTATTAACCATTTCGGCACTAGGGTAGTCCTATGTTAAGACCATACTGCATATGTCAGAATGAAAACATTACTTATGATTGTAATCTTGTTTCTTCTAAGGGAATCTTACTGTATTCTGACTTATGCAGTATGGTCTCACCATAGGACTGCCCTGGAGCTGAAATGGTTAATAAAACCTATGCTAATAGTGGAATGTTAGGCTCAAGCTCGGTTTTCAAATCACTGTCCCTGGTTGCGCTTCCTGCAACCGTCAGATTCTTAAGAAGCATGCAGAAGCTAATACTAACTAACCAACTAAGTTTACTACCCCTAAATACCCCTATTAGGGGAACAGAAACTCCAACAACAGGAGGCATCTCTAAGACTCAAGTCAACAGATGCACAAAAAACTAATAGGTACCCACAGGTTTCCAACATCCGTGGCACAGGAGGAAAGGTGGGAGCTCAGAATACAGTAAGATTCCCTTAGAAGAAACAAGATTACTATGGTAAGTAATGTTTTCTTCAAACCCCAGGAAATCTTACTGTAGTCTGATAACTGCAGACTACCCAAGCAGTGCCTTTGGAGGTGGGCAGAGGAAATATTTTGGAAACAGGCTCTGCAGAACCCGCTGTGCCAAACCTAGCACCACTTCTGGCCTGGGTGTCCAGGCAATGATGCTTGGTAAATGTATGAACTGTTTTCCAGGTAGCTGCCTTACAGATTTCCAGCCGAAGAATGTCTCTGAAAGCTGCTATAGATGCAGCAGTCCCCCTAGTAGAATGGGTCCTAAGCCCTTGTGGGGGCTGCTTACCCACCTTGTCATAACAGAACTGGATACATGAGACAATCCATCTTGCTATGGATCTCTTTGTGGCAGGTTTACCCTTGCTGACCTCTCCATAGGTCAGAAAGAGTTGGGTTCTATCCCCTTCCGTGACCTTTCGTGTGACCTTACATGTGATCTAGATAGTAGCTAATAGCCCTCTTGACATCCAGGCTATGTAACCTATGCTCACCAGAAGAGGAATGTTCAGTAAAGAAAACTGGAAAATTGATGGACTGATTAATGTGAAAGTCAGACACCACCTTAGGAAGAAATTTGTTATTCATCCTGAGTACCACCTTGTCCCTGTGGAAGGCCACATAATTGGGCTCCATAGACAAGGCCTGGATCTCATTAATCCTTCTGGCAGAAGTAATGACCACTAAAAACACAGCTTTCCAAGTTACATACTTAAGGTCAGCCGAAGACATGGGTTCGAAAGGAGGCTGCATAAGCTGTACTATGCAAATGTTTAGATCCCACATGGGTAGGGGTTCTATGAGGAGGGTGCAAATACAGTAATCCTTTAAAAAACTTTCGGAACACTGCATTAGAAGCCAAAGAGGATGGTTTACCTGCTGACAGGTAAGCAGATACTGTAGCCAAATGAACCTTTAAAGTAGAGGTCCTGAGGCCTAGGGAATGAAGATGGGTGAGACAGTCAAGAACTACTGATAAGCCAGCCTGGGTATGATCTAAATTTTTGTCTATGCACCAGAAAGAAAATCTTTTCCACTTAGAAGTATACATTTTTCTGGTAAAAGGTTTTCTGGATACCCTGAGGACTTCCATTACCCCTTCTGAGAGATTCAAGTTTGCATACTCTAGGTCCTCAAAAACAGGCTTTGAGTCTGAGGGACCGAAGGTTGGGATAAAGGATCCTGCCCTGAGAGGAGGTCAGCAGATTGTGCCTCCTGGGTAGGCTGATTGACTTGGCTACTGATAGGGACAGGACTAAGGAATACCATAGTTGTCTTGCCCAATCTGGGACAATGAGGACTATTGTGGCTGGTTGGGACCTGAGCTTGTTCAGGACCCTCAGTAATAATGGGAAGGAAGGGAAGGCATACAAGAACTTCCCTTTCCAATCCTGGATCAGCGCTTCCAGTTTTACTGTGCCCTTCAGTGGAAGTCTGCAGCAGTACAGAGGGAGCTGGTAGTTGTCTGGAGAAGCAAAGAGGTTTACCTCTGGAGAGCCCCACCTTCTGAACACTAGCTGCAGTACTTGCTTGTTTAGGGACCATTCATGATGGTTCTGATTTATTCTGCTCAGTGCATCTGCCTGCACATTGTCCTTCCCTGGAAGGTGGATTGCTGACCATACAATGTTTAGGGAATAGGCCAGCGTCCATATTCCCATAGCTTCTGTGCACAGGGGTGTGGACCTTGTGCCTCCTTGTTTGTTGATGCAGTACATACTGGTCATGTTGTCTGTCCTGACCTGGACCACTTTTCCCTGCAGCATGTTGGTGAATGCCTGAAGTGCCAGGAACACTACCCTGAGCTCCAACAGGTTGATGTGCAGCAATGACTCCTGTTTGAGCCATATACCATGGATAGTATGCTCCTCTATATGTGCTTCCCACCCTAGAAGGGATGCATCTGTAGTGAGCACCAGAGATGGTTGCTCTTGTAGGAATGGGACCCCTTGTCTGAGGTTTCCCAATTCCTGCCACCACTGAAGTGCCTGCACGAATGTTTGAGTGACTGGGGCTAACTTTGACAATTTGTCCTTTCTTTGAAGCCAGTAATGCTTGAGGTGATACGGAATATCCCTCATCTGAAATCTTCCTCCTGACACTGTAGCAGTTGAGGCTGCCATGTGGCCCAACAACCGGAGAAAATATCTGGCCGGCCTGAGGCTGTGAGATTTGAAAGAACCTACCAGCTGCCTGAGAGTGTCTGCCCTCAGCTGAGGAGGAAAAGCCCTTCCTCTGACTGAATCCAATTCTGCTCCTATAAATTCCAGGAGCTGTACTGGTTGCAGCACTGACTTCTGCTGGTTTATCAAGAAACCCAAGGACTGTAACAGTTCCTGTGTTAAAGCCAGGGATTGCTTGACCTGTTGGGAAGACTGCCCCACTAAGAGCCAGTCTTCCAGGTATGGGAAGACTGCCACTCCCTGCCTCTGTAGGTGTGCCACAACTACTGCCAACCATTTTGTGAACACCCTTGGGGTAGAGGTATGGCCGAAAGGCATAGCTCTGAACTGATAGTGGCCTGATGGAAGCCTGAACCTCAGGAACTTTCTGTGAGACTGCCTTATGAAGATATGGAAATAAGCATCTTTTAGAGCCAGAGATGCCAACCAATCCCCTTGCCTTAAAGTTGGCAGAATCATTTTTAAGGTGACCATTTTGAATTTTGGTTTCAGTAAATGCACGTTTAGGTACCTGAGATTCAATATGGGTCACCACTCCCCTGTTTTTATTTTGGTTGTGAAGAAGTATCTTGAGTAAAGGCCCTTTCTTTTCTGTAAGAGGGGAACTGGCTCCACTGCTCCCAGTGAAAGCAAATTTAACACCTCCTTTTCCAGCAACACTGTCTCTGGGGGGGAGAAAGGTTGAAAAACCCTTGCCCTCAGTCTTAGTCTGATTTTGAAACTAAGTACAAGGCCCTGAACCACTATCTCCATGACCCACCTGTAGTGATGGATTGCTATTCCTGGAGATAGTGGGTCAGCCTGCCACCTACTGGTTCTGGGGAGGCAAACCGAGCAGATCCCTCAGGGTTTTTGCTTAGTCTGAGGTGCTGACTGGATGCTGGGGCTAGTACGGTTAGTGCCTCTCCTGCCCCTGCCTCTGAAATAACCTCTCTGCTGTTGATAATGTGGATATGCCTGAGGCTGGAAGAATGGCCTGTAAGGTCTGCCCCATGACCCCTGGCATGCTGCTTTTGTGGGATAGAAGCCTTCTCCTTAGCAGTAGCACTTTGATATGCTGTTTTTTATTCATTCATTTTCCTCACGTAAGCCTCAGTCTGCTGTCCAAACAGAGAAGAAGGCTCACATGGGAAGTCCATGGCCTTGCACTGAGTGTCTTGGGTCAGATTGGTAGTCCTGAGCCAAGCAAATTTTCTCAATGACACCGAAGAAGCCATCTGTCTGGCTGCAGTATCATTGCTATCCACAGCCATTCTGAACTGGACTTTGAAAGCCTCTATCCCTCTCTTGGAAGCTTCCTCCAGGTCTGTAGCCATTTGTGTTAGCACTGACTTTGTAATCTATAGAACAGTGTCCCAGAGTGTCCTTTGAAATCTGGCAACATAGGCCATGTATGAAGCTTGCCTAATTGCCAGGGAGGAACCCAGATAAATCTTTTTTGCAATAGAATCCAGCTTTCTGAAATTCTTGTCAGGAGGATGGGATGCCAGGGGAATTCTTGTTTTAGCACAGGCTGCTGCCTGTACCACACCCTCATGGCTAGGGTGGCCAAACAGAAACTTGGCCCCACCCTTAGCCACCCAATATTTCTTATCCACCTTTCTATCAACTGGCGGAATCGAAGTAGGGGTATGGAGGACTTTCATCACCTGCTTTTTCAGGGACTTATGGATAGGGAACAAAACCCTTTTCGGAGCCTGAACATCCATCATGTCCCTATAGTCCTGTTCCTCCTCCTCATCGGTTGATTCCTGTGTGGGGAGGTCCAGGGACAAAGCCAACTGTTTCACAAATTTGAAATGAGAGGTAAAGTCCTCAGTTCCCTAGTCAGAGGAGTCAGGACAATGAGTATCCGGTGAAATGTCCAGGTCAATGGGTTGACCGTAGTCCTCATCCTCAAAATCGTCAGCATCATCATAATAATCCTCATCAAAAGTGTCCACTTGTGGTTCCAATGAACTGGGAACCAGAGTGGAACTTGAAGCATCAAAACGTGGTCGTTTTTGAACCTGAATCCATGTTACCAGTTGAAGCAACTGAATTATTTTGATAGCATTAGCTATTTCCTCAGCGGTTGGCACCGGAGTACTCAGCTGTGGTTCAACCACTGAATGCTTTTCTTTTCTCTTTCTCTTCCCTGCAGCTGCCAGGTTAGCGGCAGGGTCAGCAGGCTTCTTTTTGGTGGAAGAACCGTCACCCTTGTCAGAGAGCTGATCATCCGGTTCTTTCTGAACAGAAATCGGTTTGTCTGCAGCTGGTTCAGCAGCCTTTCAGACATCTTTTCCTGTAGTTGTTTCAAGCCCCTATCAAGCGTCGACTGAAGGAAGTTTTTACAGATCTCGCAGTCCCCTTTGAGGTGGCCAAACCCCAAGCAAAACACACAAATAATATGAGGATCTGCCTTTGCGAACGGTTCCCCACACTCTGTACACTGTTGGAAACCTGTGGGGCCCATTTGCTTCTTGGTCTATGACACTGATCATTTTTTTAAACCAAAGTAAAACCGAGAATTACCCAGGTAGGTTTAAACTTAAGAAAAAACGCTTTACTGAACGGTAACAGCAATTTAAATTTTAAACAAACGCACAAAGTGACCTCGGTTCCTTCTCGGTTGGAAAAACCAAAGAGTAACCGAAAGACTTACCCAAAAAATACACTAATCTAACTAATTCTACCTGTGAACCGAGGACAGTGCATCAAAAACTGAAAAATAAAACAGACTTTTAAAATAAACTGAGAAATTATTTCTTCAGTTAAAGTGAAGGAGAGATCTCCGGAGACATCTTATTGAGGCAAGCAGAGTAAAGAATCTGGCAGTTGCAGGAAGTGCAACCAGTGACAGTGATTTGAAAACTGAGCTTGAGCCTAACATTCCACTATTAGCATAGGTTCTATTAACCATTTCAGCTCCAGGGCAGTCCTATGGTGAGACCATACTGCATTTGTCAGAATACAGTAAGATTTCCTGGGGTTAGAAACAGTGAGATTTCCTGGGGTTAGGAAAAAAAAAAGAAAGAAAAATGGATATGCCCAGTTACTTTATCATTGTAAATGCACCCAAAGGGACAACTGTCAGGAATAACTTGTGAATGGTCTTAGCACAGAAGAATATGGACCAGGTCAGCATTCTGTACTTTACTACTCTACTTTTTCATCCAAGGAGGGTGGAGAGACTCCTTCAAGTGCCTGAAAGACCCATGGAACCTCTTTTCTGAAAAATCAATATGCCAGAGACCACACCAGTACCTAACACAAACTTGCCACCTACCCTCCAAACTTACTCACCATAACCCAGCAGGGATTGTAGATCACTGAAGGGAGTAACAGCATACTATCCAGGAGGAAGCCGGAGAAAGGTTTTTTTTGCCTAATTAAGATCTCCAGATGCATCATCCCGTATTCCTTGTGTTTTGCAAGGACAACCTCACTGAAGACACAGTGTGTCAAGATACCTGCCCTCCCACTCAGCTTTCCCAGCTGTACTGCTACTTTTGGTCCCCCAGGTGGCAGTGATATAGTGAGAGTTACTGCCATCCCTCCCCAAGGAAGAGGTTGTCTGCTGGGGCACTCAGTCCCTCGCCTCCTCCTGCACTGGCATCCTAGGTTCAGCATTAAACAACTAAATAAATAAGCATATGTGCCCAGGTCCATTGTGTTGCAGCACTTCCTTCTGCCCCACACAATCAGACTGGCCCGATAGTTGTGTACTGAAGACATAGCTCTGTCCCTAGGTACTTGGGACTGATACAATATTTTTTTTTATCATGTCACATTTTTATCCCTCCTGGTTGGAGTGGTCCCCATCGACCTCCGGCCACCAGCACTCACACTCCTGGAGTCAGTCTGCTGTGAGAATTTATATGCCCCATCGCACTGTCCGGCCAATGGCAGCATCCCCCCCCCCATAGGGACCTGCGGTGCGGAACTGTCGAAGATGCCTCTCAACTCCAGGGGTGTAGGGCTGGCCATCAGCCGCCGAGGTCGCCCAACCAATTTTTCCACCAAGTTTTTTACCCCACTGAGAAGCTGGACATGCACTGGCATCGCACAGATGTGCAGACGCCTGCCACGCTCCTCCTCTCGAGTATGCCCACATCAGTGGAGCACCCAGCCTCCGCTAGGTGTCACTGTAGAATGGTACATGGCCCTCACCCACCCCAAAGGAAGGAGAGCAGTCATGGAATGCTCCTTCCTTCCTTCCTTCCTTCCTTCCTTCCTTCCTTCCTTCCTTCCTTCCTTCCTTCCTTCCTTCCTTCCTTCCTTCCTTCCTTCCTTCCTTCCTTCCTTCCTTCCTTCCTTCCCCCTGCTAGCCCCCGGCAGCCCGAGTCCGTTCCTGAACCCGGGTCACCGGTGCGGCATCCAATGCCTCAACCCTCAGCACCACCAGGCCAGCCAGGGACTGATAGTATCATTACCAATTAGATTACACTTGCAAGACCACTGCTGACTTTTCCCCTGTCTATATAGATCAGATGTTAGAGAATTATTTGGTTCTCTGTACCAAACAGGAGCCACACTATAGGGCTAGGGTGCTCAAGATACAGGCACATAGACCAAAACAAAAAAGTTGGGCACCCACTCTCTGAAGAATACCCATAGGTCACTCTTCAAAAGTAGCAAAAGCAATTTATTGTATCTGATGAATAACACCAAGGTATGCCTGATGTGTTCTGGGCAGATACCTTTCTCAAATGCCGAAATGTGTCAGGCGCACGTTGGTGTTATTCGTGAGCTTCAGTAAACTGTTTTTTACTACTTTTGCAGAGTGGCATTTGGGTATTCTTCAGATGGTAAGTGCCCAATGTTTTTGTTTATTGGGCAAAGGAGAGCAACCTCCTGAAGGTAATACCTCATAAGAACCTGGAATTGTTCATATTTTTTTTATTTTGTTTTCCTGATTTTAAATTGTCACTTTTCCATTGTTTTCTAATTATGTTGTTGCTGCTATATTTGATGTATTGTTCTACCACTTGTCAATACCTGCCAGTGAGCCACACTTGTCATTCTGTAAGGGAAGGTTCTGGTTAATCTTTTCATTGGGAGAGAGGCATCACCAGCAGAAAACAAGAAGTTATTATCCCTCTGTACAGACACTTGGAGAGACCCCATTTGGTGTACTGTGTGCAGTTCTGGAGACCCAATCTCCGCAAGGACATAGACAGGATGGAGGCTGTCCAGAGGAGGGCAACTAAAATGGTGCAGGGTCTGTACCGGAAGACATATGAAGAGAGACTTAAGGAGTTCAATATGTATAGCCTCAAGGAAAGAAGAGAGAGGGGGGACATGATAGAAACTTTCAAGTATCTCAAGGAATCAACAAAGTCCAAGAGGGTAGCATCTTTCAAAAAAAGAGGTGTGCAAGAACAAGGGGGCACAATTTGAAGATAGAAGGAGGGCGCTCAGAGGTAATTTAAGGAAGTATTTTTTCACAGAGAGGGTTGTGGATGCATGGAATGGCCTTCCGGAGGATGTTGTGGGTTCAAAAACAGTGGTGGAATTCAAGCATGCATGGGACAGTCATAAGGCAATTCTAGGGGGTGGGGGTAGGAAGAAGTAGGCTGCTGGTTAACTAGGATCTGCAGCTTATCCAATAGGTAGGGAAATGGGCAGACTGGGCGGGCCAAGCGGTCCTTATTTGCTGTCAAAATCTATGTTTCTATGTTTCTATTGGATGGCAGTTACTGACTGCTTCTGCTGCATCCCGACAGGCCTACCTTTTAAGATCTGTTCAGAAAGATGTATAAAATAAGTCATTAATTTCAAGAAAGCCTTTATGGTTCCTTGTTGGTAAGTTGATTTGCTTGTAAACTGATCACAAAAGGGCAGTGCTGACTTGATCAAGAGACGGGAAAGAGGTGCTGCAGCCAAGTCCAGAAAACATATGGTGCTGCACATTTTGTAAATGATGACTCATCAGTGTCTTTTGGCATAGGCTAGAGAGCATGTAGATCTCTATCATTAATGTGAAGACACCTATGATACATTCTAAGCATACATTCGATTTTACTTCAGCATGTACAGTAATGTTCATCTGCAGCTTAAAGAGGACAGGAAATAAACTGCTCATCAGCTTGTCAGGCTTCATTTATACACAACAAAAAGAAAATTACTCACCGCAGTAATCTTCTTTCTTTCAAGGTGTCCATTAGCATCAGTAACTTAAAGAAGCTAGCTGACCAGGTAGTACTGCCCCGGAGGTGCAATTCATGCTAATTAAATTTATGCTAATTAATTAGCATCAGCCAATCAGAGGAGACTTTGGGATGTGCTGAGGAGAGACTGCTTGAGAAATCATCAGAATTTTTTCGAAGATCGATCGATACATGCCCAGAGAAATGAACCAACAGGTATAAAAATTATGCAAAAGCATATTAAAAATAACTACGAAAACTTAGTTTAAAATGAAGTTCCAAGTTGAAACTTAACAAATTTGGTAGAAGACAAAGGCAGAGACCTCTGTAGTCAAGTTGTCAATGGGAGGAAGGGTAGGAGCTTACTGATACTAAAGGACACCTTGGAAGAAAGAAGATTACTGTGGTGAGTAATTTTTTTCGTACCCCAGGGGTTCTTTAGCATCAGTATCTTAAAGCAGACTACAAGTAGTGCAGTTGGGAGGAGGGCAGGAGGTGGGCAGATAACCTACTTAGGAAAGAGGCGCAGCAGCACTGCCCTTCCAAATTTGGCATCTGATCTAGATTACACATCCACACAATAATGTTTGGTAAATGTGTGTACAGTCATCCAAGTGGCTGCTTTACAGACATCTAACAAGGGGATGACCCCGGCAGCTGCCACTGAGGAAGCAGTGCCCCTGGTAGAGTGGGCTCTGAAGCCTTCTGGAGGCTGTTTGCCACCTTTGTCATAACATAAATGGATGCAGGAGACTATACAGTGAGAAACAGTTCTCTTGGTAGCAGGTTTACCTCTACCTACCTCCACATAAATGAGGAATAGTTGGGTGGAGGAATCCCTAACCTGCTTACTGTGCTCCAAATAGTGGAACAGAGCCCTTTCAATGTTCAAGCTATGAAACTTCTGTTCCCCAGGCGTGGACTTTTCAGTACAGAACACTGGTAGGGTAACAGACTGGTTAAGGTGGAACTCAGAGTCCACCTTTGGCAAAAACTTTCTATTCATCCTGAGCTCAACCTTATCCCTTTGGGGAATAATATAGCTGGGCTCTGTACAGAGAGTTTGAAGCTCTGAAATTCTTCTTACAGAAGTAATCGCTACCAGGAAAATGGTTTTCCAGGTAAACTTAAAATGGGCCATAGCCATGAGCTTGGCATTACACAAATTTAGGCTCCAAGGGGGAACAGGTTCACTAACAGAAGGTGTGAAAGGCCTTCAAAGAACTGTATAAACACCAACTGGGAGTAAACAGACTTGGGCTTTCCTACTGAGAGGTAGGCCGAGATTGCAGCCAAATGCAGTTTCAGTGAAGAGGGCCTCAACCCGGAGGCCTCTAGATGAACTAGGTTGTCCAACAGGGTGGAATCAGTGGCAGAGAATGGACTAATCCCCTTGCCTTTACACCAAATACAGAATCTGTTCCATTTGGCTGCATATGTCTTCTCAGTGTTAGTTTTTTTGCCATCCTTAAGACCCTCAGGACCTGTTCCAAGTACTGAGAAGAAGGGTATTTGAACTCCTCAAGAGCCGAGCCTTGAGGTGAAGAGACTGCAGGTCTGGGTAAGTCACCCCTGAGTGGGGAAATGTCAGGATTGAGTGGGGAAGAGTCGGGATTGAGTGTGGCTGAGGGGAAGGTGAATGGGCCTGTTGTGTTAGAATGTTATCAACAGGTGGTACCAAACCTGTTTTGGCCAATCTGGTTCCACCAGAATCATTAGTGCTGGTTGGAGCCTGAGTTTCAGGAGGACTTTAAAAATGAGAGGAAATTGAGGGAAGGCATATAGGAACTTCCCTGTCCCATCCAGTATCAGTGCATCTGCTGGAACAGTGCCCTGAACTGGTGGCCTGCATCAGAAGCAAGGAAGCTGGTGATTGAGTGGTGAGGCAAAGAGGTCTATTTCTGGGGTTCCCCATCTCCTGAACACTGTGGCTAGCACCTGAGTGTTGAGGCACCACCTGCTGTGTCCCTGACTTATGCAACTGAGGGCATGCACCAGGGTATTGTCCTTTCCAGGGATGTAAATTGCTGAGAGACTCCTCTAGAGAATATGCCAAGGTCCAAATCCTCATAGCCTCTGTGCAGAGGACTCCCAACCTTGAGCCACTCGGTTCATGTAAAACATGGCTGTGGTGTTGTCCATCCAGAGCTGCACTGAGTGGCCTGAAATTAGATTAGCAAAGGACTTTAGTGCCAGATAAATGTCCCTGAGTTCCAAAAGACTGATGTGTGACTTTGACTTCTTCTGAGCCCAGATGCCACTGACAGAAGAATTGTCCAGATGAGCCCCCCATCCTAGCAGGGAAGCATCTGTAGTGATGATTTTTGTAGGAGGGGAGATCTGGAAGGGGACACCTACTGAAATGTCCTTCCACCAGCACAATGCTTGAAGAAAAGTCTGTGTTAGGGTATTAGTTTTGACAGAGCATACGAACATACAAATGTGCCAGCAGAAACAGACCACCAGGTCTATCTAAGTCTGCTCGAGTGTGCAGCCAACACCCCTAGTCTGCAGCTGCCCCAACCCCCCTCCCTTTTGTCATCCCACTGCCATTGCTCTTTTGAGACCAATGGGAACATAAATTAAACTGTATGTCTCTCATCCTGTACCTGACCCCTGGGACTGCTGCAGTCATGGATGTTATATGTCCCAGGAGTCTTAGGAAGTGTCTGGCAGGCCTTGGCTGTCCCAGGACAAAGGAGTTTGCTACTGTTAGGAAATTTTGAGTTCTCTCTGGAGGCAGAAATGCCCTGCATTGCATTGTGTCCAACTGTGCCCCTTTAAATGTTAGAAGCTGGGTAACGGGTTGGTTCTAAGTGGGATTGCTTTAGATTTATGAGAAATCCCAGAGAGAGCAAAGTGCTTTTTGTGATTGACAGGAACTCCTGGACCTGAGCTGGGGTTTTCCCTACTATCAGCCAATCGTCTAGGTAGGGATACACTGATACCCTTTGTTTCCTGATATGTGCTGCCACGACAGTTAAGACATTTGGTAAACACCCTTGGCACAGATGTATGGCCAAAATGCATGGCTGTGAATTGGTAATGCCCTGAGGGAGGCCTGAACCTCAGGAACTTTCTGTGGGACTGCCTTACAGGGATGTAAATACAAGTGTCCTTGAGATCTAGAGAGACTAGCCAGTCTCCCTGTTTTAGAGACTGAAAGACCATTTTTTAAAGTCACCATTCTGAACTTTCATTTCAGAAAGTGCCTGTTGAGGTATCTGAGATCTAGGATAGATCACCACTCCCCATTTTAATTTTGGGTGAGGAAATACTTGGAATAAAGGCCCTTTTTTTCTGTAAGGCCGGAACCCTTTTCCACCACCTTTGATGCCAGGAGGTCTTTAGCAAGGCATTTGACACAGTCCCACACAAAAGATTAATAAACAAATTAGCCAGCATGGGTCCCAGGGTGGTAGCCTGGGTAGAACACTAGCTGGACAACAGGATACAGAAGGTAATAGTAAATGGAGTCCACTCTGAAGAAGAGGGGTTACTAGTGATGTACTGCAGGGTTCAGTACTGGGTCCGTTCCTTTTTAATGTCTTTATAAGTGACATTGCAGAGGGACTGGAAGGAAAAGTATGCCACTTTGCAGACGACACAAACAGCTGCAACAGGGTAGATACACAAGGAGGGTGGAAAGGATGAGAAGGGACTTGGCAAGGTTAGAGGAATGGTCAGAAGTATGGCACCTTGAATTCAATGTAAAGAAGTGCAAAGTAATGCACCTGGTAAACAAAAACTCAGGGGAAGAGTACACAATGGGGGGAGGTAGTAACAACAAAAATGGAAAGGGACCTGGGGTAATTATATCAGATGACCTAAAGGTAGGCAAGCAATGTGAGAAGGTAGTAGGGCTGGCTGGGGGGATACTGGGATGTATAGGGGCAGGCATCACCAGCAGAAAACAGGAAGTTGTTATCCCTCTGTACAGACAGTTGGTGAGACCCCATCTGGAGTACTGTGTCCCGTTCTGGAAACCCCATCTCCGCAAGGACATAGACAGGATGGAGGCAGTCCAGAGGAAGGGAACTAAAATGGTGCAGGGTCTGCATTAGAAGCCATATGAGGAGACTAAAGGAGCTTAATATGTATACCTTTGAGGAAAGAAGGGAGAGGGGGACATGATAGAAACTTTTAAGTACCTCAAGGGAATCAACAAAGTCCAAGAGTGTAGCATCTTTCAGAAAAAGAGATGTGCAAAAACAAGGGGACACAATTTGAAGAAGAGGGGGGACAGCTCAGGAGCAATGTGAGGAAGTATTTTTTCACAGACAGGGTGGTGAACACATGGAACTGCCTTCCTGAGGAGGTTGTGGGGTCAAAAACGGTGGGGGAATTCAAGAATGCATTGGACAGACATAAGGCGATTCTTGTGGGGGGTAGGAAGAAATAGGCTGTTGGTTAAACTAGGATCTGCAGCTTATCCAGTAGGTAGGGAAATGGGCAGACTAGGTAGGCGAAGTGGTCCTTATCTGCCATCAAAGTCTATGTTTCTATGTTGCAGACCTCTAGTTCTAGCAGTTCTTTTTCTACAGGAGTTAAGGGTTTTGAAAACAGAGAACCCTTAGGACTGGCATCTTTTTAAAGTGAAGAGGCCGACCTTTTCCACTACCTCCAGGACCCACTTGTCTGAAGTTATGAGGGTCCAAGCTTGGAGGTAGTGGGAGAGGCTGTCCCCTACTGGTGGAGGTGAGGCAACCAAGGCATTGAAGTCAGGGCTTAGACTGAGATGCAGGGGCCTGGAAGACATCTGGTGTTCTCTGGTCTCTCTTGCCCCTTCCCCTACAGTACCCTCTAGACTGACAGTAATCATACTGAGAGGAAGGATAGGGGAATAGGGTTTTGGGAAGTAACCCCTACCCCTACCTGCCTTAGGCTGAGACTTTAAGGTGGTAGCCCTTTGCTTGGATGTATTGCTCTGGTAAGTGGATTTGTACTTGTCCACTTTTTTCATTCACAGGGGAGGTCTAGAGCTGTGTGAGGTTGGTTGTCCTTAGCCAGGCAAATCTTCTGAGAGATATGGCCTGGGCCATAACTCTAGATGCAGCATCATTATCATCTGCCATATGGAACTGGTACTTTGCTGCTTCCATGGCAGTCTTAGCAGTCTCAATTAAGTCTTGAGCTATGGACTCTGACTCTGATTGAGTGATGGCCAGAACAGAATTCCATAAAGCCTTCTGATACTTGGCTGTATAAGCCAAGTAGGAAGACAGGTGAAGAAGCAGTGAAGCAGAAGTGTAGGTCTTCTTCGCAATGTAATCTATTTTTCTGGAGTCCTTGTCCGGAGGTAAGGAAGGCAAAGGCACTCCAGCTTTATCACATGCAGCCTGCTGCACAACTACCTCATGACCAGGGTGGACAGACAAAAAGTCAGTGTCTACTCTGGAGAGCTGGTATATTTTGTCAATTCTTTTATCAACCCCAGTAAGAGAAGATGGGGTCTGTAAATGATTCATAGTGTTTCTCCTGAAAGCCTTGTAAATAGGGAGAACTATTTTTTTGGGAGGAGGGAGATCTTTCATTTCCCTGTAGTCATCATCCTCCTCCTCTTCCTGGTTGGACTTCTGACAGGGAATGTCAAGGTTATCCACCATATGCTGGAGGAAAGTTAGCATGGATGAATTTTCCTCCTGACCCAGGGAGGCACCAAAGTGAGGATCAGGAGAAACATCCGGCTCCAGGAGGTTAATCCCTGAAAGATTGTCTGGAGCATCAAAATAGTCATCTTCAGCATCACCCCCACAGGGCCCTGCCTCAGAGGGGCCTACAGAAGGGTGCTTGCTTGACAGGGCCAAAAAGATAGACCCCATGCCTTGCAGGGCCTGAAACACTTGCAAAGCATTTGCCATATCCTCACTTGACAGCAGCTCCATCTGAAAATCAGGAAGACTGTCAGGCTGTGTGTGCTTAGACTTATCCTTATGTTTTTTGCCATTACCGGTAGTAGCTGGAGGCAATTTTTCTTTGCACACTTTTTTTGGTGCCACTTCATCAGTGGCAGAATCTGGCTTCTTTTTTTTTTCCACATTGTATTTTTCCTCCTCAGCCTGCCTGCGTGCATCCATCCTCCTGCAGCACTAGTCACTGCCTTACTCCACTGCAACCCCTGAGCCTAGTATCCCCCACAGATTACCCCCCGTGGTGGGGCAGAAGGGGGGACTGACATTCTCCCCCCTCCCGAGTACACATCCAGAGTGGGCCTAGGAGCTCTTCGAGGTGGTGGCACCAGAATGCTGGAGGGGCTTTCACAGAGCCAGCAGCTGCTTTTTGCCTGTTTCTTTTCCCCACCCCTTGTAGCCATGAATGCATGTGCAGGGAGGCAGACATGTGTCACGAAGCCTCATTCACTTGTCTCCCAGTACTCTGGTGCTACCTCCCCAGTCTCCAACGGGAGGCCGCCAAGGAGCGGGATGGCCTGCCCACCCTTCTCCGGTAGAGGAGAGCAGTCATCTGATGCTCAATCCTCTCCCTCCCCTGCCAAACCTCGGTGGCCCATGCTCATTCCCGGAAACAGATCACCGGCATGGCATGAGGTGTGGTGTCCAGTGCATCAACCCTCAGTGCACTGGGCTGGTTTGAATCTGGCTTCCTTTCAGATCCAGGCATTTCATCTATTATTTTTGTTTTTTGAAGGAACTTTATCACCCCCTTTGTAAGCTTTTGATTTTAAAGGCACTTCATCAGTGCCTCTTCTAGGCTTAGAGCTGGTAGATGCTTCATCAGCAACGCTATTTGAATTTTTTGAAGGTCCCTCATTGGTAAGCCTGGGTTCTTTTTGGGACTGCAGAGGACACTTCCTCAGCCATCTCTCTAAGCCTTTTCATTCTTTTTCTCAAGGTTTTGGAACAAAATTTAGAGCAAAGTGTACAATAATGGTCTGGATCCAAACACTTTACACAGATTGTGGGTGTCAGATTTGGCCACAACACAATCATGTGGCAATTTAGGAAATTTTTAAAACCTGTGGGTCCAGTCCTTATTTAGGGGATTTCTGGCATGCCAATTGACAGAAATCACTTTAAATTCAAAGATTCCATTACTGTTAGTAATGGAAAGTGGTTGGTTCCTTCCCTCACAATATGAAATGGCTCGTTCTGATGTAAAAACGACCTAAAACATGGTTCCCGATGAAAAAAAGGGAACCACTATAAAAGATTTAAAAGGAACCACTGAAAAACCACAAACGTGATAAAAAAAAATAAACAAATATATAGGAGGGAACCACGGAAGAACCACAGAACTGACCGATAAACGTGGTTCCCGGGAACAGAGGGGAATCAGGAAAAACAATTAAAAACTATTCAGCACAATACAAAGAAATAAAATGAAAAGATTTTACCACAAAAGTTCAAGAGAACTTGTCTTATTGGCTAATTGAGAGGAACACCTCAGAGGCAATGTTGTTCAGTCAGTGGAGAAAACATACTGGTGCCTTCTCAGGCTGCCTCTCCTCAGCACACCCCCAAAGTCTCCTCTGATTGGATGATGCTAATTAAGTAGCATAAACTACTCCTCCAGGGCAGTACTCCCTGTGGTCAGCTAGCTGCTTTAAGTTACAGATGCTAAAGGACCCCTGGGGTAAGAAACTGTCATTACTGGCAAAATAAATGTATTACAATGAACAAGAGGTGTCTGTTTTAATTTATGTATTGTTAATAGGGAAATCAAATATGACCTATCATGGATCCCATGAGCCACAGTTCATTCACTTTTTTTTAGCCAGCTGAAGATTTCAATGGTTTGTATTTCTGTTGTAGTGCCTTCCAAATGTGTGCCCATGACCATCTTCACCGTCAGTCACTGAACTGTTCACTTCAAAGAAGCTGCTAATTACTATACATTATCTGGTGTGTTCTCTTTAGTGTAGAAAAAATGGTGTTTCCTTATCTTTAGTTGATGTTATATAAAGTCTGTAATGTGATTAAGGCTAGCTATTTGTCAGTCTACTTGCAGTCAGCAGCTATCCTTCTGTCCACCTTCAGATTCCTAGGTTTCTTTCAGACGTTAGACAAACTGTCAGCCTTTTCCATTTGTCTACTATAGGCATACTTTCCCATATGTAAGTATTTCATATAAGTTGAGTTTTTATGTTTGCTTGCACGCATGTACAAGAAACATAGTGCCATCATCCGAGTTTTCGGAGGTGTGTCACCCCCTCCTCCAATTCAGTCAGTGTGTTGGCTGGCGCGGCGCCTGTAAGCCAATGCATGCTGGAGCTGTCTATGACAAGCTCCAAAATGCAGTGGCATACAGTTGAAAGGGGAGCTACACTTCAGTGAGCAGCGATAAGATATCGCCTGCTCATGCACAGCCCTACACACACACTCACGCATACTGCGTGCTGCCCCCACACACACACACACACACATCCTGGCCGGAGGTGCCCAATCCCCCATCGGCTGTGCTGTCTTCCCCAAGTCTTCCAAATGCCAAGCTGGGTGCCCACCCCAGCATGAGAGATTATCAAATAATAGCAGGGCTGCCCAGTCCATCGGCTCCACTGTCCCTCCCCGAAGGTACCCGGGTGCCACGCTGAGAGCCCACCCCAGCATGGCAACTGATGCTATGGCCGACAGGGGGTGCCCAATCCCCGATATTCCGCCCCAGCCGTCCTTGTGACCATGCTGGAGCCCACCAGCATGGCAAACGTCCCCGGCGTCTTTTAAAAAAAAGAACACCTGTAAAGCAAAAAGGTCCCACGCAGTCTCCCACCCCCACAACCCACACCCACCCACTGTGCACCCTTCCTCCCCACACCATCCCACCCCAAACTTACCTCTGGAGCATGGCGCAATGAACTTCAGTGGACCGGGAACACGTCTGCACTCTTCAAAGCCGACCGCGAACTGAGGAAATGCCGGTAAGCTGTATAACGGGCTAGATAGGGGTTTTTCAACTTTATTGCATAACTCAGGCATTTTCTGGAATTTTTGCACCAAATTTTCAAGATGGGGTTTTTGGGACCCCTCCTCATGAATTCTTGCACTGTCATGGTGTTACTCAGGCCCGAAGGGTGATTTCGCAACCACTGTGCAAAATCACCTTTCCAGAATGATTAACAAAACGACACTGCCAGTGTTCATAAGGTGGGATCTCAAAAAGACTATTTTGAAAATTTGGTGGAAAAATTCCTAAAAATGACTGTTTTACAAGCGTGCATTGTGCAGTTCCTACCCACACTCGTAAGTTCGCGAATTTTCAATATTTTCACTCCAGATTTTCAGCATTGCCATTTTACCACACCTTCTTATGAGCAGTATAGCTGTCATTTTTCACATCTCACCCAAAATGTGTTTCCACCCATGTAGCGCACAATGGCGCAGTTGGTGTGTGAAATCAATGTACGGGACAAATTAAGAAAATCACAGTGATGCTGTTCATGAGCAGAGGTCTTAAAATGGCTATGTTGAAAATTTGGTGAAAAAATTCCTAAAAATGACTGTTTTACAAGCGTGCGTTGCGCAGTTCCTACACATGCTCGTAAGTTTGTGAATTTAATATTTTCACTCCAGATTTTCAACATTGCCATTTTATTACACTTTCTTATGAACAGTACAGCTGCCATTTTTCATATGTCACCCAAAATGTGTTTTCTGACATGTAGCGCACAATGGTGCTGTTGGTGTGCTAAAGCAATGTTTGGGACAGATTAAGAAAATCACAGTTACACTGTTCATGAGCCGAGGTCTTAAAATGGCTATGTTGAAAATTTGGTAACAAAAGTCCATAAAATGACTGTGTTACGAGTGAGCATTGTACAGTTTCCACGCACCCTCGTAAGTTCATGACTTTGTAATATTTTCACTCCAGATTTTCACCAGTGGCATTTTTCAACACTTCCTTATGAACAGTACAGCTGTCATTTTTCACAACATGGCCGAAGTGTGTTTTCACACTTTCGAGATGCGTGGTCACTGTGGGAAATCATTGTTCCGGACAGATAAAGAAAATCACAGTGACACTGTTCATGATCGGAGGCACCAAAATGCCTGAGTTGACAATCTGCTGTAAAAAATCCCCAACCTAATTATATTACGGGTGTGCTTGCACAGTTTCTATGTACGCTCATCACTTCACCATTTTTTTTATATTTTTACTGCAGATTTGCAACATTGCCATTTTTTACACCTTCCCATGAACAGTACAGCTGTCATTTTTTACATCCTGTTCGGAATGTTTTTGCACCTGTGGTGCTAAATGCCGTAGTTGCTGTGCATAAGCAGCTTTCGGCTAACAAATTGATATTCCCCCTGTTCATGAGGTGGGGTCACAAAAAAAACATGTTGAAAATTTGGAGTGAAAATACCAATGAATGTCTGAGGTATTAGGGTTTCCAACCATAACGCCCAACCCTGTAGAGAATGACAGGCATCAGGGGTGTGACTTGGGATTCTTGCCTGTAATGCTTATACCATTCCACACCCTGCAGCCAGTGAGAGGCATTGAGGTATGCCTTGGACTCTTTGGCCCCAAAGTTCACCCCATTCTCCTTTATCGCACCCATCTCACCATATTTTCTAATGGAATGGGGTGCGCATAAGGGCCAAAGACCCCAAGGAACACCATGACACTTGTCAGTGTCTGCAGGGTGGGGTGTAGTGAAAAATGCGTAGCCATTATGCCTGACAACCCAAAGGCACACCCCAATGCCTGTCACTCTTTGCAGGGTGGTGGTGGGGTTGGCTTCAGTTCAATACTTCACTGCCATTCCTATTACGCAGCTCTGTAACTTCTACACTACCACTGCCAATGCCAGCAAGCAAACATTTGGCATTGACAAATGCTTGTTTTTTATGGTATGTTCCAGCACAGACAGGAGATAGATGGCACATAAATGTGGAGCAGACATGAAAGACTGGAACTATTCTGTGCACTCTACAAAGTAGTGAAAGTTATACTGGATTCTGTGCTGCCTGAACAGACTCCTTCCCAATAAATAAATGCATAATCAAATACCTGAGTACTACAAACAAAAATAAAGCATACATTTCATATACTATGCATATACAGTATATTTTTTGTTTCCAATAAGCCTTTCCTTGGGAGTGAGACAGAGCAGAGTTGAAGGTTCAGTCCCCACTCATTTCCACCACTGCTTTGATGATTGATGGAAATAAAAAAAATTGCGTGATCATAGTAGGTAATGCCTCTTCTTTTTTGTTCTGTGTATTGCCCTGACATGTGGTAATTTGATTTGTGCATGTATTGTTATAGTTAGCCTCATCAGCATCACACTACTAGTATAGATTGGGATTTCCACATTCAGGGACTCTACTGAAGTCTACATATATCAGATCATCTCACAGGTAATTAATAGACAGCAGTGGTAGACCTGTCATTTCTTTTTCTTTTTTTTTTTTGTTATACTTTTTCTCCTTTTTCTGGCTGCCTGGTCTGCTCCCCTCTTTTGTCTTCGCATCCTTACCAGGAGATGTCCGGTCGCTGTCTATCTCTACCTGATTCCAGGCACCCATGCACTTCTGTGGTTTTACCCTCCACAGCAGGGCCACAGGGAACCCCTGACTCCCCATGGAACAGTTTGGGTGCCCAGCCACCAGGTGACACTCACGGACGGCCACCAAGCCACTCAACCAGGCATCCTACTCCGTTTCTCCCCAGAGCCAAGGACGTGCAATCACATCGCTGGAGGGGGCATACATGCATCCGCACGTGCTCCCTCCAGACATCTGCCTACAGCTCCACCCCAGTGTGCTGCAAGGCGTGTTGTCCCCCAGCCTCCGCTAGGAGGCAGCAGTGCATCAACAGCCTTGGACCCCCCTTCCCAGAGAAGGAGATCAGCCCTTTGGACACTCAATCCTCCCCTGCCGACCCCCACTCATTCACAAACACTGGTGGCCAGCATGGAGCTAGGTGCGGCGACCAGCGCCTCAGCCCTCAGTGCCACCAGGCTGGCCTAGACCTGTCATTTCTAATCTGCACACAGTTGCATTGTGTTATTGAGGCAGATTTAGGAAGGTTGCAGTCTGTCATATTGTTAACCCAATTTTGTTTTACATTTTTTTCCCTGATCAATAAATTAACTCTATTCATGTGTCTAACTTACAGTTTGAGCTCAGAAACATGTTCACATTAGCCATTTGTCAAAAAACAGCTCCCAACAGGACAAAATACATCAAGTGTGCCTCATATAATGAGCATACTTTTTTCCCCTTCTATCAAGCGGCATTTCCACAGGAGTGAGACATTGCAGGGTCACAGGTTCAATTACTGATTCTCCCATCACTGTCTCGATGACTGATGGAAATAAAAAAAATGCCTGATAATAGTATGTGGTGCCTCAGCTCTATTTTGGTCTGTGTATTGCTCGGAAATGTTCTTATTTGATTTGTGCATGCACTGTTATAGCCTCCTGTAGTGGTCTGGGATAAAACAGACACAGTAAGCAGATCTCAAGTGCATACAAAAACACAAACGAGCGTTTGTCAATTTATTTATCCAAACAAAAATAATAAAGCCAAATAAAAATAAAAATTTACTGAAAGGAAAAAGGTGTTAATCCCTCACACCAGTCAGGCAATTGCTTTCTGCAGCTAATTCTTGTACTTTCCTTGCCTTTCCTGGAACATACTTTAAACCCTTCAACTAGTGTGTAAGCTTTCACACTCAAGAACCGGCTCACTCTGTGGTCAGCAAGCTACTGAACCACCTAACTTATAGCCCCTAATGGTGGACGTTTTATACCCTGCCAGAAGTGACATCACTGTCAGATGATCTATGGTGATCTACCACTTTTTCTAATCATCAGCATAATGCCTCCACGCTATTAATATTTTAATCATTTGTAGCCACAAGATATACATTGTCTAGGGGGCTCTTCAGTACACCTAGAATGAAACAACATTGCCTTGTTTTAAAGGCTCTACATGACCTCCACATAGGTAATAAGCCCTAATGGGGTTAAGCTCCTCCCTCTAGCAGAGACAGCACTCCTTAGAATTACAATAAATACTTTCAGTCTGAGGGATGTCAGTCCTACAGCAGGTAATTGAAAACAGCACTCCCCATACAGCGTCATATAACAGATTTCCCACAGGTACATTTTTGCTCTTGGGTTAACTGAACAATTCCTTCATACAAGCTGCTTTTCTCTTGAGGTCTTCAATGGGTTTGCAGGAAGAATGGGAGACTGAGGGCATGCTCCTCTTCTCCCTTCTTCTGCCAACTCATGAAGCTCAAACTAAGCTTTATTTCTTTTTAATACCATATAAGAAGAAATTACTCACCTTAGTAATTGTGTTTCTTCTAATGCAGTCTTGCTATATTCTGACATATGCAGATAGCCCCAGCACTTGAACTGCCCCATAGAGGAAAGAGTTAATTTTTATGTCAGGCATAGAATGTTGAGCTCGAGCTCAGTTTTCAGACCTCTGTCTGTGGTGCCTCAGAGTGTAACCATCTGCTTCTTAAGAGCAAACTAACTAACTACACTGCCAGTGTGGAAATTGTAAAACATAGAGCCAACAGGCAACAACTTGGGTCCAAAAAGACTCAAGTCGAGAACTCAAGGGAAAAAACAGGTAGTGAACAAGATATATAAATCAAAGTTAAAACATAACAACCACCACCACCTTCCCACCCTAAGAGGAGGGTTGCAGGGTACACCCCGAGGTGCAACACTGTACCTGCCAGCCCACTTCCCAAAAATAGGTTCTGAGAGGGGAAAGGGGGGGGTCAGAATACAGCAAGACTCCATTAGAAAAAACACAATTACTAAGATGACTAATTTTTTCTTCAAATAACATGAAGTCTTGCTGTATTCTGACATATGCAGACTACCAAGCGGTACCTCCATGGAGGAGGGTACCGAACCTATTTTAGGAATAGGCTCTGCAGTACTGCTGTACCAAACCTAGCATCACTCCTAGCCTGGATATCCAGAGAGTAATGCTTGGTGAATGTATGGACTGTTTTCCAGGTGGCTGCTTTGCATATCTCTAACAGGCGTATACCTCTGGCAGCAGCTAGAGAAGCAGCTGTACCCCTAGTCGAGTGAGCCCTCAGGCCTGAGGGAGGTGTTTTACCTAGCTTGGCACGGCAGAATTGTATGCAAGAGACAATCCACCTAGCAGTAGTTCTTTTAGTAGCAGGCTTACCTTTTCCCACTTCACCATAAGAGAGAAACAATTGAAGACAGTCATTCCTGTGTGCCTTAGTATGCTCAATGTAGTAGCGAAGTGCCCTTTTAACATCCAAACTGTGTAATCTTCATTCTCCTGAAGAAGAATGATCAGTGAAAAATACAGGAAGAGACATGAACTGGTTCAGATGAAAATCTGAGACCACTTTGGGTAGGATCCTCTTATCGGTTCTGAGGACCACCTTATCTCTATGGAATGAGATAAAATCAGGTTCCACTAACAGGGCCTGTAATTCACTAATTCATCTGGCAGAAGTGATAATTACCAGAAACACAATTTTCCAGGTCAAGTACTTAAGCTTGGCCAAAGCTAGAGGTTCAAAGGGTGGCTACATAAGCTTAGCAATGCAGATGTTACCATCCCAAGTCGGAGTAGGCTCTCTAACAGGAGGGTTGATATGAACCAGACCTTTAAAGAATTTACAAAAGACAGGGTGAGATGCCAGGGAAGATCCCGTCCCTGCTGACAGGAATGCAGACACAGCTGCTAAATGAACCTTTAAAGTGGCTGGCCCAAGGCCTAAGCCATTAAGGTGAACCAGGTAATCCAAAACTGTAGCAATGCCAGCAGCATCTGGTAGAATATCCTTATGGTAACACCAAATGCTGAATCTTTTCCATTTGGAATTATAAGTTTTCCTGGTAGAAGGTTTCTGAGAAACCTTAAGAATGTTCAAAACTCACTGAGAAAGATGCAGGCCTGCATATTCTAAGTCTTCAAGAGCCAGGCCTTGAGATTGAGAGACTGGAGATTGGGGTACCAGATTCTCCCCTGAGAGGTGGTTAGGAGATTGTGTCTCTTGGGAAGAGACAGGGGAAGTGAGACTGCTAGAGACAACAACAGAGGATACCAAGGCTGTTTGGCCCAGTCTGGAGCCACTAGAATCATTGTGCAGGGTTGTGACCTGATCTTGACTAGAACTCTGAACAAGAGGGGAAAAGGGAGGAAAGACATAAAGGAACTTGGCTTCCCAATCCAATATCAGAGCATCCAGGGGAACAGTCCCCAGGACTGGAGGTCTGCAGCAGAAGAGGGGAAGTTGGTGATTGTCTGGGGCTGTGAAGAGATCTGTCTCTGGGGTGCCCCACCTGGTGAAGATTACTTTCAATATGAGAGGATCCAAGGTCCATTCGAGGTGGCCCTGGGAGATTCTGTTCAGAGCATCTGCTAGCACATTGTCCTTCCCTTGGAGGTGGACTGCTATTAGGAAAGTTTGCAGGGAGTAGACCAGAGACCATACTTTCATGGCCTCCATGCACAAGGCCATAGACTGAGTGCCTCCTTGCTTGTTGATGTACCACATGGTGGTGGTGTTGTCTGTCTTGACCTGAACCACCTTGTTCCTTACTGAGTCCAAGAAGGCTTGCAGGGCTAGGAATACTGCTCTGAGTTCCAGAAGATTGATATGAAGGAGAGACCCTTGTGGAGACCAGGCACCCTGTGTTGTAAGGGCTCCTAGGTGGGCTCCCCAACCCAGGAGAGAAGCATCTGTGGTCAGTACCACTGAATGAGCTTGATTTAGGAATGGGACAGTTTGTCTGAGATTGTCCTGATCCAGTCACCACTGGAGACCTTAGACCAGAGTCTGAGTCACTGGAACCAATTTGGTGAGAGAATTTTTTTTCTGAGACTAAAAAGACCTTAGGTGAAACTAAATGTCCTTCATTTGGAACCTGGCTCCCTGTGCCACTACAGTGGAAGCTGCCACGTGGCATAGGAGCTGAAGGAAATGTCTTACTGGACAAGAAACCAGAGGATGAAATGAGGAAGCAAGATCTGTAAGGGATTTTACCCTTGCTAGTGGGAGGAAGGCCTTTGCTTGAACAGTATCTAACTCTATCCCTATGAAATTGAGAAGTTGTACTGGTTCGAGAACTGACTTTGGCAGATTGAGAAGGAATCCCATAGAACTGAGCAAATCTTGAGTGACTTGTAGAGCTGACTTGACCTAGTCAGAAGACTGTCCTACAATGAGTCAGCCATCCAGGTATGGGAATACAGAAATCCCCTGCCTTCTGAGGAAGGCCACTACTACTGCAAGACACTTTGTAACCACTCTTGGAGTGATCTTAGGCCAAAAGGCATGGCTCAGAACTGATAATGGCCTGAAGCCAACTCGAACTTGAGGTACTTTCTGTGGAAGCACCTGACAGGAATGTGGAAATAGGCATCCTTGAGATCCAGGGATGCTAAACAATCTCCTGGCCTCAGAGAGGGAAGAATTATTCCCAGAGTCACCATTTTGAACTTTAAAATGTGTTTGTTCAAATACCTTAAGTCTAGGATGGGTCGCCACTCTCCTGTCTTTTTCAGACAAAGAAATATCTGGAGTACAGACCTTTTCCCCTGTGTAGAGTAGGAAATCTCTCCATGGCTCTGAGAACCAGTAGAGAGGAAACCTCTGCTTCTAGAGCAATGGTTTCGGAGATGTTTGCAGGTAGAAAAGACCTGATCTTCATTTTGGGGAATTTTTTTTAAACTGAGGGCCAGTCCCTGACTTACTACCTCCAGGACCCACTTGTCTAAGGTAACAGACTTCCAGGCCTGGAAGTAGTAAGCCAGCCTGCCTCCTATTGGAATTGGGGAATTGACCCGGGCTGACACATCAGGGTGTCTGCTTGGCAGGAGCCTTGGACTGGGAAGAAGATGCAGCTCTACTCATCCCCCTCCTGCCTCTCCCTCGGAAGAACCCCCTCTGTGGGAAGGGAGAACAGGCCTGAGCTTGGTAGAAAGGCTTATGAAAAGGCCTGCCCCTGCCCCTAGACTGCTGCTTTTGGAAAGTGGCTTGCCTTTCCTTGGCCTATGCCCTCCTGCAGGTGGTCCTGTACTCATCCATTTTTTTCATGTAAGCCTCTGTCTGCTCCCTAAACAGAAAGTTACTCATCACAGGAAAATCCATGACCTTAGCCTGGGTGTCCTGAGAAAGGCTAGTGCATCTGAGCCAAGAAATCTCCTGAGAGATACAGATGTAGCCATGACTCTTGATGCCACATCATTTGAGTCCACAGCAGCATGGAATTGCACTTTGGATGCCTCAATCCCATCAGCAGCCACCTCCTCCAGCTCTTTGGCTAGCTGGGGAGGGGCCTGTTTAGCCAGTTCCAGAACCATATCCCACCTAGACTTCTGGTACCTGGCTGTATAGGCCATATAATTAGCCTGCTTGAGTCCCAAGGAGGATGCCAAGTACTGTTTCTTGGCCATAGCATCCACTTTCCAGGAGTCATTATCTTGGGGGGGGTGAAGCCAAAGGTATATTAGCCCTGTCACAAGCTGAAGCCTGCATTTCCCCAACATGGCTGCAATGATTAAACAAAAACTCCATACCTGAGCCTGATAGCTTATACCTCCTGTCCATTCTTTTGTCCACAGGAGGTAAAGAGTTTGGTGTCTGCAAAATCTTTTTAGTCTGCTTTCCCAGGGATTTATGGAGAGGAATAGACAACCTTTTGGACTCTGGGATGTCCATCATCTCTACAAAATCAGGCTCTTCTTCCTCCTCCACAGCTTCAACCATAGGGAACTGGAAGGTTTCAGCCACCTTTTTGTAGAACAAGTAGTGAGATGGGGAATCAGAAAGACTTGGAGGGGAGACATTGGATGGTCTGTTTGGGGAGATATCCAGTTCAATGGGCACATCCAGACCCTCAAAATCGTTGTCGTCATCATCATCATCCAGTAACTCTTCGTCCCCCTCCCACTCCAATTCATAATAAGCGTCTGGATCATAATCTGATGGAGTAGGATTTGACTGAACCAAGCGCCTAACTGGCGGTGCCAGTTCGGACAGAACCGGGCAAAGCGATTGCACGATACTAATCGCTTTGGCTATTTCTTCAGCGCTTGGAGTAACGGTTGCTGGATCCGAACCAGCTGACTTATGCACTTTGTTGGTGGAACTGATCCCTCAGGATTGGCTCTCCTTTTGCCCGAGAACATATCGCCCAGGTCAGTGGGCAGCCCCTCAGGCTCGGTCGGAACTGAACCGGGCTGGCCATCCGGGTCAGCAGACTTCTCAGCCTCCTTTTCCTTTAGCCTACTCAATCTTTTTTCCAGAGTGGCCTTAGGAAAATTTTTGCAGATTTGGCAGTCTGTTTTGAGGTGGTCAAACCTCAGACAATAAACACATACAAGGTGGGGGTCGGCCTTAGCAAAGGCATCCCCACACTCTGTATAGTGTTGAAACCCAGTGGGGCCTTTTTTTTTTCCATGGGTTTCTCAGACATGGCCAGACTAACAAATTATCCTTTAAAGCTTTTAGGCAGGTAACACACCCCTACTGGTTACCAACCATGTCATTGGTTGTGAAAAGAAACCAAGAAAAGTATTTTTTTTTTAAACCAATAGGAATCGGCACACCACTACTAAATTCCCAGAAGTAAATTTACACACACGAAGGTCGGTTCCCAATCGGACCGACCTAGAAGGAACCGAAATGTACAATTTCCACACTGAAAACCCACAAATAACAGTTCACTGCCTATCTACACTACTTACTGTACCGTAGACAGAGGCTCGAAACCGAAAATAAAGAAATCGGTTGAAAACCAGTGTGATTTTTAAATTTTACCGAACCGAAGTGAAAGAGCAATCTCCGGAGCGACTTCATAGTTAGGCGCAGTAAAGAATCTGACGGTTACACTCTGAGGCACCACAGACAGAGGTTTGAAAACCGAGCTCGAGCTCAACATTCTATGCCTGGCATAGAAATTAACTCTTTCCTCTCTGGGGCAGTTCAAGTGCTGGGGCTAAGTGCATATGTCAGTATACAGCAAGACTTCATGTTGTTTGAATACAATGTTTTTCTACATTAGTTCATGGTAAACTCCTAAGGTGTCCTTGTTTAGGAGGGAACTCTTTTAATTTTTTTTTTTGTATCATGACACATTTGTCTCCTCCTGGCATGCCTCCTTGGCCTCTGCCCCCAGCTCTGACACCGGAATTGCCGGAGCTTACCTTATGCCCATCCTCGGAGTGGTGCCTTCAGAGGGTCGGGCATTATCCTGCATGCTGGGTGTGTTTTTCACCTCCATTTTTTCCCCATTACCTGGGGTTCCAGGAGTAGATACGCATGCGCATGGAGGCATGCATGAGCTCTACAGCCCCGCTAACAGCCCCTTCTGCCCACCCATTGGCCATGTGCCATTGCACCCCTCTGGCTTGCACTGCAACTTGGTCTCCACCAGGAGGCAGATCATGGCCGAGGATTGCAACCCCACCACCCCGGAGAGGACAGCTGCCTTTCAGCTGCTCCTCCCCACTGCCTTTGATGGCCCGTGCTCATTCCCGAGCACTGGTCATCGGCGTGGCATGAGGTAAGGTGTCCAGCACCTTAGCCCTCTGCACCACTGGGCTGACTAGGAGAGAACTCTTAAAACAAAATATGCACCCCTTTCATTCCCCCCCCGATGGCTGACATTTCAGCCCGTCAGCTAACTTTTAATTTGTTTATGCAACGGCTGTCTTCTTATGCTAGCTGCACTCTGATATTGCTACTGTGCCTACTATGTCTGAGCAGGATGTGACAGGGTTCTTATTTCTAACCCTGTAGTGCCTGCTCCAACAAGCATTTGTCAATGCTGAATGTTGGCTTGCTGGCATTAGCATTGGTAATGTAGGAGATAGAGATGCATAACAGGAATGGCAGTGAAGTATTGAACGAATACCAACAACCGCCCCCACAGAGACTGAAAGGTGATGGGAGTGTGGCTTTGGGTTGTCGGCCATAACGCTTACGCCATTACACCTCACCCCACCCTGCAGACACCGACAGGTGTCATGGTGTACTTTGGGGTCTTCGGCTCTTATGCTCACCCCATTCCATAAGGAAATAAGCTGAGATGGGTGCAATATAGGAGAATGGGGTGAATGTTAGGGTGACAGATCCCAAGACACTCCTTAATGACTGTCAGTGGCTGTAAGGTGGGAGAGTGTGGGTAGAATGCTGTGAACATTACGGCCGACGAACCCAAGTTACGCCACTGACACATGTCAGCCTCTACAGGGTGGGTGTATGGATGGAAACCTTAATAGCCCAGCGTTTGTTGATATGTTCACTCCAAATTTTCAACATTGGGTTTTTGGGACCCCACCTCATGAACTGTGGCACTAGCATTTTGTTACTCAACCCTGAATGGTGATTTCACACAGCAACTGCACCATTGGGAGCCAGAGGTGTGGAAACATATTTTGGGCAGTATGTGAAAAAATGACAGCTGTACTGTTTATGAGGATGGCCTAGTGCCATTGCACCCCTTTGGCTTGCGCTGCAACTTGGCCTCCACCAGGAGGCAGGCCATGGCCAAGGAATGCAACCCCACCACCACGGAGAGGAGAGCTTAGCAGTGTCAGTGGCTCAGGAGGTAGCACACTCGTCTCTGAGGCCGGGAGATCAGATGGCTGTGGGCTCAGTTCCCACATCTTGCACTTGGGTTAATATCCCAGTACTGACACTGTAGTGCAGCATGAGAGGGGTGCTGCACTTCTGAGGTGCAGTCTTTCAGATGAGACATTAAATCGAGGTCCCATCTACCTGGATTGGTGGTAGTTCAGGTGGATGTTAAAGATCCCATGGCACTTATCGAAAAGAGTAGGGGAATTTCCCCGGTGTCCTGGCCAAATTTCCCCTCATTCACTATAAATACCACCAACAACTTAATCTGGTTCAAAGTCAGTTGGCATCCATCTGTATCCCCCTCCCCCGGGTCGTGCCTGAAAATAGGCAGGATTTGTCTAGTGCACTTACCCGGTCAATAAAAACTAAATAAATAAATAAATGTGTGAAAAAATGTCAATGTTGAAAATCTGGAGAAAAATATGAAACATTTGCAAACTTATGAGCATACGTAGATACTGCACAATGCATGCCTGTAACATGGTCATTTTTGGAAATTTTGTGCACCAAATTTTCAACATGGGTATTTTGGGACCTCTCCTCATGAACAGTGGCACTGTGATTTTGTTAATCTGTCCTGAAAGTTGATTTTGCACAGTGATCACACCCATTGTGCGCCACAGGTGTGAAAATATGTTTTGGGCAGGATGTGAAAAATGACAGCTGTACTGTTCATAAGGAGATGTGAAAAAATGGGAATGTTGAAATTCTGGAGGGAACATATAAAAAAATTGGCAAAGTTACAAGCGTGCATAGAAACTGCGCAACACATGCTGGTAATGCAGTCATTTTTATTTTGCTTGCACGCATGTGCAAGAAACATAGTGCCATCATCGGAGATTTCAGAGGTGTGTCACCTCCTCCTCCAATTCAGTCAGTGTGCTGGCAGGCGTGGCCCCTGTAAGCCAATGCATTCTGGAGCTGTCTATGACACGCTCCAAAATGCAGTGGTACACAGTTGAAAGGGGGAGCTACGCTTGAGTGAGCAGCGATAAGATATCGCCTGCTCATGCGCTGGCCTCCCACACACAAACACACACCTGCAGCATGCGGGTAATGGCCCTCCGCACTGTATAGCGACGGGTGCCCAATCCCGTCGGCTGTGCTACCCCGCCTCCCCAAAGGCTTCCAAAATGCCATGCTGGGTGCCCACCTAAGCGTGGCAACTAATAATATAGCTGATGGGTGCCCAATCTCCCCGTCGGCTGCACTGTCCCCCGGAGTAGTAAGTGCCACGCTGAGCCCACCCCAGCATGGCAATCTATTCCCTTAGGCCGACAGGGTGCCCAATCCTCCATCAGCTGAAACGCCCCTCAGCGTTCTTGTGCCGCTGAAACCCACCCCAGCGTGGCAGCGATCACGTCATCGTTTTTTAACCTGTGAAGAAAAAGCGGTCCCGACGAAGTCTTCCTGCCCCTCCACAACCCGCACCCACCCACTGCGCACCCAGCCTCTCCACATCCCCCTCACCCCATACTTACCTCCGGACTTCGGTGCGACGATCTTCAGTGGACCGGGAACATGTCTGCACTCTTCAAAGCCGACCGCGAACTGAGGAAATGCCGGTAAGCTGTATAATGGGCTAGATAGGTGGGGTTCAACTTTGTTGCATATCTCAGGCATTTTTGGGAAATTTTGCACCAAATTTTCAACATGGGGTTTTTGGGACCCCTTCTCATGAATGATGTCACTGTCATGGCGTTATTCGGGCCCGAAGGGTGATTTCACAGTCACTGCGCAGTCACTGCGCAAAATCACCCTTTGGGCCTGAATAACTTCTATGTCAGTAACATCATCATGCAAACGATATTGATATAAAATCCAAAAAACATTATTTCTGGCGTGTGTTGCGCGGTTCCTACGAGGCTCGTAAGTTCCACGAAATTTCAATATTTTTTACTCCAGATTTTCAACATTGCCATTTTACCAGACCTTCTTATGAGTAATACAGCTGTCATTTTTCACATCTCACCCAAAATGTGTTTCCACCCATGTAGCGCACAATGGCTCAGTCGGTGTGCGAAATCAATGTACGGGACAAATTATGAAAATCACAGTGATACTCTTCATGAGCAGAGGTCTTAAAATGGCTATGTTGAAAATTTGGTGAAAAATTCAAAAATGACTGTTTCTACGAGCATATGTCTTGTGGCGGATTCCTCATGCTCGTAAAGGGTGGCAATTTTCAATATTTTCACTCCAGATTTCCAACATTGCCATTTTATCACACCTTCTTATGAGTAGTACAGCTGCCATTTTTCACATCTCACCCAAAACGTGTTTCCATACATGTAGCGCACAAGGCGCGGTCAGTCTATTGTCTTGAATCAATGTATGGGACAAATTAAGAAAATCACAGTGACACTGTTCATGAGCTCAGGTGTTAAAATGGCTATGTTGAAAATTTGGTGAAAAAATTCCAAAAATGACTGTTTTATAGGCGTCGTTGTATAGTTCCTATATAGCCGTAAGTTCACCCAATTTTCAATATTTTCCTCCATATTTCCAACATTGCCATTTGCCACACCTTCTTATGAACAGTACAGCTGTCATTTTTCACATCTCACCCAAAATGTGTTTCCGCCTATGAGCGCACAATGGCACAGTCGGTGTGCGAAATCAATGTACGGGATAAATTAAGAAAATCACAGTGACACTGTTCATGAGCAAAGGTCTTAAAATGTCTATGTTGAAAATTTGGTGAAAAAATTTGCAAAATTGTCTGTTTTACGAGCATGCGTTTTACAGTTCCTACGCATGCTCGTAAGTTCGCAAATTTTCAATATTTTCAACCCAGATTTTCAACATTGCCATTTTACCACACCTTCTTATGAGTAGTACAGCTTTCATTTTTCCCATCTCACTCAAAACATGTTTCCGCCTATGTAGCGCACAATGGCGCAGTCGGTGTGCGAAATCAATGTACGGGACAAATTAAGAAAATCACAGTGACACTGTTCATGAGCAGAGGTCTTAAAATGGCTATGTTGAAAATTTGGTGAAAAAATTCCCTTCAGATGTTCTGCAATACTACTAATGAAGACATTGAACAGAACTGGCCCCAGGACCGATCCCTGCAGCACCCCACTGGTCGCCCCCTCTCCCTAGACTGCATACCATTTACCACCACTCTCTGCCTCCTGTCTGTTAGCCAGTTTCTAACCCAGTTTACCACCCTTTCCCCCATGCCCAGCCTACCCAGCTAGTTTATCAGCCTTCTATATGGGAAGGTGTCAAAGGCTTTGCTGAAATCAAGGTAAGCGTTGTCCACTGCCCCACCCTGATTCACTTCCTTTGTCACCCAGTCAAATAAATCAACTAGATTTATCTGACATGATGTCCCCACTGTGAATCCATGTTGTCTATGGTCCTGGGTTCCGATGGCATCTAGATGCCCCACTATCCTTTCTTTAAGCAATGTCTCCATGATCTTCCCCACTACTGAGGTGAGGCTGAATGGCCTATTGTTCCCTGCCTCTTCCCTGCTGCCAGACTTGTGTAGAGGGACCACATGTGCCCTCCTCCAATTCATTCATGTTGAATGACTCAGTGAACATGGCTGCCAGAGGTACTGCTATCTCCCTTCGCAGTTCTGTTAATATCCTTGGGCGTATGCCATCTGGTTCCATCACTTTGTCCACCTTCAATTTAGTGAGCTCCTGCAGGACTCTCTTGCCTTTGAATGGACTATTGTCTACCTCTTCACCCCCTTGGCAACTGCTGTACTGCTGTGGCCCTTGCTCCTCCCACTGTTCTGTGAATACTGAATGGAAAGACACAGTGGATGTCTTGGGAGGAAGGCATGAAACTGTCACTTCCAAATACCTAAACAGCACAAACAAGCAAGCAACATTCGGCATTGACAAATGCTTGTTTTAAAATGTTTTCACCACATTTGCCACATGGGCTTTTTGGGACCTCCCCTCATGAACAGTGGCACTGTCATTTTGTTAATCAGTCACAAAAGGTGATTCCATGTGGTGACAGCAAAATCACCTTATGGGACCGAGAAACGAAATGACAGTTACATATTCATGAGGTGGGGTCCCAAGAACCCAATGTTAAAAATTTGGGGCCAAAATTCCTAAAAATGGCTGCTATATCAATCAAGTTGAACCCCCCCCCCCATTATAAAGCTTACCGTCATTTCTTTAGTTCGCAGTTCAGCTTTGAAGAGTGCAGACGTGTCCTGGTTCAGCGAAGATCGCGGGTTCCAACCTCCGGAGGATAAATATTGGTGAGGGGCGGGGAGGTGGGTACACAGAGGAGGGTGGGGATGGGGGAGGGGGACAAGGGAAACAATGGTGGACCATTTTCTACTTTGCAGGGAAAAAAACAGATCATGAGGGAAGGTTTTCTTTCTTTACAGTATGTCTCTTTGCAGACGACACAAAGATCTGCAACAGGGCTGATACACAAGATAGAGTGAAAAGGATGAGAAGGGACTTGGCAAGGTTGGAGGAATGGTCAAATGTATGGCAGCTTAGATTTAATGCACAGAATTGCAAAGTAATGCACCTGGGAAACAAAAACCCAGGGAAGAGCACACAACGGGGGGGGGGGGTGAGATACTGACAACAACAAAAATGGAAAGGGACCTGGGGATTATTATATCCAATGACCTAAATGTGGGCAAGCAATGTGAGTAGGCAGTAAGAAAGGCTGGGGGATACTGGGATGCATAGGGAGAGGCATCAACAGTAGAAAACAGGAAGTTGTTATCCCTCTGTACAGACAGTTGGTGAGACCCCATCTGGAGTACTGTGTGCAGTTCTGGAGACCCCATCTCCGCAAAGACATAGACAGAGTGGAGGCTGTCCAGAGACGGGCAACCAAAATGGTGCAGGGTCTGCGCCAGAAGACATATGAAGAGAGACTAAAGGAGCTTAATATGTATACCCCTGAGGTAAGAAGGGAGAGAGGGGACATGAGAGAAACTTTCAAGTACCTCAAGGGAATCAACAATGTCCAAGAGGGTAGTATCTTTCAGAAAAAGAGATGTGCAAGAACAAAAGGGCACAATTTGAAGATAGAGGGGGGACAGCTCAGAGGTAATGTGAGGAAGTATTTTTTCACAAAGAGGATTGTGGATGCATGGAATAGCCTTCCTGAGGAGGTCGTGGAGTCAAGAACAGTGGGGGAATTCAAGAATGCATGGGACAGACATAAGTCAGTCCTAGTGGGGGGTAGGAGGAAGTAGGCTGTTGGTTAACTAGGATCTGTAGCTTATCCATCAGGTAGGAAAATGGGCAGACTAGGTGGGCCAAGCGGTCTTTATCTGCCATCAAATTCTATGTTTCTATGTACAAGTTTTCTTTTACACACACACAAAAAAAACTGGCACAATGGGGTGGACTCCCAGTGTGCCACAATTTGGGGGAGATGCCAACACGGGGATTGGGCACCCTGATGTCAGTAAGACAAATACAGTGGCGTGAAAAAGTATTTGCCCCCTTCCTGATTTTCTCTATTATTGCATATTTGTCACACTGGATGTTTTCAGGTCTTTAGAGAAAATGTAATATTAGATAAAGGGAACCTGAGTGAACAAATAACACTTGTTTTTTTTTTTAATTTCACTTTTTAATGAAAAAAGTTAACCAACACCAACTGGCACTGTGTGAAAAAGTAATTGCCCCTTACACTTAATAACTGGTTATGCCACATTTAGCTGCAATGACTGCAACAAACACTTCCTATAATTCAATATCAGTCTTTCACATCGTTGTGGAGAATTTTAACCCACTCTTCCTCATAGAACTGCTTTAATTCAGTAACATTTGGCAGGTTTTCTAAGCATGACCTGCTCGTTTCAGGTCCTGCCACAGCATCTCTATTGGGTTTAAGTCTGGACTTTGACTAGACCACTCCAAAACTTTAATTTTACTTCTTTTAGCCATTCTGATGTGGACTTGCTTTTGTGTTTTGGATCATTGTCTTGCTGCATGGCCCAACTCCTTCACCTTCAGCTAGCGGAAGGATGACCGGACATTCTCCTTAAGAATTTTCTAGTACAGAGCAGAATTCATGGTTCCTTTAATTATGGCAAGTCATCCAGGTCCTTAGGCAGCAAGCATCCCCACACCATCACACTACCACCACCATGTTTGACTGTTGGTATGGTGTTCTTACTGTGGAATGCTGTGTTTGCTTTACACAAGACATTATGGGATCCATGTCATCCAAAAGTTCCACTTTGGACTCATCTGTCCATAGAACATTTTCCCAAAAGGCTTGTGGATCATCCAGGTGCTTCTTGGCAAATGAGAGCGAGCATTTATGTTCTTCTTGGTTAGCAGTGGTTTCTGCCTTGCTACTCTCACATGAAGCCCATTTTGCCAGTCTCTTTCTGATTGTGGTGTCGTGAACACTGACCTTAGCTGAGGCAAAGAAGCCTGCAGTTCTTTGGATGTTGTTTTAGGATCCTTTGAGACTTCCTGAATGATTTTACGCTGCGCCCTTGGAGTAATTTTGGCAGGCCGCCACTCCTGGGAAGATTCACTACTGTTCCAAGTGTTCTCCATTTGGAGATTATGGCTCTCACTGTGGTTTGATGGAGTCCCAGAGCCTTAAAAATAGCTTTGTAACCTTTTCCAGACTGATAGAGGGCAACAAATTTTTTTTCTGATCTTTTCAGGAACTTCCTTTGATCATGGCATAATGTGCTTGTTGAATCTTTGTGCTGGCAAAGTGACTCTGATGGTAAGGGTCAAAATAAGTGAGATTTATATTGAGCAGGGCTGGCTGTAATCAAGCCTGGCTGTGTTCAATCAGCTGACTCTAATTATCCCTTTAATTGGGTTGATTTAACTAGGGGGCAATTACTTTTTCACACAGTGCCCGTTGGTGTTGGTTAACTTTTTTCATTAAATAAATGAAATAAGTAAAAAAAAAAGTGTTATTTGTTCACTCAGGTTCCCTTTATCTAATATTATATTTTGTCTAAAGACCTGAAAACATCCAGTGTGACAAATATGCAATAATAGAGAAAATCAGGAAGGGGGCAAATACTTTTTCACGCCACTGTAGATGGGTTTGGGGGGGCCATATCCGACACCAGGAGTGGGCATCCCGGTGTCGGAAATGGGAAGCTGTTTAACCAGGGAAGGCACACTAAGAGGGGGGATGTTAACAATGGGATTGGGCACCCCGGTCAGGATTGTGTAGCGGATGGCAGGAGCCACCAAATGTATTTAAATGTTTCACTAGGAATGGCACATAATAGAGGTGTGTCATCTGCCGCTGCAATGACAAGCCTGTCTCTGATTACAGCAGCAGATTCATTTCAAGTTGGTGGCACTCTCTGAAATTGCCATCATCGGCACCATGCTCACTGATTCATGGCTGAGGGACACACTGACTAAAGCATCCCCTGGATTTGTCACAACACTGACACACCTGTGAAAGTATTATTACCCAATATGCTGTTTGCACATGTGTGCAAGCCAACTTAACAAAAGGAATCCTTGCTAAGTAAGCAGTACGCACCTTTACTTCGGAGCTTCATCTTGCTCCATATTCTCATACTGCAGGTGTAGTGAATGAGTGTCGATACTTATGGCTCTGCCAAAACAGTGCCAATTCTCCATGCAGTTTGATTTTTGTAATTTCTCAGGAAAAGGGGCACTGTGGTTGTTCAAGAAAGGGAAACAGATAAAAGGAAAAGTAACGATTTTAAGAAGGTGCTGTAGGTGGCCGTTCCACAGTGAAGTAAAGAGAAAGGAAGAAAGAAAAAATAAAAGTGAAAATACAAGACGGAAAAAGAAAGATGGGGGAGGTTCCACTTGGGTGGGTACATTTTATTAATCATAACTATACAGGGCTCACCCTGCAATACCTCCACAGTCTCCTACCACTTGGACAGACTGGGGATTTCCACATTCAGGGACTCCACTGCAGCCTACAGTACACACTGCACACCAGATCGTAGCATCCCTAATTAGTACAAAGACAGCAGCACCAGACCTGTCATTTTGAATCTGCACACAGCCACATTCAGTTATTGAGCCTGATATTGGAAGATTACACTCTGCAATTTTGATTGGCAGTGTTTTTTTTATTTTTTTAAAGTTTCCCCATCTGTAATTCATTCTATTCATCTGTATATAACTTACAGTTTGAACTTAGAAACACAGTCACATTAGCCGTATGTCAAATAATGCACAACAGAGCAAACTACAGCACGTGCACCTCATATGATAAGCAATTTTTTTGATATTTCCATCATGCAGCATTTCACTCCATCCTATCCCACTACTACCTCGATGTTTGGTTGAAACAAAAAAAAAATTGCCAGATCATAGTATGTTGCACCCCTGCTTTATTTTTGGTCCATATATTGCTCTAACATGTCCTTATTTGATTTGTGCATGTACTGTTATAGATAGCCTCCACAGTGTCCTACCACTTGGAGAGATTGGGATTTCTACATACAAAGACTCCACTACTGCCTACATACACCAGGTCATAGCATTCCTAATTAATACACAGGCAACAAGAGCAAATCTGCCATTTCTATTCTGCACACAGCTCCATCCAGTTATTGAGATGGATATTGGCAGATTGCACTCTGTAATTTTGATAGTTTTTTTTTATTATTTAATTTCCAGCAGTCTATAATTCATTCTCTTCATTTGTGCCTAACTTATAGCTTGAGCTCAAAAATACATTCACATTAGCCATTTGTCAAATAACAGCACAACAGAGCAAAATAAATGCATCAAGTGCACCTCATACAATGTATACACTTTTTTTATTTCCATCAAACAGCCTTCCCACAGGAGTAAGACACTACTGGGTCACAGATTCAATCCCCTCTCTGTCCCACCACTATCACAATGTTTGCTTGAAATAATGAAACAAGCCTGATCATAGTATGTGGTGCTTCTGCTTTAGTTGGAGTTGTGCATTGCTTGGACAGTTGGGTATTTGTTTTGAGCATGAACTTTTATAGGTATCATTCTCATCGGTCTACTACTAGGTGAGATCTGGAATTTGCACCTCACTAACTACTTAGTAGGCAGTGAATAATGCATTATTTTAATTTTCCAGTCTCTGTGTATTTCCATTTACTGTTACAAAAAGAAAGTAAAAAAAATATTTCTATTACAAGAAACTGTATTTATGATGTTTACGTTTTATTCAGAATTGCATTTTTTCATGATGAATTTGAGAACGTTTTCAATACTTTTTTTTACTGGTACAAGTACAGTCTTATATGCACAAAATATATCAAACAGGCACAGGCCACACAAAAAATGTTAAAGCTTGGTAGCGGAATTAAAATGCCTTTATGTAAGGGTGGTATAGAATGCAGCATAAAATGTGTAAAACTGCTGGAGGAGACTCACTGACACATTTTAACCTGTGCTTTGTTAATGGTGGTGAGCACACTCAAGTGACAACAATACAAAAGTAAACATTAAAGTGACATCCATGGTTCAAACAAAACAGTGTCCAGGAGGGGAATGAGTCTGGTGCTTAAGTAAACATAAAAACTATGCAAATGTAGAAAATGTCATTCTAATATGAAACAGCCCAGATAAATGCTGTGCTAAGATAAACTGGTACTGCAAATGTGTTTGTTTTCGAAGCCAACTTCAGATTTATTTTTTGTCTGATGACAATTTCTAACGTTGGCGCAGCATCCAGTTCTGACTGCATAGTCTTGTACCCTAGGTAAAATAGCACACAGCTTAGACAGAGAGAGAAAAAAGTAAGAGCCCGTAAAAAAAAAAAAATCAATATCTGAAAACATTATAGGACTACCTATAAGAAATGGACAGCATGAAGTCCAATAGCCATGTTCTTATTTCAAGGGGGCTATATAAATGGGGCTAATACAAATTGTCAGAGTCCTGCCTAGGACAGAACTCCAATGTGATAAATCTAGAATGACTCGTTCCTGGCCAGTGTCAACAAACTGCCAACTCTAGACCCAGTGACTAGTTTTATATTATTTAGGTATTTTAATTTAAAAAATATAGGGAGTGGTCAGGGATGAAACAGGTGCAGTATTTTGCACTGTGTGTTTCTAACTCTTGCTCCTGCTCAGGGACTATGGTTTTGCTGTCTTACTCCCAGACTGGAGAACTGCCTTTCCTTTTTGTTTTTTTGTAGCAATTTCAGAGGACTCCTCATCCTGTAGACTAGCAATCACAACTCCTAACCTATGTACACCCCATCCTCCAAACCTACAAAAGCAGCACAAGCTGTGATCCACTGATCTAACACACCAAGGAATATACTGTATATTGAAGTGCATGGTACTCTAGTTACAGTTCACGCTTGCTGTGACTGCAGTTTCCATCATTATACTGTTTATAAGAAATTTCTTATAAGATAATATGTCAAACACTTACGAGGATCAAACTTGTGTGCAGCATAAATAAAAATGCATTTCTTGATTTGTAATTCCTACAGAATTCTTAGTACTATCACAGCAAAATTCAGTGACATTTACAAGATCACAATATTTATTGCAATTCTGTACCTTTTACTACTGGCATGCAACCACCACTGCATGAATCGTAAACAAATAGCAAACAGTGAAAGGCATCTTAAATACTGCTGTAAATGAGCTTGACCCTCGCAAGTACTTAAATTATCAACTATAAGACATGTCTGATAAATAGTGCAGTGATAAGAACTGATGTCATTGCCAAGTAAGAATTGTGATTACAGTAACAGGCATACAATATGTTCCTTAGTGTCTATGTTGGTAGATCATAGCATACAATATAGTTCAATTGTGCATTAGAAGTGGGATGTGTGGAGAGGGTTCATAAGACTTACTGCTGTTAAACAGAACGAGAGCTCATGCAGCAAGGGAAAATAAAAAAGGAAAAGCAATCATTTTTTTTGACTCCGACTGGTTAATCTCGAGGGGGCACATTCTGAACATGTCTGCACAATTCTTATTTGCTTGATCCATCAGTCCCTGGCTTTTTCACCACTATCCACCACTTGAGGTCATCGTAAGTCATCAAGACCATGCATCTTGGCAGAAAAGAGCCTGTATGATTCTTTCTTCCCTGAATCTGACCATCACCATTACCAGATCCTCTGACTGTCAACTCATGACTTTTCTTTCTTTTGTCCACACACAATTTGTTTGTTACAATCAAAATACTTTCAAAGTATGCAGCTGCTGCAGGTGACCATGACGTGAAAGATCGTGGACTGTTAAGAATATATAACATTGTGTACTGGTAGCATTAGGATAGTGCAAATGGTGCCAGCATTTTATTACGGACTTCATTTGCTGAGGTCAGCTTTACACTGCACTGCTATGGCAATACTAGCAGTAGGTCATTGCCGGCATTTTTTTTCCTGGTAGGCTCCAGTCTGCTGATTTAGTGTCTATCATCTGCCATTTTTCTAAACTAGCCCCAGAGACAGTAGTAACGTACTAGAATTACATATTCCTTTTCATAATGCGACTCCTTCACAGAACATGTTTTTTTTGTAATTAATGTTTTTTATTAATTTTCAGAAAGAACAAACATTACATATCAGATCAGTATAGGATGACATTTACAGTGCCATTTGGCTGCAATGTACAGTTATTATACTTATATAGGACATATTTATTTCTGATCTCGGATTAACCATTTGAGCTCAGAGCTCTTTACATAGGTTCCATGTTAGTACATTTAGAACAAGGAGGTGATTATACAGAGGATTGAAACAAACAAGGCAATAGGATTAGTATGAGAACATTTAGGTACATTTGAACTTTAAACAAAGGAATGCAAAAAAATACAGCGAAAACTAAAACTGGAATAAGTAAACACAGTCAGATACATACAGGAACAGACTAAATAACTGCACCCAACAGGGGGCCTGTTAGTTGTCAGCAACACGAGGGGGTTAGAGCATAGAAGTGCTGAAGAGACGGGGTGGGGTTTGAGCCCCAAGTGCAGGGTGTCCAAGAGAGAGAGAGATCTGTTTAGCAGAAGGTAAGAGATGCCTTTGCCAGGTGCTAGCAATGGCAGATACATTGAGATTCCTGTATTAAATGGTTCTTTAGGTTCTTTTTGAAGGTCCACAGAGTGGGCAGGCTAATAATGTTCTCATGGAGGGAGTTGAACCACAACGGTGCCTGATAGGCAAAGGGGCTTTGTCCTTGAGATGTCTGATATTTTAGAGTCAGGAAAGACTGCAGTTCTAAATTTCAGGTTGGTCTGGGACTAGTGCTGGGAACTAGGAGTTGTTGGACCCCAGTCAGGAGCTGACCAAGGCAGATCTTTTTGGCCAGGAGGCAGGATTGATATTTTAAGCAACCAAAGAGCATTAGCCAGTGAGCCTTTGCATAGAGATCGCAGGCGTAGAATTGATGCAGGCTGTTACTGCACCAACCCATCAGGAAGGCCACATATTGGACCTGGTGTTCTCACTGGGGCTTGAGATCAGTGATCTCAGGACTGATCGAGTATCTTGGTCTGATCATTGCACGATGCAGTTCATGCTTGGGGCTCCCGCCATAAGTCCTTCCCCTGCTGAGATGATTAGCTGTCGCCCTTTATGGGGTTTGACCCCTGAGGGTTTTCTGGTGGCAGCTAAATTGTCTAGTGTGGGTGCTACATGCGTCAGAGGTGTTGATGTTGGGGTTGACACCTATAATATGGTGTTATCTGACACCATCAACTCCCTCGCACCTTTCCGTGTACGACCCAGAACTTCATACCTGAGTTACCCGTGGTTTGACTGGGATCTCAGGGAGATGAAGAAGATGGGTTGGAGATTAGAGCACTGCTGGAGGAGGTCCTGCCTGGAGGTGGACAAACTGATCCTGCATATGCACTATCGTGTGTACCAGGAGGCAATCAACCGTAAGAAGGCAGTGTTCCTGTCCAGAGAGATTGCTGCCAGGAAAAATCGACCAGCTTTACTCTTCCAGGCTGTGAATAGGCTTCTCCATCCTGCTTGTTTACAGCCTGGGAGGGTTTTTACTAATACAGATTGTGAGGAGTTTGCTCAGTTTTTCTCAGACAGGGTGTCCTTGATCCGGCGGATGGCCTCTTCAGCCAGCAGTGTTATAGCTGACAGTGGTCACCTTATGTTTTCTAAGTGCACTCCACCTATTTGGGGTGAGTTTAGACCAGTAGAGGTTAGTGAGGTTATTGAGGTGGCAGTCAACTTGAAGCATACCTTTTGTGAGCTGGACCCAGTGCCAACGCGTTTCTTAATGAGATGCGTTGACTCTGTTGGCCCGGTGTTTGCCTTGATTGTACAGTGTTGTTTATCTGAGGGAGTCTTTCTGGATGCCTTGAAGGAGGCTTTGGTGAGACCCCTCTTAAAGAAAACATCTTTGGACCCAGAGATCAAGGCAAATTACCATCCTATATCCAACCTTTCATTTTTGGGGATGGTGGTGGAGAAGGTGGTAGTGCTTCAGTTGGAAGAGCACCTCGTGACTCACGAGTTGTATGAACCCTTTCAGTCGGCATTTTGGGCTAGACATAGCACAGAAACTGCACTTGTTCAGGTGCAGAATGATCTCCTTAGGGCTTGAGATTGGGGGGACAGGACAATTCTTGTTCTCCTTGATCTCTCTTCAGCATTTGACACTGTGGACCATTGTGCGTCGCTTGTCTGCCTTAGGGAGTTATGTGGACTCACCGGTATTGTCATCAACTCATTTGAGTCCTTTCTTACCAACAGGAGGCAACGGGTTATGATGGGAAATTCCTCATCTACACCCAGTCTCCTTTTTTGTGGAGTTCCTCAGGGATTGGTACTGGCCCCGATGTTGTTCGCAGTGTACATGCTACCCCTGGGAGGGATCATTAGGAAGTATGGTCTGAGTTTTCATTGCTATGCCAATGATACTCAGCTATATCTGTCCTTTGCCCAAGGAAAATCCAGCACAGTGGATGTGCTTAATATCTGTCTGGCCGAGATCAACGACTGGATGGCCTCCAGCTGGTTGCGACTGAACCCTGACAAGACGGAGGTATTGGTAGTGGAGTCGAACAGAGTTTGTCATAGGATGGCCTCTGGCTCAGAAGCTGGACTTGTTCTTGGAGCTGTGTCATTGAAGGCATCCTCTTGGTTGCAAAATCTTGGAGTGATTCTGGACAGGGACTTAACCATGGAGGCTCAAATATCCTCCACGGTTCATTCCTGTTTTTTTCCATCTCAGAAATATTGCCAGGATTAAGCCTCTTGTTCCACCTCTGGACTTCCCTACCTTGATACATGCCTTAGTCACATCTAGGCTAGACTACTGTAATGCTCTCTATCTCTGAGTCACAGGGGGATCTCTCTGCAGACTGCAGCTGGTGCAAAACGCAGCTGCCAGGTTATTGACTGGTCAGCAAAAATGTTGCCAAATTACACCGGTATTGTGCGAATTGCACTGGCTGCCAGTCAGGCGGAGAATCCTCTCTTTAAGGTGGGTCTTCTCACTTATAAGGCCCTACACAGGCAGGGCCCTGGTTATCTGTCAGACCTTCTGGTACCTGTCCTCTCTACCCGCCCTCTTCAATCTTCTAGTGGTGGCTTCCTGACCATTCCCAGAACGAGGCTTAAATCAGCTGGTGATAGAGCCTTTAGTGTTGCGGCTCCCATTCTGTGGAATTCATTACCAGCTCAGGTCAGGGAAGCCCCCACTGTGGATATTTTTAAGGCCCATCTGAAGACACTCCTTTTCTCCCAAGCTTTTGATGTTTAGATTAGAACGTATTATAGAGTTTGAGATTTTATTGGAGCTATTTATTTTATTTATGTATAAAAATCTTTGTGTGTTTGTGTTTCTAAATGTTGTTTTTTAAATTTGTACAGCACCCAGAGCCTCCGGGATTGGGCGTCTTTTAAATAAATTTTGCCTTGCCTTGCCTCACCTTGCCTTTGCCATTAGTCAGTGTGCCCCTAAGGTGAGCCTGCAGGCATTGTTAAGGGCAGTTTTTATATGTCAGAGGGCAGTATCTGTGGAAGAGCCATATATCGGTAGTCCGTAGTCCACTAGGGAACCCACAGAGCTGTGGACCGCTATGCTGAGGGCTACAGGGGGTCAGGCTCTGTCTATGGCGATAAAGTAACTTTAAGCATTTGTTGATTGCTTTAGCTATGATGTCTATGTGGAGGGTGTAGGAGAGCGAGCTGTCAAGAGTGATTCTGAGATATCTGAAGTGATGAACACGTTCAAGAGGAACTCCACCCGTATCACATATTGCTAGTGGGTAGTTTTTGTGCTTGTTCTTAAGGCTGGTGAACAACATGGTTTTTGGTTTTTTGTAGTTCATTATCAGTTTATGATTTTTGCACCATGACTCAATGTTGGTGAAGTCACATTGTAGCTGTTGCTCAAGAGCAGTGGGGTCAGAGCCATTAGTAAAGATAACCGCATCATCCACATAGAGGAGGATACGACACTGACTGGCTAGGGGGAGGCAATTCAGAAATAGGCTAAAGAGGAGAGGGGCCAGTATTGAGCCCTGTGGAACACCTGAGCACTCATACTTGGTGTCAGAAAGAAAAGTATCTATCCTAACTTGCTGTGAACAGAAATGTAGGTAACTGGAACCATGCAGTCACCTCAGGGGCAAGGCCTATGGCAATGAGTTGGTCAACTAGGAGGGCATGGTTGACCATGCCAAAGGCTTTTGTTAGGTCAATATAGATAGCCCCGACTAACTGGCCAAGATCAAGAAATTTGTGGATGAAGCCTGTGTATTCCAGGAGGGCTGTAGTGGTGCTATGTCCAGCCCTAAAGCCATGTTGTTCTGCTCATAGGACCACGTGCTTGTCCAGATAATTGACAGGTTGGTCAGCAACGATTCATTCAAGGACCTTTGAAAGTGGTGGTAACATAGAGATGGGTCTATACTTCCCGGGGAGGGCACAATCCCCAGTCTTGTACACAGGGGTGACTACTGCAGCTTTCCATTTTTGGGAGAATACTGTGAGACAGAGCGAGAGGTTAAGGATATGGGTGAGAGGGCACAGGATTTCTTCGAGTGAGACAGAGGTGAGTTTCAGGTTGAGGTTATCTCCACTGAATATCCCCTTCCCAAGCACTTTGCAGAGACATATTAGCAGTGTCAGTGGCTCAGTAGGTAGCACACTCACCTCTGAGGCCGGGAGATCAGATGGCTGTGGGTTCAGTTCCCACATCTGGCACTTGGGTTAATATCCCAGTACTGACACTGTAGTGCAGCATGATAGGAGTGCTGCACTTCTGAGGTGCCGTCTTTCGGATGAGATGTTAAACTGAGGTCCCATCTGCCTGGATTAGTGGTAGTTCAGGTGGATGTTAAAGATCCCATGGCACTTATCGAAAAGTGTAGGGGAATTTCCCCAGTGTCCTAGCCAAACTTCCCTCATTCACTAAAAAAATACCACGAACAGCTTAATCTGGTTCAAGGTCAGTTGGCATTCATCTGTATCCCCTTCCTCGGGTCGAGCCTGAAAATAGGCAGGATTTGTCTAGTGCACTTACCCGGTCAACAAAAAATAAATAAATAAATAAAATAAATAAATATTTCCTGGTAAGATGCATGGCAAGTCAAACAATTCAAGTGACTATAGCATTACTACCTTATCTATGCCAGGCCTACATTCCTTACTACTCACGTATTAAGGTTGCTATATATGTCCAGTAATGCCTGATCTGGGTATAGTGAACAGGAATATAGGGTGGTATAAGATTCTTTACTTGGATACAGTCATGACATGTTTCTTTCCCCAAAATGTTTCTTTATGAATGATACGTGATATGTTATGTCCAAGCCAAGATGTGACTGATTGGGGCTGGAGGTTACTCTATATAATAAAGCTGATTTTACAATACAACATAGTGACTGCGGGTGAACAAGAAGTGAAAGGTAACATACTGATCACGCTACCATAGCGCAAGTTCTGCCTGGGGATTAACAGCCATATTCAAACTAAACCATCGGCACGTTTCCTTTTTTATGTTGTGTACAAACAGATGGCTACTAATGCCCATGGATAAATAGTGGGAAAACTGGTAAACCATCAATATTTTCTCAGGACAGTAGCTATGATCAGCTGTTGCAGCACAACACCCTAACCAATGTCATTGACATCACTCCTTGAATGATCTCAGTGGTAGTCCACTCAGAGCTGAGACTGAAGAAACTGGCTTTTTCCCCGTGGAATTTGTGTTATTGATGCAAAACTGATATCATGGCCATAACAATATTTGTATGAACAACATTTATTTGAATGCAATATACACAACACACCTAAGTCTATTTTAGGATGTATATATGTTCGCTTTATTGTCTATATATTGTTGGTTTTGCCTGGTTTACATAATAGAGACTTCTTCGGACAATTTTTTATGTTCTAAAATTATACCACATATATATTATGTTGTAATTTACACAGTCTCTTTGTGTGCATTTCTGTAACTGCTCCAAGATGGTATTACCCCAATATGACCAGAATCTGTTGTTTTTCAAACACTGTAATAAGGAGCCAATTATACAGTATGTTAATATATATCCGGAGCCAGTTATAAAATTATACTAATATTTTTTCCATTTCCATCCTTATCTACCTATGGCATTTATTGATTTAAACCTGTTGGTTACCTGAACAAACAGAGTGGTGTCCAAGTTCTGCCTAACAGCAAAAAATGATTTGTTTGTTAGTTAACCACTAGATGCAGTGATCCGATGGACCATTTTGGGGCAGGACCCAGGGCATAAAGATGGTATAAACAAGATAAAAACTGAAAATCAGGCACAAAGGATGCAGGTTAGAGCAAACAATCACAAAACATTAAGTGGAGCATTAAGTGATAGGAAACAAATAGTTTAAGTGTTCTCTCTGTCTGCCCAAGAAGACCTAAGCTAAGTGGGCCTGGCAGAACTGATTAATAGCAGCGACTTGGCCCCAGTGGAGGTGCTTCGGCAAGATACCAGGCCTTCACACCCTAGATGTGGTGAAGACACAGAAAGATAAAAGACATGGCAACTTTTTGCTGCAGCCACCTGATGGTACTGATGTACTGGCTATCTAGTCAAATAAATGATTCAGACTGGATGACATTTTCACATCATCCTCAAGTTATACATTTCACAATAAGTAAAAAAATGGTTTTCAGGAATTACATTATAAATTATGTCATAAGCGATAATGACAGATTAATATGTTGCACCACACGAACTTGGTAGAACTTACGAACTTACTTAAAAGGGATGTGGGCCCATAATTATAGTTAACAACAGCCATTGCCCCTTATACAAGAGAATGTTGTCTTGATACTGCCTATATTTTGAATGAGTGGAAAATCTCATTTGCAGTGAGGCTGTGCTTTAACCCAGTTCCACAACTATATGGACACAGCTGCAGAAATGGGTTAAAGCAGATAGGGTAAGAGACTTGCTCAAGACAGTCACAGAATTTAAAGAAAAATGGTAAAGTTAAAGATAAACATGGCACATTTTTGCTTACCAAGGGACTACCAGGGTTCCTTAGTAGAATGTGTATGGTAATGCTGTGCATATAAATTATCTCTGCTTATGAAGCAGTGTATGTGGGAGGGGGGCAGGGCACACAATGGACCAAGAGTCTGTCCCAACCTTGAATTGCTATGTGACTATATTAAGTCACAGAAACATCTGACTCTGTTGGGGGATGAATCTGAGCTTCCTTTTCCCAAGCTGATGTTCTACTGCACCATTCTTCACTGTTCCTGGCACTGCTCTATGCATTTGTTGTTCCTGGCACTGCTCTATACATTTTATGTTCCTGACACTGCTCTATACACTTGTTGTTCCTGGCACTGCTCTATACATTTGTTGTTCCTGACACTGCTCTACACATTTGTTGTTCCTGACACTGCTCTGTACATTTGTTACGTTAAACTTGCGCGCCGCAGCGCAAGAGCGTTTTTGGGAAGTAACTTTTACTTTGGAGGTGTGCCTCTCCATCCAATCACTGCTCCCTTGAGCAGGCGTGGCGATCCTGCACCAATGGATGCAGGAGCTCTGTATGACAGCAGTGTTCTTCTGCTTCAAGGAAAGCACTGCTGCCATACTGAGCACCCGTCCACTGCCGTCCCACCTCCGTCCGCCCGCCCCAAAGCTTTGGTGCCCTGAGGACCCACCCAGCGTGGCAACATTCCTTTGTTTTGCAAATGGGGTGCCCAATCCCCCATCGGCTCCTCGCCCACCAGCCACCATCTTCTGCCATGCTGGGAGACCACCCCAGCGTGGCAAATGTCCACATCGTCATTTTGTTTTTAAAACCTGTAAAATAAAACAGTCCCAGGCGCATCTCCCAGCCCCCACAACCCACACCCAGCCTCCCACACCCCTCACCCCATACTTACCTCTGGACTCCAGCGACGATCTTCGGTGGACCGGGAACACGTCTGCACTCTTCAAAGGCGACCGCGAACTGAGGAAATGCCAGTAAGCTGTATAATGGGCTAGATAGGGGGTTTCAAATTTATTGCATATCTCGGTCATTTTTTGGAATATTTGCACCAAATTTTCAACATGGGGTTTTTGGGACTCCTTCTCATGAATGATATCACTGTCATGGCGTTATTTCGGCCCGAAGGGTGATTTCGCAGGCACTGCGCAGTCACTCTGCGAAATCATCCTTTGGGCTTGAATAATGCCATGACAATGACATCATTCATTAGAAGAGGTCCCAAAAACCCCATGTTGAAAATTTGGTGCAGAAATTCCAAAAAATGACTGTTTTACGAGAATGCGTTGCGCAGTTCCTACGCAGGCTCGTAAGTTCGTGACTTTTCAATATTTTCACTCCAGATTTTCAACATTGCCATTTTATCACACCTTCTTATGAGTTGTACAGCTATTATTTTTCACATCTCACCCAAAACATGTTTCCGCCCATGTAGCGCACAATGGCGCAGTCGGTGTGCGAAATCAATGTATGGGACACATTAAGAAAATCACAGTGACACTGTTCATGAGCAGAGGTCTTAAAATGGCTATGTTGAAAAGTTGAAAAAAATTCCTACAAATAACTGTTTCTGGCGTCGTTGCACAGTTCTCATAAGCTATTAGAGCTTACTAATTTTCAATATTTCCAATCTAGATTTTCAACATTGGCATTTTACCACACCTCCTCATGAGCAGTACAGCTGTCATTTCATCTTGCCCAAAGCGTTGCTTCCGCCCATGTAGCGCACAATGGCGCATGATCGCTGTGTGAACTCAGTGTATGGGACACATTAAGAAAATCACAGTGTCACTGTTCATGAGCAAAATCTAAAATGGCTATGTAGAAAATTTGTGAACAAATTCTAAAAATAACTTTTCTGAGCGATGCGTTGTGCAGTTCCTATACGCCCGTAAGTTTGTGAATTTTCAATATTTTCACTCCAGATTTTCAACATTGCCATTTTACCACACCTCCTTATGAGCAGTACAGCTGTCATTTTTCAAATCCTGCCCAAAACATGTTTCCGCCCATGTAGTGCACAATGGCGCAGTCGGTGTGCAAAATCAATGTATGGCACACAGTAAGACAATCACAGTGACACTGTTCATTAGCAGACGTTTTAAAATGCCAATGTTGACAATTTGGTGAAAAAATTCCTAACAATGACTGTTTTACCGGCGTGCATTGCACAGTTCCACGCACGCCTCCTAGGTTTGCAATTTTCAATATTTCCACTCCAGATTTTCAACATTGCCATTTTACCACACTTCCTTATAAGCAGTACAGCTGTCATTTTCACATCCTGCCCAAAACGTGTTTCCCACCTGTAAGCGCACAATGGGGGTAACAAAAAGGTCATGCTGACAATTTATTGTGCAAATACCAGCAATCGCACAGGGCATTAGGGTAAAGCACCATACATGCCAAACACCACTGCAAATACCTGCAAGCGAACGTTCAACATTGACAAATGCTTGTTGTTCCTGGCGCTGCTCTATACATTTTATGTTCCTGACACTGCTCTATACATTTGTTGTTCCTGGCCCTGCTCTATACATTTGTTGTTCCTGGCACTGCTCTATAGATTTATTGTTCCTGCCATTGCTCTATACATTTGTTGTTCCAGGCACTGCTCTATACATTTATTGTTCCTGACACTGCTCTATACATTTTATGTTCCTGGCCCTGCTCTATACATTTGTTGTTCCTGGCACTGCTTTATATGTTTATTATTCTGAATTATTCTTGTTTCAGGTTACGAAGAAAGTCACACAATAATAAACGTTTTTACATTTCATATCTCTGCTTACTGTTTTGATTACGGTTATATTTAAACAGCTGAAATACATTTGGTTGAGGCCCTGCCTTGTTTAATAAAAATAGAGGTATGAGATTTTCTATGGCATTATTGTGTGAAACAATTTAAGTGATTTCCGAGGTGCAGTAAAATGCCTTAAATATGATCAGACACATCTGTGTTTATATTGTATTTAATTACCTGTATTCCTAGCTACTGTACTTATTCACTGTATTTGCTTAAAAACAGGATCCTAGTGTTTCCAGCCTCCTTTCCCCTGCTGTTACCTCTGCTGATGTCCTTATTTATTTGTGACATCATAGTCTGTTACTGTGGAAATAGTTATGATGTCACAATCATGAATTCTGTTTTAGCTGTGTCCGAATACTGTATTTGAAAATAGCTTAACAACTTTTACAAAGTGGCATCTCTATATTGACAAATGCTGTTTTGATGATCTACTCATCATCAAAAGCAAATTATGTACAAACAAGAAGTTTGTTAGCAAGGATGTACGAACAAAAAATTATTCCCTTACTCTGTATTCTCTCTCTCTCTCTCTCTGTACATACTGTACACACACACTACAGTTTGATTAACAAGCGCTAGATTGCAGTGGTCCAGTTAAGGGGTCCATCAGTGTATTGTACACCCATTTTTGCCCCTTTTATGCCCTGTGTAGAGTCCTGGGTAGTATCATCATGACCAGATGTTTCCACAAACTTCGCACATCCGCATTTCAGTCCATCAGAACAGTGTAACAGCGTCGCAAAAATACTACCTGACATACCAAAATACTACCAGCTTGGAAAACTAGGAGGTGTTTACTTCCTGGCCTAAAAGGTTATCTGGAGTACTGCCAGATTGTATCAGATGGATATGCTTCTGTCATATCCATAAAAGACCAAAATGGCTGTGGATCAACCAATTTCACTCAAAAGTACTCCTTGAAGAATAGCTGGATTTGGCTTTTGTATAAAAGTCTACTGTTTTTCAAACAGCTTCAGAAAAAAACTTACTGCCAACATTACTGAAAAGTTTATACTATACTGTCAGTTCTAGTGCATTTAGTTTTACAAAGTTATGTGCAGGCCTGGCACAATCAAAACCAAGTGACTCATTATTTTAACAAAGGACTTGATCATAAGGATCGCAGGGTCCAAAGTAATTCAAAGGAGATCAAAGTGTTTATGCTAACTGTAAGACGTGGTAATTGAGGAACAATAAAATGTGATTCACTTTTGTATATCCCTTGTTTCTGTTTGAATTGTTAGGAAATTCTGTCATCACTTTAAACACAATCGATATCGCACATCTCTAATGACACTTATTAGCAAGGAGAAATCTGTCTACAGAGCAATGATCCGGAAGTGTCAGAATGAGCAAATACTAGACATATCAACAGAGTCGAGTATACTGCTTTAAAATTAATTCACGGAATTTGGGGATTTGTTTTAAAAAGCATTATTGTATTTCATCACAGCTTAACTGTCAAATGTCTACCTGTAACCGTGCGATTATCATTGCTGCCATTTGGGCTACCGCCCTATCTCTCTCTCTCTCCCTAGCTGGGGATATCAAGCCCAGTTCTGGTCCTGCTACTTCTAATATACTCCTGCCCCAGGCTCCTGGCATTTCGTTTGCTCACCTGAACATCCACAGCATCTCAGTGAACCATGTAGAGCTGGAAGCTTAGGCCTGTGTCAATAAACCTGACATCCTTGCTATATCTGAAACCTGGATAAAACCCTTTGTTCCAGATAATGCCTGCTCACTACTAGGCTACAGTTTGCTACATGCTGATCATCCTAATTTCAAGGAGGGGTGGCTTGGATCTTTACTATAAATAACACTTTAATATCACTCCTAACCCTCAGACCCCCCCTGAAAAAATGTGAAGTCTTACACTCGCTCCTACTTCTGGGTAATGCCAAGAAGGTGCACATTTTTTGTGTGTACATACCCCAAATAAATAGTAAAGTCGGACTTGAAGAATTCATTGGTCTTTTACCCGAGTTGTTCAGGAAAAATGAATTGATCTACCTGGGGGATTTTAATCTAGACTGGCTCGGGGCCAATTCATCCTGCCTTGCTTCCACTATTAACAAGGCTAGCCTTACCCAATTTATCCAGTCTCCCACTAGAATATCTCCTAACCATTCCAGTCATACTCTTAATGACTGGACACCCACGTACAGGAAGGACAGATTCTCTACAACTGGTGTCCTAGCAGACTATCAGTGATCACTGTCTAGTCTGTGTCTGGAATGCCTCTTTGCCCTCCCTCACCCTTAAAGTGCTGCCTTTCTCCAACTTTGACTCAGCTGTTTTCCTACATGACCTATGACTTGTTGACTGATATACCCTCTTTATTATCAATGACAAACTGTGCTACTGATTATTTTAATGAAACCTTACTCTACTTGCAGAAGAAGCATATTCCTCTCTCTCCATGCACAGGGGTTAAGGGGAGAGCCGCCAAATGGCTTAAGTGTCCTCTCCAGAAAATACTTGGGGTGGGTGATGGGCTATATGGAAATTCTCTTCTCTCCCAGCCAAGTCTGAAGCTTATCATGTCCTGTGGAACTTATGTAGAAGGGAAATCCACAAAGCCAAGAGCAACTTCTACCGTGACCTTCTTCTTTCATCCCCAACTAATCCAAAAAGATACTGAGCTTAAATTTATGAAATCTTAGGAAATAAAAGGTGTCAAACCTCTAGTGAATTAAACATCAACAAAGTCAACTGCAACAATCCATCCACTGTTGCCAGCACCTTTAATTCACTATTCACCAAACTTCCCAATGCTTCTCCACCTACTACCCTTGGCTCCTATGCTTAACCCTCGACCTCCACTGAAGCCTCTCCCTCTCTTGTGCTAGCCCCTGTCTCACATCAAGCAGTCCTATAATTACTATGTGCCAGCCTGCCTCATTGCTGTACTGGGCCAGATGGTCTTTTGAGCCCAGGATACTACAACTTGCTACCTCCATTCTCACTACTCCAGTAACCATACTTTTAACCTTTCCATCTGCTCCTCCACAGTTCCTATGGCCTGTAAACTGCTAGGTCCATTCCTGTGTTCAAAAAGGGTGACCCAAAGAACTTAACCAACTATCGACCTATAGCATTACTCCCAACTCTAAGCAAGCTGCTCGCAAAATGAATCCATCACCAGATATCAATGCACCTACTCAATTCCAAACTTCAAACTCCAATGCAGCATGGTTTTAGGGTGCGCCATAGTACCACCACTTTGGTTACTCTTTTCATGAGTCTTGTTAAGACCATCATGGACAAAGGCCTTCTGACTGGCGCGGTGTTTATTGACCTCACCAAGGCATTTGATTTGGTTAACAACCCCCTGCTACTTGATAAACTTCTCAAGATAGGTGCCTCCAATTCCACCCTATGCTGGATCAGAAAGTATCTTGACGAACGCTCTCAGACTGTCTCCTTCTCCAAAATCCTCTCATCCCTTGCACCCATTTATTGCAGAGTTCCACAAGGCTCTATGCTTGGGCCCCTTCTCTTTTCCTTGTTTTTAAATTATCTATCCATCCCTCATCCCCCGTCGCACCATTATGTATGCGGATGATCTGGTTCTGTATGCTACATCTAGGTCCATGGACACTCAACAATCTCCTGTCTTCCACTTTTCAACAGATACAACCTTGACTCACCACTACCCACTAAAATGCTAAATATTACCGAGACCCAAGCTATGCTATTCGGTGCCTCTAGAAAGGTCCTTGCAAAATTCACCAACTATCAGGTCTTATACCTTAATGGGACTGCCATCTCAACAACAAACTCCTTCAGATATCTTGGGGTTAGGCTAGACCCCTCTCTACACTTCTCGTCCCACATTAATGAGGTATGCCAATCTCTTAACTCTAAGATTGGTGCTGCTTATAGAGTGCATCACTCCCTCACCCCTGCTGCCAGGATCTCCATTGCCAGGGGTGTCAGGGCTCCTTGGTTTCACTTGTGCTGCCCCTGTTCTTTCCCAGGTCAATACTTGTGCTCTCTGAAAGTAGGACACTACTTATAGCAATATCTGCAGGTTTGTCCTATTGGCCCCTTGCTTTACCCACCATTGTCTGCTCTACTCCACCCTGCACTGGCTACCTCCTAAGTACCTGCACTCTTATTACTTGGGCTGTTTCACTGACTTCTTAACCAGAAATCCCCACCCTGACTCACTGGGGGCTATGCTCAACCCTGTAACTCACTCCCGCTCTCTCAGGTCCTCTGCCTCTCCCCAACTATCAGTCCCGCTCTGCACTGCTAGGATGGGTGAGCAGGTCTTCTCACACTTTGCTCCCAAGTTCTGAAATTCCCTGCCTCCCACCTAAAAGGCTCCTTATCTCACGCCTCCTTCAAGAATGCACTGTTCCTTCACCTTTATGCACTTGTGGCATGTAACTGCCCTTATTTTCTTTTGCTGTGGTCATTATTGTTTCTCGCCTGTCATGTCGAAGCACTCCTGTACAAACGTGGGTAGTTTTATCTTTTTGTTATGTATCCCTGCGTGGATTGTTACTGGCTTTGTACTATTTCTCCCTCAGGGATAACCTGTTGCTGTATGAATTGTATAATTGTATTTTTCTTGGACTGGTTTGTAATCTCCGTATCTTGTACTTTCCAGGGTCATGCCTGAAAATAGGCAAGCTTTCATGCCTAATGCACTTGCACGATAAACAAAAGCTAATAAATAAATATGTTTAGTGCTGATTATGATTAAAATTCCACATCATTGACTGCTGAAATTAGAAGAATGACACCAGCAGTATTGGGAGTATAGAACTAGGCAATACAAATCAGAACCAAGTGGGGCTTTATTTTCATGTGAAGACATAAAAGAAATTTTGATTGTTACTGAAGTCTGTGATACACAAGACAATATAAACCTTCCTAAAAATTGTAATCAGCATTTCTTATATCTGCATTTTTTTTTTTGCTGAAAACCCAACCCATGCCACAACTCACATCAACCATATTTGTGGTGTGAATTTCTAGCATTTGGTACGAGGATAACTCCACCTGTGTTATAGTTAAAACTCCTACATATTACATAGAAACATAGACTTTGATGGCAGATAAGGACCGCTTGGCCCACCTAGTCTGCCCATTTCCCTACCTAGAGGATAAGCTGCAGATCCTATTTAACCAACAGCCTATTTCTTTTGACCCCCTGCCCCCCACCAAAAATTGCCTTATGTCTGTCCCATGCATTCTTGAACTCTACCACAGTTTTAGACCCCACAACCTCCTCAGGAAGGCTGTTCCATGCGTCCACCACCCTCTCTGTGAAAAAATACTTCCTCACATTGCCCATGAGCTGTACCCCCTCTATCTTCAAATTGTGTCCCCTTGTTCTTGCACATCTCTTTTTCTGAAAGATGCTACCCTCTTGGACTTTGTTGATTCCACTGAGGTACTTAAACATTTCTATCATGTCCCCCCCCCTTCCTTTTCCTCAAGGGTATACATATTAAGCTCCTTTAGCTTCTCCTCGTATGGCTTCTCTTGCAGACCCTGCACCATTTTAGTTGCCCTCCTCTGAATTGCCTCCATCCTGTCTATGTCCTTGCGGAGATGGGGTCTCCAGAACTGGATGCAGTACTCCAGATGGGGTCTCACCAACTGTCTGTACAGGGGGATAACAACTTCCTGTTTTCTGCTGGTGATGCCTCTCCCTATACTTCCCAGTATCTCCCCAGCCCTCCCCACCGTCTTCTCACATTGCTTGCCAACCTTAAGGTCATCTGATATGATTACCCCCAGGTTCATTTCCATTTTTGTTCTTGTTACTACCTCCCCCCATTGTGTAATCTTCTCTGGGTTTTTGTTTCCCAGGTGCATTACTTTGCACTTCTTTGCATTGAATCCAAGCTGCCATACTTCTAACCATTCCTCCAACCTTGCCAAGTCCCTTCTCATCCTTTCCATGCCTCCTTGTGTATCAACCCTGTTGCAGATCTTTGTGTCATCTGTAAAGAGGCATACTTTTCCTTCCAGTCCCTCTGCAATGTCACTTATAAAGACATTAAAAAGGACTGGACCTAGTACTGAACCCTGCGGTACCCTACCAGTAACCCCTCTTTCTTCCGAGTGGACTCCATTTACAATTATCTTCTGTGTCCTATTGTTCAGCCAATGTTTTACCCAGGCTATCACCCTGGGACCCACTCCCAGGCTGGTTAATTTGACTACTAATCTTTTGTGTGGGACTGTGTCAAATGCCTTGCTAAAATCTAGGTAGGCCATGTCCACAGCCCCACCCTGGTCTACTACTTTGGTCACCCAGTCAAAGAAATCAATTAGATTCATCTGACATGACCTTCCTGCTGTGAACTCATGCTGCCTTGGGTCCTGTGCCCCACTGGCCTCTAGGTACTCAACAGTTCTTTCCTTCAGAAGTGATTCCATCACTTTCCCTACCACAGAGGTCAAACTGACATGTCTGTAGTTTCCTGCCTCTGTCTTGCTCCCACTTTTGTGAAGGGGAATCACATCAGCCTTATTCCAGTCCTCAGGTACCACAAAATCCTCCCATGATTTGTTAAAAAGAGTAGTCAGTGGTGTCACTAGTTCTCTGCTTAATTCTTTTAGAATTCTGGGGTGAATTCCATCTGGCCCCATTGCTTTGTCCACCTTCAGTTTTAGGAGTTCTTTCAGAACCCTTTCTTCTGTGAAAGGACTGGGATCAACCCCCTCCCCAGAGTGCTTCTGTTAATTGGATTAGGCACCTCCCCCACTTCCTCTTTTGTGAATACTAAACAGAAGTATTCATTCAGTATCCCTGCTTTTTCACTGTCACTCTCTGCCCACCCACCATCCATTCTATTCAGCCTCACTATCCCTCCCTTTGTCTTTCTACGCTCCCTGATATACCTATAAAAGGTTTTATCCCCTTCTTAACCGAGTTGGCTATCTTTTCCTCAGTTTGTGCCTTTGCTATTCTGACTACCCTCCCTGTTTCCTTCTGCCTTAACTGGTACAGTTCTCTGTCCTGCTCCTTCTGTGTTTCCTTATACTTCCTAAATGCTATCTTTTTCTCCCTAACCTTCACCGCCACTTCTTTTGAGAACCATAGTGACTTTTTCTTTCATTTTGATTTGTTTATTTGCTTCAAACAAAGGCTTGTTGCCTCTGTGATGGCAGTTTTGATATTTCCCATTGTTGCTCCACCCCTCCTTCTAGTCTGTTTGCTAGTGCTTTTCTAAGGCACTCTCCCATCTTGCCAAAGTCAGCCCTCCTGAAGTCCAGAACCCTCAATTTTGTGTGGCTTGACTCTGTAGCTGAGTTTATCATGAACCACACTGTTTGGTGGTCACTTGTTCCCATATGGCTACCCACTTCTAGATCTGAGATCCTCTCACTGTCCCCATTTGAGAGTACGAGGTCTAAGGCAATCTCTATTCTCTTACCCCTCTCGAAAGCCTTAGAAAAAGTGGTGTCCAATTAAATTATAGATTATCTAACCAAATACAGCATCCTCTGCCCTGAACAGCACGGTTTCCATGCAGGCCACAGTACCAGCACTGCCCTCCTTGAGTTTTCAAATTTTCTGCACTCTTCTCTGGACTCTGACTGTCTAACGAGGCAGTGTTCATTGACTTATCAAAAGCCTTTGATACTGTTTCCGATCCCCTCCTGATGGATGCCCTCAGCCACACAGGCTTTGCCGCTGGGCCTGTCTCCTTGTGCTCCAGCTACCCGTCTGCCTGCTCTCAGTGTGTTGGAATTAATGGAACACTCTCCTACACCTGCCCTATCTGCTCTGGTGTTCCCAGGGCTCCATTCTTGGACCCTTGCTCTTTTTCCTATACCTCAATACCCTGCCAGGTGCATGTACTGGTAAACTGTTGCTATATGCAGACAATGCCATTATCTTTGCCTCTGACCATAACCCTATCACCCTCCAGGACTCCTTGCAACTATCTTATAATGATGATGATGCTGAAGCCTGGTTCAAAGAGCATAGACTCATAATAAATCTCAAAAAAACCAAAAACATGCTTTTTGCCCACCCCCAAAACAAAGCTAACAACTTTCCACTTCAGGTCCTCTCCAGCACCAAGTTTCCACTCAAGCAAGTCTACTCATATAAGTACCTTGGGATATCTTTCGACCCTGCCCTCACATTCCATGACCACATTGCTGCCCTAGCCACAGCCTCCAATATTTGGCTGGGTATCTTATACCGCCACAAAAATTGTCTCCCCTCGATGTCCTCCGACTCACGGTCACATCTTCTATACTGTCCCTAGTTGATTATGGCTTACCAGTTTATGGTGCTGCTAACCAGACCTCCCTAAACAAAATCCACCTCACTTTAAATAAGGCATGTAGGCTAATTACAGGGGCCCCCAGATTAACACATACCTGCCATTTATATGCTCAGGCTATGCTGCTTGACCTAGATGAATGTCTTAGATATCAAACCTGCCTCATAACAAAAAAAACCTCTCCTTGGACTATCCCCACCAGGGTTGACAGCCTCTATCCACTGAGCAATCTCACTAGTGCAAACTCGAACCTCCTGCAAAACCACACTGTTAGTACCTAGGGCAAGGACCACAAAAGGACAAAGGGCTTATTGCTACAGAGCCCCATCCTGGTATAGCACCCTCCCCACCACTATCGCTGCTGCCTCCAAGATCTCCTGTTTCAAAACCTCCCTTCGTAATCACCTACTTAATAGGCACAGCTGTGGCTGCTACTAAGTTTGTTCTTGCCCAATTTCTCTGACAAAGCTCCCTGAGTGGCTGCACCCAACCTACTACCATCCATTTCCTATTGTCCTATTTCTTTTTTCATCTCCTCCTGTCTCTACTCTACTCTGCTCAGTTTGTATATTCCTTCCACTGTTTGTTTCGATGTACAAATTATTCTGTACCTACCTATGCTCTGCCAATCCTGCAACCTTAAAATTGTATCCAATATATGCCTTCATGCTCCATCAATTTTTGTACTCTGTTATGATGTAATAAGTTTGTTTTTACCGTATTTGTCCTCTTTGTGATGAGGTACCTTTGTAAATGAGCCTTTGGCTCAAAGGTTATAAACTGATGTATAATAAATAAAAATAAATAAATAAGATTGCTCCCTCACGAGTAGGTTCTAAAACTAGCTGTTACATGCATCTCAAAGTTCATCAGTAAGGCAAGAACATTGATGTAGACTTGTGTTATAGTTTATTGCACTTACAACTCCTATATATTAGGTTAAATGCATAGCAAAGACTCGTGTTTAATAGTGATATTCATTGAAGTCAAAAGTTCCTCCAAGAAAAAATGTGCTTTCTGAAGCTTCATGTAATTTCTAATTTGTCTGACTTTCTTGTTGTGGCTTGCTCTACAGAGAAATTATTCTTTAAATTAAGTTGTACATTGTGTGCAGACATGCTGCTCAAAGACACTCAACTTCAGATAACATCCTTTATACATATTCTGACTCTTGGATTTGTTTTGGGGTGTTCAATGCACCACAGGCAGCCTTAACTCATTCACACCACAAGAGCTCTTTGAGACTTCCACCACTTGTGCCCTGTATACTCTTAGCACTGCATCCTGGGCCTTTCTAAGCAAAATCAAGCCATAATCAGCATGCCATAAAGAAATGTGAATATCTCTTGAACCGTAAGTGCTACACACAAAGTATCAGTGGCAGAGTTGTTCAGCACAATGTTACCGTTCCAATGGTGCTATGCAATCAGTTGTAATCAATTTAGTTTTTATTTTATACTAGCTGAAATACCAAACAACTGATTTTTTTTCAAGGTGCTTAGGTGATACATGAGAGACAAATGTCAGCCATGCACACCATACCTTAAACAAATGCAAATAACTCCTATAGTATATGTGGTAGACACAAAGTATCAGTGGCAAAATTATTCAGCACAAAATATCCTTTCTAATGGTGCTATGCAATCAATTGTAATCCATTTAGTTTTTATTTTATAGTAGCTGAAATACCAAACAACTATTTTTTTTCAGATTTATTCAAAGGTGCTTAGGTGAGCTTGACAGACAAATGTTAGCCATGAACACCATACCTTAAACAAATATGAATAACTCCTAAAGTATACATGATAGACACGAAGTATCTGCAGCAGAATTGTTCAGAGCAAAATAACCTTTCTAATGATGCTATGCATTCAATTCTAAGCAATTTGGTTTGTTTAATAGTTAGGTAAAAACTGCTGACTTTCTCAGACATTTCTAGGCCTGAGTGAAAGTCAGTTGAGTATGTCTACAGGCGTTATTGTCCTGAGTGGCTATGCTTTCAGACACCACCTACAGACGTCTCTAGGCCTGAATGAGTTTTTAATAACTTGGCTGGGTTACTATATGTCATGGTAAATAATTGGTTATCAGACTCCAAAGAGTGAATGCTATGGTTATTATTTATCCTGTATAGCCCAGCAGCCTCCTTGGAATGCCTTAGTATATAAAAAAAAATGTTTATTGTCTCCTTTCCTAATTTTGTAATTATTTTTGGACTGAGCAGTCCACACTGGTTCAGCTGGCCATGGGAAGCATATCCCCATGGGAACACATTTCTGGTTGAGAAGAACGCTGTGTCAAAGTTAAACTTTTTGCCATGCATATTGTAATAATCATGTAATCCAGTAAAGTGTTTTATGTATAATCCTAGTTTGTGTTTCTTTACATAAAACAAGCACTGATAATGCTGCTAAATACATCTGAAAAATGGAGCTGAGATCTCCATTTTTCAAATCTATTTAGCAGCACTATCAGTGCTCAGTTTCTGAAAAGTAACACAGACTGTGATTATTTATTTATTTAGATTTGTTTACTGGTTAAGGTGTCATAGCTACAAAATATGCCTAATTTCAGACACGACCCGGGAGGTTACAATAAAAAATTAGTAGATAAAACAAATAACAGGTATAGTTCAGAGGTAATCAACCATACAAGGAAAAATCTACATGATGTTTTGTGATGAAAACAGTATTGCTAATATGATAGAGACAATGACAGAAAAATACACAATAGTACAAAACATAAGTATGCAATCACAGTGCAATAGAGTTTTAACACATAATCCATGGTAAGTGATATATATAACAGTAGCAAGAGGTCACAGCAAAATTGACATTTTGAGAGCTGAGGAAGGAGACGTCAAGTACCCTATGGGGGTTTAAAACAGGAACATATGGCATGTTTGACAATGACTGTGTGATGCATCTATTTGAAAGCAGTAGGTGCAGAGTGAACATCAAGAGGTAGGGAATTCCAAAATTTGGGGGCCAGGCAGGAGAAAGCTGAGGTTCCTTTTAGGATTGTGCACCTAGGGGTGTATAGTAGAGAGAGTCCAGTAGAGCAGAGGCCATAGGTGGGGGACAGAGGCACCAGCATGCCTGTGAGAGATGGAGGTAGGTAGGTTAGTTCTGATTATGTTGTCCAGCAGAGTACCAAGGGCAAGGAGTCGACTGGCAGATGGAGAAGGTCATCTAGGGTCCATATATAGCAAGCAATGGTGCTTCAAACATGGGGAAGCCAAAGCATAATGACAGATACTATTGTACAATGGATCCCACTTACTTAAGGTGGATTTCAAAGCATTTCAGTAGGTGACAGCATCATACGCAAGGATGAAAGTAGGATACCCCTAGCAATAGCCAGTCTAGCTGAGGGGGTAAGCATCCGACTAGTCCTGTAAGCTATTCCAAGTTAAGAGTTTACTGACTTGCAGGTGTCAGTGATGTTTTGCTCAAAGTTGAGAGTTTCATCAAGCAGGACACCTAAATACTTGAATGAGGTTACTTTTGTAAGGGGGGAGCCATTTGCACAGGAGACGTTGAAAAGGTTGTGGTTTGTTCTAAGTTTGGTTGCAGATCTGAAGAGCATGCCCTGAGTTTCCCCAAGATCAGGGAGCAGGGAGCACCAGGAGTTGGAAATTCAGCTGAGGAGTAGAAACTGCCAATCAGTGCCTGGCTCCTCAACTGGGCAACTAGTCAAAACAGTGGCATTCAAAATCATGAGTTTCAGAGGTCTGGTGTGTATCTGAATCTGTCCAGGGGTCGGTCGGGTGGTCTATTAGCTGTGGCTGGCTTGGAGAGTGTCAGAGCCACAGCAGCAGCTTGGGAAGCCCACAGATGGGCTGCCTGAATTTGTCCAGAAGTCAGTTTGACAGTCTGTTAGCTCTGGCCTGCTTGGAGAGTGCTAGGGCCACAGCGGCAGCTTGGGAAGTCTGCAGATGGGCTGTCTGAATCTGTCCATGGGTCTGTCAAGCAGTCTGTGAGCTGCAGCTGGCTTAGAGTGTCAGAGCCACAGCGGCAGCTTAGGAAGCCCACAGATGGGCTGTCTGAATCTGTCCAGGGGTTTGTCCATTAGCTGTGGCCGGCTTTGAGAGCACTGGGGCCACAGCAGCTGCTTCAGAAGTCTGCAGATGGGCTGTCTGAATCTGTTCAGTGTTGGTCGGGCAGTCTGTTAGCTGTGGCCAGCTTGCAGAGTGCCGGAGCCACAGTGGCAGCTTGGGAAGCCTGCAGATGAGCTGTCTGAATCTGTCCTGAGGTCAGTCGGACAGTCTGTTAGCTGTGGCAAGCTTGGAGACTGCCAGGACCACAGTGGCAACATGGAAAGCCCACAGATGAGCTGTCTGAATCTGTCCAGGGGTCGGTCGGGCAATCTGCTAGCTGCGGCCAGCTCGGAGAGCACCGGGGCCACAGCAGCAGCATGGGAAGCCCACAGATGGGCTGTCTGAATCTGTCCAGGGGTCAGCTGGGTGGTCTGTTAGTTGAGGCTGGCTCAGAGAGCAAAGGGGCCACAGGAGCAGCTTGGAAAGCCCACAGATGGGCTGTCTGAATCTGTCCAGGATTCGGTCAGGCGGTCCGTTAGCAGCAGCTGGCTCATAGAGTGCCAGGGCCTCAGCAGCAGCATGGGAAGTCCACAGATGGGCTGTATGAATTTGTCCTGGGGTCAGTCAGGTGTTCCATTAACTACGGCTGGCTCGGAGAACACCAGGGCCACAGCTGCAGCATGGGAAGCCCATAGATGAGCTGTCTGAATCTGTCCAGGGATTGGTTGGGTGGTCTGTTAGCTGTGGCCAGCTCAGAGGGCACTGGGGCTACAGCAGCAGCTTGCAAAGCCTGCCAATGGGCTGTCTGAATTTGTCCAGGGGTCAGTCAGGTGGTCCATTAGCTGCAGCTGGCTTGGAGAGTGCCAGGGCCGCAGCAGCAGCAACTTGAGAATCCTGCAGATGGGCTGTCTGAATCTGTCCAGGGGGCAGTCTGTTAGCTGTGGCTGGCTTGAGAGTGCCAAGGCAGCATCAGCAGCTTGGGAAGCCTACAGATGGGCTGTCTGAACCAGTGCAGGGATTGGTCGGGTGGTCTGTTCACTGCAGCTGGCTCAGAGAGCAAAGGGGCCACAGCAGCAGCTTAGGAAGCCCACAGAGGAGCTGTCTGAATCTGTCCAGGGGTCAGTCATGTGGTCTGTTAGCTGCAGTTGGCTCAGCGAGCACCAGGACCACAGTGGCAGCATGGGAAGCCCACAGATGGGCTGTCTGAATCTGTCTATACATAAACACGATACTGGATTACATTATTATTACAATATGCATCACAAAAAGTTTAACTTTGGCACTGCCTTCTGTACCAGACATCTGTTTCCCATGGGGATATGCTTCCAGTGGCCTCCTGAACTTGCATTACCAGAGGCAGACTAGTTAGCAATGGGCAGAAACCAAAGAGCACAGCTGACAGTCTCCCTTTAATAGAATCTCCTTCTTCTCTTCGCTGTTGCATTTTGAAATACCATATCTGTGACATGTTCCATCTGTACGAAAAATAGTGTGCCCATGGAGTACTGTTTTGGAGTTACAGAAGGATCATTCAGAAACTCCAAAATGGAAGCGTTCCACGGTGTGAATCTGGCAGCTCATTTAATCATTTTTAGAGCTACTGCAAAACAGCTGCAGGCTCCACTCACTGCAGCTGTAAAAAGGGCAACTGTTTGTTTTAATTAGCAGTAGTAGAATTTTTTTTGTGATTAACCAGCACCAGAAAAGGTTACCCTTTGCATTTCACAATCAGAACTGCATTTAGCTATCTATAGAGGTAGCCAGTGAAATGATGTATTCAGAAGTATCACACTACTGCAACATCACAGTAAATCCTCATTCATTTCCATTAGATTTCTGTGACCATCCATTCTCAATACATCCAGATATACAGTAGGGCATTAAATAAGCTGAAAAAATTGATTAGCAGTTGTAAACGTGAAAGTGCTAATCAGCAGTAAAAATGTGCAGCACTTGGCACAGAATGATTAGCAAAATTTAAAAATATATAACATTTTATTAACTTTGTCTGCTGTGCCATAGACTCACTGAAAAAAATGGTTAGTAGAAGAAGAAGAAGAATCAGCATTTATATAGCGCTTTTCATACATAATGTATCCCAAATGCGCTTTACAAGCAATGCTGGACTGCTAGTGAAGTGACTGAATGTGTAGTGATGGCCATATCGCACATCATCACCCACACACAGCCTGGACAGTTAGCAGTCTATCTACTGCTACACATTTTTGGAAATGGTTAGCATTACCTCCTGTTTCGCTATGCTATACCAGCTATTTAAAACCCGGTACAGTATAGTGCATGTTCACTTGCTATCACTGTAACAGCAGCAATTTAAAACAGCAATTGGTTGTTTCAAGTAGCAGGACAGAGTAGTTTAAAAAGGAAAAAAATTGTTTTTGTATGCTCAACCAGTGCAGAGACCACATCCAACTATGCACTGTGTGTTGTGCATGACTGCATAGTGTAGATACAAAGCAGTAATTCACAATTATCAGCAGTGTCCACAAATGTAATTAGCCTTTTAGCACCCACAGTTTAAAAAAACAGTGCGTTATTATTTCAAGTAGTAGATGCAGTAGTCTGAAAGGGAAAAAGTGTTTATACTCCACCAGTACCAGAGCAGGCATGCCATCTAACCTTTCTTTATGTGTTTCTCACTCTTCTCCGAAACCATGACAAATTAGTTTATGAAACTGCACCATGCTTTTTCAGAAACAAAAATCATAATTTCAAAAATGCATTCAGATCATGCCTTATTCAGGGGAGCAGGGCATTATTTGAATTTGGTATAACTAGTCTGACTCAGATTTGACATGCAGATTCTACATACAGTACTTTATTAAAACTGCACATTTTTAAAATTACATTTTTTTAAATGTGGATGTTGGTAAAATTGGCACGATTTGAAAAAAAAGTTTATTCTGAAATAACATTGTTGATGCTATTTCTTGTAAATTGTGTGAATACAAAATAACCAGTTTCACATCATTTAAGCAGCTTAGTAAAACTTTGCCTCAGCACTATTAAGGAATTACTTACTTGACTTAATAAAACTTGTTTTACATACAGAAAGAAATGTATACTTTAAAAGGGAGAGGATCACACATTAATACTGTTTTCACCATAGTAGAGTAAACCATTTTTTAAAATTGATGCCACAATTACCATTTGTTATTTTTGTAAAATTACCAGTAACTTCTTGTTTTATACAGGCTTCTGGAACTTCAGCAAAGGATGTGGTTTATTCAGACATACAGCTATCACCTCCAAAGAGAATGAAACCCAAAATGCAATCAGAAGAAATAGAATATGCAACTATCCTAATGAATGCTAGGAAGAAATTATAAATACTGTATGTTACTGCTGAACTGAAGATGCAAATACTGTATGCTGTTTAATTAAGGTTTGTCTAGTAGTTCAAACTGCACAATTGTAGCATTCTGTTGTATACCAGGTATGTTACATTATAAAATGGCTTGCATATTTTCTTGTCAAAGTTTTAACTATTATTTAGTTAGAAATGTGTACTTGCCAGTTCGCTGTTTTTCTTACTATATAAAAGAGCTACTGTCACTTTACATTAGATCATTTTCATGACTAAAATCAACAAAGTAGGACATGCAGATTTAGCAGTGTAACATTAAACACAACTTGAAATAACCCAGGAGCGACCCAAGATTGATCTGTAGTGATACCCCCAGCTATAGTTCTGACCATGAAAACATCCCCCCTTACTGCAGCATACCTCAAGATAATTTGATTAAATTCCTATTGAAAACAGTAGAGCCACTGCAGTATGCATACAGTATTTCACGTTACAGTAATCTTTAATAATGTAGAATGTCACATTAGAAAAAAGAAAGCGGATTGCTCAAGATTAGATGTACTTACGGTACCTTTATAGTTTGTTTTTTGTCTTGTATATTTTAACCTGCTTGTAATCCTGTCTATTTAACTATATTAGTCTATGTGTACTGCTGCTGTACTACCGGAAACCCCCATGAAAATGAGATGCTGCATCACATGGGGCAATGCCTGTTGGAATCATTTCAAATAAATAATAGCATGATCTGGAGCCTTTGCAAAAGAGTCTCTGACTCAAAGGTGTGTAATTCCAATTCTTTTAATAAATAAAAAAAAATTGCTGTGCTTCCTGGCTGAGAGTCTGTTAACTGCTGCTTAAATTATGCTGTCTATGTGAAAAAAGTAAATAAATAACTTGAACAAATGAGCAGTGGCTACTTAATGCTAGGAAACTAATTAAAGAGGAAACCTTTTGCTCCCATTCACCACAGGCTAATTACATCTGACTGACTGATCTTGCTGTTTCTCTTCCTCCACCTACTCCTCTTCACCACTTCAGTCCAGTCAACTATTTTAACACAAGATGAAAAGAAGCTGCGAGTGCAAAAACATAAATCCAGAGATGCAAACTAATTGTAGAAAATGGGACAGCGCTAAGCCCTGGCACTTCGGACCTCTGCAGGTTCTTTGTCAAGTTGAGTGGGCTACCAGTATGGGCCATACATGAAAAGTAAGACATTAAAGGCACAGTGATCGTGATAATTCAAAAAGTACTAATATTACAATATTCCCAATACTGAGCGGCCAGACAATTAAATGAAGACGAAACTAGTGACTATACAAATTCAGAAAGACAAAGGTATGTTATAACGCAATGATGAACAGAAAAAAGCAGGTGACAATGTTGGACTACAGAAGCACTTGATTCCAGCTAAAAGGCAACTGTGCTAATTCCATCCGAAGGTGCAGTGGCTGGAGGAGACACTCTAAAGCCAGATATTGGACTGTGGGGAGAGAACTCTAGTGGGTAGGAGAGAGTGAGTGATTGAAAGAATACTGATTTTAATATCAGAAGAAAGCAATAATAATCTACAGTTCATAACATCCCAATCCTCATTTGGACCTTGAGGTGTAACTGTACCCAATGTGAAGATTACCCAACTCTCCCTTTGTAGCAGTCTGTTGAGTTGATTTTCACCTCTAGTAGATGCATGGATGTGATCAATACCCCTAATGTGAGATGTATTCAGATCAGATCCATGAAACTGATGCAAATGGGGAAACAACTGGAGTATCACATTTTCCACTTATAATAGAGCAGATATGACCCTGCAATCATTCCTTCATTGGTCATATTGTTTAACTGATGTAAAGAGAGTGGCAGTCACCCAGATGGCATAGATAATAAAGGAGGTTTTGCAATTCATAAAATGACAAATGTCACAGATTTTGTTGTTAGTGGGAGCAGTAAAAAGACTGTCACAGTATTTACAGATCTACAAATATTGCAGTTCCTACAATGATGCATTCCTTTTGGAAGTGGCAGACGGTCAAACGAGAGTCTTTGGGTATTAACAAAGTGGCTATTAACCACAATGCCATGGATGCTGGTGGCCTTTTTGTAAACCGCTCTTGAACAATCACCAGTAATGCCCCACTAAATCTCGGGCAATTTTCAAAATATGCCTGTCCTTTGTAAACTCCTGTAATGAGGGGAAAACTGTTTCAAATTCAGTGATAAAATTTTCAGCTGTACTGTTATTAGTGTACCTTTGTTTTGCTATGAGAAAAGTTTGCCTGTTTAGATTGAAGGCAAAAGATATAGGGCCTGATATTCAAATGTTTGTGCAGGCCCTAACCAGTGTTTGCCCACACAAACTGGGCTTTGTACTGGAGCCTAATATTCAAAAGGCACTGTTGTGCTGGCAAACAAGGGTAGCGCCTGCGTAAACCAAAGGGGAGGTATGCAAACAGTGGGACAGGGATAGGAATATCATCGCAAGTCAATATTCAGCAGACTTGCAAGGCACAAGAGGGTTTGCTCAGTCCTTTTGTACTGTGCAAACACTGCTAATGAGAACCTTCTCTTATGCCATACAATCCTAGCGTCTGCCAGAGGTACACTGAGGGAGCATACATACATTATGTCAGCAGATAAGGACTATATAGCCCATCTAGTCTGCCCACTATTCCTTCAATTACAGAGGTCTCATTCATACATACACATCCCCATGGTCCATGCCCCCCCCCCTTGGATTGCCAGTCCAGTATTGTACATATAAGTCCCTGGTGGTAGTGGTCCCCTCCTTCCTCTGATCCCTGAGTTGTATTCATCCATAAAATCCCCGGTTCTAGTGGTTCCCTCTCTCCCCCAATCCCCAGCCTGTAAGTCTACTTGGAGGTAGTGGTCCCCTTCCTCCTTCCAATCCCAGTCCCATAAGTATAAAAAAATTATCTGGCAGTAGTGGTCCCCCCTCCAATTCCACCTCCATATTTATTCATAAAATCCTGTTGCTAGTGGTCCCCTCCCTCCGATCCCCAGCCATGTAAGTATAAATTCCCTGATGGTAGTGGTCCCCCCCCAATCACCAGCCCCAAAGTAAAAACAATCTTTCCTGGCATCCAATGGTCCCACCCCCCACAGCATTGGACACTCCCTACTCACTTCATCCTTATCGGTGGTGCCACAGGTGCATATGGTGACAGGCACAACCCTCCTCACACCTCCTTGGCCTGCTGCCATATGCCCAGGCTGGGAACGCATCTCTTATTTATAGGACAGAGCACAGGTAACATGTGTAACCCCTAGATGGCGCTATCCCAGGGGCTACTACCCCTGCCTGATTTGCCACTAACAGGTTGAGGGGCCTGGATCCAATGGCGGGTGCCTCCACCCAGAGGTCAGGGTTTGCAATAGTTAAACTAACTTGGTCACAGCCCTCTGGGACACTGCAACCCCCCTTTCTTCCCACTAGTGGCCCACACAATATATCAGAATTACCTTCACAGTATACACTTACCCCAGGTCTGGTTCCGGCACTGGGACCTCCTGTGAAATGAGATACAGTGCAACAATCACAGTACAGTACTTTAACATAGACAAATACCTCAGGCAGTATAACTTTGCTGAAACAAGCAGCTCTGATTTATTTGGGGATATAACAAGGACAGGGAAATCAGGTTAATTAGCTTATCACTCTAATAATCTACCTATGGCTCTGTGCACAGGCCTATCCCTATCAGTTACTGTCCCTGGGTACCCAAGCCCTAGTGGCTAGTCCAAACCGTGGCAGCTGGTAGGGGCCCTTTCACACAGAGAAAAGGAGAATTAAACAGTCAGCAGTACAGTAATTCCATTTGGATTTAATGTGGCAATTCAACAGGGAGCGACCCTGAATTAGTACTCACGACCTCCAAATAAGATAGGGTCCTTCAATGTCAGCAGGGCTCACTAGCGTACACAAACCTCTTCACACATCCATATAAAAGAAAGCACTATACCAGGCAGGCTGCATCTGTATCCAGTCGCAATTACTATACCGGAGAACACAGCAGATTCAGTTCCTGACAGACCAAGTGCAATTTTCAGCAATTCCTCCAGTCTTCTACAGGGTGAGCCTGGTTTCTACTCTTCAGAGATCCTTTGATTCTTTTCACAGGACGGATTCAGTCCTAACAAGCTGTTACACAAGCTGCAGACCGGAACTCTGGGCCTTACACACGATTTTTGACTAAAACTGCACACTGAAAAAGCACAGGGCTCCTTCCTTCTTCACTGCCAAAGCTCAACTGAAACTCCAACAGACAAAACCGGGCACTTCCTTTGAGTTCCTCCCAGTTCTTGACTGGATTGGCTGTCACTCACAATAGACTGCTGCTGTTGGTCCAAAAAGGCACTGAAGTCTAAACTACATCTCCCAGAGTCACTGCCCATACAATCCTCTTGTGGCTGGCTCAGATTATGAGTCCAAGTTCTGATTCGTCCAAGGCACCATTTTAGAGCTAGCTTACCCCACACTGATTGGTCCAGTTCAGCAGTTCAAAACTAGAATGGGGAACTAGCAGACACAGTTCTGACTGCAAAGAAAGCAGGTTAGACAAACTGTAATTTCATTATTACTCTAAATAATTTCTGGCAAACAGTTACATCTTTCAGATAGGTTCCCTTTGCACTCCTAGTGACTGCAAAATGAAGTGAATTGGCAGCAGCTGAGTGGTACTCAATCAAAGAAACACACAGTCCCCATACAAACTAATTATGTCTGCAAGCAGACAACTCTTAAAGAGACAGTACCAGAGGTTCTAAAAACACTCACTGATAAATGGCTTAAATGCCAAACACCATTCAGGCTTGGAGCATTCAAGCAAGCTCCTGGAAGTCTTTTGGGAACCCCCATTTGCAGGGGGGTTACACCCTTCCTGGCCTGGGAAAGCTTGACATCCGCGTCAAGCAAGTACCCCCATAAGTTTCAACTGCAACCATATACATTTGCATTAGGCTCGCACATGTAATCATCAGTCAATATATCATTTTACCAAGAACACATTTCTGAAACATTGCAGTACGTCCTCTTTACACAGTATTACATACACATTGTGCCATAACTCAAGTTATTACCTCTTGTACATGAAACCTGAAGAGAGGGGCCTTCCTATCAGTTACCTTAGGGCTGGATGGGTCAAGGGCACCACATAGAGAACAACACAAGTAACTTGGAGTTAGCACTGATGCTCAGTTTGGGCAATGAGCTCGGGGACACATACACTCCTTTATGGACAACATTGAGAGGCAAGTCCACAGGCCTCCCAAGGGAATCATAACTGAGGTGCGCCACAGGCTTTACAGCTCGACTAGTCTTTCTAGGGGGAACTGTTATAGTCTCTGTACTCTGAGCCTCATTTTCAGCATTGTTCTCACTTGTCAGGAGTCTCCATGGGGTAGAGAGGCTAGAACTTGGGGCACTTTCAGCTCCAGGAGTTACAGTTTCTGAGTCCACAACATTTGGCTGCCATGGAAGCTTTCGGACACTGGCAGTGGACTGTCAGGGCACTCAAAATACTCTTCTTGTTAGAGTGTATCACCAGTCTGCCCCAATCTATCATTTCCTCCCTGAAAGCTCAAACAGTTCAACCATGCACAATGATTCCATTTCATCTGATCTGATGCTTTGCACTTCACTTTCTGGGAGCATTGGCTCCAGGGATGAAGCTGGGGCTTAGACAGTCCAGAAGGCCCAGCTTCATCTCCAGTATTGACTAGGGATTGCCCTGAAACAATTGACTCAGTTCGTTAGAAGGATAGTATTCAAAGTCACTCTCACTTTCTTCCAATATGGACTGACAGTCATGCTCAACTGGGACTTGTGGAGGGAACACTTTAACTTTGCTTCTGTAGGTGCAGACTTTCTTGATCTTTTCTTAGCAGCAGCTCTAGTCACTGGTCCAGAGGGGCATCTTCTAGGGGCTCAGACTCAATTAAGATTTGTCCAATGGCCAGTAAATGATTTCTATGCATTGTTTTACATCTTTTGAATTATTCTCAGGCCTTACTTTGTACACTGGCAGATCATCTAGTTTGCCCACTACAATGTGAGGAGATGGTGCCATCTGTCAGCAATCTTGTGCTTGCCATGCAGTCCCAGATTTCTTAGCAATACCCGATCTCCTCCTGGAGTTCCTGTGCTTTCACCTTTTATCATACCTTTCTTTGTTGGCCAGATTTCTTTTGGCAGCCATGGTTTGAGCCAGTTAGTACGCATGAGTTAGCTGGGCCTTTAACTTTTGCACATACTGTAAATAGTTGTCAGCTTGAACCCCATCAGGAGAACCCCAAAACACATCTACTGGTAGTCGAGCTTCTCTTCCAAACATCAGGCGGTAGGGGGAGAATCCAGTGGCATCACTTTTGGTGAAGTTATAAGCATGTACCAGGGTGCTAATTTGTTGGCTCCATCTAGGCTTGTCCTTTGGGTGCAGGGTGCCTAGCATATCTAGTAAAGTGCGGTTGAAACGTTCAGGCTGTGGGTCCCCTGGGGGTGGTAAGGAGTGGTTCTGGACTTCGCACTCCCCACAGAAAAGCATCTCTTTGATCAGGCGACTCTCAAAGTCTCTCCTTGATCAGAATGGATTCTTTGTGGAGCCCCATAGTGAACAAAAAGTTTTCTACAAGTACTTTGGCCACAGTGGATGCTTTCTGGTCTTTGGTGGGGAAAGCTTGGGCATATCTCGTGAAATGGTCAGTGACCACCAGCACATTACTGATATTTCTTTGATCTGACTCAAACTCAGAAAATCAATACAGACCAGCTCCATGGGTGCACTGGTGGTGATGTTAACAGGGGGCAGCCCTCTGGGGCAAAGCTTTCCTCTGTAAGCAGCGACTACAAGTTCGAATGTGTTGCTCACATCAGCCCCATCTTAGGCCAATAGAATCTGGATCTCACCAAGTCAAGTGTTCTGTCTATACCAAGGTGCCCCATGTGGTTGTGCAAGGACCTCAGTACTGAGTCTCGAAAGGCAGTGGGCAGCACTAGTTGTTGTTTGTCTACTTGTCCCCTCTGTCTACTGTTTCTCTGTATAACAGTTTATTGATCAGTTTCAACTTAGGACCTTCTTTGTATAACAGTGCAGTTCTCAAATCAGTGGGCGTAATTTGGACACATCTTTTCCTGCATAGAGGGCTTCTAAAGCTGCTTTGATCATGGGATCGCGGGATTGAGCCCTTGAATACTGTCATTGTCCAGCTGAGGCAGTGCACCAATGTCTATTGCAGAAAAGTGGCAATAAGCAGCAGGTATGCAATTCTCAGAGCTCCCAAGCAATCCACCATGCAGTCCACTGCGTCCGTGGACATTTGTTCCTCCCTGTCAAACTTCCGGCAGAGTGCCCGAATGTCAGGTTCTGCCAATCGGACCCAATCATTCTGGGGAACAGGCCTCGGGAGAGAGCATCAGCATCTATGTGGTTCAGACCTGCTCGGTATTCGAGAGCATAGTCATATGTAGATAATGCAGAAAGCCACCTATGGCCAGTGGCATCCAACTTAGCTGAGGTCTGCACATAGGTCAAGGATTATTGTCAGTTTTACTAGTATTTTAGCCCCATACAAGTACTCATGGAATTGGTCAACAATAGCCACTTCAAAGCTAGGAACTCTAACTTATGTACAGGATAGTTCTTTTCGGATGGGGTCAGGCTTCTACTGGCAAAGGCCACTGGTCTCAGGCCATTCTCGTGCTCTTGGTACAACACAGCCCCCAACCCTTGCAAGCTAGCATCAGTGTGCAGGGCGTAAGGTTTTCTTGGATCGGCATAGGCCAGCACTGGAGCATGGGTAAGTTGATATATGATCTCATGAAAAGCAGTCTCACAATCAGGAGTCCAGCGGGCCCCAAATACTTCACTCGGATGAAAATACACTCTTTCAGTCTTGAAGGACGCTGACTTTTGGTATTTTTTGTGGGTTGGGGGATACCCTTGAGTAAGGTTAAGTAAAGGGCGGATCACTCTTGAATAGTCCTTGATGAAGCGCCGATAATAACCACAGAATCCCAGGAATCTTTGCAGTTCTTTTAGATTTTTGGGCTGTGGCCAGGTGGTCAAGGCCTCAACTTTACTTGGGTCGGTCTCTATTCCTCGGTGGATACTATGTGTCCCACATACTTTACTGATGTTTGAAAGAATTGACACTTATCAATGGACAGTTTAAGGCCAAAGTCCTCCAGTCGGTCCAATACCTTAAATAATCTGCTCTCATGTTCCTCCAGTGAGCTGCCAAACACAATAACATCATCTAGGTATACCAGGCACTCTAGTAAGTTCATGTCCCCACTGCACGCTCCATCAATCGTTGAAAAGTGGCTGGGGCACCTGAAATCCCTTGAGGCATCCTCATGAATTCATAGAAATAGCCGGACAGATAAAGGCCGTCTTCTCCACGGTCCTCTGGGGCCATCGGGATCTGGTAGTACCCACTGCGGAGATCCAGCACAGAGAACCACTTGCTCCCGTTTAGGCAGTCCAAAGCATCCTGAATGCGGGGCATTGTGTACTGATCAGGGATAGTCCGCCGGTTTAGGTGCGATAATCCACACACATCCTTACTGTTCCATTCTTTTCCTCACTACCACAATGGGGAAGCATAAGGGCTTCTGGATTCTTGTATTACACCAGCAGCTAACATCTCTTGCAGATGCCGTCTCACATCATCTATGTCAGCAGGTGCCAGGCGTCGAGACCTCTCAGAAATGGTCTTTGATCATGCAGCGGATATTGTGCTCAGCTCCTTGCGCATCCTACATCCCATTCCTTTAAAGAAAACACCTGGTCTCTCTGGGCAAGCTTCTCACAGATCCTCACTTTCCATTCAGCTGGCAGCGGGAGTCGCGAAATCAAACAAGTCAAGCGTTACTCTGTCATTTCTTCCTTGAACTCTTGCTGCTGGGTAGCACTGCAGTGTCTGCACAATGCACATTAGCCAGGATGCAATCTCTGTTTACTCGAATGTCTCTTTCAGACACATTATGAACTTGGACCATTACCCTTCTGGCATAAGCATGGGCTCTAGCGGGCAAAATACAAGCTTGACCAGCAGTCCCTCTGGCAATTTTCCATCGCCTGGTGCATCCAACATTAATATTTTATTCTTAACATCCTTTCTGATACGGATCTCTCCTGTAAGGTACACTGGGCATTTGGCGCCAGGATCAGAGACTCAGGATCCTTCTTCCATACAATTCCGACGGTTCCTCTGGTTCTGTTTTTCAGCATCTCTCTGTGCCTCATAGGCCTTCTTAATTAAAGCTGGAACTCTTAAAGCTCTACTAGTCTTTGACCCCTGTTTTCATAACACAACTGTGCCAGCCTTCCGAACATATGAGCATTTGTTCCAATCAACAAAGGGACACCATCATACAGTCAGTGGGGACACACTAAGGCTAGGGTCTCTACTTGTTCGCCCACCCAGCCACGGAGGTGGGAAAGACAGCAAATTCGGATATACCCAGAATAGGGGTAAGCCTTCTCCATAACCCCATACATGCAGTCCTTCTAATGGTTGTAAGGTACATCTGACAAATGCTTCTGATACCAATCCTGGAACATAATTGTCACTTGGGAGCCACTGTCTAATACAGCTCTTGTAGACACTCCATTCACCTTTACAGTGGTCTCCAGGAGGGACCCACTATTCTGGACCAGTCTGGAGGCGGTAGTGGGGGCCTGGGCAACTGACCTTGCCACAAAAGGGCGTGAATTAGCATTTTGGTGCCTCACTGGGATCATGTCGTGCACCTCTTAACCACTGATTTCTTCTCCGAAGCTCTCCTTGTAGCCTATATGCAACTTTGTCAGTGTCTTTTGGGGACTGGCATTCCCTTTTCATGTGCCCATCTTTCCCACAATTATAGCAAACATACTTTCTGGAGTTTGAGCTGGCGGGCGCCACACTGGGAGCCAGGCGGGGTATTACTAACTGGAAACCTGGGTGCCATCTCTGTCTCGGGTGATAAGCATTTGGAGACATCTCGTCAGTTTCTCCACTTCCATGGTCAAGGAATTGAGTTTGGAGCTGTTATCAGCAGGAGATACATGGGTGGGTACCCCCACCCCATAGCAGATCAGTCGGATATAGGTCAGGGCCTGTACTTGCAGGCGTGGCCTTCATAAAGGACTGTTTTGAATTCCTGGATCTCTCTCAACAGTTCACCCCATTGTGGCATATCTTTTTCCTTGTCAGAGCACTCATTGACTGTCAACCTCTGCCCTGAACTTCACTTGATGGGTCACCCTCAGTCACTCGGTCGTAGCCACAGCTGTTGGTGCAGGTACCTCCGAGTCGCCTTTCTCAACTCCTCAATTTCTCCTCATTAACTCATCACAGGAGGGTGGGGATTCCAGTCGATCTGCCAGGCGTAACTGAAGCAACAGCAGTTCTGAGAAGGGGCAGACTTAAGGATTCTGTCCAGTCTGGTTCGGTCCAGTTCAATCGCTGGCAACTACCCTTTCTGAGGCATTCTTGCAACAATTTTTCCAGCGAGACATACACAGACAACAACTCCCTTGGTACTGTTGTGCATTTCTTACTCTCCACCATAGGTCCTCATCAGAATCTGGGCTCCCATACACATTCTCCAAGGCCTCAAGATAGGCCTGTGCAGTCGCTTCAGGGTTACTGGCCCGTTTAGCATGGATGGTAGCCAGGGCAGGACCTCGGAGGCTGTCACTAACCCTCTTTCGCTTTTCGGCTTCCGAGCATTGCCATTCTAGCACTTGGGGGCAACATAGTCTATCAGGTCTCCCAGTCATCCTCCTTGGGGGTGGGGAGGTGCCAGAAGATCCTCAACCTTGGTAGAGTCGTGACTAATGGCAGGTGCAGAAATAGGAGTCTGCATTGGTTCAGCCACCATTACGGGCACTGGAGCAGGAGAGGGTGTTGGGAGGAACACCCCAGGTGGCAAGAATAGTTTCTTCAAGTCCTCCACAGTTTTCCCTCTCCCAGCAACCATTCAGCAAATTTCTCCTCAAAGTTTCAGATAGTGGTGGGGCTGATTCCCCAGGTCTTTACTGTCCTTAGTTATCACTCTCCAAGCAGTGAGGGCTCCTCTGGGGTAAATGGTCTGTGACACTTTGGAGCTATCTATGGGATCCTTAAACTCTACTAGGGCCAGGAAAGTGTGGGTGAGCAGATTAGCATGCCGACCCACCACCACAGGGTTTTGTAAACCTTCCACCTTGAAAGTACTCCTGCACAGTGTCCGTATTGATACCCAGGGGATGTCCAGGATAAGCATAGCATTTTGGTCGATCTCCTCCCAGTACACCCTCCACCAGCGGTGCACAGCCACTTCTGTCGGGTGCCATTTTTTCTTAACAGTGGTTCGTAAATATGGCCACTAGAGGACACACAATCCCAGCGGTGAGCCTCAAGATGTAACCCTAGATGGCGCTATCCCAGGGGCTACTACCCTGCCTGATTTGCCACTAACAGGTTGAGGGGCCTGGATCCAATGGCGGGTGCCTCCACCCAGAGGTCAGGGTTTGCAATAGTTAAACTAACTTGGTCACAGCCCTCTGGGACACTGCAACCCCTTTCTTCCCACTAGTGGCCCACACAATATATCAGAATTACCTTCACAGTATACACTTACCCCAGGTCTGGTTCGGCACTGGGACCTCCTGTGAAATGAGATACAGTGCAACAATCACAGTACAGTACTTTAACATAGACAAATACCTCAGGCAGTATAACTTTGCTGAAACAAGCAGCTCTGATTTATTTAGGGGATATAACAAGGACAGGAAATCAGGTTAATTAGTTATCACTCTAATAATCTACCTATGGCTCTGTGCACAGGCCTATCCCTATCAGTTACTGTCCCTGGGTACCCAAGCCCTAGTGGCTAGTCAAACCGTGGCAGCTGGTAGGGCCCTTTCACAGAGAAAAGGAGAATTAAACAGTCAGCAGTACAGTAATTCCATTTGGATTTAATGTGGCAATTCAACAGGGAGCGACCCTGAATTAGTACTCACGACCTCCAAATAAGATAGGGTCCTTCAATGTCAGCAGGGCTCACTTGAGGTACACAAACCTCTTACACATCCATATAAAAGAAAGCACTATATCAGGCAGGCTGCATCTGTATCCCGATCGCAATTACTGCACAATACCGGGAGAACACACAGCAGATTCAGTTCCTGACAGACCGAGTGCAATTTTCAGCAATTCCTCCAGTCTTCTACAGGGTGAGCCTGGTTTCTACTCTTCAGAGATCCTTTGATTCTTTTCACAGGACAGTTCAGTCCTAACAAGCTGTACACAAGCTGCACCGGAACTCTGGGCCTTACACACTTTTTTGACTAAAACTGCACACTGAAAAAGCACAGGCTCCTTCCTTCTTCACTGCCAAAGCTCAACTGAAACTCCAACCGACAAAAACCGGCACTTCCTTTGAGTTCCTCCCAGTTCTTGACTGGATTGGCTGTCACTCACAATAGACTGCTGCTGTTGGTCCAAAAAGGCACTGAAGTCTAAACTACATCTCCCAGAGTCACTGCCCATACAATCCTCTTGTGGCTGGCTCAGATTATGAGTCCAAGTTCTGATTCGTCCAAGGCACCATTTTAGAGCTAGCTTACCCCACACTGATTGGTCCAGTTCAGCAGTTCAAAACTAGAATGGGGATCTAGCAGACACAGTTCTGACTACAAAGAAAGCAGGTTAGACAAACTGTAATTTCATTATTACTCTAAATAATTTCTGGCAAACAGTTACATCTTTCAGATAGGTTCCTTTGCACTCCTAGTGACTGCAAAAATGAAGTGATTGGCAGCAGCTTGGTGGTACTCAATCAAAGAAACACACAGTCCCCATACAAACTAATTATGTCTGCAAGCAGACAGCTCTTAAAGAGACAGTACCAGAGGTTCTAAAAACACTCACTGATAAATGGCTTAAATGCCAAACACCATTCAGGCTTGGAGCATTCAAGCAAGCTCCTGGAAGTCTTTTGGGAACCCCCATTTGCAGGGGGGTTACACATTCGCTGTCCCATAAATAAGAGACACACACTCCTTGCCCAGACATATGGCACCCAGCTGAGGAGGTGCGAGAAGGGCTGTGCTAGTTGCAGTATGCACCTGCGGCACCACCGATAAGGATACGGTGAGTGGGGCACAACAGCCCTATGCCATGGGAGAGTGCCACTGGATGTCAGGGAGGGGTTGTTTTTACTTCCAGGCTAGTGACCAGGAGAAGAAACCACTACCACCCTGGAATGTGTTTATACTTACAGGTCTGGGGATCTGACGGAGGGATGGGACCACTAGCTCCAGGGAAGATATTAATAATTACTTGGGCTGAGGATCAGGAGGAGGGAGGAAGGGGATGACTAGCACCAGGGATGACATTTATATTTACGGGGCTAAGATCAGGGGGAAGGAGGCAACCACTAGCACCAGGGATTTTATGAATGAATACAGGGCTGAGATCTGGGGAGGGAAGGGACCACTAGCATGGGGATTTTAGTTATGATTATGGGGCTGGGGATCGGTGGGAGGGGATCACTAGCACCAGTGGTGATATTTGTATTTATAGGGCTGGGGATTGGGGGGAGACATGGGATTGCTAGCACCAGGGATTTTAGTTATAATTATGGTGTTGGGATCAGAGAGAGGATACCACTGGCATCGGGGATAGCTATGGCTATCTTGGGCAGGTGGACGATGCCATGCAACCTGCCTCCGATAACCATGCAAATGGGACCATAAAGGGAATGCAAATGACCCCTTAGTGCCTTGCATGCACAATGGGCTCATTTGCAAGGGTACCTCTGAACACTGCAAATAGCACCCTGGTACTATCAACTCTCGAGACCAACTTCAGGATCCATGTCGGGTTGGCACTCACTGACTTAGCACTGCTCCAACTTGGCCCTGTATTCAGTCAGGTAGCACCCAACTGAATACAGAATCATGGGACCCCTAGGCATTTGCAAAGTACAGAACAAATATTTGCACTACGCTTTGCATATTTCTGAATATCAGGCCTCTAGCCTCATCCAGGGAATTGGGGTCATACTCCCTTTGAAGAAACCTGTCTCAAAAAGCGCTGATGTTGCTTAAACTTTGGCCTGGAAAATTCTAGACTGGAATACGTACTGGGCAATGTGCTGTACTCTGCCACAACAGGGATTTTCCAAGAATAGGCTGCAGTTGCTTGATCTTTGACCTGCAAAATTTGGGGACATGGGGATGGTAGACGGGGAGCACTGGTATAGGGTCTAAGAGGGCTCTTGGGGTGTGGGTAAGTAACAAGAAGGACCATAATTGCCCTAGAACGACAAAGCAACTCACAAGGCTATGAGGACGTTAGTCAGGTATAGGGGCTTAAAGCAATGCTACAGCAAGGTTAAGGTCTGTAAACTGTAAAGGGCTAACTGCAGAGTGTTGGCTATAAGCTGCAAGAGATTATTGGGAGTTTAAATGAAATAACAGATGTTTAAGCGTTCACAGCAAGGTTAAAGCTGGTAAGTTGTAAGAGACAAATGGAGGTTTATTGAAAATTGGGACTTATTGAAAATTGATGTTTATCTATCACATGGTTGAAGGTCACATGCAATAGCTGTTTGAAGTTTTTACAGAGTTCACAAGGCTTACAACCCCTGGAGATGGCCGGATTGTCATAGGAAACTAATTTACCAGGGAACTGGTCATAGATCCATTCTGGTTGGCTAGGCAGACCTTAAGGTGTTAACTAGGGAGCTGAGCAGAAACATACTAGGGGAACATGGCATATTTTGGGCACAGGAGACAAGAGTGGGAGCAGGACAGAAGGAGATAAGTGGTAGGTGGTGGAATGGTCAGTGGAGGGGGGACCACATCAGTGCAAAATAAGGGGGAGGGGTACAGGGAAGAAGAGGAAACAGTGGGAAAGACTGTGGGGTGTAATAACTGTGGTGCAGGGATGTTCATGAGTATTATGTGGCGGTTCGGGGACTGCCCAGTTTGTCAGAGGCTAAGGGGTTGGAAACCGAGTTGGCATGGCTAAGAATGGAAGTATACTGGGCAAGGAGGGATATGGAGAAGAAAAGCACTAGAAGTTCTCAAGCGGAGGGCAGGAGGTATAAGGACAGAAGGATGAAGGGAAACAGAAAACAGGTCACCTAGGGGGAAAGAGGGTACCAGGATAGAGGGTGGGGTGCAACTGAAAGGGGGTATAGATGCACATCAGGCTCAGATAGGTACTGATCTTCAAGGAGATGATGGAACAAGAGGAGGAAGCAATAGGGAACAGGGAGTGTGAATGTGGTGGGAGGACCATGGCCGGAGGGGGCTTTGATAGGAGAGTACAAGAGGAGGGCAACAAAGGAAGAACTCTGGAGCTAAGTAAGAAAAATGTGAGGAGACCAAGGGTAACAGGAAAGGGTTGAATACTGGACAAGGCCAAGGAAGAAGGGAGGGTCCAGCTAGGTATGGAGGGATTACAGGGTAACCAAGGGGGAGAGAAACCCAGCAAACAGAGAAGGGAGGAGGATACCTATGCTGCAGGGGGAGAGAGGGAGTCTCATGATGGGGTGAGACAAGCAGAGAGGCTGGGGGCAGGTGGATCGGGGAGGGAAAAGTGAGTGGGGTAAGCATAAGAGAAGGCATTGGGGAGACACTGTGGTTGGGGTGGAATCAGATCAGAAGGGATGCATAAAGAGGAAGGTAGGCAAGCAGTAGGTGAAGGAAAGGATAAGGAGGCTTAGGGGCATGTGGTAGGGACAAGGGGCTGGGGGAAGGATGAAGGATCAGGGTAGGAGTCTGGGGGACTGATACAATGGGGTGAGAAGATAACACAAGGGCAACTAGGGGAAGAAGAGTGCTGATACAGGTAAACAAGAACATGGAAGGGGTCAAGATGCTACTAGCTGGTGACTCAATCTTAAAGGAGGTCAAGTGGGGTAGCAGGAAAAGATGGGTATGGGTTGAATACTTGCCTGGGATGACTTTATTGGAAGGTTGTGCACCATATCCCCTCTTGGGGTGGGGACCAGGACAGGAACTCACGTCCTGTGTTCCATCTGGGGACTAACGACCTAGCAGGTAATAGCCTCATGGAGGTGCAAGCAAGATTTAGGGCCCCTAGCTAGATTCTGCGGAAGGTTGAAATTCAGATCTCTAACCTTCTCTCAGGTTTTGCAAGTACAGAGAGCTAGTACTAAGAGGAAGCAAAGGATATGGGAGCTCAACAACTGGCTAGCAGAATGGTGTGTGCAGATGGGATAAGGGATGATAGGGGACTGGGGCAACTTGGGAGGATGAAGCCTCTTTTCTGCAAGCAGGTTACACCTCAACAGAGAGGGGGAAGCTGTTCTGGTGTGTCGGCTGGGCGAGTTTTTTGGAAAAGAATTTGTTAAGCTTAAACTAAGTGGGGGGGGCTAGACACAAATGCACACCATACCAAGAAGAGTCATGGGACACTAGGTCCCCCCCCCCGGGGAAAGATAAATACACAAGGTGCATCCATACAGGGGGGGAACAAGGGAGGGGGTAAGTTGGTGGAAGGGGCTGGCAGTGAACGTGAGGAGCTTGGCATATAAGATGGAGGCACTGATGGCCATCATTGAGCATGACAAGTTAGACATCATATCAGATACTGACACTTGCTGCACAGATCACCACACATCAAAGACAGCTATACCGGATTTCAGGCTGTTTTGGAGAGACAGGAAGGGGGGTGTTGCCATTTATGTCGAAGAGGGCATACAGGCATTGGAAGGATAGGAGGGCAATGGGGATATGGCACTTCTATGGGTGAAGCTATGCAGACGAGTAGGGGAATACCTGAGACTGGAAGTTGTTTATAGACTACCAGCGCAGGGAGAAGATCAAGACAGGGCAATGCTGTAGGATATTGACAGAATGGCTATCAAGGGGGATATACTACTGGTAGGTGACCTCAGCTTATCAGATGTGGACTGGACCATCCCCTAGGCAGCTTTAGTAAGAAGTAGGGAGATAGTGGATGGGCTAAGTGGGGTGTTCCTGAAACAACTGGCTGTGGAGGCTACCGGGGAGGCAACCTGCTAGATGTGGTATTGACGAATGGGGATAATGTGGAGGAGGTGGTGGTAGGTGAAAAACTAGGGACAAGTTACCACAGGACTGCTGGGTTCAAGGTGAGGGCAGGGAGGATGGGGGCCTGAACCAGCACAATGGTGCTGGACTGCCGGCCCAGTGGCACTAAGGGTTGAGGTGCTGGATGCCACCCCTTGCACAATGCCGGCAACCTGGGTTCAGGAATGGGCCCAGGACATCGGGGTCAGCAGGGGTGAGAGAGAGGAACAAGCATCCGGAGGACAGCTCTCCTCTCTTGGGGAGGGATCCAGGGTCAGCCTGGCACAGCAGTGGCCCCCGGTGGAGACCAGAGGCACTGCAATGCCTAGTGCTGGCAAGTAGGGGGAAGATGTCAGGTGGCTGACTTCTGGATGTGGGTGGGAGCATCCACATCATGGGCAGGGTGGCATTGCACATCCTACATCTCAGGACTAAAGCAGAAATACCCCAGCATGCCAAGGAGGCAATGAGGGCCTCAGGGACCTCCCTCACATCCCCAACACCAGACACCCACACTCATGACCCACGGCTGACCTCCGGAGAGAGATGGACCATCTAATTCCAGAAAAATGCCACAAAGGTAGGAGTGGCAGGCCCTGCCCTGGAGGGGTGATCCAGGATACTGGGAAGTCTCTCAAAGGAGGGGGAAGTCGGTGCTGGTGTGTCATGGTGGGCAGTAGAAGGGGCCGAGAGTCAAGGGGGTACCTCCGAGAGATGCCTCGGTGGGTCAGTGTAGAAAAAAAATGGTGCTGGACTTTAGGTGGGCGGATTTCAACAAATTAAAAAGGCTGGTGGGGGAGACGTTGAAAGGATTGGGTGATGTAAGTGATGCTAATGAACTATGGATAGCTATCAGGGACCAGATCTGGGAGGCCACACAGGCATCCATCAAAAGTGTCAGGAAAGGGTCTAGAAGAAGGAAACCACTTTGGTTCAGTAGGGATGTAGCAAGGGCAGTAGGGGAGAGGCAGAGGGTGTTTAGGAGGTACAAGAGTATTCAGGGGAGGGGGACAGGGAGGTTTACAGGTAGGTGAGACGGCTAGCAGGTAAAATCATTAGAAGGGCTAAGGCAGATATGGCAGAAAGAATAGCAAAGCAGGCCAGGGAGGAACGAAGACGTTTTTTTAGATATGTGGAGGAGAGGAGGAGGAAGGCTGGACATTGGATTGAAAGGCTGAGGGGAGATGGTGAGGAGCACTTGGAGGGGGACAGGGAGAAGACAGAAGACCTGAACAGGTACTTCTGCTCTGTATTTATGGAGGACTAGCCACGGTGAAGGTGGACAAGGCCATGGGGCTGAATGATCTGCATCCAAAGGTAATTTGAGAACTAAGAGAGGAGTTGGCTGCCCCATTAGCGAAGCTGTTCAACCTGTCCCTGGACACCGGTAGGGTGCCAGAGGACTGGAAAAAGATGACAGTGGTTCCAGTCCACAAGGGGGGAAGCAGGGAGATGAGGGAAAACTACCGCCCAGTCAGCCTAACTGCAGTGGTGGGGAAGGTCATGGAGGCACTCATTGGTGAAAGGGTAATGAAGTACCTGGAGGTAAATGGTCTACTGGATGACAGAGAGCATAGGTTCACTAGGGGCAAGTCATGCCAGTCCAATTTGATCAAAGATTTTGACTAGGTGATGCAGGTAGTGGACCTGGGGGGTGTGGTGGACGTGGCCTATCTGGATTTCAGTAAGGCCTTTGACACCATACCCCATAGGAGACTGGTCAACAGACTGTATAGCATAAAGGTGGGGGACAAAATGACAATATGGGTGAGAGAACTGGTTGGCAGATAAGAGTCAGAGGGTGGTAGTGTTGGGGTGCACTCAGGGATTGGGCAGGTGAGGAGTGGAGTTCCTCAGAGATCAGTGCTGGGCCTCCTCGTGTTCAATATCTATGTTCACGACATTGCAGAAGGCCTGAAAGGGAGGGTGGCCCTCTTTGCAGATGACATGAAAATCTGTAATTGAGTTCACTCCCCTGGGGGGTGGGGGGAGACATGAGAAGGGACGGGAGAGTTCTGAAGGAATGGGTGGAGACCTGGCAGCTAAAATTCAACATCAAGAAGTGTGCTGTGATGCAACTGGGACACAGGAATCGAAGTGGAGAATACATGCTGGGAGGGGAGAGTCAGGGTAGGGAAGCAATCCTCAAATATGGTGGGGAGGACATATGGGATGCTGGCAAGCACCGGTAGAGGGATCACCAGAAAGCACATGGAGGTCCTGGTACCCCTTTATCAAGCCCTGGTGAGGCCACACCTTGAGTACGGGGTTCAGTTTTGAAGGCCTTACCTGCATAAGGATACAGACTTAATCAAAAGGGTTCACCGAAGGGCGACCAAGATGGTGCAGGGGATAAAGGGCAAGTCATATGAAAAGAGATGCAGGGAGTTGGGGTTGTACACACTGGAGTCCAGGAGGGAGAGGGGTGACATAATCAAGACATTTAAATGCATCAAATGGATGAACAAGGGAGGCATAGGGAAGTTAGTGCAGAGGAAGTAATCAAACATAACAAGGGAGCATGGACTGAGACTCCGGGGGGGCCCTTTAGGAGCAATGTGAGAGATTAGTTTTTCACAGAGAGGGTGGTGGAGAACTGGAATGGCCTTTTGGAGCAAGTGGTGATCTCAGAGACTGTAGAGGGATTCAAGACCACATGGGGCTAAGGGGAATGGGGGGAGCCTTAAGTTGTGGTAGGTTGGATTGGGGGGTAAGGAGCAGACTGAATGGTCATGAGATCCTTTTGTACCATCACCTTCTATGATTCTACTGTAGGTCTTCAGGCTGTCTGGCAAATGTTGCATCATCAGAACAACTGCAATGAAGTCACAAAAAATGGAAATTACGTACCTACCATAATTCTTGATCTTCTCTTGTATCTTCACCATTCATTACTACTTGGGTTAGTGCAGTGCGCACACCAGCTGGAGGAGTTTTTTTTTGTTTTTGGTCGACTCGATGGTGCGTGACGCAGTAGCATGCATCTAATGCATGCGGGCGGCCGTTAGGTGCCAAGATTCATCCTCTATCTTAGTTCTGGTAGCTGGAGAGGCGAAAATAAAGGGTAAGAAAAAAGGAAAGTGAGGCAAGAGAGCCGAGGGACAGAAAAAGGAAAGGATATAAACTGGAAAAGGTATAAGCCAGTAGAAAATAGACAGAGGAGAGAGAATTCCTACCCTAAGGGACCACAGGGCCTCCTTTCCAGGGTGGCTCTAGGGGAGGAACAGAGAGAGGGAAAGAGAAAGCAGAAGAAGAAGAAAAAGAGGCATGTTGAGAGGGAGAACAGTGCCCATCGAGCATTGGTTGAGAGGCTTATAGGCTCAAGACTAACAAGGGAGCAAGAATTCCAGTTGCTAGGACTGAGGGGAGGTTCAACTGAACCACTTGAACAGATTCGAATGAGGGCAACATTTCTGAACTCTCAACATGCCAAGTCCCTACATCCTAGCTGAGGGCTCCTAGACTGCCCGGGCAGAACCTGTTCCGGAAAGAGCGCCCACCCAGGAAGGGGACTAAGTCCCTTAGCACCTTGTTAAGTGCTAACACCACAATGTATGGGAAAGATTATGCCTTTCCGAAGGCAGCTTTGTATGAAAGATAGAATGGAACTCAACCAGACTCCCTAAGACAAGGCAAAGCAGATGCTCAAGGCTGACAAGTTCAAGCAGCAGCTAGAATGAGCTCAAAGATAATACCTGCCAGGGGGATTCTAAATTTTGCTGAGGCTGAGTCAGAGCACAGTATCTTAAGCTGTGAAACTGCATAACCTGAAGAAGATATTTAGAAGTCGCACCCTAAGGGCGATCAGAAAGAGTTCCCTCAGAATAAGAGAAAAGTACAACCGTGCTCGTTCCTCTTTACCTTGAGGAAAAAAGGAACCATTCATTAAGAATGGAAAAACAGAAGTTTTTTTTTTTTTTTGGCATAAAGGCCAAAGGAAGGAAGAGGAACGAGACGGGAGGGGGAGACACCACAGAAGGAGGCCACTGAGGGGAAGGTGGGTGGGTACCAGTAATGAATGGTGAAGATACAGGAGAAGATCAAGAATTACGGTAGGTATGTAATTTTCATATCTTCCCTTGTCAATCTTCACCATTCATTACTGCTTGGGTGAGTATTCAAGCCCCTTAAAAGGGGTAGAACCCTGAGGAACAAAACCCCAGCCTCCTGCTGGTGAGAAACAGAAGGGAAGACCCTGGGCTAATCTTAGAGAAAGCCTATGGGGACAAAAGCTAGGAGGTGCCCCGAGGGCAGGAGACAGAGAGGAAGCCTGCAGTAATCTCCTAGCTCTGGAGGAAAGAGACGGGCCCCCTGGAAAGCGGAGCGAATCACCCTATGCCAGGCCAGGGGTGACAACCTTGATAGACGAAGCCATGCCGTCAGTCTAATGCAGATCGTTGTCCCAGCAAGCCTAGAAGCCACCTCATTGGCGTCATAAGATGCCCTTGCTTGGTGTCTTGCCAGCTCCAGGCCTATAGCAGAGAGGGCAATAGCTTGTCTGGTTTGCTCCTTATCACGCATTGCTGCTAAGATCTGAGAGAGCATCAACCACAAATGCCTACTGTAGGCAGCGTGATGAGCCTAATGAGCCGTAATGCAAGCCATCGCACAAGAGAAGAACGCCTCTTCCACTGGTGGTGGCAAAGTTCGAATCCGGTGGACGTTCGTCGCGCCAGGTGGCGGTGCCCGGAGGAGTCTCTAAGGTACAGCAAACCCAGGCGAAAGTGGGGAGAGTACCCAGGGATTTGGAGGGGCACAATACCTTCTTCGACAATCTGCCGGGCTGGAGAAGGGTGGCTGGCGACTGCCAGGAGCGGATAGATGCCTCCTGGAGGATAGGCCAGGAAGGTACCACAGGTGCTGGGCATTGAATTCACCAAAGGAATTCACGCGTCTCCCATTCGGTATTGTCTCACCTAACATAGGAGATTCGAAGATCCCTCACCATCCTCGAAAGGAATCGCTGATATTCAGTGAAATCAGTATCGGAGGAGATATGAGCAGAGGGTTCCTCTCCCTCAGAGGAGGGAGATGAGGATGATGGAGAGCTCGAGTGTCCAGAGGATTCTTGTGGCAGTGGGGATAGGTGAAAGACCCGCTCATTCATACACCTGACATATGAGGGGAAGGCCGCCACAGAACCTCTGAACTGCTCCCAGGATAAGGGGTCCGTAGGACCGACATGGCCTGGAAGAGTGGGAGATGGCTGCAGAGGAATGGATGATGGGCATCTACGAAGAGGCAACTGTCCTCTGCTAGGGCTCTGAAATCCGGAGAACGGAGCCCAAGCTGGCAGGATCCCGGACAACAGACCAGGTCGCAAAACGGAACCCTAGGGATGCAAAGCCTGGAAGAGCCCAGAAGGGGATCCTCCCCTGTGACGAACCTGGGACTGCAAGGATCCAGAAGGGCAGCCACTATGCATACCAGAGGACCCAGGGGTCCAAGAGGAAAAGCGGGACCCAGCGCTCTGGCTCCTAGCCACCCCCCGAGGGGTGGCCGACAGAGACCGAGATGCCTGCACCCTGCCCCTCGACCCCTCGGACTCCGAAAGTGCCCTCCTCCTCGACCCAAGCATTCTCCTACCCCAAGTGGCTGCAGCAGCACCAGGGAGGGTAGCTGCCACGAGTCCCCCAGGAGGGTGAGCCCCTCCCTCCGCCCCCACTCCATCACCCCCCAGGGACCCAAGACCACCACTAGCCTGGGGGCCCTCAGGGGAGGACAGCAGTGGGGACAGTGGAAGAGGCCTGCTGGACTGCCTAGCATCAAGTGCCACCGGGGATCCTGACTCCGAAGAGTCAGGTTGCCAGGACGGGTCCACATCTGAGTCATCAACCTCCAAAGAGGAAGAGACCAGCTGGACCACAATACTAGCAACCCCAGGGGTTCCCGTGAAACAACCCATGAATGGCGCCGGGTGCCAGAGGCGGCCAGATGACCTCCCACCCACCACGCCTCCTAAGCCTGGTCCCGGCTCCCCACCAGCGCCAACTAGGCCCACGGCGCCACCCTCAGTGCTGGAACCCAACCCGGCACTGCCAGAAGAACGAACAACGGGATCCGAAATGGTGCTGGAGGGCGGCGTCGAGGGTCCACCAGTGCTGGGCCCACCAGGCATGGGCCTCGACACTGGGGGAGCCTGCACCTCTGAGGAGGTGACTGCTGAGGCGGTGTCTCCGCCGCAGCCCCGGAAGGAACCACGACGTTCCTCCGACACCACAAAAGAGCTTCCTCTTTGGCAAGAGAAGAGGAGGAAGCCTCCTCCTCTACGGACCGTATAAGCCCGAGAGGGTACCCAGAGGAAGGGCCTAGAGACCTTACCTGGGAGTCCTGGGCGGCACGCCATCCCCCGAAGGTCAGCGGGGCCTTGCCGATCTTGAACGCGCGGACTTTGAGGACACGACAGTCCACGGAGAAACAGGCGTCGCATGCGTCCATATCGTGTTTGAGTCCCAGGCAACGGAGACAGACATCATGCCGATCCGTGACGGAGAATTGACGGCCACAGGAGCACCGATGCATAGGGGCATGGCCCGCCTTCGATTTACGTTTTGGCCCTGAACCTGACATGATGCGAACTAAATAAGGACAAAAACAGTAACAAAGCACTTGGCGCCGTTGACAGAAATAAAAGAAACGGTCTTACCGGGAGACAGCGTCGAGTGAATACAACTGGAGAAAACGAGGAGTCTTGTGACGCAAAAACGCTTCAACTACCGCGCATCAGGTGCAGCCTCGACGGCGGGAGAAACAGTACTGAGATAGAGGAAGAGTCTGCAGCACTAACGGCCGCCCTAAGCGCACATGACACAGTGCGTCGCTGGGGCAAGCGCGCCGTCGAGCCGACTCAAAAAAAAAAAACTCCCGTAGCGGGTGCACGCCTCCAACACTAACCCAAGCAGTAATGAATGGTGAAGATTGACAAGGGAAGATCTGTCCCTTATGAATGCCTCTTTTTAGGTGGCCAGGGTGGGCACTGTCAAAATGAAGTAAAGAGTTCTCAGAAGTAGGCTTATGAAATATTTCCATTGTAATGTTACCTTCTGAGTCTACTTGGAGTGTGAGATTCAGGAAAGAGATGGTATTAGGGATTACATTACAGGTGAATCGCAAATTCCATTCATTGTTGTTAGCAATCTGCTGAAATCTGCACGAACACCGAGCTTATTCTATATGCAGACGGTGCTGCTCTCTTCTGTAAGGACAAAGATCCCTCCACTCTCCTAAAGAAGCTTCAGGTTCACTTTAAGCAGCTTCACTCCTGGTTCACCTCCAAAGATTTCACCCTCAACTCCACAAAAACAAAGGTTTTGGTTTTCTCCAGCCCTCGAAGACCACTTGATTTTGACTTCCCCTTGCATGACAACCTCGGTAACCCTATAGACAGAGTTAACAAATTTAGATACCTCAGCCTACTCCTCGACTCCCACTTCAACTCCGATACAATTACCAGTCTCACCATCAAAAAAGCTCACCAAAGGCTTGGCATGCTCCACACGATGAAGCAGCTCCTTAACAAAGAATCCAAGTCCCTCCTTGTTACCAGTTTCCTTCTCCCTTTGTTTGACCATGGTGCCCTTGTCTATTTCCCCTACCTCTCCTCAAAGAATGTCACTAGGCTGCATAGCTCCAACCACAGTGTGATCCACTTTGCCTCTGGCCTTCCCAAACTTACACACCATTGTAACCTCTACAGAATCTCCAGCTGGTCCTCCCTTGAAAACTGGCAAACTGCAAAATTGCCACCTTCTACAAACTCTCCTGTGATCTCCTCCCTGACTACATCTGCTCCCTCTTCCAAACACCACCTCACCCCGTGACCACAAGATGTTCCTCCTCCCTCTCCTTTACTGTCCCCCTCTGCTGTACCACCCATGGCCAAAAACTCTCCCCTACCCGGGCCCCAAACTCTTTAACTCTCTCCCCCCTGAACTCAGACTCTGTCCCTCCACCTCCTCCTTCAAACACAACATAAGGATGCACTTTTCCCTCTCCTCCTCCTGCAGCTGTTCTCTGGCCTGATTTTATTTCCTCCTTTTCACCTCCATATCCCTCACACTACTTCTTCTGTTCACACTCTTTTCCTCTGCTCGAGCTTCTTGACATACTAAACCTACAAAAAGACATAGCACTTGTCCTACTGAATTAGCACTTTCCCAGCCTAAATTCATAACTATGTCATAGAAGAAAAAGAAACTCACCATAGTAATGTTGTTTCTTCTAATTGAGTCGTTCTGTATTCTGACTATGTGCAGTTAGCCTCAACACTTGAACTGCCCCGAAGAGGAAAGGGTTAACTCTATGCCAAAGCATAGAATGTTGAGCTCGAACTTGGTTTTCAAACCTCTGTCCTTGGTACATTCCAGTGTAGCTGTCAGATTCTTACGAGCTCTAATACTAACCAACTAGCTCAATAAATTGCTTTTTAAAATGTTAAGCCATAGGCAACAATAACTTTGGTCCAAAAAGACTCAAGTCAAGAACCCAAGAAGAAAAGCTTATGTAGATGGTGATAACAAGTAGTTTTAATAATAATAATAATTTAAAATTCAACAATACCCAACCTAGCCAAGATGGTTTCAATAGGTACACCTCTGGGGTACAATACTGCATCTGGCAACTAATATCCAAAACAGGTTCTGAGAGGGGAGGCAGGGAAGGAGATCAGAATATAGCAAGACTCTATTAGGAGAAACAATATTACTATGGTGAGTCATTTTTTCTTCAAACAACATATCTTGCTGTATTCTAACTATATGCAGACTACCAAGCAGTACCACCCCCTTGAGGAGGGATTCACAGAACCTACTTTGGAAAAAAGGCTCTGCAGAACTGCTGTGACACACTTGGCATCACTTCTGACTTCAATATCCAAACAGTAATGCTTGGTAAATGTGTGTGAACAGTTTTCCAGGTGGCTGCTTTACAGATTTCCAACAGGAAAATATCCCTAGCTGCTGCCAAAAGGCAGCTGTACCCCTGATTGAGTGAGCCCTCAGGCCTTAGGGGGGCTCTTTGCCCAATTTCATGTAACAGAATTGAACACGAGGCAATCCACATGGTTATTGTTCTCTTCATGGCAGGCTTACCTTTTCCCACTTCTCCATCAGTGAGAAACAACTGAGAACAGCCATTTCTATGGGCCTTAGTATGGTCCACATAACAGCTGAATACCCTTTTTACATCCAGACTGTGCAGCCTTCGCTCAACTGAAGAAGAGTGATCAGTGAAAAACATAGGCAGAGATATGGACTGATTAAGATAAAAATCTGAAACCACTTTATGAACGAATTTTCTATTTGCCTGAGGACCACCTTATCCTTGAGAAAGGAAATAAAGTCAGGTTCTACAGACGGGGCCTGCAACTCACCAATTCTCCTGGCAAAAGTAATGGCCACCAGGAACAGTCTTCCAAGTCAAGTACTTTAGCTCAGCTGAAGACAAGGGTTCGAAGGGAGGCTGCATGAGCTGTGCAATACAGATATTCAGATCCCAAGCAGGAGTTGGGTCCCTTAAGGGAGGGTTAAGATGAACCAGACATTTGAAAAACTTACTGAACACAGCATTAGAAGCCAGGGAAGACCCCTTCCCTGCAGAAAGAAAAACAGAAACAGCTGCTAGGTGAACTTTAAGAGTGGCAGGCCTGAGGCCTAAGCTATTTAAATGGACTAAATAGTACAAGACTGTGGAAATGCCAGCAGAATCCAGCTGTATATTCCTCAGAGCACCAGATGCTGAATCTCTTCCACTTAGAGCTATACGTTTTTCTGGCAGAAGGTTTCCTAGAAACCCTCAAAATGTCCAAAACTCCTTGTGAGAGATGCAATCCTACATAATCTAACTCTTCAAGAGCCAGGCTTTAAGTCAGAGACTGGAGATCGGGGTACCAAATCCTACCCTAGCAGGAGGACAGGAGGTTGTGCCTCCTGGGAAGGCAGAGAGGAATCGTCACTGCCAAAGACAGCAACAGAGGATACCTGGCCCAATCTGGTGCCAATAATATCACTGTGCAGGGTTGAGACCTGATTTTTATCAGTACTCTGAATATTAGAGGAAAAGGAGCAAAGGCATATAGAAACCTGAGGAAAAGACCCCAGAACTGGAGGTCTGTAACAGAACAGAGGAAGCTGATGATTGTCTGGGGCTGCAAAAAGATCTATCTCTGGAGTGCCCTATCTCCTGAAAATGATCTGAAAAACTTCTTAATTCAAGGACCACTTGTGGTGACCCTGACAAATCCTGCTGAGGGCATCTGCTAGTACATTGTTCTTCCTTGGTAGATGCACTGTTACCAGAGAGGCCTGAAGGGAGTATGCCAACGACCATGCCTTCATAGCTTCCAGGCACAAGGCCATGGACCAAGTGCCCCCTTGCTTATTAATATACCATATGGTAGTGGTGTTGTTTGTCCTGACCTGCACCTTGAATGGATTCTGAGAATGCTTAAAGGGCTAGAAACACAGCCCTGAGTTCCAGGAGGTTGATGTGGAGAAGAGACTCCTGCTGAGATCAAGTGCCCTGCGCAGTGAGGTTCCCCAAATGAGCTCCCCACCCCAGAAGAGATGCATCTGTTGTGAGAACAGCTGAAGATGCCTGGTGGAGGAAGGGAACTCCCTGTCTAAGGTTGTCCTTGTCCAGCTACCACTGGAGAGCCTAGACAAGAAACTGAGTCACTGAACTCAATTTGGTAAGTGGGTCCCTTTTTTGAGACCAGAAGGACCTGAGGTGAAACTGGTTGTCCCTCATTTGGAATCTGGCTCCTTGCACTACTGAAGTGGAGGCTGTCATGTGGCCTAGAAGTTGAAGAAGGTGCCTGGCTGGCCGAGACACACAAGGTTTGAAAGAGGCTGCCAGATCTGTAAGAGTCTGCACCCTTGAGAGGGGAAGAAAGGCCTTTGCCTGAATAGTATCCAGCTCAACCCCTATGAAGGTGAGAAGCTGAACCGGTTCCAGTACTGACTTGGAAAGATTGAGGAGAAACCCTAGAGAACCCAGAAGCTGGGTAAGAGCCAGAGCTGACTTGACTTGGTCTGAGGACTGGTCTACAATGAGCCAGTCATCCTGATAGGGAAATATAGAAATGTCCTGCCTTCTGAGAAAGGCCACAACCACTGCTAGGCATTTTGTAAAGACTCTGGGAGCAGATGTCAGGCCAAAGGGCATTGCTCTGAACTGGTAATGACATGAAGGCAACTTGAACCTGGGGTACTTTTTGTGGGAGTATCTGATAGGGATGTGGAAATAGGCATTCTTGAGAGCCAGAGAGGCTAGCCAGTCTCCTGGTCTCAGAGAGGGAAGAATGATTTCCAGAGTCACCATCTTGAACTTTGGCTTTATGAGATGTTTGTTTAGGTATCTTAGGTCTAGGATGGGTCGCCACTCCCCAGTCCTTTTTGGGGTAAGGAAGCACCTTGAGTACAATCCTTTCCCTCTGCAATACAGGCACCTGCTCCACTGTTTTTAGGAGCAACAAGGAAGAAACCTCTGCCTCTAGAGCAGCTGTTTCCAGAGGTGTGGAAAGCTTGAAGAACTTTGCTCTTACTTTGAGGAATCTTTTGAAACTGAGAGCAAGTCCTTGGCTTACTACTTCCAGGACCCATTTGTCTGAAGTGATAGACCTCCACCCCTGGAAAAAGTAAGTCAGCCTGCCCCCCCACCAGAACAGAGGCGGTGACCCAGTCTGACACACATCAGGGTGTCTGCTTGGCAGGAGTCTTAGCTTGAGAGGTGGATGCAGCCCTGCTCATCTCCCTTCTACCTATCCCTCTGAAGAACCCCCTCTGCTGAGAAGCAGAAGAAGCCTGAGCCTGGTCAAAAGTCCTGTGAAAAGGCCTACTCCTGCCAGCCCTAGACTGCTACTTTTGAGGAGTAGCCTGCCTTTCCTTGGCCACTGCACTCCAGTATGAGGTCCTATATTTAATCCATTTTATTTATTTATTTTTATTTATTTAGTTTTTGTTGACCAGGTAAGTGCACTAGACAAATCCTGCCTATTTTCAGGCACAACCCGGGGGAGGGGGATACAGACGAATGTCAACTGACCTTGAACCAGATTAAGCTGTTAATGGTATTTTTAGTGAATGAAAGAAATTTGGCCAGGATACCGGGGAAATTCCCCTACTCTCCACTGGGGGAATTGCTGGCCGTCTTGCTGAGATGGCCACTTCACCAGGACGCGTGGAGAAAGAGGATGTTGCTGGGATGGAAGTTCTGGCCTCTGCTCCTGTCCTTTCAACACAGGAGGCTGTTGATCTGGCTATGGCTGTCGAAGACTTTTCACAAGATCAGACTATTTTTGATGGAATGGAAATTGCGTCAGTTTCTATGGACCTACCTGATTTGAAGGTAGATGCTGCCTGTGTTGATTCTCCTTTGCAAGTTGGTCTTAGTCACTGTCAGGCACTCCTCCTACGCAAACAAGCATGGCTCAAGAAAGGGGAGGAAATTGATTCGGAACTTCTTGCCTTGCCGTCTGAGTCCCCAGGGGCTAGTGACTCTTCGGACCGGATAGAGGGAGTACTCCGGTCGGATGCTGGTTTGCTTTCCGAGGTTCCTCCTCCTCCTGTTGTATGTCCGGAAGTCATTGTGGCTGGCAGTAACAATGGCGTTCCTGTCATGTGCCCAGAGCCATCTGTAGCTTCTCCAATACAAGCTACTATGGACCCTTCTAAAAATAAAAAATCCAGACTCAGAATGGGTAGAAAGGTCCCGGAGGCACTTGTTCACTCAGCAGCCCCTCTGGCGACTTCTGAGCAGACTTATTCATTTCTGGACCACCGGAAAACTACAGAGTGGGGTGACTTAGCCCCTGAACCTCCTGCTGTTGCTCTACCATTACGGGACTCTTCCTGGTCCCCTGAAAGGGCCCTAACTGCAGTGGGATGGATCCGTGAGGCTTCGGGCCATTGGACTCCTGACCCTAAAGATCCATCTTATCAGCAGCTGTGGTCAACTACTTCTTCTGTGGCCACCAACGCCGGATCGATAGAGAGCTCCATCAAACCCCGGGGTAATGCTTCTATTTTATTAAATATTGTTCCTGCTCCTTCTGGTGTAGGTACCAAACCAGAAGCTCCTGTTGACACTTCTTTACCTGCAGATGTTAGGATGGGCCCTAGTTCAGAGGCTTTGGCTGACCCCCAAGAAAGCCTTCTCTGGCCCCCTTGTTGAGACTAGCTGACCTTTTTCACTCCACTGGAGAGCCTGCTCCTTGGAGGAATGCAGTCCGGTTATTGTACAAGGGGGGCTTAGAACATGTTCCTGACATTATTTATGGCTAAAACCCTCTTGAAAAAAATCTATGAAGCTTTTTTCATCTGAAATATTTGCCATAATTTCCTTGGGAAATGGTAATTATGATGTCAGCTTTAAAAATGTATCTAACCTTGATAGGTTTTGAGCCCAATATAATTCGCTTAAAAACGACCCATTATGGGTACCTTTTCAAGCAATTCCTCTCACCAAGCCCTTGATTAAAACTATTACTGTTTTGTTTAAGAATGAGGGTGTAAATGTTGAGGACATTCTTTTTTGGTTATGACAACGTTGTGAGATTTTGAGGAGGCCTACACCCACTATGGATAGTGAGCAAATTTGGGATGGGGGTTGGAAGGTGAAGGTAAAACTTTTTTCTACGAATTCAGGTCCTGTACATCTACCTAGTATGTTTTTTCTGGGATGGGATTGGGGTCTATTTTTTATATTGGACAACCTAGATCCTGCTTTAAATGTGGGTCTTGTTTACACCTAAGCTCGGCTTGTGATACTTCTAGATCTAGTCATTGTTTGGAGTACAGGCATTTGGCTTCAGCCTGCCTTAAGCTATTCAAATGTAACCTTTGTGAGCAAACAGGCCATGCCTGTATGTGAAAAATGACATAAGGGCCACAGAGATCCAGGAGGAACAAAATGGGGGAGAGATACTGTGGGTTAAGCTAGAAAGGAAAATGGGGCCAGCCATCCGCACAGGTGTGGTCTATAGACCACCAGCCCAGGAGGAAGAAACAGATAGGGAGCTGATGATAGCCATCCAAAGGATGGCAGACAAGGGTGAGGTAGTACTGGTTGGAGACTTCAATATTCCAGACGTGGACTGGAGCATCCCAGCAGCAGCATCAACTAGGAGCAGATTTATCCTGGACTCCCTTCAGGGTGCCTTCCTCAAGCAACTGGTCATGGAACCAACTGCAGAAGGCAATACTGGACCTTCTGCTCATAAACAGGGACAGTGTGATGGGGGTAACAGTGGGGGAGCACCTGGGTAACAGTGACCACCAGTCATTGTGGTTTGATATCACAGAAAAGAGCAGAACCAAACCACACAAAACACATGTTCCTGGATTTTGGGGGGCAGACTTTGGAAAATGGGAAATAATTGAAAGAGGCATTAAGGGAATGGGACAGGAATCAGGGTTGAGGAACAGTGGGCAGTATTTAAAATGGGGATTATAAGAACAACAGAATTATGCATTAAGCAGGTTAGCAAGAGGAAAAGGAAGAGAGACCATTATGGTTTCAAAGAGGTAGCAAAAAAAGTGAAAGCCAAAAGATAGCATTCAGGCAATACAAAAGACACAGGCAGAAGGGGATAGGGAGAAGTACCAGGAGAAACAAAGGGAGGCAGGAAGTCAGTAAGGAAGCCAAAGCTGAGACAGAAGAACACATTGCAAAATCAGTGGTTAAAGGACAAAACCTTTTACAGGTACATAAGTGAAAAAGAAAAGACAAAGGGAGGGATAGTGAGACTGAAGGGGAGGATGGGAGTCGCGTAGGAGGATGACAACAGTAAAGCTGACATACTGAACAGGTATTTCTGCTCAGTCTTTACTGAGGAAGAGGAGAGTAATGGGTCTGAAGGGAGTACAAGGGGTGAGAATGGTGCAGAAATGGACACAAGTCCCTTTACACGAGAAAGGGTCCTGAAGGAACTGGAAGTAATAAGAGTTGATTAAGCAATGGGGCCAGATGGGGTGCACCCCAGGGTCCTTAAAGAACTAAGAGAGGTGGTGGCTGAACCTCTGGCTATCCTGTTTAGCCAATCACTGGAAACAGGTGAGGTACCCAAAGACTGGAGGACAGCAGATGTAGTCCCCTTATACAAAAGCTGGAACAAAGAGGAAGCAGGGAACTACAGACCAGTCAGCCTCACCGTGTGGTGGGAAAAGATCATGGAAGCACTTCTGAAGGAGAGATTGGTGGAACATCTGGTTGTCAATGGACTACAGGGACCCAAGGCAGCATGGTTTCACCAGGGGAGGCCATGTCAGACCAATCTCATTGAATTTTTGACTGGGTGACTAGGGAGGTGGATCAGGGAGGGCAGTGGACATGGCCTATCTGGACTTCAGCAAGGCCTTTGACACTGTGCCACATAGAAGACTATTACACAAACTGGGGAATATGGGTGTGGGTAGGACAGTAGTGTGGTGGGTAGGTAACTGGCTGGGTGGCAGGACACAGAGGGTGGTGGTAAATGGCTGTCACTCCACAGAGGGAAGAGTGACCAGTGGTACCACAGGGATCAGTGCTGGGACGGTCCTATTCAACATCTTCATCAGTGACATTCTTGCAGGATCTAGAAGGCAGAATTTCACTGTTAAGCTGATGACACAAAGCTCTGTAACAGAGTAGACACACCAGAGGGTGTAGACAGAATGAGAAGGGACCTGCAGAAACTTGAAGAATGGTCAAGGGTTTGGCAGTTGAAATTCAATGCAAGAGCAAGATAATGCATATGGGGCACAAAACCCTGGCACAATATATCAGTTAGGGGTGAGGATATAGCATGCACCAAGCAGGAAAGGGATCTTGGGGTTGTCATCTCTGATGACCTCAAGGTGAGGAAACAGTGTGACAAGGCATCGAGTAAAGCAAATAGGATGCTGGGATGTAGGCAGGGCATCACCAGCAGGAAAAGGAGGTCATAATTCCGCTATACAAGACACTAGTGAGGCCCCACCTGAGTACAGTGTACAGTTCTGGAGACCATACCTCACGTGGGACATAGACAGGGTAGAGAAGATTCAGAGGAGGGCAACAAAGATGGTGCATGCATTGCATCACAAGTCCTATGAAGACAGGTTGAAGGAACTGAACATGTACTCCCTGGAGGAGAGGAGAGAGGGGATATGATAGAGACACACAAAGTATCTTACAGGGAGAAACAAAGTGCAGGAAAACACTATTTTTAAGCGAAAAAGATGTTCCAGGACTAGAGGGCATGGGATGAAGTTGGAGGACGATTCAGAGGAAACATGAGAAAGAATTTCTTCACAGAACGGGTGGTGGACAAGTGGAACACCCTGCCAGAGGAAGTGGTGGGGGCTGAAACAATCACGGGATTTAAGAATGCATGGGATAGACATAAAGGAATTCTAGAGGTCATGGGTAAGGGGAAACAGACTTCTAGGAAAACAAACTGAACTTACAAGCTCAAATGGGCAGACTGGGTGGGCCATAGGCCCTTATCTGCCGACACTGTTTATGTATGTATCTATGCCTATGGGCACTGTCCTTGGGCTTCTCACAATCGAGATGACTGTCCCTCTCATGAGGGCCTTATCAATCAAGCTCAGCATGCACTAGCAAAGAAGATGGCTGCTGCTGTACCTATACCCCCAGACTCTGAACAGGTTCCAGCTCCTGCAGCTTCACCTACAGTTACCCCCCTTGCAACCACGGCTGTTGTCTTACATCCTATACACCCTGAGGTGGGCATAGATACTGCTAGTATTGATACTACAGTTGTTACTCCGGTAGTGGGCACAGAGGAGCACATGCTCCCCCCCCGAAGCTCCTTTTAAGGTTGTTCAACCTAGAAAAAGAAATAGACATGGTAAAGCCATGACTGAGACCAAGTCCCTCCCTAAACCTGTGTCACAGAGGGATCCTGTGAAGGTAGGGAATGTGTTTGCCCCATTAGAGGAAGATACTGGTGGGGACTCTGGGGATGATACAGATACCTCTTCTATTGTTTCCACCATGGACACTGAATGTAGGCCAGAAGATTCTACTGCCAAAAGGAACAGACGTAGACGAGTAGATAAACCCCCTTGAGGTTACTTTTTACTTCTGTCCCTTGTAGTTTCTTTATTTTTCTCTCCCTGCTATGTCTTCTTTAATGATTTCAACACTAAATGTTAATGGGATTAAGGGTGAGAAGAAGTGTATATTTTTTTTTCGCTTCTTAAAACTTTTACATCGGATATTATTTGTATACAAGATATCCATTTGAAGACATATCAAGAACTCCAGCATGCTTCTAACTGCTGGCCTTTGGCACCTTCCTTTTGGTCAGTCGGGGAGGACCCTTGAGACGGGTTAGGTATTCTTTTTTCTAATTCAGCTTTCTCACTTTCTAGACTGGTGGATATCCACCCTGGGAGGGCCACGTGTTTAGATGTCTCATTTTGCTCAGAACGGTTTTGGATAGTCACTGTTTATGCCCCCCCAAACCAAAGCACAATGGATAGCTCTCTTTAAGGAAGTACAACCTTTTTTACATACCTCCCGTATGGTAATTTGGCTGGGTGACTTTAATTGTGGCCTATCTACTGCTGAGAGAGGACTCCTAACTGATAAACTATTTTGTGATTCTGTTGCTTTAAAACATATTGTTTCCATGGCTCACCTTTTAGATGCCTACAGGGTATTATATCCCACAGGGGGTTATACTTACTTTAGGGGTGTCCTTCGGGCAAGAATTGTTTTTTGGTTTTTTGTCAACTGTTTTACATGTTGTGCAGGCTTTCACTAGACCAATGGAATTTTCTGAGCACAGTGTCCTTACCATCTCTATTTCTTGGGCTGGGGCCCCCAGATGTAAAAAAAAAATAAATGGAGGTTGAATGAGTCATTGTTAGATGATCCTCTTATTAAACAGTTGTGGTTGAGAGACTGGGATGCCAGATTTTCAGTTTTAGATTGTTATGATTCCATCTTGAACTGGTGGGATGATACTAAATTGGGCTGGAAACATTTTTTTCAACATCAGGCACATGTTAAATCTAATAAGGAATATACGGGTTATCTGAAGCTTAGGCATCAATTGCAGCACCTCATTTCACTTACTGAAACAACTACACACGACTATAGCAATGTCATTGCCACAATCAAGAAGCAAATGGTAGATTTACAGTACAATCGGGGAAGGTCTTTAGACCAGGAAATAAGGTTTGGAACACACATGTCCAAACAATCTTTGGACCCTTTTAAGGAAAATAAGAAAAGAGTTGACTCTCCACTTATTTCCACCATGACAGATGTACAAGGACACACTGTCAGTGACCCACATCAGCTTTTGAATTTTGTGGAAACATATGTCTGCAGGTTTGGCTGCTAACCCTATTTTGGAAGATAGTGTTATTAACTGGATTTTGCATGATTTACAGTTACCTAGCTTATCTGAGACACACAAGCATGCTCTGGAAGTTGACGATACTTTAGATGAAGTAACCACCGCGGTTCATGGGTTAGCCTCTCAGTCTGCCCCGGGTACTGATGGCCTTAGTGCAGGATTTTATAAGACTTTCATACATGTTCTGGGCCCTGTTTTGGTTGTCCTTCTGAACTATATCTTGCATTCTGGTAGTTGTGGTCTGTCTATGACTGAGGCTATTTCACTTTTAATATATGAAAAAGGTGACAAAATTGATCTTGGAAATTGGTGCCCCCTTAGTCTCCTGAATTCTGATTTAAAGATAATTAGTAAAATTCTATTGGCCAGGCTCTCTAGGGTTACTCCACAGCTCCTTCATCCTGCACAGACCTGTGCTGTTCAGGGAAGAAAACAGCAGGATAACCTTATTTCACTAAGAGAGTTTTTTTCTAGGGGAGACTTCAGACATTTACAGGGGTTTGTTTTTGGCTTAGACCAAGAGAAGGCCTTTGATCGGGTTGCTGATAAATTGTTATTTTTGGTATTAAAGGCCTTTGGGATCCCGAATACGTTTGTTTCCTGGATATCTGCCATGTATCAAGGGGTTGTTATTGTCCCTAATGTGAATGGCTGGTTTAGCAAGAAACTGGCTGTTATTAAAGGGGTACGGCAGGGATGCCCACTGAGCTCTACTCTTCATGCATTCACAATCAATATTTTTATTAGACTATTACAATCTAATGCTGCTCTGAGGGGTATTGATGTTTTTTCCACCCTGCCACAACAAAAGGTACTGGCCTATGCGGATGATCTGGTGTTGATTTTACCCCCTCACTTTTCCGTTTCTGCATTACAAGAGTCTAGTCACCTTTTTTTGAGTATTTCTGGTTCCAGAATTAATTATAGTAAAAGTACTGGGGTAGTCATTGGGTCCAATCCTTTGCCAGCTAATGGGGCCATAGCAGGGATCCCTGTTTCCCGAGAACCTATTAAGATTCTAGGGGTACTATTTGGTCCTGGAGATATGGCAGGTTGTAACTGGGACATGGCTTTGGCTAGGGGGAATCGTTTAGTGGGGGACTGGAAAGGACAGCAGCTTTCCAAGAAAAAAAGGGTCATGTTAATTAAGACTATATTTACCACGATATTTTTGTATGTTAGTTATGTTTTTCCACCACTGTTCCGTGTTTGGACACAGCTATTTAGCGTTTTTTTTTCAAGCATTCTGGGGATCTCGTTTAAACCCTCTTAAGAGGGAATTGACCTATCTCCCGATTGCTGAAGGTGGGGTTTCTATGATCCACCCTGTTGCTTTCTTTTTTAGTATTTTTTTTATGTATAACTTGGGGTTGGTTTTAAAACCTGGATTTGTTATTTGGAGACTTTTGATGGAACACTTGCTACACTTGTGTAGGCCCAGCTGGCAGGAAAAGAAACTTAGGCTATTGTCTAGACTTCCTGATTTACCCCTTTACATGTTGGAAAGCATGAAGCAACTTATTAAGTGGAATGTTACTCCAAATCATCTTCAGACTTATGATAGGAAGAAGGTGTACAAGCACATTCTATCTGCTGAACGTACCACGGAGGTTGTTTTTCCTGAATGTCCAGCAGATAGACAGTTAGTTATTTTAAATTACCTTATGAATAAATGAATTCCGTCTTATGACTGGGATTGTTTATGGCTCTATAATTATGGTAGATTAGGGGTGGTGGAATAGTAAACACAAACAATTATCAGGCAGGTATTGTCCTCGATCAACTTGTGTTCAACTATTAGAAACCCAATGTCATTTGTTTTTAGATTGTTCATATATAAAACCATTTTGGGCTTTACTGGCTAACCACTGGAATGAGCCTGGGTTTAGGAATATTGACTATCCTACTATCATGTTTGGTCCTTTCCCGAATACCTTTGTTAAGTATAACAGTGACACCCTTTATGTTATTTTCTGTATTTTACGTTTTCATATTTGGCAATCTAGGTGCCTTTGGATCTTACAGCAAAAATATGTTTCACATGGAGAACTGCTTGCCAATGTTTGTAAAGCTGTGAAAAGACTGATGGAATCTGACTTTACTCATGTCTCATATGAACAATCTACACGTTTTTGGATTAACTGCATTGCATGGACTGATTAATTTATTTTCCTTTTTGCTTGTTTTTTGTATTGTTTATTCTTGATTCTTGTCTGGTTGCTTATTGTTTTTCTTTTGTATTGAAGTCCATTTTTCAATAAAATTCCCTACTCTTTTCGATAAGTGCCATGGGATCTTTAACATCCACCTGAACTACCACCAATCAGGCAGATGGGACCTCGGTTTAACGTCTCATCCGAAAAAACGGCACCTCAGAAGTGCAGCACCCCTCTCATGCTTCATATACTTCATATATTTTCTTCATATACTCCTCTGTTTGTTGCCCAAACAGATAGTTCCGTGTGACAGAAAAATCCATGGCCGTAGCCTGGGTGTCCTGTGAGAGGCTAGTACATCTGAGCCAGGCGAACCTCCTTAGGGAGACAGATATAGCCATGACCCTTGCAGACACATCATTCGAGTACACAGCAGCATGGAACTGAACTTTGGATGCCTAAGTGCCATCTGCAGCCACCTGCTCCAGCTCCTTGGCTAGCTGGGGACGCGCATTCTTAGCTAGGTCCAGAATTGTATTCCACCTCGACTTCTGGTACCTAGCCACACAGGCCATATAAGATGCCTGCCTGAGTCCCAAACAGGATGCCAAATATTGGTTTTTAGCCATGGCATCCACCTTCCTGGAATCCTTATCTGGGGTGTGTGAAGCCAATGGTATATTAGCCTTGTCACAGGCAGCAGCCTGCACTATCCCAACATGGCTGCAATGGTTATATAGGAATTCTATCCCAGGGACTGACAGCATATAACTCCTGTCCATCTTTTTATCCACAGGAGGTATGGAAGTGGGGATCTGTAGAATTTTTGGAGTCTGTTTCCCCAAGGATTTATGGAGGGGAATAGACAGTCTCTTTGACTCTGACATCCAACATCTCCACAAAGTCAGGCTCCTCTTCCTCTTCTGAAGCTTCCACAGTTGGCAGTTGGAGAGTTTCTGCCACCTTTTTGTAAAACAAAAAGTGTGAGGGGGATTCAGAAAGTCTGAGAAAAGAAACATTAGTAGGCCTGTCTGGGGAGATGTCAGGCTCTACTGGCTCATCTAGGCCTCTAAAATCATCATCATCTTCTCTTTCATATTCTGGATCTCCATCACATTCAACAGCATAATAAGTCTCTGGATCATAATCTGATGGGGCTGGAACCGACTGTCTTCCAGAGGGTGTCAGTTCAGTTGGAATAGGGTGAAGTGACTGAACTATACTGATCGCCTTTGCAATTTCTTCAGTGGTTGGGATCTGTGGGTTCGGATCCAAACCAACTGACCTTTTCTTACGTTCTGCAGAAACTGATCCCTCCAAATCGGATTTTCTTTTGCCTGAGGAGGTATCGTCCGTTTCATCAGGCACCTCCTCGGGTTCAGTTGGAACTGATCCGTGTTGGCCATCCAGGTCAGCGGATTTGTCGGCCACTCTTTCCTTAAGCCTAGCTAATGTTTTATCCAGTGTGGCTTTAGGGAAATTCTCACAAATTTGGCAGGCTGTTTTAAGGTGGTCAAACCCCAGATAATAAACACAGATGAGGTGGGGGTCAACCTTAGCAAAAGCCTCCCCACACTCCGTGCAGTGTTGAAACCCAGTGGGACCGGTTTTGTTTTTGGGTTTCTCAGACATTGCCACAGATATAAAGTTACCCTGAAATGCGTTCAAGCCAGGCAACTACAAAATCTTTTGGTCACCAACCGGTTCAATGGTTGTGGAAAAAAACAGAATAAAACTTCAGTTTTTTGAGACCAAAAGATATAAAGAATTTAGAAATTAAGTTGGTTCCCAACCAGACAGTCCGGAAAGAAACTGAGAAAGAAAACAATTTCTTTCACAATACACCAAATCACTATCTACTACTAAACACTACCTGTACTGTGGACAGAGATCCGATGAACGAAAAATAAATAAATTGGTTAAGTTTACCAAACAAATTACTATACCGAACCAGCAAGGAGAAACTCTCCAGAGCGTCTTCACAGTAGAGTGGAGTAACGAATCTGATGGTTACGCTGGAATGTACCAGGGACAGAAGTTTGAAAACCGAGCTCGAGCTCAACGTTCTATGCTTTTGCATAGAGTTAACCCTTTCCTCTCCCGGGCAGTTCAAGTGCTGAGGCTAACTGCATATAGTCCGAATACAGAAAGACTTCATGTTGTTTGAAATGTTATTGTGTTCATGTTTGTCTTATGTACCTACTGTTTAATTCTTATTACTTCTCCTGTATGATGTCACCTGTTGAATTATTTTTTTCTTTTAAACTCGATGCTTGTGAAAATGGGCAGCTCTTGCTCACATGCCTTTCCAGTATACCAAATAAAATTAAATGAAAATGAAATGAGTAAGTGACATAAAATCATGCAGCTCATTTAAGGGACCACTCCAAATGCAAAGAATGTCATCCATGAACTGATCCCAGTGCCGATTGTCCTGGCGGAACGGTTGCTAATGAGGTCGAAGATGGCCATCTCCCTTCAAACAACCCAAAAACAGGCTGGCGTAGAAGGGGAACATAGACAACCCCATCACAGTGCCTCAAGTGTGCAAGTAAAAATAAGCATCAAAAAGTAAATTAATTACAAGCGAGGATCAGATCTAGGGCCCCCAAGATGGATTCAGAAGATACAGTATCCTCTGTGTCGTATAGATCCATAAAAACACAAACCACATTAAGTCCCAATAATGTTTGAGGCATGTATAAAGTGACATCGACGGTGAGCCACAAGTTATCTGCATTAAATTTCTGATACTGAAGAGCATCAAGAACCACCATAGTTTCTCATAAATACTAAGGTCTGTAAGAATAAGTCCACGTATCTGGCCATATTCTCCATAAGGTACTACAGTATTTTAACAAGTGCTGGTGGTGATGAAAATAAAAGGTACTTACCTTAGCTCTGCATCTTTTAGTGTGCATTCTCCATAGAGCCCCACTTTTTGGTATGAGGGACAGCGGTAGTAGGATAGCCTGGGAACAAAACTTGTTGTCAGCAGTGCTGGTGATGGTACCAACCTATAGTGCCACATGTGTGCCCAATGGCCTTACTCACTTCTGTACTCCTTTTACAGATGAGGAGAGTGAACAGTTACCAACTTAAACACTTTACATCACATTTGGACAAACACAAAAAGGCATGATAGCCCACATGCTCTGAAAAAAGTGATAAAATGCAACTTTTCTTCACAACCCATAGACTTGCTGATGGGAGTGTGGAGGGGGGGGATAATACACACACACATATATCAGCCAGGGCATTCGGGGGATGATTACTAGGGAAAGTGTTCATCTGTTTTATTTATCTGAAAATTGGTAACTGGGAATAGCACATTGAGCTGAAGCTTCTTTCCAGGTGTGACCCAGAGGAGGGAGAACAAGGGGGTAGAAAGAAACAATGAACAAGAAGCAAGGTACAAATATGTAATACATAAATAACACAATCATGAATAAAAGGTACAATCATTTTTTTTGTATCTTCTAATTTTGCTCACCACTGAAGCCCGGGCATCCTTCCGGGGTCCTCACTCAACGAGGCTTCTACTCCCTGCCTGAACCCCTTATCTCTGGATGGATTCCCCTGACTACACAGGCAGGCCTGGACCCTGGGATCACCCCCTGGGGCAGGTCTGCCCTCCCTTGGCAGCTTGTCAGTAATTTGAAAGGCCTTACCTGGGTGATGGGTCGGCCGTGGAGTTCTCCAGAGTGACGGGCCAGGGGTGGGATGTGAGCCTGTCCCTGCAGCCCCTTCATCTCCACGGTGCTTCAGAGGGGGGGAGGAGGTTCCATGTTTGTGTGTCCCCTGGAGTGAGGCAGTGCAATGCATTGCAACTTACCTTTCTCAACTTCTTGTTGGAACTGCACAAAAGGAAAAGATGACAGACAAGCGGTGTCCAGATAAAAAAATATAGTTCATTACTGCAAATAATAATTATACAGGCTTACAGCCAGGGTATGAAATTCATAAAAAAAAGTACATGCCCACTTGGGCATGTAGTCAGCAAAAGTACATGCCGAAAAAAATATTTACATGCCGCCCCTTAGTTTACATAATTTTAAGAGTCATCTTCACTGGACCAAGCATTTTCATTCTCATCACCACCATCATCCCACAGACTCATCAATACGCTTTCTCTTAAATCCAAATATAAAAAGACTCATGGTATCTGACTAAGCTAATGCCGTACACACTCAGAAAATGTTTACTCTGTTGAAGTGAACTTGAAGTTGTCTGTCTTGTAATTGTCATTAAACGCAAAAAGAAAAATTGTGTGCTGTCTTTGTCAAAATTGTGTGCTGTCTTTGTCAATATAATAAATATAGCAACTTAACACTGACTGTGTGTGTCTGATTATTTCTTAAGTGTTTTTTTTTTGCTCACAGTTGCACTTTTTTATTCAGAAAGTAGTCCACCACAGACAAGTAAAGACTAGCTTATAAAAGAAGCTTAAGAGATTTTTTTATATCACTCAGTATTCAGATTTGAGATAGTCCACAGAGTAGCTTGTAAAAAAACCTAACCAGAGTTTTATATTAGTATTCAGATTTTAGGTTAGATAAAATTTGTTTTAAACAGATGTTTTTTTAAAACAGTATTCAGATTTTAGGTAATAAAATTTAACAGTAGCTTAAGTTGTAGAAAAAGCTTGTACACACTTTCTTTAATATGCTTTATTTTAGACCCCACCCTGTATTTATAGACAGAGGTCAGAGGAGTTTGAAAAACTTTTTAACTTTAGAGATTGGCAGCAGTACCCTCTCTCAGTCTGAAGTTTCAACCTCAACCTTTATTTAGGTCAGCTTAGCTAGGTGGTACTTTATTGTACAAATAGGTCCAAGGCAGTAGTTCTATTAGCCAAACTCCTTACCAGGCCTCTACTACAAGAAGCTTTTTTTTATTTTATATTATGCCTCAGCAGCTGACAGTTACTAACACACAGGCTCAGATTTTATTGTTAGACAGATTTTACTGTCTGTGAGTGTGAATTATACACAGCAAAGTTCTCCCAAGAAGCTGTAAGCAAGCAACTGAGAGGAAAAAACAGACTCTGTTGCCAACTTGCTGCAGCCTGAAAAACGTATATGAATGACCTCTACTACACCAAGACATTATATCTACTGAGGTCTAGTCAGACTTGTAGTCTGTTTAGCTGATTTTTTTTTCCAGCAGTTGTATGCCTGTTGCAGTACAATCAGATCCAGACAGACCATAAACTGCTTCCTTTAGACCAGCTAATTAACTTAATGAGCTAAGCTGACTATCCCTTACAATGACTGCACTGCACTCCCAAGTTGTTCCCTTTTACTACTATAATATACAGTAGCCCTGGCTGTCTTCATCTTAGTAAAGTAACTGTTTTTTCTAAACTGTATGATATTTTCTTCATCTGGTGAAGGTCACCGAATCCCGATTTTGCTCTCAGTGCTACCACATAACCTCATGGTCTCACTCGCCTCTCCTGCCTAAATCTAAGTCCCCCCAATTCAAAGTATAGCAATTAAATGGTATATGGGCAGTGTGTAACTCTTAAAAGAGCTTTTGATTTTTTTCAGACACAGAACAGTTGGTCACTAACCTATCAGTCTGATCGCAATCTGCGATCACGATTGCTGTGTGGCCGCTTCTCTGAGGTTCGTTCTCGCTCACATGCACAGGAATGACCTAAAAGCTCAGCACTATAGTGCAGACTGCCGTGTTTTGCAGCAGGGTCCTGGCATCACACTGAAGAAGGGGCAGGTACGCTATGCAAACTGTAGTCCACGATTGGCATCCGATGGTGAAACCCCTCTCCAGCAGTGACAGAAGCACCCCTGCTACATCGCGGTTAGCTGTAGGACAAATAATGCCCTCCTCTCCTTAGCCAGCATCCTAACATGTCAACTGACACTGGGACAAGCAGTTTATTGTGACTCTTGATTGTGTCCCAGTGTCAGCTCTCTGCATTGCACTCTCCGAGTCTCCACTTCAGAAAAAAAAAAGTCCCCAGTGCAATTTAAAGCCATAGGCGCAACATCAACAAAAAAAAAAAAAAAAAACGGAGAAAGCAGGAATACCTTAGGTGCCCTGCGGGGCAGGCACTGAAGCTCAGTAGGTGTCCTGATGCAAAAGTGACTGCCCTGGGGCACCTAAGGTATAGGAATTTCACACCCTGCTTACAACCAACAGTGTAATCACTGGGCGAGTATTCAGCTTTCCTTATCTATGTAGAGCAGTCTCTAGTCTCAGTAAAGCTATGTGCTGCAAGGGGTCTTATACCCAGATAATCAGTATGGTTACAATAAAAGAAGATAAATAAAAAGTGAGCAACTGGCTAAAAATAGGTGGTGTCAGTAGCCATCCTAACTAACATGAGAAGTTGCTTAGCTTGCAGAAGATAAGTGAACAATAAGGTCTGTGATGCTTCCACGGTCACTTGCAGTTACAGTTGTACACAACCACTAAAGAATGCACTGTTGCCCAACTTATGACTATACAATAAAATATAATGGATAACATCTCCCAGTGTCACAATAAACTGTGAAAATATAGTAAAGCATGATATGCATTTGCAAAAGTACAGTAGAACTCAAATCCTGACCTATTGCTTATATGATAAGTGCCTGTGCCCTAAGGTTAGTACACATACCTACATGTGTGTTGCTGTCCACGAGGTGGGGGTACAATCAGGGGTGCTGGTCCATGGATACTGACATCATCCGATGCCTTCCTCCCTGTACTTTGGTCCTAAGCTTAAGTAGTGCCTCTGGCCTCCACTGGGGGCAGCTACTGTGCTGGGCAGCTCATGATCCCTCCCCAGGGAGATGATAGCAGTCCATCAGACACTTGATCCTCTCTCTCCCTTGGTGATACCCAGCACCCAAGCTTGTTCCCAAACTCGGGTCACCAGCGTGGCACAAGGTAGGATGACCAGCACCTCAGCCTTCAGTGCCACTGGGCCAGAAAAAGAGTACAATAATTAAGTGGGTATTATCTATAGCACATGATCTTATACAGCAGTGCACTCAAAGGAGGGATAGAGGAACAAGCGAGAGGAGGAGTATCCCTTTATGTCAAAGAGGGCATAGAAGAGATGGAAAATGGGTGCATCAGGGGTAGTAATGGGTAGGCCAAGCTGCAGTGGATGCAAGTCATAGCAGCCTCATAAAATAAGCTGTGTTTGGATTGACCCGTAGACTGTCATGGCAAAGGAAGGAGAGAGACAGACAGCTCAGGGAAGAACTGGAAAGAGGTATAGCTAAGGAGGAAGGAGTAGTAGTAGCAGTGGGTGATCTGAACCTGCGAGATATCACAGAAACATGGAATTTGAGGAGGGATGAGGACTGATGGGCCCATCCAGTCTGCCCATTTCTCCTTACCTATACTTTTACCGCAGACTGTGTCCGGTCTACAGCCCCTTCCTTTCCACTATGATTCCCTTGTGCTCATTCCAAGCATTCTTAAACTGCACCACTGTTCACCCCACCACATCCACTGGAAGGCTATTCCAGAAATCCATCACTCTTTCTGTGAAGTAAATCCTCACATCTCTACTAAACGTACCCCCCTCCACATTCATAGCATGTCCCCCTGTCCTTGTGCACCTTTTCTTCTGAAAAATAATTCCCTCCTGTACCTTATTTATCCCCATGAGGTATTTAAAGGTCTCTATCGTAGCTCCCCTCTTCTGTTTCAGGGTGTACATATTGAGGTCCTTTAGTTTCTCCTCATAGGGCTTTTGATTCAGACCCTGCACTATTTTAGTTGCCCTCCTCTGGACTTTCTCCACTCTGTCTATGTCTTCTGGAGATGTGGCCTGCATAATTGAATACAATACTCTAGGTGGGGTCTTATCAGCGATCTATACAGAAGTAACACCACCTCCTTCTTTTTGCTGATGATACTACTTCTTATTAACCCCAACATCCCACTAGCTTTTCCTACTGCCTTGTCTCAGTATCTGGTCACCTTTAGGTCATGTGGTATAATTAACCCAGGTCTCTTTCCTGCTTGGTGGTCATCAATACCACTCCACCAATTTTGTATTCCGCTCCTTGATTTCTGTGCCCTAAGTGCATTATTTTTACACTTTTTCACATTGAAACCGAGCTGCCATACCCTTGACCACTCCTCTATTTTTCTCAGAACTCTGCTAATTCTTTCCACCCCATCCGGAGTGTCCAGCCTATTGCAGATTTTGGTGTCATCCACAAAGAGGCAGACCTTCCCTTCCAGCTCCTCACTAATGTCACTTATAAAGACATTAAAGAGGACCAGTCCCCGTTCTGATCCCTGGGCCACCCCAATGGTCACCCTCCCTTCCTCAGAGTGAAAGTACAGTTGTGTAAGAACTTTCTGTAACAGTAGATCTTCAACAATAATCTCTCGCAGCAGGTTATAACACATGGGAACATTCTGCCAGAGCCACTTGTTTCTGGAAGACTTTTCAACAGTCGTACGTGGGACTGTCCCTTCATGCACCACATGACCAGGTCTGTGCATTGTAAAAGACAACGCAGTCCCAATACTCCTCAGTTCTTCTCATTAATGTCCTGACCACGATGTCACAGAGGGAACTGAGGAAAAATATATATTAAAAAAAATCACGTGTTTTGGATATATCCGAAATAACAATACAGAAGTATACCTATCTATATATATAGAAATACATAGGAGTTGGAAAGAAAAGACAAGCTATGTCCTATTGTGTAGACAGGAAAAAGGGGGATGGAGGGAGGGGCAGCATGACCTGCTCCAAGAGATACTCTTGAAGATATTACAGTTACATAAGAACTTACCATAACAGTAGATCTTCGAGACAGGTTCCTGCAGGAGGTCATCACTTATAGGACTGCACCCCCTGGGCATCAGGACCTCACAGCAAACTTCTAGTTAGCAATACCCAGCGGGGGACTGCCCTTGGCATCACATGATGGGACGTCAGCATGCCAGTATAAAGGGGGCGGTCCCCACGCCCGCCCTCCAGTTCTCATGCCAGAAGACCTTTGGAAGAGGAAACGGGAGAAAGGAGATAAAACTCCTTGAGCCTGAAGCTACTGAAAACCAAGCCCTGGGAAAGGAGAGAAAAGAACGAGGAGCTGGGGAAAGGTGACCTACTTCAGGAACCTCTCTCGGAGATCTACTGTTACGGTAGTTCTTATGTAACTGTAATATCTTACATCGAGAGGGTTCCTGCAGTAGGTCATCACTTGTAGGACTGAATGCCAAGCAGTGAAGAAAAAGAGGTTGGAGACTTGGTTCCAGGAGGAGGAAACATCTGCCAACTAGAAGGCTGATTAGGACAAGAGGCCTTGCAAGACAGTGAGGCCAAAACCAGCCCTACACCTAGATGCGATGTCCAGACTGTAACGCTTGGTGAAAGTATGGACAGAGAACAGGTGACTGCCGTGCAAATGTCCAAGGTGGACATGTTTCTGAAAAAAGCCATAGAAGCAGCCATGCCATGGGCAAAGTGGCCTTTCACTTCTCCTGTAAGGGTTTTCTCGTACCTTTGGTAGCTGTACGTGATGCAGTTAGCCAACCATTTAATTTAGACAAACCTTGTTTAGAAATGTCCGTACCCATACATCTGGGTGTGAAAACCACAAACAACTGATCAGATTTTCATTCCTCCTTGGTTCGGGAGATACAATATCTCAGACTCCTATGCACATCCAGTGTGTGCAAAAGGTATTCCCCCCTATTGGAATACTCTGGGTAGTAGACCGGCAACTGAACATCCTGGTTCAGGGCAAATTCCAAGACAACTTTCGGAAGAAAGAAAGGATTAGTCCGAAGAGCCACCCGGTCTCTGTGGAAAATTAAATAAGGCTCCTTATAAACATAGAAACATAGACTTTGATGGCAGATAAGGACCGCTTGGCCCATCTAGTCTGCCCATTTTCCTACCTACAGGATAGGCCGCAGATCCTAGGTAACCAACAGCCTATTTCTTTCTAACCCCACAAGAATTGCCTTATGTCTGTCCCATGCATTCTTGAATTCTCCCACAGTTTAGACCCACAACCTCCTCAGGAAGGCTGTTCCATGCATCCACTACCCTCTCTGTGAAATAATACTTCCTCACATTGTCCCTGAACCGCCCCCCCTCTATCTTTAAATTGTGTCCCCTTGTTCTTGCACGTCTCTTTTTCTGAAAGATGCTACCCTCTTGGACTTTGTTTGTTCCACTGAGGTACTTAAAAGTTTCTATCATGTCCCCCCTCTCCCTTCTTTCCTCAAGGGTATACATATTAAGCTCCTTTAGTCTCTCCTCATATGGCTTCTCTTGTTACAACAGCTAGCATTGGAACCCCCAGTACCATTCCCTCTCTCCCACGACCTTCTGTTTCAAGAGCAGGGCATCCTGGTGCATCTGAGCCTCAGGTCTCTCCATCTGCATGCATAGCACCTCTGGGCATACATAGATACATAGACAGTGTCGGCAGATAAGGGCCTATGGCCCACCCAGTCTGCCCATTTGAGCTTGTAAGTTCAGTTTGTTTTCCTAGAAGTCTGTTGCACCTTACCCCTGACCTCCAGAATTCCTTTATGTCTATCCCATGCATTCTTAAATCCCGTGATTGTTTCAGCCCCCACCACTCACTCTGGCAGGGTGTTCCACTTGTCCACCACCCGTTCTGTGAAGAAATTCTTTCTCATGTTTCCTCTGAATCGTCCTCCCTCCAACTTCATTCCATGCCCTCTAGTCCTGGAACATCTTTTTCGCTTAAAAATAGTGTTTTCCTGCACTCTGTTCCTCCCTGTAAGATACTTGTATGTCTCTATCATATCCCCTCTCTCCCTCCTCTCCTCCAGGGAGTACATGTTCAGTTCCTTCAACCTGTCTTCTAGGACTTGTGATGCAATGCATGCACCATCTTTGTTGCCTCCTCTGAACCTTCTCTACCCTGTCTATGTCCTTACGTCGGTATGGTCTCAGAACTGTACACTGTACTCCAGGTGGGGCTTCACTAGTGTCTTGTATAGCGGAATTATGACCTCCCTTTTCCTGCTGGTAATGCCCCTGCCTATACGTCCCAGCATCCTATTTGCTTTACCTGCTGCCTTGTCACACTGTTCCCTACCTTGAGGTCATCAGAGATGATAACCTCAAGATCCCTTTCCTGCTTGGTGCATGCTATATCCTCACCCCCAACTGATATATAGCCTGGGGTTTTGTGCCCCTATATGCATTATCTTGCACTTCTTTGCATTGAATTTCAACTGCAAACCCTGACCATTCTTCAAGTTTCTGCAGGTCGCTTCTCATTCTGTCTACACCCTCTGGTGTGTCTACTCTGTTACAGAGCTTTGTGTCATCAGCTAACAGTGAAATTCTGCCTTCTAGGTCATGCATAATGTCACTGATGAAGATGTTGAATAGGACCGTCCCAGCACTGATCCCTGTGGTACCCCACTGGTCACTTTTCCTCTGTGGAGTGACAGCCATTTACCACCACCCTCTGTGTCCTGCCACCCAGCCAGTTACCTACCCACCACACTACTGTCCTGCCCACACCCATATTCCCCAGTTTGTGTAATAGTCTTCTATGTGGCACAGTGTCAAAGGCCTTGCTGAAGTCCAGATAGGCCATGTCCACTGCCCTCCCTGATCCACCTCCTAGTCACCCAGTCAAAAATTCAATGAGGTTGGTCTGACATGACCTCCCCCTGGTGAAACCACGCTGCCCTGGGTTCTGTAGTCCATTGACAACCAGATGTTCCACCAAATCTCTCCTTCAGTAGTGCTTCCATGATTTTCCCCACTACCGAGGTGAGGCTGACTGGTCTGTAGTTCCCTGCTTCCTCTTTGTTCCCACTTTTGTATAAGCGGACTACATATGCTGTCCTCCAGTCTTTGGGTACCTCCCCTGTTTCCAGTGATCGGCTAAACAGGATAGCCAGAGGTTCAGCCACCACCTCTCTTAGTTCTTTAAGGACACTGGGGTGCACCCATCTGGCCCCATTGCTTTATCAACTCTTATTACTTCCAGTTCCTTCAGGACCCTTTCTCGTGTAAAGGGACTTGTGTCCATTTCTGCACCATTCTCACCTTGTACTCCCTTCAGACCCATTACCCTCCTCTTCCTCAGTAAAGACTGAGCAGAAATACCTGTTCAGTATGTCAGCTTTACTGTTGTCATCCTCCACGCAGCCCCCATCCTCCCCCTTCAGTCTCACTATCCCTCCCTTTGTCTTTCTTTTTTCACTTATGTACCTGTAAAAGGTTTTGTCCCCTCTACCCACTGATTTTGCAATGTGTTCTTCTGTCTGAGCTTTGGCTTCCCTTACTGACCTCCCTGCCTCCCTTTGCTTCTCCTGGTACTTCCCCTATCCCTTCTGCCTGTATCTTTTGTATTGCCTGAATGCAATCTTTTTGGCTTTCACTTTCTTTGCTACCTCTTTGGAAAACCATAATGGTCTCCTCTTCCATTTCCTCTTGCTAACCTGCTTAATACATAATTCTGTTGTTCTTGTAATCCCCATTTTAAATACTGCCCACTGTTCCTCAACCCCTGATTCCTGTCCCATTCGCCTTAATGCCTCTTTCAAGTATCTCCCCATTTTCCCAAAGTCTGCCCCCCTAAAATCCAGGATACGTGTTTTTGTGTGGTTTGGTTCTGCTCTTTCTGTGATTTCAAGCCACAATGACTGGTGGTCACTGTTTCCCAGGTGCTCCCCCACTGTTACCCCCATCACACTGTCCCTGTTTGTGAGCACAAGGTCCAGTATTGCCTTCTGCCGAGTTGGTTCCACCACCAGTTGCTTGAAGAAGGCACCCTGAAGGGAGTCCAGGATAAATCTGCTCCTAGTTGATGCTGCTGCTGCTGGGATGCTCCAGTCCACATCTGGAATATTGAAGTCTCCAACCAGTACTACCTCACCCTTGTCTGCCATCCTTTGGATGGCTAGCATCAGCTCTCTATCTGTTTCTTCCTCCTGGGCTGGTGGTCTATAGACCACACCTGTCCGGATGGCTGTCCCCATTTTCCTTTCCAGCTTAACCCACAGTATCTCTCCCCCATTTTGTTCCTCCTGGATCTCTGTGGCCCTTATGTCATTTTTCACATACAGTGCCACTCCTCCTCCCAAATAGATGTCGATATAGTGACATAGATGTCGATGTAGGGAAATGGGCAGACTAGATGGGTCAAGCGGTCCTTATCTGCCGTCAAAGTCTATGTTAAATAAATGAAGGTCTGAAGCTCTGAAATCCTTCAAGTTGAAGTAACAGGAATTAAAAAAAAAAAAAAAGCTTTCCAAGACAAATAGCGTATGTCACAACTTGCTGCCGGCTCAAAATGGGGCACAGTAAGTTTCTCCAAAATGACATTTAAATTCCTTGGGGGGACTGGATTACGGACCTGAGGTTTAAGTTGAAGGATCCCCTTAAGAAAGCTCTTGGAGACCTCCAACTGCGCAAGGTGGTAGGTGGAAGCTGCAGAAAGGTGGACCTTCAGTGAAGAGTAACTGAGGTCCGGGTGAGACAGATGCAAGATGTACTCAAAGACCTGGGGCGCCAAGCAAGAAAATGGATCCAGGCCCTTGGCCATGGCCCAGATTGAGAATCTCTTCCACTGCATAGCATACATGGACATAGTGGAGGGTTTTCTAGCCTCCACTAGGACCTGGGCAACTCAAGAAGAAATGGTGACACGTGAGACATCTATGTCCAGAGGTGCTATGCGTGCAGATGGAGAGACCTGAGGCTCAGATGCACCAGGATGCCCTGCTCCTGAAACAGAAGGTCATGGGAGGGAGGGAATGGTACTGGGGGTTCCAATACTAGCTGTTGTAACAAGAGGAAATTAAATCTGCTGAGGCCAAAGAGGGGCTATGAGAATCATGTGGGCACCCTCTGCCTAAAGCTTCAGCAGAACCTTCTGAATGATTGGAAAGGGAGGAAAAGTGTACAGAAATCTCCCTGTCCAGGAAAAAGACAGCACATCTTGCCAAAAAACACCATGCCCAGGAGTGATCAAGCAAAAGCTGGGTAGTTTTGTGTTGGATGGGGAGGCAAAGAGATCCATCTCCAGCTGACCCTATAGATTGAACAGATCTTCTGCAACCTCCTGCTTTAGCTCCCACTCATGAGTCTGTGTGACAGTGCGACTGAGACTGTCCGCAAGGATGTTGTGAACTCCAGGAATGTGGACTACTGTCAGAGACAGGCCGTGCTGGACTGCCCAGTACCACACCCTCATCACCTCTCTGCAGAAGGGGTACAACTGGGTCCCTCCCTGATGTTGATATACCAGATCATGGACATGTTGTCTGTCTGGATGAGGAGAGTTCCCAGCAGAAGGAGGGACTGGAAGACTTGTAGAGCATGGAGTACTGCCCTCATCTCCAGAATGTTTATGTGCAGATGCTCCTCTTGCAGACTATCTCCCTTGAGTTCAACGGCCTCCCATGTGGGCTCCCCAAACTTGACCTGAGGCGTCTGTCATGTGGGTCATGGAGGGGATCAGTGGATGAAAGGAGGTCCCCACAGAGAGGTTGGATGATTCTTGCCACCAGAGGATGTCCCTCTTCATGCTATTGGAGACCATAACCCTGTGGTCCATGTCATCCAATCGCTGGTCCCATTAGACTCGGAGGGTCCACTGGGTTACCTTCACATGCAGTCTGGCCAAAGGGACCTTGGGGATGGCAGCCACCATTAGACCCAGCAGGAGGATAATGGAGCATGCTGTGATCCAACAGGAGTTGGACACCAACGCAGCTTGCTGAACCAGAGTTTCAACACTGTCCATCAGCAAAAAGGCCCTGCCCTGAACTGTATCCAACACCACCCCAATGAACTGGAGGTGTTGGGAGGGTGGAAGTTGAGACTAGGGATAATTCACCATAATGCTAAGTCTGGAGACTAGGTCCAGGGTGGTAGAAAGAGAATCTATCAGACTGCTTTGATATGGAGCTGACAAAAGTCTGTCATCCAGGTAAGGAAACACATAAATCCCCATGTGGTGCAATGCCTCAGCTACCACCACTAGGCACTTGGTAAAAACCCAAGGTGATGAGGAAAGGCCAAAAGGGAGGGCCCTGAACTGATAATGGTTGTCCTGAAAGGAAAATCTCAGGAAGCGGCGGTGGGCTGGGAGGCTGGGAATGTGCAGGGAAGCATCATGCATGTCAAGCAAACACAGCCATTGGTTCTGTTGGAGCAGGGGTAAGAGTCCCTGGAGAGTTAACATACGGAACCTCTTGTATTCCACAAAGAGGTTGAGCAGACAGAGATCTAGAATGGGTCTCAGATCTCCCGTCTTTTTGGGCACTAGGAAGAAGTGAGAGTAATATCCCCTTCCTACTTGCCCTGGGGAAATAGAGCTTGGATTTCCTGCTGGATGAGGCTTGATGGCCTGATGGGTAAGTGAGACCTGCCTGGTGGATTGGCTGAAGGTCTTTCCAGAAACTCGACAGAGTGCCCTCTTGCCATGAGTTGGAGTACCCATGCATCTGCGGTTACTGCCTTCCACCCTTCCAGGTGAAGGGCGAACCTTCCCCCTACTGGCTCCTCTTGAAACATTGGAGGAGGTAGAGGGGGGCCCATGGGTGAGAACACAGTGGGGAGGGCCACTTTGCCTCCTCCTGAGGCCTTCTGGGCTTTTGCCTGGGAAGTCTGGGCACCTGAACCAGTGGCATGTCGCTTGCTCTGTCATTTGTACTGGCTCTGTCTATCCACCTCTTCTGGGGGCAGCGAAAGGGCTGCTTGGGTTTTTGACCTGAGTGGTACATGGAGCAGATATCTTTCAGGGATATACCACTGTCTTGTAGCTCCATAATGATAACCTTAGCGTCACCTCCAAAAAGGATGGGACCTCGAAAGGGTGCATCCAGAAGAGTGCTTTGGATCTCTTGTGTCAGACCCGCAAGCCGTAGCCAGGTCAGATGCCTCAAGCAAATTCCTGAAGCAGCAGAATGGGCCACTGAATCAACAGAATCATAGGTGGCCCTCAAAGCATGGCAGCAGGAAGACTTGTTTAGTCTTACTTTTTCTAGCAGCCTGATTCTGAGTTCCTCATTTGGAATGGTTTCGAGGTCCTACTCTAAGTTGGATAAGGCAGACTTTTGGAAGGACACCATGTGGGCCACATAATGGTGCAGGTGGAGAAGGCGTAAACCTTGCACCCATACTGGTTCATCTGTCTGAACACTTTGTCCTGGGGAGAGGCACTCAAATGGTTCGGCTGAGCCAACCTATCATGGGCCACAGTAAAGACTACAGAGTCGGCCTTTGGTTGACTAGTTAGATGGCCAGCCCCTTCGAGGGGGTTAATAAGTCCTGTCGGCTTTCTTTGAAAATGCAGGAATGGAGGACAGTTACTTCCAAATAATAAATGTTAGGTCCTCGTGTGGCCCCGTCCATGGAGGAATGGGAGAGGGTCCACACTGGTCAGATCTAGGTGCTCAGTGAGCCTCTTTCTTTTTGGGTCTATTTTCTGGGAAGCCCAGCCACAAGCTTGTTGGATGCACCCAAAGAGTTTTGCGAAGGATAGGTCCTCTGGTGGAGACTTTGGGGACTCCTTTGGTTGTGGCTCGATCGGAGAATGAGGCTCTGACTGACCAACAGAGTCGGACTCTGAATCGGATGACTCTGATCTGCTTGGTAAAGGGGTCATGTCTGGTAACCTTTCTGTGGCCTTAGATTCATCACCAGCCCCCTTTGGGCATCTGCTCACATCCCTATCCATCGACCGGTGGTTGGTAGGGGATGGGCTTGTCAGGAGGTCTAAACCTCACTTTCAGGTTCTTGGCAATAATGGTTATGCAAGAAATCACAGACACATTACATATGAGTAATAAACTTGTTTATTACTACCAAAAGGATAATTACAGTTGCCCTAAGCAGTTCTTACCAATACAAACTAGGAGCCAATGCTAAGCGTTCTCTATACCTCGAGGATTCTCTGTGTCTCTTGGGGTCTCCGAGGTAGAAGACATAATGTCTTACATTATATACCTACGATAATTACCATGGTTATTGTAAGACAGAAACATTTCTAGTTACAGAGATGAGCCCTATTGGCCAAATTAGAGGTGGCTCCTCAGTCCAAGATAACATTATGCAATTTTGTAGTAGTCATCAGTTTGTAAAGACAAAGGAGTACAGTTTGCATATAGCAGTGTAATAATACAAATCATCAGAAGATGGCAATGCCAACTCATATATTATGATCATTACAAGGACACAGGTGTCCTAACATCTTGCAAGAAAGAAACACATATATGTATTAGAAAGCAAAGTGTATAACAATAATGTGCATATATATCCTGACATCTACTCTTGTACAGTAGATGCCCTTAGCCTTATATGTCAGTATAACATATACCTAAGTGCTAGCTGTCTACGGTGTACCTATGGGGGTACCAATTAGGGTGCAGTGACCTAGAGTAACAGGCTCCTCATCACCACCATATGAGTCAGGTGGAAATCACGACTACATGAGATTACCCTATCTCCCTGAGGAGTTGAGATTTAGCATCCTTCCACCAGGCCTGAATCGCCCCTTGCAGTTCCGGGTGAGGAAGAAGAGGCAGCGGAGAGGGTGGACGCTGTTAGCCTGGGTACCCCATGGAAGAGTAAGGGGGTAGCCTGGAGCTTGATTCCAGTAGGGGTAGGGATTGTTCCACTAATATGGATGGCCTGGTGTCGGGTACCTTGGCTTCGGCCCCTGCAATGGGTAACCTGGCATTGGGTAAAATGGTAACTGAGACAGCGGATAGCCAGCGCAGTTACCCATACGGCCCAACGGTGGAGTGGCAGAAGGGTCAGAAGACGGTGGTGCCGAGGGACCACTGGGTATATGGGGGGATCATCAGCAGGCCTGGTTTCTCCAAAGGAGCCCCTGATGGGCCAGGAACAGGCTCTGGCACTGGAACAAAAATTCCGGTGTCCATTCCCCAATCTGTGGGCACCTGAATCAGGGAATGGCCCGGGGTCGAAAGGCACCAAATGTCAGATCCAAAAAAGGTGAGGGGGGGCAAGGGAATAAATACCCCCCTTGCCAAGCCTGCCAGGGAGGCAGGAATCTTGGCCTAGTGGCCCAACACAGGAGAGGTCTCCTGAGCAGCTGAACTCATGTCACAGGGTTCTTGGAAAAATGAGGGGTTGGGCAAAGTTAGTGAGTCCCAGGAGGAAGAACCCTTGCAGGACAAAGGAAGGCCTGGGAGCTGGCTCTGCTTGATGTTGTGCTCCAAGGAGAGGTCTGACGGGAGAGCTACCACTGAGCAGTTGGATGTGCCAGCGACTGACTTTGACCATGTGGGCACTGGAGGATCAGACATCCAACTCACTGGTCAAGGTCGGGCGGACAACAGCTGAGGAGCTGGAGTCCGGCTTACTGACCGAGGCCATGCACCCTATGGCAGAGCCACAGGGAGACTTAATGGCCAAGCAGTTGACAGGCCCAGAAAGACTCTCTAGAGAGGAGTCCCCTAGCTGCCCACTGACCAAGGTGGGGGGGGCGTCTGATCCACTGGGGCTGTTACAGACCTAATAGGAGGACTACTCACCAGTGTAGCGGTCCCACCTGAAGTGGCGTCGGCTGTCTGGCAACACTGGGTAGAGGGAGACCATTCCCGTTGCTTCTCCTTTTTCTTCTTCTCTGGGGTGGGTGAGGAGGAACATTCTCACAGCTTCTGAAGCTTCTTTTCCATCAATGCATGGCAAAGTTTGAGGAGGTGAGCATCGAGGGCCTTCTGGAGTCGGGAGTGCATGGCCTGGTTAAAGGGTTGGCAGATCTCATAATTAGCCACCCTGTGTTTGAGGCCTAGGCAGAGGACACAGTGGGAGTGATTGGTCCCATGCGGAATCTGAGCGCCGCACTGTGAGCACTTCTTTTTAATTTTGTGTGGAGACATGCAACAAATTTAGAAGAGACAGAAATCACTAAAATACTTATGAAAAATGGTGGTCAACTGAAGCTGAGTTCACTGTGAGGTCCGATGAATTCAGTTCAACAGCAGCAAAGAACTAGAAGGTGAGCACTGGGACCGCCCCTTTATCTCTGCATGCTGACATCCCATCATGTTAGCTAGAAGTTTGCCGTGCGGTCCTGACACCAGGGGGCAAGACATACAAGTGATGGCCTACTGCAGGAACCCCCTTGAAGCAAGATCTATTGTTACAGTAAGTTCTTACACAACTGTACTATCTTCTTTGAGGCAATCTCTTGCAGCAGATCATAACACACAGGAAAATTTCCAAGCAGTTATGTCTAAACCAGGGGAGGCAGGAAAGCCTGTCACTGTGAAAGCACACCTTGGAGGACTGAACATCCAAAGGTAGTCCTCATGTAAAAAACCAAGCCCATCAATAGTAACGTACAGGGAAGGGACGGATCCTAGAAGCAGGAGCCGTATCTCCCAGTACAGCAGTTGATACCCCTGAAAACCTGCTGTGGCAGTAGCCAGCGATCGTGTGGAGGGAGTCTTGACCACAGCTGAGAGTGGCAGTATATATGTCATTTGTGTTATAACAAAGAAAACAATGTAAGCGGCCAACTAAGCTTGGACAGACACTGTACCGAAACAGGGTGTTTCCCCATTACTATCCAGGGGAAATGAAACAAAAAGGTGGTGCTGTTTTGCACTGTAGCTTCCTTCGTTAAGAATGAAAGGGACTGTGAACAACCAAGATGTGAATCACAGCAGCTTCAGGGGCTTCATGCCCTGCACAAGAGACTATTAACTGACTGGTTATTGATTCACAGGGGAAAAACTAACACCACCTTAGTGAAAAAGGTAGGATCAGGTTACAGAAGAACATCCTTTCTTTAGAATAGGCAGATAGGGCCATGTATGCACAGAGCCTATAATACAGCAATGCTGCCAGCCGACAATAATGCAACACAAAGTAAAGGGTTCCAAGATAGAAAGTGCAGGCCATATAGAACCGCGGGCCCAAAAGGGACCACCTGTCAATCAGTTTAGGACTTGAGAACCCCCATAGGTAGGTGGAGTCCTACAGAGGTGCAGGGGTGAAGAATGCCCCTTCAGAACAGTTGCAAATACTCAATGGAGTCACAGACATTTCTCCCACCAGTATAGTCCAGTATGCACAGAGGAGGACATGAAAACATAAGTCCAGTGCAATCCTGTCCACTCAGACAGAGACATGGCACCTGTTCTGCAAAGAAAGGAACATGGCATCCACCACCAACTGGCATACTGCCCTCTCCCACTGTAGTGGCCTCCTGGAAGAGCTGGTTCTATATCCACTCCAGACTCACCCTGGACCCAAGTCCACTCCCACTGACCCCTTTATGGCAGAATCCGAATATCACCATAGACAACAGGAGGGTGCGGTGGCTGCAATGGCATGGGAAGGGCATTCGTAAAATATGGGACCTCTGTGACTCAGATATATGTACAACTGCTACGTTTCAAAAATTGCAGGAGCAATGGAACCTCCCCTCTGAAGACTTTTGGAGATATCTCCAGATTAGGGCAGCCCTTAAACCCTTCTTGGCGACTAAGAGGTACAGTACTAGCTCTGATGTCCATCTGTCCTGGATTGATAAACCTAAAGGTTCAGCCGGGAGAATATATGGCTGGCTTAGAGATACGCTTCACTCCCAATCAGAGGACTCCAAGTCTATATGGGAGAACATGTTACAGTGCAATATTACTACTGCACAATGGGACCAAACTTGGAAGCATGGACACAAATGGTACCAGGATGCCAGGTCCCGACTAATCCAAAACAAAATTTCACATTCCTGGTATAAGACTCCTGCAGTATTACACAAAGCCAAACTTATGGAGTCAGATACCTGCTTGAGGTGTCAGGGGAAAGGTGCCGACCTGGCGTACATACGCTGGTCCCGCCCAAAAATGCGGAAACTGTGGCAAAGGGTGTGTTCCGTGTCTTCAAAAGTACTACAGAAGTTCATCCCCCAGCAGCCCAAGTTCTTTCTCCTAGGGATTAGAGCAGATATGCCAATTCTAACACAGCCGGAATTCAGATGGCTGGTAGTACTGGCCATACAGACCAAAAGGGCCCTTCTGTGCAAATGGCACACACCGTCTATTCCCTCTCTAGGTGAGGTGACAGCCTCTCTTTCAGCTCTGGCAGTACTTGATAAGCTTTCTCATCTTCATAACTATCTACTGACTAAATTCAAGGCATGCTGGGCCCCCTACCTCCAATACGCCAACCCTCCCTGAGTTAGTGGGATGAATCTTAACCATGGGCTGGATTAACTGGGTCTGTTTATTCAGTGTCTCTCTGTCAGGGTGCTGGCGGAATAAGTGACATGGTAAGCCACTAGAATCAGGAAGTTTGGCTACGCACCCTTAAACCCCTCCCCCTTTTTTTAGACCATACCCTTGATAAGGGATTAGACATAGCAGGTGCTTATAATACTAAGAATTGGACTGGTGGTCCTCCCACCCAGGTCTGGGGCTCCACTATAAACATAGAGATGGGGCACTAGTTCAGGTTCAGATCCTTCGTGTATATCTGTTTTCTTGTAGGGGACACAACTCTCACCTTCGACACAGAAGGCTGCCCATAAGCTTTTTTAGTCATTTGACTATGCTCCCCATTCACAAGTAGCCAAGACCTTAATAAGGTGAGTAGTTTTTTTTTTTCTGCTGGTGCTCCATATTGTAGATTCCCTGTCTGGAACTGTTATGTTAAACCAGGCCCCCCATTCACGTTTCTCACATGCCCACAGGCTACAACTAAGGTGTTGTGACCTTAAGTATCCACGAATAGTTAAGACTGCTTCGTTACTCTACTCTATAAGGTCCAAGGTGTGACTACATAGCACACTGTTACAATGTAGTTTTGCAAATATACCCTGTAACTGTATAGTTTGATGTAAGTTAGGTTCCCCCCTTTTCTTCCTGGCTCCCCCCATTCCCACCTTCCTAATCTTCCCTTCCCCCTTCTTCTTATACTGTATTATTGCGATAACAATCTGTATAACTTGTCTATTCATACCATAGCTGTCTATCCTAGAGGTTATTCCTGTATGTACTGCAGTTTATTTTTGAAACATAATAAACTTTACAATTGAAAGGGACATGGCATGAGACACTCAGGTTGGCTTAAAGACACCCATCATCATAAAGGTAACTCTGGAACCAAGAGAGGAGCAAGCCCTCCGGAACCAAGAGTGGAATAGCAGGAAACGCAGAATTGGACTGAAGGAGCATTTCCAAAATAGAAGGGCAGGAGGGTGGGCCATAAAGAGGAAGAGGCATCAGTTCCCAAACCCTCAACTGTAACAGTGGGAGCCACATGGTCCTGACCCCAGAGGTGCCTCCAGAAAAGAGAGAGAGAGAGTGAGCATGTCCAGTCATCATAAAGGTAACTCTGGAACCAAGAGAGGAGCAAGCCCTCCGGAACCAAGAGTAGAATAGCAGGAAACGCAGAATTGGACTGAAGGAGCATTTCCAAAATAGAAGGGCAGGAGGGTGGGCCATAAAGAGGAAGAGGCATCAGTTCCCAAACCCTCAACTGTAACAGTGGGAGCCACATGGTCCTGACCCCAGAGGTGCCTCCAGAAAAGAGAGAGAGAGAGCGAGCATGTCCAGTCAGACAGTGTCTGGGTCTGGCTATAGGGAGCATCAGTGAAGCAGTAGGATATGGAGCAGAGAGACAAACAGATCCCTATCAGGATGAGCCCAGTGAACAAAGATGTCTTCAACTACATCCTGTGGAATTGTCCATCTGTACTCCGCTATTTTAAATGATAAAGGGTATCCAGAAGTGTATTCCTGCTGCCAGGGACATGTGCCTCTAATGAGGTTTAGTCCCTTATGTGTGGCCCAGAACCCTAGACCCATAATTTTAATGCATAGAGGCAAGTGAGTTGGTAATATTTACCGGTCAGTTAACAATCATCCAGAAAATAACTGATTGAATCATGAGACATATTTCCCGTATGAGGCACCCAAAAGTATGGAAAGCACAGAAAATGGCTCTTCCAAGACAAAGATGTGCAGGTGGGCATCGCCTGCCTGCCAAACACCTTGGCGAGTTTGCAGACCTTTAAAAGGAATACCTACTTCCTCTGGATTTGAGGTATTCATCGTAAGCGTGGTCATGCACCGGCACAAATGGAGAAATTTGACAGTGGGCAATAAGATGGTGGTATCAGTTTGCAGATAGATCTCTGAAGGCACAACCATGTCAGAGTTCCCTTGAACAAAGTCTCGGGTATTATTGGGGATATGTAATTGATCAGGAAGGCCACTGTCAAGCATCCCCAAAAAGTCAGCAGGCAAGGCCTGGTCAAGACACCTCTGGTGCGGCAGATAATGGGAAGCCAGTTAGCCCAGGTGTGTCCATTGAGATACAAGAAGGAAAGCATTTTCAACTGAATGTATGCCATAAAGGTGTACTTTCATACCCACAGACTTGAACCATACTTAGAATACTGACAGGTGCAAGGAGGACATCTGATGATGTTTCCGAAAAGCAAAACATCAGGGCACATAATGGGATAAAAAAAACACAGAGGCCACTTTGCGAAGAATCGCAGAGATCATGGCTCTGTACTATTGGAAGACTCTGGGGGCAGAGTCTAGCCTGAATGGGGGGGCTTCACTGCCTTTTATAGCATAGGTTGAAGGTCTACCATGATCATTGTTCGGAAGAAAAGAGAAAACATACCCACACCTTGGAGGAGGGGTATGCACAGGCAAAACAGGCATTGTCAAGTAGAAAAAAAGCCTGGACCCCAGACATCAGCACAGAGACTGTAACCATGGATTTGAGGGGACCTTCAGGCTGTGGGTGGTTTTAGGCGGGGAACCAGCAAAGCAGCACCCATGGACCTCATAATCAAAGGCAGGGAAGGCTAACAGAGGTAATGCACCAGCGTTAGGGAGGCCCCCGCAAGGTATCAGCCGGGTTCCAAAAAAGGACTTTTGTAAAAGAACTCTCCTGATGTGAAAACATTATATGAAAAGCAGCAAAGTACAGTGCAACCCGAGGTGGTAGGTTTTGTGGGGAGACCTTGAAAAGGAGCATCAAGAAGAAAACTCAGAAAGGTGGGAGCAAAATGCCCAACATATGCCACCAAGAAAGCAATGCGTGACATATGTTCACAGTAGAGGTTATGTCAACCATAGCCGCCAGAAGTTCCAAGCAGCGAGTACAGAGGCTGCAGAAGCATCCACAAAAGGCAGGATGACCACTGTGAGGACATCTAAAAAGAAGCCAATTCGTACCTAGGGGTGTGCAGCTCCTACAACAGGGCCCCAGAGGGTAGAACCAGTGAATGAGCATCTGGTTCCTATTACCAAGCAAGAAAAAGGGGCCCTACCCCCACAACTGGAGACGAAGACCAGTTGTGGTGGGGAAGAAAACCACATCGGGCTGGCAAAAAGTCGACTCAAAGCAGCAAGCACTGTTCAAAAAACAGTCCTTCATTCGCAAGGAGGACATCGGTGACATCGAAGCAGTGGAAGAAATAACTGTATACCCAGTATGAGGGCAGAGTTTCGGTTAAAGACCAAATAGGGTCCGGATGTGGATTACATACGACACCCCACTGCTGAAACTGCTGATCAAGTGGCGCATAACTTATGCTCTGTTAGGAGGTGATGAGGAGGCCTACAATGAGGCCAAAGGCAAGGGTATCTGGGTCTAGGCCCATAGATTATTCTGGGGACCATTGTGGACAAGAGGGTCCAGGTCCTCATTGAGGAGGAGGAGGACGAAGCCGTCTTCAATGAGAAGTCATCAGCAATGAAAGACCCAAGGCCATCATCGACTTGAGGTTCGAAACCCACTGTGACCAGGGGGCCGAAGCCTTCCCTGATGAGAGGCCCAAAGTCCTTTCATATGAGAGGATCGAAGGCCTCATCGACCAACTGGAAGTTGACCTCAATTAGGGCAAAGCCTAACGAAGCCAATGTCAATAAGAGGGCAGGAGCCACTATCGATGAGAGTCCATCGTTGACTGTGATGGCTAAAGCCCTCAACAACAAGAGGGCTGAAGTCTATGGCAAGGAGAGGACCAAAGCCCTCACCACTGAGGCCATCGTCAATGAGAGGATGAAGCCATTGTCGATGAGATGGCAAATGCCACAGTTGGTGAGAGGGCAAAAGCCACCATAAACGAGAGTAGCAGAAGCCATCATTGACAAGAGGGCAAAAGCCAACATCAATGAGAGTGGCAGAAGCCATCGTCGATAAGAGGGCAAAAGTCAACATCAACGAGGGGGCAGAAGCCATCATGAAGCAAGGACCGAAGCCATCACCAACACGATGGCAGAAGCCACCAGTGATGAGAGGGCAGAAGCCCCCATCGATGAGAGAGAAAAAGCCATCGTCGAGAGGGCAGAATCCATTGTCGGCGAGAGGGCAAAGCCCTCGTTAACAAGAGGGCAGAAGTCACTGTCAAAGAGAGGGCAGAAGCCACTGCAACAAGATGTTGGAGGCCTTCATCAACAAGAGGGCAAAACCCATAGTTAACGAGAGGGCAAAAATAACTGTTAACAAGAAGTCAAAACCCATCATCAATGAGATGGCAGAAGCCATTGTCGATGAGCCAGTGAAACTATCATCAATGATAGGGTGGAAGCCACCATTAAGAGAGTAAAAGACATCACAACGAGAGGACTGAGGCTGCTCCTATAAACTCCAGAAGTTGAACAGGGGTTAGCACTGACTTCTTCTGGTTTACCAGGAAGCCCAGTGCCTTCAGTGTGTCTTGAGTGGCGGACAGTGCATCCTGTGCCTGTTGAGGAGACTGACCTACCACCAGCCAGTGATCCAAATATGGGAAGACTGAGACCCCTCGCCTCCTCAGGTGTGCCACCACCACTATTAGGCACTTGGTGAACACCCTTGGAGCAGAGGTCAGGCCAAAGGGCATGGCCATGAACTAATAGTGGCCTGATGGCAATCTGAACCTTGGGTACTTTCTGTGTGACTGCCTGATGGAAATATGGAAATAGACATCCTTTAGATCCAGGGATGCCACCAGTCTCCCTGTCTTACTGTGGGTAGCATGGTAGCCAGAGTGACCATCTTGAACTTTGGCTTTGTCAAGTGTTTGTTTAAAGGTCTGAGATCCAGAATGGGTTGCTTTCAGAAACACACTCCGTAGGTCAGGCCCTCTGCTCCCACAGTGCCAAACCTCGAAGTGCAATATGTGAACAGGAGACAAACAGGGTAATCCTCCTGTCTGTTTTGGGTCCAAATCACCTACTAGCCTTAAGTTCTGGGGTCAAATATGAATGCTTTTCCGCTAGTACGCCCAGTTAACAGGGTCAGATATTACACCCTCTTCAGGAAATGCAGTGCAATACGTCACCCAGTGGGCACCCAGCCAGGTTCAAAATTCTACACTTGTGACTCAATTTGAGACCTAGGTATATTCTTACCTTAGTGAAATAGTAACACACATTTAAGCCCTTAACAGTTGTCAGAATTAACAACACTTTTCCAGCATTCACATGCAAAAAAAGCTGAGAAAGGCGCAGGCAGAATTTCAAGAAAAATAATGTTTACTAAAAATAAAAAATAAAATAGATAAAATACAGAACACAGAACATTTAAAATTGGGTTTACAGTCTTTTAAAGTAAATGGATAATTATACAAACACATCACCTTATTACTGAATTTCTACTATCCTAGGTTTCAAGAAAAAAAGATGGTTGAATTTACCCAAAATGCTGTGAGAGTTTATCAGGAGTCCCACCTGAAAAACCAGAGGCAAAATGCACACAAAACAAAAAATAAATGCCATCTTTTCTCCATGCTGACTGGTAATATCTTTCTGTCAAACTCCTCCTCCCTGACGACACAGCTCACAGATGCTGGCTGTGAGGTCACTCAAACCTGAGAACTTGAATTAATTTTATCAGTCACATGTCTCAGCCCACTGCTAAAACATTCCCCCCATAAATCTTTCTTTTAAATTAGTGAGGCCTTATGACAGCTAGAATTTCCCTTTGATCACTCTACACGTTTTCTGGCCTTCAAAGTAATTGCAGTTTTACAAGCTAACAGGAATCAGTTAAAATGGCCCTTTCCTCAGAGACCATAAAATGCACACTTTGTCACTGTAGTTCAAAGAAAAAAAAACAGATGGTTTTACAAGTTGTTATAACCTGGTATAAAGGAAGTCCTGCAACTATGTGTCAAAACAGAGAAGGAAGCTAGCATTTTGGCTACTGTCGTTACTGTGTTGGGGTCAAAAGGTCAGGCCCCTTTAAAAGCTGATGACTGCCATTTCCCTAAGCAGACATTCACATGAACATATATTTATATCACAAATATGATACAATATAATGACAAGTAGATAGGCAGAGTGTCACAGTCCTCCCGCCTAGACAGAATCTGGGGGATCTATTCCTAGCAGGGGATGAGTTCCCCAAAGTCAGTTCATAGCTCAAACTGACACAATAGCCCATCTGTGTTTTTGTTTGCTGCCCCTGCCCTGTGTGAGACAGGCATGTCATAACCCTGCAAGGCAAGGCTTCATCTTAACAGCCTACCATTTGTCTTACCCATTTGTGCCAGACAACCCAGGGAGTTGTGATCTGTTTGTACCTCAAAATGCTGCCCGTAAAGGTATGGCTCTAACTTCTTTAGTGCCCACACCATGGCAAGACATTCTTTTTCCGCTGTAGAGTAAGCCTTCTCCCTGGTAAGTAACTTCTTACTGAGGTACACTATTGGGTGATCTTTCCCTTAGTTAGACGTTTGACTAAGCACTGCCCCAATACCCACATCTGTGGCATCAGTCTGGACTACAAAGGGTTTACTATAGTCTGGACTTGCTAATACAGGAGTACTGCATGGCACCTTCTTTAGCTGTGTAAAGATTTGTTCACAGGCTGGTTCCCAGTTAATCCTTTTTGGCATCCTTTTCTTTAACAGGCCAGATAGGGGAGCGGCCAGGGCACTGTAGTTTGGTACAAATTTCCTATAGTACCGTTGTCCCTAGAAAACTCTGAACCTGCTTCTGTGTTTCAGGTCTGGGCCATGCCTTGATTGCTTCAATTTTTGCTTGGTTAGGACGGAGTTGTCCCCGGACTACTACATGCCCAAGGTACGCCACCTCAGCCATGTCCACCTGCCACTTTTCAGCTTTTACAGCGAGTCTAGCCCAGAACTTCCCTGAGGTGGGACAGGTGTCCCTCCCCGCTGGTACAAAAAATGGCAATGTCATCCAGGTATGCCACAGCATACCCCTCAGCATCATTTAACACCTGGTTCACCAACCTTTGGAAGGTGGCAGGGGTGTCCTTTTTTTCCCAAAGGCATTACTTCAAACTCGAATAAGCCTATCGGAGTGATGAAGGCTGACCAATCCCTAGCTCTGGCAGTTAACTCTACCTGCCAATACCCTTTTGTCAGGTCAATAGTGGCAAGGTATGTCGCCCCTCCCAACTTGTCCAGGAGTTCATCCATCCATGGCATTGGGTGTATGTCTGACTGTGTGAGTGCACTGAGTCCATGATAGTCCACACAAAAACAAGTAGAGCCATCTGGCTTGGGTACAAGGCCTATGGGTGAGGCCCAGGAGTTGTGGGACTTCTGGATTATCCCTAAATCCAGCATTTCCTCCACCACCCTCCTAATGTCCTTTTGGACAGCCTCTGACACCCGATATGCCATCCGCCGTATGGGCGCTTGCATCCCTGTCTCCACATCATGTGTCGCTAAGGGGGTTAGTCCAAGCTTGGCGCTAAACAATGTTGCAAAGTCTGCTAAAACCTCCCTTACTTCCTGGATCTGGTCCGGGGTCAACTGGGGTGACATTTTAATTGCCTCCACAGAGGACTCCTACTTGTTTTCTTACAGCAAGTCCAGAAGGGGCTCTCCTTCATCTGTCCCCTCCCCAGGACTACACACCGCATACACCATGTCAACCCTATTAGCATATGGCTTCATCATGTTTACATGGTAAATTCTTTGGGTATTGGCCTGGGTTTTCTTACCCGCCTTCCCCATTTCTTGGCACCAGTGACACAACCTGCAATACTCCTTCACCTGCTGGTTGAAGTTAGGACAACAGAAATTCTGGGCCAATCGCCATATAGTGCGGGTGATTCCCAGACATGGGTATATCATGAGCAATCTTGAGCAACTGCTCATGGTAACCCTGGGGAACAAGTTGCCTGCTCATCACCCCTCCCTCTGTCTTTACATCCTGCATATAAAGCAGTTCATTGTCCCAATAAACGTTGTTTCCCCGTCACCTCCCTGTGCTCCATTGGAGTCTGCCCCTCAGCTTCTCTAAACTAGGATCACGTTTCTGAGCAGCTGGATAATCCTTACACATTCCGAAGGCATGGGACAGGTCCCCTCCAGTTTCTAAATTAGGGCCCCTAGGCCTAGCAACAGGGCATTCAGGGTCACTGCCATCCCTAACCCTCCGACTACTGGCTACACCTACTTCCGCAGGGTAATCTTCTGTAGCGGTTCTGTTAACTGCTACCTGGGGAATATCTACCCACCTTTTATTATTTTCCATATCAGAAGACACAGGCTGGGGAGCCAGCCTCCCAGTGGTTTCCACAGGGGCTTCTATGGGGTCAAAGAACTACAATTTACCTTTGCTGCTTGACTGTGGGTAACTGCACACACACCATCCCCTGTTGGAGATTGTTCCCGATAATTACATCTAAAGCAAGATTCTCTGCGACTGCAACTTTTTGCACAGTCTCTCCTGTCTCACCCCAGTCCAGGAGAACACTAGCAAATGGCAGCATTTTCTCCTCCCCAGTGAATCCCCATACAGTCACAAATTGACTGGGTATAAGCTGTTCAGGCTCTGCTAAATCCCCTTTTACCAAAGTCAGGGACACCCACGTGTCCTTTAATCCATAGGTCTGTACCCCATTCACCATAACTGGGTGCATGTACTCCCTCATGTTTACTGGCATGCTTTCAGGGATACATAAAAAACCCACTTCCTTCCTAGCACCACTTTGTGCACTGTCTGCCCTTTTTGGACACTGCCTGGCAAGTTGCCCAGGCTGTTTGCAAACTCAACATCCATTTCTTTTATCAGGCAAATATTTTCTTTGTAACCTGGGGCTGCCTAGTTTCGGTTGAGGCAGGGAGGGTTTTAGCTGCCCTGAAGGTGCGCTTTTTCCTTTCTGCACTGCCACGCCCACCCCATTCCCTCCCACAGCAGGTCTGCTCCTGGCATAGCGGTCCAAGAGTTCAGCAGCTTCTTGCACTGTTTTTGGATCTCAGTCCTCTAGCCAGGTTTTCAGCTCTGCTGGGCATGCCCCAAAATACTGCTCTAACTGTACAACATTTTTAATTTTCTCTACAGACTCTGCTTCAGTCCCTTCCCACCAACTTTTTAAAAATGGACGTTTAATGGCTAGCTCCTCATATCTTATGTCAGGGCTTCTCCTGAGCTTACAGAATTTAACTCTGTATGCCTCTGCTGTTAAATCATATCTCTTTAGCAGTGCAGCTTTTAGTTTGCCGTAATCATTACTGTCCTGATTGTCCATTTGACCTAATGCATCACGAGCTTTCCCGGTAAGTAGCGGGGATAGCTGGAAGCTCCAGGACTCTCTGGGAATTTTTGCCTGAATATATACTTTTTCAAATAAATTTAAAAATGCATCCATATCATCCTCCTCTTTAAATACAGCTATCAATTTAGAATTTGATTTGTAACCCAGTCCTGGAGTTCCAGGTTCCATGCCACTTACATGCTCTGGCGCTGGTCTTTAGAGTTGTACCTTCTCCAGTTCAAATTTCCTCTGGCACTCTCGCTCCTCTCACTCGGCCTCTCTCAGATGCTGTTGCTCTATTTCCTCGGCCGCACACTGCTCTTGCTTCTCATCACTCTCTTTCTCTCTCTCTCCATCTTTCTCTGTTCTAGCTCCCTTCGCTGCTGGGTTTCAGATCTTTTTTGTTCAAACTTCAGCTCTATCCTGCGCAACTTCATCTGCAGCCTGATCCCTTCTGGCTCCAGAATGTTGGTGACCTTCCCCTGTGGCTGTGGCTCTTGGCTTGCACTGGCTATGCTGTTTTCCTTCCTGGGTCTGGACACTGCATTGGACCCTGGCCACTCCATGCCCACTGTTTGGTCTTTTCCAGTCACAGACTGTGACTCAAGGTCTTGGGCATCGACTGCCACATAGAAATATAGAAACATAGAATTTGACAGCAGATAAGGACCGCTTGGCCCACCTAGTCTGCCCATTTCCCTACCTGATGGATAAGTTGCAGATTCTAGTTAATCAACAGCTTACTTCCTCCTACCCCCCACTAGAATTGCCTTATGCCTGTCCCATGCATTCTTGAATTCTCCCACTGCTCCTGACTGCACAACCTCCTCAGAAAGGCTGTTCCATGCATCCACAACCCTCTCTGTGAAAAAATACTTTCTAACATTACCTCTGAGCCATCCCCCTCTATCTTCAAATTGTGCCCCCTTGTTCTTGCACATCTCTTCTTCTGAAAGATACTACCCTCTTGTACTTTGTTAATTCCCTTGAGATACCATCATGTCCCCCCTCTCCCTCCTTTCCTCAAGGGTATACATATTAAGCTGCTTTAGCCTCTCCTCGTATGTCTTCTGGTGCAGGCCCTGCACCATTTTGGTTGTCCTCTTCTAAACAGCCTCCACTCTAGAAACATAGAAACAGTTAACAGGATCAGATATTACACCCTCTTCAGGAAATGCAGTGCAATACTTCACCCAGTGGGCACCCAGCCAGGTTCAAAATTCTACCCTTTCGACTCAATTTGATACCTAGGTATATTCTTACCTTAGCAAGATTGTAACACACTTTTAAGCCCTTAAAGAGCAGATATCCACTTATTTTTATATATTTTTTTTAGGTCCTGACCGGTTTACTTTGTTGTGGATCCAATGACAACTGTTCATGAAGGTGGTCTGAATCATGTTCTCACCATTTGTTCAGTGCACCAACGTCCAGACCATCGCGGTGAACATGCACATTTTTCAACAAAAGATTTCAATTACCGATGGCCACGGACGAGTACTAGTGACATCAGTTACAGTTTAGCGTTAGAACTCAATGGGCACACACTCTAACTATGGTAATCTATGCTCGTCCCTGATTGTATACATGGATGCGCGAATCACCAGCAGGTGTCAACATGGACGAGATCAGCACGAGCTCTACGGGAGGTGCTCTTTTCTTCACTAAGCCGACTGGCCTGATGTTTGCAGAAGTTCTCGTAGCTAGTTTCATTCGCTGTGCTTGTTAATAAATTAAATAAAGAAATTCATGTGAGTTTTGAAGTAAAGTAGTATATGTTCTTTGTGCTAGTGTGTGAATTAAAATTATGTATAGACATCTGTGAGACGGGTGGTTTTGCACACTGTATTTTTGTGGCTCTGTTACCGCTGAAGATGAAGCGCTTCCACTAATTGCTGAAAACTGCTTCTTAGATTCTTGATAAAAAAACAAATACTGTAAATTGTAGAGGTAGTCCCTGGTGACCACAGTGCTAAAATAATTCCCTTATGCGGATCACAGGAACAAGTTGACTTGCCAGACAATTATCAGCTGTCTGTCTTGACAACTTGTTGCCATATTCAGCAAGCTGTACCAGCTGTCAGTGGCTTGCTAGCAGTATGATGTGAATTGCCTCTGAATTGAACACATCGCCGTAAAGAAAAAGTTTAATTCATGCATAATATGAGGCAAATCCCTTCGATGTACTGGCAACATTTCCCTTATTGCAGCCTGATAGGTTTTTTCAGATCATCAGTTGCGGTCATAAGGCGGGGGGGGTGTCTGAATCCCCGGTTTTTGAAAATATATCTACCGACACTGCCATTAGTTGGATATTGCAGCATCAACACTGATTTGTTAAATGTCCTGTTTTGTTTTCCAGTTTAGGCATTAGTACATCAGCTGCTGCTGCTTCCCCGACTCAACCACTGTAGCAATTGTTTCACCTTCTGACTTAGTGGAATCCCCATGATGCGACTTTCCCCACCCCTTTCTCATTTGTTGCCTTCAAATATGACTAACAATTGTTCCAGACTACCGAGCTGGTGCAATCCCAATGATGTGACTCCCCTCTAACCCTGTGTTGTATAAGGGAATCATTATTTTAGCACTGTGGTCACCAGGGACTACCTCTACAATTTACAATATTTGTTTTTTTATCAGGAATCTAAGAAGTTTTCAGCAATTAGTGGAAGCGCTTCATCTTCAGCGGTAACAGAGCTGCAAAAAATACAGTGTGAAAAACCACCCGTCTCACAGATGTCTATACATAATTTTAATTCACACACTAGCACAAAGAACACATACTACTTTACTTCAAAACTCACATGAATTTCTTTATTTAATTTATTAACAAGCACAGCGAATGAAACTAGCTATGAGAACTTCTGTGAACATCAGGCCAGTCGGCTCAGTGAAGAAAAGAGCACCTTCCGTAGAGCTCGTGCTGATCTCGTCCATGTTAACGCCTGCTGGTGATTTGCATGTCCATGTATACATTCAGGGACGAGCATAGATTACCATAGTTAGAGTGTGTGCCCATTGAGTCCTAACACTAAACTGCAACTGACGTCACTAGTGCTCGTCTGTGGCCGTCGGTAATTGAAATCTTTTTTTGAAAATGTGCATGTTCACCGTGATGGTCTGGACGTCGGTACACTGAACAAATGGTGAGAACATGATTCAGACCACCTTCATGAACAGTTGTCATTGGATCCACAACAAAGTAAACAGGTCAGGACCTAAAGAAAAAAATATAAAAATAAGTGGATATCTGCTCTTTAACAGTTGTCAGAATTATTAACACTTTTCCAGCATTCACGTGCAAAAGAAACTGAGAAAGGCACAGGCAGAATTTCAAGAAAAATGATGCTTACTAAATATTTAAAAAAAAATAGATAAAATACAAAACACAGAACATATAAAATCGGGTTTACAGTCTTTTAAAGTAAATGGATAATTATACAAAAACAACGCCTTATTACTAAATTTCTACTATCCTAGGTTTTGAGAAAGAAAACAGACAGATGGTTGAATTTACCTAAAATACTGTGAGCATTTATCGGGAGTCCCACCTCAAAAACCAGAGGCAAAATGCACACAAACCAATTTTCTCCCAGCTGGCTGGTAATATCTTTCTTTCAAACTCTTCCTCCCCCCTGATGACACAGTTCACAAATGCTGGCTGTGAGGTCACTCAAACCTGAGAACTTCAACTAATTTTATCAGTCATATGTCCCAGCCCACTGCTAAAACATTCCCCCCAAAATACAGATCTTTCTTCTTAATTAGTGAGGCTTTATGACAGACAGAATTATCCCTTTGATCTCTCTACAAGCTTCCTGGCCTTCAAAGTAATTGCAGTTTTACAAGCTAACATCAATCAGTTAAAACTGCCCTTTCCTCAGAGGCCTTAAAATGCACACTTTGTCCCTGTAGTTCAAAGAAAAAAACAGATGGTTTTACAAGGTGTTATAACCTGGCATAAAGGAAGTCCTGCAACTATGTGTCAAAACAGAGAAGGAAGCTAGCATTTTGGCTATTGCAGTTACTGTGTTGGGGTCAAAAGGTCAGGCCCCTTTAAAAGCTGATGCCTGCCATTTTTTAAGTATTCACATAGACATATATTTATATCACAAATATGATACAATATAATGACAGGTAGATAGGCAGAGCGTCACAGTCGCCACTCCCCCGTTCCTTTACAGTGAGGAGGTATCTTGAGTACAGACCATTTCCTCTTTGAGCTAAGGGAACAGGTTCTACTGTGTGGTCCCAAATGAGCTTTGCTCCTTCCTCCTCTAACACAGATACCTCTAATGGGTTGGCAGGTCTGAATAGTCTTGCTCTCAACTGGGCAGAAACCTGAAACTGAGAGCAAGGCCTTGGTTTAATACCTTCAGGACCCACTTGTCTGTGGTAATAGATTACCATGCCTGGTAGTAGTGAGCCAGCCTGTCCCCTACTGGAAATGGGGAGGCGACCCTGCTGCTGCCTCTGCCTCTAAAGTGCCCCCTCTGGGGCTGGTAGGTAGGCACAGCCTGTGCATGGAAGAAGGGCCTATATTGGGTTCTACCCCTGCTCCTTTTCCCTGGAATTTCTGAGGTGTTGCTGCTTTCTCCTTAGCAGCAGCACTCTTGTAAGCCACCTTGTAATTATACATCTTTTTCATGCACGCCTCCGTTTGCTCCCCAAAGAGGGATGTGGGCTCACAGGAAAAATTCAATGATTTTGACTGGGTATCATGAGACAAATTTGTTGCTGTTAGCTAAGCAAATCTCATCAGAGACACTGAGGTTGCCATTTGCCTGGCTGCAATGTTACTGGCATTAACTGCCATCCGAAATTGGCACTTAGAGGCTTCCATGCCCCTCCCAGCTGCCTCTGAGAGGTCAGATGCCAAAGGTCCAGCACATGCCTTGGCTATTTTAAGAACTGTATTCCAGAGACTCTTCTGGTATCCCGAAACATAAACCATATAGGTTGCCTGTCTGATGGCTAAAGAGGCAACCAGATATGACTTCTTAGCCATAGAGTCCATTTTCCTTGAGTCCTTCTCTAGGGATGTAATGCCAAGGACATGCCTACTTTGTCACAAGCAGCAGCCTGCATCACACCCTCATGACTAGGGTGCCCAAAAAGGAATTTGGCCCCTGATTTTGCCACCCAATACTTCCTGTCCATTCTCTTATCCACTGGAGGAATGGACGGTGGTGTCTGCAAAGCAGAGGCTCAAGAATGGAACCTTGTGGCACCCCAATGTTTATAGTGGTCTTGTCCAAGAGGGTAGAATTGTATTTCACAGTTTGAGTCCTGTCAGACAGATAGCTACCAAACCATCTTACAACGTTAGCAAAGAAGCCTAGCGATCTCATGGAGGTTAAGAGGATGGAGTGATCAACTAGGTCAAATGCCTTGGTCATGTTGATGAAAATGGCCCCTGTGAAAAAGACCTGAGTCCATAGCCACTAGGGTATCAGACGTAAATTTGAGAAGGTCAGTAGTAGTGCTATGGCCCTTGCAAAAGCCATGCTGGGCAGAGGTAAGTAGTTCATGTTTCTGGAGGAAACCAATAGTTTGGGCAGCAACCAGTTTCTCAAGAATTTTATTGAGGACTGCAAGAATGGTTATGGGCCTGTAGTTAGAGGGGTCTTTACGATCTCCTTTTTTGAAAACAGGGGTAACCCTTGCTGCCTTTCTTGTATCAGGGATGTAGCTCTGGCACAAGGAATGCGTGAATATCTTGGCTAGGGGAGCAGCAATGTATGGGGCAGCTAGCTTTAGAAGCTTGGGTTCAAGGTTATCAGAGCCTGTTGCAGTGTGGTCCAAGATTTTGTTCAGTAACCTAAACATCATTTCTTGAGACTGCCTTAAAGAAAAAATAAGGACCATTGACAACTGACAGAGTGGATATGTTCAGTTGGGCAGAGAAAGAGAAGGCGTAACTATTTAAGTCAGAGAATTTGTTATTGAAAAAGTTGGCAGTGGTTCTAGGATTATTGCAGTGAACGCCATTGAGTGACATGTCATTGGGGTGGATGCCTGATTCGACCCAAGGAAAGAACTTAATATGGGACCAGAAATTTTTAGAATCACCATAGGAGCTGGTTAATAGATCTTTGTAGTAGGAGCTCTTTGCATTTTTGATATCCTTTTTGCATGAGTTGCGCGCCCTGTAAGTATTAAGGTCACAGGACAACCCTGATCTTTTTTAACAGAGCCAACTTTTTTCCCTTTGTTTTACTTTAGATAGTAGGTCAGAATTAAATCAAAGTGTCTGCCTATTTTTACATGGCAGGTCACGAGTTTGCAGTGCTTATCCTGGAGTGCTAGGAAGTGGGTCAGGAATATATTAAGAGCAGACTGAGCATCATTGGTTAAGACAAGGGAGGAACAATCAGTGGCAGCAAAGTCTTGTAAAAAAGTTGTGAGTCGAAATTCGCAGTTACGGAAGGTAATTAAGCAAGGTCCACCCAGGGTGGGTCTGGTTTTGCCCCATACACAGTAGGTTGGGGAGTGATCAGTGATGGCATCTGGTGTAACGCCAGAAGCCATCACATTTTCAGGGTGGTTGGCCATTATCCAGTCTAACAGAGTGTTCGTATTAGAGTGAGGAGTGATTCTGGTGGGTCAACATGTCAGCTGGTGTAGGTTATAACTCTGCAAGTCAAAGTAATCTATCAGATTGTTACTCATTGTTTGACATGAGCTCCCCCCTGTGAACTCATGCTGCCTCAGGTATTGTAACAAACTGGATTCAAGAATCTACAATCCTTTCCTTCAGCAGTGATTCTGTTTACTTTCTCACCACAGATGTCAGGCTGACTGCCCTATAATTGCCAACCTCCTCCACGATACCACTTTTGTGTAGTAGGACTACATCCAACCTCTTTCAGTCCTCCAGAACCACTCCAGTGAGCTGTTAAATAGAACTGCCAGAGATGCAGTCAGAATTTCCCTGAGGATGCATCCCATCTGGCTCCTTTGCTCTGTTCACCTTCAGATTCGCAAGTCCCTTCATGATCCTCTTCTCAAAAAATTGACCAGTGTCTATCTCCCTTCTCCAAAGCTTCTGTTACTTTTTTGTGTCTCTTCTCTTTCCTCTGTGAACACTGAAAGAAGTGCTCAAGATGTCTGCCTTTTTCTGGTCTTCCTCTGCACAGTGCCCCTTCCCTTTTTAACTTTACAGTACCACCCCCCCTCCTCTTTTCATTTAAATACCTAAAAAATATCCTGTCCATTTTTGTACTCCTGGGCTATTCTCTCCTCAGTTTGTGCCTTTGCTCTCTTTATTGTTTTCCGTGCTTTCTTCCATTTCCCCTGATACACCTCCCTGTCCTCCTCCCTCTGTGTCTCTTTAAACCTTCTGAATGCTACTCTTTTAGCCAGTACCTTTTCAGCCAACTCTTTTGAGAACCATAGCAGTCCTTTTTTCCTCTTGCTCACTTATTTGATCCAGAGGTTTGTTGCCTTTTCTATGCTCCCTTTTAGCTTTGCCCTGTTACTTGACCCCACTCGGGCCATTCCCCCTGCCAGGTCATCCCTGAGGCATTCACCCATCTTTATAAAATATGCCCTCTTAAAATCCAGGACCCTCGCACATGTGTGGTTCAATTTTATAGCCATCCCTATGTTGAACCATACCATATGGTGATCACTCATCCCCAAGTGGCCTCCCCACCTTAACATCTGCAATACAATCCCTGTTAGTGAGCATCAGAACCAGTATTGCCCCCTAACACGTGGGTTCACTGACTAGTTACCTAAGGAATGCACCCTGCAGAAAGTCCAGGATGTCCCTGCTTTTAGATCAAACTACTGCTGGGAAGCATGTACATCTGTCAGGCTGATGTCCCTCACCAGCAGCACTCCCTCTTTTCTGCATCTTGCCAGTGGTTTCCACAAGTATCTTATGTAATTCCTCCTCCTGTGCTGGAGGTCTGTACAAACACACAAAATGGCCGGCAGAAAATACGCATAGGTCTATCAAGTCTGCCCGTGTGTGCAGCTCGCAGTATAATACTACTGCACTTGCCTCCCAACCCAATCCCTCTATTCATCCCCCCCTCTCCCGGGCCTGTCCCCCATTATGTTGTTGTCTGTACTTACCCTGCCCCTGACTCTATACCATCGTGGCTTAAAGTTATCCATTATCCTCAGTTCGTTTAACTCCTCCAGCAGAGCGCTCCATCCAGCCACCCCTCTCTGCGTGAAGTAGTACCTCATCTCCCTCCTGAACCTTCCCCTTCTAATTTCAGACTGTGCCCCCAGAGACCTTAGCCCCTTTAAGCAGAAAACCCCTCTCATTCTGACTTTGTTTATGCCTTTCAAGTATTTAAAGGTCTCTATCATGGCCCCACTTTCCCTTCTATCCTCCAGAGAGTACATGTTGAACCCTTCAATATTTCCTCATAAGGCATCTCCCCAAGCCCCATGATCATTTTTGTTGCCCTTTGCTGCACCCCCTACAGCAATCTCACATCCTTCTTGAGGTATGGGCACCAGTACTGCACTAAGTACTCTAAGTGGGGCCTCACCAGTGATCTATTCAAGGGCAGGATGACCTCCTCTTTTCTGGAGGTGATACCCCTGGCAATGCATCCAAACATCTGATTTGCTCTCGCTGTCACCCTCCTACACTGTGCTAATACTTTCATGTCCCCTGTGACTGGTAACCCCCCCCCCCATCTCCTCTTCTAAAGCTGCTACATGCACTCTCCCCAGCCAGTAGCTGGTCCTGGGATTTCTGGCTCTGAGTTGCATGATCTTGCACTTCTTAGTATTAAACCTCAACTGCCACTCCTCTGACCAGTGTTTGAGTTTAGCTAGATTCTCCCGGAGTGGCTGCCTTCCTTTCTCACTGTTCACTTTTGCACAAATCTTTGTGTCATCGGCCAGCAGGCTGATCTTACTCCTGACCCCCTCTGCAATGTCCGCTATGAAGACATTGCACAAAAGAGGGCCCAGCCCTAAACCCTGCAGCACTCCACTAGTTACAGGTCTTGGCTTGGATGTCTCCCCCCTAAAACTGATCACTGCAGTGCAAACAATGGCTCCATTCCACATCTCCAGAGTGAAGCACAGCATCTCTGCCTCCACCTGTGTTCTTCGTATCTCCATTGCTTTTATGCTTTCCCTCACATAAAGCACCCCCCCCCATTACCACCCAGTCCTTACTGAACATAATCTAGCCTGGTATGGCCATATCCCAGTTATGGATGGATTTCAGTGCACCATGGCTCAGTAATGGTCACAATATCCAGACTGGTCCCTGCCATAATGGCCTCTAGGTCTGAGATCTTATTTCTTAGACTTCTAGCATTCGCACATGTGGCCTTCCACATTTTGCTTCCTCTCTGCTTGTTGCCTCCCTTTTTTTTTGGTTTTGCACTCCTTCCTTCCCAACTCTTTTTAATGCTCTCATTCCCTTTCTCATTTATCTCTACCTCCACACTTCCTTTATTAATTTTCACCCTGAGGGATTCATCTCCCCCCAAGGTTCTCCTTACTCTCTACTTCAATTTGTGGGGTGGGGGCAGTTTCTGCTTCCCTAATGCCTTCCACCACCCCCTACACCTAGTTTAAATGTTTATTGAAGTAACATTTAAAGAGAGACTGCCACCACAATTTTGGGCATCAATAAATTCAGAATTTGGATCAGCCTATCCTCAATCAGTCTCATGCCAAAAATCAGATATGTATGTTACTTTGTTTAAAAGTTACAAGTTATTTTGCAACCGTTAATTCACTGCCTGTTCAAAACAACCAAATTCAGTGAAGCGCTACTGCTGATGTCATCTCCTGAACTCACAACCTAGTCCTTCTGCAAGCTACCTTATATGACTTATTTCTTCTATGTTACTTAAAACTGCAGGTATACTAAACATTTGAAAAAGGAAAACTGACACTGGGGGACTAGTCACAGCTCATCCACTTCCAAAATGTGTAGATGCAAGGTAAAGTACTTCAGAATGTGACAGGAAGGGGATGGAAAAGTGGCAAACATGACTTTAGAATGACAAAGTTGCGTGCAATTTTTAAAAAAACTGCAAGTATGAGATTTTGAAATGTCACCAGGCTGCGGTTGTAGAATGCAACAAAGACAGTCTGGAAAAGTACTGCAGATGGAATACATAATTTCCAAATGTGGCTGTGATGCACAATTTTGGAATGTGGCGGTGATGCACAATTTCAGAATGCGGTGGTGACTCACAATTACGGAATTCGGTGGTGATGAGCAATTTCAGAATGTTGTGGTGATGTACAATTTCGGAAGGCAGTGGTGATGCACAATTTCAGAATGCAGCGGTGACGCACAATTTCAGAATGCAGCAGTGACACACAATTTCAGAATGCAGCAGTGACGCACAATTTTAGAATGTGGCAATGAGGCACAATTTCAGAATGGGTAGTGAGACACAATTTTGGAATGTGGCAGTGCCGCACAATTTCTGAATACGGCGGTGACGCATAATTTTGGAATGTGGTGGAGATGCACAGTTTCGAATGCAGTAATAATGCACAGTTTCAGAATTTTTATTTATTTATTGAATACAATCGGAATTACAAACCTTTGAGTCACAGACTCTTTTGCAAAGGCTCCACATCGGTTACAAGGGGTGGAGGGTAAACAAATACAGTCAAAGACAAACATAAACAGGCAGTATTTACAGTATCAGTACTGACAGAGCAGTCCAGGCTTGAACTTATTTAACCAGTGAGGTATTAGGCAGCATTCTTGGAATCCCTTGACAGAGACTAGTAGGATGCTGATTCATAGGGTCTAGAGAGACCCTATGTCAGGAAATGTGGAGGGTTTGGAAGCAAACAGAGTGGGCAGAGTTAGCCACAGACACATTTAGCACTCTCAAGTAGTAGGGCTTTGAGACCCGTTTTGAATAGTGAGATGCTGTGGGTCTGGGAGAGTGGGGGTGGTAACATATTGAGCCGGAGAGGGGCACGGTAGCGGAAGGATCTTTGCCCTAGGGATGTTCTACAAAGGGGGACCAGAATTGATGGGTTTGCTGCGAGTCTTGTATTGCGCCTGAGGGGGGCTGCACTGATAATGGGGAGTAGGCCGTTGGGGGCTAGCTGAAGATGTATCTTTTTTGGGAGGATGCAGGTGTGCTACTTTAGTCTTTGTTGAAAGTTTAGCCAACCAGACAAAGTATAAAGATGGCAGGTGTGGGTAAGTCTGTCACTGCCTGTAACTAGGCGGCAGGCTTTATTCAAGGCAATGTTTATACTGCATAGCGTGGTGGGTTCAGCTGAGCCATATATAACTATCCCATAGTCAACTAGGGAGAGGATGGAGGAGGTGACTGCAAGTTGCATGGCCTGTGCGGGTAGGCAGTGCTTGAGTCTGTAGAGGATGCCCACTCTAGCATTGACAGCAGAGGAGAGAAGTTGGATGTGACTATGGTAGGAGAGGGGGGGGGTGTCTAATGTGATGCCCAGGTATTTAAAGTTTGTAACGTGTTCCAGTGGGACGCCTAGTGAGTTCTTAATTAGGAGTGCCAACTGACTATGTGGGCTTTGGCGATGCGCAAAGATCATGGACTTCGTTTTTTTATAGTTGATGATCAGGCGATGTTCAGAGAACCAGTTCTGTAACTCCCAGAAAAAACCCTGAAGGGCCAGTTGGAGGGCGCTTGGTTGAGGGTGTTTCCAATACAGTACCAGATCATCAGTGTAGAGTAGTAGATGACCACTGCACACCTTAGGGAGAGAGTTTAAAAAGAGGGTGAAAAGCAGAGGGCCAAGTATAGACCCCTGCGGGACCCCAGGAGCAAACTGTTTTGGAGGTGGAGATGGTGGTGTTTATCCTGACTTGTTGTGACCGTCCTGAGAGGTAGTCCTTGAACCAGGCAGTTGCCTCTGGGACCACATTTAGTTGTGTAAGAACACAGAGCAGTAGCTCGTGACTGACCGTGTCAAATGCCTTGGTCAGATCCACATAGATCGCCCCTGCGATTGAGCCTTGGTCAAGGGCCTCATGGATGAACGAGGTGAATTCAGAAAGTGCAGTGACAGTACTATGGCCAGTCCGGAAACCATGCTGTTCCTGGCTGAGAAGGTTGTGTTTAGTTAGGTGTTCTGTTATCTGGTCCGAAACTATTTTTTCCAGAGCTTTGGAGAGAGGTGGAAGTATTGAGATAGGTCTATAGTTGCTGGTGTTAGTGGGGTCACCGCTCTTCAGAATGGGAGTGATTATGGCTCTCTTCCAGGTTGAGGGGAACTGACCGAGGCATAGCGAGAGGTTGAGGATTTTTGTACGGTGGGGTAGTGTGACATCCAGGGTAAGCCGAATGAGTTTAAGATCAAGGGAGTCATTGCTGTAACAGGTATTGGCTATAGCTTTGGTAATATAGTGTTTTGCCTCACTGCAGGGGATGACTCGAAGCCGGAAGGGAGGCGAGTTGACATTACACGGGGTTTCGGGGAGGGTGGGGTGTGGGAGGTGGAAGAAATTAGGAGGGAGGATATGGGAGAGGTCCAAGAAGGAGGAGTTAAGGGCTTCTGCGATAGTGGCAGGATCCTGTGTGACATCCCCATTTAGGCTGAGTTGGGTAAGGGTGGGGGAGCAGGATTTTCCACTGAGTTCTTTTATGTTGTTCCAGAATTTTTTTCCGTCTCCCCAGGAGGAGGTAAGGGTTTGTTGGTAGTAATTAGCTTTAGCCTGCTGCAAGGCCCAAGTACATTTATTGCGTGCCTCCTGGTAAAGTTGTCTATCCTGGGTGTGTTGGGAGTCAAGGCCTTGTGCCAAGGTTGTCCCTTTGTTGTAGCAGGTTAGAGCGAGGTGTGATTCAGGGGTGGTTCTGGTTTTACAACTTGCTTTGAGAGGGAGAATATATCACAGGCTTTGTTGAAGGTGTGGTTATAAAGTGGGCGAGTGCAAGGTCAACTGACTGCGTGTTGTAAATGGGGAGCCAGTTGCTGTTAGATAGATGGGCTTTGAGGTTCTCTAGGCCTCCTCTTTTAAGCCTTCGCTGCCAGGAGATTTTTGGGGGGGGGCAGGGGGCAATTTACCCGACCACCAGCATGTTACCGGGGAGTGGTCACTGATAGAGTCGGGGAGCACAGTTGCATGGGAGAGGTTACATGGCCTGTGGGTGAAAATGAGGTGTAAAAGGGTGGAGGTCCTGGCTCTATTGTCCCTTCTGGTTGGGGAGGTGACTGGTTGGGTAAGATCGAATGCCAGGGCAGTGTCTTTGAAGCTGGATGAGGCTGGGGATAGCCAGTTGACGTTGAAGTCACCCATTAAGATGATTTCACTAGTATTAGGTAGGTGGGAGATAATGTGGAGGATAGAATCAAACGCGAGTTTTTGGTTTCTTGGGGGGATATAGGCTGAAATGATGTGGAGAGTTTTGGTACCTAGACTGAGTTTGACTGTTAGTGTCTGGGCTCCATATTGAGGTGCGGGAGTATGTACTTCTGTGGCATTGAGTGAGAATTTAACATAAATTGCACAGCCACCGCCTCTCTTGCTGGTCCTATCTGCCCGGAAGATGGAATAATTACAGAGGGAGACAGCATCATTGGGAATTTTTTCAGAGAGCCAGGTCTCTGAGAGGGCTAGTATGTCTGGTGCATGTTGGGCAATCCAGCCTTGGAGAGGGGTGTGTTTTTTATGTAGGCTGCAAATATTAAGGGTGGCTAGCAGCAGACTCCCCTGAGGGTTTTTTTGGAGAGGCCTTAGTGCAGGGTGGTCCTGGACTGGGGTGGATATTGCCAGATAATAATAGAAGTAGGAAGGTGTTCCTCAGGAGGGTCAACCTGCAGAGTTTGGATGAGTGACACTGGGATTGGTAGGGTGTAGGGCTTTTTGTGTTGGAGGTGGGGACTGGAAGACTAGGAATGATGCTGGATAGAAGGGTAAGGAATGTGAGGGGGATGATAGTGGGGCTTATGTGGGTGGTGGGGGATTGAGGTCTGAAGTGGGGGAGCTGAGGTACAATGCTTACCATGTGTGAGTGTGAGGGTTAACGTGATCGTGTGTGGGTATAGGCCATCGGGATCAATTTGGTGTGAGTGGGAGATGTTGGAGGAACTGGGTCTGCAGTTATCATTGATAGCTGGAGGATTAGTGTAAAAGTTATAGTGAAGACTCTGGGGGGGGGGGTTGAAGAGCAAGGTGTATGATCCTGGAAATCAGGAGGGTTGCAAATATTAGGGATAACATTTTATATGAAGTAAGTGAGAGGTATGTTGCAGCGGCCACTAGTATTCAGTTAGTATAACCTGCAGCTGGAAAAGTGGGCTGATAGGTTATTTCGGCAGGTCACCTGACTAAACCTAGCTATAAATTTGAGTGCAGACCAATGGTGGTGGTGGGGGCGGTGGGGAGCCGAATGCATAGCATTCGGCGGGGCTAAGCCTGAGCAGCAACTCGATGTGCAATTTGGCTGGTATTCATGCGGCGAGATGGGGAGCTTGTAGCCATTGCTGAAAAAGGCGCCAGATGCCCAACGGTCGCGACTGCTGCCTGGTGTAAGGTAGAATTACCTAATGTGGCTTGGGTTCGGGGCTCCTGCGGGCAGGGAGGGCTTCAGAGCTGGCCCTCGAGACCTCCGGTCTCCACAGGGGAGAATGCAGTGGTGATGCACAACCTTGGAATGTGGCAGTGATGCATAATTTCAGAATACAACAGTGACACAAAAGGTTCAGAATGCGGCACTGATGCACAGCTTTGGAATGTGGCAGTGACAGTTTCAGAATGTGGCAGTGATGCACAATTTCTGAATGTGGTGGTGATGCACAATTTTGGAATCTAGCAGTGACGTACAATTTTGGAATGCAGTGCTGATGCACAGTTTTGGAATGTGGTGGTCATGCACAGTTTCAGAATGTGGTGGTGATATGTAATTTCGGAATGCAGCAGTGACACAGGTTCAGAAAGCAGCAGTGACGCATAATTTATGTGGTGGTGACGCACAGTTTCGGAATGTGGCAGTGATGCATAATTTCAGAATGTGGTGGTGATGCACAGTTTTGAATGCAGCGATGGTGTACAGTTTTGGAATGTGGCAGTGATGCACAGTTTCGGAATGTGGCGGTGATGCATAATTTCAGAATGCAGCGGTGATGCACAGTTTCAGAATGCGGCAATGACAAACAATTTTGGAATGTGGCAGTGATGCACAGTTTCGGAATGTGGCGGTGATGCATAATTTCAGAATGCAGCGGTGATGCACAGTTTCAGAATGCGGCAATGACAAACAATTTTGGAATGTGGCAGTGATGCACAGTTTTGGAATGTGGCAGTGATGCACAATTTTAGAATGTGGTGGTGACGCACAGTTTTGGATTAAGGTGGTGACAATTTCGGAATATGGCGATGACACAGGTTCGGAATGTGGCGTTGATGCATAGTTTTGGAATGTGGCGGTGATGCGTAATTTTGGAATGTAACGGCGACACACAGGTTCAGAATGTGGCAGTGATGTACAATTTTGGAATGTGGTGGTGACGTACAATTTCGGAATGTGGCGGTGATGCATATGTTTTTGAATGTGATGGTGATGCTCAATTTTAGAATAAGGCGGTGATGTTCAATTTCAGAATCTGGTTGTAACGCATAATTTCAGAATGCTGTGTGACACAATTTGGGAATGTGGCAGTGACAATTTTGTAATGTGGCATTGAAAACACAACTTTTCAGGGATGTGCAACTATAGAATTTGGCATGGATGCACCATTTCAGATTGTGGCAGGTATGCGCAATTTCAGAACGTAGCAGGAATACATAAAGTAAGTTTAGAATGTGGCTGGGATGCATAATGTTGGGATGTGATGCACAATTTTGAAATATGGTGGGTGCGTACAATTCTGAAATGTGGCAGGGACAAGCAATTTCAGAATAAATGGTGTGTCCTGTCATATTCTGACAACTTACATCCCCACTATATTCTGAAATTGCCAGTGCCCGACAAATTCCTTGATGTGTGTCCCAGTCGCATTCTGAGACTGATTGTCCCACCACATTTTGAGACGGCACATCCCTGGTACATTCTGAGACTGCATGCCCCCAACATTTTAAAATTGTGCACCACCTCTACATTCTATACCTTGGTTCAGTGCTGCATTCCAAAACCACCTTCTGACGTGTTCTGAAGTACAGTGTCATGCATCTGAACATTCTGGAAATGTAAGCACTGCAGCCGACCCTATGTCATTTTTCTTAAAGGAGAACTGTGTAAATACTAACCTCCCCGCCCCCAAAAGGCTTACCGCCCAATTAAGCTTTTTATACAGAAAATCCCCTTTTTTTCCCAGCAGCCACTTTATTTTTATTTCATAAAGTCTGTGAGCCAGAAACATGACAGACTGTGCATGGCTCCATTTACTGCAACAGTGCGGTGCCGCACCACTCACTCACTTAAATGTAAGCAAGCGGTGTGGTGCCGAGCTGTTACAGTAAATGGAGTCGCACACGGTCCACCATATTTCCAGTTCATGGACTTTATGCAATAAAGTAAGTGGCTGCTTGGAAAAAAGGGGGCTGTATTTTCTATGCAAAAAGCTTAATTGGGGGTTAAGCCTTTCAAGGGTCGGGAAAGTTAATATTTACACCGTTCTCCTTTTAAGGATTACTATACCTACAGTTTATTAAACTTTGAGGAAGCAGGTCCTATAAGGTTGCTGACAGGGTGGACTAGAGTGTGAGCTCAGGAAACGACATCATCAGTGGCTCATTACTAAAAATGACTTTTTTGAAGAGGTAGTGAAATCAGGGATACAAAACAGCTCATAACTTTAAAACAAAGCAACATACAAACCTAATTTTTGGTATGAGATTTATTGAGGGTATGCCTATTCTCATTCTGGAATGTAGCACATTTCATGGGAGTCCTTCTTTAAACAATCCACTCCCAGATGGATGCAGGCCATCACCCCTGTATAGGCACTTATCCTCCAGGTGGTTTCCTAGTCCGCAATGTAGCTGAACCCATCTTCTCTGCACCATTGCTTCAGCCATGAGTTGAAGCTGCTGATGTGAAGGTCCCTCTTCTTTCCCCTGTCATAGAGAGGCAGTACTCTAGCAAAAGTCATTGCGCAAGCTACCTATCTAAGATCCATCCCCACCTCCCTAAACTCCCCCTGCAATATCGCAGCCCAGTCCTTAACCAGATCATTAGTCCACAAGTGGACAAAGACATCCATCTCTTCCTCCCATCTTGCTGTCCTAGCAATCCTCAGAATTTGTTTCCTATCCCTCCAGGTCGTGGGACCAGGTAGGCACCTAAGCTGCCTACCCCCCCTTTCCTATTCCCAAATCTATTCCTGTTGCAATCGAGTCCCTCACCAGAAGATGCTTCCTCCTCCTCTTCCGGGGTCCTCTACCATCCTCCTTGAAGTCTCCACTATGGAGGACCCTCACATGCTCCCTAGTCACTACCATGGATGCTTCCTCCCAGCAGTCCTGCCCCATCAGAGTGGTGTAGATATTAAATAGTGGTACTAGCTAAGGAATGTGCCTCTGTCCCACCACCACCACCCTTTCAAAGTCCACCATAGTTCAACCTTTCCTGCTCCCTGGCATCTTCTAAGGTAACAATGGCAAATCTAGTGGCCCCAGGGTGGGGGAAGAGGTCCTCTGAATCCCATCCAACTCAGTCAGGAGTCTAGCAACCTCCTCCTTCAGCCCCTGGAGGTGTGTGCAGACAAAGCAGTACCGCAGTCTCCAGAAGGTCTCTCTGAAAGCTGCCACCCCAGAGCCACTGCACTGCAACACTCACAGCATTCTCAGTTTCTATTCCCTTACAATCCTCTAGCTGCCTAATACCCTTAGACTAGACACAAAATATATGCATTACTTCCTACGGTTCCCTTAACCAAGTTACATAAATATAATATACAGAAAAATACAAATATATATTTTTCACTTGTATCTAATCTTACTATTAACCAAATATGAAAAGCAAATCTCAGTATTTTAGTATTCAGTGAGCTGTTACTTCAGATGTTCTATCAGAAGCAGATGGTAGTTGCACATAAGAGTTAAGTCCACGTTTAAGACATGTTTTTGCTCTTACGAAATCATGGCAGGCTTACAAAAATCAAGTCTGTTGCACAAAAATATTCTTACATTCCATTAGAGACTTTCATTCAAGCCTCCTATATACCAGGCTTTTTTATTGCTAGTAGGCTGATCTTGCCATATTTATAGTACAATGCACTTTACTACAGGAAACCATTCTGAATGTTGTACATTAAAAAAACAGAGATACCTGAATGCACTGATTTGCTGTTTTAGAGATTGCCATTCCCCCATAGCTCATCTGTGTGTTACCATGAAAACATTATTTTATATTCTTTTGTCATATGAGGTTTTTATCCTCAGCTCACGTGGGCAGATGCTCAGCCCCATCTCCACTTCCCAGGACCAGCTTTCACCTCCTCTGGCCTTGGGGCTTGAATCATCCATGGATTTCCCCCCATGACGGGGCCAGAGGAGAGAGGGCCCCCACAGTACAATTCAGATGTGCCCCAGGGACCAAGTGGTGGTTTGGGCCAAAGGAAAATGTGCGGGACATCATGAGGTATGGCTGACTGTCATCACTTTTCCTTTTTCGCCTCAGTCCCCCTGGCCACTGCGGCATGCCAGTGCCTGGGTGTCGAGGTGCACACACATGGCAAAACTGCAGCCCCCACCCTTTGAAGTATCTCAGAGCCTGCACTAGCAATGAGCCTCCATCAGATGGCAGTCAAATGCTGAGTCAGGGAAATGATTCTGCTAATATTCAGCTAGGCACTACACTCGTTATATTTTATAACGCTTATTAAACGTCAATGTTTGGACATCAGAAGAACCAAATGGTTCAAGAGGAAACTTATAAGGAAACACTCATATCATATCATCACACTGTTTGTCATGTCTGTATAATAAGAATAATTTCATTTTGTCTTGGTGCATCTGGTGTATTTATTTAGCACCAATATAGCTCTTTCAGCAGATCATACGTATCTGCATGGCCTCATGGGAGAAGGGAATATATATAGGAATCCGACTGCATTTCAAATTTTTTGGCCCATCCCTGTATCTCATATGCAAGTCTCCCCTTGGATAAGACTTTCAAAACCTGGTTGTGTCACACTTCAAAAGTTGGCAGCTGCTGAGAGACTTGTGTGTTTTGTATGCATTTCCTTGTAAGGAGTAGAATATGCACTACTCTTGTGTAAGGGTCCACTCATCTACATCCATGTACTCTAGAAATACAGAAACATACAATTTGATGGCAGAAAAAGGAACGGTAGGCCCATCTAGTTTGCCATGTCTCCCTACCCATTATTACTCCCTGGACCTTATCTGGTATCAAGTGTCCCTTCCTCCCTCCCTCCCTCCTCCTTTCCCTGTACTTGTTGTTTATTTATTTAAAATTTGGTGACTGGGAAAGGCACACTGTGCCAAGGCTCATTCCCAGGTGCAACTCGGGGAGCAGGGGAATAAGTACAAAGCAATAGAAGCACAGATTGTTACAGCAGCCAGTGTTACTAATGAAGCAAAGCGAAGACAAAACAAGACAGAAATGGGTTACAATTAGCCCAATAAAAGCAGCACAGATACAGCTGAAATTGAATATTGCAGGTATAATACAGATGATGCAAAACACAGATCAAACAGAACCAATATTTAATTACAATTAATTCAGCATATCAGTACAGTTATAGGAAATTAGGTCAAGAGTTGACGCAAATAACTAACACAGAAATAGATAGAAAACATGGGTCAGGCAGAGGAGGTGGTGAGGAGTGAGGGGGTCGAGGAGGGGGAGAGTTGCGAAGGATGGGGTGGGGAGAGTTGATTTCAAAGGAGAGGGAGGCGGTAGCAGAAGGCAGATTGACCAGTCGTGGAACGGAGATGAGGGAGAGATAAGGAAAGGGGGTTTCTGGAGTGAAAAGGGTAGGAGGAGGGGTTCTCAGGGGATAGGCAGAAAGAGAGGTAGGGAGGAAGGGTCCTGAATCAGTATTTGACAATGAAAGATAAGAAATGGGTTAGCATCCAGTGGGAATTGGGGGATGGGGGGAGACAGAGACAGAGAGAGAGAGAGGAATAGAGGGGGCAGTGGTGAGTACAGCGTTGGGAGCTAGTGGCAAAGTGGCAAAAGAAGTTAAGGAGGGTGTCGAGTCTGGAGAGGTAAATGGTAGGGACAGTGCAACATAGAAACATAGAATTTGACGGCAGATAAGGACCGCTTGGCCCACCTAGTCTGCCCATTTTCCTACCTAACAGATAAGCTGTAGATCCTAATTAACCAACAGCTTACTTCCTCCTACCCGCCACTAGGACTGCCTTATGTCTGTCCCATGCATTCTTGAATTCCCCCACTGTTCCTGACTCCATGACCTCCTCAGATAGGCTGTTCCATGCATCACAACCTCTCTGTGAAAAAATACTTCCTCACATTACCTCTGAGCTGTCCCCCTCTATCTATTGTGCCCCCTTGTTCTTGCACATCTCTTTTTCTGAAAGATGCCACCCTCTTGGACTTTGTTGATCCCTTGAGGTACTTAGCGTTTCCATCATGTTCCCTCTCCCTCTTTTCCTCAAGGGTATACATATTAAGCTCCTTTAGTCTTTCTTCGATCGTCTTCTGGTGCAGACCCTGCACCATTTTGGTTGCCCTCCCTGGACAGCCTCCACTCTGTCTATGTCTTTATGGAGATGGGGTCTCCAGAACTGCACACAGTACTCAGATGGGGTCTCACCAACTGTCTGTACAGAGGGATAACAACTTCCTGTTTTCTACTATTGATGCCTCTCCCTGTGCATCCCAATATCCCCCCAGCCTTCCTTACTGCCTTCTCACATTGCTTGCCCACCTTTAGGTCATCTAATATAATTACCCCCAGGTCTCTTTCCATGTTTACTGTCGTCAGTATCTCACCCCCCATTGTATACTCTTTCCCTGGGTTTTTGTTTCCCAGGTGCATTACTTTGCACTTCTTTGCATTGAATCTGAGCTGCCATACATTTGACCATTCCTCCAACCTTTCTAAGTCCCTTCTCGTCCTTTCCACTCCATCTGGCGTATCAACCCTGTTGCAGATCTTTGTGTCATCTGCAAAGAGACATACTTTTCCTTCCAGTTCCTCTGCAATGTCACTTATAAAGACATTAAAAAGGACTGGTCCCAGTACTGAACCCTGCAGTACCGCGCGAGTAACCCTCCTTTCTTCACTGTGGACTCCATTTACTACTACCCTTTGCGTCCTGTTGTCTAGCCAATTTTTTATCCAGGCTACCACCTTGGAACCCACTCCAAGGCTGGCTAACTATGTATTAATCTTTTGTGTGGGACTGTATCAAATGCCTTGCTAAATTCTAGGTAAGCCATGTCCACAGCCCCTCCCTGGTCTACTACTTTGGTCACCCAGTCAAAGAAATCTATTAGATTAGTCTGACACGACCTTCCCATTGTGAATCCATGCTGCCTTGGGTCCTGTGCCCCACTGGCCTCTAGGTACTCAACAATTCTTTCCTTCAGAAGTGATTCCATCATTTTACCTACCACTGAGGTCAAACTAACTGGTCTGTAGTTTTCTGCCTCTGTCCTGCTCCCACTTTTGTGAAGAGGAATCACATCTGCCCTCCTCCAGTCCTCAGGTACCACCCCATCCTCCCATGATTTGTTAAAGAGAGTAGTCAGCGGTGTCATTAGTTCTACCCTTAGTTCTTTAGAATTCTTGGGTGAATCCCATCAGGCCCCATTGCTTTGTCCACCTTCAATTTTATTAGTTCTTTCAGAACCCTTTCTTCTGTAAATGGACTGGTATCGACCCTCGTCTTCAGAGTGTTTGTCTTGTTTGGTTTAGGTACCTCCCCCTCTCTTCCTTTGTGAATACTGAGCAGAAATATTCGTTTAGTATCCCTGCTTTTTCATTGTCACCCTCTACCCACATTCTCTCCCCTTTATTAAGCCTTAGTATCCCTCCTTTGGTCTTTCTTCGCTCCCTAATGTACCTATAAAAGGTCTTATCCCCCTTCTTAACAGATTTGGCTATCCTTTCCTCGGTTTGGGCCTTTGCTATTCTGACTGCCTTCCCAGCCTCTTTCTGCTTTAACTGATAAAGTTCTCTGTCCTTCTCCTTCTGTGTTTCCTTATATTTCCTGAATGCTATCCTTTTCTCCTTAACCTTCCCTGACACCTCTTTTGAGAACCATAGCAGCTTTTTCCTTCATTGTGTTTTGTTGATTTGCTTTACACAAAGTCTTGTTGCCTCTGTGATGGCTGTTTTGATTACTCTCCATTGTTCCTCCACCCCTCCTTCTTGCCTGTTTGCTAGTTCTTTTCTGAGGCACTCTCATTTTCCCAAAGTCAGCCCTCCTAAAGTCCAATACTCTTGCTTTTGTATGGCTTGATTGCAATGCTGTGTTTATCGTGAACCACACTGTTTGGTGGTCGCTTGTTCCCATATGGCTACCCACTTCTAAACCTGAGATTCTTTCTCCGTCACCATTTGAGAGTACCAGGTCTAAGATTGCTCCCTCCCAAGTGGGTTCCAGTACTAGCTGTCTGAGGCATGCCACCTGTAAGGCATCAAGAATGACCCTGCTCTTGGATGTGCCTGCAGCATAGGTGCTCTAGTTAACATCTGACAAATTCAGGTCCCCCATCAACAATATCTCCCCTTTTTCTGCCATTTTAAGGAAGCCTTCTATCATTTCCTTGTCCATTCCCTCCCCCTGAGATGGGGGGCTGTATACAACCCCCATGCGGAATGTGGTGCCATTTCCTGTCTCCAGGATGACCCAGAGTGTCTCATCTGCTCCCTGTTTACTCTTTAATTCTGTTGCTTTGATCCCTTCCTTTACATAAAGAGCTACTCCTCCTCCTCTTTTACCCTCCCTGTCCCTCCTGTAGATTGTGTATCCTGGTATGTTGACATCCCAGTCATGGTTCTCTGTGTACCATGTTTCTGTGACTGCCACAATATCCAGGCAACCCTCTTCCATCAAGGCCACTAGTTCAGGGAGCTTGTTACACAGACTACGGGCATTGGTACTCATCACCCTCCAATTTTTGATGGCCTTACCCCTTTTAGCCCTATTCCTGTCCTTACTGCCTTTGCCTTTTTTTACATTTACTTCTGGCCTGCTCCCTAATTACTTCTCTACTTTGGTGTTTACCTCACTAATTACCGTTGTTTGTGGGGGGAAGGCTGGTATTTCCCTGCTCCTTTTCAGTGCCTCCCCCCTTGGCTAGTTTAAATGCTTGCCAATGAAGCATTTAAACCTCTCACCTAGGATCCTGATTCCCCCCCGGACAGATGCAGACCATCGCGCTAGTATAGGTCTGCATCCCTCCAGGTGGCTCCCCAATCCCCAATGAAGCCAAAACCCTGAGCTCCACACCAGTTTTTCAACCATTCATTGAATTCCCTGGTGAGGAGTACCCTAGCATCACCCTTGCCATAGACAGGCAGCACCTCCGAGAAGGTTACTGTATGCGCTACTTGTCTAAGGCCCCTCCCCAACTCTACAAACTCCTCTTGCACTGCTCTGATCCAATTCCTAACCAGGTCATTTGCCCCTAGGTGAACAATAACATCCAGCTCCCTCCCTCATGCAGCTGCTCCCATGATCCTGAGGATTCGCTTCCTGTCCCTCCAAGCCGTGACGCCAGGCAAGCACCTTACCTCCCTCTCCCCTTCCTCCCCCATTTCTACCCCCTACATGATTGAGTCCCCACCAGGAGTTGTTTCCTTCCCCTGTGGGGTCTCATGCCACCCTCCTGTGGGTCTCCTTTGTGAAGGTTCCCAGCATCCTCCTTGGTCTCCACTGCAGATGCCTCCGTAGAGGAACCACTATCCACCAGAAGAGTGAATGAATTGTGGAGAGGTACAGCTGGAGGGATGCAACTCTCTTCCACCACCCTCTCCCTCCCTGAGCCCACCCTGGTCCAGCCTCTCCTCTTTCTTGGCAACCTCTGAGGTAGTGGCATTGGACCTGGTAGTCCCTGGGTGGGGAAGGAGGTTTCACGAATCCTAGCCAGGTCAGCCTGGAGATGGGCAACCTCCTCCCTCAGACCAGAGAGGTGCCTGCAAACAGGGCAGCATCGCAGCCTCCAGAATGTCTCCCGGAACACTGCCACCCCACAGCCATTGCACTGCACCACTCCTATCATGTCTTATTTTCTTTCCCCTCTCCTGTTTCTCTGTATGCAACATACTATGTCAGATAAGTCACAGATGGGGAGTATAATTTTCAAAGCAATCTCTCAGTAGGTTGATAAGTAGAAGCTATGCTTGTTACGATAGAGAATACCAAGTTTAGGATGGAGCTTGGAACATATGGCATCTGTATTGATGGAGAAATCTAGGTGGCTATTAAGCCAGCCCCCAAGGCATTATTATGCCCATGTACTCATCCCATGTATGCCTGAAGATCCCCACTGTCTTTGCCTCCCCAACTTCCAATGGCAGGCTGTTCCTGGCATCCACCACATGTAAGTAGTATTTACTCACATCACTTTTAAACTTCCCCCACTCAAGGTTCTTTGCATGCCCCCATATGCTAGTGCTCCTTTTTCTCTCGAAAAGACTCTCCTCCTGCACCTTGTTTACTCCTGTGAGGTACTTAGAGAGACTAAATCATGTCTCCCCTCAAGCTCTCCTCTCCTCCAGGGAGTACATGCTTAGTTCCTGTAGTCTACTGTTGTATGGTTTCTTATGCACCCCATGCACCATTTTGGCAACCCTCCTTCAGACAGCTTCCACCCTGCCAATGTCTTTGCGGACCTGTGGTCTCTAGAAGTGCATACAGTACTGTAGATGGGGGTCTCACTACTGAGTGATACATGGGCAACACCTCCTCCTTTCTCTTGCTAGAAATCACCCATCTCTATGCACCCCCAACATCCAGCTAGCCATGTCTAATGCCTTGTCTCAGTGCCCTGCCACTTGTGGTCATCAGATATGATTACCTCAATATACCTCTCTTTCTTGGTGACTGTAAGTACTCCCATCTTTTACACAACCCTGCTGTTTCCCTGCACCAAGGGCATATCTTTTTTCTTTTTGGCACTGAAATTCAGCTGCCACCACCTAGACCACTCCTCTAGTTTCCCCAGATCCCATTGCATTCTCTCCACCACTTCCTGGGTGTTCATACTGCTGCAGATTTTTGTGCCATCCACAAAAGGACACACCTTACTTATTTATTTATTCATATACAGTATATATATATATATCTTTAAAAGTTTGGTAACCGGGAAAGGCACATTCAGTCAAGGATCATTTCAAGGTGCGACCTGGGGCAAAGAGTAAAAACAAGGGTAAAATGAGCTGGCCCACTGGTGCAGTGGCAAGGCATCCACCTGCGGCACTGACATCCTGGATTTGGAGATGAACCCCGGGAGTCAGAGGGCCGGCTGGGGGGAAGGCTTAGCATCCCAGGTACTGCTCTCCTTCTCCAGGGGAGGGGGGAGAGTGCCTAGCACACTGCAGATCTTTGTCGGAGGCTGGGGGCACTGCTGCTGCAAATGCCATAGCACAAGGTGGGCGGGTTCGACGCTGTCATTATTGCCTGGTTCCTCACCCCCAAGAAGCATACTTGGGGAAAAAAGGCAGCCGCTTGCCCATGATTCCTGCTTCCTGTGCTGCTGACCTTGAACTGCCAGTCACGGACAGTGTTCTGCAGAGTGGCGACTCAGCAGCCCACTTTCGGGGGTAATGAGGAGCCCTGCCAGTCATCTGGTATTCTGGAAGTGTTTCCGTCAGAGGGTCATATCTGTAGCTCTGCTTTGGGGAGGAAGCCATGGGATTGGGGAAGAGCACAGAGGGGGATGGTATCAGGAGTGCAGGGATGAGAACACGAAGGTGGCGACCCCCCCCCAAAAAAAGCAATGGTAAAATACAAATATTGTAAGAAAAGTACAGTTGTGTTAGAACTTACAGTAATAGTAGATCTTTGAGAGTATCTCTTGCAACAGGTCATAACACATTGGATATCAGCCTCAGGCATAATTTTCTCTGAATGACTTCTCAGCAGTTGACCCTCATGTTGCCACGTGGTGTCAGTCTCATATAAAAGTGGGAGGTCCCAGCTACTCCTCAGTTCTTTTCCATCCTAGCGACTGAATGAGAAACCATTTCTCAGGCCTCCAATGGGAACTGAGGAGGGAAATAAGGCAGTAGCTCGTAGAGTCGGAGGAAGACAGGAGGCAAGGCACCCTTCTGAAGTAACAGCAAGGGGGAAGGTGGGCGAGGCTGCATGACCTGCTGCAAGAGATACTCTGAAAGATTTACTGTTACGGAAAGTTCTTATGCAACTGTACTATCTTCTTCGAGACAATCTCTTGCAGCAGGTCATAATACAAGGGAAGATTCCCAAGCAGTTGTGCAAGAGGAGGAGGAGGATGCGAACCATTAGGTACATAGGACAGGAGACTTTGTAGAACGACCTGTCCAAAATTGGTTGTTTCTTGGAAGCAATGTCTAGCCTGTAATGTTTCATGAATGTATGTACAGTAGACCACATGGCAGCTTTGAACATTTCTAAGGGAGAGACACCTTGGAAACATGCCATAGAAGCAGCCATGTGAGAGGTGTGTCATATTTCTTATAGATAAATGAAGTGCAGTTGGCCAGCCATGTGGGCAAGCACTGCTCTGAAGCCTGAATGCCTTTGTTTCCAGGGACGAAAGATACAAAACGTTGCTCAGTTTTTTGCAACTATGAGGTGTGGAGGAGATAATGTCCCAACGTTCTATTGAGAGTATGAAACGGATTCCCTTGGATTCGCAGGCTCCACACAGCACACTGGTAAGGGAATAGCCTGATTTAAAGTAAATTCGAAACAATCTTTGGTAAAATCACAGGTTGTGCATAGACACCCCATTGTTATGAAATTGCAAGTAGGGAGGTTTGCATATTAGTGCCTGTAACTCTGAAATACATCTGCCTAACGTAATGGCAACTAACAGCAAAGATTTCCAAGAAAGATAACAGAGCTCAGTGGACACAGCGGGCTCAAAAGGATGCAAGATAGATTTTTCAAGCACAAAAAAAAATCCCAGATGGGGGGCTGAGGTGCAGAATATCTTTTAAAAAGGTTCAAATTTACCCGACCTGATGGCACAGAGTGTTGAGGTGCTGGATGCCACAACTCACACCACGCTGGTGACCCGTGTTTGGGAATGAGCCTGGGCCACCGAGGGTCAGCAGGGGAAGGAGAGGATCCAGCGTCCGATGACAGCTCTCTCCCAGGGAAGGGTAGACTCATCATCCTGCTCCTTGGCTGCCCCCCCGGTGGAGCATGGGGGGTAGCACCAGAGTAAGGGAGATCAAGAACATAATTTCATAGTGCGCATGCCTCCACACATGCACGTTCACAGCCGCGAAGGGGAAGGATAAAGAAAACCAGTGGAAAGACAACTGTCGACTTGGTGAGGCCTGCCGGCACCGCTGCCTGGGGGGACTCCTGGGTCCACTCCAGATTGTGCTCTGGAGGGGGAAGGACGACCCTTCTGCTATCTGCCCCACCAAAGAGGGGTTAAGACGTAGGGGATACAGAACCTGGAAGGAACCCTGAGATAAGACGGTGTCCAGGTGGCTAGAGAAAGGGTAGATGTGGGTAGGCAGGTCGAGGCGGAAAAATACCCAAATTAAAAAAAAAAAAAGATTCAAATCAAAGTTAACTGAGACAATGGTTTGTTGCCCACAGGTAACTGAAATGTGGCAATAGCCAAAAAGGTGGACTTTCACAGAGGAATATTTTAGTCCACCCTCTGACAGGACTCTCTGGAGGAGGCAGTGGTGACGCCCCTCCTTAAGAAACCCTCTCTCATCCCAGACTGTCCTGCTAACTACAGATCAGTCTCGAACATCCCTTTTGTGGAGAAGGTTATTGAGAAGGTGGTCGTGCTGCAACTGGAGAACCACCTTACCATCCATGAAATCTATGATCCTTTCTAGTCCGGATTTCGGAAGAGACATAGCACCGAGCCTACCCTTGTTCAGGTGCTCAATAATCTTCTAATAGCGAGAGATCAGAAGAGCCATTCCATCTTGATTCTTCTTGATCTCTCTGCAGTGTTTGACACCTGTCATTGAGGCACAGGTCAGGAAGCATAAGAAAACCAGGAGCAGTTGCAGAATTCACCAAAAATATTTATTTACACTAGCAGTAACATAAAAAAATAAACTTGTTCAGAATAACTATTTACGAAGGCCAATAAAAAGAAAAACACCATCTGAGTTTTTCTTCAATCTCTGTGTCCAGCTTCTCTATAGCAGTTGCAACTCAGCTCTCTTATATTATAGGGGTTGACTGATAACCCACTAGATAAAAAGCGCTATCAGTACTTCTAAACACTTCACTTGTCATGATGTGTACACAGGCAACAAGAACTGCAGGTTATCACACTGCCTTTACGTAGCTCCTGCTATCAGCCCTGTGTATACGTCACTGATAAACCTAATGCCGAACTACAAGGTTCCCCACCTGACACACACAACGAAACCCAAAAGAACAAACAGCCGCCCACATCTCCCAACAACAAACCACTCTACCACACAAACAACCAATCAAATAAACTGTAACGCAGCAACACATATACACAAATGAACCCCACAAACACAGAACAAAACAACTAAAATAACCAAAGAAAAACTGAAGCAATGCACAATACAGAGTCAACCCCTATAATTTAAAATGAATATGTGATGCAACAGCATATGATAACGCTTTATATCAATACTCATGGCAAGTGAGTTTGTGGATTAATCACTTGTGGCTCTGATTCGCAGAGACACTCATGATAACCCCCCTGAGCTCGCTTGCCACTCATATTTGATAAAAGTGCTATCATATGCTGCAGCATCATGCATCCTCTTATTACAAGTCCATTCAACTGCCATTCTTAACAAGCATCCTGTTTAGTGTATTTCAGGCATGTGCTGTAAGAACACAGTGTGCCTGAGCTGAGGCCCCTTTTCCACAGCTTTTCTGCAAAAGGCTTACAAAAATTGCACTCAGGTAACCCCTTGGGTCTCCAATAGCTTTTTGCAATCATCTCAAACTATAACTATATACATTTCAAAAATTAACACTATATATTTTCTAAACAAAGGGATCCCAATATCAGTTACATTTCCACATAATGATTTGTATATATTTTTATATCAGCAGATATGCAAGGGAGGAAAAGACAAACATTAAGGGAAGACAGAGATAGTGAGAGGCAAATAATTGCAAGACTGTTGGGGTGATCAAATCCTAGGTCTCACAGGAAAATTTGGTTGTACTACCAGACAGACAAGAGACAAAAAGGGAATAGAATAGAACAGATCCTTGCATTTAACACTTTTTCTACAACAACTGGGACAAGGTCCTAGCCCAAGCTGTCACAACACAGTGGACCATGGGGTGCTGCTGGAGGTGAAGCGCCTGCAGTTCATTTGTGGCCTGTCTGGGACAGACCTCAGATGGTTCCAATCTTTCCAATCTGGCAGATCTCTAAGGTTGGTGTCAGGGATTTTTTCCTCTGACTCATTCTGTCATGTGGTGTCCCACAGGGCTCTGTGCTGTCCCCCATCTTGTTCGCGGTGTACATGCTGCTGTTGGGAGACACTGTAAGGAGGTACGGGCTGGGTTTTCACTGTTACACAGATGATACCCAGTTGTACCTGTCCTTTGTTTCTGAGCAGGATAGTGCAGTCTCAGTTTTTAACAACTGCCTCACCAAGATACAGGACTGGATGAATGACAGCTGGATGAAGCTGAACCCTGACAAGATTGAGGTGTTGGTAGTGGATCTCAGTCACTGGACTGGGGGATCCTCTGGGCTTTGGCTCGGGACTAGCCAGCTGCTGACCTCTGAATGGGTGTGAAATCTAGGTGTAATATTTGGCAATGAGCTGACGCTTCATTCCCATGTGTCGGCTATTGTCAAATTCTCTTTTTCCCATCTGAGGAATATTGCCCGGATTAAGCACCTTGTTCTGCCCAATAACCTTTCAACATTGATCCATGCCTCTGTGACCTCCCGCCTTGACTACTGTAACTCCCTATGCCTAGGGCTTTCGGGGGTTGATATCCACCACCAGCAGCTGGTGCAGATTGCTGTGGCCAGGTTGTTGACTGGGTCATCTCAATCTAGTCACATTATTCCTGTGCTGCGTGAACTGCAGTGGCTGCCAGTTCAGTGGCGGATCACCTACAAGGTTGGTTTGGTCACCTAAAGGGCACTACACGGGCAGGGTCCGGGCTTCTTGCAAGAGCTTCTGTTTCCCTTCTGCCCCTGACCACTCCACTCTGCCAACGAGGGATTGCTAGAGGTTCTCAGGGTTCAGTTGAAGGCATCTGGGTCCCGGGCCTTTATGTTTGCAGATCCCACCCTGTGGAATTCTACCTCGTCGGATACGAGAGTGCTCGTCTGTGGAAAGCTTTAAAGCTGCTCTGAAAACATACTTGTTTGAACTCGCTTTTTGTGATTCAGCTCAATGATATTTGTTTGGGAACACTGTTTTTAATGTTTTTAATTGTTAAGGTGCTATGATCTCCTGGAATAGTGCCTTTTTTACAAATAACGAGAACTGAAACTGAATTGAATTGATAAGGAGAGCAAATAGTCTAAGATGCTCTGAGGGGAACACTCATGAGGATCTGTGTAGATGCCCAAATGGAGAAGCGTTTCCACTTTATTGAATAGGAAGACCATACAGATGGCTTTCTGGCAGCCTGGAGGACTTCTGCCACCTTCAGGGACACCCTGAAGCACGAGAGGGTGACGTCATCAGGAGCCAAGCCTTGTGCCTGGGACAACAGAGCTTAGCAAATCAGCAGAGGTAGGAGATCTGGTTCCAAGAGCTGTAGAAACAGGGGGAACCAAATCTGTCTTGGCCAGAATGGTGCTATGAGAATCACAGACATCCCATTCTGGACCAGTTTGAGCAGTACTCTCTGAACGAAAGGGTGAAAAGTGATAAAGAAATCTTCCTGTCCAGGAAAAAGATAACATGACCCACCACACAGTTCCAGGACCTCACTTGAGAGAGCAGTAAAGAGGCAGTCTTGCGTTTTATGAAGAGGCAGGTAGATCCCAATATGGTTAGCCCCATTGGTGGAAGACATTGTTTAGGACATCTGATAACATTTCACACTTGTGGGCTATGGCCGAAGTTCTGCTCAGAGCATCCACCAGGGTGTTGGGGCACCCCGGGGATGTGGACAGTCAGAAGATGGATTCTCCTTTGTATCGCCCAGTACCAGACAATCACTGATTCTCTGCAGAGAGACTATGAATGGGTACAGCCTTGCTTATTTAGGTAGTGAACCACTGCCAAATTGTATGACTGCACCTGAAGGTAACCGGGGAAGGAGAGTCTCAAATGCCTGCAAGGATTGCCCTCATCTCCAAGACATTGATGTGAAGGTGGGCCTCTACAGGTGTCCAGGATCATTGGGCCCAGACGTGTAGGAGATGTGCATTCCACCCCATCAAGAAGGTGTCTATAGTCAGAATGAGACATGGGACAGGAGAATGAAATGGAACGATTTGCATTAAATTGTCCATGGACTTCCACCAATGTAGAACTTGAAGAGCTCTATATTGATACACCCGCAGAGGAGACTAAGGAGGCTGAGGACAACTGTCACAAGGGAGGCCCACAGGAAGGAGGCAGAGGACACCACAAGGAAAGGAAGCAGCTCCTGGTGGGGGACTCAATTATTAGGGGGATAGAACTGGGAGGAGCTGGGAAATCTGAAGTAAGGTGCCTGCCTGGTGCCATGGCTTGAGGGACAGGAAGCGATCCTCAGGATCACAACAGCTGCAAGGGATTCTGAGTTGGACGTAATTGTCCACCTAGGGACAAATGACTGGCTCATCATGAGGTTAGAGCAGTGCAGGAGGACATTGCAGAGTTGGGGAGGTGCCTCAAGACAAGTAGCAAACACAGTATCCTTCTCAGAGGTGCTGCCTGTCAAAGGCATGGGGAGGCGAGGGGTAATTGGCACCATGCAGTTTAATGAATGGTTGAAAAATGGTGCGGAGCACAGGGGTTTGGCTTCATTGGGGACTGGGGTTCCACCTGGAGGGACACCAGCCTATACTGGCAGGATGGTCTGCATCTGTCCAGGAAGGAACAAGTCTTTGAGCAATCGGTTTAAATGCTTCATTGGCAAGCTTTTAAACTAGTCAATGGGGAGGCACTGACAAGCAGCAGAAAATCCCAGCCTCCCTACAAAACAGGGTACTAAATGAGAAAAGACCAAGGTAGAAACGGTCAGTGGGGGATGCTGCAACAGAAGGTAAGGCCATTAAAAAACGGAGAGCAATGAGTACCAATGCCCGTAGTCTAGGTAACAAGCTTCCTGAATTAGTGGCTCTGATGGAGGAGGAACATTTGGATATCGTGGCAGTCACAGAAACATGGTACATATAAAACCATGACTGGGACGAAACATACCAGGATACACTATCTACAGGAGGGACAGGGAGGGTAAGAGGGGAGGAGAAGTTCTTACATAAGGGAAGGAATAAAAGCAACAGAACAAAAGGGTAAACAGGGAGGAGAAGAAGCACTGTGGGTAAATTTGGAGACAGGCAATGGCACCACAATCCTCACAGGGTTGTATACAGACCCTCTTCTCAGGGGAGGGAAGTGGACAAGGAAATGATAGAAAGTATACTAGAATGGCAGAAAAAGGGAGATATTGCTATGTGGGGATCTGAATATGCCAGATGTTAACTGGAGCGCAGTTGCAGCTGCCACTTCAAGAGTTCAGTTATTCTAGATGCCCCAGGGGCATGCCTTAGACAACTAGTACTGGAGCCCACCGAGAGGGAGCAATATTAGACTTGATACTCTAAATGGAGATGGAGAGAGGATCACAGATGTAGAAGTGGGTAGCCATCTGGGAACTAGCGACATCGAACAAGTATGGTTCACAAAAACACAGCAATAGAGTCAAGCTTACACAAAGACAAAAGTACTGGACTTTAGGAGGGCTGACTTTGCTAAAATGGTGAGTGCCTAAGGAATGCACTAGCAAATGGGCGGAAGGAGGGTGAAGAACAATGGGGAATAATAAAACTGCCATCACAAGAGGTAACGAGCCTTGTGTGAAGCAAATAAACAAAACAAGACGATGTAAGAAACCACTATGGTTCTCAAAGGAAGTGGCAGTGAAGGTTCAAGAGAAAAGAAAGCATTCAGGAAGTACAAGGAATCGCAGCAGGAGCAGGACAAAGAACTGTATCAGTTAAAGCAAAAGGAGGCTGGAAGGCAGTCAGAACAGCAAAGGCCCAAACTGAGGAAAAGATAGCCAACTCAGTTAAGAAGGGAATAAAACCTTTATAGGTACATCAGGGAGCAAAGGAAGACCAAGGGAGGGATAGTGAGGCTTAATAAAGGGAGGGAGGGTGGGCAGAGGGAGAATGTGAAAAGGCAGAGATACTAAACAAATATTTTTGCTCAGTATTTACAAAGGAAGAGGGGAGGTACATAAACAAACAGTAGTAACACTTGGATACAGAAGTTGATACCAGCCCATTTACAGAAGAAAGGGTTCTGAAAGAACTCTTAAACTGAAGGTGGACAAAGCAATGGGGCCTGATGGATTCATCCCAGAATTCTAAAAAGAACTAAGGGTAGAACTAGTGACACCACTGACTACCCTCTTTAACAGATCATGGGAGGATGGGTGGTACCCGAGGACTGGAGGAGGGCAGATGTGATCTCTTCACAAAAGTGGGAGCAAGGCAGAAGCAGGAAACTATAGACCTGTTAGTTTAACCTCAGTGATAGGGAAAATGATGGAATCACTCTAAAGGAAAGAATTGTCACAGATCTAGAGGCCAGAAGGGCACAGGACCCTAGGCAGCATGGATTCACAGCAGGAAGGTCATGCCAGACGAATCTGATAGATTTCTTTGACTGGGTGACCAAAGTAGTAGATCAGGGAGGGCTGTGGACATGGCCTACCTAGACTTTAGCAAGGCATTGACACAGTCCCACACAAAAGATTAATATATAAGTTAGCCAGCCTGGGAGTGGGTCCCAAGATGACAGCCTGGGTAAAGAATTGGCTGGAGAATAGGACAGAGAGTAATAGTAAATGGAGTCCACCAGAAGAAAGGAGGGTTACTAGCGGGCTACCGCAGGGTTCAGATTAGGACTAGTCCTCTTCAATGTCTTTATGTTTACATTGCAGAAGGACTGAAGGAAAAGTATGTCTCTTTGCAGATGACACTAAGATCTGCAACAGAGTTGATGCACAGGGTGGGGTGGAAAGGATGAGAAGGGACTTGGCAAGGTTAGAGGAATGGTCAAATGTATGGCAGCTTAGATTCAATGCTAAGAAGTGCAGGTAATGCACCTGGGAAACAAAACCCAGGGAAGAGTACACAATGGAGGGTGAGATACTAACAACAACAAAATGGAAAGGGACCTGGGGTAGTCATATCAGATGACCTAAAGGTGGGCAAGCAATGTGAGAAGGCAGCAAGGAGGGTTGGGGGGATACTGGGATGCATAGGAGAGGCATCACCAGTAGAAAACAGGAGTTATTATCCTCTGTACAGACAGCTGGTGAGACCCCATCTGGAGTACTGTGTGCAGTTCTGGAGACCCAATCTCCGAAAGACATAGACAGGATGGAAGCTGTCCAGAGGAGGGCAACTAAAATGGTAGGTCTGCACGAGGACATATGAAGAGAGACTTAAGGAGCTTAATATGTATAGCCTCGAGGAAAGGAGGGAGAGGGGGACATGATAGAAACTTCAGCACCCCAAGGAATCAACAAAGTCCAAGAGGTAGCAGATCTTCAAAAAAAGAGAGTGTGCAAGAACAAGAGGGCACAATTTGAAGATAGAGGGGATGGCTCAGAGGTAATTTTAGGAAGTATTTTTTCACAGAGAGGGTTGTGGATGCATGGAATGGCCTTCCTGAGGAGGTTGTGGAGTCAAAATCAGTGGTGGAATTAAGCATGCATGGGATAGTCATAAGGCAATTCTGGGGTGGGGGGTAGGAAGAAGTAGGCTGCTGGTTAACTAGGATCTGCAGCTTATCCAGTAGGTAGGGAAATGGGCAGACTGGGTGGGCCAAGCGGTCCTTATCTGCCGTAAAATTCTATGTTTCTATGTTTCTATGTAGCCAGGGACAACATGAGGACCAGGGGATCAAAATTGTCCTTCCTCTGGTCCCATTGGACTCTCAGGGACCATTGAAGTATGCTCATATTCAGCCTGGCATTGGGGACTGTCAGAATCATGGCCACCAAATGTCCCAGGAGGCACAGGTAGTCTCTTGCCGAGACCAATCTGCTGGATTGTACTTTGTATGCCAATGTAATCAGGGCTTCTGCCTGAGCCATGGGCAAATATGCTATTCCCAAGGAGGTGTCTAGCATGGCCCTAATATATAAGAGGCATTATGCGGGGTCCAGTTTGGACTTGAGATAGTTTACTGCTATCCCTACCCAGGCGAACAACTGCAGGGTTCAAGAAAGTGTGGATACCAACTTTTGGCAGGAAGATGCCTCCAGGAGCCAGTCATTCAGGTAGGGAAAGACAGAGAGGCCTTCCCTGCAGAGGGCCACTGTGACCACACCTAGGCATATTGTGAATACCCTAGAGCCGAGGAAAGGCAGAATGGAAGGGCCCTGAACTGGTAATGATGAGCCAGAAACAAAAAATGGAGAAACCATCTGTGAGCAGGGTGCATCTGGATATGGAGGAGCACATCCATATTTAGAGAACAAAGCCAATCTCCTTCACTTAGCAGGGGGAGCAGTGTCGGAAGAGACACCATACTGATCTTTTGGTATGTGATATATAGGTTGAGACACCCTAGATCCAAAATGGGGTGCAAGTCCTCCATCCATTTGGGGACTAGGAAAAAATGGGAGTAAAACCCCACCCCTTCTGTGGAAGGGGAACTGGTTCGATGACACGTTTTTTGAGCAAAGCATCAATTTCTTTCTGTAAGATCAATGCATGGTCTGGGGGATAATGAGAGACCATTGGTGGCAAAGCATGGGCTATATCTCTGTAAACTCCAGTGTGTGTTCTGATTCCATCAGTTGCAGAAGCCACAGGTTGGATGAGATGGCTTGCCACCCTTGCAGGTGCAGGGAAAACCAGCCCCTGATGTCCATGTGAAGGGTCTCTTGTCCCACAACCGGAGGGAGACCTTCAGGCCGAAGGCTGGCCCTGCTGAGGGGCAACAGGGGTGTAACAGGATGTTTTTTTGAGCATTTCTAGGACCAGGCAGTGCCAATTGAGGATTTTGCTTGTTGGCAGGTAACCTTTGGGTATTGGGACGTGCCCTGTAAAGGCGGCACTAATAGATCCCCTGAAGGCCGTTTCACTTTAGGACAATACAGGGTTCAGACTGATTGAAGGGTACGACCAAAGTCTTGTAGATCCTTCAACATTTCTTGGGTCTGTGGACCAAATAGCTGATCAGCCTTAAAGGGAGCATTATGGATAGAATGCTGTATGTCCTGTGAAAATCCTGACACTCTCAGCCAGGCCTAACATCTTAAATACCTGGGGAGGATGTACTGGCTGCAGTATCGACGGCATCGTTGGTGGCCCTGAGCAGGTAGCGGCATACAGCCGCCGCAGTAGATATCTTGGCTGTCAGATCTTCTTGGGGAGAGAATTGGACCATTGCCTGGGAGGCTTTCAGGATTTCCTTCCGATATTTTAGGAGGTGTCCCATGTAGTTAAGTATACTTAGAGACATAATAGCCGAGGCATACGCCCTTTTCCCAATAACATCCAGTTTCTTGGATTCCACATACAGAGGCTGAGCACTCATGTGCTGAAAGTCTAGAGGACCTATCATGGGCGGTATTGATCACTACCAAGTCTGCCTGAGCTGAAGACATGAAATAGGGGTGGTCAACCATGGCCTTATGAGGGTTGGAGGGTATTTTAAAAGGTTGCCTCCAAGCAGCCCAAATAGCCTCCTCAAAGGTGTCCACCAAAGGGAGACAACCAAAGTGGGGCATTCTGATACACCTAAATATTGTGCCAACTTCTTTCTTGAGGCATACTGCTCTGTGCTCTGGAACCCAAATGTTTTCTGATGTCCACATCCTGAGGTTGAAAACTCATTGAGACAGGAGAACAGCTGGTCATCCTCTGGGCCGAAGAAAGCCAAGAGGGAGCAAAGACCTGGGATGACCCCTAACTTTGGTGAGGGGTCTTAGTAAGGGCCAGGATAGTGTTTACTAGATCCTAGCCATCAATCATGGTCATCTGTCTAGCTGAAGCAGCCGGGGTAGAATAGGTTAAGTGAATAGGGACCACTGACATTATGGAAGATGGCAGTGGAATCAAACATGCAGCTGTCAACGCGGCGTGTGTATAGGACTCCAGGATTGTCAACGAGGGTGCTACAGATCCTGCTAAGACCAGGCTGGTTGTTGGCAAGAGATTCATCGACAGGCCTGAAGCCATCATCGACAGACGATAGCTAGATACTATAGAGGGGGGAGGCAGCAGTGGAAGCTGCAAGAAAAAATTACTCACCATAGTAATGTTGTTTCTTCTAATGGAGCCTGCTGTATTCTGATAATCTGCAGTTAGCCTCAGCACTTGAACTGCCCTAGAGAGGAAAGGGTTAACTCTATGCCAACACATAGAACGTTGAGCTCGAGCTCAGTTTTCAAACCTCTGTCCCTGGTATATTCCAGTGTAACCGTCAGATTCTTACGAGCACTAATACTAACTAGAAAAAGAGATTGTTTTTTAAAACTCATAGACAACAGCAACTGGGGTCCAAAAGACTCGCGTTAAGAACCCCAAAAAGAAAACCTTATGTAGATAGTGATAACAATCTGAAAAATATAATAAAATAGAACAGCCCAATCTAACCAAAATGGATTCAAAAGGTACACCTCTGGGGTGCAACACTGCACCTGCCAACCCATATCCCAAAAGACACAGAGGCTGTGAGAGGGGAGGCAGGGTGGGAGGACAGAATACAGCAAGACTCCATTAGAAGAAGTAACATTACGATGGTGAGTATAGACTACCAAGCAGTACCTCCATGGAGGAGGAGGGAACTACAGAACCTAGTTAGGGAAAAGGCTCTGCTGAACTGCAGTGCCAAACCTAGCATCACTTCTGGCTTGAGTATCCAGGCAGTACTGCTTGGTGAATGTGTGAACAGTTTTCAGGTGGCTGCTTTACAGATTTCCAGAAGGGAATGACCCTAGCTGCTGCCAAGGAGGCAGCAGTACCCTTGGACTAGTGTGCCCTCAGGCCTGATGGAGGCTCTTTGTCCAATTTCGAGTAACAGAACTGGATACAAGAAACAATCCATCTAGCTATAGTTCTTTTAGTGGCAGGTTTGCCCTTGCCCACTTCACCCTAAGTGAGAAACAACTGAGAACAGCTACCCCTGTGAGCCTTAATATGGTCCATATAATAGCTTAATGCCCTTTTTACATCCAGACTGTGCATCTTTCGCTCACCTGACAAAGAGTGATCAGTGAAAAACACAGGCAGAGACATGGACTGATTGAGATGAAAATCTGAAACCACCTTGGGAAGAAATTTTCTATTTGTCCTGAGGACCACCTTATCCCTGTAAAAGGCAATAAAGTCGGGCTCTACTGACAGGACCTGCAACTCATTGATTCTCCTGGCAGAAGTAATTGCCACCAGGAATACAGTCTTCCAAGTCAAGCACTTTTGCTCAGCTGAAGATAAAGGTTCGAAAGGAGGCGGCATAACCTGTGCAGTACAGATATTCAGATCCCAGGCAGGGGTTGGCTCCCTTAAAGGAGGATTGTTAAAGAACTTACTGAACACAGGATGAGAAGCAAGGGAAGATCCCTTCCTTGCAGAAAGAAAGGCAGAGACAGCTACCATGTGAGCCTTAAGAGTGGCAGACCTCAGGCCTAGGCTATTCAAGTAGACCAAATAGTCCAAAACAGTGGGAATGTCAGCAGAATCTGGCTGTAAATTGTTCTGAGAGCACCAAATGCTGAATCATTTCCATTTGGAGTCATACGTTTTTCTGGTAGAAGGTTTACGAGACACCTTTAAAATGTCTAAAACCCCTTGTCAGAGATGCAATCCTGCATACTCTAGCTCTTCAAGAGCCATGCTTCAAGTCTGGAGATTTGGGTACCAAATCCTCCCCAAGGAAGATGACAGGAGGTCGTGCCTCCTGGGAAGACAGAGGGGAATTGTCACTGCCAGGGACAGCAACAGAGGGTACCAGGGTTGCCTGGCCCAATCCGGAGCCTCTAGTATCACTGTACAGGGCTGAGACATGATCTTTATCAGTATTTTTCTGCAATCCAACAGGAGAGATTCCTGAGGAACAGACCCCAAGATTGGTGGTCTGCAACAGAAGAGAGGGAGCTGATGATTGTCTGGGGCTGCAAAGAGATCTATCCCTGGAGTGCCCCATCTCTTGAAAATGATCTGAATAACCTGGTGATTCAGAGCCCACTCGTGTCGACCTTGACAGATCCTGCTGAGGGCATCTGCCAGTATGTTGTCCTTCTTTGGCAGATGCACTACTACCAGAGAAGTCTGAAGGGAGTATGCCAATGACCACACCTTCATGGCTTCCGTGCAAAAGGCCATGGACCGAGTGCCCCCTGCTTGTTTATGTACCACACGGTAGTGGTGTTGTCTGTTCTGACCTGCACCACTTTCCCTTGAACAGATTCTGAGAATGCTTGAAGGGCTAGAAACCCAACCATGAGTTCCAGAAGGCTGATGTGGAGAAGGGACTCCTGCTGAGACCAAGTGCCCTGGGCAGTGAGGTTCCCCAAATGAGCTCCCCAACCCAGGAGAGATGCATCTGTTGTGAGAACAGATGAAGGTGCCTGGTGGAGGAAGGGAACTCCCTGTCTGAGGATGTCCTTGTCCAGCCGCCACTGGAGAGCCTGGACAAGAGACTGAGTCACTGAAATCAATTTGGTAGTGAGTCCCTTTTTTGAGACCAGAATGACCTGAGGTGAAACTGGATGTCCCTTATTTGGAACCTGGCTCCCTGCACCACTGCAGTGGAGGCTGGCATGTGGCCTAGAGGTTGAAGAAAGTGCCTGGCTGGCCGAGACACACAAGGTTTGAAAGAGGCTGCCAGATCTGTGAGAGCCTATACCCCTGAAAGGGGAGGAAAGGCCTTTGCCTGAATGGTATCCAGCTCAACCTCTATGAAGGAGAGAAGCCGAACCTGTTCCAATACTGACTTGGAAAGATTGAGGAGAAACCCTAGTGAACCCAGAAGCCTCTGAGTAACAGTCAGAGCTGATTTGACTGGGTCTGAGGACCGGCCTACAATGAGCCAATCATCCAGATAGGGAAACATGGAAATGCCCTGTCTTCTGAGAAAGGCCACAACCACTGCTAGGTATTTTGTAAAGACTCTGGGAGCAGATGTCAGGCCAAAGGGCATTGCTCTGAACTGGTAATGACCTGAAGGCAACTTGAATCTGAGGTACTTTATGTGGGAGTATCTGATGTGGATGTGGAAATAGGCATCCCTGAGATCCAGAGAGGCTAGTCAGTCACCTGGTCTCAGAGAGGGAAGAATGATTCCCAGAGTCACCATCTTGAATTTTGGTTTTATGAGATGTTTGTTCAGATATCTTAGGTCTTGGATGGGTCACCACTCCCCAGTCTTTTTTGGGGGTAAGGAAGTACCTTGAGTACAATCCTTTCTCTCTGTGCAATAGAGGCATCTGCCCACAGCTTTTAGGAGTGGCAAGGAAGAAACCTCTGCCTCTAGAGCAGCTGTTTCCAGAGGTGTGGAAGGCTTGAAGAACCTTGCTCTTAACCTTGGGGAATCTTTTGAAGTTGAGAGAAAGTCCTTGGCTTACTACCTCCAGGACCCATTTGTCTGAAGTGATAGACCTCCACTCATGGAAAAAGTAAGCCAGTCTGCCTCCCACTGGAACAAAGGAGGTGACCCGGTCTGACACATCAGGGTGTCTGCTTGGCAGGAGTCTTATCTTGAGAGGTGGATGCAGCTCTGCTTATCCCCCTTCTACTTCTCCCTCTAAAGAACCCCCTCTGCTAAAAAGCAGACGAAGCCTGAGCTTGGTGAAAAGGCCTGCTCCTGCCAGCCCTGGACTGCTGCTTTTGAGGAGTGGCCTGCCTTTCTTTGGCCACTGCACTCTGGTATGTGGTCCGGTACTCATCCATTTTCTTCAAATACTCCTCTGTTTGTTGCCCAAACAGAGAGTTCTGTGTGACAGGAAAATCCATGGCCTTAGCCTGGGTGTCCTGTGATAGGCTAGTACATCTGTACCAAGTGAACATCCTTAGGGAGACAGATATAGCCATGACTCTTGAAGACACATTACTCGAGTCCACAGCAGCATGGAACTAAACTCTGGATGCTTGATGCCATCAGCAGCCACCTGCTCCAGCTCCTTGGGTACATGGGGAAGGGAATTCTTGGCTAGCTCCAGCATCGAACCCCACCTCAACTTCTGGTACCTAGCCACACAGGCCATATAAGAGGCCTGCCTGAATCCCAAAGAGGATACCAAATACTGTTTTTTAGCCATGACATCCACCTTCCTGGAATCCTTATCTGGGGGGTGTTAAGCCAAGGGTATAGTAGCCTTGTCACAGGCAGCAGTCTGCACTACCCCAACATGGTTGCAATGGTTATAAAAGAATTCCCTCCCAGGACCTGACAGCATATACCTCCTGTCCATCTTTTTAGCCACACGAGGTGTGGAAGTGGGGATCGGTATAATGTTTTGAGTCTGTTTCCCCAATGATTTATGGAGGGGAACAGACAGTCACTTTGACTCTGGGACATCCATCATCTCCACAAAGTCAGGCTCCCTATTCAGAAGCTTCTACAGTTGGGAACTGAAGAGTTTCTACCAGGGCTGGCGATCAGAGGAAAAAAGAGTTGAAAAAATTATACTCCTGACTTTGTCCTCCTCCCTGAGTTGCATCCCCTCAGACAATATTCCCCCTTCCAGAGTTTCTCCTTATCCTCGAGTTGCGTCCCATCTGGAGGCGATTATATTTTTTAAGGGGGTGCAAAGGTTCCCACAAAGGGGATGCAGGGGACACAGACCCCATAGAAAGTCACTGCAGCACTGTGTACACAATTTACAGTGATCACTGTGATTTGCAGTCGCTGTTTGTGCACATTATTTTTCAGCTGCATTTTTTGTACTCAATGTTTTTTTTCCACTGTTTTGACATGGAACCCGTTGACACACTTGGTTCTTCATTTCTTTTGGCCTCCCCTTCCCCCACACTACCCTCCCTTCCTGATTCTACCCTTTGCCCTTCCCTTGTACGTGGTACTCTCCCCCTATTTTCTGTCCTCCTGCCTACTCCCCTTAGTTCAACTCTCAGCCTTATATCTGCCTCCCAATCCTCTGCCCCCCACCCCCGCCTTGTTAGTATGCTTCTCTACCCCTGGGGAACTTATTTCCTCTGGGCATTTCCTCTCTGCTGCTCCATTTTCTTGGGGGGTAGTGGCATTCACTGCCTCCCTCATTTTCACCAACTCCTCCCTTGGCTAGTTCAAACATTCATCAAAGTAGATTTTAAAACTTCCAACCAGGACTGCCATTCCACTCCTGGATGGATGGAGGGTGTCTCTCTTGTACAGGCCTCTTTCCCAACAGGGAGGACCCCAATTCCCGATGTAGTCAAAACTCATCTCCCTGCACATGCCTTTAATCAGTTGTTGAAAGCAGCGTGCTGTTCCCTAGCCTCCAACTGACCATATATAGGTAGCACCTCAGTTAAGATCATCAAATGAGCTACCTGCTTCAGGCATCTCCCTAACCCCCTAAACCTTTGTTGTACCACCCTGCTACATCCCTTGCCAGGTCATTTGTCCCCAGATGGAGAATGACAACTAGCTCCCTCTCCTGCCCTGCCAGGATTCACTCGTCTCCATTCCTCCATGCTGAGGCACCTCACCTTCCTCTTTCCCCCTGCCCGACTCCTGAATCTACCCTATCTACCTTATCTAAATGATAACATGCACACCCTCACAAAAGAATCTATATATTGCAATAGCACTGAACACCCTCCCCCACTACTCATCATCAAATGACTGGATATCAAAAAAGTGATACAAACTTCGCCATCTATACACACACACAGCAAAATGTTGACATTATCACCTGCACCCCCACCCCACCCCACCGCCCAGACACCCACAAACTCTTGGCTATCAACAAAATGCTGAGTACTCTGAGAGACACACACACACTTGAACAGAAACAGTTATTGACCATAGCACTTCCAAACTTCAAAGACTGCAGTTCAAGTATAATTCAAATGTTGTAGTGTGTGCATCCTACCCTACAAATACATATACTGAAGGAGCCTTCCATGGCAGGGATTAACAACAGCACCCCTCCCCCCATTTAAGTCAGAAAATTGCTGGCTATTTACAAATCTTTGCAAACAATGCATCCTAAACACACGCACACAGAAAACCATCTATGGCAACTGTTTAACATAGCAGACATCCCACCTAACAGCTAGCAAACTTTCATGAAATTAAAAAATAGCTGATACGTATAAGGCTGGCCCAGTGGCTCAAAGTCTGTGGTACTATACGCCTTACCTCCCACCAAGCTGGCAACCAGAGTCTGGGAACATGGTCAGGTTGCTGAGTGTCAGTGGGGGGTGGGGAGAGGATTGAACATCCATCAACAGCTTTCCTCTCGTGGGGTGGGGAGGCATGCTGACTTGGCCATTGGCTACCAATGGTGAAGGCATGGGGGTAGTGCCAGAAGCTTGAGCAACATCGAAGGGAGTGGACCACAGTTGTGTAGCATGTGTGCATCTCCACACATGCATGCTTATGTGCTGCTATGGCAGGGTATCGAAGAGGAGAAAACTGAAAAACAGCTGGTGCTGGCTTAACAAAGCCCTGCCTGCCCACTTCTATCCCATGCCACCACCACCTGGACCACTGGCCAAGTCCTGGATGGGAGTCACTGGGTGGGGAAGATTGCCATCCCCTTCTCGACCCCATCATGGAGACAATTCATGTGAGACTTTGGGTTTGGGGGGACAGGGAGGAGAGTGCCAGACAGAATAAGTGGGACAGGGCAAAGAGTCAACCTGCATCAAACATGAAGGCAAAAAGTATTATGAAAAAAAGTGTTGCTATATGCGCAACCTTAATTCACACACATACACACACATGCACTCGGTAACAGGCACGGCTAAACCATTGCAGTAATGCCAACAAGTGTAAGTAATATTTAAAGGGTCTCTTACTTGGTACTAGGGAGCCAGAAATAGGACTAGGGATGACATTCATCAGACCTGTAAAATAAAATATAAGAAAGGGTTCACAAAGGATCTGTAGTTTTTAGAGAGTAAATACGGAGGATACGACAGGCTAGACTTAAGAGCAATACTTATCTGATGGGGAAGGAATCAACATCCTGTCAGACCTGTTAAAGTAAACAGAAAAATAGGTTAATATGGAGGAAATATGGTTGCAAGAGCAGAGACAGTTCAGAAAGATGTGAAAAGACAGGTCCCAATCAGTCAGAATTGGTACATCCACTTCCGGCCCCCTCCCTGCCACCACTGGCGTACCCCAAGGCTCTGCCCTTGGGCCAATCCTGTTCTCCATCTTCCTGAACGACCTGCCATCAGCCTGCCCACACATAACCATTCACATGTATGAGGATACAGTGCTATATACTTCAGGCCCCTCTCCCCTGGAAGTGGCGCCCTGACTCCAGCAGGACTTCAGCGATGTTCAGCTCTGGTTTTGCTCAAATCAGCTTATTCTCAAAGCCAAGAAAACAGTCTCATTATCATTTGGCACAAGGCACAAACTGTCCCGATTCCCCACAGACTCTTCTGACTCCCCACCATTCCTACTTTCAAAACCTTAGATGGGACTCCCTTAGAGGTTTGCACATCCTTCAGATAAATAGGGGTCTGGCTTGATCAACACCTTGACTTTTCTGCACATATCAATGCTAGAAAAGAAAGAAGTAACCGCACCAAAAGGTCGGCAGTGCCATTGTTTTGTGTGAATGAAGAGGCTTCGTGGTAATTATTTAGGGGATTACACCCGCCAAAGGCTTCTACACACACAGTTCTGTGTAAATAGGGAAAGGACTCACCAACTGCTACTCCGTTCTTCAGCGTGGAAACTTTATTGGCATAGTAACAAAATCCAAAATTCATGTAAAACTACGAGAATCAAGAAACATAAAGCAGTGCATAGGTGACTTCCTTGTTCCTCCTCCCACTCCCTACATCAATGTAAATTGATTCTTTCCCTATTTACACAGAACTGTGTGTGTGTAGAAGCCTTTGGCAGGTGCCGGTCCCCTGTGGTTGCCACGAATATCTGCACATATCAATGCTACCCACAAAAAACTGCACCCCAGACTGGGCGTTTTATGCCATAACTGTGGCTGTATTCCTCTGCCAGCCTGCAAGGCAACTGTTCAGAAAACGATCCTCCCTAGTTTTGACTATGGGGATGTAGTCTACAGTGCCTCCCCTAAGTCCACCCTGGCTAGACTGGATCCTCTTTTCCACTCCTGTCACTTTGCATTGGACTGTACACCCTCCACTGTGACCTCTACCAGTCCCTTAACCTCCCCTCGCTCTTCGATAGGCATCAGTCCCACTGTAATAGACTCACAGCCAACTTCTGGGTCCAATTATTGTCCTTCTACTTCGCTTCTACCCTAACTGTACAAACACCCATTGCATACGCACTCAGGAACTTCGACTCCCGGCTCCTTCATGTCCCTTACATTACAACTTCTGCCAGCTGTGAAAGTGTGCTGTTAAACCTCCAAATACCTAATTCTGTTTCACAAGTCTACTGCAGTAGCACTCTCTGAATATCTTTACTGTCCTTTCCTTTACTTTCCCCCTTTTTAATTCCCTTTTTCCAGGCAGGCCACCTGGATAAGAGGCCTTTCTATCACTTGCATTTCATTAAAGACAGGTATGTTTCAGGCACCCGCCCCCATGATATAGGCTATGTATAGACCTGGGGTTTAGTATATCTGGGCTAGTAGTTCTCTTTCATGTTTAAGCAATGCCTAGGAAACAAATGTGAATGCCAAATATAGGGGAATTCTCCTCACAGTACAAGCACTTAGTTTATTTAGGCAGAGAAAAATAAAGATAGTAAAAGGATTCAGAGTCTGCCTGCTGGTCACCCAATCCCTTAGTGTGTTGTTGTAAGGTTCCCTAGATATGCCTTAGCAACACTATTTTGACCCAAACAGTTTACTTTTCCTTACTGTTTAACTTTATTATTTTTGGTAAGGTGACATGGAAAGGCAAAATGCCAGCAGCACAAATGGTTTTAAACATAAACAGATTTGAAATTAAAGGGACTGCTTTTGTTTGCTTGTGCTGCAATGTGTTTAGCACCCCCAAAAGAAACTCCTAAACAAAAATATGCAGTATTTCAGATATTGTAAGATAAATGATGGACTCTTTTCAGTTTTACTCCTTTTCATAGCAGTCTGGCTCCTGTTAATATTAAAGAGTAAAGCTTACCACATAATGGATATTCAGGCCTTTAGCCAGAGGTAATCCTTGCAGCCATTTGCACTTGTTGCTCTTGCTGTTTCCCTAGGAGGCAGCCGCCCATTTCTCACTATAGTTATACTGTGGATAGGTTGAGGAGGGCTAAACTTGTAAGAGTACTGTTTTTAGTTAAACCTGTATTATATTTCATTTCAGGGATGTCAGTGTTTTGTAATAAAGATATATTGAATGTCCATTGGCTTAGAATGAAATAAACATGTTTATAAATGAAAATCTGTATTGAAGAGTATAGGGGAGTCTGGAGTGATCACCTGATGATTCCCTAGGATAAAAGGAGACTCATTCTTGTGATACCTTCAGATTCGTTTTAGGATCAGCCAGTACTGATCCATTTGGGAGTCTGCACTTACAGACTAAGATAACTGAAATCCCAGGCGGCCTTTTCGTTGCTGATATTGCCTGTGGAAACATTCATTTATTTTTGTACCTTTTATGTTTCTTTCTGTATTCCTGCAAAGTTAATAGTTTTATATTTTCTTTTTTTTTTTTGCTGTTACTTTAATAAAGCTTTAGGCTTGGCACTTTTTTTTAGCCTTGCCACATTACCTTTTTGTGTCAGTGTCCATCATTATACGCACAGCCTATGACACTGGTGGCAAAGGTGGGATGTTTTGATGATACTGGTGCTTCCCAGTAACTGGACATTGAATGCAGGAGAAGAAAGAAGAGCAGGTCCTTGACAAGCCCAGCGGTGTCCTCACACAAACCATGGCTGCCAAGTGAGGAGACCCCTTTGCCAGGGTTGGGGCCAGATGTCCAAAGCAGCCAAAGAGGAGGTGCTGAGAGAGGAAGGTGAGGATGGGACCACTACAGAACAAATTGCTGATGAACCTCCAGAGGACATACACAGCCTGTTGCGCTGGTTGTGTGTTAAGCAGCTTGCCATGGATAAACAAAGGGAAATGGATCTTCAGAGAGCTGAGTCCAGGTGGAATGATACATTAAGGGCCATCGGAGACCTTGGGACACATAATCCTCCCCCTGTAGATGGATCTAAGGACATAAAACTGACCAAATTGGGTGCCACTGATGACATTGAAGCATACATGACTACATTTGAGTGAATAAGCTCAGGCATGTGGTGGCCTAGGACCCAATGGGTTATACGCTTAGTACCATACCTATCCCGAAGGCACAGCTGGCCTACAGCCATATGGACAACACCCAGGCTGAGAACTATGATGCTGTTAAGCAGGCAATCCTGCAAAGGTATGATATCAGCCCTGAAACATACCGACAACGTTTTGGACATGCAGATTTCATAACACAGACACTCCAGAGAAACATATACCAAATTGAAGGACTTACATGAGAAGTGGTTGCAACCAGGGTAAAAATGATAGAACAAATATTGGAGATGGTAATAATGGAACAGTTCATTCGTATACTACCTTCAGATGTACAGGTGGGTGAGGGAACACCGCCAGACACCTTGGAAAAACCCATCACACTGGCCGAGGACTATCTAATGGCCCGTCCCAACCGACAACGAGGACAACCTGGTGCTGGTCTGACTCTGCCCATGGTAAGACCTACTACTTCTTCTTCTTCTTCCCGATCTGGTACTGGTAGTGGGGACTCCAAGACTGTCCTATTTAATAGACCATTTAACCCCAACATCATATGTAGGGAGTGTCAAGGAAAGGGGCATATAGCCCGATATTGCCCCCAGAGGAAATCCACAGTTGCCCAGTTGGCCCTAGCAAATTGGGGACAGTATGTCACACCAGTGAAAATTGGCAACAGGGAGGTTACTGGGTGATAGATTCTGGCAGCAAACAAATGTTAGTGAGAACTGATTTGGTTCAGCCACAGAACACAAAAAGGGGGACAAAAACAACAGTGATCTGCATTCATGAGGACATCCATCAGTATCCTATGACTGACTTAACTTTACAGGTACAAGGGAAAGTGCATGATATGACTGTTAGTTTGGTTCCCCATCTGCCTGTTCCCATTATACTTGGACATGATTTTCCTGACTTTTCCAGCCTGATACAGGTGAATGAGAGATATTTGTGCCTTGACAACCCGGGCCCAGACAAGACAAGAACAGCAGTGGGCTCAGTTGTTCCCATTTGATGATGAGATCTACGGGGAGCCGGGAAAAATCCCTAAATCTCGACAAGAAAGAAAAAGGGACAAACATCAATGGACACAACAACATATGTTGAAAAAGGGTGATATTAAAAATGTAGATGTTACAACTGTTGATGTTGCTTCTGCTGGCAACAAGGGTATATCTATATCTAAGTGTAACCCCCCTGCAAATGGGGGTTCCCAAAAGACTTCCAGGAGCTTGCTTGAATGCTCCAAGCCTGAATGGTGTTTGGCTTAAGCCATTTATCAGTGAGTGTTTTTAGAACCTCTGGTACTGTCTCTTTAAGAGCTGTCTGCTTGCAGACATAATAGTTTGTATGGGGACTGTGTGTTTCTTTGATTGAGTACCACTCGAGCTGCTGCCAATTCACTCCATTTTGCAGTCACTAGGAGTGCAAGGAACCTATCTGAAAGATGTAACTGTTTGCCAGAAATCTTTTAGAGTAATAATGAAATTACAGTTTGTCTAACCTGCTTTCTTTGCAGTCAGAACTGTGTCTGCCTAGTTCCCCATTCTGGTTTTGAACTGCTGAACTGGACCAATCAGTGTGGGGTAAGCTAGCTCTAAAATGGTGCCTTGGACGAATCAGAACTTGGACTCATAATCTGAGCCAGCCACAAGAGGATTGTATGGGCAGTGACTCTGGGAGATGTAGTTTAGACTTGCGCCTTTTGGACCAACAGGAGCAGTCTATTGTGAGTGACAGCCAATCCAGTCAAGAACTGGGAGGAACTCAAAGGAAGTGCCCGGTTTTGTCTGTTGGAGTTTCAGTTGAGCTCTGGTAATGAAGAAGGAAGGAGCCCTGCGCTTTTTCAGTGTGCAGTTTTAGTCGGGGAAACGTGTGTAAGGCCGAGTTCCGGTCTGCAGCTTGTGTAACTGCTTGTTAGGACTGAATCCGTCCTGTGAAGAGAATCAAAGGATATCTGAAGAGTAGAAACCAGGCTCACCCTGTAGAAGACTGGAGAAATTGCTGAATTGCACTCGGTCTGTCAGGAACTGAATCTGCTGTGTGTTCTCCCAGGTATTGTGCAGTAATTGCGATCAGGATAGAGAAGCAGCCTGCCTGGTATAGTACTTTCTGTTTTACCATATAAATGTGTGAAGAGGCTTGGTTAGCTCAAGTGAATCCTGCTGCCATTAAAGGACTTTTGCCTGTTGCAGTTTGCCATATAAATGTGTGAGGAGTCGTGGAGCTCAAGAGTAGCCCTGCTGACATTGAAGGACCCTATCTTGTTTGGAGGTCGTGAGTACTAATTCAGGGTCGCTCCCTGTTGAATTGCCACATTGAATCCAAATGGAATCACTGTACTGCTGACTGTTTAAACTAATTTTTCTCTCTCTGTGGGAAAGGGCCCCTACCAGCTGCCACGGTTTGGACTAGCCACTAGGGCTTGGGTACCCAGGGACAGTAACTGGTAGGGATAGCCTGTGCACAGAGCCATAAATAGATGAGTAAAGTGATAAGCTAATTAACCTGATTTCCCCTGTCCTTGTTATATTCCCCTAAATAAATCAGAGCTGCTTGTTTCAGCAAAGTTATACTGCCTGAGGTATTTGTCTATGTTAAAGTATTGTACTGTGATTGCTGCACTGTATCTTATTTTACAGGAGGTCCCAGTGCCTGAACCAGCCCTGGGGGTAAGTGTATACTGTGAAGGTAATTCTGATATATTGTGTGGGCCACTAGTGGGAAGAAAGGGGGGTTGCAGTGTCCCAGAGGGCTGTGACGAAATAAGTTTAACTATTGCAAACCCTGACCTCTGGGTGGAGGCACCCGCCATTGGATCCAAGCCCCTCAACCTGTTAGTGGCAAATCAGGCAGGGGTAGTAGCCCCTGGGATAGCGCCATCTAGGGGTTACATAAGGAAGAAAGGTTTGAAATAGAACAACAAAAGGATGAAACCTTACAGCCATTTTTTCAGATGGTAGGGGTTATAGGAAGAGACCATGAGCCCTCATGTATTTTAACAGATGGTTTACTGTATAGGAGATGCATACACCCCGTTACGGGTGAACAAATTGACCAGCTGTTAGTGCCCACTAGATACAGACAACAGTTACTATCACTGGCTCATGAACTTCCCCTAGCAGGACACTTGGGTAGAGACCGTACTTTACAAAGGCTGTTATTAAGGTTCTACGGGGCAGGTATTCATGCTCAAGTAGCGGAATACTGCTGCAGTTGCCCGGAGTGTCAGAAAGTTGCCAATGTTACAAAAAAAGATAAGGTCCCTCTCCAACCACTGCCTTTAATTACTGTTCCATTCAGCCGTATAGCAATGGATGTAGTGGGACCTTTACCTAAGAGCTCAAAGGGAAACCGATTTATACTGGTAATCTGTGACTACTGCACCAAGTATCCTGAGGCTATCCACTCCGCACTGTAACTGCAGAAAAGTAGCAGATGAATTACTTAAAGTATTCAGTCAGGTGGGGATACCAAGGAAATCCTAACAGATAGAGGAGCAATTTTTGTTCACAGATGTTATGACTGCACGCAACTTTAGGAGTGGAGGCTATCCACACCACCCCATACCATCCCCATAACAGACGGTCTGGTTGAGCGATTCAACCAGACCTTGAAAAATGTTGAAAATATGTGGAAGATGAGGAAAAACATGGATATTTACCATCCACTCCTATTGTTTGCATATAGGGAGGTCCCACAGGCTTCTACAGGGTTTGCCTCTGAGTTACTTTGTGGGAGGAACCCCAGGGGACCCTAGATGTTGTCAAGGAGGAATGGGAAGACAAAAGAACACACCAGTACCACCCTCGAATATTTAACGAACTTGCATTCCCTAACTGGTCAGATACACACAGATGGCTCATCAGCACAATCTATGCAAACAGGCAGTGCAGAAGGAGTATTATGACCAGGGTGTGGGAACTAAGTCATTCCAAGAAGGGGATAAGGTACTGTTGTTGTTGCCCTCCTCCTCTGACAAGTTACTGATGAAATGGCAGGGCCCCTATACTATCTTAAGACAAACGGGCCCTGTTACATATGAACTTGAACTACCAGACAGGAGTCAGAAAAAGGGGATTTACCATGTAAACTTGTTAAAAGAATGGGTTGAAAGACCAACCCCAGGGTGTTTTATTTGCCCAGAGAGTGATACCAACGAAATGGAAGTAGCCTATAGGCAGCTAGAGAATGATGGAGAAATGAGTGATCTTACAATTAATCCCATGCTGATGACAGAGCAGAGGAGAGAGTTAGATCACCTTCTTAGTAAGTATTCCCAGTCATTCACCTCTAAACCTGGGTTGGTACATGATTTTGAACACCGAATTGAAGTTAATTCCCCTAGCCCTATCCGACGAAAGCCATACCGGTTACCTGAGAGGACCAGGGACGAAGTAATAAAAGAAGTAAGGAAGATGCATGAGTTGGGGGTAACTGAACCATCAAATAGTGATTGGGCATTCCCCATAGTTTTGGTAAGTAAAAAAGAAGGTGGTATACGCCTCTGTCTGGATTTCAGATGACTAAATGCTGTTTCCAGATTTGATGCGTACCCTATGCCAAGGATTGATGACATCATGGATAGACTTGGCAATGCAAAATACATTACCACCTTTGACCTGACAAAGGGTTACTGGCAGATCCCTTTGGATCAGACTTCAAAAGAAAAAACAGCATTTACCACGCCTATTGGGTTGTACCATTTTGTCACTATGCCCTTCGGCCTACATGGTGCACCAGCCACGTTCCAGCGCCTAATGGACCGAACTTTACAGTGTCATGAGTCCTATTGCGCTGCATATTTGGATGATGTGATAGTGTACAGCCCCATTTGGGCAGCTCATTTACAACATCTAGATGCTGTCCTCCGTTCTCTTACAACAGCAGGGTTAACTATAAATCCCACGAAATGTAGTATAGCTATGCAAGAGACTAGATATCTGGGGTTCCTAATAGGTAATGGGAAAGTTAAACCTGAAATAAGTAAAATTGATGCTGTGGCCCAATGTCCCAGACCATTAAATAAAAAAACAAGTTCGATCTTTCTTGGGACTGGCAGGTTATTACAGGAGGTTTGTGCCTAATTTTGCCACCTTAGCTACACCCCTTACTAATCTGACAAAGAAACGACACCCCAATGCTGTTAAATGGACACCAGAGTGCGAAAAAGCCTTTTGCACCATTAAGGCACACATCTTTGTGCAGCACCAGTACTCAAAGCCCGACTTCACCCTTCCTTTTTGCTGCAAACGGATGCTTCGGACTCTGGCATAGGGGCTGTTCTGTCTCAATTAGTAAATGGAGAAGAACATCCAGTGATATACCTGAGCCGTAAGCTGCATGAGAGAGAGACAAGATATTCAGCCATAGAAAAGGAATGTCTGGCTATCAAGTGGGCCATTGAAGCCCTCAAGTTTTACCTGTGGGGCTCAGAATTTGAGGTTTTAACTGACCACAACCCCCTTTGTTGGCTTCATAATATGAAGGATAAAAACCCAAGAATAATGCGGTGGTACTTGGCCTTACAGCCTTATAGGTTCACAGTACACCGCCGACCTGGGACAGCAAATAAGAATGCTGATTTTATGTCCTGATATGGGGCAGAACAAAATACACATGCAGACCTCGTGGAATTTGAAAGCAATAAGAAGGATTAGGAATAACCTTTAATGTATTGTGTTATTTAATAAGGGTCCCAGGTGGAGCTTTGAAGTGGGTGGGCTAAGCTCCATCTCTCCTTTCTAAGAGTGAGAGATCTGTTAATTTTGCATAAGACTTAGTAGTTAGGAAACTAGGGATAGAAGTAGGATAATGTATCCCCTATAGTTTCCTCTTAAGTAGGGAGGAAATGTGAAAGTGTGCTGTTAAACCTCCAAATACCTGTCTAATTCTGTTTCACAAGTCTACTGCAGTAGCACTCTCTGAATATCTTTACTGTCCTTTCCTTTACTTTCCCCTTTTAATTCCCTTTTTCCAGGCAGGCCACCTGGATAAGAGGCCCTTTCTATCACTTTCATTTCATTAAAAAGACAGGTATGGAGCTTCAGTACCCCCATGATAGGCCACAGTGTATAGGCCTGGGGTTTAGCATATCTGGGCTAGTAGTTCCTCTTTTCATGTTTAAGCAATGCCCAGGAAACAAATGTGAATGCCAAATATAGGGAATTCTCCTCACAGTACAAGCACTTAGTTTATTTAGGCAGAAAAATAAAGATAGTAAAAGGATTCAGAGTCTGCCTGCTGGTCACCCAATCCCTTAGTGTGTTGTTGTAAGGTTCCTAGATATGCCTTAGCAACACTATTTTGACCCCAAAACAGTTTACTTTTCCCTTACTGTTTAACTTTATTATTTTTGGTAAGGTGACATGGAAAGGCAAAATGCCAGCAGCACAAATGGTTTTAAACATAAACAGATTTGAAATTAAAGGGACTGCTTTTGTTTGCTTGTGCTGCAATGTCTTTAGCGATCCCAAAAGAAACTCCTAAACAAAAATATGCAGTATTTCAGATATTATAAAATAAATGATGGTCTCTTTTCAGTTTTACTCCTTTTCATAGCAGTCTGGTTCATGTTAATATTAGAGAGTAAAACTTACCACATAATGGATATTCAGGCCTTTAGCCAGAGGTAATCCTTGCAGCCATTTGCACTTGTTGCTCTTGCTGTTTCCCTAGGAGGCAGCGACCCATTCTCACTATAGTTATACTGTGGATAGGTTGAGGAGGGGCTAAACTTGGTAAGAGTACTGTTTTAGTTAAACCTGTATTATATTTCATTTCAGGATGTCAATGTTTTGTAATAAAGATATATTGAATGTCCCTTGGCTTAGAATGAAATAAACATGTTTTATAAATGAAAATCTGTATTGAAGAGTATAGGGGCGAGTCTGGAGTGATCACCTGATGATTCCCTAGGATAAAAAGACTCATTCTTGTGATACCTTCAGATTCGTTTTGGGATCAGCCAGTACTGATCCATTTTAGAGTCTGCACTTACAGACTAAGATAACTGAAATCCCAAGGCGGCCTTTTCGTTTGCTGATATTGCCTGTGGAAACATTCATTTATTTTTGTACCTTTTATGTTTCTTTCTGTATTCCTGCAAAGTTAATAGTTTTATATTTTCTTTTTTTTTTTGCTGTTACTTTAATAAAGCTTTAGGCTTGGCACTTTTTTTTAGCCTTGCCACATTACCTTTTTGTGTCAGTGTCCATCATTACACCCACAGCCTATGACGCCAGCCAGTCAGCCTTTAGAGCTCACAAGCCAAAACTATGGAGCTCCCTGTCTGAGGACATTCGGCATGCTCCCTCCTCTTGGCAACTCAACTCCCTCCTCAAAGGGCACTTCTCCGCCACCCGCTCATGTGCCTAAATTCACACTAGACAAGGGCCTAGCTCTCCAACTTCACTCCAACTGTAGTTACTCTTAATGTTATATCTCTGATCCTGTGTGGTTGTCATTTGCACCTTCTACCAATTTGTCGCTTTATTATCTCAGTTTTCTGTTTTGCTTGCTGCTGTACATATTCTGTATGTATTTTGTATACACTCTGTATAAATTCTGTATTTTTATTTGTTTATGTATCCTCCCGTCCCCAACACCCCCCAGGACGCATCTGGAATCGAGCAGTAGTCTGCTCAGTAGGCCTTCCTGGTAAAACTTTTAAATAAATAAATAAAAAAGGTTATTGGGCAATACAGCAGTGAAATAATGGCCCTTTGGATAAAAAAAGTACAGTTATAGCAAAGTAGAAAGCTAGAGATATAGAGAAAAAAATAAAATTAGGAAGCAGATAAGAAAAGAGAAGAGGAAGTATTGTTTGGATGGAGGCTTGGAAAAACCACTGATCACCACCTAGATGGCCTAGTTGTCAGTAATTGTAAGTAGTAGCCTGGGTGAGCTAGTGGGGACTCTTTTGGGCTAGTGGCCCAGCATTATTAAAATAATTGATCGCTGGTGGTCTTGAGTTGTACCAGGGAGTTCAGAGATTTATATAATGGACTAGTGGGCTAGTTTCCCTAGTTGCCAGTGGCCAATTTATGAAAACAAATTAAGAATCTTTTCCCTGGGGTTTAGTGGGGGGAGCAAGGGCTCAGATATTGTTTAGGCATACATCTGAAATGTTTCACATCAATTTGAGGAACTGTTCTTCATTTTACCTCACAAAAAGACCTTGTTCCACATTGAGAGGGTCTGTCCCACATTCATTTTTAAAGTTTTAATGCAAACATTCCTAGCAATGAATGTGAAAAATGTATTATTAAATTAGCAGCACACTATGCGAACATGAAGACAATTTATGCAGTGTTCTGAACTTTATCTTAAAGATTTGATGGTGTCATACATTTTGCCTACTTGTTCTACATTTTGTGGGGTGCTCTTTCACATTTTGGGAGTGAAATATTAAGCAGTATGTGTTTAGGCAAGCAGTGAGATGCACTGTGAAGAGGAGGATGAGCTGTGGCTACTGCTGCATACAGCATGAGGGACTGGAGGGGGTGGAAAGGATGAGAAGGGACTTGGCAAGGTTGGAGGAATGGTTAAAAGTATGGCAGCTTAGATTCAATGCAATGAAGTACAAAGAAATGCACCTGGGAAACAAAAACCGATGGGAAGAGTACACAATGGGGGAGGTAGTAACAACAACAAAAATGGAAAGGGACCTGGGAGTAGTCATATCAGATGACCTTAAGGTAGGCAAGCAATGTGAGAAGGCAGTAAGTAGGGCTGGGGAGATACTGGAATGCATAGGGAGAAGCATCTCCAGTACAAAACAAGAAGTTGTTATCCATCTGCACAGACAGTTGGGTGAGACCCCATCTGGAGTACTGCATGCAGTTCTGGAGATCCTGTCTCCGCAAGGATATAGACAGGATGGAGGCAATCCAGAGGAGGGCAACTAAAATTGTGCAAGGTCTGCAACAGAAGCTATACGAAGAGTACCCTTGAGGAAAGGAGGAAGGGGGGGACATGATAGAAACTGTCAAGTGCCTCAAGGGAAAGCCGGCCCAGTGGTGCTGAGGGCCAAAGCGCTGGACGCCACACCTCGCTCCATGCCGGTGACCCAGGTTTGGGAACAGACTCAGGCTGCCAGGGGTTGGCAGGGGCGGAGAGGAATTGAGCATCCGTGGGACTGCTCTCCGTCTCCGGGGAGGGGGGGGTTACCAGCTGTCGGTGCGCTTGCGACCTCTGGCAGAGGCTGGGAGTGGTGAAGCTGGCACTGCACTGAAAGGGGTGAAGTTGGGGCACGGTGTCAGGAGAGAGTGCGTGCAGATGCGTACGTGCTCCCCCTTGGCGTCACTGCATGCCCCCACTCACACTGGCCAAAAAACAGATAATATGGTGTTTGGTCGTGGCAGCTTGATGGCTGTCTTTGGGATGCCTGGGACGCTCGGGGGGCACTGCTGATACTGGATCCTGGCTTGGTGGGGATTGAGGGGGACTCTCTGCTGCCCCGCCGCGGGGGTAAAATGGCAATGGGGGCTTCACTTGGGGCCGGGGCAGACTGGCCAGCAGCTGGAGGAGGACAGATACTGGAATGTGAATGCAGACTGAAGGAGCCTACAGGTAAAAATAAGTAACAGAAAAAAAAGTACCTCAAGGGAATTAAAGTCCAAGAGGGGAGCATCTTTCAGAAAAAGAGGTGTGCAAGAACAAGGGGTCACAATTTGAAAATAGAGGGGGGACGGCTCAGGGGCACCTTGATGAAGTAGTTGTTTCACAGAGAGGGTGGTGGACACATGGAACCGCCTTCCTGAGGAGGTCGTGGGGTCAAAAACACTAGGGGAATTCAAGAATGCATGGGACAGACATAAAGCAATTATAGTGCGGGGGTAGGAGGAAGTAGGCTGTTGGTTAACTAGAATCTGCAGCTTATTCAATAGACAGAACAAAAAGAGCTACACTTAAGTATGGCTGCTCAGTGACATTCATTATGTAAATGGCAGTCACAGCACTCCATTCTCTTGCTCCAACAAAAAATAAGGCCAAACAACAACTTAATCTCACCACTAACGGTCTGACTTCTGACTGTTGTGATTTCATAGTAGATCCCATCAAAACCACAGGATGAGAAAAAGACAATCTTACTTACCTCTGATAATTTAATCTTCCTCTGTCACCTTCAAAGAAAGAAAGGTGGTGTCTCCTTGTATTGTACTACTCGGTGTTATCCACTAAAATAAGAAGAGACAAAAACAAATCAAATACAGTATGTTATGGCCAAAGAAAGACCTCTAAAGCCTGATAGGTTTGATCCCTTTCTGGCCTGACATAGAAAACTTTAGTAGTGCTGGTTAGAGGCACTGTTGTTGTTAGAGAAATCACAACGGCCAACTATTTTTCGGTATCTGAAGCCTGAACACCCTTTATAGTAGCTATAGCAGTGCTGCCACTACATCGACCGTGCCTGGGTAAGGATGTTTAATATCAGACACACCCTGCTTTTTTCAATGTACATGACTTTATACGTACTTGTTACATTTCTTGTTGCTTTACTTTACCTTATTAACTTCAGTTGACTGATACTTTATTTATTGTAAAGTTTGTGACCGGGAGAGGCACACTGAGCCGTGGCTTGTTTTCAGGTGCCACCCGCCTGCTGTGCCACTCAGCAAAACCCAACTGAATTTCCTCTCAGCAGCATGCAGCTGTCAAGCTAACCACCTTAAACAAATTTAGTTATACTGTTTACAGCAGCAGCGCAGGACTATACCAAAAGGTGAGGGGGGCAGGATTGCATATGTAACCACCCAGTCCCTTGGGATTACTAGAATCCTATAAGTCTTATTGTTAGAATGGCAGCAGGCAGTTGGTAGGGAGCTCAGCAGGGGCTCCTTACATAACAATGACATCATTGTTTACTCAGCTACCTGAGGGAGGAATGATTAGGCCATTTTAGAACTCTCACAGCAGCATAAGCCACACTGTGTGTGGACAGCTGCTCTGGAGAGCTTAGAATGCTGAGTTTGTGCCAGTCAGTTGTGGAGTGAGGAGGTGAGAGTGGCAGGAGGACTGACAGTGGGCTCTGAGTAGAGGGCCCATGATTTCTCACCCTAGTGGAGTATCACATCCAGCTGCCAATAACGTCATGGAGACAAGGCTACAGCAGGATTTCATCATTTCTATTTCATGAGAAGTGGAGGGAACAGCTTGTTCTCTGTGTACTCGAGGAGCAATCCCCTGAATGTTCTGTGGTGTTTTCAGCTGCCTTGGATGGATAGGACCTGAAAGAGACTGTTTTGATCGGCTACCCAGGAGAGTGCCTTTCTTTTCTTTCATTGTTCCATGCCCTGTGGACGGGACAACTTCAGTGAGTACTGTTCTAGGAAACCAGAAATACAGGTTACTCACCGGTAACAGGAGTTCTAGGACTGGTATATGTTGTTCATCCACACTATCTGGCAGGTTCCTTGTCACTTTAAATCTTGCCGGAAGGTCTTCAAGCTGGCTCCTCCCACCCACCCGGGTGGTAAAACCCTCAGCTCCACCCTATGATGCCAGATCTAGCCCATTGGAAGCTAGGTTGCGTGTCGAAGCCGGGGAGGTCGGGTGGGTCATGTGGATGAACAACATATATCACTCCTAGAACTCCTGTTACAGGTGAGTAACCTGTATTTCTAGGGACATGGATATGTTGTTCAATCCACACTGTCTGGCAGACTCCTAACAGTTCTCCGGGAGGAGGGAGGCAAGGCATGTACCCCCTACTTAGGGAATAAGGACTGGAGAACTGAGGTCCCAAAACCAGCATCCCGGTGTGACTCTAGGTCAACGTGGTAGTGGGAAATAAAGGTGTGTGCTGACTTCCAGATAGCAGCCCTGCAGAGTTCCTGGATAGGGACATCCCTAGAAGCAGCCACTGAAGCAGCGGTATGGCGGGAAGAATGAGCTCTTAGCCCTCTAGGAGGCTCCATGCACACCAGCCTATAGCAGAGATCTATGCAGGATGTGACCCACCTGCTTATCATCCGCTAGGCTGCAGGTCTGCCAGGTGCGGCTTCAGCGTAGGTAACAAACAGCTGGCAAACCTCTCCCCAAACTTCAGCCATTCACTCCTTATAGTAAGAGAACGCTCTTCTAGGGTCCCGAGTATGGAGCCTATATTCAGCCTCCGAGGTGTGACTGGGGTAGAACACTGGCAGAGTCAACACCTGGTTAAGGTGAAACTCTGACACCACCTTCAGAAGGAATTTCAGGTACGGGCAAAGGATAACCTTGTCCCTGTGGAACACCAGATAAGGAGACTCTATGGAAAGCACCTGGAGCTCTCCCATCCTTCTGCCTGATGTTATAGCCACCAAGAAGGAGGTCTTCCACAACAAGTGGGAGATATCGCACCTGTGCATCGGCTCGAATGGCTTGCCAATGAGCTTAGCCAATATCAGCAGTAGATCCCATGGAGGTGGAGGTTCTCGCATCAGAGGGTATATGTGATCAAGGCCTTTGAAAAAGTGCCCGACCTCCTTCTCCTGCACCACCGACTGCTTGCCGGCCCGCGCCCGGTAAGCAGAGATGGCTGTCAGGTGCACCTTGAGGGTCGTCGACCGAAGCCCTAGCTGAGAAAGGGACCACAGGTAGTCCAAAATACTAGCCAAGGTCCAACCCCTTGTCCTGACACCAAATGGAGAATCTCTTCCATTTGAAGGCGCAGCATTTTCTGGTCGACTCCTTACGGGACGCCTCAACGACGTTGAGGACCTTGTCGGAAAGATCCAAGGCCTGAAACTCTAGCCGCTCAGGAACCAGGCCGTCAGGTGCAGGGATTGAAGGTCCAGATGGAGAACCTTCCCCTTGTCGACTGAGATCAGGTCCACAATGTGGGCCAATGGGCTTACAGCCTATACTGTACGCTGTCATTCAGCGGGCAGCCAGGTGGTAGGTGAGCGGGGTTGCAGCTGCCCGCCGATGGGGGGAGCTGGGTGGGCAGGGGGTCCTGTGTGGGTGGGGTAGGTGCCACTGGACCACCAGGGAAATACATAACTATATTTATCGGATGATCGGGGTTATGGGTGGGAAGGGGGTACCACTGGACCACCAAGGAAATATTATATATATTTATCGGATGATCGGGGTTACAGGAGGGGGGTAGGTACCACTGGACCACAAGTGCTTTTACATGAATCTGTTGTTGTGCTTGCAGCTACGGGGTGGGGGTGGGATTCCATTAGACATCCTCTGGGGGCACCGCATGCTGTGCAGGGCGCTAGGCACATTTCGCCAGCCATTCCTGCACAACGCATGCAAATGGGGCCGTAATGACATGCACATGGCCCCATTTGCACTGTGCATACATTATGGCCCCATTTGCATATGGCCGGCTGAATATCAGGACTTTGCACACAGCGTAACTCTGTTGCACTGGCTTAGTTCCCATTCCTGGTATTCAGCCCTGTTGTGGGGGGGATGCGCAAGGACATGGTAGTTGCGCTGTGCATATTACCCAGTATATTCAGAGGGGATGTGCCATTGCTCACCTCCTTTGAATATCTCCCTGTGTTTCACCGGCACAACACAGCTGCACTGCACCCCACATGCGCCATTTGCCGGGCACAGTTCTGAATATTTAGGCCATTGTGTGCCCTCATCTTCAGCTCAGAGACCCAACAACACAACACTGTCTCCAGTCTAGAAAATCGGACATTATTTAATTTTATTTGACTGGATGATTCAGCATCATTTTAAGGAGCTCCTCTAGACCTATTAGTTAATTTATTAGACCCTCTGTCCAACCATATTATTTAAATAAAAAATATATACTGTATATATATATATATATATATATATATATATATATATATTTCTATTGAAATCATGAATATGTAGCTGTCCAGGACTCACAAGAGGACATTTATTTTAGGACTGTCAACTCTGTGGAGTATTTTAAGCAAAAGAGCTTCAACTTCCTGCAAACCATCAGTATATGTTTATTTTTATTTAAATTAGTTAACTGAGCAGTGCCTTGAGTTTTTGACACATTGTGTGCCTGTGCTGTGCCCTCATCATCATCAACTGAGACTCAAGACACCTAACAACACAACACTGTTGTCTCCAGTCCAGACATTATTTAATTTTATTTGACTGGACTGATGACTGATTGATTCAGCATTCTGTTAAGGAGCTCCACTTTAAATCTGTTACTTAGTTTATTAGACCCTCCCTCCCTCCATCTATCCATATATAATTTAAATAAAAAATATATATATATTTTTTTTTTAATATTTCAATCATGATGAAACTGTAGCTGGCCAGGACTAAGGGGGGGGGGACTGGACAGGAGCAGCCAAGAAGGAGCAGACTGTGCTGCAGAGTCAAAACTCAAAAGGCCATCCACGGCCCAGAGACTGGTGCACACACAGGCGCCAAGATCCAAGCAGCCCAGCAAAGACAGCATCATCATCCCATCCCATCCCTGAGCCTCGCTTGTCACTGCCAGCCTTGCTCGGCTCATCATCATTTAGTAATCATCACCTCAGTGTCCTTAAAGAGTCACTGACTCACAGCGACAGGCTAGCTGGCAAAATAAAATATTGTTTAGGGTTTCAATAGTACAGACACAGTAAAAACTTTTTCTGCATTCAAGTGAGCCGAGGTGAATAGGCGAGCAATGACAGATTGAGTGAGCAAGGACCCGGCGGCAGGCCCGGACGGGGAGCAGATGGGAGTCAGTCAGTTGTCGGGACCTCCATGCCATAACTGTCATTATGGATTTCTAGCTCACTCAATGCTGCTGCTATCATCTTTGGGGCAGGTGCCTGCCAGCAATCGGTACGTCCTCCCCTCCTTCATTGCTTCATTCAAGTTCTGTCTCTTGTCTTCTTATGACTGTCCCTGTCCCTACAATTTCCCCTGCCCTGCCATGCCTAAACTGCCTTTTTTTTTTTGCTTCCTTCCAATCCTAACCTGGAGTAGAGTTGGTCAAACTCAAAGAAATCAATTTGATTTTTTCTGTTCAAAAAATAAGTGTCCGAACCGAGCGCGATCGATCTACAACTCTTCAGAACAACAGAGACTGTACTAGCTAGCTGACTACAATCTCTAGTGAGTCGTAACATCTGAGACGGGGCAGGGTGGATTCTCACAGAGACATGTGCATTAGGCGCGACAGTCGCGTGATACCACCTGAATGCCAATACAGTGAACATGTGATGCTTCCCCCTCCCCCCGCTGACAAGTAAAAATGTGAATGGTTTTCTTTTTCTTTTTCCAAGGACATGTTTCTGTTATTAATTGCTTACGATCGGGATTTCAGATGACTGCTGTAGCTCAGAGCAAATGCACAGGAGAAGGAGATCATAGGGGCCCCTTTTTGTTGGGAGGCCCTGGGCATTTGCCCCATTGTTAATCCAGCTCTGATGTTTGCCGTAAGATGTACAGTAATAAAGGACAATTTTGGTGAAATTAAGTTGTTTTTTGGCCTTATTTTTTGTTACAGCAAGAGAGTGGAGTGCCATGACTGTTTGCCATTTAGCTTATTCAATAGGTAAGGAAATGGGCAGACTAGGTGGGCCAAGCGATCCTTATTTGCCATTAAAGTCTATGTTTCTATGATTTGAAGTCCATACAGAGCTCCGGTTGTGGCCTGCTCTGTGCAGGTGGGAGTCTGGAGGACAGGCTCTCATCTGGAGGTGAATGAGGCCAGTATAGCAGCACTTCCCTCCACCTACAGAGCCACATATCCAGTGGCAAATATAATTGGGCTTGGGAGCAGGAGAGGTGGTGGAAGGCTGCCATACAGTGAGCTGCACCTGTAGCTATAAAAATCTCAAAACTAGGAGCAGAAGACATCGGGACAGTACAGTTATGTAAGTACTTACCGTAACAGTAGATCTTCGGGCGAGGCTCTTGCAGTAGATAATTACAAATAGGACTGAAGCCGGCAGGCGTCAGGACCCCACGGAAAATTTTCTAGCTAGCAGTCTCTGGTGGGGGACTGCTCCCGCATCAGGTGACCGACGTCAGTATAAAGGGGCGATCCCCCATGCCTGCCTTCCAGTTCTTTCCCGCCATTAGCTCGTGCAGCGCCTCGCGGTTAAGTTCTCTGCTTCGCAGTCAGTCGTCTGTAGTTTTTACCACCTATTTTCACTATTTTCAATGCTTTTCATCAGCCTTACCTACAGTTGCCGTGTATGTCATCCCTGACTCCACATTGCAGCTACTAAACATGCCTGTGGGGGCTTTTGAAACAGGACCATGAGCAACTAAGTTTAAAGTGCCCAACTGGGCTTCAATTATATAAATAATGTTGTGGACACAAATACAGGGAAGATGTTCTCTTAGGGTAGCAGCAAGACAGGCTGCTGTTTGTCTAAACCCGAGAGGCTGAGTATCAGCATGGGGCATGAGTACGAGACTGTAGGGGCTCAGTATGGGGGGAGATGGAGTATGACAGAGGTGGACTGAGTACTTGGAAGGGTACTGCGTACTTATTTATTTATTTATTCTTTATTTATTTAAAATTGGTGACCAAGAAAGGCACACTGAGTCAAGCCTCGTTTCCAGGTCAGACCCGGGAACAAAGCAAGCAAACACTAATGCCTTGACGTTGGGCATGCGCCACGATCCACAAACAAAACAGGGAAAACAACTTACCGAGCTCTGGGTAGACGGAGTCCCAAGGCAGTCCCCTGATAGCTCCTGCCTGCCTGGTCCTGGGGCCTCCAGATGAAAGTTGATTGTCGGGGTGTTCGACCCCACCTCGTCCCCGCCCGGGGGGATATCCGCGGCTCCATGGGGGATGGACCACAGGACCAGAGAGGGGGAGGAGTGGGGGCAAGTCCTTCACTGGGGCTCCTGAAGAAGCGGAGTTCGGTCAGTGAAAGGAGGGATAAAAAGTCATTTAAAAAAAAAAAAAAAACATTCCTAAGGTGATCCCTGGCCAGACTCTGTGGTGGGAATAACATTAAAGAAGGAAACAAATGCCGGCCTGGTGGCGCTGAAGGTTGAGGTGCTGGACGCCACACCTCTCACCACGCCGGCAACCTGGGTTTGGATACACGTTCAGTTCATCGGGAGTCGGCAGGGGAAGGAAGGTGGGTGCCAACTGATGCTGTCCTTCTGGGGTGGGTTACCAGGGGTGCTGCGCACCCGGCGTCCCTCTGGGGGCGGGAGGATGACCAATTCTCATGGGACATTGGCGGCTCAGAGGGCTGGAGTCGGGGAGGGGAGGATATTGTTAGGCACTTGGCAGGTGTGCAAAAGCACGCATCTGCCCAAGCCAATGTCCTCGGGGGGGGGGGGAGAATGGGAAGGGAAGAAAAAGCAGAAAACAACCCTTGGCGGTCATAGATGATGGCCGCTCCATGCCATCTAGTCCAGGAACCACAGGCAGATCCCTGCTGTGAAGGTGCTCCACAGAGGTAGGAGAGGAGGAAGGAGTTACCGGGGGCACTCTAGGGGCAGACTCAAGGTCAAGGAACATGGATGGCATGAACAATGCCTGAAGGAATGGAACACCAAGGGTGATAAGGAGGGATAAAAAAGAAAGTTAAAAAACAAAAAGGAAACAACATACAAAATATAGAACAATGGCTGGTTAGGGCAGTTGTAATGAGAATTTTAAACACACCCAAGGTGTGGGATGCCATATAAACCACAAGAGCAAGGAGATCAAGCACCACACCTGGTGAGGCCAGTCAGAAACCACAAGGATCACCCATACTTTGTCCCTCCTCGCCTTGAACAACACCTTGTGGAACAAGGGAAATGGAGAGAAGGCATAGAGCAGGCCTGGGGTCCAGGGCCTCAAGAAGGCCATCCCCCACAGCATTCCCTGTAGAGAGGGGTGGGCACAGAACAGCCTCAACTTTGCATTCTCCCTGGAGGCAAACAGGTCCACCAGAGGGGTGCGTACATCATCTGGGTGGAGAGATCACTCATGAGACACCTCGCCCACCTGGCTGAGAGTATCCGCCAGCTGGTCAGAGACACTGCCACGTGAATGGCCAGGAGACTGGCCTCCAAGCTGTAAATGGGGTCCACATGTGGAGAGCTTCCCAGAGCAGAGGAAAGGAGTGCATCATGCCCTGTTTGTTGAGGTAGTACATGGTCGTAGTGTTGTCAGTCTAGACCTGGACCACCAGATCTCAAATGTGTGGAGCAAAAGCAGTCCACGAAAGCTGAACTGCCCGAAGCTCCAGCATGTTGATGTCGTACTGGGACTCCTCAGAAGTCCAGAGCCCATGGACTCTATGTTCCCCCAGAGGGGCAGTCCAGGCCATGAGAGCGGCGTCAGTCATCAGGATGCCCATTGGCTCTGGGCAGACAAACAAGATACCTCCCTGCAGATGTTCTGGGACTAACCACCACTGACGGGTGTCCTACATCAGCTGGATCACAGTGACTGGCTGGTTGAAGTGGCCCTTGTGCTGAGACCACTGGCATGCCAGCTCCCACTACAGAGAGCGCATTCTGCAGTGGGCCAAATGGACCATGCTGGTGCAAGCCTCCATGTATCCCATTTGGTGCAGGAGGGAGCAACTGCCCAACCTGAAATGATTGGGCAAAGGAGGAGGAGAGAGCCTCTGCCCTGTCCATCAGGAGTCGACCCCTGGATCTGCGAGAGTTGAGCTCTGCCCCGAAGAAGTTGATCACCTGGGACGGCATGAGTTCTGACTTGGTCTCATTAACACAATGTAGGAAGGCAGCTGCAAAGGCCAACAAAATGCTGGGTTGTATTGCAAGGGGTATATCCTCGAGGAGGGAGGAGGTGATTCTGCCACTGTATAGGTCATTAGTTAGACCACACCTGGAGTACTGCGTGCAGTACTGGCGTCCGTATCTGAAAAGGGACATTAAGTTACTGGAAGGTGCAGCACAGAGCGACAAAGATGATCAAGGGCTGGGGACTTATCATACGAGAGGAGGTTGAAGGAGTTGAACATGTACTCACTGAGGAGAGGAGAGACAGGGTGACATGATTGAAACCTTTAAATACATGAAAGGAATAAACAAGACGGGTACAGAAGGGCTGTTCAAAGTAAGGAGGAGGGCCACCAGGGCCATGATATGAGACTAGAGCGAGGAAGGTTCAGGAGGGATGAGGAGACACTTTTTACAGAGAGGGTGGTGGCTGGGTGGAATGCGTTACCTGCTGAAGTGGTATGCAGTAGAACAGTGGACTGCTTCAAAAGAGGATGGGACAGGACAAGGGGGAGGGTTAATGAAGGGGAAGGGTGGAAGGGAGGGGCAGCTGCAGAATAAGGGGTGCTAGCTGCACATTCAAGCAGACTTGATAGACCTCTAGGCCTTTATCTGCTGGCAAATTTTGTATGTTCATAGGAGGCCAAGGGAGATGCAGGTCTGGAGGGCCAGGTCCCTCGACCTCCCCACCTGCCTGGAGGGACCCACAATTAACCAGTAATCCAGGTAAGCATAAACTCTGACTCCTTAGTGCCTCAGGTAAGCTGCTACTAATGTGATGCACTTGAAGACCCTGGGGGCCGAGGACAGGCCAAATGGCATGGCCTGGAACTCACAGAGGATCCTCTCTGTCCAGAACTGGAGGTTCTGGCAGTGGGACGGATGGATTGGGACATGAAAAAAACATGCCCTGAAGATCCAAGGAGCAAAACCATATGTTCTGCTCTAGAGATGGTATGATCTGAGACACAGTGACCATCCTTAAGGTGCACGGACTGATGAACTTGTTCAGGTCATGCAGCTGTAAGATGGGACGCCAGCCGCCCACCTGTTTTGGCACCAGTAAGTACCAGAAGACAAACCCAGGGTGTTCCAGAAAGTCTAAGACAGGAGTCACGACCTCCCTGCAGAGGAGCTGGGCTATGTCATTCTGAAGGGCCGACAGGATGCTTATGGATAACGTGCTCTCCCGTGGGGTGTGGGCTTGGCAGGGTGGGCACGCCTTGAACTCCAAAGGCAGACCCTGACCGACCACCTCGAGGACCCACCTGTCCCGTGATGACAGTGGACCAGGTAGAAAGGATGTGGCAAAGCCGTTCCACCCCATGGGAGGACTCAGGGGAGATGTGATAGGCATGAGGGAGGCAGAGGGCGGCCCAGCTGAAGAGCCTTTGGTGCATCATCCTCCAGGCTTGTGAACGACCGTGGCCACAGACTTGGGTTGAGACCGCTAGGCTTGTAGCTGGACTGGTTTGGCTGCAGGAGCAGAGAGGGTTTATTCTTAGTCTACTTAAGAGCCCTTGGGATCCCTCTGATTGGATGTCACCTAGTCCAAGGTGGAACTTGACTTCTCGATGCGCGAGAGATGTCCCTCAACTCTGGGCACAAACAAGTTGGTACCCAGGAAGGGGACACCTGCCAGCTTATGCTGGGTATATGCTGTGACGGTCGAGATCCACAGCCAAGCCCTGCAGCACATGATCACTATGGCCACCACAGACCTCTGCACAAGTCGCCAATATCCATGACTGTCTGTAGCTGTCTGGCTACAGCTCGCCCCAAATCCTGGACCTGCCTGACTGTGGTCTGGAGGTCCGCTGGGAGATGAGGGAGGGCCCAATTGAGCTTGCCCAGAAGGGCATGGGAAAAGTGGGTCATTAAAAGGGCTGAACTCTCCTGGCAAAGGCCAACAGAGGAGGCAGCATAGACCTTCTTGGTCTCCTTATCAGACATTTTGTTAACATCACCCACACTGCCAGATTTCCTAAACAAGGAATCCGCCACAAGGCCCTCAGCTGAGGGGTGCTTCATGAACCCCGAAGGGGACCCGATGGGGACCGCATATTTGCAGGTCATCCAGGCTGACAGCGCATGGCAGGAGGCCAGATGCTTCCACAGCTCCAAGGCAGGGCACAGAATGGCCTCTACCACCAGGAATGCTTCCCCAGGGGAATCATCCCAATCCAGAATCTTGGTGGGCATGTGATGCACCCACTTCTGAATGGGCTCCATCTTGAGACCTGTGGCCTCTGAGACAAGATGGAACCCATAAAGGAGGTAGGGCCTTTCTCTGTTGAGAGATCCCCAGTAGACCCCACGTCCACCAGATGAGGGTGCAAGGAGAAGCCCTCTAACTCCGAGAACTTGTTATAGCGCAGTCTACCATCAGAGTCCCCGCTGACCCTCCAAGGATGGTCAGGGGTGATGGTGACCAACAGCCAATGGGGAAGACCCAAGGCTGGGCGGACTACTTGGATAGAGTGCCAGCCTTCAGCTGTTATGGCGGCAGCTCCACCCAAATTGGTAGAGAAGCTGGGGGAGGCCAAGCTGGAATCCGACAGATCAACTTCTGCCAAGGCAGAGAAAGCGTTGGGCCTCTGTGGTGAGAGCCAAGTAATGGCTGGGGTCAGAGTTGGAATGGGTTTCATCCTGGTAAACATGAGCTGTTGTCACATCAAATCCTCATAGCATTGACACAACTTGTGCCGAAGCCTCTCTGAGGATGAACGGTAATGGCCACACAGCTTCCACGAATGCCGAGTGCACGAGCTTCAACATGGGCTGCTCAACTCGGGGGATGGAGAGCAGGACCATGACCTTGATCACTGGGGGACAGATGGTGGGTCTTGGAGGGATTCGTCAAAAGTCAAGGAACCTTTGGGTCTGGAGTCTCCTGAAGGAGGGACTGCGGATAAGCTGACTGATATGTCCCCTGAGTCAAAGGCAGGACTGGAGCCCTGGACAGGGAGGTGTCTGCCTCTTCAAGCGACAACGGGTTGACTGGCTCAAGAAAATTCTCAGGCAGAAGATCAACCTGAGTCTCGACCAACTGGCCCGACAGGGAGACCATGGGGCCAGCAGCCTGGGCTGAAGCACTGACTGAAGTCGAAACCTCTGGAGAAACGTGGAATTAGAGGCCTGACAGCACTCCCAATCCCACGATTGACAGTGAAACTGTTTCTTGGTCTCTTTTTTTAGACTCAGATTTGTGCTTAGAAAGCCGAGGAACCTTCAGGTCTGAAGTCTTCCGGGGGGGGGGGGGCAACGGATCAGCCAACTGATCCATCTCCTGAGTCAAAGGCAGGACTGGAGTCCTGGATAGGTAGGTGCTGGCCTCTTTCAAGAGACAACAGGTTGACTGGCTCAAGAAAAATCTCAACCGGAAGATCAACCTGCGTCTCGACCAACAGGCTCGACAGGGAGACCAGGGAGCTGGTGGCCTGGGCTAAAGCACTGACCGAAGTTGAAACCTCCAGAGAAGCACAGGTATCAGACGCCTAAGAGTGTTCACGATCCCACAATTGATGGTGAGAGTAAGTCGGTTTCTTGGTCTCTTTTATAGACTTAGATTTGTACTTAGAGGGACCTTGTCCATGAGTGGAAAGGGCCTGGCACAATTCTTTCAATCCCCCAGTAAATGAGGCACCCAAGGAGAGCTGCATAAGGCTGAAGCCAAGTAAGACTTGGCAGCGGCCTCCTCAAATGCCGCAAACTGTTCAGAAGACCCCGCAGACACAGAGACCACCTGACGGGCATCCTTGAATTTGATTGACAGGTCCAGATCGTCCGGACAACCTAAAATCAGGTAGGCATGGTGATCCTACAAAGTGGATGGGTGAAAAGTGTGGCAAATGCTGCAGGCCTGGGGATCATGCTTGTGGCCCAAACAGTACACGCACATGGTGTGTGGATCCATCCGGGACGTCTGTTGCCTGCAGGCACATTTCCAGAAACCCAGAGTCGACGGTGAGAAGAAAATAGCCTGAAGACCAAGTTTTTTTATTAGAATCTGAAGATATAAAGCAAAAGGCCTCTTCAGCATGACAGCGGTAAGGAGGGAACTTTCTTCTTCCAGCGGATAGGAAGATCTGATGTCATGGGGTAGTGCCGAGGGAGTTACCACTCGTGTGGGCAGAGCCAGCTTGAAGACGTTCCAGCAAGCCTTAAAGGGAAAAGGACACTGCCAGAAGTGTGGATAAGTACACCATATCCACGTTTCTAGAAATAATGTTGCCGTTTTCTTTTCATTTAAAAAAAAAACACAAAACTTTAAGCCTAACAAGAGATGGAGACCTTTTCTTTTTACTTTTAAAGCAACTGACTACCAACTGCAAGGGCAGTGAAGTGTTCGGCAATAAGCAATGGCCCCAGAAAATGGTTTAGAGTAAGGGAAGAGTGGCATCTGGTACATGCGTGGTCTGAGGGAAAACCGGCACGTGTTTGCTGTTATAACCAGCTAGTTATAATGGTAAATTATAACTAGGTTTCTCTTTGAGGAAAAAACGCTCCCCAGTTATTACATATAGAATAAATCAAGAGATATTGTGTGTAACAAGCAATTTACACACACCCAAGGTGTTGGATGCTACATAAACCCTGAGAGCGATGATCAAGGGGTTTATGCAAGCATCTAACACCAAGCATATGTGTAAAATTCAAGTTTTACACAACTACCATATGGTTTGTTTTACATAATTGCTGGGGAACATTGTTTTTGCAGCAGTTGTCTAAATTCAGGTAGAATGTCTGTGGAGCCATGGTGAGCTTGAAGCACAGTCTGTGGTCAGGACTCGGGTTCAACTCATTTTTTAGCGATTCCTCTGAAAAGTTAAAAAGTTTTCTTAAAAGAACATAAGACATACAGCATTAGAGTACGAGAGTTGCTGAAGTATCTGGCGCAACAAATGGAAAACCATGGCTGGCACATGCATGGAGTGAGGGAAACAAGGCACACGTTTGCTGTTATAACCAGCTGGTTATATTGGGGAATTATGATGGAGTCTCCCTATAGGGAACATTTATCACCAGAACTGCATTATACAATAGTTTCTTCTACAGCACTGCAACTGTTTAATATGCTTATGATTGTATCAACATACTGTACACCCCTCTAATCTTGCTCTTGGTAGACATCTTTTTTCCCTTCAGCAGTACACAGTTAAGTAAGCAATAAGACATGACAGGGTGTGTGTTGGACACTTTAACACACGGCTAGGAGGCATAGTGAGGCACAAGACCACCAGCCAAGTGCGTCCAGCCTCCTAGCCGTGTGTTAAAATGTCTAACACACAAACCATGGAGTGGCTTATTGCACTTACGAAATGGCCATCTGTAGTGCAAATGCATTTGGTAGGTAAAATTCACAATACTGAGTAGGAAAAAACACATATGTTTCTGTCAGTTTTTAGTAAAATAGTTCCTCTGCCTAAGAGTCCTGTGGTTTTTTTTTGGTTTTTTTTGAGTAAAGGCATTTTGTCCTATAAAGGCTTCTGTAGATTTGATCTGGTTGCCATGGCAGTACCCCCCCCAACCCAAAAACAGAGTTTACAGCGTGAAAATGCTGTTTGGAGACAATTAAGATGAAACGTCTTTTTTTATTATTTGTATGAGCTACCACTTTTGGGAGCACCAAGGAAGAAATTGTGTTACCGTTTCAGTGGAGCATGGAAAACAGGTGTAGAAGGTCAGCGGAAAACTGCACTGTAAGTGACAATGTGGGCAGCACTGTTTAAACAGACTACATTGGGATGTCGTAAAAAAACAAAACATTTCAAGGAGTTGCTGATATAAGGCAGAGAAGTAGCGAGGGGCAGGCAGATCATTTGTTAATGCAAGCAAGTGAGCAGACAGCGAGTGAAAACACGATGCCAGCTTTTATTTTTTTTAACATTCTAATTTGAAACACTGGAAGAATGGGAAAATCAGTGCCTGCCTGGCATAGCACAGCCCAATCTTTTTCCCATGGTGTTAGACATATTAGCACACTCATAGCAGCCAATCAGAATGTTGCTTTGCTACCAGCCATTTCATAAATAAGCAATAAGACACGACAAGGTATGCATTGACTCGATATTACTGCATGCCCAGGGGTGTAGCGAGGCATGAGGCCGCAGGCCCTAGAAGTTATTTATCTGTTCTACGCACACCCTGGAGTGTCTTATTGTGCTTATAAAACAAACTACTTTTTTAGTGTTTACTGATAAGAAAAAATGTATTGTATTTATATAAAAAAGGCAACTGTTATAAGAATTTCTGTAAAATAGTACTTCCACCAGGCATAAGATGATGTCATTGTAGTTTGTATTAATATTCAAAATCTCATTTATATGTCATTTGCATATCAGCATTGCATATTTGCATATTGCGATTGCTAGGTGGCAGATTTAGCTAAGAAAATTATTAAAAAGTTCATGATCAAGTTTACTGCAACAGATCAGTATTTTGGGAATTGCTATATTGTTTGTTGCATTGTTCCCCCCAAAACTTGTACCACTAGGCATCTGATTCATCTGCCAATACCAATCATCCCTCCCAGAACTTGTACCACTAGACATGCGATTCATCTGTTGATACTGATAGTCTCTCCCAGAACTTGTACCACTAGGCACTGGATTCATCTGGTAATACTGATCATCCTTCCCAGAATTTGTACCACTAGGCATCTTGATTCAACTGCCGGTACCATTCGTCTTTCCCAGAACTTGTACCACTAGGCACCTGTTTCATCTGCTAATACTGATCATCCCTCCCAGAACTTGTACCACTAGGCACCGGATTCATCTGCCGGTACCGACTGTCCCTCCTAGAACTTGCACCACTAGGCATCTGATTCATTTACTGGTACCAATCGTCCCTCCCAGAACCTGTACCACTAGGCATGTGATTCATCTGCTGGTACCGATTGTCCCTCTACAGACACATCCATGTAGTGCAGTGCTAGAAATCAAAATTAAAGCTCAAAGTGAGTCACTTTTATTTTATTTTTTTATGCTGTTTCTGGAGAGTGAGGTTAAATGTATATGGAGAGAGACTGGGAGAGCAAGGTCGTCTGCACAGGGAAAGCCTGGATAGGGAGAGAAAGGGGAACAGCAAGGACTTCTGTAGGACGGAGGGTGGGCGAGTGTCCTTTTGTCTGCTCTTGTCCACTTTGTAAGAACCTTTGAGCTGACACACACACACACACACACACACACACACACACTCATCATACAATGTGTATCACAGGAACATGGCAGCAAGATGACTCCAAACCTAACCATAACAGCCTAATGAAAAATTGAAGCAACAGCTTTTTTGTTTGTTTACACTGCGGGACTGAGAGCGCAATAATCATGGTCGAACAGCCACACCATATTCATTGTAGGGAATGGCAGCAAGATAATTCCAAATTAAATAGTCTATTTAAAAAAATTAAGGCAAAAGCTTTTTTGTTTGTTTACACCGAGTGAGAGACATCACAGTTAATCTGATCGGCCAGCATATTTGGGAAAAGCCATGTTAGTGAGAAAAAAAAGACGCATTTCAAAAAGCGAACATTCTAACAGCACACTGATTTTTTTTTTATTGCAGTCAGGCCTTTCAGCACTTATTAACTGTGCACTGAATGGATTTGATGCACAAGTAATAAGCAATCGGAATGGAGGATTTTATCAATCCTTTATAGAACTCCAGTTTAAAGTTCTGTCTGTTTGCTATGCAACATCAGGTTAAGACCCGTCTTGTGAAAATTGACAGTTTATTGTTTGCAACACAGTCTTACCACCAAGACTTAGGCCATTTTTAAGTCCTAAGGCCATAAATTAAGACTAAATATAAGCCAACTTTTGTGCAACTGGCTACAGAATACTATGCCAGGAAAGCTGTTTATAAGCAAATAAGATTCTGTCCAGACAATGCCTTTGAAAAAGCTTTTTATTTTTAAACAACAAGACTTCAGTAGCCCAGAAAGCCCACTAAACAGTGAAAAACAAAATCATAGTCCCACATAATTAATAGGCCTCCACAGCAACAAGTCAGCAAATCCCTAGTCTCAAAAACAACCCACAAAAGTCACACACACAAACTGGGAAACATAACATTTTCACAAAAAGCGATTCACCACAGGAAAAAAGTGGTGAACACAGAGCAAATGTGGCTGCTATCCTGCTCCCAGCTAACATCAAACACACAAATCCTACACCTTCATGTAGGCAGCAAGTCCATCTTTCTCAATCCAACAACAGTAGACAAGGAAAAGATGAATAATTGGGATTGGGAGGTTCTGGTGACCAGGAGCACCAAAAGCCAGGTCTTGCTTGATACATTCTGGGGCTGTCTGCTGGTACAGTTAGTCAAGAAGCCCACCAGGCAGACCACAAATCTTGATGTGGTGCTCACCAGCTCGGGGGGTAGGAGCTGTGGGAGGAGGGAAGCCATAAGGGAACAGTGACTACAACTCCATTAAGTATGAACTGACCCTTTGGTCTGGTACACAGTAACTGAGAGCTGAAGGCCTTGATTTTAGAAGGGCACACTACAATAGGCAGAAGGAGCTGGTCAGGGATAAGTTAGTATGGGTGGACAACGCAAATGGGATGAAGAGAGATGGGGCAATTAAGGAGGCCATTTTCGGGGCATCTAATGTATACATGAGAACGGTAACCAAAAAGAACAGGTTAGAACACTATGGTTCTTGGCAAGGGTCAGGGAAGTGGTGTAGGTCAAGAAAAAGACCTACAAATTTAAAGAAAAGCAAAGGGAGGGAGGAAGAATATTTGTTGAAAAACAAAGAAACAAAGAGGGTGGTTAGGGAGGCGAAAGCAGACTCAAAGCAGCATAATGCAGAGGGGATCAACAGCACAGTTCTTCAGATATATTAGTGAAAAAAGAGAAAAGAGGGGGACCTGTGAGGCTAACAGAGGGGGCAAGATGATTATGACGACAGACAAAAGGCTGCCAGCCTTAATGATTTATTTTTGTCAGTTTTCACTAGGGAGGACAGTAGGTCCTTGCCAAAGAGTGGCATGAAAGCAGCCATTAAGGGGGGTCCTAGAGATGAGGTAGCCAGCATTTACTAGCAAAATGGTCCTGAAAGAGCTCATAGCCCTAAAAATTGATAAGGCCCAAGGACCAGATGGGTTGCATCTGAGGATACGCAAGGATTCGGCAGCGGAACTGGCTGATCTCCTGGTAGGTCTGTTCAACTGCTCTCTATGGACAGAGATGGTTCAGAAAGATTGGAGGGTGACAGACGTAGTTCCACACCATAAGGGGTAGAGACAAGGAACAAGCAGGGAACTGCAGATCTAACAGTCTTACCTCTACTGTAGGAAAACTAGGTATAAAGAAGCCCACAGTAAGTTTACAGTATGATTTGGCAGTGTCAGTGGCTCAGCAGGTAGCACACTCGCCTCTGAGGCTGGGCGATCAGAAGGCTGTGGGTTCTATCCCCACACTAGGCAACTGGATTAATTTCCTAATACTGACACTGCAGTGCAGCATGAGGGCAGTGCTGCACTACTTATGTGCCGTCTTTCGGATGAGACGTTAAACCGAGGTCCCATCTGTCTGTTCTGGTGTTAGTTCAGGTGGATGTTAAAGATCCCATGGCACTTCTAGAAAAGAGTAGGGGGACTGTTATTGAAAGGACTGCAGACACAAAATTATACTATTATACAAAACGTAAACAATAATGTACATAAATTATAAAACAAAAAGAAAACAGATTAATGTTACAAATTCAAAATAGGCATACAATGTGACTTAATATTGTTCCTGTCAACATTCAAGGAGGTTTTCCCAATGCTCACAATTAAGCCAAAGTACTTCCAGTCTCTCTTCTGTACATCTTTTAGCATCAAGTCCATATACTTTTTGTAAGGAAATCTTATTATTCCTATCCATTTCAATGTATGAAATTATTGTTTGCTGAGTAAGTCAGAGACACCGCGACTGCCAAATGTAGTATCCGATTATGGCTAAAATTATATACATAGTTTACATAGAAACATAGAAGTTGACGGCAGATAAGGACCGCAAGGCCCATCCAGTCTGCCCATTTCTTTTTCTACCTTATAAATGTGCCATCAGCCTTTGCTCTGTCAGTGGCCTATCTATTCATAGTCATTTGTATTGCTCCCTTATGCCTATCCCATGCCTGTTTGAAGCCCTGCACTGTATTCATAGCCACCACTTCTTGTGGTAAGCCATTCCATGCATCCACCACCCTTTCTGTGAAAAGAATTTCCTCACATTCCCCTTAATCGGCCTCCTCTAATCTCATGCTGTGTCCTCTTGTCCTGCTATTTTTCTTATATTTAAACATGTTAGACTCTTTCACCTTGTTTATGCCCTTAAGGTGTTTGAATGCCTCGATCATATCACCTCTCTCCCTCCTTTGCTCAAGGGTATACATATTGAGCTCCATTAATCTGTCCTCATATGTCTTCTGATGCAGTCCCTGCACCATTTTGCTGCCCTTCTCTGGACTGCCTCAATTTGGTTAATGTCCTTGTGAAGGTGTGGCCTCCAATACTGCACACAGTACTCCAGATGGGCCTAACCAGTGTCTTGTACAGAGGATTATTACCTCCTCTTACGACTTGTGATACCCCTACTAATACACCCTAACACCCCTAGCCTTACCTACTGCTTTAGAGGTCTGCTTGATGATTTTAGGTCATCAGTGATGATGATGCCCAAGTCTCTTTCTTCCTTTGTGACTGCTAGCAACTCCTCCCAGCCTTAGGTGGCTTCAGGGTTCTCTTCCCTATGTGCATGATTTTGCACTTCTTGCATTAAATCCAGTTGCCACTCTTCTGACCATTCTGCTAGTTTATCCAGATCTCTTCTCATTCTGCCCACCCCATCTGGATCATCTACTCTGTTGCAGATCTTGGTGTCATCTGCAAACAGACAAGCCTTACCCTCTAGTCCATCTGCAAGGTCACTAATGAAGATGTTGAAGAGGACTGGCCCCAGGACTGATCCCTGAGGTACCCCACTTGTGACTTGCATCTCTTCTGCATCTGCACTTCTTGCATGTTTCTGAGTTATATTTTCCCAATCCATTTTCTATTTTCCCTTCGGAAACGGCAAAAATGAATTCACAATCCTGATTGGCTGATACAGCCTCCTAGCTGGGCATTTAGTTCTTAATAGATGCCCAGCTAAAATTAAGTACCAGCCCAAGTGCCACCTCACCACATACCCTTGTACAGGAGTGCTCCGCCTAGTTTGTCATTGGCTGAAAGCACTTAATTAAATTACAAATCCCTACCATGTTTTTCTCTCGCTTAGCAAGAGCTACTGGACCCTCCCCCCAAACACTCGCTCCTTCACTATCAGCTCGCTCCCTTTTCATAAAAAAAAAAACACACACACTCCACTTATTCTGTGGTCGGGAAGAGTGACAAAATGTTTTTTTTCTCACAGCTGCACTCTCCCAACTGCACTCTCGCAGTATGCGCTTAACCGGAAGTAAAACAAAGCCATTGCTCCGAACAGCTTCTTAGTGAGAAGCAGGATTTTTAAAACCCCACCATTCTACCTCCACAGATGCCAGAACTCCCTCAAAGCACAATGCTCCCACAGTTATTTGATCTACCAATTTAAAAGAAATGCATCATTTACCTTGGGGCTGTTCCTCATGGCACATAGTTATTATCCACAGGTCAATCGCTTAACAGAGGCAATGTCCAACTGCAGCCCAATTAAAAAAAAATATTACAAAAACATGACACAACTTAAAAATGATGTCCACAGACTGCTACTGGATATTTACTACACACTAATTTTGTTCTTCAGGTGAATATGTGTGTGTGCGTCGGAGAGGGGGGTGATAGCTGTGGGGAGGAGCAACAGGACCTTGCACAGCCTTAAAGAAACATGGATTGCTTTTTCAATACTTTTGTTTCTGCTAATGCTATTCATTTTTTTATAATCATTTCCTCTCCTCTTTTACCACTTGATTAAAACTTACTAAGAGAGCCATTTTCTAAGCACAATAATACCCTCCAGGGTGGGCATTATTGGGAAATACCAGACCTTCCAGGAGCTATAAGGCCCCCCCGCCTGCGGCGTTGGGCCTCATTACGCCCCTGGGCGGTCCGGTATTTCCCAATAATGCCTACCCTGGCAGGTATGATTGCTTACATACACCAAACCATCATATGATAAGTTGCAAAACATGGGTTCCCTCCATTCTTTGGCCAGATACAACCAGAAGCTTTTTGTATATTCACATTTTAAAGATAAAGGTTCCTGTGCTTCCAGGGTTTGCACACATGCTTGTCTAATGCAATATCTCTCCTGTACCTGCATATGTTTGTGATTATTTCTCACCCCCAATTTCCCATGCAAACTAAGCCATACTGTGTCCCATATCAAATCTGGCATCCTCTTCAATTTCAACATTCTTAAATTAGTTTGCACTCTAATTGCTGGACAATCCCATAAGCAAATATCTTCTTTATCCTCCTCCAGTAAAATGTGGGAATATATGTCTTTCCTATTTTTAATCTTAACCTCTTCTTCAGTGATATTCCATTTTATCAAGTTTTTCACTTGTTCCAATCCATATGTTGGAAGTATTGGGACTCTATGCAAAGAACCAGGTTTCTTATTTTTCCATGCCATACAGCATGGATGTATCCAATACATTACCTGTTCTTTCCATATTGCTTTACCTGGTTTCAATGCACCCCTAAAATTATATGCTATGAACAAGCTGCAAAGAAAAGCAACCGGGTTCACCATGCATAACCCTCCCTCTTCTGTTTTCCTGTAGGTTATTATTCTTTTTATAGGATTCAACCTATTTCCCCATAAGGCTTGAAAGAATAAATGGTATAAGGTCACTACCAATGTTTGCGGAGGGGGAAACACATAACTTATATACAAAAATATGGGTAATAGAAAGGTTTTGATTAAAAGCACCCTTTTTTTCTTAGCAATTTGTTGCCCTTTCCAAGAATTAACCAAAGTAATAGCTCTTGATATTCCCATTTCCCAATTCTGTTTGCCCATATCTGCTCCTCCAAAAGTAATTCTTAATACCTAGATTGAACCTGCTGCAATCTTTATTCCTGCAAACATATTGTCAGTAGGGATCGGGGTATTTCCTAATGTCACCCGTAAACTTTTATCAAAGTTAATTTTGGACCCTGAACACCTTGAGAAAGATTGACAAAGTCCATACAAGGACTCTCCTTTAGTTAGGGGATCTAAACACAAAACCAAGTTATCTGCATAGGCCAAGCTCTTAATGATAGTCAAACTTGGGCTTAGCTTTAACCCTATTATTCTTTTGTCCTGTTCCAATTTTGTTCAAAAATATGTCTATGCAAAAACATATACAATAAAGGGCTAAGAGGACACCCCTGTCAAACACCTCTTTTAATTTTAATCTCCTTTCCTGTCTACCCATTTATATTGGAGGTAAGTGAGGCCCTGCTATATAATGTCTGTATCCGTCTTATGATCTCTATAGGTATACCATATTCTTTTAAAATATTATACACGTACTGATGTGATATTTTGTCAAATGACTTCTCCTGATCAAGACCAAGTATATACCCTTTTAAACCCTCTTTTTCTGCTCTGTGAAATATCTCTCTAAGTAGTATCAAATTATCCACCTGTTTTCTACTTGGAATGGCACAAGTCTGAGTAGGGCTAATTCATTTTTCTGCAACTTTTACCAACCTATTCAATAAGATTTTACTTAATATTTTGAGATCTGTATTCAAAAGACTAATAGGCCTCCAGTTTTTTAGCTCTTCTCTCTCCTCTTTCTTGAACACTAATATTAGCGTTGCTTTGTACATGGAGTCCGCTAGGTCCTTCTGCTGCAACATTTGACTAAAAACTATCTCCAGGGCTGGTAATAAGTCTTCACAGAATGTTTTATAAAAGTCTGCTCCTATTCCATGTGGGCCTGGGGCTGAATCACTTTTCAATCCTGTTATAGCCACTTCTATTTCCACTTTTTGTATAGGGCTAAACAGTTGGGCATTGTCATCTACTCCCAGCTTTGGTATTGTCTCCAACATACCTCCAGATCACTGGGATGTCCTCAAAAAAACTCAGAAAAGTGTGAATTAACCTTTTCCACTATTCTAGGTGAAGCGGTGATGCGATCTGTATCTACCGTCAAGTTTGTTAAAATTCTATGCTCTACTCTTTTTCTGCATTCTTTAAAAGGGTCAATAGAGCCCTTTCCTAAATTCATGCCAAATCTCATTTCTTGATCTAAACATTTTGCCCTGTCGTACTGTATCATGCACATTTGTTTTTTTTTATTTCTGTGATTTGGGGTCCTAAATTTAATAACATAGAAACACAGAAACACAGAGTTTGACTGCAGATAGGGACCACTTGGCCCGACAGGTCTGCCCATTTCCCTACCTACTGGATAAGCTGTAGATTCTAGTTAACCAACAGCCTACTTCCTGCAACCCCTACATGTTTCTGTATGAGATATCAGCTTTTGCAGCTGAGCCCTAAGTTGAATATACTTTAAATATTTCTTGTTCATGATTTCTCTAGTTAAGTTTTGGAAAAACATAATCCATGAAGTTTTTGTCTCTTCCCACCAGAGGGCAGCGTTATCATATAGAATAGCAACTGATAATCTGGCATCCATTCTTTTCTCCAAACTTTTTTTTTTTTTAATTGTCCATCCATTAATACAGAACCGTTTAACCTCCAAACATTTTTCCTACATCTTGGGGTGCCTTCCCATGTGACCTTTACTGTAATGGATTTGTGATCAGAAAATTCTCTAACTTGAAGATTAGTGTTTACAAGCATCAAAACTTCTGAAATAAATATAAAGTCTATCCTCATTGATAGATGCCCTTTAAAAAATGTATTTCCCGCAGTGGGAAACTTGATTCTATATGAATCTATCAATTTGGAATCTGAGATGATTTTTTTTAAAGCTGTGGAGTCACAAAATATATTATCAATTTTAGCACCTCTATCCTCTCTTCCCTCATACACTGTTAAAGTCTCCAGCCCAAAGAAGTAATCTAGACGTACATAAGTATGGCTGGATTTTTTTTAAAGAGAGTGACCCTAAGTGCCTTTGTCTGTGGGGCATAGACATTTATTATCCTAAACCGTTCTGTCAAAAAAGAGATGTCTATCATAAGGGCTCTGCCTGGTTCAGTATCAACAAGTTCAGTGACTCTAATGTTGGGGTTGCTTAGAAGGATCCCCACCTCAACACACATTTCTTGGCCTATTGACCAAAAGGAAGGCCCTTTGATCCAGGATTTAGTGGCAGATTGTAATCCAGTATTTGTCTTTAGCCTGGTATCCTGAACACAAATTATGTCACTTTTTTTCTTGAGCTAAAACACTAAACACCATAATCATTTTAGCTGGTCTTTTCATCCCATTAACAATAGCAGAGGATATCAATAAGGAAGACATTTATCGGCTTACAGAGATGAGAAGCACCTCTAGGGCCTAGCTTAAGGGGTTTTGCTACATCTTCTCCTCCTTGTCCTCTGGGAAATATGTGCACCCCTCCTCCTTCTGTATCTGAAGTTGCCTCTGTAGTGGCCGAGGTAACTGATGTGGAATCTGACAACTCTCCTCCTGACGCTTCATCAGATGACTCTGATAGTAGTACTGAATATTTGTTTCCATTCTTCCACGAGTCCTTCGCAACTTCCTTGCCTTTCCTACCTCCTGCGTGTTTATCTGAAAGTGTCTTCCCTGATCTGTATAGCTTTTTTGCCATTACTTTAGTAAATGTATCTTCCTGACTAGGTGGAGGAGGGGGAGGCATCTCCTTGTCTTCAGGGTTTTCTATGCCTGCGTGTCTAGATTCTTCTAATGCCAGATTGTTTTCTCCTTGTTCCTTAGGGGCATTAATTTCCTCCTGATTTATTGCTATGGAGGGGGTTATTCTTGCTTCTGAAATAACCTCATCATTTGGTGTAGCAGAAGCCGGGGGGGGGTCAGAACTGGCATTAGCAGCTATAGCCACTTGTTGGGCCTGTATGTGCTGGGCCTTGTTAATGAGGCCTTCTTGAGATGGGCAATCTTCACGATTATCGGAAGCCCAGGGGCATTTACCATAACCGTGACTTGTATCTTCGCACAGGTTGCATTTAAATAAGTTAACACATGATGCAGAAACATGACCATATTCTAAGCAGTGGCTGCAATGAGGTGTATCACACACTGAGCTTAAGTTAGTACGTGAGCCACATTTAAAACATGATTTGCGTTGCCCCATGTAAAGCAACATTCCTCTATCCTTGCCTAAAAAGAAGGTACTTGGCAAATGCACCGGGCCATTGTTAGTAGAATATAGCTTCACCTTGATTTTCCAGCCATTCCATATTTGCTTGCTATGCGAACATACAAAATTTGCCAGCAGATAAAGGCCTAGAGGTCTATCAAATCTGCTCGAATGTGCAGCTAGCACCCCTTATTCTGCAGCTACCCCTCCCTTCCACCCTGCCCCTCCATTGACCCTCCCTCTTGTCCTGTCCCATCCCCTTTTGAAGCAGTCCACTGTTCTACTGGTTACGACTTCTGCAGGTAACGCATTCCACCCGGCTACCACCCTCTCTGTAAAAAAGTGTGTCTTCACCTCCCTCTTGACCTCCCCCCAGTCTCATATCATGGTCCCTGGTGTCCCTCAACTCCCTTACTTTGAACAGCCCCTCTGTACCGGTCTTGTTTATTCCTTTCATGTACTTAAAGGTTTCAATCATGTCCCCCCTCTCCTCCAGCGAGTACATGTTCAACTCCCTCAGCCTCTTCTCATATAAGTCCCCCAGCCCCTTGATAATCTTTGTCACCCTGTGCTGCACCCCCTTCAGTATCTTAATGTCCTTCTTCAGATACGGGCACCAGTACTGCATGCAGTACTCCAGGTGCGGTCTAACTAATGACCTATATAGCGGCAGAATCACCTCCTCAAGGATATACACCTTGCAATACAACCCAGCATTTTGTTGACCTTTGCAGCTGCCTTTCTACATTGTGCCGAGTTGTTCATTGACCCTGTAATGAGCACCCTCAGATCCTTCTCCTCCTCTGTCTGGGCTAGCTGCACTCCCCCCAGCTGGTAACTCCACCTTGGGTTCTTCACCCCCAAAATGCAGCACCTTGAACTTTTTGTCATTCAACCCCAGTTGCCAGGAGTCTGGCCAGGTTTCAAGCTTTGCCGGATCATCCTGCAACCCCTGCCATCCCCCTAGGTTGTCCACCACCACTCCCATATTGCTATCATCAGCAAACAGACTGATCTTGCTCTTGATGTCCAATGATATGCCTGCAATGAATATCCCAAACACTGGTCCCAACACTGAGCCCTGTGGCACACCACTCATCACTACCCTTGGGTGTGAGAGCTCCCCACGCACCACCACCCTCTGCTGCCTTCCTTGAAGTGAGTTCCCTACTCATCTCACCAGCTTTGCACCCACCCCTATGCCTTCTAACTTACTTCCCAGTCTCCCATGCGGCACTGAGTCGAATGCCTTACTTAAGTCCAGATACAGGACATCCACTGCATGGCCCCTGTCCAGTTGCCTAGTTACCCAGTCATAGAACTCCAGTAGGTTGGTTTGGCAGGATCTGTCACATATGAAGTCATGCTGTCTGCTGTCCTGTAGTCACTTGGCCTCTAGGAGGGCTACCATCCTCTCCTTCAGGATAGTCTCCATCAGCTTACCCACCATGGATGTGAGGCTCACCAGTCTGTAGTTCCCCAGTTCATCCTTGGGGCCACTCTTGTGGAGGGGCACCGCAGGAGCCATCCTCCAGTCCTGACGTACACACCCTGAGTGTAGTGAGGCATTAAATAGGTCTGCCAAAGGTCCCGCAAGGACCTCTGTCAGCTCCTTCAGTACCCTGGGGTGGATGCCATCTGGGCCTGGCGCCTTGTCCACCCTCAGTGCCGTCAAACCCTCCCAAACTCTGCCCTCCATGATTTCCCCATCTGTCACCCCCTTCCCCTGTTTTTGCCATTCCTCCCACCTTAGGCATCACCCCCCTCTTCTCCTTGGTAAATATCGAGCAGAAGTAATCATTTAGTGCTTCTGCCTTATCGCACCCTGCTTCCACCCAACCCCCCCCTTCCTAATCCTTACTATGTGGTCCTTACAGCTCTTTTTCTCCCTGATGTACCTAAAGAAGTTCTTCTCCCCTTTCTTAATGCTTTGTGCCAGCCTGAGCTCCATAGATGCCTTGGCTCCCCTTACTGCCCATATCACCTCCTTCGATTCCATCAGGTACTCCTCCCTGTCCTACCCACTCCCTGTTTTCTTGTATCTCCTAAAGGCAGCTCTTTTCCTCCTTACCTTTTCCATGACCTCCTTGCTCAATCAGCTTGGTTTCTTAGCTCTAGCCTTCTTGCTCTGGTCCTTGCAGCAGGTTTTGGTTGCCTCCACTATCCCCAGCTTTATGAGCTCCCACCTCTGGTTAGTGTCCATACTAGGTTGAATCCTGGCCAGATACCCTTTTACCACTTCCCCCATCCTCCCAAAGTCGGCCTTCCTGAAGTCCAACACTCTTGTGCCAGATTCCACTCATTCCTTGCCCATATCCAATGTGAGCCATATGGAGAGGTGGTCACTCCCTGACAGCAGTTCTTTCACCGTAAGTTCTCTCACAAAGTACCCATTTGCCAGCACAAGGTCAAGGGTATTCCCTAACCTGGTTGGTTCACTGACCATTTGCAGCAGGAAGCTGTCCTGGAAGGCATCCAGCAGCACCTGCTCCTGTTCCTGGTTGTTTGGGTACTCCAGCACACTCCTGACATGTTGAAGTCCCCCACAATCACCACACTACCCTTCTCGCAGGTCCTCCTGATCTGTCCCGCTAGTTCCCTGTCTAACTCCTCCATCTGAGATGGCAGCCTGTACACCACTCCCATTCTGAGACTCCTATTCTTGGAATCCTGGATTTGCATCCAAAGTGACTCCGAACTACCCTCCTCCCCTTCCTCCCTTTCACACTTCAGTCATTCCTTCACATATAGTGCCACCCCCCTCCTTTTCCAATCACTCTGCCCCTACAAAATAACCTGTACCCCGGTACAGACAGGTCCCAGTCATTGTATTGGGTGGCCCATGTTTCTGTGATGGCTGTAATGTCCACCTCTCCCTCTGCCATGAGCACCTGTAACTCTGCAGTTTTCCTCCCAAGGCTCCTAGCATAAAGGGTAACCACCTTCCACCCTTCCCCCTCCCATCCTGCCCTCCTTTACTAACATCACCATTAGTACTTGACATTTGTCCTTTGTCACTGTTATGGGGGGTAAGCTTATATGGTTTCCCTACCTATGGTCTCTCCATGTCTCTTGCCCACTTGCCACCCCCACGCCTAGTTTAAATTCCCAACTTCCTCTATGTATTCCTCTGTTTCAACACTTCCTTTCCCTCCTCACTCAAGTGTAGTCTGTCCTTGGCATACAGACTACTGTCCTTCCACCCCCAAACAGCCCATACCCTTTAGCATAACACCAGGTTCTTAGCCATCCATTAAATTCTTCTATTCTCAGCTTTCTTGTTGTGCTTGCCTTGGGCACTGGAAGTATCTCTGAAAAAGTTATTGATCTTCCTGCCCCCTCACATAATTGTCCTAGTTCCTCAAACCTCCTCTGGACTATATCTACTGTCTTGTCAGCCAGGTCGTTCGTCCCAAGATGTATAATTAAATGAGGCTTGTCCCTACCCCTTCTAGCATATTTCAGAACATACTGTCCCAACCCTTTCTGTGGTCATTCCTGGCATGGCCTCCACCCAAATGCAACTCTGCCTCTCCCCCTTGCTATCCCACCTGACTCCTCCAGCACTAAGATTCCACCCCTCTTACTCCCTGCTTGCTTCTATTCATCTCCATCTCTCATTCCTGGCTCATCTTCTTCCTCCTGCACATTATTTCCTCCTTTTGGCCCTGTTGCAATTTCCCAGCAGAACCCCACCCCCCATTTGGTCCAGGCATTTATCAATTACTCATCCAATTGCATCACCTCCCTCCTCCTTCTTCCCCTCTAGCAGTGCCAAACTATTTTCTGAAGACCCTTCACAAATGCCTGCTCCCTTTCTCTTCATAGTAACCTGTTCCCTCCTTTCCACTCTATGATTGTTGCCACTTCTTCTCCTCCCCTCACAAGTCCCTGTCTTCTGCTTCCATTTGTCTTTTGTCTCCTGATCTGGTTTCCCTGGCAATCATTCTTCCTGGCCTGGGCTCCTTTATCTCTGCTTCCCTTCTTCTGACCTTCTCCTCACCACTGTTGGCTCAAATTGCCCTCCCTCATCTCCCCTCCTCCCTCCCTCCAGTATTGGGCTAAACCCGCCTCCCGTCTGCCTTGCCTGTCTTAATTCCTCCTGCAGACCCTCAATCTCCTTTTTAAGTTTCTCTACGTGGTTGCACACTAAACATGCCCCCACAATCCAGGCAATTTTTAGAAAGATTGGAGCACCGCAGTTGTTGCAGCCTACCACCATATCCATTGCTCTCGTTACCCACCAGCGACCCCCCACCCTTGCAGATGAAGGATACCGAACACTCCCCCAAGTCTCACCTCTCCCCTCTATCAGTGCAAAACATTCTTCTCTTCTCTTCTTAATTTCCCTTACCCCCTCTGTTGTACACATTAAATAGATTGAGCAATTGCTTTTTATATTCCTATCCTTCCTGTCCACACCCAAAAAGAGACTAAGTAACTATTGCACAAACTTCTTCAAACTTCTACTCTTCCTTTCCACAATGCAAATAGCAATGTAAAGAAGTAACAATGAAAGCTCCTTGATTTGCAGTTACTTCCCTTCTCCCGAGATAGCAGTCACCTCTTCACTCGCTGCTGTTCCTTTCCTGGATGTCTGCTTCTGCTATCTAGTATAGGAGCTGGTTTATGATTTCACAGCGCTACCTCAACCAAAATAGTATGTCCTCTACATGAACCGCTTCATTACGAAACATGATGGTAATATACCTTATGGTTGGCTTCGTAAGAGGGATGGCCATGTAAGGGATACACAATGGGTTATTTCTGAGGGTATGATATTGTGACTAAAATCTATCTAAGCTGGAAACAGATTTAAAGCTCACATCGTAATTGCCATTTCCCAGACGTATTAGAGCAAATATTTCAGAAGACAAAAATTTCATGGTGCCTTTTAGTAGCTGTTTAGCAATGAATAACATGTCTGGAGATTCCTATCGGCCTCCTTTAAAAATTAACCTGATCTCATTCTTTCTAGGGGCAGGTTCACCCTTGTTCTGGAACAAATCTGATAATTTAAACATTGGGTTTAGCCATGCTTTTTTTGTAGGGTCTTGCAAAATGTGTTCAACAGACCCCATTCTGGTATTCTGCTCAATATCAGTTCCAATAAAGTTTGTTCTGTTTGTTTCAGTCGTTTCTGCAGTTTCTTTATCATTGGGGCCCTTAGTGATAGGTGAAAAGTTCTCCTTCTCAGGCTGTGTTTTAACTGTAAGGATGTCAGAATCAGAAGCTGCCTCTGTCAAAGATGCTTTATTATACCGCTGCATTGTTTCATCACTTGCATCAGGTAGCCAGTCTCCCTTTTTGTTTTGCGCTAGCCTGCCCCTTCCAGTGCATAGGTAGGGGACCAATTTTGTTGCAAAACTCACAAATCCTGCTGCTCATCCGAAAGTATAACTTTAGAGCAATGGGCTTGGTTTTTTTGCACTGAATGCACTCTCTGTATTATTCTGTGGCTCAACTGGTGTCCTGTGTTGTATTTTTAAAACTATTTCCTGTTGTTCATGCCGTTTCCTGTTGGCACTTAACAGGACAGGGAGCCGTGACAGTGATTTCTCGCTTCCTCGGCTTTGGGCACACAGCTGAACACTGTTTACTACTGCCAACTGGGAGAGTACTGTTCTGGACTAGCGTTTGAACTTGCCACTTGCTGAACTCCTGCCACATCACCTTTCAGCTGTTTTGGTGAGTCATTTTTGACAACAGACACAGAGCTAACTTGCTGCTTTGATTGTTCTGCCATTAAAGCCTCTCTCTTTAATTTACAACATTCTTCTGCCTTCAGTAAATTCTGCACCAGTTTCTCTTTTTCTGTGGCTGTATCATTATCATTATTTAAAGAAGACAGTACCTCAGCTTCATTTGTGGCATTTACTACAATTTGTGACCTGTCCATATTAGATTCCAGGAAACATACAGGCACATCAGATTCTTCTTCCACGTTCAGGTCATCATCAGCAACAGGAACAGAAAGGGATTCCTTCATCTCTGTCTCCTCTGTTAGCAGTCCTCCTCCTCCTGGATTCACAGAGGCAGCCATCTTGGCCAAAGACCAAGATGTCAAAGGTTCCCCTAGAGGTGAGTAGGGAAATCTCCCTGGTGTCTGGGCCAAATTTCTCCCATTCACTAAATAATACCACCAACAGCTTACTCTGGTTCAGTTTCAGATGGTTACCATCTGTATCCCCGGTCGACCCTGCAAAAGGGACTTCTAGTCTCAGCGGGCCTACCCGTTCACCAAAATTCAATAAATAAATTAGAAAGGCCAAATACAACTTCTGTTAGTACCAGCAGACCCAGAACTGGAGCAATGGCAAAAGAATCTGGGACATTGTCTCAGAGCTCCCTGTCAAGGGAATTAAAACCACTCCTTAATGTTTATGGTGGAGGTTTGAGAGGTCCTTCTTCTCACTGAAATTGCCTATTAGTTCAACATAGCTTTTACTGACCTCAGTTCCGTCATCTCCACTGAGCCTGTTTTACTCTGGAGTGCTTTGTATCACATGAAAAACCTTTCTCGGTAACTTGTAATATTAAAGATCCCATGGCACTTATCGAAAAGAGTAGGCTAATTTCCCCGGTGTCCTGGCCAAATTTTCCTCATTCACTCATAATACCACCAACAGTTTAATCTGGTTCAAGGTCAGTTGGCATTCATCTGTATCCCCCTCCCCCGGGTCGTGCCTGAAAATAGGCAGGATTTGTCTAGTGCACTTACCCAGTCAACAAAAACTAAATAAATAAATAAAAAATATATAAAAAAATGTCCTTAATTACTATTTGTTTTTGCACCAGAAAAACAAATCAACAGAGAATGCAGTATGTTTCTTTGGTAACCAGGTAATGCCCACTAGGCACAAGTGCCTGTTTTCACGGGTGACCTGGAAGCACTGGATGGTTAAGTGACATGCTCAGAGTCACACAGTATGCAAGTGGAGGTTGTAGGAATCAAATCTAGGTCAGCTGTATGTACCAAGCTCATTCGCAGCTGGTTACTCTAACCTCTAGGCTATATACCAAGCCATTTTGTATATTATATTACATGGTTAGGTCTTACTATTCAGGGAAATTGACTGACTCAACTTTGTTGTTGCACTGCAGTTCCAAAGTTGATGTAGTACAGTTCAAAGCTCAAAGAACCATATAGTATAACAATAAGATAAGGGCAATCGTGCCCAACTCAGCATCTGTTTCTAGCTTGGGGTTCTGAAGACACTTAAGACAACAGTGACCCACATATTTAAATGAGATGTGTGGCACAAAACAGAGATGCAAGGCGCATCCTGGAAAATGCGCAGCGACACAATATTCAAAATGGAGAAATGAGTTGTGGAAGTCGGAATACGTGATTGCGCAGATATAATATATGCCATGTGGAAAAAGAAGGCAGGCACCTGAACATGCCGGGCATGTGTATAATCACCCAAAATGAGTGGTACATGCGCCACACATCCCAAAAGTGCAAACCCAGGAATAAATGGGGCAGTCCTAAATGGGCTAGTCATCCAGAGGAAGGTTGCAGCACTGCAGAAACATGTCTGGGCCAGCTTTCCACATGGAAGTAAGAGGACAGTACTATGTGGTACAACCAGGATAGGATTGTGCCATGCCCCACAGATAAAACGCCATGCAGTCCACAGTGGCAGCAATAGTGGACATACATCAGACGGAAAGTGCCACAGAGGGGGTTGCAGGAAAATGTAACTGACACTGTGCCTGGATGAATGTGCCAATGGGGCTGACCAGATGTAATGGGTCTGTGTGGAGGGCAGAAACCCATGGATGTCTACTGTATAGTAACATATCACCTTCCTCCACACAGGAGACAGCGCATCCCCCCCACCATGGATGCTCACCCTAATACTTTGGCCCATGTCTGATGCAGAACAGAGGTACAATGAGGCACACATGGCTACACCTAACATCATAGAGTGTGTGCCCGGCATGCTGAAGATGCACTTCAGATGCCTGGAGAGGTCTGGTGGTGCCTTACAGCATAGCTCAGACAAGACCTGTGGCATATTCCTGGCCTCAGAGGTTCAGAGGAGGGCAACAAAGATGGTGCATGGGTTGCATCACAAGTCCTATGAAGACAGGTTGAAGGAACTGAACATGTACTTCCTGGAGGAGAGGAGAAAGAGGGGATATGATAGAGACATACAAGTATCTTACAGGGAGGAACAGGGTGCAGGAAAACACTATTTTTAAGCGAAAAAGATGTTTCAGGACTAGAGGGCATGGGATGAAGTTGGAGGAGGGCGATTCAGAGGAAACATGAGAAAGAATTTCTTCACAGAACGGGTGGTGGACAAGCGGAACACCCTGCCAGAGGAAGTGGTGGGGGCTGAAACAATCACGGGATTTAAGAATGCATGGGATAGACATAAAGGAATTCTAGAGGATAGGGGTAAGGGGAAACAGACTTCTAGGAAAACAAACTGAACTTACAAGCTCAAATGGGCAGACTAGGTGGGCCATAGGCCCTTATCTGCCGACACTGTCTATGTATCTATGTACTGCATGCTACACAGCATGGACATAGATCATGGAATAATTGTCCAGGTCCTGGAGGACGATGGTGCAGAGTACATTGAGCTACCAGATGAGGGTGAGCATCTGCAGCAGCAGGACCCAAGACTGGCCCGGAGGGGATGGTGGCACAGGGACACCATTGTGCAGGAACATCTTGGACCCCAAAGGTGAGTAATACAGTCAGCCATGACATTGCAGTCTTGCACACAGGCACTGCATAATGTGGGAGCACAGTGTTTCCCACGGTGATGTACAGTATGAGCCGGTTGTCCCATTGCGATGTGCAGACAGGTGTGCTGAGGCCACATACACACATGTCCACAAGAGGGACAACAATACCAAGGATGCACAGAGGTAGCTGTAGTGGACTGGCATGGGTCAGAGATAGACCACTGGCACATACCCACAGTGTTAAGCCACAAGTGTACTCATCATGCCCAAGCTCGTCCTATGACACCATGGCCCTCATCTATGTCCCAGATGCCATCCAAACAGCGTGACAATGCCACAGGCATGGGCAAGTGGGGCACTGGAAATATATGCTATCACAACCTGTCATATTAAAGACTTATTATTAGTTAAAGTGCTATACTTTATGTATTTTAGCTGATAAATCTGATAATACAAACAAAATAATGTTCATAAAGTACAGCACTTTAACTAATAATATGTCTTTAATATGACAGGTTATGATAGCACATATTTCCAGCAATAATTGTTAAGAGCACTTTAGTTAGTGTTTATTTACAAATTCTTTTTATGCTACTATAGTATTTGCTTCACGTAGGCAACTGTTATGAGCACTTTAGTTAGTGTTCATTTATTAATTTGTTTCTTAATATAATAGGTAGTTGCAACAGTATTTACTTTAAGTATCTGATTGTGTATTTGTAGTTATAATCTATTCCTGTTTCTAACAGCATCTTTAAGCAGCACTTTAATTAACTGCACTGGTTAAAGTAAGTGTGCTTTTGAGGGGGTGTTTTGTATGCACTATTTAAGTAATGATTAGGTGAGCTGCTGACGTCTTGATAAAGCGTCTGATTATGACGTGAAATGTTGACGGTTACTGGGAGTGTTGATACCACTTATTTGTACCTTTTACAACGTCTTGTTTTTACTGATATTTTGCAACATTAAAAGCAGTTTTATAGTGTCCTAGCATGAGGACTTTTTTCTTCTATGATTGCTGTTGAGCCCGCATTTTTGCCTTTACTCAGTTTGCGATATTTGTAGCGGTGCTGCAGCTTTGACACGCTGACCTGAGCCACTGTCGTTGTTTTTACTCTTGATGAAATGGGATGCCAAGAGTTGCTGGTCCCAGATGGCCCAGATGGAGTCGGGGGTGGGGGAAGAGAACATCTGTGATGACGAGGGGTAGGTCATTCTGCTTGAATGGCATGATCTGCACAATCGTAGTAGGGCAGGGGGGGCTGTATATATTTTGGGGGTTGTTCATGGTTAAAAAGTTATTGTTAGTATTAGGTTATTTTTTATTAGGGCTCTGTGTAAAAAGGGCCGAATTAAGATTAGCCTGTTAAAGTGTCAATGTTGGAAAAGTCAGGATGCACCATGAGAATGCAGAGGGGTGCGGGCATGGGGGGGCACAATGGTAACCATGCTCCACGAGAAGCGGCCCGCTGCCTGCCCGAAGCATTGGAGCTCCCTCCTGGAGCCAAAACACTCGGTGGTGCTAGCAGAGGTAATTTTAACAACCTCTACCAGCACCTTTGTGAGGGGGGTTTCTCTTCCCAGCTTCCTGCAATACATGAAATGCTACTTATTTTTTTTTCTTTCCTTTGGTGTTACTGACTGCCTCTTCTCTGTTAGGGGAACGCTGGATTGTGCCTTGCAAATGTCCCACATTAGCATTCCAGGCTAGGATTGCAGTTTGGGGGGGGTGTAGTCGCGTTAATGTGTGCCTTTCTGTACAGTATAGCTGTCTAGCTCCATCTGAAACAGTGCCTGTTAGTAGTGTTAACATTATTTTACCTGTTTAGAAAGCCACAGTATTTTGTTGTGCATGGGTCTGTTTCTTGCTTGAATCGGGACATTCGCGCTGTTTGTGATCGCGACCTCCGGTCTCCCGCTGCATACTAATGAGGATCCTTTGTTTCCCTTGCAACATAGGCCCGCTGCTCTCCCCATAGCCAAGAAGCAGCCCGCTGCCTGCCCGAAGCATCGGAGCTCCCTCCTGGAGCCAAAACACTCGGTGGTGCTAGCAGAGGTAATTTAAACAACCTCTACCAGCACCTTTGTGAGGTTAGCCTTATCGGCCAGCTATCTATGACTGCCCCGCCAGCAGTCGTCCTTTTATAGTCCCTGCCTGATGACATCACTTCCTGCTGTTTGAAATACTAAGTCCCATTTCCCTTTTGCAGGTTATACATGCCAGCCACTAGAGGACCCTTTGTTACTGCCTCTAGCTCTTCTATTCTCAGAAAGCCTCCCCCCTGTTATACTTGGACCCCTCTAACTACCTATCCTCTTCCCTTCTCTCCCAGCCCTCTGCCCTCTCAATCTCTACACCTGATCCTTAACTAGCCTATTCTCGGACCCCTTCCCTTCCACCCCCAAGCCCATGCTGGTTGACCACCTCTCTTGGATTCCTCCAACTACCTATCCCTCTTCCTGTCTTCCTTGACTACAGAGGGTCTGCCCGCTCCCCCTCCCACACCTGACGCTGTACTAAATCCTGCCTGGACCTCCTGCTGAGCCTTCATCGAGCGGCCACTAGGAGTCGCTATTACGCACCCCTTGTTTGGTCCCAAGCATACCCTGTGTCCTGGCCCCAGAACGTGGAGCATGGCTCTCACCTAGGTCCTGTGACCAACTGCCCTGAGTTGGTCTTGAATCTGGTACCCTGGCCACCAGAGTCCATGTCACTACCACTATTCCAAAGTGGCATCCACACTTGCTGAGTGACACAAAACAACTTCAACCTACCATCCAGCTGCAACCACAAGCAATATGTTAGCCCTCTTACTACAATGCCTTCCTATCATCCTCACCCTGGCACCATTGTCTCACCAACCTAATACCCCCCCAGGCACAATGGTACCTGATCCTGCTATTGTTCTGGAGCTAGCCCAACCACACCCTACTCTCATCATCTACCCCAGTCATCAACACCCTTCCCCCAGTCCTCTCCCTACTACTTCCTCAGGTGCCCACTGGAGACTTATCCTCCTCACTTTCACAGCCTGGAAAACCCTGCCCACCCCTTATGCCCAAAAGCACCCCCCCCCCTCACGGCATACTTATCCAAGCTCACCTTTACCATCCCTGGCCAGGGCTGTGGTTATACTACTACTCCTGACAGGCAATATTCATCCGAACCCTGGCCCAGTTCCTCAAACCCTCCTACAGGGTCACCGGGCTCTGCATAGCATCTATGAATATATGCAGCCTGATGAAAAAACTAGATTCCCTTCAATGTTGGGTCACCTCGCCAGATGTCATCGTGCTGGTGGAAACCTGGTTATCAAAATCCACTCCAGACTCGTTTGTCACTATTCCAGGGTACTCCCTCTACCGGGAGGATCGTGTAGGTAGAAGGGGGGGGGTTGTGTGATATACACCAGGGACTCTCTCACTGGACTGACACTCCCTGCCCCTGTTCTCACCCGCAGGGCGCAGGCACTAACTTTCAAACTAACTCCCGACCCCTTCAGGGGTCCCCTCTATCTCACTGCTGCCTACATTCCCCCTTAAAACCAAACTTTAGCACTGGCTTCACTAACTGATTATCTTTCAACCCTACCTCACACAGCTGACCAAGTCCTTGTGGGTGACCTGAATGTTAACTGGCTCAGCTCATCCGCCAACACCACCTGTGACTCATTCAAGCCATAGACATGTCCCAACTAGTCTCCCAACCCACCAGAGTTAACACAAAGAAAGGTACCAGCACCCTGCTAGATGTGGTCATCACCAACCGCCCTCTACAAATCCATGATACCCAGGTCCTTCCGGACTCTATTAGTGACCACTCTCCTGTCATTTTCTGCTGGGCCACCCCCACTCCCAAACCCACGGCTCATCCCACTCTACGTCAGCGCCTCAGACCAGGTCGGACTAAAAGGCCTTAAGCTACATCTTGCCCAAATTAACTGGTATCCCTTACACCATGCCCCTGATCTAGATTCCGCCCTTACCTTCTTCACCCAAACCTTCAATAATGCCTGCAACGTTTTCGCTCCCATGACAGCAGTCCGCACTCAAGTTCATAATGCCCCCTGGATTACCCCGTCCCTGCTGCAACTGCTCAAACACAGGGATAACCTGCGGCACCTGGCCTCTGAAACAGGCCGTGCTGCGGACAGACAGGCCTACAATGCCACTAGAAACAAATGCACATGGGCCATCAGGAAAGCAAAAGCCGATCACTATCAGGCTGCACTTACCTCCTCCTGGGGAAGCGCCAGAACTTTTTGGGACAACATTAAACAACTAAATGGGAGAGTGCGCTCCTCCCCTCACAGATCACCATAGAAGGCTCTATCTCCACTGACCCTGCCCACATAGCCAACTTCCTCAACACATCCTTCACAGACCTTAGTTCGGTCCTCCCCAGAGACTTCTTTGACCCTCCTTCAACCCTACCTGCCCCTGACTTTCAATATCCTAGCTTCCACTTATGCAGGGTGACTCCCCAGGAGGCTAGGCCACACCTGCTTCAAGCTCTAAAGAGCAATAATATTGGCAGCGACTCCCTGGACCCCAGTATCCTCCACCGGGTCCTGGATCAGGTCCTTGGCCCCCTAACTACCCTGCTCAATAAGTCCCTCTGCCTGGGGCAATTCCCTACAGCCTGGAAAACAGCCACAGTCATGCCCATACACAAAGGAGGTGACAGGTCCTCAGCCGGGAATTACTGGCCTATCTCCATCCTTCCACCCCTCTCCAAATCCCTAGAAAAACTGGTGGCTACCCAAATCACAGATTATCTGACCAAATACAACATCCTCTACCATGAACAACACGGATTCCGTGCAGGTCACAGTACCAGCACTGCCCTTATTGAGTTCTCAAATTTTCGTCATTCCTCCCTGGGCTCTGGCTCACTAGCAGGGGCAGTGTTTATTGACCTCTCAAAGGCTTTCGATACTGTCTCCCACCCCCTCCTGTTGGATGCCCTCAACCGCACTGGCTTTGCCGACGGCCCGGTCTCCTGGTGCTCCAGCTACTTGTCTGACCACTCTCAGCGTGTTAAAATTAATGGGACCCTCTCCAATACATGTCCTCTCCGATCCGGTGTCCCCCAGGGTTCCATTCTAGGTCCACTTCTCTTCTCACTATACCTCAATACCATGCTCAGAGCTTGCACGGGTAAAATCCTGCTGTACGCAGATGATGCCATCATCTTTGCCACCCACCGAATCCCCATCTCCCTTCAAGACACCTTGCAACTAGCCTTCAATGATGCTGAAGCCTGGTTCAAACAGCACAGACTTGTAGTCAATCTAAAAAAAAAAAAAACCATGCTCTTTGCCCATCCCCAAAACAAATTCAGTAATTTCCCACTCCGCATCCTCCCTGGCTCTAAGCATCTTCTCGATCAAGTTCGCCTGTACAAGTACCTCGGGGTCTCCTTTGACTCTGCCCTCACTTTCCATGACCACACTGATACTCTAGCCTCAGCTTACAAATACATGGCTAGGTATCCTTTATCGCTACAAGCACTGCCTCCCCCCGATGCCCTCCGACTAGCAGTCACCTCCTCAATCATGTCCCTTGTGGACTATGGCCTGCCTGTCTATGGTGCCGCGGACACGACCGCCCTCAATAAAATCCGACTCACCTTGAATAAGGCCTGTAGATTAATCATGGGAGCCACCAGATTAACCCATACCTGCCAGCTATATGACTTGGCTAAACTGCTTAACCTGGACGAATGGCTCAGATACCAAACCTGCCTCATAACTAAAATAACACTCCTTGGACTATCCCCTCCCGGCCTGACAGCCTCTATCCACCTAGCTCAACCCTTAGTCCAAACTCATAGCTCCTCCAAGGCCACCCTGTCTGTCCCTAGGACCAGGACTACTCATGGTCAACGATTCTTCTGTTACAGAGCCCCTCCTGGTATAACACTCTCCCAGCTCCATCACCGATACCGTACAATCCAGCTTCAAAACCGCTCAAGTCAGCTATTTAACATGCTGAGTTGCGCATCTCACGTAGGTGTTTCAGCTCATTGTACCGACAAAACCTCTGAGTAGCTCCACAACAAAAACTGACAAAACTCCCAGAGGGACTCGCCTCCCTAACCTATCACCTACCCTGTCCCATAGCCACCTGTTTTTACTAACCTAGCAGTATCTGCTCAAGACTAATTATCTGCTTTTCCATTGTATGCTTATCTCTCAATTTTATCCAAATAACTGTAATAACCTGTGAATACCAAACCTGTAACACTGTTATTGTAAACAAAGTAATTACTGCATATATCTGCCTAAACTGTGACCGCAATGATGTAAAAAAGCTGTTATCTACAATGATGTAACTAAATGTTGTACTGTGTTTGTCCTCTTTGTGACGAGGTACCTTTGGAAATGAGCCTCTGGCTCAAAGGTTGTAAACTGATGTATAAATAAATAAATAAATAAATATGGGGTCCCTTAAACAACTGAAGATAGTGTCGTGGAATGTCTGGGGGGGGTCTCCTCGCAGGTGAAATGGGCCAGTCTACTGATGGCACTGAGCAGTCAGAGGGCGTAAATAGCCTTCCTGCAGGAGACCCACTTGACCCCACAGGAGCACTTAAAGCTGATAAGAAGCTGGGTGGGGAAATGTTTTGCATCATCTTATAATTCACATATGAAGTGGGTGGTGGTACTGATTGGAAAGAATATCCCAATGGAAGTATCCCAGGCGGTAATGGATAAGGAGGGGAGGTATGTATTTATGGAAGGTACCCTGCTGGGTGAGAGTAATGATGGTAGTGTTTACGCCTGCAGCACTTGGACCCTAATTTTTCCAGGAGCTATTAGACACACTGGTTCGGGAGTAATTCAGAGGGCTAATCATGGGGGGGGATATTAATGTATCTATGAACCCCGTACTAGACCATTCAGAGGGGAAGGGGAGGCATGCCTGGGACATCAGGCAATGGAAAGAAGGTATGGTGGAGTTGGATATGATTGACAGTTGGAGGGCGAAGTACCCAGTTGAAAAGGAATTTATTTTTTATTCTAACCCCCACAAGTCCTGGTCCAGGCTGAACTACATATTCTTACTGAGGAGTTGGCTGGGGAGAATTCAGAGAGTACAACATAGCCCTATATTCATATTTGATCATGCAATGGTTATCCTGACCTGTGCATTGGGGGAGGAGGAGGGTCCCCCAACCTGGAAGTTCCCTAGGTATCTGTTAGTTAACAAGGAATTTTTAGAATTTTTAAAAGGAGCAATGGGATTATTACAGAGAGACAAATGAAGGGTCAGTGGAATCAGCTAGGGTATTCTGGGATGCTGTTAAGGCATTCATGCGGGGGGCCAATAGTTAAATATGTAGCTAAAATCAAAAAAGAAAAGAGGGAAAAGAGACAGGAGATGGAAAACAGGGTCAAATGCTTAGAGAAACAGGTGACAAGGTAACCCTCGGGCAAATTGGTCTTGGAGCTGGTAGCAGCAAGGGAAACTCTAAACGCTCTCCTATTGGGGGAATCAATAACTATGTTGTTCTTTGCTGGGAGTAGTTTTTTGAATGAGGGAACAGGCCTGGTCCACTCCTGGTACATTTAATGAAGGGTAGAAGGGTGCATACACATATCTCAGAAATTAAAAATAACCAAGGGGTCCTCACCAAGGATAAAATGGCCATTAGAGACAGATTTACGCAGTTCTATCAGCAACTGTACCAAGCAGAACGCCGGGGTGCATGGGATAGGAGTACATAGTTCTTGGAGGGGATCACACTCCCACAGCTCACTGAACCCCAGAGGGAACAGCTGAATGCAGGGATTGTTAGGGATGTGGTCTGTCAGGCTATACAAGCATTAAAAAAAAGGGAAAGTAAGTGGCCTGGACAGATTCCCGGTGGAATATTATAAAGTTTTGCAAGATCGGGCAGTGGATGCCCCTGGAGGGTTTTTGTGGAAATCCAGGGAAAGGGAGGACTGCCTGCCTCTTTTAATAATGCTGTGATCTGTCTGTTCTCTAAACCAGGAAAGGACAGACAGGAGTGTGCCTCGTATAGGCCAATCTCGCTGCTGAATTGTGATGCCAAGATCCTGGCTAAGGTTTTGGCTAGGAGACGGGACCAGATTCTCCCAGAGCTGATACACCCAGACCAAACCAGATTCGTAACTGGAAGGCACTCATATCATAATATGAGGAAACTACTCAATGTGGCCTGGAGGGCCTCAAGGGGTGGGGTTGTAGAGTGGTGATGTCTATGGACGTGGAAAAGGCGTTTGACCGCATTGAGTGGGAATACATGATAGATGTACTCAAGAAGTTTGGAATGGGTGACAGCTTTGTGGGAATCATACAGAAAATGTATACGGCCCCAATGGCCAAAGTATTGGTAAACGGGTCTCTGACACAGGAAACTGCACTGCATAGGGGCACGAGGCAGGGGTGCCCCCTCTCCCCATTGTTGTTTGTGCTGACTATTGAGCCTCTGGTGGTGGCTGTAAGGGATAACCCGGATATTAAAGGGATAGTAGGTAAATCTGGAGTGGAACACAAGGTCACTCTGTATGCCGATGATATGTTGCTCTATGTTGAGGGCCCAGACAGGTCTGTTCCCCCACTGTTGAACTGCATCAAGACTAGGGCTATCACAAATACCTTTAATACTGCCTTCACAGATCTCAGCTCTGTTCTCCCCCCTTACTTCTTCAATAAAATTGATACCTCTGAAAGCACTACTGACTCCCCACACTCTCCATCACTCTCACCTTTCTACTTCAAAGCAACCAAGAAACATGAAGCCTACAATTACATTAGGAAGACAATAGCCAAATCAAGAAATAGCAGGGACTCTCCAGACCTAAAACTGCTGTCTCTTACTCTTGACGAAGTCATTAGTCCACTCACTAAGATCTTCAACCTCTCCCTCAGCCATAGTCAGTTCCCAGACAGATGGAAATCGGCAATCGTTACCCCGGTTCACAAAAATGGCGACCAGACCAACCACGCAAACTACCAACCAATCTCCATACTACCACCCCTCTCAAAAGCTCTCGAATGTCTCGTCGCTGACCAACTCTCCGACTACCTTGACAGTCACAACATCTTACATATACAACAGCATGGCTTCAGAAAGGGGCATAGCACCACATCTGCACTCTTGGAACTAACTGAGTCATCCACAGTTCACTGGACAACAGTCACCTAACTGGCTCAGTTTTCATAGATTTAACCAAGGCCTTCGACACAGTTCATCACAGTCTGCTATTGGACCAGCTTTCAATTTCTGGCCTCTCCCCTGTCGCCATGGCCTGGTTTAGAAGCTACCTGGAAAACAGAATGCAACAGGTAGAAATTGCTGATATTCTTTCCAACGCTATGACAGTCTGCTCAGGAGTTCCCCAGGGCTCAATCCTTGGCCCCCTCCTATTTTCACTCTTTCTAAATAAACTCTCTCAATCCTGCAGAGAACACATTATAATCTATGCTGTTGATGCCGTAATTCACTACTCCCACAAGGACCCCCAATCCCTGAAAAATAATCTCCAGCTTGGTTTTGCCTCAGTGGATAACTGGTTTTCTGGCCAAGGCACCTAGCTTCACCTGAGCTCTTTCCTTCTAAGATTGCTTGAAAGGACAGAGCAGAGAATGTTACCAGAGCAAGAGAAAAGGATTAAGACTTCTTTTGGCTAAACAGATTTACTGTGTGTTGTTATTTTTATTTTGTACTCACAGGGATTGTTACTGTTTGTTGCTAACATTTCATTGCTTTATTTTTCTCTGATTCAAATTGTTGTTGCTTTTATACCTTCTTCTGTATTATTACAAGGTGTGCCTACAGGTGTGTGCTAACAGATTACTGCTGTAATCTTCTGATTCAAATTGTCTTTTGCAAGGTATATCTTCTGTTACTGTTTTATTTTTCTCTGTAGCAAAGTGTTTCTTACAGGACATATCTTCTCTGAAATTATTACAGGTGGTGCTTTACAGGTTTTACAGTTTTATCTAACATTAGGATAAGATTTCAGGGTTACTGCATTTGTTGTTGACTGATTGTTTCTGCTCTTACCTCCTTGTTCTTTCATCCGTGGTTCTTCTTTTTCAGCAGGGGAAGGGCCCAGCCACCCACCCCAATCCCCAACCACCCACACTACACTCTTTATAGGTACCACAGCTGTGACATTTCCTGTGGCAAAGCAGGGAAGGGGTGGAACAGTGGGGCATCCACAAGGTGAGCTCATTTACAGGGGCACTAGTAATTTAACTTGTTATAAAAAGTAATACAAAAACAAAACATAAAATCAAACCATTACTTGCATTTTCTTCCTTCTAAATTACTCTGACCGGGTTATAAACCCAGCAACTTATCTGGAATGGATATCATTAACTGCAGGTACTGTGGAACACTTTTCAGAAGGACAGTCTTACAGGATTTAGGACACTATCCTACATGCTGGGCCACTGGAGATCTTAGTGCTCAGCTCCAGGCAGCATGGGCAGAGATTGTGCGCCTCAAATTTCATATTCAAGAGGAAATACATTATAAGAACCACCCGGCATTTCCCCAACATCCAACAGAAGAACCTCGACCGCAGAGGGTAGTTGGTCCAGGAGGTTGGCAGGTGGTTAGGAGGGGCAAATCGGGTGCCCCATCACTCTCTGCTCTCCACCATATTACCTCCAAAAACCATATAAACACTACTAACAGGCATCTGCCTCTATCTCCGAAATCAAACAAAGGGGCAGAGGACACTGCAGCACAGGAGCTTGCACAACAAAACTCGCCCAAATCAGGAACCAAAACAAAAAAAGCAAAAAGGAAATCCAAAAAACTTCTGATCATAGGAGACTTCATGATTCAGGGAGTTGATACCCATCTCCAGCCAGGGGTTATGGTCAGATGTCTCCCAGGTACATCAGCGTTGAGAGCCACTGACCGCATTGCTAAAACTGTTCACAAAGCAGGAGAAAACACTGACATCCTGGTACACATAGGGACTAATGATCTCGCCAGCCGGTCAGTTGTGGAGACCAAGGAACACCTGACCAGAATGGGTGACAAACTATCATCCATTTCGTCTGACATATCCTTCGCTGAGATCTTGCCAGTCTGGGAGAGGGGGGCAGATGGACGGAAGGTCAGAAAAGGGGAGATAGGGGAGCTAAACATATGGCTCAAGGGCTGGTGCCAGGAAAAAGGACACAGATTTGTAGGGAACGGGCAACAGTTCTGGAAGCGAAAGTTCTTTAAATTTGATGGACTGCATCTGACTAAGGAGGGAGTCAGTGCACTGGGGCAGAAATTTGATGTCTTTGCAGAATATTTAAACTAGCAAATGGGGACAGGGGTGCAGCACCCCATAGGTCGAATGGGAAGATCACCCCTCCCCCCTCAGCTAGTGGTCAACCAGGGATTCAGCATGTTTGCAGTTCATTTGCATCCCCAGGTAAGAAAAATGGTCCGTCTCTCCATACGATGCACTGGGGAAATGCCAAACCTCACCCAACAACCATCACACCAAAATCTGGCCAATGGAAAATCATGTACACAAATGCTCACAGCCTGGGAAATAAGATCCCAGACCTGCAGGCAATAATGTCAGAGGCTAAACTGGACATAGTAGCAATTAGTAGGATGTGGTTTACCAGTACCCATACTTGGGAGACTTCAGTACCTGGCTATGTATTGTTCAGAAGAAACCAAGGTGCAAAAAGGGGGGGGGGAGTGGAGTGGCCCTGTATGTCAATGAAAATATCAAAGCTTCAGAAATTCAGAATACGCATAAGGAGCCAGAAGAACTGTGGGTCACCCTGGAAACTGGAAATGAGACAGCCATAAGAACTGGGGTTGTCTACAGGCCCCCAGACCAGGGGGAGGACATAGACACATTACTGTTAGAAGATATACAAACCATGACAGCTAAAGGGGAGGTTCTGATAATGGGAGACTTCAACATGCCGGATACAGATTGGTCAATACCAGCAGGAACATCTGCCAGAACTAGACACATGGTGGATTCCCTGCAGGGGGAGAGCCTCAAACAACTGGTACAACAACCCACAAGAGACAGGGCTATCCTAGATCTAGTACTGACTAACAGGGAAGGGATCACAGATCTCCAGGTAGAAGGTCACCTGGGGGCCAGTGACCATCACATGGTATAGTTCAATTTGGCCACTACATCTAAATAATTCCAAGGCAAAAATATGGGTCTTCAGAGGAGCTGACTTTGATAAGATGGCCAACAGAGTTAAGCTAGCCCTGGCAAAAAGAAACACAGGTGAGGGGGTACAAGCAAAGTGGGCAAGCATTAAGGATGCAATACTTGAAGCAACATTATTTATTTATTTATTAAATTTTGGTGACCGAGTAGGCCCACTGAGCCCCAGAGGTCCCTTTTTCAGGGGCGACCCGGGATAACACTACAAGTTATAAGAATGAACAAGGATGTAAGGAACATTTGAGGCATTGTGAGTTACATCATGAGGTGGTTACAGTAAAGAAAAATAGTGGATACAGGCATGGTTATCATCATGACATGTAAACAATTGGTAGTACTTTGCATATAGTTTATTCAGGGGTTACACGTGGCCTCTGGCAAGCAGTCTGTATAAGGCAGGTAGTAGGAAGGTTAAGCTAGGAGACGGGAGTTGGAGAGGAGGGGAGTACCTTAGGAGCTTTAAGTGCCAAGACGGTGGCATGCGCTTGAGGTCAGCAGATGGGACTTAAGCCTGGTGCGGAAGTTCATGAGAGAAGAGGAGGAGGAGGCCTGGATCTGGGGAGGGAGCTTGTTCCATTGGCAGGCTGCTTGGGAGGAAAAGGATCTTCTGCCAGCGTTTGTCCTTACCCTAGGGACTTCTAATAGCGTTCTATCTGAGGTCCTTAGGTTCCTTGGGTTGTGTTTGAGGGTTATGGTCCCGGCAATGCTTGGCGGAGCGTGGGGTTTGAGAAGCTTGTAGGCCTGGACAAGCAAGGGGTGTTGGAGGCGGGCGACCAATGTGGGCCAACAAAGATTGGCCAAAGTGTCAGTGGTGACATCTCGGGTGGTCTAAGGTTGCGAAACGAGCTATTTTATTATATAGGGTTTGCATCCTGGTAATCTCTTGTTTAGCCATGCCCTGTATAATAGGGGCCACAAAGGTCAGGTTGGGTAGAAGGATGCTGGTAGCTATGGAGAGCCTGTCTTCAGGGACGAGTTGGTCCCTGAGTCAGTACAGGGTGCCAAGTTTCTGATGTACTGTCCTGGTGACCTAGTCCATGTGTTCCTTGTATGTGATATTCTGATCCAACGTGAGGCCTAAGTATTTAAGGGAGGGGACTAAGTTAATGGCTTTACCAGAGAGTGAGGTTAAGGAGAGGGATGAGGACCTGTCAAATCCCAGGGACCTTGTGCCGAATAGCATTGCCTTGGTCTTGTCGGCATTTAGTACCATTCTGTTCTTACATAGCCAAGTCTCTAGTGAAGTGAGATCCTTTTGGAGTAGAGGGCCTAGGACAACCACGTCACGCAGGGGTCAGAAGATGACAGTATCATCAGCATACTGCACAACTGAGCTCTCCCCGCAGTGGGTACGCAGGTCGTTGGTAAACAAGGAAAACAGGAGGGGGCCTAGAATTGAGCCTTGAGGTACACCCTGGTTTAGGGGTAGTGGGTCAGACATGGTCCCTTTCCATGAGACCCTCAGTGCCCTGCTTGACAAGTAGCTCCCAAACCACTTCAGGGCATGATTGTCTAGCCTATATTTTGCAGCTTCTGTAGCAGCAAGTTGTGGTCGACGAGGTTGAACACCTTGGATAAGTCTATAAAGACTGCACCAGTGGGTATCCCTTTGTCCATTGCCCTGAGAACTTCATCCGTGAAGTTAATGAGGGCAGTGTCAGTACCATGGTTTGTTCTAAATCCATGCTGGGAGATGGCAAGGAGCTGATGAGCTTCCAGGTAGTCCCTGAGTTGATTGTAGATGACTCTTTCTTGCACCTTAGCAAGTGAGCAGAGGAAAGAGATGGGCCTGTAGTTGTTGAGTTTTTCTCTGAGCCCCCCTTTGTGAATAGGGACAACATTGGCATGTTTCCACGGGTCAGGGACTGCTCCTTCCCTCAGTGATTGATTGAGGAGCATGGTTATAGGCCAGGCTAAGGAGGTAGCTCCTGCCATGAGTAGCCGAGGGTTGATACCTTCGGGTCCCCCTGACCCTTTCGATTTCAGGTTCCTTAGGAGGTTTAATACAAACATCCCATTGTATTAGACAGAAAAGGAAGTGCAAAAGAAGAAGGAAACCTCTTTGGTTCTCAAATATAGTAGCAGAAAAGGTCAGAGCCAAAAGGCTGGCCTTCAGGAAATATAAGGGAACACAGCGGGATGAAGATAGGGAGGCATACCAAACTGCCCTAAGGGAAGCAGGGAAGGCAGTAAGTCAGACAAAGTCCCAAACTGAGAAAACACTAGCACGAACAGTAAAAGAAGCTGACAAGACTTTCTATAGATACGTTAGTGAAAGGAGAAAGTCCAGAAGGGGTATTGCTAAGCTCAAAGGAGAAAAGGGGGCATGTGACTAGGAGGACCCTGTAAAAGCATCCATCCTAAATAGATACTTTTGCTCAGTATTTACTGAAGAGAAGGCAGGGCAGGGCCCACAGCTCAGCACCATGGACACGGGGGGGGGGAGGTGAGCACTACTCCCTTCACAAAAGAAAGGGTCCTACAAGAGCTCGCTAAGCTCAGGGTGGACAAGGCAATGGGACCTGATGGCATACATCCCAGGGTACTTAAGGAGCTAAGGGTGAAACTAGAAGAGTCATTAGCAGAACAGTTTAGTGAGTCTCTGAGCACAGGAGAGGTCCAGAAGACTGGAGAAGGGCTCATGTGATCCCGCTCCACAAGAATGGTAGCAGGGAGGAGGCAGGGAACTACAGACCAGTCAGTCTTACCTCAGTAGTGGGCAAGATTATGGAGGCACTCTTTCAGGAAAGGATAGTGCAACACCTGGAATCCATAGGGGCACAGGATCCAAAACAGCATGGGTTTACAAAAGGAAGGCCTTGTCAAACTAATCTCATAGATTTCCTTGACTGGGTAACCAGAGTGGTGGACCAAGAGGGAGCAGTTAATGTCGTCTACCTTGACTTCAGCAAAGCTTTCAACACTGTTCCACATAGAAGATTGATAAATAAGCTGGGTAGGCTCGGGGTGGGTCAGAGGTTGGTCAACTGGGTGGCAAACTGGTTGACGGGCAGAAAACAGAGAGTGGTGGTAAATGGTATACAGTCAGAAGGGATGCAAGCCACAAGTGGGGTACCTCAGGGATCAGTCCTGGGGTCAGTCCTCTTCAATATCTTCATTAGTGGCATTGCAGATGGACTAGAGGGTAAGGCTCGTCTGTTTGCAGATGACATCAAGATCTGCAACAGAGTAGATGATCCAAATGGGGTAGGCAGAATGAGAAGAGATCTGGATAAACTAGCAAAATGGTCATAAGAGTGGCAACTGGGATTTAATGCTAAAAAGTGCAAGATCATGCACATAGGGAAGAGGAAGCTACCTATAGGCTGGGAGGGGAGTTGCTGGCAGTCATAAAGGAAGAAAGAAACTTGGGCATCATCATCACCGATGACCTGAAATCATCCAATCAGACCACTAAAGCAGTAGGTAAGGCTAGGGGGATGTTATGGTGTATTAGTAGGGGTATCACAAGTCGTAAGAGGGAGTTAATAATCCCTCGTTACAAGACACCGGTTAGGCCCCATCTGGAGTACTGCGTGCAGTACTGGAGGCCACACCTTCACAAGGACATTAACCAAATTGAGGCAGTCCAGAGAAGGGCAAGCAAAATGGTGCAGGGACTGCATCAGAAGACATATGAGGACAGATTAATGGAGCTCAATATGTATGCACTTGAGCAAAGGAGGGAGAGAGGTGATATGATCGAAACATTCAAACACCTTAAGGGCATTAACAAGGTCCAAGAGTCTAACATGTTTAAATATAAGAAAAATAGCAGGACAAGAGGACACAGCATGAGATTAGAGGGAGGCCTATTAAGGGGGAATGTGAAGAAATTACTTTTCGCAGAAAGAGTGGTGGATGCATGGAATGGCCTACCTCAGGAAGTGGTGGCTAAGAATACAGTGCAGGGCTTCAAACAGGCATGGGACAGGCATAAGGGAGCAATACAGATGAGTATGAATAGATAGGCCACTGACAGAGCAAAGGCCGATGGCACATTTATAAGGCAGAAAAAGAAATGGGCAGAATGGATGTGCCTTGCGGTCCTTATCTGCCGTCAACCTCTATGTTTCTATGGTTCAGCAAACAGAGAGACATTCTCAACTATAAAAAAAAAACAAAGGCCATGCTTTTCAGTAACTCCCGCAGTAAGCACAGGCTGCCCCCCCCGAACATCACTAACCGACTTGGAACTACCCTCGAACAGGTGCAAACCTTTAAATATCTAGTGATCACGCTAGACAGTAACCTTTCCTATGGGGCCCACATTGACAACGTTGCTAAGGCTGCCAACATACGTTTCGGCTTTCTCTACACACGCAGGTCTTGCCTAACCCCAGCAGCCCTAAGTATCGCAGTGCAAAGCTCCACTGTCTCCATAATTGACTATGGACTCATCATATATGGATCAGCTATGTCAACTGCCCTCAGAGGCATTTCTACATCACTCAGCAAAGCCTGTCAACTTACTACAGGATCCCATCGACTAACCCATACATGTGATCTATATGCACAAACTGGCTGGCTCCAACTCTCCAATCGCCTAAAATACCAAACCTATACTATGGCTAGGAAGATATCAATGGGCCTTGCCCCTCCTGGGGTCCAATCTCTCCTTTGCGCAAGCAATGACTCCCATCGCACAAGGGGCTCTGAATCTCAACTCCAGAAGGTCCCACGCCACAGAACCTGCCTGGGTCAATGACCATTTGCCTACAGGAACCCTAGCTGGCTGAACAGCCTCAACATCAAGATCACCTTCACTCCCTCACTAGGACTTTTCAAAACAAGGCTCTGGCTTTACCTCACTGCTTCAAGCACCTGTGACTGCCACACCTAGCCAGCCCTCCCATTCCACTTCATTAGTTCTGCAGTACCATGCTCAGCACTTACCTTCTCCTCACCCTCCCCTTTCCTCCTCCCCCCCACCACCCCCCTCCTAGCCCCGCTAACAGCACTTCTCTATGTGTCGACAATCGCTCTGGCAGCTCATTCCTCCACTGTCCCTCCTGTTACCCTTCTGCACTCCCCTCCCCACCCTACCTGTTATAGCCTTAATTAAGCATTGTATATTCATTTAATGGTGTGTCTGTTCTGTATATTCTGTCTGAAACTGCATTTGCTTTGTTATGTACTGTTTATTGTCTCTAACTGACATGGAACCTTTGTAAAAGAGCCTTAGCTCAAAGGTACTTGAAATCCTAGAATTAAATAAATAAATAAACAAACTTAATAATGAACATTTTGCCATGAGCCCTATATATAATGCAAATGATTCACGTCGGATTGACCAGAGGAGACCTGAGACAAGTGGAGAAGGCCTTCTCTGGGTTTGTGTGGAAGGGAGGGAGACCTAGGAGAAGTATCCAAAGGTTGCAGGCAGATGGCACTAGGGCAGGCCTGAACTTCCCAGATTTAAAGAACTATTCTCTAGCCATGCAGTATCGTTATATCAGGGATTGGGTGAACAGGCCCCGAGCAACCAGTTGGTTGGATCTGGAGGACAGTCCAGTCTGACTTTCGGCCTATTTGGCACGGGGGGGCAGAGGGCACATAATAGGATGGGAGCTGGAACTCCCCTGGTAGCATTAATGCTGGAGGGGTGGGAACAGATTTTGCAAAGAATGGGGACCAGACAGGAGGAAACCCTGCTACTCTCCCTAGCGGGAAATCTGGGCTTCATCTTAGGGTTTGAAGATCAGGAGTTTAGGTTATGAGAAACTCAGGGGGGTAGGATGCTTTAGAGACCTGTGGAGAGGAGGGCACATAGTTTCCTTTGAGGAAATAAGGGAAGGGTGGGAAATCCCTTGAAACCACTTTTTTCGGTTTCTGCAGATCAGAAATTATGCTAGGACAGTGGAAAGGAGAAGAGGGACAGATTCACCCCTGATGTACATGGAACACCTAATGCTGAGCTCAAGAAGTGACCTTAGGGGGTTGGTAGGGAAAGGTGCAAGACTGGATAGGCAGTCCACCCCGGAGTATACCCTTAAAACGAGGAAACGGGAAAGGGACTTGGGGCAGAGGTATCAGATAAAAGTTGGGCCCTGTTGGTAAAACTGCACAAGGAGCTGTCGGTATGTAATAAGTACCAGGAATCCCTTTATAAATTTGTCCACAGGATGTATTGCCCTTCCCCAGCCAGGGTGCATACGTTTAATCCAGGGGACCCCCAAACTGTGGCAGATGTGGCAAAGAAAGAGCTACCTACTTCCACTATTTTGGGCTTGCACAGTTCTGAGGACCTTCTCGGTGAATGTGGCCCTGGAAGTAGGGAAAATCTGGGGTAGGCAGATGGAAGCAGCACCAGCCTCACTACTGTTTGGCACTGATGCGTCAGATCCAGAGGAGTAGGTGCCATTTCCAAGGTGGGTGAGAGTCCTTCTGGCTCTTGCTAAGTACTGTATTCTGAATACGTGGGTATCGGTGCTAACACTTACAGTGCAGCAGTGGAGAACCCTGGCGGTTCAGGTGCTTGCATTGGAACACTTAACATATATTGTTAAGAACAAAGAGGAATGCTTCCTGAGGGTGTGGCAGCCATTCTTGGACTATCTCACCCCAGAGGAGGCCATCACTATGCAGGAAACATAGAAACATAGAATTTGACGGCAGATAAGGACCGCTTGGCCCACCCAGTCTGCCCATTTCCCTACCTATTGGATAAGCTGCAGATCCTAGTTAACCAGCAGCCTATTTCTTCCTACCCCCACCCCCTAGAATTGCCTTATGACTGTCCCATGCATGCTTGAATTCCACCATTGATTTTGACTCCACAACCTCCTCCGGAAGGCCGTTCCATGCATCCACAACCCTCTCTGTGAAAAAATACTTCCTTAAATTACCTCTGAACCGCCCCCTCTATCTTCAAATTGTGCCCTCTTGTTCTTGCACACCTCTTTTTTTGAAAGATGCTACCCTCTTGGACTTTGTTGATTCCCTTGAGGTACTTGAACGTTTCTATCATGTCCCCCCTCTCCCTCCTTTCCTCGAGGCTATACATATTAAGCTCCTTTCGTCTCTCTCTTCATATGTCTTCCGGTGCAGACCCTGCACCATTTTAGTTGCCCTCCTCTGGACAGCTTCCATCCTGTCTATGTCTTTGCGGAGATTGGGTCTCCAGAACTGCACACAGTACTCCAGATGGGGTATCACCAGCTGTCTGTACAGAGGGATAATAACTTCCTGTTTTCTACTGGTGATGCCTCTCCCTATGCATCCCAGTATCCCCCCAGCCCTCCTTGCTGCCCTCTCACATTGCTTGCCCACCTTTAGGTCATCTGATATGACTACCCCCAGGTCCCTTTCCATTTTTGTTGTTGTTAGTATCTCACCCCCCATTGTGTACTCTTCCCCTGGGTTTTGTTTTCCCAGGTGCATTACCTTGCACTTCTTAGCATTGAATCTAAGCTGCCATACATTTGACCCTCCTCTAACCTGCCAAGTCCCTTCTCATCCTTTCCACCCCACCCTTGCATCAATTCTGTTGCAGATCTTTGTGTCATCTGCAAAGAGACATACTTTTCCTTCCAGTCCTTCTGCAATGTCACTTATAAAGACATTGAAGAGGACCGGTCCTAATGCTGAACCCTGCTGTACACCACTAGTAACCCTCCTTTCTTCTGAGTGGACTCCATTTACTATTACTCTCTGTGTCCTATTCTCCAGCCAATTCTTTACCCAGGCTGTCATCTTGGGACCCACTCCCAGGCTGGCTAACTTGTATATTAATCTTTTGTGTGGGACTGTGTCAAATGCCTTGCTAAAGTCTAGGTAGGCCATGTCACAGCCCTCCCTGATCTACTACTTTGGTCACCCAGTCAAAGAAATCTATCAGATTAGGTCTGGCATGACCTTCCGCTGTGAATCCATGCTGCCTAGGGTCCTGTGCCCCTCTGGCCTCTAGATACTCGACAATTCTTTCCTTCAGAAGTGATTCCATCATTTTCCCTATCACTGAGGTTAAACTAACAGGTCTGTAGTTTCCCTCTGCCTTGCTCCCACTTTTGTGAAGGGAAATCACACCTGCCTCCTCCAGTCCTCGGGTACCACCCAATCCTCCCATGATTTGTTAAAAGGGTAGTCAGTGGTGTCACTAGTTCTACCCTTAGTTCTTTAGAATTCTGGGATGAATCCCATCAGGCCCCATTGCTTGTCCACCTTCAGTTTAAGAGTTCTTTCAGAACCCTTTCTTCTGTAAATGGGCTGGTATCAACTTCTGTATCCAGAGTGTTTCTACTGTTTGTTTTATGTACCTCCCCCTCTTCATTTGTAAATACTGAGCAAAAATATTTGTTTAGTATCTCTGCCTTTTCACAGTCTCCCTCTGCCCACCCTCCCTCCCCTTTATTAAGCCTCACTATCCCTCCCTTGGTCTTCCTTCGCTCCCTGATGTACCTATAAAAGGTTTTATCCCCCTTCTTAACTGAGTTGGCTATCTTTTCCTCGGTTTGGGCCTCTGCTGTTCTGACTGCCTTCCTAGCCTCCTTTTGCTTTAACTGATACAGTTCTCTGTCCTGCTCCTTCTGCGATTCCTTGTACTTCCTGAATGCTTTCTTTTTCTCTTGAACCTTCACTGCCACTTCCTTTGAGAACCATAGTGGTTTCTTACATCATTTTGTTTTGTTTATTTGCTTCACACAAAGGCTCGTTACCTCTGTGATGGCAGTTTTTATTATTCCCCATTGTTCTTCCAACCCTCCTTCCTGTCCATTTGCTAGTGCATTCCTTAGGCACTCACCCATTTTGGCAAAGTCAGCCCTCCTAAAGTCCAGTACTTTTGTCTTTGTATGGCTTGACTCTATTGCTGTGTTTATTGTGAACCATACTGTTCGATGGTCGCTAGTTCCCAGATGGCTACCAATTCTACATCTGTGATCCTCTCTCCATCTCCATTTGAGAGAATCAAGTCTAATATTGCTCCCTCTCGAGTGGGCTCCAGTACTAGTTGTCTAAGGCATGCCCCCTGTAGGGCATCTAGAATAACTCTACTCTTCGAAGTGGCAGCTGCAACTGCACTCCAGTTAACATCTGGCATATTCAGATCACCCTTCAGCAATATCTCTCCTTTTTCTGCCATTCTAAGTATACTTTCTATCATTTGGATGGCAAGCCTAGAGAAGAAAGGGGGACTGGTGGGGGGAGGGGGAAGTCTGCTGGTGGAGGAGGTATCATCTAGTTAATTATATAAATCACCAGGTCCAAGAGAGGGCAACAGTGAATGTCTTGTTATGGACCCAGACCCTACTAGGTTCGTACTCTTTCGCACTATGGTGAATAATGAAATGTTATATCTGATAATCTAAATGTAAGGTAACAGGCTTTAGGAATTTATTTATACATTTCTTTGGTCATAGGTTTCAGTTATAATTCTAGTAGTAGTAGTAGATCTGTGTTTGTCTCTGTCTCTTATAGTTACTGTCTCTAGTTGTCAGTCGTGTCCTTGTGAAAGGAAGTTTCCCTACAGTCTCAGCTTTTAGTATGTACCTTAACATGCTTGGAGATGAGACATGTTTGTACTATGGAATTAAATGGTTAAGGTTGGAATTATGTGGATATTATTAGTACAATAAATTAACTCCGGTTCAGTATGGATTTAGAAAGGGGTAGCTTCTCCACTTGGGGACGGGAGGTCCATGGGCGCGGTCTTCATGGACTTATCAAAGGCCGATGATTTAGTGGATCATCCCCTGATGTTGTAATCCCTAGAGGATATAGGGGCCACTGATCAGCCACTAAAATGGTCTACATCATATTTAAAAGATTTTACTCTGTTGGTTTCTATTAGTGGTGTAAATTCAGAGTTGGCCCCCGTGAAAAGAGGCAGTATAGCGTAGTGGTTTAAGGCTCTGAGCTGCAAATCTGGAGACCTGGGTTTGAATCCCACAGCCCCCACTTGCATACTGTGTGACCCTGAGCAAGTCACTTAACTTCCTCATGCTCCCAGGTTGCACCTGCAAACATTAGTGTGTCTCACCTGGTAAAATAATTGGCCAAAAAAAAAAAAAAAAAGAGGTGTCCCACAGGGCTCAATTTTGGGCCCTTTAATGTTTCCGAATGCCCTTTCAAAATTTATAAAACTTTCAAATATTATATTATATGCAGACGATATCGTACCAATAACCGAAGGGTTAAATAAACAAGAAGTTGAAGGAAAACTCCAGTCTGATTTTAAAATTATGCAGTCATGGTTTGAGACAAAACATCTATTGATGAATACAAAAAACCTCAAACAATGTTATTTAGGACTTCCAGAACTAAAAATAAGTGTGATGAGAGTGTTATGCAGATTGTGACTGTAAATGGATAGATATTAACTCAGGCAGTGACGTATAAATACTTGGGAGTAGAAACTGATTCTGGTCTTACCTTTAACCATCATATAGACAGTATAATAAAGAAAACTAAAATGAAACTAGGGGCTTTAAGAAGGGTCACAATTTGTAAGACCAAGAATGACCGTAAATTGGTGGCAAACCAATTGCTTATTCCAACACTGAAGTATGGGTCTCATGTTTATTGCTTTTCTACAAAAAAATGCTTACAGAAATGGGATGTTTTATATCATAGAACAGCTAGATATGTATTACATTGTGATCATACAGTGCATCATTGTTCTTTGTATGATGCTTTGTCTTGGATTCCGTTGTACCAAAGAGAAATTACAAGGAATAATCTTTTGTATAAAATCATGAAAACAGAACCCCCTGAAAGGTTAGTAAAACAGTTAGAATGGGCTAATTATAATTATTATTTGACAAATATAGATAGCACTTTAAAAATACCTAGGATTCAAAATAAGTATAACACACTCAACTTTAAGTATAGAGCTGCTAGTTCCTGAAATAGATTATCGAATGATTTCAGAGGAACGAATTTAACAGTAAAGGAATCTGGACATAAGATTAAACAGGATTTTGCACATGTACGTTATTGTTACATAGAAACATAGAATTTGATGGCAGATGAGGACCGCTTGGCCCACCTAGTCTGCCCATTTCCCTACCTAATGCATAGGCTGCAGATCCTAGTTAACCAACAGCCTACTTCCTCCTACCTCCCCACTAGAATTGCCTTATGTCTGTCCCATGCATTCTTGAATTCCCCCACTGTTTTTGAGTCCACTACCTCTTCAGGAAGGCTGTTCCATGTATCCACAACCCTCTCAGTGAAAAAATACTTCCTCACATTACCTCTGAGCCATTCCCCCTCTATCTTCAAATTGTGCCCCTTTGTTCTTGCACATGTCTTTTTCTGAAAGATGCTACCCTCTTGGACTCTGTTGATTCCCTTGATGTACTTGAAAGTTTCTATCATGTCCCCCCTCTCCCTCCTCTCCTCCAGTGTATACATATTAAGCTTCATTAATCTTTCTTCGTATGTCTTCTGGTGCACACCCTGCACCATTTTAGTTGCCCTCCTCTGGACAGCCTCCATCCTGTCCATGTCCTTTTCGGAGATGGGGTCTCCAGAACTGGACGCAGAACTCCAGATGAGGTCTCACCAACTGTCAGTACAGAGAGATAACAATTTCCTGTTTTCTACTGGTGATGCCTCTCCCTATGCATTCCAACATCCCACCAGCCCTCCTTACTGCCTTCTCACATTGCTTGCCCACCTTAAGGTCATCTGATATGACTACCCCCAGGTCCCTTTCCATTTCTGTTGTTATTATCTCACCCCCCATTGTGTACTCTTCCCCTGGATTTTTGTTTCCCAGGTGCATTACGTTGCACTTCTTCGCACTGAATCTAAGCTGCCATGTATTTGACCATTCCTCTAATCTTGAAAGTCCCTTTGCATCCTCTCCACCCCACCTTCTACATCAACCCTATTTCAGATCTTTGTGTCATCTGTAAAGAGACATACTTTTCCTTCCAGTCCCTCTGCAATGTCACTTACAAAGACATTAAAGAGGACTGGTCCCAGTACTGAACCCTGCGGTACCCCCCTTTCTTCAGAGTAAACTCCGTTTACTATTACCCTCTGTATCCTGTTATCCTGCCAATTTTTAACACAGGCTACCACCTTAGGACCCACTCCAAGGCTGGCTAACTTGTATATTAATCTTTTGTGTGGGACTGTGTCAAATGCCTTGCTAAAGTCTAGGTAGGCCATGTCCACAGCCCCTCCCTGGTCTACCACATTGGTCACCCAGTCAAAGAAATCTATTAGATTCGTCTGACATGACCTACCTGCTGTTAATCCACGCTGCTTTGAGTCCTGTGCCCCCCTGGCCTCTAGGAACTCAACAATTCTTTCCTTTAGAAGTGATTCCTTCCTTTTCTGTACCACTGAGGTCAAACTAACAGGTCTGCAGTTTCCTGCCTCTGCCTGGCTCCCACTTTTGTGAAGGAGAATCACGTCTGCTCTCCTCCAGTCCTCTGGTACTACACCATCCACCAACATGATTTGATAAAAAGGGTAGTGAGTGGTGTCACTAATTCCACCCTTAGTTTTGGGGTAAATAATAGTCCATTATGTCTAAGTGTTTGTGTGTTTAGTCATTATGAGTAGGAAAGGTAGTAATTATGCATGTTGTGTTATGCACGTCTTTGTATTACTTATTATATCTGGAACGTCCTAGAAATTGTAAACTGACATCAATAACAGGATCACCTTGAATAAGACCTATAGTGTAAACTTTTTTGCATTGCAAACTTGTTTTGCCTGTATAAATAAAATGCTTTTACTACTACTACTACATTATATGTGGAAACATTTCAATAAACAATGTATGCACAAAAAATAAAATAAAACTACTGCAATACTGTAAATTATTTAAATACCTGGAAAAAAGCAACAGGAAGGGTTTTCGGTTTTGTTTTTCTTTTTTTTTTATTTCCCATAATTCTTTTTAATAAAATAAAAAATATAGACACATCTGTGACAAGACATTTTCACAATCTGTAGGTATAAATAAGCCACGTTTAAACCTTCTACAGACACAATAAGATACATAATGCAAACTCATTTGTCCCAACTCCCCACTCCCTCCCACCATCTCTGGTATTATATACATCCAAGGGCTAAAGTCTGCATCCACCTCCACTTGATAAATAATCCATCTTGCCAGTTTACACATAGTTGCTGCCCTTTGTCTTTCATCTTAGCTAATAAGTTCTCCATTTTATAGATATTAATATTCCCCTCCAGTCCTGTATTGTAGGTGTTTTGGACATCATCCATTTTCTTGTAGTGGCTTTTTTTGCTGCAATTAGATACACTGGAAGCAGTGTTTTAACCCAAGGGGGGGAATGGTCCAAGTATATCTCAAATAAGAACATTTTCACAGTAAGTGGAATGGGTTCCTCAATACGTTCTGAAATATCTTTTTGTAAATGTATCCAATACGGCATAAGGAAGGGACATTCCCACATAATATGGCCATGGTCTGCCAAGGGGCACCCAAATCCTCTCCAGCACCTCCCATAGCTAGCTGGCATGTATTTAGTGAGCCTTCCCAGGGATCTAAAATACTGATATCGCAATTTCCAAGAGAATTCACTCCATAAATTTGAGGAGGTAATCCTCACTGCTGCAAATGCTGCTGCTGCTGCCCATTGTTCTTTGGAGACTTCTAAATTTAGGCCCTTGTTCCAACTCTGTTAGACCGAATCAGTAGACTTGAACGTTAAATCTCTTGAAATTTTATATAAGGATCCTATTAAATGGTCCCAATGATTACCCTGGATGTGATCCATATAAAGTTTAAGAAGAAGTGGGGTCCGGGTGTGTAATCTTAACCTGAAGTACTCTATTACACAGTATGTCATTTCTGACTTGGAAATACCTGAACAAATCAGAATTCATTACGTTGTATTTGAGGTTCAGTTCCTCGGTTTTGTTTTTCTGTTTCCCTTTCCTCCACTCTTCTAGGCCAGAACTGGGCCTACTTGTTGACTGGAGGTAAATGAACTGTCACTACAGGGGAGCAGCACCCTCTTCAGACTCTATTTATTGTGGTTAATAAGTTTTATTGATTTGACTTATTAAGACGATACAAACATTAAGACAGTCGGATACACTGCAAAGATCTTACAGACTGTTACATATGTCTGTAGAAGCAGAGAACGGAACATGCTGGCCAAATAGTAATGAACTGAATATACTAGCCAGGTAAGCAGTAGGATAATACTCTGTGCCTGGATGTACAACACCTATCCAGCTGGAGATTAACTTTGAAAGTATTAGCAGTTGGTGCACTGCATTATGGATAATTCATACAAACATATCTTACCTGACCCCATCCTGCTAGTTTCTGAAGTATTTGACAAAGTATCAGAAATTATGAGAGGTCCAGGGCTGCTGTCCTCTACTTTAAGCCTACAAAATACAAGAGGTCACACACAATGCAAGCAGGTCTTCATTGTCAGCGAAGATACTATCCTTTACTGATATTATACCATGTCATCCGTAGACCAGGGTCCCCTATGACTCAGTAACAATCTCTCCAGCACTTGCCCCTAAATACACCATGAGAGGAGACCATTATAGTAGCGTAGTTGTACCTATTCAGCCGATTCCCTCCCTAGATTTCAAAAAACAGAAGGAAGGGAGTCTAGAGAGCAGTATATTTAAAGAGGGTATTGGTCACAGTATGTGATATTCTGCCCCAGTTGGCAACTTGAGCCATGGAGGTAAGTACCTCCCCCAGGAAGGGGATTATCTGGGACCACCATTTACACAGTAGGAGTCTTTTAACCTGCATACCAAGTGTCAGAAGTAGTTTCAACTCGGAGAGACGAAGGTGAGGGGCCGGGATCTGGAGTCCTAATAACAGCAACTCAGGGGACTGAGGCACAGGCTTCCTAAGTATTTTGGACCCCATCTCACAGATAGCCTGCCATAGGGGCTGGATCAGCCTGCAGGACCAAATTATGTGGAACAGGTCACCTGGGAGTTCCTGAAACCTCCAACACAGGTCAGACTGAGCCAACTTTGCCTTAGGGAGGACTACAGGAGTCCTGTACCAGGAGTGAATTATCTTGTTCTGTATTAATTGACTACTGGTGTCAGAATATGCCCCATGAGCTAGTTTTAGACAAGACTTCCACTCCAGGTTCACAATAGGTGCATGCAGTGCTTTCTCCCATTTATGCTTGGATTCCTCTTCTTGGGACGGGATGGTGCTCCGAATGGCTGCATATACCCAGCCTGACTGTCCACTTTCTAGGGCCAGCCATGACTCTACCTGGGAGATTTGTTACTCTTGGTGCTGCTTATGCCTGTACTTAAGGATGGTGCTTCTTATTTGAAGGAATCACCAGAAGTCTTTGGGAGAGATCCCATAAGAGCTCTGCAGGCCCTCAAAAGAGTTAAGGGTATCTGTACTAGGAATGAGCATATCTCGAAGCAATGAGATACCACCACATTCCCATGAGGGCCATGCAATTCGTTGTTTATTGATGGTAATCTCATTATTGCCCCATAGTGGGGTAAGTCTTAGGGGAGATGGGAAGATGCCCAACTTCTTATGCACCTTGGCCCAATATTCCAGAGAGGGACCTATAGTAGGATGAGAGTGAGTGCCTTTAGGGGGATGGTTAAATAGCAATAGTACCAAGTGAATATGCCGACACACCTCTATCTCCATATCCAGCCACTGGGGAGTGTTGTGTTCAAGGAAAGGGAACCATTTTAACGTCTGAGCCAGCTGAAAGGCCCATTTATACCCCTCTAACCATGGAAGACCCCAGCCCCCTTCCAACCAAAGAGCTCTGAGCTTATTTCTACTGTACCTAGGTTTCTTACCCTCCCACAAAAAGGATCCCAGCAGGGAGTCTAACTTAGTAAACCAATAATGAGGTATTTTCAAAGGAATGTGGGAGAGAAGATGCATCATTTTTAGTGCTGTGACCATTTTAATTGCGGATATTTTACCTACAAGCGACAGTCGAAGAGATTTCCATCTGTCCAGTTCTGTACGAATGGACGCTAAAAGTGGTTTTATATTCGGGTCCCAAATTTTATGCAGATTAGGAGAGATAGTAATACCAAGTAGGTAATCCCCTCCGAGGCCCACTGGAGCCCATGCTGAGTAACCATTTGAGAAGTACACTTATGAGTTTAAAGGTAGGAGCTCCATCTTGGCCTGGTTAATCTTGAGCCCTGAAAATATAGAGAAATCTGACAAGATGTACAGTAGGGGAGGGAGGAGGTGACGATATTGGCTATAGGGAGCAACAGGTCGTCTGCATACATAAGAGTAGGGTATGCCCTTGTTCCCACCTGGACCCCAGAAATTAGAGGATTTTGCCCAATAGCACCCGCCAGGGGTTCTACTGCCAATACAAAAAGTAGCGGGAAAAGTGGGCAGCCCTGATGGGTACCCCTACCCAGTATGAATAGAGGAGACAGCATCGTATTGGTGAGTATCCGTGCAGCTGGGGATGAATATACTGCCCCAATCCAGGCCTGAAACCCCGCCCATAGTGCAAAGTACTTGTTGGACATAGTCCCACTCCAGGGAATCAAAGGCCTTTTCAAAATCTATTGCAATGGCAGCAGCGGGGGAAGATAATGTTTGGGCCTTATGGATTAAATTTACCAACGATCTAATATGGTCCGTGCTAAAGCGGCCCTTAACAAAGCCTACTTGGGATGGGTGGATTGAACTGGGAAGGAGAGGATTAAGTCTATTAGCTAGTATCTTAGCTAGCACCTTGCTATCAGCATTCAGTAGTGAAATAGGGTGGTAGCTGGATGCTTTAAGAGGGTCTTAACCTTTTTTTGGTAGGATAGTAATAGTTGCCTCCCTAAGGGATGAAGGGAGAGACCCTGTTTGCAATGACTCAGTGAATACTTATTGCGATACTGGAGAGATTATGGGATGCAATAGTTGCCACACTTCAATAGGGAAACAGTCCCCTCCCAGGGCCTTTCCCTTTTTAAGGGAGAGGATGGTGTCTGCCATCTCCTGGGTTGAGATCGCGGCATCTAGGGCATTAGCCTGGGCTTCTGAGATTTTGGAGAGATGTAGGGACTCCAGAAATGGGTGAACCCCCTTGAGGTCTGGGGCTCTGGAGGATTTATATAATGAGGAGTAAAAATCCATCATTATTTGATTAATACCTTGCGCCGGGGTATGGGTCCTACCCCCTGCATCCTCTAAAGCCGCTATATGTCTTTCGGCTTGCTGCTTTTTGAGATGGTATGCCAGCAGCTTACCCCCCTTTTCTCCCCCTTCCCAATATTTATGCTTGAGTCTAATGATCAAAATCTCTCACTTTCTAGAGACCAGCTCGTTCACTTGCATCTTTAGAGAGGTAACCTTGTGACCTGCCTCTGACCTAAGGGAAGGGACGCGAAGGGCCTTAAAAGCAAGCTCCGCTTCTCGGAGTTGTCGTTCAAGCCCCCTCAAATGTTGTTCCCTCCTCTTTCGGCGCCAGCTCGCATACCCCATTATCGCCCCTCTTAGAGTAGCTTTGAATGCCTCCCATGTGGTACCCGCAGAGGTATCTGCTATGAGGTTATGTCGAAAAAATTCTGTTGCTTCCTTCTGAAGCCAAGGGGGAAAGTCTAGGTCACGAAGTAACAATGGGTTCAACCTCCATGCTGGAGACTTAGGGAGAGTGGGCCCCATGTGAAGGCAAGATGCACAGGGGCATGATCCGAGATAATTAAGGGATGTACAAGGGTATTAACAGTGTTACTAGTAATAGTAGGAGAGGTGAGCCAGAAGTCTATTCTACTAAGAGAACTATGTACTGGGGAATGAAAGGTGTAGTCCCACTGGTAGGGGTGAAATATTCTCCAGATGTCTGTAAGGGCCAAATCTTGTTGTAATTGAGCCACTGCCACTACAGCCCTGGAGTGGGGCTCAGTACTAGAAGGGGATCTATCCAGGAAAGGGTCCAGAGTAAGATTTAAATCACCCCCTAATAAAATGGGGGTGTCTTCCGGAGCTATGGATCCCAGCACCTGGGCCAACTTGTGAAAGAAGGAGGGCGAGTACTCATTCGGAGTGTATACGTTACCCAGGATCAAAGGGCCCTCCCCAGTATCCATGAGTACCACCACCCTTCTACCCTCAGGGTATCTCACTTGTCTCTGCAATTTCCATTGTAGTTGCTTGTGAAGCAGAATTGCCACCCCTCTCTTTCTAGAGGAGGCCGAGGCATGTGTGACCTGACCTACCCACTCCCTCTTCAGTCTCTCAGGATCCCCCCCGGTAAGTTTGGTCTCCTTCAGGAAGGTAACCCTTGCTCCCAGTCTCTTAAGGTGGCCCAAAACTTGCTTCCTCTTGTTTGGGGTGTTAAGCCCTCTGACTTTCCATGTCAGACAAGTGATATCACCTTTCGGTAATAGGGAGCAAATATTTAATTAAGAGATATATCAAGAACAACCAGCACATAGGGGGCAAGGGCAGCCCAAACAGAAGAGGCAAATTTCTATAGAGTGCCACCAGATATAGAGAGAGTGGGTAAAGCCCATGTACCCTGCCCTTACTAGATGACCTTATACTAACAAATAACAAAACATCTGTGTGTGTCTCTTGTGAAATAAACACATATAAACACACTAGCAAACGATATACATTGTGCACAGTGTACCATGCAATTTGGGGATATAGAGGTGTCTCTTTGGCCACAGAGTCCTGCTGTAGGCCAGCCCCTATTCCCAGGGCATTATCAAGTGGTATCCATTTTTCCTTAGCACTACGGTGAGTGCGGGGGGGGGGAGGATCCCCCCTCCCCAAGAGAATCGAGCAACCCAATAAGAAGGTTGGACCACGTGGCTCATTGCAACCCTAGAGGGTTGAGAGAGCTGCTTCAGTGGTGTAGCTCAGAAGTTGGAGTAGTTAAAATGGGACTACACAATGCTTCTAATGAGGTGAGGGTTTGCAGGAAAGAAAGTGGAGGAGAAATGCCCACTATTTCGGTGAGCCTAGGGTTATTGCTGATGGGTGCCAACATGTTCTCACAACAAACATCTTGGTGAGGTCAGGCTTGTCACACCAATGAAGAGTGTACTGTAAGCCACCCAATGCGGGGGCTGGGAGACCTCCCCTTTATATATAAAAAAAAAAAAAAATACCAGATGGGCACAGGCATGTACCTTTAACCACTTAGGGCCTCACATAAAACACATCCTGACTACCCATTCAGCGTAACAGTTTACGCATGCCAACAAATACTTTCATATTATATGACACAGCTTCCCAGCAGACCTCATCCCCCCTCCCCAAGTAAGAGAGGTAGAACCCACAAAAGTTCTGCTGTTTAATCAGATGGTACAAAAATGCCTTCTTTGCCATCTAGACATGCCTGGACCTTTGATCAGGACGTCCACTGAGAGCTTGTTGGTAGGCCTCATTGAATCCCTCCCGGTATAGGAGTGAGGCATCTTCTCTGCCATATGGCAGTGCAAGTCGGGGTCAAGGTTGGGGTGAAAAGGGGCTCGAAAGTTCCCTTACATGGGTAACATGGAGAAAAGGTAGCAGATGGGTCAGCCAAGGAGATTGTCCACTGACAATCAATTTAGACACTCAGAACTCTCCCCATACCTACAACTCCCCGGGGGATTAAAAGAACAGGAAGAGAAAGAAAATAGAAGGACGACTACTTATCTGACCACGCCGGTGGGTTTTCTCTGATCGATTGCCCTGGAGATGTAGAGCACTCAGGATGGTCCACACTGAAGATGAGATCTCCTCTGGTAGAGGAGGCCTTCCTCATAGCCTTTGGTGGATGCTGCCCTCTGCTATCTGTGGCTCCGTTCTGCAGCTGGTGAGGAGTTGCTGACGGGGACAGGTAGCTGGGCTGCAACATAGGAGTAGGCCTGCCTTCCAGGGTCGAATCCACGATGCCTGGGTGTTGATTTGGAGAGCTGGGGCGTATAGCTTCATATCTATTAGCAGTGTGGTAGGCCTGTAATGGATCTGGAGCTACAGTGTCCATGCTTGTTGTCTCCTCTGTGTCGTCTTGCCCTCTCTCCGAAGGATGCTCCCAGCGGCCGTGTTTCTTTGAGGATTGCCTCTTTTCATGTGCTTTTGGGGGAGCTCCCAGTGTTGCTCCCTGAGGTCTTGCCAAACTGCAGGCCTGCTCACTGATGGAGGAGTGGCAATTCAACCCATCGGTAGCAGTTTTTGACAAAGGGGCTCCCGGGATAGTGGTGGTGAATTCTTGTGCCCAGTTGCGCCGTAAAAAATCCATGAGTGCATCAGGAGATTCAAAACTGTTCGGGACCCCATTATGAATAACCTGCATCATGGCTGGGTAACGCAAGGAAAAGGATAGTCCAATACTGTGCATTTTATGCCTCGTCTCAGAGTATGTTAAGCGTTTGTCCAACAGATCTTTAGAGAAGTCCTGAAAGATGTGGATCCTATTCGATCTCCACACTACATGCTGTAACTCATGAGCTCTAGCTAGGACCTTCTCTTTGTCCCTAAAATCAATAAATCGGGCTATGATAGGTCTTGGTCTGTCCTGGGCCTGAGACATGGGGGCTAACGTACGGTGTGCACGTTCCACCTGGAGCGGTATCAATGGGTCCAACTGCAGCATTTCAGCGATGGTTAACTGTAGAAATCCCTCTGTATCTTTCCCTTCTACACGCTCGGGGAAGCTCATGAAGCAAAGATTATTACGGCGACCTCAATTCTCTAGGTCATCCATCTTACTGCGCAGCATCTGTATGATCCGTTGTTGAACTCTTAATTCTGCCCTTAAGTCCTGAACATGCCCCTCCGTCGCCGAGACCCACTGTTCGGTATGCAGCATCCTGGCTTCTAAATTTTGAACCACTTGGATGTTTCGATTAGATGCCGCAGTGACTTGTGCCATCTGGGCCATAAGTTGGCCGAACATCACCTCAACTGACTGTTGTTCCCAGGTTTGTGGCAAGTGGCCTTCAGCTATATTTTCAGGCCTACCTCGTCCAGGAGGCTCTTCAGTAAAATTGTGATTTCCACACAGCAAATTAAGGCTTTTTGTATCAATGAAGCTAAATTAGTGTATGACTATTATCCCACAAGTTGCAGTAGACTGAGGATATACTACCAGCTGGTAGAAAAAGTATTTTAAAGGATATTTCCCTCTGGGTTGTGGAGCTGATCTTTAAGCTGCCATCCTATTTAGCGCCCCTAGTGGTGATGAGACTCTATTTATAGTAGTAAACCTGCCACTCATTGTGGAAATAGGAGGAATTGTGCACTTATTAAGTGCTTGTTACACACGCATGGGTTCTTTCAAGGTTGTACCAAATGTGCTTATGTGGTCCTATGTAATAATAAAATCTGGTTATTATGTTGGGTCATCCTGACACTTTTGTCTTAGGGGATAGTTAGTTATTTCCATGTATTAGATAAGGTGCGGATCAGGTGACCAGACTTTTTGCATAAAAGTCCACCACACTAGTGGCTAGAGATTCAAAATAGGGAGGCCAGTTGAACACTAACCGTTGGAGGAGAACGATCTCATGAGAGTGCTTGATCAAGCACTGGCAGATTGACTGATTTCAGGCTGAAGCTATGCCACAATTTGCCGAGTATGACTAACCTCATTTTACTTTTCGTATATGCAGTCCGTTCCACTTACAAACATACAAACTTGCCAGCAGATACAGGCCATAGGGTCTATCTAGTCTGCTCGAGTATGCAGCATTTCAGCCCATTAGACTGCAGCTGCCCCCCCCCCCATTATCTCTTCCCTTTCCCTCCTCCAACTGCCCCCAGGCCCTTGAATTTGTCCCACTCCCTCTTGATGCAGCCCACAGTCTGCACTGATACAAACTGCTCAGGCAGTGCATTCCACCCTGTTACCACTTTTTCAGTGAAGTAGTGCCTTCTCCTTTACCCTCCTGAATCTGCCCTTTAACTTCAGGTAGTGCCCTCTAGTATCTCTTCTGTTCTGGAAAGTGAACCCACCCTGGAAGCCTACTCTGTTCATCCTCTTCAGGTACTTGAAGGTCTCGATCATGTCCCCTCTCTCTCCTCTATCCTCCAGGGTATACATGTTGAGCACTTTTAGTCTTTCCTCGTACGTTCTATCCCCCAACCCCTAGATCATCTTTGTTGCTCTTCCTGCACTGCCTCCAGTAGTCTGATATCCCTTTTCAAGTATTGGCACCAGAACTGCACACAGTACTCCAAGTGTGGCCTCACCAAGGACTTGTACAGGGGCACTATGACTTTGCTACATCTGGATGTAATCCCCCTTGTTATGCACCCTAGCATCCCGTTAGTCTTAGCCACTGCCTTCCTACACTAGGCCGAGTGGTTTAATTCCCCAGTCACCAGCACCCCCCAGGTCCTTCTCGTTGGATGTGGACAGTTTGATACCATCCATCCAGTAGCTGTATCCTGGGTTTTTGGCTCCAAAATGCATCACCTTGCACTTCTTGGCGTTGAACCCAAGTTGCCAGGTGTGCGCCCACTCTTCAAGTCTTGCCAAGTCCTCCTGCAGTAATTTGCCACCCTCCTCCCCATCCACCTCAGCACAGATCTTGGTGTCATCAGCAAAGAGGCTGATCTTATTCTTGATCCCAACCGCACTGCCTGAAATGAAATTGTTAAACAGGACTGGTCCCAGTACTAACCTCTGTAGGACATCACTTATCACTGCCCTGGGCTCTGATGCTTCTCCCCCCACTATTACCCTCTGTTGCCTGTCCCTTAGCCAGTTTTCTACCCAGCGGGCTAGCTTCCACCCTATACCAAGACTCCTCAACTTGCAGGTCAACCTTCTGTGTGACACTGAATAGAAGGCCTTATTGCTGAAATCCAAGTAGACTACATCTACCACACGGCCCTTGTCCAGTGCCCTCATGACACAGTCAAAAACAGTCAAAAAAAATCAACCAAGTTTGTCTGACAGGATCTGCCAGCGATGAACCCATGCTGTCTGTCGTCTAGCAGATCATTATCCACAAGAAACTGCACCAGCCTTTCTTTGAGGATAGATTCCTTCAATTTCCCCACAACTGCGGTGAGGCTCACTGGTCTGTAGTTCCCTGGTTCATCCTTGGGCCCACTTTTGTGGAGAGGTACCACATGTGTCTCCCTTCAATCTCTGGGCACATATCCCGTGTTTAGAGAGGTGTTGAACAGATCTGCTAATGGCTCTGCCAGGACCTCTGCCAGCTCCCTCAGCACCCTTGGATATACCTCATCTGGCCCAGGTGCCTTGTCTACCCTCAGGGACCTAAGGTCCTCCAGCACCCTTTCCACCACGATGACCTTGTCTGTGGTTCTCACCTCCCCCATGTCTGTGCCCCCTTTCCCGGCAGGAATGGGCCCATCCCTCTCCCTTGTGAACATTGAACAGAAGTACTCATTAAGTACTTCTGCCTTCTCGGCACCTTGTCAACTCACCCACTGCCTTCCCCAATCCTAACTATTTGATCCTTGCACTTCCTCTTTTCCCTGATATACCTGAAGAAATATTTTTCCCTTTCCTTAATACCCTGTGCTAATTTCCTTTCCCTGGCTGCCTTTGCAGTCTTGATCACTCTGCTCACTTCCCTGGATTTCCTCACATAGTTTTCCCTATCCTCTGCACTGTTGGTTCTCTTGTAGGTTCAGAAGGCCCTTCTCTTATCCCTCAACTTCGCCGTTACCTCTCTGGTCATCCAGCTTGGATGCTTGGTCCTTGATTTCTTTTGCTGGCTCTTGACAAGTTTTAGTGGATTCAATCAGCCCTAGTTTTATGATTGCCCATTTCTGCTCTGCATCCATGTCAGGGTGAATGCCGTCTATGTGTGTTCTCATCAATTGCCCCATCCTGCCAAAGTCTGCCTTTCTGAAGTCCAGAACCTTTGTTTTTGTATTGTGGATCTTTCTACCCAAACTGATAGGAGAACCACACTGTGTAGTGATCACTACCAGCCAGTGGTTCCTCCACCCTTACATCTGTGACCTGTTCTCCATCCTCCAGCACCAGGTCTTTTCTTCCCTTGTTGGCACTGTCACTCTTTGGGTCAGGAAGCCATCTGGGATTGCTTCCAGGAGGATCTGCTCCCTGGCACATGTGGTGGCTGGGATGCTCCAATCCACCCCTAGTAAATTGAAGTCTCCCACCACCACAGTGCTCCATTTGCCACACAGTCTCCTTAGCTGCTCCCCAAGCTCCCTAACCATGCCTTGTGTGCCTTTCGGTGGTATGCACATTCCGTTTGTATGAACAACGGTGTCAGGTCCTGATTCATTTCCTATCTCCCCCATGATAAAGTTTTTGTTTATATGCCCATGTGTTTTCAGTTGTATGCCTTATTTTTTTGCTGCTCAGACAGCTTCTGTGTGCTTCAGAGTGATAAATCTGTGGTTAAATCAGTAACTTACTAGCACAGGATAGGTGTTAACTGGCCGCAACTATCTTTCGCTCATGCTCATTAGTGGGCTATTTAAACAGTATTCCCAGCAACTTAGGTTATTCACATCCCACCATGGATAAGACAAAGTGGACGGTGTTGTCACCAGATCAGAAAGTCCAGGTGATAGAAAAATCAGCTTTTTCATCTCGCAAAGAACTGTCAGCACAGTTTGGTGCTGATGTCTCCTGTATTGGGAGAATAATCAGACAGTGAGATGCTGTTCTAAATGAGTGGGTTGCTGGCAGTCCTAAAAACAGAAAATGTAAAGATGCCCACATCGAGGAAGCCTTGTTGCGCTGGTTTTCTGCAGCAAGAGATCATGGTGTTCCAGTGACTGGCAATATGCTAGTGGAGAAGACATGCAATCTGGCAGTCACTAAGGGGATCATGAGCTTTGAACTGACGTCCGGCTTGCTGTCCCGATGGAAAGAAGGGCACTGCACTGGGTATGGACGTGTCCATGGGGCAAAGGATGAGTCTGACCAAGGTGCAGCTGATGACTGGATCAGAACTGTCTTGCCCATATTGCCGTCACAGTATGAGCAAAAAAATTTTTTAAATGCTGATGAAACAGCCCTGATTTTTAGAGTGACACCGGATGGCACCCTGTCATTCCGAAGTGAATCACTAGCCGGACACAAGAAAGCAAAAGAATGCGTGTCTAATATGGTTTGTGCAAATTGTGATGGCTCAGAAAAACTAAAATTGCTTCTTGTGGGAAAATCGAAAAAACCCAGATGTTTTAAGGGAGGCTAAAATGCAATTTCTGATGTATGCACATCAAGCACATTCCCCGACAGTGTGCATACATTCAAAATTGACTGTACTCTTTTTATTATTTTTCAATTGACTAAAATAAAATGATAAAGGCAAGACTACATTTTTTATGCACCTAAAACAAACATAAAAAATGGGATGAACCTTAGAAGTGAAACTGGAAGGGTCTACCCGAGGACTAGACATTTGCATCAATATACTGTAGAACTATAAATAACCACATCAACTTTGTATCGTGGGTTCCTAATTGTTAACTCCAGTGTCCAATATAATACCATGCTCAGCTACTGGCTGCCACTGCGATCAGCAGTTTGTCTAGGCTGTCAAATACGGCAGCAGCTTGGCAGCAGACCGCGGTGTTTTCAGACAACACAATGTCTCTAGTAAAGTGGCTCAGTACTCCGCCGAGGTAAGCAATGAAAAGGGACTTCTGTGCACTTCAGGCCGCAGACATGGATGCAGAGGTGCTCAGTGTGACTGCAGGTATATCCAGGCTTGTGGCAGAGTCGGTCACACAAGAGCTTGCCTCAGCTGCATCACCACCTGCTAAAAAGAAAAAGACTGAGCACCATGTCTACTCCCACCGAAGTAAGATTTGAAATCGGCCAGTATTCATGTCACCACGGGGTAATGCAAGCAGTGAGGTTTTGTGAGTCCAAGTATAAAAATAAAATAAATGAAAGTACAGTTTGCATTTTCAAAAGAGACTACCTTGCTAAGTTTGAAAACAAATCCAGATCCTGCTACCATGCCTTAAACACTGACCATTAAGCCCCGTGGCTGGCTGCCTTTATTAATGGAGGATGTCGAGAAGGAAATCAAATCTATTGTAAAATCCCTGTGAGCTGAGCTTGCGGAGGTCAACGGAAGGGTGCTGTCTGCTGTCACCACCGGGACTGTTAAAGTAAGCCACCTCAAGCTGCTCACAGAGAATGGTGGCACTCTCTCCTTCTCGAGGTAGAGGTCCTGGTTGTTTATGAATCACATGGGCTTTAGTAAGCGGAAAGGTACTAATGCCACTAGAAAAACTCCAGTAGACTTCCCTGACCTAAGAGACAAGTTCCTGAGCCGCATTAGCACACCAGTGATCCTGTTATCAACATGGATGGAAGTGGGGTTAATCTGATCCCCTGCTTAGAGTGGACTATGGACACAGTCGGAAAAAAGCAGGTCGAAGTGTCTAGTTTGGGGGACAAAAGGCAGGTTACTGTCATGCTTGCCTGCTCTCTGTCTGGCCACTATTTATCCCTGCAAATCATTTATCAGGGCAAGACCACACAGTGTCACCCAAGAGTTCTGTTTCCGGATGGATGGGACATCACCCAAAAAGAAAATCATTTGGCAAACTCCAAAAGCACAATCAGGTTTACTGAAAACATCCTTGTCCCATACATAAATGCAATAAAGAAACAAATACAGCTACTGACTGTCAGAGGATATTACTTATATTGGACTTGTTTAGGGGGCATACTACAGAAGAGGTGCTTGTGAATTTTGAAAGGTATAACAACATTATTCCTATGTTCATGCCTGCTTCACATACAAACCTTCTGCAGCCCTTAGATGCTTCTATTAATAAGGTGTTCACAGACGAGCTGAAAAAGCACTTTACTGAATGGTATGCCACAGAGATTTCTAAGCAAGTAAAAGCTGGAAGCAGTAGTGCCAACATTTCCATCAACCTCCATACTACCACCCTAAAGAACAGACACGCTAACTGGTTGGTTAACAGCTTCCCAGCATTAAAAGCATGGACCGAAGACTGGATTTTATAAATCTGGGCTATATCAGGCACATGAGGACTGCCTAAATGACACCAACATTAAAGGTAAAAACTGCCAGTAAGGTTTTAGTTGGCATTGTTTGTCTTTTTTTTGTTTAAGTGCTATAACTTTGTTTTTTGTTTACTTTTCACTGTATCTCATGCACTAAATAAAAAGATTACAGAGAGACTGCACAGCATAAATCTTTGTACTGTGTCTATCTATTGATTCTGTTGCCCTGAGATGCCACACCACACACACAGATACCGACAAAGCACCGGACTTAAAAATTAAAGATCACTGTCAAACATCGCGCCTTGAAGGTACAGTGAGTATGCTGGGACCAAAACGCAGTTTTCACAACAGGAAGGTCATGTCAGGCAGACCTAATAGATTTTTGACTGGGTGACCAAAGTAGTAGACCAGGGAGGGGCTCTGGATATGGCCTACCTAGATTTTAGCAAGGCATTTGACACAGTCTCACACAAAAGATTAATATACAAGTTAGCCAGCCTTGGAGTGGGTCCCAAGGTGGTAGCCTGGATAAAAAACTGTCTGGACAACAGAACGTAAAGGGTAATAGTAAACAGAGTCCAGAGTGAAAAAAGGAAGGTAACTAGAGAGCACCTGGAAGGAAAAGGTATGTCTCTTTGCAGATGACACAAAGATCTGCAACAGGGTTGATACATAAGGTGGGGTGGAAAGAATGAAAAGGGACTTGGCAAGGTTGGAGGAATGGTCAAATATGTGTCAGCTCAGATTCAATGCGAGGAAGTGCAAGGTAATGCATCTGGGAAACAAAAACCCAGGAGAAGAGTACACAATGGGGTGTGAGTTAATAACAACAGAAATCAAGAGAGACCTAGGAGTAATTATATTAGATTACCTAAAGGTGGACAAGCAATGTGAGAAGGCAGTAAGGAGGGCTGGGGGGATACTGGGATGTATAGAGAGGCATCAACAGTAGAAAACAGGAAGTTGTTATCCCTCTGTACAGACAGTTAATGAGACCCCATCTGGAGTACTGCGTGCAATTCTGGAGACCCCATCTTCACAAAGACAGAGTGAAGGCTGTTCAGAGGAGGGCAATCAAAATTGTGCAGGGTCTGCACCAGAAGACATACGAGGAGAGACTAAAGCAGCTTAATATGTATACCCTTGAGGAAAGGAGGGAGAGTGGGGGGACATGGAAAAAAAACCTTCAAGTACTATATCTCAAGGGAATTAACAAAGTACAAGAGGGTAGTATATTTCAGAAGAAGAGATGTGCAAGAACAAGGGAGCACTTTTTGAAGATAGAGGGGGGATGGATCAGAGGTAATGTTAGAAAGTATTTTTTCACAGAGAGGGTTGTGGATGCATGGAACAGCCTTCCTGAGGAGGTTGTGGAGTCAGGAACAGTGGGAGAATTCAAGAATGCATGGGACAGGCGTAAGGCAATTCTAGTGGGGGGTAGGAGGAAGTAAGCTGTTGATTAACTAGAATCTGCAGCTTATCCATCAGGTAGGGAAATGGGCAGACTAGGTGGGCCAAGCAGTCCTTATCTGCCGTCAGATTCTATGTTTCTATGTTTGTTTAACAGTGATATAATCTAGTTCTACAGTAACATAGAAATAAGAGATCTTGATTTGCTGTATAAGATCCAGAACTGTGTGAAGGCTATCTAGGGGAATAGTAATTGATTTGCTTTCTTTTTAATTTTAGTTTATTATTTATGAAAACGTTTTTAAGAAAATAAAGTCACACTCGGTGTGTTGCATCTATCTGCAGCTGTTGTGTTATCCTTCACCCACACCCATTCACAGCCACATAATGGTCTGTTGTGGATGGCACAGACTGGGCCCACTCTCTATAAGGTGCACGTGTACAGCGGCAGAGTCCTATGTCCATACCACTGTGGGTACCATCTGCCAACAGAATCCGACATGATGCTGTGCATTACCTACCAATGGGCATCTGGTCAGGGTAAGGTGCCTTCAGATTCAGAGCACACAATAAGCGACAGTGTACAGGATGCATGACCTGATCAGTACATCTGAGACAACCACTGGCATGGCGCAATGTGTGGCCACAGCACTGAGAGGCATAGCTGTTGTGCAGTGTGACTTTGCATGTCTGTCATATGCCACCGTTGTCCGTATGTGTCCATGCATGCAGCCTGCCATGTGCCACAGGCCATGCAATAGGACATGGTAAATGGATATGGTGTGGCCTGGTATGTCCCTGTATGTCAGTTCCTCTGCTAAGCACATGTCCCTGTACAGCACGGTCCACCATGTGGCCATGCATGCCGGGGGTGCTGGCATGTGGCATGGCACAGCACAGTGTGTCATAGTGGTGGTCTGTAGTGCATGGCCATGTTCTCATGTGCTGTTTGCCAAGGCACAGCTACAGGAATTGCAGGATCCCTGATGGCATATGTGTCCAGTTGGTGACCACAGTGTGGCCGGAACCCATTCCTAGGAACTTCATGATATCTCAATGCCATTGCATCCATGTATGTGGTGTTGTAGTACTTGTTGCAGTCCTGGGGCACAGTGGGGAAAGGGACACCCTGTTATGTCATGGTGGACATGTAGACCCACGCATGTGGGTGGCTGTCATGGCCATGGAGGCCATTGGGCATCATGGGCACATGGGTGGCCCCCTGCCACAGCTATACGGGCCTGGGTCTGTCAATGGCATGCCAATGGTTAGCTGTCCACCATCCCTGTGGGTACACAGCCATGATAGTGGCCCTGGACAGAGCTGTATGGCCATCATGGCCCAATATTGGTGGTGCATGGCCTCATACAATTCGTTCCACAAAGTCCAGTGTGGGATGTGCATGTGGATATCACTGTGCAGACATGGGTATCCACTGCAGGCTGCACATAGATGCCCACTTAGGAGCTGTGTCTGAACCATGTGTTGGTTGCCCTGTCGCACATGTATGGTGCATCCGGGGCCAATGACGGCTATGACTAGGACACTAGATACCATGGGCTTTGGTCCATGGGTCACCCGCCATATATTATGCATGCACGGCACATGGTCAAGGGACCTGTTTAGGGTACTGCATGCCTGACATGGTACACCTGCTTTCAGCATGTACCATCACCCTTCACTGTAATGCATTATTCTGGGTGGTATGGGGGGTGTAATGTACAGCCCTCTACCGTGCCACTGAGGTGGTAGTACACTGTATACTAGCTACAGGTGGGGATTCAGACGTTTGCTAGTGGGTGTCCTGTTGATGATCACAATGCTGCATTGTATATAGATATACTTGGGGGACGTGTGGTACTGCATGGTACTGATTATGCATTTGTCATTGTGTTTCCATTGCAAGTTGGAAGGCCATGTGACAGGCCCGGAGGGACGCCTGTAGGTGTGAGTAGGAGGGGGATGCATGGGGACAGACAACACGGCATGGCAAGGGTGTCACTGTGAGGCCCATCATGTGAGTATGCATGTGTTTATGAACTTGCCATACCGATTGAGTCCAGCAAAGCCACTGAGCATCACCCACTGTGGCCATTTGTACAAGACACATGTGTGCACAAAGCATACACACACATGGGGTGCAACCATCCTGTACTTCGCAGCCTTCCACACACTGTTGCCCACCATGCCAGCCCATATGTACTGTCATGCCACTGATGCTGTGCACCTGTTTGGGCAGACATGTGTCACATGGCATGTCTGATGTGGATGACTGCACACAATGCATGAAGGCACATTGCGTAGGCCATGTGCCACACACCATGTCCCATTCCTGCTACATGTGGACTGTGCTGGGGCCATGTACATTCCTGCCCACAGTTGTGTAGGTGTTGGGTAATGGGGGACCACATGGTCCATTGTGGTCTGAGGCATACAGTTTGGGCATGTCCAGGCAATGGCTGCATTGCATACATGTGGAGGCAGTGGTGCATTGTTGCCTGGATCTGTGCTGCTGCCAGCATCAGGGGACTCTGCACTGTCCAGTGTGTCTGAACACAAACACAGGCCCCCACCACCTGCACAGTGTACACCACACACTGATGCACATGTTGCACACACTACAGTGCGTCTTCCCCTGCACTGATAACAATTCTGCCTGTGCTGTGCGCCATACAGTCATGGTACACTGCTGTCATCCACTGGTCATTATCTCCCCCCTCTCAACACCCTCGCATAATACATCCGCCCCCGACACCCTCGCATAATACATCACACATTGCTCCAGTGCTGTGCCCTCTTACTATGCCATGGTGTTGTGTTGGGATTCCAGACTGTTACTGTGTTGTGCCCAGTTATGCCACCACAGGATATTAGTACGGCCATGGCTGTCCACTATGTGTGGAACAGGGCATATCCCTGCCTGGTGCAGACTGTGCCATGCACATGGTAGTTGTGGGCACCCATGGTGGTCTCACATCCGGCACTGTGTGTGGTGTTGCCACACCACATACAGATGGCCATGTGTCGCGTGTACCTGCGGCCATGGCTGTTTTGCTTTTTTCCAGTGTTCGCCATTGGCTGTTGTCTGCTGGACCTTCCTATTGGCCTATGCTACCACTCGACCTGTGTGATATGCACAGCAGTGGGTGTGACCACCCCCTGTCCCCATCGACGACACCGCACATGTGCCCATCAGTGTATGTGCCACCATCCACTGTGCAGGTTGTGGGCAGAGTTGGAATGGCCCACCCGGTTGCCTGGAAATTTCCACATGGGCCCCCTCTGTTGGGTACATGACCACCACCTAGTCTCTGTGAATGTGTGATTTTCTCATCTATTTACTGCTAATATTACTGTATATTTGGGCCCTGCCTGTATATGTATATTGCAGGCACAGTGCTAGGTTATCACACTGATGTGGGATACTGTTCTGTGTGTGTTATCATGGGCCGTCACCCATTGATATTCCAGGTGGGCCCCCCTGTACTCCAGTCGGGCCCTGGTTGTAGTTGTGCCATGTAGATGAGCCCACAGACAAGAGTGTTTGGCCTTTGCATTGCCCACCTCCATACACAGTGTGTGTCAGACTGCTGTGTCACCCTGTGAGCTGGCTGTGCCCAGTGACATGTGTCAAGTTAGGGATATAATTATTGTCCCTCTGTGGCAGAGGGACATGGGCAAACACCTTGTTTGCATATGGGCTCCTCTGCTCCATGCATAGGTGTTGCCCAGTGGTGCTACACATGGTTCCATTGGCTGTGGCCTTTGACCTTGTCATGCCTCCATCGCATATCAAGGGGTGGTGTTTGGATACATGCCTATGGTCATGGCTCTGTCACTGTGCCTGATGGGTTGTGTCCGTGTCCACTGCATAACTAGTGGATCAATCTGGGCCAGTGCCCGCACCACATGGCTGTGCGCCATCCACCATTATTCGGCTGGCATGCTGGTGTCAGTGTCCACTCATGCATGGTGATCTGCATGGCTGTGCCCAGGCCTGCCAGACTATTTGGTTTTGTCCTGGGCTGCAGGGATGTTGCTGTTTCCACACCTGGGTCCACGCTGAGTGCCGTCTATCCTTGCTTGCATGTGAGGCCCACTGTGAACAATTAGATAAGTCTGTGGTGGGACTTCCGGCACTTCTGTGCCAAGGTTCGACCATCTGTGGCATCTCATACATGCCTCTGTGTTTGGATGGTGTGCAGTGATGGAGGTCACTGTGCATCCGTCACACAGCCATGTGACTCTCCACAACATTGCCCTTCGCCATGGCATCCGCATGTCCTGCACTGCCATAGTCTGCTGCCACACCCACAGCCCATGTGATATGCCTCGTGACACACGTGTCCATGGTACATTTGTGATCACTGTTGCATGCAGCACTGTGGCAGGGCTTGTGCACAGCACTTTGCATATGCACAGCTGGACTATCTCATCAGACATGATGAACCATTGGCACTGATGCTGGTTTTTATATTTCTGTTTATTCCTATAGGGTGTGACTGGTCAGGGAGAACTGGAGCCCAGGGGTGGAGCCAGCAGACGGGGTTTTGACATTGGAGAGGTGCATCAAGGATCCAGCGGCTGCTGTAGTGTGTCATAGACCAGCAGGGGGCCATGCTGAGGGCCAATCAAGCCATTGGCTGGTTCATGTCAGCAATTCATGTGCACCTCGCTGCACTGCGCCACAGACTGTCACAGCACCGTGCCCCTGTGAGACTACGTGGACCATGTGCATGCCACCATGCCCCTACCCACCCCACTCCAGCATCTTATGTATATGGTTCTGCCTTACCTCCCTTGTCCCCCCTTTCACCACCTTCTTTACATAGCTATACATGGTTTTTATATTACTGTTAACAGTTCAGTTGTTTCTTTGTTCTTGTTTGTGTACCGCCTTTCTTGTTCCATGCTGTTTTAGCCCATTTTTACACTGCTGTTAAATATATGTTTTGACTTTTTCACATGGCTGTGTGCAGTGTGATCTTCCATAGGGATAGTTGTCAGGTGTTTGGCACATGTGCCGCCCATCCACATGTTCACTGGTGGGTGCAGGCCTGCACATCACCCACTGCTCCCTGTCCCTAGGGGAGGACGCACACCGTGTGTTTCCCTGTGTTCCACTACACAGGTTGTATAGTGTTCCTTTCCACTAGTTCCTTGTGGTGTACTGTGGGGACAACACTGGCCACAGCTTGCACCCCCTTGTGCCCATGTGCCTGTGTCCTACACCGTCATCTGCCATGTCATGGTGGTGTGGACCCCATGTATGGGCTCCAGCTACATGCCATTGTGATGGTGTGCTGGTGACACACTAGGCCATCCGTCACACAGGCATGTCTGCAGCGGTATCACTCAGTATCAGCCTACAGCACTGTCCACTGGTCACAGACACTGCTGTGGTCCCCTATCCATAGGTAGGGGTGTGTGTGTGTGTGTGTGAGATCTGGCCGGTCTGCTTTGCTTTTCACATATGCCTGGCCATGTAGGTTTGGTGCACAGTTCTGGCCACTCGCTGGCCCTGTATCAGGCCCTCGTGGCCACTGTAGTGTGCCACTGTGCCTCCCCTGTCCGATGGGCTGCTGCACTGTTGCACCACCGCCATTATCACATGCACCCATGCAGTGTGTGCTTATGCCACTGTTTGTGCATCAGTCCCTGACCTTTGTGCATGGTTCCCCCATATTCAGACGTGGCCTGCTGCACCGCGCATCTTTTGTCATGTGATCGCTCATGTTCGGGATAGTCAGTCGGACGTCCACGGTCGCTTTTGATGGCGCAGTTTCTGAATGTCCCATTGTTTTGTGCTAATACATTTAAATGCACGGCACATTCACTTGTGTGGTGCATTCTACCACTTCTGAATATGGGTCCCAGTGTCTTCAGAATCCCTCAATGGAAGCACAGTCTAGTGCATAGTTGCTCATACATTATTCTATATATGGTATATCCAAGATGTCTGCAATTTGTGTGCTCACATTACCATTACAGGTGCATAATTACCCATCCCCCCACCCAGTTATACAAATAACCTGTAAATTCTGATTGTTCTCGAATAAGTTACAAATTGTTGCATTTTCATTAACCATTTTCATCCCAGGAGGTAGCTGTACTGTGCGTATAAAGCTGTGAACAGATGCACAACTTCAAAAGTAACAATTTTGTATCCATGAATGATTGAATATCTTTGTTATATCTATGTAACTCATGTATAACTGTAGGTAGTGTATTAGGAATTGACAGATACTATAGTATGCCATTCATGTGTACACACACACTGACACACACACACCAAAAACAGGCATACACAGTGACATGGTTCCTTAATGTAACTTTACTATTCAATTGTATAAGTTGATTGGTTTAGGATTCTACATTGTACCCCTCCGTAGGGCTCTGCCAAATGTTTCTGGGCAGCAGTTAGTCTGTCTGGCCTGTGCAGCTCATCCCATTTGGGCCGGTTTTTGTAACACTAGGTCACTGAGGAACAAAACCATGGTGATGGAATCATACATTGCCAATTCCTCAGCTGACCTTGTTTGCACTACTGAGACTTGGGTGCATGATGACGCTGGCTCTGTGCTGGCGACGTCCTTCCCGAGCAGGAACCGTAGAGGGGGCAGGGGGGCCATCTGTTTTAGATCTGCCCTAGGCCTCACTGGATTCCCAGTGAGAACACCAGTGTCCTTTGAATGTGTGGTTGCAAAGTGCGTCTTGGGAATCAACGGCAGGATAGTTCTCATCTACCGGCCTCTGAGGGGTGGGGGTCTTTTCCTGCAGGAGCTGGCAGACTTCACTGCCTTCAGGTGTTGGAGACCCTTAGGATTTCGGTCCTGGGGAACTTTAGCACCTGGACTGATGATGAATCCTGTCATTTTGGCAAGCGCTCCTCCAGCTGATGGATCTGCTGGGATTGACTCAGGTGGTTACCTCCAAGATGCACATACATGGCCACACTCTGGACCCGGTCTTCTGACTTGGAAGTTACATTATGGTGGTCAAGACTGATCCAGTCTGTTGGTCGATCATCATGCAGCTGAATTCTAGTGCGGTGTAAATTAACCCCTACTACAGAGACTATCTGGTGTAGTCCAAAAAACAAAATGGAGCCTTGCCAGCTCCAGGAGTCACTGGATGTCTCGAATTTTGTGATTAGCTCATGTTCAGGGTCTAGAGGCTGGTGTGGAGGTCTATAATACTGCCTTGACCGATGCCCTGGACCTGACTGCATCTCTCCATGTTCGTCCCTTGAGCTCCCGACATGAGTCACTGTGGTACTGAGCTGGGTTGCATCAGTTGAAGACAAAGGGGTGTAGGTTGGAGAGTGCCTGGAGGGGGTCTTGCTCAGAGTGGAACAAGGCAGTGCTAAAGCTCCATTATCTGGAGTATCAGCGGGCAATCGATCTAAAGATGACAGAGTTTCTGGATCGGTCAACTGCTGCAGCAAGGAATCATCCAGCTGCAACTTTCCAAACTGTAGACAGTTGGCTGAATCCCTCCTGTCTGCAGTCTGGAACAGCTTTTTCTCAGAAAAGTGCTAGGAGTTTGGGCGCTTCTTTGCTTACATAGTGTCCTCTATCAGGGCATGTATCGCCTCCTCTGGTCCAGCCTGTGCTGGAGGGGATCAACCTGTTGGTGGTGATCCTCTGTCGAGCTGGGGGGAGTTTCGGACGGTTTTGGCAGCTGAGGTCCTCCGTGTGGACACCAGCTTGCCTCCAAACAGCTATGCTCTGGACTCAGGTCCAACGTGGCTTGTTATCAGGTGCTTGGACTTTCTGGGTGCAGTGTTCATTGAGATCGTAAATGAGTCTCCAAGTGAGGGTTCTTTTCCTTCAGCCCTGAAAGAGGCTGTGATGAGACCCCTCATAAAGAAGCCATCTTCATACCCTGATGTTATCTCAAACTACAGGCATATTTCTAATCTTCCCTTTTTGGGGAAGGTTATTGAGAATGTGGTGGTTGACTAGTTGGTTGAGCGTTTAGAGAGCTTGTCGATCCTTGAACCTCTCTGTCACAAATTTGCTCAACCGGTCAGCCCTCTACTCCCAAAGTGCCAACCTCTGAGCGTATGATTTGTGGACAGTGAACAGTACAAGGTAACCCTCTTGTCTGTTTTGTGGGTTCGAGTCACCTTAGTCTCAAGTTCTGGAGGGATTCAAACTGATAACCTCTTGTTAGCATACCCAATTATCAGGCTCAGATAATTCTGTCTTCGGTAGGCGAGATATCTTTGCCTAAGGGCACCTAATCAGGTGTACAAAATGAACCCTCAGGACTCTATGCAAGACTTTAGAGAACTCTATCTGTTTCCCAGTTTGGTATAACAATAAGCTCATAAACAGTGTCAACTATAACCTTTTAAAAGCTTCACTTATAATAAAAAGAAATGTCAAGGCACTCCAGGCAGTTTCCATTTTAAAATATATATAACTTTACTTTAAAATAGGAAAACATATTACAGAACAAAATATCCAAACACATACAGCCTTAAAACAAACAGGCTTAAAGTGCAAGTTTCTACAATACATACATTCAGACTGGTCTAATCTAATATATGTTTACTTTCTTTCAGTGCTGTAATGTTTCTTCCTCAGTCAGATAATATGAAAGTGTGTCTGTCAAGGTTTTCTTAGCAGTTAAAAACCAGTCCTGAGCCAGCCTTCTTGCTGAGGTCACCAAACTCCGTCTTGGTGTAACAAAATCTATATTTTATAACACCAAGATGGCCTACTAAGGTATTTAAAAAAATAAGAGATGACATAATAAATCTCCTCTTCTCATGTTTACTGGTCTAAACCGGTTTGTGCTTTGCTTCACACACACATCAAAAGTCTCTTTGATATAAGTCACTGTATATTCAGCAAAAGTGTATTTGATTCTTTAATTCATCTAGGCCTTGGTATCTACACATCAAAGGTATCTTTGATGAAATTAGCTGGTTTCCTGTAAGGTTATTCATAACACTGGCCAGTGTCCCTTTTCTCAGGACATCTAGTGCAGATCAAAGGATTTCCACAAGGACGTCATGAAGGGCTAATTTCATTTCCTGGGATCAAAGTACATTGACAAGATAATTGCAGCCCAGATATCTGCAGTTTACCAATGTCCTGTCCTTTGAACTTATTCTTGGGGATTTTGAAGTGTCAGCTACAGCAGCCAGCACCTCTCTATGCCACAGTCCATCATACATTAATTTCTTATATTTACAACAAAAAATTATACAGGGATCAGAAACAGCTGTCCAGGTGTGACACTCTCCAGTTGGGTTTCCAGCACCAGCACAGCACTGAAAAGGCATTGGTTAAGGTGGCACATGATCGTTTCATGGTGAGGGACCAAGGGCAACATACCATCTTGGTGCTCTTGGACCCATCTTCAGCTTTTGACACGGTAGATCACATGGTGTTACTGGATTGCCTGCAGAACTATGTGGGTGCCACCAGTGCAGTTTTGCATTGGTTTAGCTAATTTATTCAGGAGATGGCAAAGTGTAGTCATTGGGAATTTTTCCTCTGGACTTTTCGTGCTGCCTTGTGGTGTTCCACAGGGTTTTATTTTGGCACTCTTGTTGTTCTCCATGTACATGCTGCCGCTGTGGGAGATCATTAGGGGGTACAATGTGGGGTTTCACTGCTATGCAAAGGATACCCAGTTGTACCTGCCCTGTGCCCCAGGTGACCTTTCCACCTTAGTTACTATCAGGCAGTGTTTGGCTGAGATAAACAACTGAATGTCTGCAAACTGGCTACGTCTCATCCCTGGCAAGGCAGAGGTTACAGCGACTGATCCCAGCTGTGGGGGTGTATCCACTAATGGGAGGTTGCTTGCCCCCACTGTTGGCAGGTGGCCCCTGTCGGTGGAGAGTGCAGTTAGAGATCTTGGCATTTTGTGGGACGACCAACTGACCCTTGAACAAGAGGTGTTGTCGGTTGTTCGATCTGTTTTTCCCCCATCTCCAGAACATCGCCAGGATCCGACTGATGACCTAGCTGTGGTCATTCATGCTTTTGTCACCAACAGAGTTGTTTACTGCAACACTCTATACGTAGGGCTGTCTGAAGGACTGATGCATAGACTACAGCTAGTACAGAATGCTGCGGTTAGGATTCTGACAGGTGCCTCTTCTAGGGATCATGACACTCCTGTTCTGCATGCTGTGCACTGGCTGCCTGTTAGTTTGCACATCTCTTTCAAGGTCTGCTTAACATACAAGGCCCTATGTAGTTTGGGACCAGACTACCTTAAACAGCTCCTGATCCCCTATCAACCTCTTTGATCCCCATGCTCTGCCAAGGCTTACCTGCTTGTGATGCCCCCTTCTTGTCTTAAGAGACTGGGTGAAGGAGCCTTTGGAATTGCTGCACCAGTGCTCTGGAACTTCTTGCCATATTACATACATGCAGCCAGCTCGGTGGAGGACTTTAAAGCCTCTTTAAAGACTTTTCTATTTGAAAAAGCCATTAGTTTTATTTAATTGCTGTGTTAATTTTTTGGGGTTCTGCTTTTACTATAAAGTGCTCTGAGCTCATGGACAGAGTGCAATATAAATAAAATTTGCCTTGCCTACATGCAATTACCTCACTTTAAAGAAAAGAATGACTCTTGGTGCAGATCTTAGTAGGATCAGTCACTGCGGAGTATCCTGACTGAGGTGGCAGTATTCTCAGTGGTAACTGGAACATACAAACATATGAAATTTGCCAGCAGATAAAGGCCTAGTGGTCTATCAAGTCTGCTCGAATGTGCAGCTAGCACCCCTTATTCTGCAGCTGCCCCTTCCTTCCACGCTTCCCCTTCATTGACCCTTCCCCTTGTCCTGTCCCATCCCCCTTTGAAGCAGTCCACTGTTCTACTGGATACCACTTCTGCAGGTAACGCATTCCACCCAGCCACCACCCTCTCTGTAATAACATTTCTTCTCATCTCCCTCCTGAACCTTCCTCCCTCCAGTCTCATATCATGGCCCCTGGTGTCCCTCCCCTCTCTTACTCTGAACAGCTCCTCTGTACCTGTCTTGTTTATTCTTTTCATGTACTTAAAGGTTTCAATCATGTTCCCCCATCCCTCATCTCCTCCAGCGAGTACATGTTCAACTCCCTCAGCCTCCTCTTGTTTGATAAGTCCCCCAGCCCCTTGAGCATCTTTGTCACCCTGTGCTGCACCCTCTCCAGTAACTTAATGTTCCTCTTCAGATACGGGCTCCAGTACTGCACGCAGTACTCCAGGTGCGGTCTAACTAATAACCTATACAGTGGCAGAATCACCTCCTCCATCCTCGAAGACATACCCCTTGCAATACAACCCAGCATTTTGTTGGCCTTTGCAGCTGCCTTTCTACATTGTGCAGAAGTGTTCATTGACCCTGTAATGAGCACCCCCAGATCCTTCTCCTCCTCTGTCTGGGCTAGCTGCACTCCCCCCCAGCTGGTAACTCCTCCTTGGGTTCTTCATCCCAAAATGCAGCACCTTGCACTTTTTGGCATTAAACCCCACTTGTCAGGTGTCTGACCATGTTTCAAGCCTTGCCAAATCATCCTGCAACCCCTGCCATCCCCCTAGGTCATCCACCACCACTCCTACCCTGGTATCATCAGCAAACAGACTGATCTTGCTCTTGATGTCCAATGATATGTCTGCAATGAATATCCTAAACAACATTGGTCCCAACACCGAGCCCTGTGGAACACCGCTCATCACTACCCTTGGGTGTGAGAGCTCTCCACCCACTACCACCCTCTGTTGCCTTCCCTGAAGCCAGTTTCCTACCCATCTCACCAGCTTTGCATCCTCCCCATGCCTACTAACTTACTTCCCAGCCTTCCATGTGGCACTGAGTTGAATGCCTTACTGAAGTCCAGATACAGGACATCCACTGCATGACCCCTGTCCAGTTGCCTCATTACCCAGTCATAGAACTCCACCAGGTTGGTTTGGCAGGATCTGCCCCATATGAAGCCATGCTGTCTGTGGTCCTGTAGTCCTTTGGCCTCTAGGAGGGCCACCAGCCTCTCCTTCAGGATACTCTCCATTAGTTTACCCACGATGGATGTGACGCTCACTGGTCTGTAGTTTCCCGGTTCATCCTTGGGGCCACTCTTGTGGAGGGACACCACATGAACCATCCTCCAGTCCTGTGGTACATACTCCAAATGTAGTGAGTCATTAAATAGGTCTAGCAAAGGCCCTGCAAGGACCTCTGCCAGCTCCTTCAGTACTCTGGGGTGGATGCCATATGGGCCTGGCGCCTTGTCCACCCTCAGTGCCTTCAAACCCTCCCGAACTCTGCCCTCCATAATTTCTCCATCTGTCACCCCCTTCCCCCCGTTTCTGCCATTTCTCCCCCCTTGGGTGTCCCCCCCTCTTCTCTTTAGTAAATACTGAGCAGAAGTACTCATTTAGTGCTTCTGCCTTATCGCACCCTGCTTCCACCCAACTCCCCTCCTTCCTAATCCTTAGTATGTGGTCCTTACAGCTCCTTTTCTCTCTGATGTACCTAAAGAAGTCCTTCTCCCCTTTCTTAATGCCTTGTGCCAGCCAGAGTTCCGTAGATGCCTTGGCTCCCCTTATTGCCCTTGTCACCTCCTTCAATTCCATCAAGTACTCCTCCCTGTCCTCCCCCCCCCTGCTTTCTTGTACTTCCTAAAGGCAGCTCTTTTCCTCCTTACCTTTCCCATGACCTCCTTGCTCAACCAGCTCAGTTTCTTAGCCCAAGCCTTCTTGCTCTGGGCCTTGCAGCAGGATTTGGTTGCCTCCACTATCCCCAGCTTTATGAGCTCCCACCTCTGGTTAGTGTCCATACTAGATTAAATTCTGGCCAGGTACGGCCCAGGAACTCATGCATTGCTGTTATCAAATTACAGTCTTTCTCAAATACGGGGCATTAACAATCTGAGTTCAACATTCAGTGCTTATTGCTGATTGCTATACATCTATGTTGCTGCATTATAGATTCACTATATATCATAAAAGAGGTCACAATTAACATTTATTTATAGGGGCAAGGCTACAGTTTCAGTTTTGCCAAAGTTTCTGAACTATAGATTTCATAGGTTATCCAGAGCTCTTATTAGACTGCAGTCCATTATAGCTCGCCATATCAAAAATATCCTGAAATGTTCATTGCACTCAGATAAACATCTAACTGTTTTAAAGCTAGTCATACTACTACAGGCTATCACTGCAAGTGGAAGCTCGTTCCAGATTGTAATAACTCTCACAGAAAACCACTGCCTTCTTTTAGTAGTTCTAAATCTTTCCATAGCTATTTGAAGGGGGTGTGATCTAGTACTGTAAGATTTATTCACAATCTCTAGTCCTAATAGGTCCCACAACTGGGGGGTCTATAGATGCTCTAAACACTAGACACAAATCTCCCCTTGATGCCTATATTTGAAATGAATACAATCCCAAGTTCTCAAGTCTTGATTGGTAATTCAGTCCCTCTACATCACTAATCATTCGTGTTGCCCTTTTCTGTACTCTCCAGCGCCTGTATTTCCCTTTTATTTCCAGGGGACAAGAGCTGTGCACTGTACTCCATATGTGGCCACACTGAGGAAGTATACAGTGGCAGCATGACTTCTCTATTCCTGCATTTGATATGTTTAGTGATACAGTGTAATATGCTACCAGTTTTTTTTATGACCCGATTACACTGTGATTTAAAATTAAGGTCGTTACTGATCCTGATGCCCAGATCTCTTTTGTCCTCCACTATTTTAAGTGTCTGTCCGCCTAATGTGTAGTGTTCATGCCTGTTGTTTCTCCCAAAGTGCATCACACTACACTTGTCAACACTGAACATCAACTGCTTATCAAATGTCCAGCTCTCTAACTCTCTCAGGGCTAACTGTAGAATATCAGTGTCCTCTTTAGTATCTACAGTATATCCAATCCTAGTGTCATCCACAAATTTGGATAGCCATACTCCTGCAGTATCATTCATTGAAGAGATATAAATATTAAACAAACAGGGCCCCAGAACGGAACCCTGTGGCACCCTACGTGTCACCCCTGCCCAGTTAGAACAGATCCCCTTGATGCTAACGTTTTGCTTTCTACCAGATAGCCAAGCCTCAATCCATCTGGTTATATTACCAGAGATTCCTTGATGAATTAGGGCATCCACAAGTTCCCCATGAGGGACTTTATCAAAAGCTTTGGAGAGGTCCAGGAAAACAATATCCACCGAGTGCCTATCATCCAAGGTGTTGCTGACCCTACCATAGAACTCCAATAAGATAGTTTGGCATGACCTACCCTGGGTAAATACATGCTGTGTAGGGGCTAATGCATTAGTTAACCTAAGACAGTTAATATGATCTTTAATAATGCCCTCCATAATTTTGCCAAAACCTGCTGTCAAACTAACGGGTCTATAATTTCCCACCTCATGTCTGGCACCTTTTTTGTAAATCGGAACCATATCTGCCTGTCTCCAGGCCTCCAAAACCAGCCCCTCCTTCAAAGATTTCTGATAAATGGCTGTGATGGGACCCACTAATAACTCAGCCAGTTCTTTGATCACTGTGGGGTGTATTCCGTCTGGGCCTTGTGATTTATTTTGATCTATTTTTGTAGCCTCTTAAGGATGACTTCTCTACATATGCTGGAATTAGCTCTTAGGAGTTTAGTTTAGATGAGTTTTCTTGGGTAGGGTCTTTTTATTAAAAACCGATGAAAAGAACTTGTTATAGTGCTCTGCCATTATATGATTTTCTGTAATCATGTTGCCATCATGGTCTTTAAGGGGCTCAACAGTTTTATTTATACCCTTCTTTTATTAATATAGGTATAGAATGATTTATAATTATCCTGCACCCTACTGGACAACTTGAGTTCATGTTTGGCATATTTTATACATGTTTTAGTTTCCTTAAGGAGCTTTTTATACAAGTCCCAGCTTTTACTATCCCCACTCTTCTTTGCATGGCTGTATGCTCTATTTTTCCTTTTAATTATTCTGTGCACATGGTGTCAACCATTGAGGCCATATTTTATTTTGCCCTTCATATTTATGGACCAATGGTGTATGTGTCTGAGCAAGGAATATAATCCTATTGACCAAGAGATCCCACATATATTCAAGTGGTTGGTTGTCGAATTCCTTTTCCCAGTCTCATGCCACCAACTCGCATTTCATACTAACATAGTTAGCTTTATTATATTTATAAACTACAGTACTCCCCTTACTATATCCCAACTTACCCATGCAACTAAACCTAACCATAGAGTGATCACTAGATCCAAGGGGGGAGAGTAGCACTTGGCAATCCTGGATACTGTCAGCCAGGTTACTTAGAACTAAATCCAGAATGTGGTTTCCCCTGGTAGGTGATGTAACGAACTGATTCATGCCAGCCAAGATAAAAGCCTCCAAAAAGTGTATCTCATCTACAGATTCTGCTCGTAGACAACTACAATAATCTTATTGTGTATAAATCTGAAGAGCAGGCAAAACTACTTACTGATTATTTTGCAGAGGTCAGTCTTTCCTTTGATAAGGAACACCCTAATCTTCAACTGCCTCCCCTGGATGCAGACTTTAAAAAAAAATGTTTTTTTCTTTTATAAATATAACAGAGGTTGATGTTGTTAAAAAACTGGACACTAGCAAAGAGGCAGGACTCGATGGCATAGGAATTATACTAGAAATTAATAAAACAGCAGAAGGCTCAAGCCCATATAAGCTGTTCCCACTATACAATGGAGGCATTCGAGATGCCAACTAAATAATATCGATCCAGATTTACCTTAACTCATTCTATCTGATGCCACCATTTTGGGTCAGGTTAAGCAATGGATGGTTACATACATAGATACATAGACAGTGTCGGCAGATAAGGGCCTATGGCCCACCCAGTCTGCCCATTTAAGTTTGTAAGTTCAGTTTATGTTTTCCAGGAAGTCTGTTGCCCCTTACCCCTGACCTCCAGAATTCCTTTATGTCTATCCCATGCATTCTTAAATCCCGTGATTGTTTCAGCCCCCACCACTTCCTCTGGCAGGGTGTTCCACTTGTCCACCACCCATTCTGTGAAGAAATTCTTCCTCATGTTTCCTCTGAATCATCCTCCCTCCAACTTCATCCCATGCCCTCTAGTCCTGGAACATCTTTTTCACTTAAAAATAGTGCATTCCTGCACCCTGTTCCTCCCTGTAAGATACTTGTATGTCTCTATCATATCCCCTCTCTCCCTTCTCTCCTCCAGGGAGTACATGTTCAGTGCCTTCAACCTGTCCTCATAGGACTTGTGATGCAATCCATGCACCATCTTTGTTGCCCTCCTCTGAACCTTCTCCAGAACTGCACAGTGTACTCCAGGTGCGGCCTCACCATATGGTGCTAATGGGTGAATGAGTTAAATGTGTTGAAACTGTCAGTCTCCACCACATCCTGTGGCAACTTATTCCACTCCCTTATAGTTCTGATCTTAAAACTATTCTTTTTTAGTTCTGTCCTATACTTATCCTCAAAAAACTGGAGTCCATGTCCCCTAAGATTATACATCTGTGGCCTATATTCCAATTTTAATTTCTCTCTCATAGCACCAAGCTTCCTTAAAATATCTGATTTAAGCATTTAGCTTACTTGTTTAATATTTCTTTATGAATGTCATGCTTGCCAGATGACTGGAGAACGGCATCTGTAATTCCCATATTTGGGGGGGGGGGGACCTTCAAGTCCCAATTCAAGACTTGTTATGATTATTGTATGTGATGTTTGTACTTTTGTTGGGCTGGGCCTGAAAAAAGACTTGTTCTAGTGTGTTATCCTGGTTAACAAAATGAAAATGATATATATAGTAGCCCATTTTCTGCTATTTCGTTTTTTCAGAAAGTGTTTGAGAAACTGTTACATAGGCAAATTATTAGTTTTTTTAGAGTGATACAATTTAATTTCAGATAAACAGTCAGGTTTCAAGAAACATAACACAGTACATGTACTTTCCAAGGAAACCAACAATATTTTTATTGCTTTGGACAGTGCGGAAATTATTCCCACAGTGTTTCTTCACCAGTACAAAACATTTGATACTGTAGATCACAACACCCTGCTTAACACTCCATAAACACTTGGAATGTTATGGGACCTTCAGTCTTGCTATGGTTCTATTCATACCTGACATCGCGATTACAGTATGTTAAGATGGGAGGGGTTAGCCAGCCTGGTGGCACAGAGGGTTGAGGGTCTGGATGCCAAACTTGCGCCACACTGGCGACCCAGGTTCGGAAACAGACCTAAGCCATCAGGGGCCAGCAGGGGAGGGAAAGGACTGAGCGTCCAGATGACTGCTCTCCTCTCCCCAAGGTGGGTTGCAGGGAGTTCCTGGCTCTGTAGCAGCCTCTGATGGAGACTGGAGGAAGCACAAGAGCAAGGATATCATAGTGTTATGGGCACGGCCACCCGTTACAGTCAACCTACCAAAATTAAAATAAGTAAATAAAGGACTTACCTGCCACAGGGTGCCAGGGTAGGAGTCCGAGGGGGTGACGCCTGTGCACCTGTAAAGAACAAAGATAAAAAGGGGTCACAAAGGATCCATAGTTCTTTAGGGGTCCAGCAGGGTGGAAGGGACAGGGTAGAAATAAAAGGAATACTTATCTGATAGGCAGGGGCCCTCGGCCTGTTCAGACCTGTGGGGGAAAAAGAGAAAAAGGTTAGAAAATTAAAGCAAATTTTTAAAATGTAGAGACACAAGAAAAAGAGAGTGAGGTTTGGGGAAGGGGGCACTCAGCAAAAGCCCCTGTGTGCCCCTTTTGGTGACCGGTTAGCCAAAGACTATAGATAACAGCCACGTGGATTAGTGGGCTAGTGTGGGGCTAGTAGCCCTTTTGCTAAATAAAGTAGCCAGGTGGGCTAGTGGAGATGCTGTGGGGCTTGGAAATGCCCTGTGAAGGCCAATATTAATTAAAAAAAATATAGCCCTGGTGGTCTAGGGGCTACACTTCAGGCAGGAGGCCAGTATCTGTTTTAAAATAAAGTTAAAACCCTTCCCTGGGGTTTGCTAGGGGGCTTCCCTGAGCCCTGTCCAAGTGTGGGGTACTGTATTGTGGCAGTAGCAGCAGTGAAAGCAAGTTGGGTTGCAAGAGCAGCCAGCCGCTAGTGCTTGCGGGCATTTCAGTAATCCCAACCCGCATGGAGTGCAGGCTGTGGCCTACTCCGCTGGGTGGGAGTCTGGGGACAGTAGTGGAGCAGCAGGAGGTGGAGGAGGCATGTAGAGAAAGCACCTCTCTCCACCCTCCCAATCGCCTTTCCGGCAGCAGTAGAATTTATTTATGCCCTACGGGGCTCAAGGAGGCAGGAGAAGACACAGTGAGCAGCAAGGATGCTGCTATTAAGAAAAGCTGCTCTGCAGCATTAGAGAGAGCTGGTGGGGGAATTGAGAGGAGCAAGAGAGCGGCGTAGGCCGCATGCAGAAGCTGCACTGCAGCTAACTAAATGGCGAGGGGTCAAGATTTTAAATAATTATTTTAGCGCCTGCAGGGCACATGCAGGCAGAAAAAGGCTGAGAGCTCCCTGTGGGGGAGAAAAGTAATTAAATAAAGAGCTGGCGGCTGGTGTGGGAGCCTTGAGGGGCTATAATTATAGACTGGGGGGGGAATGACAGAAACAGAACCAAAAAAGAAACAGAGGGAGATCATTCCAGGCTATAAAAGCCCACAAATAATAAGCAGCAGCCAAGCCCAGAGCGGCTAAGTAAATAAATAAATAAATATATATGTAATAAATGGCTACCTGGGGGCAGAAGCAGGCAGTCCTCCAGGCAGCAATCAGGCAGGGCACGTTAGAAGAATGCTGGCTGACTGGGACGTCACTAGGATGTCCTGAAGTCAGCAAAGGAGGCAGGATCAGCCAGATTTATTGAAAAGCGTGGGGGGGGGGGCTGCATTTTGGCAGCTTCTGACAGAAAACCTCAAATTAACTTAAAAAAGTGTGAGGTAGGGTAGCTGGGGAATCGCCAGCCCCATCTAACCACTTCATATTTTTTCCAATGCCATCTTAAAAAAGGGGGTTTCAGGGCATTTACAGTGGGGCAAAGAAAGCAGTTTGGAGGAGCAGCTCGAGAAGTCCTGCCTCCAAGGGAGCTTGAGCTCTCTTCCGATTGGCTGCGAGAAGCATTGGCAGTAAAATCCACCAATCAGGTGCCAAGAGAGGAGGGTAAAAAGGCTGGGAGTAGTTTGAGATGGATTCTCGCTCTCCTCCTCGAGAAGCTGACTGGAGTGCTATGGGAGGACTCGGCCACAGGCAGCTCCTCTAAAGAGAAAAAAGGCAGAAATACAGGGAAAGTTTAAAGTGACAGGATAGGCAGTTAGGGGGCTACCACTGCCCAGTTAGAAACAAGTTTTAGTCAGGAAAAGCATGTTAGTAAACTAGTTACAGAAGTGTTTGGATGTTGGCAAATAATCCAAAGGAATGAGAAGAAATCCCAGTAGTTTTTCGAGAAAATCAACACACCTGCAGAAAGTTTTTTTTATTTTATAGTTTAAAGTCTAGGGAGGTTTCACCTTTGACCAAGGACCGAAGAAGATCAATAGTGCAGCAGAACTCTGGAAGGACAATGCTTCATCCATCCCTGGCCAAGGCAGCATCACAAAAGGAACAGCATCATCCTTCCAAACTTTGCCTTTTTTGGGTTTGCGGTACCATGAACTGTAGGGAAGGAAAAAATAGACTGAACTGTGTCCAGGATTTTCACTGATCATCTCGGGGGTGGGGGTGAAAACTGTTGTGATACAAAAGATGTTAGCTGATTTGTCAGGGAAGAAATTCATGTCTTTATGTGCAAATGTGTTCATTGCTTAGGCTGTGCAGCCATATTTCTAATTGTTTATTGAGTCACTGAGAGAGCCATGAATGAAACAAAGGAAAACAATATTTTATAGCCTGATAAATAAAATGGCTCTCATGTTTGAAAGAGAATTCTCCCTCGTAGTATTTCTTTAGCATTGTTATTATTGTTGAATAGTTTTCTAGCCCCCAACTGATATCTGCCAGCCTCGTGACTAGCCTTCCTTGCAGCTAGCTGGACTCCACCACCCAGGTAGGTGAAAGCAGGGTACAGGCAGGTGTTACAATAGGGGGTGGGATGGCGGCAGACTCTAGCAGCAGAGGAGTGGTGTAACTATGCAGGAGTCATCGCACACCATGTCCTGAGGGGGAAAACACTAACAAAATCCTGTAGGACCTAGGGAGAAGACAGTGACCCTGGGAGCCAATGTCCACATCTCATTGTTGGACCACGACCCACCATGGGACCATCCTTCTAATTCCAGATTGGCCACCAGGCAAGTGATGTGGACCCTCCCCTTGGGGTGAAACTGGAGGGTCTGGACGGCTTCATGGGTCTGTGAAGGGGGTGCTCAACCACTGTATTCCTGGGGGACGGGGTTTCAGACTGGGAGTAGAGGCTGAGGCTGTGTGGGTATTTATTTATTTATTTATTATAACATCAGTTTAAAAAATCTTTGAGCCAGAGGCTCATTTACAAAGGTACCTCGTCGAAGGTAGACACAACATACATACATGAGGGAATCCAAAATAATGTACAGTAAAAAAGACAAGGCAAGTAGCAGGCAGTGGAGAGACAAACAGCAACAGAAATGAACAATAGGCAAGTGTCACAATAGCAGGCGAATGAGTTACCAAAACACCATTGTCGGTTCAGACATTTTATTTATTTATTTAATTTTTTTTTTTATACATGGGCAGACAGCGGGGTGGGGTCAGGGGCAGAGACAGGAGTGTGAGACGAGCAAGTGGTTTTTTAGATAGTTTTTGAAGCTGGCGAGTGAGGGGGCATTTAAGATACCGGCAGGTAGGGAGTTGTACAGGGAGGGGGCTCTGTAGAAGAACGCCCTTTGGCCCTGGGAGGTCCGTACCTAGGGATAACTAGTGCAGTTTGCTGAAGCCCGGTGTGGACAGTGGGGTTGGAATAACGAATAAAGTTGGCAAGGCCAGGTGGGGATAGACCATGGAGGGCTTTGAAGGTAACTTGGCAGGTTAAGAACAGGACGCGCTCTTCGAGATTGAGTAGGGACGCCAAGGAGTACAATTGACAAGTATGGGTGAGTCTAGGGGCACTGATGATAAGTCTACATGCTTTGTTAAGTGTAAGTCGAACCTTTTGTAGGGCTGTCGGGTCAGCTGCGCCATAAACGGGAAGGCCGTAGTCAACTAGCGAAAGCACAGAAGAGGTGACTGCTAAGCAAGAGAGTTAGTGGGGAGGCATTTTTATGCCGTAGAGGATACCAAGCCGAGCATTAGCGGCTGAGGTCAGTGCAGAGATATGGTTATGAAAGGAGAGGGAAGAGTCGAAGATTAGGCCAAGGTATTTATAAGAGTGCACAAGTTCCAAGGGGTGATCCTGTGCAGAGAGAACAGAGAGAGGGAAGTTACTAGACTTTTTTTGGGGGTGGGTATACCCGGGAGATGCCCTGGTCCTCCGGTGCAAGAAACAGAGTTGAGAAAGAAAAATAAAAAAAAGTTGGGAGGGATTGCATCAGATACAGCAATCATAAAAAAAAAAAAAAAAAAGGAATTCCCCAGGGCTTGGTCTTGGGACCAGTTATGTTTTCTATATGTAATGATTTGTCTAACTGCTGCTCTAATAGCATGAAAATACAACTATATACAGATGACACCATTTTATACACTCACCATACCTCCTTGGGCACTGCCATTCAAAATCTGCAGCACACCTTTAATAAGATGCAGAAAGCCCTGCTGCAACTACAGCTGTTTAATGAAGAAAAAACCCCGCAATGGATGCTATTTACAAGAAAAAAAGCAGCCTACCGCAGAACCTCAAATAATTTCAGTCAAAGGTAGAATTATACTACAAGTACATGAATACAAATATCTGGGCATGATATTAGATGAGCAGTTGAACTTTAAATCTTGAATTTGTCATCTCTGAAATAAGTTAAAAAAGTTAAGTTTTTTTACTGACATAAAAATACATTTTTGTTATCCTGTTAGACAAATGTTGGTAAACGCATTATTCCTCTTCATATTAGATTATAGGGACTGTGTTTGGAAGCACACTAAGTTATCAGTGCTAAGTTTTTTAGACTCCCTGTACCACAGTGTGCTCAAATTTTTTGCTAATTTTCCATATTCCACACGTCACTGTCAATTATATAATTAAGTTCAATGGACTTCATTGAAAAAACAAATTTAACAGCGATACACTGAGGCTGGAGTCAGAAAAAAAGTTTAAAGTGCTTTATTACAGGGCATACAGTCCCCCACGCTTCAATGGCACAGTCGCTCTTCATCAGTGGGGGTCAAAGGACTTCATTAACTACTCGGAGAGATATACATTTAGTATCTGTATGTATATAGGTTTGTTACTAAACAATTACAGACGTACTCATTACAAATACTTAAAAGTAAAAACATAACAAAACACTCTCTTCGCTCATCTAAAAGACTGACTTTTTGTGTAACAGAACACAGAACCAAGACAGGAGACTTTACCTTAGCAGTATCCTTCCCTAAAACATGGGAGTTCATACAACGAAAACTGAAGATAACTACCCTTCCTTGTTTTACAGCTTCATTAAATAGTTTGGCTTACAATCATTGTTGACTGTTTTGGGTGATAGGTACATGTTTCAAAGAGAAACACCTCTTACTAAAATGTGATTTTATTGTTTATAAGTAACATATGTATAGTGTTGACCGTGTATGTACATGTCTTATGTATTTTATGTAATGTTCTCTTTGAAAACTTTTCTAAATGTGAGGTTCCTCCCAATTCAATAAAATGATGACAGTGATTTATTTATAAATAAACAACAGATGTGAAACATGCATGACAAAAACAGAAACTGTATTTAGGCACACCATGATATATATACTTATTGTTGTTTGAGTCAGTTTTATGTTGCAGAATGCCCAGTCCAGAGAAGCAATGTATAGATAATGGCTCGACTCGCAGAGGAGGTCACACTCCTAGGCAACTCCATTACTGACTTGCAACAGAACATGGAGGTTGTCCAGAGGAGATGGCTCGTCTCTCTGAGAATGTCCAATCTAAGGATAGGAGTATAAAAAGATCTTAACAGGGCACAGGGGAACACAACTAGAACCAAGTGAAAAAGGGAAAAACTAGAAACACCCTATCAGGGGTAGGAGTACAAAAGTATTTTCAGGTAACACAGGCAGAAAAGAGCTTAGGAACACAGAGTGGTCCAATGCACTGGCTGTGGGGTGGCCATTTTCAGAGAACTTCTGGAGGCAGAGGTGCTGCTCCATCTGTATACAATTCTCTGGATTGAGGGAGGAGGTCGCTAGACTCCAGACCAAGTTGGCTAGGATCCAGGGGACTTCTTCTCTCATCCAGGGACCATCACATCTGCCACCAATACCATTTACAGGATGCCAAGGAGGAGAAGTGACTGGACTATGGTGAGCTCTGGAAGGGTGGGGATGGTGGGGGCAGAGTCATATTCCTAACAAGCAGCACTACACATTTCCTACGCCACTCTGGTAGGGCAGGACTGCTGGGAAGAGCTGCCTACAGTAGTGACCAGGGAAGATTTGGGGGGCTTCCATCGTGGAGATCCCAAGGAAGGTGGTAGAAGGCCCCAGAGGAGGAGGAGGAGGAAGCAACTTCTGCTAGGGGATTCAATTGTGAGAGCGATGGTTTTGGGAATAGGAAAGGGGGAGGGGAGGTAGGTTAGGTGCCTACCTGGCACCATAGCCTGGACAGATAGAAAGCAGATACTGAGGATCAATAGGGAAGCAGGACAGGAGGGAGATCTGGATGTCACTGCCCACCTGTGGACTAATGACCCGGCTAGGGACAGGGCTAGGATAATGCAGGGGGAGTTTAGGGAGCTGGGGAGAGGTCATAGACGGGTAGCTTGCTCAGTGGCTTTTGCTGAGCTGCTGCCTGTCTACAACAGGGGACAGAAGCGGGATCTTCACACCACAAGAGCTTTAACTCACAGCAAAAGAAATGGTGCAGAGAGGAAGGGTTTGGCTACATCAGGGACTGTGGACCCACCTGGGAGGATAAGGGCCTGTACTGGGGTGATGGCATGCATCCATCCAGGAGGGGAACCACAGGCCACACTGGATGGCTTAAAAATTACTTCAATGAGCATTTAAACTAGCCAGAGGGGACACAGAAGGAATCATGGAATCAATAACTGCCCCCCCCCCACAGGCTACAGTAGAGCATAAGGAGAACCTGAGGGGAAGAGGAATCCCCTAGGTGCAAATTAATAAAGGAAGCAGGGTGGCCAAGATAAAGGGGGAAAGGGACAAGAGCATTAGAAAGAGAGGGGGGAAGGAGACGGAAGGGTAAAAACCAAAAAAGGGGTCAATGAGCAGAGAGGAAACAAAATATGGAAGACCATGTGTGCTAATGCTGTAAGTCTAGGAAATAAGATTGTGGACCTAGAGGCCATCATAGCAGAGGGAGACCTGGATACTGTGGCCATTACCAAGTCATGACGTACTGCAAACCATGACTGGGACATGGCCATACCACGCTATACTCTGTTCAGGAAGGACTGGGTGGGTAGAAAAGAGGAGGTATGGTGCTTTATGTAAGGGAAAGCATAAAAGTGACAGGAATACAGGGGAAGGCAGTGGTATTGTGGGTCACCCAGAAGACAGAGAATGGAGCCACTATTTAAACAGAAGTTATCTACAGACCTCCAGCACATGGCTAAGAATTAGATAAGGTACTGGTGGAAACCATTGGCAAGATGGCAAAAAAAGGGAGAGGTGCTGCTAGTGGACCACTTCAACTTGTCAAATGTAGACTGAAGCCTCCCAGCAGTGGCTTTAGCTAAAAGCAGGGTCCTCCTGAGCTCTCTGCTGAGGGCATTCTTTAGGCAACTAGTCAGTGGACTTGTGATGGAGCTTCCCACCACAGGAGGCAAGCCGTGGGGGGTAGCAAGGCAGTGACCCGATGTGTAGACGGATGCGGGACAGCTGGCAGCCGGAGGACTAAGGATGTGCAGAAGTAAGGAGCCGACCAGGTGCCAAGGGGAGCATTAAAAAAAAAAAAAAGGAAAGGGAGGGCACTATGCAGAGATGGAGTAGGAAAAGTCAGACATCCTGGACAAATACTTCTGTTCATTGTTCAGAGAAGAAGAAGGACAGGGGCCATAAAAAAGGAACAGAAGCTTTGGAGGGAGAGGTGAACACTAGTCCTTTTATGAAGGGGAGAGTCCCGAAGGGACTTGCTAATCTTAAGGTGGACAATGCAATGGGGCTAGATGGGGCACATCTAAGGGTACTGAGAAAACTCTGGGGAATACTGGCTGCATCTCTGACAGTTCTATTTAACAGATATTTGGAAACAGGAGTGGTTCTAGAGGAGGGCAGATGCAATCCCACTATACAAAAGTGGTAGCAGGGAGGAAACTGGCAATTATAGACCAGTCAGTCAGACATCGTTGGTGGGAAAGTTAGTGGAATCACTGCTAAAGGAAAGGATTGTAGAATAACATGAATGCAGTGGGGTATAATAGCCGAAGGCAGCATGGTTTCACAGAGGGAAGGTCATGTCAAACAAACCGGATAGATTTCTTTGACTGAGTGACAAATTATTTAGATCAGGGTGCGGCAGTGGGCCTGGCCCACCTAGATCTTAGTAAGGCTTTCAACACTGTTCCACACTGCAGACTAGTAAGCAAGCAAGCTGGGCAGCTTAGGGGTGGATCCAAAGGTAGTCAAATGGATAAGAAATTGTTGAAGGAACTGGCAACACAGGGTGGTGGAAAACAAGCAAGGCAGGATGACTAGAGGGGTGCCTCAGGTATCAATGCTGGTACCAGTCATCTTTAATGTCTTTATATATGACATTGCAGAGGAGCTGGAAGGGAAGTCTGCCTCTTTGTGGATGACATCAAAGAAAAAATTACTCACCTTAGTAATGTTGTTTCTTCTAATGGAGTCTTGTTATATTCTGACTAACTGCAGTTAGCCCCAGCACTTGAACTGCCCCGGAGATGAAAGGGTTAAAGCCTATGCCAGGCATAGAACATTCATCTCAAGGTCAGTTTTCAAACCTCTGTCCCAGGTACTCTGAAGCGTAACCGTCAGATTCTTACGAGCACTAGACTACTGGCTAACAGTCCAGAAATTGTTTTAAAAGGCTTGCTAAAAGGCCATACATAATAAAATTAGGGTTGAAGACTCAAGTCGAGACCCCACAAAGAATTCAAGTAGGTAGACAACTAAGTGATGAGAAGAATAATAATAATAAACAAGAAAACAACCAGCACACCCCTGGGGTGCAGCACTACACCTACCCACCCACATCCCAAAACAACAAGGTTCTAGGAGGGGAGGCAGGGAGGGAGGTCAGAATACAGCAGGACTCCATTAGAAGAAACAACATTACTAAGGAGAGTAATTTTTTCTTCAAACAGCATGAAGTCTTGCTGTATTCTGACTAATTGCAGACTACCAAGCAGTACCCCCTAGGAGGAGGGAACTACAGAACCTATTTTGGGAACAGGCTCTGCAGTACTGCTGTGCCAAACCTAGCATCACTTCTTGACTGGATGTCAAGGGAACAATGCTTGGTAAATGTGTGAACAGTCTTCCAGGTAGCTGCTTTGCAGATTTCCACTAAGGGTATATCCCTGGCAGCTGCCAGCAAGGCAGCTGTACCTCTGGTGGAGTGAGCCCTCAGGCCTGATGGAGGCTCCTTCCCCAATTTTGAATAACAGAAATGAATACAAGAGACACTCCATCGAGCAATGGTTCTCTTAGTGGCACGTTTACCCCTGCCCACCTCTCCAAAAGTAAGGAACAACTGGGAACAGTCCTTTCTGTGAAATTTAGTGGCTTCTATATAGTAACTGAAAACCCTATTAACATCAAGACTGTGCAACGTCCTCTCTCCAGAGGAGGAATGGTCAGTAAAGAGTACAGGCAAATTTATAGATTGGTTCAGATGAAAATCTGATACCACCTTGGGAAGGAACTTCCTATTTGTGCGAAGGACCACCTTATCCCTGTGAAATGAAATGAAGTCAGGTTCCACTGATAAGGCCTGTAATTCACTGATTCACCTGGCAGATGTGATGGCCACCAGGAATACAGCTTTCCAAGTCAGGTGCTTTAGTTCAGCTGAAGATATGGGCTCAAAGGGAAGCTGCATCAGCTGTGCAATACAAATATTCAGATCCTACTGAGGAGTGGGGTCTTTGAAAGGAGGGTTGATATGAATCAGCCCTTTGAAAAAAATTTTAAAAACTGGATGAGAAGCTAAGGAAGAGACTTTTCCTGCTGAAATGAAAGCAGAAACAGCTGCCAAATGCACCTTGAGGGATATAATCCAGAACAATGGCAACATCAGCTGAATGCGGTTGGGTGTGCCTCTTGAGCATACCAAAACCCAAACCTCTTCTATTTGGAGTTGTAAGTCTTTCAGGTGGAAGGCTTTCTACTAGCCTTAAGGATATCCAGAGCTGACTGGGAAAGATTGAGACCTACATGCTCTAGCTCTTCAAGAGCCAAACTTTTAGCCTGAGAGAATGAAGGTTGGGGTACAGGATCCTCCCCTGAGAGAAGGTGAGGAGATTGAACCGTCTGGGAAGGCACAGAGGTATCGTCATTGACAGTGACAACAGAAGAGGATACCAAGGTTGTCTGGCCCAATCCAGGGCTACCAGAATCACCGTGAACAGTTGAGACCTGATCTTGACCAGCACTCTGAATATCAGAGGAAAGGGGGGAAAAGCATAGAGAAAATTGTTGGTCCAATCTAACAGGAGAGCATCTAGAGGAACAGACCCCAGAAGAGGGGGTCTGCAGCAGAACAAGGGTAGCTGATGGTTGTCCAGGGCTGCAAAGAGATCTATCTCTGGAGCACCCCATCTCTTGAAAATGACTTGAAGAATGAGAGGATCCAGGGACCACTCGTGGTGACCCTGAGAAATCCTGCTGAGAGCATCTGCAAGTACACTGTCCTTTCCTGGGAGATGCACAGCAATCAGGGAAGCTTGCAGGGAATAAACCGGAGACCAGATTTTCATGGCCTCGGTGCACAGGGCTGAAGACCAAGTGCCCCACTGCTTGCTGATGTACCACATGGTTGTGGTATTGTCTGTCGTGATCTGCACCACTTTCCCCTGGATCATTTTTGAAAAAGTCTGAACTGCTAGAAAGACAACTCTGAGTTCAAGCAGGTTTATGTGCAGGAGGGACTCCTGAGGGGACCAAGTCCCCTGTGCTATGTGCTGATCCAGATGAGCTCCCCACCCCAGTAGGGAAGCATCTGTGGTGAGTATTACCGAGGGCATCTGACTGAGGAAGGGAACCCCTTGCCTCAAATTGTCCTCCTCCAACCACCACTTGAGGGCTTGAACCAGAGTCAGGGACACTGGAACCACTTGGAGAGAGAGTCTTTTCTTTGAGACCAAAAGGCTTTCAAGCGAAATTGAATATCTCTCATCTGAAATCTGGCACCCTGCGCTACTGCAGTGTATGCTGCCATATGGCCCAGCAGCTATAAGAAGTGTCTGGCTGGTCAAAACACAAGTGGATGAAAGGAAGAGGCCGGACTGATGAGAGATTGGACCCTTGGGGAAGGAAAAAAGACCTTGGCCTGTACGGTGTCCAGCTCCACTTTTCCAGATTCAGGATGAACCCTAAAGATTCCAGAAGATCTTGGGTGACCTTTAGATGTGACCTGACTTGGTCTGGGGACTGGCCTACTAAAAGCCAGTGGTCCAGATAAGGGAACAGTAGGATGCTTTGCTTTCTGAGGAAGGCCATGACGACTGCCAGACACTTGGTGAATACCCTTAGAGCAGATGTCAAACCGAAAGGCACTGGTCTGAACTGGTAATGGCCTGAGGGCAGTTTGAATCTGAGGTACTTTCTGTGGGACTGCCTGATAGGGATGTGAAAATAGGCATCTTTGAGATCCAGAGATGCTAGCCAGTCTCTTGGTCTCAGAGAGGGAAGAATTAGTCCCAGGGTCACCATCTTGAACTTTGGCTTTAAGATGTGTTTGTTCAGGTATCGTAGATCTAGGATGGGTCGCCACTCCCCTGTCTTTTCTAGGGTAAGGAAGTACCTGGAGTACAATCCTTTTCCCCTGAGAATGAGAGGGACCTTTTCCACTGTCTGCAGGAGCAGCAGAGATGAGACCTCTGTCTCCAAAGCCTGTGCTTCCTCTGAAGAGGAAGGGAGGAAGACCTTTGCCCTCAGCCTTGGGAACCTGGTGAACCCGATGAAGCTGAGAGCAAGGCCCTGGCTCACCACTTCCAGAACCCATTTGTCAGAAGTGATAGACTTCCAGGCCTGGAAGAAGTGAGCCAGCCTGCCTCCTACAGGGATTGGGGAGGTGACCCTGACCAACCCATCAGGGTGTCTGTTTGGCAGGGGGCTTAGACTGAGAGGAGGGTGCAGCCCTTGCCATCCCCCTTCTGCCTCTTCCCCTAAAGAACCCCCTCTGCTGAAAAAAGGAGGAGGCCTGGGCCTGGTAAAAAGGCCTTTGAAAAGGCCTGCCACTGCCAGACCTAGATTGCTGCCTTTGAGGAGTAATCTGCTTCTCTTTGGCTATAGCACTCCTGTATGTGGTCCTGTACTCGTCCATCATCTTCACGTAAGCCTCTGTTTGTTCCCCAAACAGAGTGTTACCAGAGACAGGAAAATCCATGGCCTTGGTCTGGGTATCCTGAGACAAGTTGGTACACCTGAGCCAGGCAAATCTCCTCATGGAAAAAGATGTAACCATAATCTGAGAATGGAAATCATTCGAGGAGTCTACAGCAGCATGGAACTGTACCTTGGAAGCTTCGATGCCATCTGTAGCCACCTGTTCCAGCTCACTGGCTAGCTGGGGAGGGGCATTCTTAGCCAGAGCCAGAATCATATCCCACCTAGACTTCTGGTATCTGACTGTATATGCCATGTAATTGGATTGCCTGAGTCCCAAAAGAGGATGCCAGGTTCTGTTTTTTTGCCATAGCATCCACTTTCCTGGAATCCTTATCTGGGGAGTGAGATGCCAGAGGAATGTTAGCCTTGTCACAGGCTGCAGCTTGCATTACCCCAACATGGCTGCAGTGAGTAGTAAGGAATTCCATACCAGAGCCTGACAAAGCATACCTCCTGTCCATCTTTTTATCCACAGGGGGTGTGGATGTTGGCGTCTACAAGATCTTTTGGGTCTGTTTCCCCAGGGACTTATGCAGAGGGATAGACACTCTTTTGGACTCTGGGACATCCATCATTTCAATGTAGTCAGGCTCCTCCTGATCCAGTTCAGCTTCTTCCATAGGGAGCTGAAGAGTGTCAGCCACCTTCCTGTAAAACAGATAGTGGGAGGGGGACTCAGAAAGCCTGGGAGGAGAGACATTGGAAGGCCTGTCTGGGGAGATGTCCAGTTCGATAGGCATATCCAGGTCTTCATAATCTTCATCTTTATTTTTTTCTTCTTCTTCTTCCTCCCATTCACCCTCATAAAAAGCTTCAGGGTCGTACACAGAAGCTTGGACGTCTGACCGAACCGACCGTCCTCGAGACGGTGACGGTTCGGTGGGAACCGGGCGAAGTGACTGCACTATGGCAATCGCTGGCAATTTCACGGCAGTCGAACATGAGAACTGGGATCTGAACCGGCGATTTTGCTTCTTCTTGTAGGAAACGATTCCATAGAATCGGCTCTCCTTTGCCGAGGGGTATCGCCCAGGTCAGTAGACACCTCAGGTTCGGCTGAACCGAACCGGGCTAGCCATCCGGGTCAGCGAACTTCTCGGCCTCCCTTTCCTTAAGCCTACTTAAACGTTTTTCAGCAGCAGACTTAGGCAAATTCTTGCAAATTTGGCAGTCTTCCTTGAGTTGGTCAAACCCCAGACAATAAACACAGACGAGGTGGGGATCAGCCTTAGCAAAGGTCTCCCCACACTCGGTGCAGTGCTGAAACCCAGTGGGTCCAGTTTTCTTTTTGGGTTTCTCAGACATGCCTTCAGACGAACAGTCACCCTTACCAACGTTCAAGCCAGGGAACTGCAAAAACCTAATCGGTTCCAACCATGTCATGGGTCAGTTGAAAAAAAAACAAATAAAATTGTTTTTTTTTTTTCAGGAACCATAGGTACCTGAACACACTCTTTTTTATTATTTTTTTTTTTTTCACTTCGGTTCCTGACCGGACTGACCAGTGGGGAACCAAAAATATAAAACAATTTCTTTCAGCAATAAACAATACTAGCTACCCACAATACACTTACTGTACCGGGACAGAGATGTGAATACCAAAAATAAAGAAATGGTTGATAAAAAACGACTGACATTACTACTATCGAACCGAAGTGTAGGAGAGGATCTCTGGAGCGACTTCTCAGTTAGGCGGAGTAAAGAATCTGACAGTTACATTTCAGAGTACCTGTGACAGAGGTTTGAAAACCAAGCTCGAGATGAACGTTCTATGCCTGGCATAGACTTTAACCCTTTCGTTTCTGGGGCAGTTCAAGTGCTGGGGCTAACTGCAATTAGTCAGAATACAGCAAGACTTCATGCTGTTTGAAATCTATAAGAGGATGTTCACTCGGGGAGAGAGAAATAATTACTTGCCATAGTAAACTTGTTTCTTCTAATGGAATCTTTACTGTATTCTGACTAATGCAGTTAGCTTTTTCCATTTAACTGACCCGGAGAGGAGTTAAACAGCCTATGCTAATTATGGAACATTGGTAGGCTCAAGCTTGGCTTTCAAACCACTGTCCCTGGTGCATTCTATGCAACTGACAGCATATTTTTTGTACATGCTTTGTAAGAACAGATCTATGCTATCCTAAATAAATAATACAACCATTAAAACCAATCCTCCCAATAAATGAAGGCATTTAAAGACCTAAGGCACAGATGTCCAAGGATAACCATCTCAACAATTTCAACAACAATAACAAAAACAGCTGGAGTGCAGTGCCCCCAGGTTCTGGTAGTAGGCTGGGAGCTCAGAATACAGTAAAGATTCCCTTGGAATAAACAAGATTACTATGGTTAGTATTTTTTTCTTAACGCCCCAGGAAATCTTTACAGTATTCTGACTAATGCAGGGTACCAAACAGTATCTTTGGAGGTGGGCACAGAACCTACTTTGGAAGCAGGCTCTGCAGTACTGCTGTGCCAAACCTGGCATCACTCCTGGCCTGGGTGTCCAGGCAGTAGTGCTTAGTAAAAGGTGTGAACAGTTTTCCAAGTGACTGCTTTGCAGATTTCCAGCAAGGGATTGTTACTTGCAGCTGTGCTTCTTGTGGAATTGGCCAAGGCCCGCTGGAGGCTCCTTGCCCAGTTTTCCATAGCAAAACTTGAACACAGGCCACAATACAACTTTTTTTTTTTAATGTCATTATTTCTCCCCCGCGGCTTGATCTGCCACCGTCCAGCCGTCGTCCTCTGCACCCCATGCAGTCCTCGGCAGCTCACTCGCTCAAGGCTAGCACACACAGTGCCCACAGCAGGACCCCCAATCTGGCCACCGGGCTTGGATCCAATACCAAGGCATGATTCAACATGGGTCTGAGGGTGTGCAGAGGACCAGCCATCAAGCCGCCACGACCAACCACCATTTTCCATTGTGTTTTTTGCTTCCCTTAGGAGTGCGGACGTGCAATAACGTCCACACACATTGTGCTAACATCTGTTGCACTCCTCCCTCTATGTGCACTGTGACTGTTTATCCCCCAATCTCCATCTGGGGCTGCTGCAGTGCGGTACAAACCCATAACCCACCCCAGGGAGAGAAGAGCAGTCTATGGATGCTCAATCCACTCCCTCCCCTGCCAACTCCGATGACCCAAATTAGTTCCCGAACCCGGGTCGCTGGTGTGGTGCGAGGTGTGGCGTCCAGTGCCTCAACCCTCAATGTCACCAGGCCAGCCAGCAATCATACTTTTTGTGGCTGCCTTGCCTTTCCCCACTTCTCCATAGGTGAGAAAAAACTGAGTATTAGCCTATGGCCTTTTGTGTGGTCCAGATAATAGCCGATAGCCCTTTTCACATCTAGGCTATGCAGCCTGCATTCCCCTGAACTGGAATGGTCAGTGAAAAAGACAGGCAGTGTAATGGACTGGTTGAGATGGAAGTCAGATACCACTTTGGGGAGGAACCTCCTATTGGTTCTGAGGACTACCTTGTCCCTGTGGACTGAAATGTAGTTGGGCTCTAGGGACAGAGCCTGTAGTTCACTCATTTTTCCTGGCTGAAGTGACAGCATCTAAGAAGACTGTTTTCCATGTCACATATTTGAGATCTGCTGAGGACATGTGCTCAAAAGGGGGTTGCATTAGCTGTACAATGCATAATGTTCAGTTCCCAAGAGGGGGTTGGTTCCCTGTGTGGAGGGTGAAAGTGAAGCAATCCCTTAAAGATCTTTTTGAAAATCAGATTGGAAGCTAGGGAAGAGCCCTTCCACACTGAGAGAAAGGCCCAGGCCGCTGTTAAGTACACCCTAAGGGTTGATGGCTTAAAGATCACATGCAAAGGTTTTTGCATATCATTAAGAAAACTTGAATTCGAGTCCCTGTGTCATGATTAGTTTCCTGAAAATGTCATGCTATTTGGTTTTGTGGTTTTCTTTTAAATCAGCATTTGTTAACTTGTTCTACAGTGGTTGAAAACAGTGTAATTATTTCTGTCTTTCTCATTCAAACTTGGAGAACGATGATATCTGGAGTGCTGTAGCTTGCTGCTTCAGATTCCCAATCACAGCAGGCTGTTGAGTTAATGGTTTGCTCAACAGATTGCTTATAAACTCAACCTGTGGTTTATGTTTAGATAGATTACCTTAAAATCTATCATTCTCTTCTTATAAAAGTTGATAATTTGAGTTTCAGTGCTGAACTGAAGTAGTGGAAATCTTTCTCTGTGAGATATCAGCTAGTATGTATCACTGCTCTTCATTCTTTCACATCAAAACTCTAATTTTTTTTAACTGTATAACAGGTTTGTTTAATGAATATAAAATTAAGCTACATTTTGTTCATTCATAGAAATAGTTTGTCTTTGATTTAGCCTTCATAAATACATTCATGTATGAAAATTTTTTTTTGTCAGATTGACAATCAGGTGCATGTTATATTCTACTATTTCAAGCACATGTCCTGTCTCAACTCACACATTTCAGTCCTTTGGTGGTTTCTGTATGAAAATACATCATGTATGTGTAGAAACAGAAACACTATATGGCATCTCAATGCACCATGTCTCTCCTCCACAGTTGAGGCAGCTGCACTCTACTGTCACCTGTCCCCTGCCTCACATGCCCTCTGCCTTTTGCTTCACAAACAAGGCTGCTGCACCCTGCTGACCATGTCTTCTCCCACACAGTCTGGGATTATGCACCCTGCTGCCTCCATCCCCTGCTAATTTACATAAGCAGGTTTCAAGTTTGGGTCACCCAGGCTGATCAACAAATGGGAGAGAACCTTTGCACTTGATGTATAAAGGATGTTAACAGAGGGGTAAGAAGCTGTGCCAAAATCTGTCTCGGTCCTAAAAAAAAAAAAAAAAGTTTTCTTTTTGAAGTAAATTCGGAGGAAAAATTTTGCTACATCTTCAGTTGGCAAGACTATAAACTGAGACTGCCCCTACGGGAATCTTGGACTTGACTGCATGTGTATTGCATAATTATATACTCCATTTTGGTTTTCTTCTTTTTTACTGAAGTGTTTGTAATGATTGACAGTTTCTGTTGTGGTGGAGAGAGAGGCTGCTGCATGCTGGTGAGGAGAGGAGTTCACTCATTAGCAGGAACCTAGAAACACTAAGCTCAAGATTTTCAAATGGTATGCCACTGTTGCCTAAATATGTCCTGACGTTCTAGGTTCTTACCAGAAGTTCTAGTGCAGCCTTGTTTTCCGGTGTGCCTAGCCCCTGTCCATTTTGTTCCCCTAGCAGTATACAGGTATGTAGAGTCCTACAGTGGAGGAGCCGCCCTGCAGGAGAGTAAGTGGAGCGATCCCGCGGGAACTGAGCAGGGTTTCCAGAGTTGCCTACCAGGAGGGGAGCCTGCATTGCAAGTCGGACAAGAAGGAAGGTGATTGGAAGTGTTTGGGAAAGCTTCTCTCTCTACTGGCAGAACGGGGAAGACGAGCAGAAGGAATTCTCTGAAAACTGCATCCTGATTTAGTCACAGAAGAACTGACGCCAGTTACAATCAATAATTAAGTGGCTTAGTGGTCTTAGAAGAGGACTTAAAAACCGTTATTATTCTTTATTTTGAAAGCTGAAATTTGAAAGTAAAAAGCCGAGGAGTTATTTTTTTAGCTAACTTGTCACTTACCATGTCTTCAGGCTGTCTGCTCTGCTAAAAGACTTCTGTCTTTTCTCTCTCTGACTGGACTAGTTTTTGGTACTTTTATAATATATTTTAGGGTTTTTTAAGCTTTAGTTTTAGATATATTACAGTTTTATATTTTAAGTTGGAGCAGCATAAGTTTCACGCCAAACGTCTCACGTGATAGTTGGATTAGGACATTTAGTGCGCATGTGTGGGCGTCTTATGCACAGTCATTCACAATCATTCAGTGTCGTATGCTGTATGCATGGCCTGGTTCTGAGTTCTACTACTGGGAGAGTTGTTTTTTTTTCTAGTTGCTGCGGTTCAGTTTGTGAGCAAATGGTTCCAGTTTTTGTCGTTCTGTCTGTAAGATAGTTTATCTCTGTGTTCTGCTTTTCTGGTAGATGGCTAGTACAGAAGTTTGGAGGCAGTATCTTTTTTATGCCGTTTTTATTGCTTCCTATTGTTATTCTGATTTATTGAGCTGCTGCTGAGGCTGCTGGATATGAGAAGGAAAAGTTATACTGATATAAGTAATTAGTGCATCCTGGAAATTACAGAATTGTTTAAATCTTATATTTTATTTTTAATTTGATATTTTTAATTTGATATCCAAGATCTTTGTGGTTCTGTGGCTTTGTGCCCTGACAGATTTTTTTTTGGTGTTCTATTTTTGTTTTAGCTTGTCTTAAACTGAGTAGGGGCTGAACAGACCACTGGAGTGCATCTTTGGAGTTACTAGTTTTGGTTTTCTAACCGGCAGAGTGATTGCCAGGCCTACTGATAGCTACTACAAGTAAGATTTATTAAGGTTCATATGTTTAAATTTGAGTGTTATGACTCTGAAGCCTTTTGTAGTAACATGGCTTTCAGAAATGCAGAGCTTTTTAGAAAATTATTAAACATCCTATCCACAGGCTTGAAGAACACTTTTTTTACTTTTACCCCTGCATTGATACTTGTTACTTTTGAATATCAATTCCTGTATATTAGTTTTTGTATTATGTTTCTGTAGTACATAACTATATTTTATTTAGTTTGAATTTTATTTTTTGGTTTGCCCTGTTTATTGGTCTTGCTAGTAGCTACTGTAGCTGGCAGTATACATCTGAGTAAATCAGGTCATCAATTAAAGTTCATAGGAATCATAGTTCATAGGAATAGTTTTATGAGTGTTTTTTATATTTCTTTTTTTTCAGTGTTTTATCAAATCTATCCACTATTTCTGGCTGCTTTGCCAGTACTTAAAGTGGAAGTGACTATTGTATATTAAGAAAGATTTAAACCGAAACTGATAAGCGGCAAGCAAATCCAAAGAACTTACATCTGTCCGAGTCCAACGAGCCCCTGAGGAGGTGGCATTGGCTACTGGGTTTCAGGCACATAGCCTTATTCAATCTAAAAAGTAGATCTATGGTCAGGTTTTGTAATTATTTCTAAGAAAGTAAATATTTTATTACCTAGCTCCATAAGTGCCCTGTCTTATCTTGTATAAGCAAGTTAGTTTTCTGCAGTCCTGTTTGAAGTAAGGCAGCGTTTATTGGATCATTGTATTGTTATATTTCCCGTATCAGTATTAATTTTTATTTGATATTCTTGGACCTGCTGGGATCTGAAATGTGATTTATTTTTTATATTTCATTTTCACTTTTTGTTAACTTCATAGTATATATTCAGAACTTGATATGCCTACCATAAACCATAGTAAAAAACAAAGGACATTTGTGAATTAGGCAAAAGAAAGGGAGGGGGCCTCTGGGAAATGTAATGAAAAACTCAAAGGTCTTCCTATGTTGAAAACTTTTGCTTTAATAGTATTGGGTGATTATCAGAACAGTTCATCAGAGGGATACAGAATCTGAATAAACGGACATGGAGTAAATTTCAGCGGGATCATCCAAAAACCCATAAATATTCTACCGCAGGTGGATAAAATTCAACCCCAGTTCATATCAACACCTAGTGGTGACAATGAAGGTATTCGTAAGTTCTTTCCTGTAGAAACAAGAGTAAAAACCAATCTTTCTGTACATGCCGGCCTAAGTAAATTATCTCCAAAAGTTCAATTTTATTCAGACTATGTACCCACCAGGGAACATGATACGATTTTATTAAACAAGACAAATAATATCACTTCTAATTTATTCTTACAAAAGGAAAGAATTCAAGACTTAGATTTATCTCAGTCTAGAGATCAGAAAATAGATTTAACATACTAACATAACATACTAAAGAGCCAGCAGAATAGGCCAAATGGTCTGTCTTATCTGCTCGAAAGCCAGCAACCTACTGGCTGCTCGCCTTATCACCCCCCAGCCCCCAAGAGAGTCTTCTTTTTATTCAGATTTTCATTCCCTTCCCTTCCCAGATTTCTCTGAAATATTCCATAATTTAGCCATTCTGGACACAGAAGTCAGAAGTATGAGGGAGTCATTGCTGATCAAAAATAATGGAATAAGAAATTGTGCAATAGAACTTAATTGAATACAACAAGCCCAAAGTTGCCCACAGTAGGTTGATTTAAATACATATAGTAGTAAAACTGACCACAGAAATAACAGATCAGCAGATCAAAGCGAGAATGAGGAAACAGAGAGAGACAGTGCACATTCAAAAAAAAAGAACCTGGCTGACAACAATAACAGTTCCTGCTCTTGGACAATGAGTCCTGATCCAGAGTTAACTTTTAGTGTTTTTAACCTAGAAAGCATATCTAGAGATATGCAGACTGTTGTCAGAAATCCAATTAGTATGAATTTGTTTCTGATAAAACAGCTGACCAAAAGAAGACAGGACATTTCATTTATAAAAGGGATCTGATTGGAAACTAGAATTAAACTTGAAGTGTCGACAAATCACTCACCAAAATTTTTTGGAGCAAGTGAAATATATCCTAGGTCTAATTTATTACTCAACTTATCATCCTCCCCTTGCGAGTCAGCTGGTGTAAAGAAACAAAATTTAGGGAAAAGGGTTGATAAATCAGAACCCTCCCTGAAGTCCTTGATGGATGAAGCAGGAATCCAATTCAAAATTACACTTTCTGAATGGAAAGATTCCATCACCTAAACTGAATGTATTATGTTGCCAGATAAATACTTTAGAGATAATAGTATCTGTAGAGAAATGGCTGTTAAACATGCTGATTTATGGAAGAAAGGAGAGCTCCAAGAAAAGGCTAAGGAACTCAATGTGGACAGTCCTTTTCCTCCCCCCAATGGGAGTAGGAATTTAACAGCAGAAGCTGACATCTCTGTGCAGTTACTCTGCCATAGTCTATCAATGGATTTGGAGTATGCTACCTAGGGCAACCTATTAGAAATAGCTTAGTATTCAATTACAGCTGCTCAGTTTTTTTCTCCTATTTGTCTAATTGTCACGTAATCGCTCTTTAGTGCCTAATGATCAGGCCTCTGTAACCACTGAATATGTGTACTGTCTTATTGTCCACCCTGACGTGGAACCTTTGTAAAAGAGCTCATGCTCAAAGGTCTTTCTGAAATACTAATTAAACAATTAAACAATTAAGTTCAACGGACCTAAGTCCTTTATAGTCCTTTATAGAACTTGCCTCCATTTAGTTTATTGGTGGGAAAAATATTTCTTATCACCCATATGTTTATCTAGACTTTATTTTTTTTAAGAGTTCATATTATCACTTTCCACAACATTTTGGGGCAAAATATTCCATATGTTTATGATTCTTTGACTAAACCATTGACTTTTCTGTAGCATTTAAGTGGCCTCTCCCTTCAGTTTATAGCTGTGGGATCTAGTTTTATTATTAGTAGGGGTATGTCTAACCAATCCCAAAGTTTACAGCAATGCATCATCATGATAGGCTTTGAAGGGAAGGCATAAATTTCCTCTAATTTTCCAGTATTCGGTAGAATATAGGTTAAGTTCCTTTAGTCTTTCTGTATAATTCATATTATTCATATTTGTTATGTGTATAGTTGCCCTATGTTGTACCATTTCAATTTTCTTCTTACTGTTTATCAAACAAGGTGCACAGAATGGTGAACAGTACCCTAAGTGTGGCCTAATCAGGGATGAGTAAAGCGGTTTAATGACTGCCTGATCCCTACTTTTGATGTTCCTTAGCATGCATCTTAGTATTCCATAACATTTTTTCACTTTTAATGTAGTATGTCTATCGAATTTTAGGTATTTGGTTATGAATACCCCCAGATCTTTTTCACAAGTTTCTTGTAACTTTACTGTATTTAGTGTGTACTGACATCTGATGTTGTTCTTACCCAAGTTCATTACTTTACACTTTGCTTCATTAAATTTAAGTTTCTTTTCTTGTGCCCATTCTGGCAACTGGTCTAAGATTTGATGGAATTGTATTCCTGCTTCATGATTGTTAACTATTTCACCTACCTTGCACTAAGGAAAAGATAATTGGCAGTGGGCTTGTAGTAGATACTGCCTTCTGTTTGTCTAAAAATACTTACCGTACCTATTTCCCAGATGCAAGGTAAGGGAGCCAGTCTCAATCCACCTAGAAATACCTCTGACTCTGAACTGGTGGGCTGCCAGTCCTAAAGTAAGCTGGTGATATGTATAAAGAAACATGCATCCTTAGACAAGCAAGCTCACACCTCTCAGATAGACAAGCATACACACTCTCACCCAGTCGCATCTTTAGACAGGGAATGCACAAACACCCCTAGGCATACACAGACTTTCAGACAGATATGTATGTACACCCTTAGAAAGATGCAGACACCCAGTCATAAACAGAAATTCTATTGTATCCACCCTTAAATAAGTTATTTTGTTAACTTCTGCACTAAAACCGTCTTACCTCTTCCCTCAGGCTCCCTGCAGATAAGCCCTTGATTGGACTGGAAGTTGAGCCCCCATGGCTCAGGATTCACTGCTGAACCATGCCATTAGTGGTGTGGCTCAGCCTTGGATCCTGCCTGCCCGCCCGCAAGTCCACCCAGCAAGAAACCACAGGTACAGAGCACGTCCTATTGGGGGGACAAAAAGGCTGATCAATGAAGTAATCTCAGAGAAGGCAATGAAAAGCCAAATTAAAGGGCAAATAACTCGGGGCCCCATTTAAAGCAAAAAGAACAAAACAAAAAAGGAGCTAAAAAAGAAATTCAAAAAGCATTGGAACAAAGAGGAAAAAAACATGCATAGCAAAACTAAAAACAGCAAAAGATGAACACTTTACTCAGTGTGTCAGGGATCAAACTAACCTGGGTATTGAACACAATCTTTTGGTTAATAACAGTAGTTACAGAACCATCCCAGCAGCGGAGAGTAACCAACATGAGAAATCATCTAGGGATCCAGCTGTAAATAATTTTAACTCGAGCAATCCAAGTACTCAGAACAATTATTTTAGACCTTTTATGGTAAAAACTTTGGGAACTGATTATAATAATAAGAATAATAAAATCACAATTTTAAAACATCGAAATCAACATATTACCCTTATATAAGATGACCTGTTTGCCACATGAAACACAATAAGAATTAGAAAATTCTGTAACCGGTCTGCTACTATCCCTACTCGGAGGCTGTATCTCAACCAAAGATAAGAGTCAGCATTACTAGACCAATAGTTGGCTCCGAGTTGATTTTACTGGTAACTGATCAATTTTATTGTAAATGCTAGAACACAAAAAGCCAAAAACTTTAACTTAGGAATCATTACCCAACTGAAGGAATTATTTTCCCTGACTTTTATGCACACAGAGGTGCCAACAGACTAAAGCAGGAAAACAAAATAATACTTTCACTCTTTGAGTTAAAAAAATTTCCACAAGAGAACAAATTTAACAAAAAGGGAAAACTAAACGATTGCCTAAATGTATCTTTTGGGATTCAAGTTAATAACCTCCAGTTGGGAAATGTCAGCAGACTGGATGTGGACGGTCAAATATCATTTTGTGTTAATCATCCAAGAATGGCAAGAGATCTTATCTAAGCAAACACTCCTAGATGAACTTGGACTACATCTGCATCTAGAAGAGGGAAACAAAACCTTGTTATATAATCAGGATAAAATCCAAACAAACTCTGAGACTTGGGAATGCATGGTTGAAACCTCAAACGGTTGTATGTGATAAAAACGACTTTGAAAGACTGCCTATCACATAAAGCGACCACAAAAGAGCCCATGGTCAAAAGGGCGACTGATATTGTATCGACCATTGCAAATAGTGACGGTCACTACAAAACTTTAAAATAACACAGAAAAAATATTTTTTTTAGGCAGGGACCCCCCAAACTAAAATAACCAACTCCAAGGGGGTGGACCACAGGGGCAAGTTACTGGATTCAAAAATCCAAAAAAAGAAATCAGTCTGCAGCCAGACCTGAACCCAGGTCTGCCTGCATCGCAAGCTGTGGTGTACACCACTACACTATGTGAAGCAGCGTGGCAGAAATCAGTCACACAGGATCCTATATCTTGTAGTAGTGAGTACAGCTCAGTGTTATACTCGTTATACAGGATATAGCAACGTACTGTACCACTCGCTGTCATGTAGGGTGCTATTATTGAGTTGCTCCAAAGTGCAGCGCTCAATAATAGGTGTTCTACATGGGTGTTACCACCTTAAACAGATAAGAAGTGTTTAATACATGTAACCAATGACAGAATACCACTGGTGAAGGGAGACCACAGGGACTAACCAGTGGAACGGAAGTCCTGGGCAGTGCTTATATGTCAGCTATAGGACAACTGCATTTTGCGCCAGAGGACACATAAAAAATGTTGTTATGGAATTCGTCAGGATTAGCTGAAAAAAATAGAAGACCCAGATGTCAATAAATATTTAACTCAGTTTAACCTTACTGCTATACCAGAAACTTGAACATTAAATAATTTATTTCTAAGTGGTTACAGCTCTTATAATAAAAGAAGCTATAACATTAAAACATTACGGGTGGGGAGTGGGGGGTTTAGCTATAATTATAAAATTAATTCTACAATAACTGAGGAAATAAATACAGGTTACTCACCTGTAACAGGAGTTCTAGGAATGGTATATGTTGTTCATCCACACTGTCTGGCAGGTTCCTTGCCGCTTTAAATCTTGCCGGAAGGTCTTCAAGCTGGCTCCTCCCACCCACCCGGGTGGCAAAACCCTCTGCTCCGCCCCATGACGCCAGATCTAGCCCACTCAGCCAGGCCAAAGGCCAAAGCTGGGGAGGTCGGAGAGTAGGGATGAACAACATATACCATTCCAGAACTCCCAGTTACAGGTGAGTAACCTGTATTTCTAGGACATGGATATGTTGTTCATCCACACTGTCTGGCAGACTCCTAGCAGTTCTCCAGGAGGAGGGAGGCAAGGCGGACACCCCCGATACTTACTTGGGAAATAAAGACTGGAGAACCGAGGCTCTAAAACCAGCATCCCAGCGTGACTCAAGGTTGATGTGGTAGTGGGTGATGAAGGTATGTGCTGATTTCCAGGACCACTCGCGAGACGCAGTCCCTATCGGGCTTAGGGCATCAGCCAGGGTGTTGGAAGCTCCTGCCATGTGAATGGCAAGGAGATCCGCCTCCAGGCTGCGCACGAGTGACCAAATGCGGAGAGCATCCCTGCACAGAGGCATGGAGCGCGTTCTGCCCTGGCGGTTTAGATAGTACATGGTCGTGGTATTGTCCGTCTGGACCTGAACCACTTGACCCCACAGAAACGGAGCGAAGGTGGTGAGGACTAGATGAACCACTCGAAGCTCCAGCAGGTTGATGTGGCATTGGGACTCCCGAGGGGACCAGAGGCCGTGCGCTCTGTGCTCCCCCAGATGGGTACCCCAACCCATCAGAGAGGCATCGGTCGATAGAGAGACCGTCAGCTCGGGGCAGACAAACGGGATGCCCTCCTGCAGATGTGCCGGAATGGTCCACCACTGGAGAGCGTTCCACATCCCCTGGGTCACTGTCACTAGCCGATCCAACGGATTGAAGTGCTGTGACCACTGGCTGGCCAGACCCCATTGAAGGGGACGCATGTACCAGCGGGCCCAATGGACCACGCTGGTGCAGGCCGCCATGAGGCCCAGGAGACACAGGAAGTCCCGGGCAGGGCGTGACTGCCCAACCAGAAATGATTGGGCAAAGGAGGAAAGAACCTCGTCCCTGTCCACTGGGAGCCGTGCTCTGGCTCGAAGAGAGTTGAGCTCTGCCCCGATTAAATGTATCACCTGCTTTGGCACGAATTCCAACTTGGCCTCGTTGATGAGGAGGCCAATCTGAGAGCAAACCTGGAAGGCCAGATCTCTGGACCGCTCCACCTCCGCAATCAGCCAGTCGTCCAGGTAGGGGTACACCCGGACCCTTCAGCGCTGCAGAAATGCTGTCACCACTGCCATGCATTTGGTGAAGACCCTGGGAGCTAGGGAGAGGCCGAAGGGCATGGCCCGGAACTCGTAAAGGGATCCGTCCGCTCTGAAGCAGAGGAATCTCTGATGAGACGGATGGATTGGGACATGAAAGAACATGTCCTGGAGGTCCAGGGAACAGAACCACATGCCTCATTCCAAGGATGGTATTATCTGAGCCAGAGTGACCATCCTGAAGGTCCGAGACCTTAGGAATTTGTTCAGGTTGTGCAGGTCGAGAATGGGGCGCCAGCCCCCCCATCAGTTTTGGGACCAGGAAATACCTGGACACAAACCCCGGGTCTGGAGGAGGATCTGCCACCTTCTGATCACCTCTTTTGAGGATCAGGGCAATATTGGTCAGGCGGGTCGACAGGCAAGCTGCGGATCCTATAGCCCCGGAGGGGGCGACGGCCCAAGTGGTGGGGTCTGCTCGAACTCCAGAGGCAGGCCCTTCCTACTGCCGCCAACACCCAGCTGCCCATGGTGATAACGGACCAGGTGGAAAGGAAGTGGTGGAGCTGCCCCCATGGGGAACCCGTGAGGAGTGACAAGGCTGGGGCGACACCTCCACCCGCCACTGGGCAGGCTTGGAGGAGGGACCGCCAAGGGACCTCCTCGGCCTACCTCCCTGCTTCCTGTTGGAGGAAGCTGCAGGCTTGGGTTTGGGATGCCAAGCTCGAGCCTGCTGGCCCTGATGCTGGTGCTGTTGGGCCGGATGCGCCGCAGGCGCAGAGGACGAAAGGGCTTGTGCTGCTGCTGACGGCAGCCTTTGTCCTTCTGGGCAGAGGTGACCGAGTCCAGGGTGGCACTGGACTTTTCGATCCGCTGGAGGTGACCTTCCACCCAGGGCTCAAGAGGTCAGTCCCCAAGAAGGGACATCCGCCAACTTTGCTGGGTATCACCAGAAGGTGGATATCCTCAGCCATGCCCTGTGGGCATGGCCACGGCCGCCACTGATCTGGCACACAGGAATCCCTATGTCCAGAGCTGTCTGGAGCCCTGTTTCCACTGCCCTACCTTGGTCTCTGGACCTGCCAGACTGTGGTCTGAGGTCGGCCGGGAGATGAGGGATCACCTCATCCAGGGAGCCCATGAGGGCGTGGGAGAAGTGTACCATCAGCACGGCCGAGCTGGCCTGGCAGAGGCCAAGGGAGGACGCAGCGTACACCTTGCACCCGGCGTAGTCCAGCTTTTTGGACTCCTTGTTGGGGGGCTTGTCCACATCCCTGGCATTCCCAGAACACCGGAAAACGCTGTCGGTGACCAACCCCTCGGCAGAGGGGTGCTCCGAAAACCCAGGCAGAGCTGGTAGGGACCGCAGGACAGGAAGCAGGCCACTGCCAAAGCTCCAAGGCTGGGCCGACAATGGCCTCAGCCACAAGAAAGGCCTCCGTGGGTGAATCCCCTTGGTTCAGTATCTCTGTCAGCAGATACTTGGCCCGTTTGGACACGGGCTCAAGCTGCATCCTGGTGGACTCCGAGATGAGCCGAAGCAGACCCATAAAGGACGATGGGCTTTCGTCCAGTGACTGGCCCCCGGAGGACTCCAGGTCAACCTGCCTGGAGAATAGGGAGGAGTCGTCGTCAGACTCCGAAGAGTCCTTGAAGAGCTGCCTAGGGCCTGAGCCACCCTCCACCTGCAGAGGACAGTCGGGAGTGAGGGTGACCGACAACCTGTGGGGCAGGCCTTGCGCCGACCGAGAATCCTTGGTCGGTGCCCCCAATTTCAGTTGTGGAGGCAGAGGTTCTACCACAATCGATGGGGCAGCAAGCTTAGGCTGAACAACGGCCCAGACATGGGCATCTCGACTACCGCGAGAAGTTGCTTCGGCTGATCGGGTGACAGCCACTTGATGGCCGGGGAAGGCATCGGAGTTGACTTAGCCCCAGACAAAAGTAACTGCTGCCACATCAGCTCCTCGTAGCGTCGACGCAATTTGCGCCGAAGCCTCTCCTCATCCGAGGAGGAAGACTAGGAGGAGCGGCGTCCCCATTTACCTCGGTGCCGAGACTGAGACCGCCGATGTCGGCAGGATCAGCTGGACCGAGAAGAGGTCCAAGTTCGAGACCGAGACCGAGAACCTCGGTGTGTCCGAGGGCGGGCCTGGGAGGGAGCAGGGGACACCCGCTCCTCCCTCGGCTCGGACATCTTAATCGGAGTCAGCTGCACCAATGGCACAGGTAAATCCCCGGTTTCCACCGGGGGAACCAGCGAAGATGGGTTGTCGGCCTCACCAGTTGACAAACCGTCCAATGGGTTGAGAAATATCTCGATCGTGTCTACGGCTGTATCTGCCGGCTGACCTGACGGGGACGCTGTGAAGCCAGCAGCCTTAGCCGCAACCTTGACCGAAGTCGACTGTCGGCTGTCCAGGGAAGGGGACCTCTCCCGCTCCCACGAACGCCCACAATGGGACTTACCCCTGGGATCCTTCTTCTTGAACCGAGAGGAATGTCCCGATGGCCCCTGTCCCTTCGTGGAAAGGGAATGGCAAAGGTCCTTGAACGAAGCAGAATACGAGGTACCCAAGGCGAGCGGGGTAAAAGCCGCGACCGAGGAGGAGGAAGATGCGGCCCGGGCTGCCTCCTCCTCGAGGGCGATCATCTGCTCGAGCTGTTCAGCTGAGCCAGCCACCTCGGCAACTGCCCAATGGGCCTCTTTTGACTTGACCGGTGGGTAGCGCTTCTCCGGGTGCCTGAGCTTCAACTGGGCAGCGCGGTACTCCAAGACGTTGGCCGAGAACAAACAGCAAGATTTGCAGGCCTGCGAATCGTGTTCTAGGCTGAGGCAGTAGACGCACGTGGAGTGCGGATCCATCCTGGACATCTTCTGCCCGCATAAGCACCGCTGAAAACCGGGAGTCGATCTGTCCATTGCAGCCGCTAGGGAAAAGGAAGACCGAAGTCTTGAAAATTTTAAAATGAGTTTCGGATGAACCGAAGAATTAGGATCCAGTCTAACACGCAGAGTGTTAAGGAGGGAACCTGAGCTTCCAAGCAGTAAGGAAGAGCTGGCGTCATGGGGCGGAGCCGAGAGTCTTGCCATCCGGGTGGGTGGGAGGAGCCAGCTTGAAGACCTTCCGGCAAGATTTAAAGCGGCAAGGAACCTGCCAGACAATGTGGATGAACAACATATCCATGTCCCTAGAAATACTAATACCAATAGTATTGTGGCTATTAAAATAAAAGAAACAAACAAAAGAGTCTGGTATATAGTCAGTGTTTATTCTCATCCAGTAGGTAACAACAATGGAGATCCGAATTATCTTATTGCACTAGCTGAATTAATTGGCAGCATTCAAACAGATTGTCCAGAAGGATTCATAGTTATATTGGGTGATTTTAATGCAAGACTGGGTCGATTACAGGGATGTACAAAAGATACTGCAGAAGCACTTCCTTTTCTTCCCCAAAACAAAACTTAAACTTGTCAGAAACACTAGAGATAGTACCATCAATAAAAAAGGTAAAGAATTACATGATATTTTTAACAGGGCAGGGTTTGCTCCTTCTGAATGGCACTATTGATTACATCTGGATTAATTTACATCTAATTAACAGATGTTGTTTATTAAAATTGGTGCCTAGATCAGAAAGTCAACATCTGTCGCCTGAATTAACAATTAACATCAAAAACATTCATTTAAATTTGCAAAAGAGGGCCTCAAATTTACAAATCAATAGGAAGGGCATTGAATGGAAAGCTATTGAAAGTGACTCCTTTGAGAAAGCTCTGGAAAGTAAAGGGATTCTGTCGGGACTCCTAGCCTCAGTGGATCTGCCCCTAGGACCTCACTTTATTTCAGAATTTAATTCAATTATAAATACTATATCATATATTACTAAAAACTATGTAATTAAGGAAAAAGAAACCTTTGCATGGTATAATACTGAGTGCAAAGCTGCTAAAAAACAATTTAATCAAAAATGTAGGCCTTTTTTTAAATTCTGTATTTATCCACCCTGCAGCCACTGACCTGCTTACAGTGGTAGCCACAGACACTGCCAGCTATTTCCCGAAATTTCTGTGATATTTCCAGAAATATCTGATGCTTTTTGCATTTAAACCATAGGGCACCAGACAGAAACTCTTCAGAAATTTCGCAAAATATCCGGAAATAGTTGGCAATGTCTGTGGCTACCACTGTACCTCTAGCCACCACTCTGCCTTCACCACCGACCCCAGAGTTGGCACGCCCAGCTGTCATATGCAGCTGTACCTTCGAGAAGCACACCCCCCTTGTCCCCACACCGGGCCAGGATCCAGTACCGGCATGCGCCTGATCCAGCCATCGGCGGCCGATGAAGTAGCGGCCATCAAGCTACCGCAGTTAGTGCTACCATTTTCCACTGTTCTAACCCCCTAGAGTGCGAGCATGGAATGATGTCAAGGTACTGCGTGCTGACATCTGCCGCACTCCACTCCTTACTTTTCACCAGCTCTAGCAGTGCCCCCAGTCATCACCAGGGGCCGCTGCAGAGTGGTGGCACCCTAGAACCTTCACTGGGATAGGAGAGCAGTCCTCCAGATGCTCAATCCTATCCCTTCCCTGCTGACCCTTGATGGCCCGGGCTCGTGTCCGAACCCAGGTTATCAGCGTGGTGCGAGGTGTGGCGTCCAGCACCTCAACTGTCAGTGCCACTGGGCCAATGTTAAAAATTTAGGTTTTTAAAACAAAAAACAGAAAAAAATAATAAACTTATGAATGTAGCAAGAAAGGAATCTAGAGAGATATTAATTTAAAACACAGTTTTATATAAAACAGCTATGGTCTGATTTACAAAAAGCAGTTAATTTAAAGGATACTAAAACTTGGAGTAATGTCAACTTCGGTATAAAAAATTACAACTATACTTTAGCCTCAACTGAATCTGAGGATTGGGTTAATCATTTCAAGCAATTATTTTTCCAGGAAGATCAAGTATTTCCGAACAGACCCACTGAGGACAGGACTCCCACCAGAGATAGAAATAACACTTATAGAAGTGGAAACTACAGTGGACTCATTTAGAGGTAGGAAGGCCCCAGGCCCAGATGAAGTGCCAATTGATATAATCACAAGAATAAAGCACTATTGGATCCCATTTCTTCACACATTATTTAATTATATTTGGACTATGGGTGATGGTCCGAAAAGCTGGAAGTTGCCTGTTACAGACCCATAAGTCTTTTGGACACAACAGGTAAGATCTTTACCAAAATATTAAATAACAGACTAAAGTACTGGGTAGAGGATAACAAAATATTCGAAGCCCAAGCAGGCTTCAGAAATAACTACTCAACTATAAATCAATGTTATACTCCAGCTCAATTAATTCATAAATATAAGACCGTTAAACAGAAATTGTATTGTAAATTTATCAATCTTAGGGCAGCATTTGATTGAGTAAATAGGGTACTTATGTGGGGTAGACTGAGTGAATTAGGGATTGATCCCTCATTGTTAGAAATTATTCAGTTATTGCATCAAGATAAGTACACGAGTGTCCGGTTTACGGATTCTGGTGATTTGAGCAGTTGGTTCCAAACCAATATCGGTGTAAAACAGGGTTGTATATTAGCCCCTCTTCTATTTAACAGTCCTTAAATGGACACATAATTCCAATTTCCATTTGCCCAAAATTGGAACAAGGGCATTATCTCATCTAGCGTATGCAGATGACGTTGCCTTATTTTCCCTTAGTCATCTGGGCATGAGCAGGAGTCTACAATGTCAAAGTTGAAATACAGATCAATTATGGAAAACTAAAGTAATTGTCTTTGTAGGGTACAAGAAATTTTATTTTACAACTAATATATTAATAAGCACAAATTAGAAGTACTGAATTAATTTTGTTATCTGGGCATTATGGTTAATCAGAATGGAAATTGGGGAGCTCATTTGAGAGATACAAAAAACAAAGCGGGAAGTTTCCTACCAATATTGACCTCCTTTTCTCATAAATTCGGTGGCAAATCAATTAAAGGAAATCTAATGGTAGTATCTGCTAAAGTTCGAAGCGAAATGCTCTATGGCACCAAAATTTGGGGTTTCTATTGACAAGATAAATTGGAACCAACAATGAATGAATTCTACAAGAAGCTTTTGGGTCTTCCAAATTGTAGCCCATCATCATTAGTAAGGGCAGAATTAGGCCAGCTGCCCATCGAATGTTATTCTATCCAAAGAATTATCAATTATTGGATCAAAGCCTTTTTGATGCCATCAGACAGATACCTGCGCCTATGCAGTGATGAAGCAATCAATCACAGACACTCCGTTTCATCCTCCACCTCTTTGAGGATGTCATTAAATTAAATGGTTTATTGCACATTATACCACAGTATACAATACCCTACTGAATGTATTAAAGAGTTTGTAAACAACAGAATAAAAGATATTTACATCCAAAGAGACCTTGAGGCTGATAGGATTTCTTCGGCTTGCCAATGGTTGAAAAAATAAAAAATAAAATGATGCATAGAATAGAAAAATATTTAATTATAATGGAGGATCCAAAGCAGAGAACACAACTTGCAAGGTTTAGGTTCGAGTCCTATCTAATAGGAAGAAGGCATTGTATGTAGGGAGATCAGTAAAAGATTCTATGTGTAAATGTAATTAGGCACAAGATTCCTTATTACATCTGGTTCTCCTATGCCCCTTGATGGAAAATTTTGCCATTCTTTACTTGTCAAAATATTAGAAAATCAGCAATACCAACCACCACAATTGTTGGTGTACTTACTGACTTCCCAGGACTTAGATGTGCTGGTCCTCATGGTCTCCCTTTTAAAAATTATCAAGCAAAGAGTGCTTCATCTGAATGGGTAAATAGAACAGCACACAAACTGGGTACAACTTTTGTATTTCCGGAACTTATTGTGAGACTTTAGAATATAATATTTGTTTATTCCAATTAGGAGTAGGAAACTCTTATACTTCTGTTATTATGAATATAATAGTCTGTATATCTTTCAGAATTTGCTTTTAACCCTGTTTTATTCCACTTCTGTATTGAAGTGTTATCCGTCTTTTGAAAAATATATGTCAGGTAATGGTAATTATACAATGGCAAGAAACAGGGGCGCCGACAGCGCGGGTGCTCAGGTGCTGGAGCACCCACAAAGTTGAACTGGGCACCCGCAAAACTGGACTGTTCATATTCTCCGAGAATATGAATAGTCCTCCAGCCCAGCGGTTTTAATTATGCCACTGCAGCGTGGGGGGGGGGTTACAATCAGATTTATCTTTTTTTTCCAGCGATTTTCCTTTAAATGTCTCCGTTCTGCTGCTCTGTGTAACATGATCCGGGTCATGTGATGCAAATTGCTGCTCGTCTTTGCCTGCTACAATTTACGGTATGAGGCTCTCAGCAAGACAGCAACACTTAAGTAAACATTCCCGCGCTGGCGCTGCTGCAAAAGGTCAGTGTGAATTTAAATAAAAGTACTTTGTTTATACAGAACAACTGGAAATCTTTTTTCAATAGCTGATGACATCATGACAACTCAGTCTGGAAAATTACTTGTTTTTGTAACGGGGGTCTAAATATTACTTTCTATTTGAATGTGACCAGTAACTTGATGAAAACAATGAAGAAGAACTGTGTAATACAAGATTGTTAGAAATGGAGGGGTGTTTGGTGACAACATATTATCAAGTTTAAATCAACAAATCTTCAGATGATTTATCACCAGACCCTGATATGCCTTAGCAATGGGAAGGGGGGGGGGCTTATAAACCAACAGTGCAGTTTGTTATTCTCTGAGAGCCCAGCTGTATTGGTCAGAGGAGAGCCACCTACCCAGTGCAGTGCACTAACACAGGTCTGTAAGCCTAGCTGTGTTGTTTATTTTTTAAACTGAGCTGATTGTGCTGCTGTGTAGGGGTTAGGGGAAGGTACTGTGGTAGGTTGCAAGGTGGGAATTTAGGCTGCTGGCTGGTAGTGCAGTTATGTTATGGAAAACAACATGAAATGGTAACACTAAACAAGTGCCAGTAGTCCGAAGCAAAACAAGAAGGACTGTTTTTTTCTTCCACTGTTACAGCTTACCTGAAGTGTTGCAGTGCTGAGAGGGCTGTGGGCCAAGTTACATTGTTTGCTTAGTGCTGCAGTGGTGAAGGGCTGTGGGCCAAGTTATATTGTGTGATTAGTGCTGTGCTGCAGTGGTGAAGGGCTGGGGGCTAAGTTATATTGTGTGATTAGTGCTGCAGTGGAGAAGGGCTGGGGGCCAAGTTATATTGTGTGATTAGTGCTGCAGTGGTGAAGGGCTGGGGGCCAAGTTACATTGTGTGATTAATGCTGCAGTGGTGAAGGGCTGGGGGACATGTTTTATTGTATACTTTTGTAAAGCCAAGCTGATTCTGCTGCTGTGTGGGGGTTAAAGGAGGTTGGGTGGTGGGAAGGTGGTGTGAAAAGTTGCAGTGCAGGACTCTAGGCTTCTGACTCTGCAACATTAAGGTGAGGAGGAGCCCACATGACTTGCTAGGACCAACTGAACCCTATTAGTCCAGTTTTTTATTTCCCAAAGGAGTAAGTGAATCCAGTGTTAGGGACCATTGAGCATAAGGACCACATAGCAGGAAGACCATCTGCAGGGCATCCACTGGGTAGTACACAGACAGATCTTCACAACACTCTTCCCATATTCTGGTCCAAGGTGACACCTATCTGGATAGACTGGATTCACCCATGGGATAATCCTCACTGGTCATCGTTATTATAACTGTAATTGTGTTGGTAGGTTCTTATCTATGTAACCCCCCTGCAAATGGAGGTTCCCAAAAGACTTCCAGGAGCTTGCTTGAATGCTCCAAGCCTGAATGGTGTTTGGCGTTTAAGCCATTTATCAGTGAGTGTTTTTAGAACCTCTGGTACTGTCTCTTTAAGAGCTGTCTGCTTGCAGACATAATTAGTTTGTATGGGGGACTGTGTGTTTCTTTGATTGAGTACCACTCTAGCTGCTGCCAATTCACTCCATTTTTGCAGTCACTAGGAGTGCAAAGGGAACCCATCTGAAAGATGTAACTGTTTGCCAGAAAACATTTAGAGTAATAATGAAATTACAGTTTGCCTAACCTGCTTTCTTTGCAGTCAGAACTGTGTCTGCCTAGTTCCCCTTTCTGGTTTTGAACTGCTGAACTGGACCAATCAGTGTGGGGTAAGCTAGCTCTAAAATGGTGCCTTGGACGAATCAGAACTTGACTCATAATCTGAGCCAGCCACAAGAGGATTGTATGGGCAGTGACTCTGGGAGATGTAGTTTAGACTTGGCGCTTTTTGGACCAACAGTAGCAGTCTATTGTGAGTGACAGCCAATCCAGTCAAGAACTGAGAGGAACTCAAAGGAAGTGCCCGGTTTGTCTGTTGGAGTTTCAGTTTTAGCTCTGGCAGTGAAGAAGGAAGGAGCTTTGTGCTTTTCAGTGTGCAGTTTTAGTCGAGAAACGTGTGTAAGGCCCAGAGTTCCGTCTGCAGCTTGTGTAACTGCTTGTTAGGACTGAACTGGCCCTGTGAAGAGAATCAAAGGATATCTGAAGAGTAGAAACCAGGCTCACCCTGTAGAAGACTGGAGAAATTGCTGAATTGCACTCGTTAGTCAGGAACTGAATCTGCTGTGTGTTCTCCCGGTATTGTGCAGTAATTATGATCGGGATAGAGAAGCAGCCTGCCTGGTATAGTACTTTCTGTTTTACCATATAAATGTGTGAAGAGGCTTGTGTACCTCAAGTGAATCCTGCTGCCATTAAAGGACTTTTGCCTGTTACTGTTCACCATATAAATGTGTGAGGAGGCTTGGTTAGCTCAAGTGAATCCTGCTGCCATTAAAGGACTTTGCCTGTTGCAGTTTGCCATATAAATGTGTGAGGAGTCTCGTGGAGCTCAAGAGTAGCCCTGCTGACACTGAAGGACCCTATCTTGTTTGGAGGTCGTGAGTACTAATTCAGGGTCGCCCTGTTGAATTGCCACATTGAATCCAAAATGGAATCACTGTACTGCTGACTGTTTAAACTAATTTTCTTTTCTCTGTGGGAAGGGGCCCTACCAGCTGCCACGGGTTTGGACTAGCCACTAGGGCTTGGGTACCCAGGGACAGTAACTGGTAGGGATAGGCCTGTGCACAGAGCCATAGGTAGATGAGTAAAGTGATAGCTAATTAACCTGATTTCCTGTCCTTGTTATATTCCCCTAAATAAACTCAGAGCTGCTTGTTTCAGCAAAGTTATACTGCCTGAGGTATTTGTCTATGTTAAAGTATTGTACTGTGATTGTTGCACTGTATCTTATTTTACAGGAGGTCCCAGTGCCTGAACCAGCCCTGGGGGTAAGTGTATACTGTGAAGGTAATTTGATATATTGTGTGGGCCACTAGTGGGAAGAGTGCTGTGTCCCAGAGGGCTGTGACCAAGTAAGTTTAACTATTGCAAACCCTGACCTCTGGGTGGAGGCACCCGCCACTGGATCCAGGCCCTCAACCTGTTAGTGGCAAATCAGGCAGGGGTAGTAGCCCCTGATAGGCCATCTAGGGTTACATCTTGAGGCACCGCTGGATTGTGTGTCCTCTAGTGGCCATATTTACGAACCACTGTTAAGAAAAAATGGGTACCCGACAGAAGTGGCTGTGCACCGCTGGTGGAGTGGTGTACTGGGGAGGAGATTGACCCCAAAATGCTATGCTTATCCTGGACATCCCCTGGTATCAATCGGACACTGTACAGGAGTACTTTCCAAGGTGGAAGGTTTACAAAACCCTGTGGTGGTGGGTCGGCATGCTAATCTGCTCACCCACACTTTCCTGGCCCTAGTAGAGTTTAAGGATCCCATAGATAGCTTCAAAGTGCCACAGACCATTACCCCAGAGGGAGCCCTCACTGCCTGGAGAGTGATAACTAAGTACAGTAAAGACCCGGGGGGGAATGAGCCCCACCACTGTCTGAAACTTTTGAGGAGAAATTTGCTAAATGGTTGCTGGGGGAAGGGAAAACTGTGGAGGACTTGAAGAAACTATTCTTGCCACCCGGGGGTGTTCCTCCCCCAACACCCTCTCCGCTCCAGTACCCGTAATGGTGGCTGAACCAATGCAGACTCCTATTTCTGCACCTGCCATTAAATCACGACTCTCATCAAGGTTGAGAATCTTCTCTGGCACCCTCCCACCCCCAAGGGAGGATGACTGAAGACCTGGATAGACTATGTTGCCCCCAAGTGCTAGAATGGCAATGCTTAAGCCGAAAAGCGAAAGAGGGTTAGTGAGAGCCTCTGAGGTCCTGCCCTGGCTACCATCCGTGCTGCAAACGGGCCAGTAACCCTGAAGTGACTGCACAGGCCTATCTTTGAGGCCTTGGAGAATGTGTATGGGCCCAGATTCTGATGAGGATCTATGGTGGAGAGTAAGAAATGCACAACAGTACCAAGGGAGTTGTTGTCTGTGTATGTATCTCAGCTGGAAAATTGTTGCAAGAATGCCTCAGAAAGGGTAGTTTGCCAGCGATTGAACTGGACCGAACCAGGCTGGACAGGATCCTTAAGTCTGCCCCCTTCTCAGAACTGCTGTTGCTTCAGTTACGCCTGGCAAATCGACTGGAATCCCCACCCTCCTATGATGAGTTAATGAGAGAAATTCAAGGAGTTGAGAAAAGGCGACCTTGGGAGGGACCTGCACCAATAGCTGCGGCTACGACCCAAGTGACTGAGGGTGACCCATCAAGTGAAGTTCAGGGCAGAGGTTGACAGTCAATGAGTGCTCTGACAAGGAAAAGATATGCCACAATGGGGCTAACTGTTGAGAGAGATCCGGGAATTCAAAAACAGTCCCTTTATGAAGGCCACGCCTGCAAGTACGGGCCCTGACCTATATCCGACTGCATCTGCTATGGGGGTGGTGGTACCCACCCATGTATCTCCTGCTGATAACAGCTCCAAACTCAATTCCTTGACCATGGAAGTGGAGAAACTGACGAGATGTCTCCAAATGCTTATCACGCCGCAGACAGAGATGGCACCAAGGTTTCCAGTTAGTAGTACCCCGCCTGGCTCCCAGTGTGGCGCCGGCCAGCTCAAACTCCAGAAAGTATGTTTTGCTATAATTGCGGGAAGGATGGGCACATGAAGAGGGAATGCCGGTCCCCAAAAGACACTGACAAAGTTGCATATAGGCTACAAGGACAGCTTCGCAGAACAAATCAATGGTTAAGAGGTGCACAAAATGATCCCAGTGAGGGCACCAAAAATGCTAACTCACGTCTTTTTGTGGCAAGGTCAGTTGCCCAGGCCCCCACTACCGCCTCTCCAGACTGGTCCAGAATAGTGGGTCCCTCCATGAAGACCACTGTAAAGGTGAATGGAGTGTCTACAAGAGCTGTATAGACAGTGGCTCCCAAGTGACAATTATGTTCCAAGATTGGTATCAGAAGCATTTGTCAGACGCACTTACAACCATTAGAAGGACTGCATGTATGGGGTTAAGTGAGAAGGCTCCCCTATTCCGGGTACATCCGAATTTGGCTGTCTTTCCCCACCTCCATGGCTGGAGTGGCTGAACAAGTAGAGACCCTAGCCTTAGTGTGTCCCCCACTGGACTGTATGATGGTGTCCCTTGTTGATTGGAACAAATGCTCATATGTTCGGAAGGCTGGCACAGTTATGTTATGAAAAATAGGGTCAAAGACTAGTAGAGCTTTAAGAGTTCCGCTTTAATTAAGAAGGCCTATGAGGCACAGAGAGATGCTGAAAAAATAGAACCAGAGGAACCGGTCGGAATTGTATGGAAGAAGGATCCTGAGTCTCTGATCCTGGCGCCAAATGCCCAGTGTACCTTACAGGAGAGGTCCGTATCAGAAAGGATGTTAAGAATAAAATATTAATGTTGGATGCACCAGGCGATGGAAAATTGCCAGAGGGACTGCTGGTCGCTTTAGTATTTTGCCCGCCAGAGCCATGCTTATGCCAGAAGGGTAATGGTCCAAGTTCATAATGTGTCTGAAAGAGACATTCAAGTAAATAGAGGTTGCATCCTGGCTAATGTGCATTGTGCAGACACTGCAGTGCTACCCAGCAGCAAGAGTTCAAGGAAGAATGACAGAGTAACGCCTGACTTGTTTGATTTCGCGACTCTCATTGCCAGCTGAATGGAAAGTGAGGATCAGTGAGAAGCTTGCTCAGAGAGACCAGGTGTTTTTAAAGGAATGGGACGAGGATGCGTGCAAGGAGCTGACCACAATATCCGGCTGCATGACGAAAGACCATTTCGTGAGAGGTCTCGACGCCTGGCACCTGCTGACATAGATGATGTGAGACGGCATCTGCAAGAGATGTTAGCTGCTGGTGTAATACAAGAATCCAGAAGCCCTTATGCTTCCCCATTGTGGTAGTGAGGAAAAGAATGGGACAGTAAGGATGTGTGTGGATTATCGCATCTTAAACCGCGGACTATCCTGATCAGTACACAATGCCCCGCATTCAGGATGCTTTGGACTGCCTAAACGGGAGCAAGTGGTTCTCTGTGTTGGATCTCCGAGTGGGTACTACCAGATCCCGATGGCCCCAGAGGACCGTGAGAAGACAGCCTTTATCTGTCCGCTTGGCTTCTATGAATTCATGAGGATGCCTCAAGGAATTTCAGGTGCCCCAGCCACTTTTCAACGATTGATGGAGCGTGCAGTGGGGACATGAACTTACTAGAGTGCCTGGTATACCTAGATGATGTTATTATGTTTGGCAGCTCACTGGAGGAACATGAGAGCAGATTATTTAAGGTACTGACCGACTGGAGGACTTTGGCCTTAAACTGTCCATTGATAAGTGTCAATTCTTTCAAACATCAGTAAAGTATGTGGGACACATAGTATCCACCGAGGAATAGAACCACCAAGTAAAGTTGAGGCCTTGACCACCTGGCCACAGCCCAAAATCTAAAAGAACTGCAAAGATTCCTGGATTCTGTGATTATCGGGCTTCATCAAGGACTATTCAAGAGTGATCCGCCTTTACTTAACCTTACTAAGGGTATCCCCAACCCACAAAAATACCAAAAGTCAGCGTCCCTCAAGACTGAAAGAGTGTATTTTCATCCAGTGAAGTATTTGGGGCCCGCTTGACCCTGATTGTGAGACTGCTTTTCACGAGATCATATATCAACTTACCCATGCTCCAGTGCTGGCCTATGCTGATCCAAGAAAACCTTCATTCCTGCACACTGATGCTAGCTTGCAAGGGTTGGGGCTGTGTTGTACCAAGAGCACGAGAATGGCCTGAGACCAGTGGCCTTTTGCCAGTGAAGCCTGACCCATCCGAAAAGAACTATCCTGTACATAAGTTAGAGTTCCTAGCTTTGAAGTGGGCTATTGTTGACCAATTCCATGAGTACTTGTATGGGGCTAAAATACTAGTAAAACTGACAATAATCTTTGACCTATGTGCAGACCTCAGCTAAGTTGGATGCCACTGGCCATAGGTGGCTTTCTGCATTATCTACATATGACTATGCTCTCGAATACCGAGCAGGTCTGAACCACATAGATGCTGATGCTCTCTCCTGGAGGCCTGTTCCCCAGAATGATTGGGTCCGATTGGCAGAACCTGACATTCGGGCACTCTGCCGGAAGTTTGACAGGGAGGAACAAATGTCCACGGACGCAGTGGACTGCATGGTGGATTGCTTGGGACCCTCTGAGAATTGCATACCTGCTGCTTATTGCCACTTTTCTGCAATAGACATTGGTGCACTGCCTCAGCTGGACCATGACAGTATTCGGCGGGCTCAATCCCACGATCCCATGATCAAAGCAGCTTTAGAAGCCCTCTATGCAGGAAAAGATGTGTCCAAATTACGCCCACGGATTTGAGAACTGCACTATTATACAAAGAAGGTCCTAAGTTGAAACTGATCAATAAACTGTTATACAGAGAAACAGTAGGCAGAGGGGACAAGTAGACAAACAACAACTAGTGCTGCCCACTGCCTTCGAGACTCAGTACTGATGTCCTTGCACAACCACATGGGGCACCTTGGTATAGACAGAACACTTGACTTGGTGAGATCCAGATTCTATTGGCCTAAGATGGGGCTGATGTGAGCAACACATTCGAACTTGTAGTCGCTGCTTACAGAGGAAAGCTTTGCCCCAGAGGGCTGCCCCTTTTAACATCACCACCAGTGCACCCATGGAGCTGGCCTGTATTGATTTTCTGAGTTTGGAGTCAGATCAAAGAAATATCAGTAATGTGCTGGTGGTCACTGACCATTCACGAGATATGCCCAAGCTTTCCCCACCAAAGACCAGAAAGCATCCACTGTGGCCAAAGTACTTGTAGAAAACTTTTTGTTCACTATGGGCTCCACAAAGAATCCATTCTGATCAAGGAGAGACTTTGAGAGTCGCCTGATCAAAGAGATGCTTTCCTGTGGGAGTGCGAAAGTCCAGAACCACTCCTACCACCCCAGGGGATCCTCAGCCTGAACGTTTCAACCGCACTTTGCTAGATATGCTAGGCACCCCTGCACCCAAAGGACAAGCCTAGATGGAGCCAACAAATTAGCACCCTGGTACATGCTTATAACTGCACCAAAAGTGATGCCACTGGGTTCCCCTCACCGCCTGATGTTTGGAAGAGAAGCTCGACTACCGGTAGATGTGTGTTTTGGGGTCTCTCCTGATGGGATTCAAGCTGACAACTATTTACAGTATATGCAAAAGTTAAAGGCCCAGCTAACTCATGCGTACACAACTGGCTCAAACCATGGCTGCCAAAAGAAATCTGGCCAACAAAGAAAGGTATGATAAAAGGTGAAAGCACAGGAACTCCAGGAGGAGATCGGGTATTGCTAAGAAATCTGGGACTGCATGGCAAACACAAGATTGCTGACAGATGGCACCATCTCCCTCACATTGTAGTGGGCAAACTAGATGATCTGCCAGTGTACAAAGTAAGGCCTGAGAATAATTCAAAGATGTAAAACAATGCATAGAAATCATTTACTGCCCATTGGACAAATCTTAATTGAGTCTGAGCCCCAGAAGATGCCCCTCTGGACCAGTGACTAGAGCTGCTGCTAAGAAAAGATCAAGAAAGTCTGCACCTACAGAAGCAAAGTTAAAGTGTTCTCCACAAGTCCCAGTTGAGCATGACTGTCAGTCCATATCGGAAGAAAGTGAGAGTGACTTTGAATACTATCCTTCTTACGAACTGAGTCAATTGTTTCGGGGCAATCCCCTAGTCAATACTGGAGATGAAGCTGGGCCTTCTGGACTGTCCAAGCCCCTAGCTTCGTCCCTGGAGCCAATGCTCCCAGAAAGTGAAGTGCAAAGCATCAGATCAGATGAAATGGAATCATTGTGCATGGTTGAACTGTTTGAGCTTTCAGGGGAGGAAAATGATGGATTGGGTCAGACTGGTGACACACCAGAACAAGAAGAGTATTTTAAGTGCCCTGACAGTCCACTGCCAGTGTCCAAAAGCTCTCCATGCGAGCCAAATGTTGTGGACTCAGAAACTGTAACTCCTGGAGCTGAAAGTGCCCCAAGTTCTAGCCTCTCTACCCCCATGGAGACTCCTGACAAGTGAGGACAATGCTGAAAATGAGGCTCAGAGTGCAGAGACTGTAACAGTTCCCCTAGAAAGACTGGTCGAGCTGTAAAGCCTGTGGTGCACCTCAGTTATGATTTCCTGGCCGGCCAGTGGATCTGCCTCCAATGTTGTCCATAAAGGAGTGTATGTGTCCCCGAGCTCATTGCCCAAACTGAGCGTCAGTGCTAACTCCAAGTTACTTGTGTTGCCCTAAGTATGGTGCCCTTGCCCCATCCAGCCCCAAGGTAACTGATAGGAAGGGTCCTCTCTCAGGTTTCATGTACAAGAGGTAATAACTTGGTTATGGTACAATTGTATGTAATACTGTGTAAAGAGTGACGTACTGCAATGTTTCAGAAATGTGTTCTTGGTAAAATTATATATTGACTGATGATTACATGTGAGCCTAATGCAAATGTATATGGCTGCAGTTAAAACCTATGGGGTACTTGCTTGACGCGGACGCCAAGCTTTCCCAGGCCAGGAAGGGTGTAACCCCCCTGCAAATGGGGGTTCCCAAAAGACTTCCAGGAGCTTGCTTGAATGCTCCAAGCCTGAATGGTGTTTGGCGTTTAAGCCATTTATCAGTGGTGTTTTTAGAACCTCTGGTACTGTCTCTTTAAGAGCTGTCTGTTTGCAGACATAATTAGTTTGTATGGGGGACTGTGTGTTTTTTGATTGAGTACCACTGAGCTGCTGCCAATTCACTCCATTTTTGCAGTCACTAGAGTGCAAAGGAACCTATCTGAAAGATGTAACTGTTTGCCGAAAACATTTAGAGTAATAAAGAAATTACAGTTTGTCTAACCTGCTTTCTTGCAGTCAGAACTGTGTCTGCCTAGTTCCCCATCCTGGTTTTGAACTGCTGAACTGGACCAATCAGTGTGGGGTAAGCTTGCTCTAAAATGGTGTCTTGGACGAATCAGAACTTGGACTCATAATCTGAGCCAGCCACAAGAGGATTGTATGGGCAGTGACTCTGGGAGATGTAGTTTAGACTTGGCACCTTTTGGACCAACAGGAGCAGTCTATTGTGAGTGATAGCCAATCCAGTCAAGAACTGGGAGGAACCTCAAAGGAAGTGCCTGGTTTTGTCTGTTGAGTTTCAGTTTAGCTCTGGCAGTGAAGAAGGAAGGAGCCTTGTGCTTTTCAGTGTGCAGTTTTAGTAGAGAACGTGTAAGGCCCAGAGTTCGGTCTGCAGCTTGTGTAACTGCTTGTTAGGACTGAATCCGTCCTGAAGAGAGAATCAAAGGATATCTGAAGAGTAAACCAGGCTCACCCTGTAGAAGACTGGAGGAATTGCTGAATTGCACTCGGTCTGTCAGGAACTGAATCTGCTGTGTGTTCTCCGGTATTGTGCAGTAATTATGATCGGGATAGAGAAGCAGCCTGCCTGGTATAGTACTTTCTGTTTTACCATATAAATGTGTGAAGAGGCTTGTGTACCTCAAGTGAATCCTGCTGCCATTAAAGGACTTTTGCCTGTTACTGTTCACCATATAAATGTGTGAGGCTTGGTTAGCTCAAGTGAATCCTGCTGCCATTAAAGGACTTTTGCCTGTTGCAGTTTGCCATATAAATGTGTGAGAGTCTCGTGGAGCTCAAGAGTAGCCCTGCTGACATTGAAGGACCCTATCTTGTTTGGAGGTAGTGAGTACTAATTCAGGTCCGCTCCCTTGTTGAATTGCCACATTGAACTAAATGGAATCACTGTACTGCTGACTGTTTAAACTAATTTTTCTTTCTCTGTGGGAAAGGGCCCTACCAGCTGCCACGTTTGACTAGCCACTGGGCTTGGGTACCCAGGACAGTAACTGTGGGAGGATAGGCCTGTGCACAGAGCCATAGAGTAGATGAGTAAAGTGATAAGCTAATTAACCTGATTTCCCTGTCCTTGTTATATTCCCCTAAATAAATCAGAGCTGCTTGTTTCAGCAAAGTTATACTGCCTGAGGTATTTGTCTATGTTAAAGTATTGTACTGTGATTGTTGCACTGTATCTTATTTTACAGGAGGTCCCAGTGCCTGAACCAGCCCTGGGGGTAAGTGTATACTGTAAAGGTAATTCTGATATATTGTGTGGGCCACTAGTGGGAAGAAAGGGGGGTTGCAGTGTCCCAGAGGGCTGTGACCAAGTAAGTTTAACTATTGCAAACCCTGACCTCGGGGTGGAGGCACCCGCCATTGGATCCAGGCCCCTCAACCTGTTAGTGGCAAATCAGGCAGGGGTAGTAGCCCCTGGGATAGTGCCATCTAGGGGTTACATCTAGAAACAAATGCATTTCTGATAAATAAACAAAGAAAAAAATGAATATCAGCAAAATCCTAGCCTGGAGAATAGAGATTATGTTTTAGTGAACACAGTCTCTCTCTCTCTGTCTGTCTCTCTCTCTCTCTGTCTAAAGTGGAATATAATCACTTTGGTACATACCCCTGTAAACTGTGATGTTATCCTACTATACTAAGAATGCACTTTAAGATGTGGGTGCAGAAAATGACATGCAAAATTCAAGTCCCATTAAAAATTCAGCTCTCCCAACCACTGAATTTGCATCTCTCAAGGTATGTGATAAATATCAGTGAGCAAAAGTGCATTGATATGCACTTGGCACATTGGACTGTTATTTATTTGTATTGACTATTCCTGTAGTGCAGTTCAAGCTGGAAGTGGGACTTCCATTTATCACAGTCAGATGCTGAATGGACTGCTTTCCTCTGTGTTAGTTCAGCTAAAATACTTTGATTTTAAGAAATCAATAACATTCTTTGTGAGTGTTTCGACTGGGGGTGGGAGGTTTTCTGACTCACAGGACACTGCCTGTTACAGTCCTTCTCATGTCCAATCAAAGTCAGACACTGCCTAGGAAAGAGTAGGGAGGGAGCTACAGAAATGCTTAGTCCTCAAAGTGTGAACTGGTGGGGGGGGGGTGGGGAGATGGGCTGATTCCTGAACTTGTTGGTGTGTATTCTGACTGTCCTGTCTAGTCACAAGTGTCTACCACCCTACCCCCCAAATTTTTTTTAAATAAATTCATTAGGACATTAAAGAGACACTGTCAGTCCCTTAGCCTCAAAGTGTTCCAGTTTAAAAACACATGCTATGATTGTTCATTTTCTGTAGAAACTGTTGGTGCAGCTGGTAGTTTGATTCAAATCCTTTTTCTTTTAAAAAGTGAAAATTGACTGCTCACCATACTGGTGTTACGGCACCAAACATGTTTGTTTACATTTCTGACCAGCTACCATCGCATCTTTCCTTGATTCCAGAAACACCCCAACTCAATGTAGCCACTCATTATGCAGTGGGAGTAGAGGAGACCATTATTTTGTGTGTGGCTGCACTGTTTGAGGGTGTTTCTAATGTGCAGGAAATATGACTAAGAGTAATTCAATGATTTGAAGCAAAACAAACTGAGCATAACTATACTTCATTACAATGCATTTTGGTTCTAATAAGCAAGGAGGCAGATAAAACAACTAGCATCATCAATGAGTTTTTCAGAAAGTAAGCATTCATAAAATATGGGTTATTGCCTAAAAATAATGTGCTACAAAGAAGGCTGACAGCGTCAATTTAAAAAAAGGAAATAAAATTGACAATCTGTCTGCATTTGTGTGTGAGGTGTGGGCAGGCAGTGTTTGTTGGGGTTTGGTTGCTTGGTGCCTAACGAAACTCAGCCTTTAAGGTTAAGAAATGACAAAACGGACAACAGAGCTACCTGAGCTTGAAGCTTGGACACTCTTGCACCTGTGGGGGAGGTAGCACTGTAACATAAAAGTCCTCTTTGGAGTATCCTTGCAGCACCTGGGGGGCATCATAAAGCCTTCTAGGGCACTCTTCTATGGTCATTGGCACCTCTGGGCATCAAAGAGCTCTCCAGGGCATTCTCACACCTTGTAGGGTGCTGGCACTGTAACCTGAAATCCATATTCGGGGCATGCTGGCAACACCTGGGACAATACAGATTCTTCCAGAGCACTCTCCCATGGGTCCTGGCATCTTGTCTGGCATCAAAGAGCCCCAAGGGCACCCTTGCATATCTGTAGTGGAATAGTGGTGGTGGTGCATATATATTCTAAAATATATCAAAATGCACCACAAAGCATGAAAAATCATGTAGCTTATGGGGGCCTAGGTGGCCCCAAGACCCCGGGCCTTTTATAATTTCCCTGAGCACCCACAACATTTTTCAAAACTTGGCACCCCGGCAAGAAAACATTAGTGAATCTGATTGGCTCTCTCCCCTTGGCAAAAGTGAGGTTATCTGAGCACAACCTCACTGGATCAAGAGATGACAGCCATATGACCTCATCACGTTTGCATAAATAAATTCCTACTCACCACAGACAGCTTCTGTCATGAGCTTCCCCACAGCAAACTTCAGACTCTTCACAGAGCAGCTTGTTGAAAAAATGTTCAGCCCTCATGAAGAAACACCTTCAACTTTTTCAAACCCAGTAAGTGTGAAATCTAAAGAAAAAAAATGGCACTTAAACATTACAGAACAGCAGTTAGATAAATTAGAAACTGACTGGAATGAAGCCAGCACCAGGAAATTAACTAACTGGGCTATATGAGTTCTGTCAGACTGGCTGACAGAAAAAAAATCAGCAGATAGATTTTGAAACTGTGTCAGCTACTGAATTAAATAAAACACTACGAGAGTTTTATGGCACAGTCAGGAACAGTGACGGAAATCTGTACAGTATATCAAGTTTCGTCGGTCTAAGAGCAGGGCTGAACAGATATTTGAATGAGCCGCCACTGAGCCGCTGTTTCAATTTAATGCATGACACTGACTTTCAAAGTTCAAACAACGTCTTTCTTGGACACCTAAAAAATCTAAGAAGACAGGGACAGGACAAGACAAAGCATCACCATGTCATAACAGCAGCCCACCTCCAAAGTCTGTGGCAGAGTAAAGCCCTGAGTCCCAACACAGCCCCCAGACTTGTCAGATGAGTGTGGCTGGAATTACAGCTCCATTTTGTCCGTAGAGGCTGTGAAGGGCAGTGCTCCCTAATGCCCGACTCCTTTACCATAATCACAGATGAGCAAGGCCTAAAATATGTGACCATGTCCTACAACGGAAAGACTGAAAATCACCCCAGTCACACAGAGAGAGAAAGGTGCCAGTTACGAGGAGCAATGTTTGAAATACTGGATCATCCACTCTGCCCCGTCCGCTGTTTTGAAAAATATGTCTCCAAACTGCCGCCAGGAGCTCCAGCACTGTTCATGCACCCTCGAAAGAAACCCCAGGAACAACTCGACAAAGAAACAGTTTGGTACACAGCTGAACCTATAGAGATGAATTTTCTAGCGAGGATGCTGCTCAAAATCTGTAAACTAGCCAACTTGCCACAAACGTACACAAATCACAGCCTCCGAGCTATGGTTGTACAAATGCTGTCATATGCCAGTTTGCAGTCACACCAAATAATAGCAGTAACTGGGCACTGCAGCAAATCCTCTCTGAAAAGATACTGGGGAGCCAAACTCACAGAAAGAAAACAGTGGAGCTCCATCCTATCCTCCTCGAATGAAATGCAACATGACACGGAAACAAGCACGAAGCTCAGATGAACCGGAACCACTGAAGATCCCATGGAAAACCATGAGAATTAACCTCTCACCTCCAGGTCGGAATATAAGCAGCCAGCACCAACTTCAAGCCACCACAGCAACAGAACAAGCTACACCATGGAACAGTCTGATAAATCCATGGTTATTGAAGGCAACTTGATGTGTGTCTTCAATTTTTACAGCAAATAAAATCCCCCAGAAGCGGACACAGTTGCCTTGACAACAGCTGAAATGGTTTAAGCAATTACTGTTTAAAAGCTTTCAAAATTGACTAAATATTTTTAAATTTCCAAAACGTTTTGAACAGTTTTAAAAGTTTCATTAAAAGTTGCCTTAACTGTTATGCATTACTAAAAAAAACCCACAAACAAATGCATTTCAACTCACTTTTAACCATTTTAAACTATTGTTAAAGGGACTATTTTATGTATTTAAGACATAAATTAACTTGTTCTGACCATTTTAAACCAGTAAAAACTTTTTCTTCAACACAATTTGACTCCATCTCATCATTTCACAGAAAGGGCCACTGTATAATAACAACAATACACTCCAGGGTGTGGGTTGTGCTGGGATAACCTCACTTCTGGGGTGTTGGAAGCACTCGGCCTGCGGCCTTGTGCCCAACCAACAAAAGTGAGGATATCCAAAACACAACCCACACCCTGTAGTGCATATTTGCTTAATTAATTATATAAACTTAAGTGTCCTAACTTAGATTGTTCGAATACTAATATATGTATTTTATTAATTATGTATATGTACTGAAGCTAATTTTCTATTGTAATGGCTATATAACCAACCAATAAACTACTGATGATGATGATGAAGTGTTTGTGATGAATGTCATATGAACATACATACGAACATACGAAGAAGCTAGCAGAAGGCCATTTGGTCTATCAAGTCTGCTTGTATTGCAGGGTCCACAGCTTGAACTAATGTCACTGCCCTCCCTCCCCACTCCTCCCATCCTCCCTACCCATGATCCTTACCTCACCCCCATGCCCATCCCAGCCTTTCTTAAAACTTCCCATTGTCTTCAATGAGATGACCTCTTCTGGCAGCGCATTCCAAGTGTCCGCCACCCTCTCTGTGAAGAACTGCTTCCTGACCTCCTTCCTAAACCTCCCTCCCTCCAGCTTAAGACTTTGCCCCCTTGTGTTATGGTTAGGGATGCAAGTTTGTCATGGATGAGGTTTTAATGACTCATTGTTTGTTCATGAAATCATTAGTAAACAGTAGTAAATGTTGTGGCACTGTCATCATTGCTACATTCTGATGACACTAGTGAAAGTCATGGAAGTCCTGAATAAAGATCAAACATCATAGAATCAATGATGTGCATGACTGCCATGACTTTATAGCCCTCCTCTGGACCTTCTCCAGCAAGGTAATGTCCTTTTTTAAGGTGTAGGCACCAGTACTGAACTCCATACTAGATGCATTCTTACCAGTGACCTGTACAAAGGCAGCATAACATCCTTTCTCCTACTACGGATCCCCCTAGATATGCATCCCAGCATGTTGTTTTCCTTTGCTGCTGCTTTCCTGCACTGCGTGGAATGCTTCAGGTCACTAGTGATTATCATTCCCAGGTCCTTCTCTGATGCAGATACTTGAACTCCATCCAGGTAGCACTCTGTCCTGGGATTCTTGGCTTTAATATGCATAACTCTGCATTTCTTGGCATCGAAGCCAAGCTGCCCAGATCCTGGACCACCTCCCCAGCTTTTCCAGATCTTGCTGTATTGTAGGTCCTGTATCCCTTTAGCTGTGTCCACTCTCCCACAGAGCTTGGTGTCATCCGTGAATAGGCACATTTTGCCCTTAATGCCATCCCCAGTGTCAATGATAAAGATAACGAACAACACCGACCTCAGCACTGAGCCCTGTGGGACCCCAGTGGTTACCTCTCTGGTGCCAGATAACTCTCCCCAACAACTACCCTTTGGGTTCTGTCCCTCAGCCAGTTTTCCACCCATCTGGCCATCTTTTCCCCAACCCCATGATCCACCAACTTCATGATCAACCTTTTGTGGGTCAGAGAGTCAAAGGCCTTTCTGAAGTCAAGATAGAGGATGTCTACTGCTTGGCCCACTGTCTACTGTCTTAGTGACGCAGTCAAAGAAGTCAAATCAGATTTGTTTGACATGCTCTCCCCCACAATGAACCCATGCTGCCTTTCATCCTGGAGACCATGCTCCTCTAGATATTCCACCAAATTTCCTTTAGTATGGTCTCCATGAGCTTGCCGACAATGTAGGTCAGACAGACTAGTCTGTAATTCCCAAGGGTCATCCTTGGGACCGCTTTTGTGGAGGGGCGCTACATGTGCTGTTCTCCAGTCCTGCGGTACCACACCTGACTCTAGTGAACTATTAAATAGGTCTGCTAGTGGCCCTGCCAGCTCCTCAGCCAGTTCCTTTAGTACCCTTGGATGTACTCTGTCCGGGTCTGGTGATTTGTCGACCTTCAGTGTCAGCAGCCCCTCCCCCACTCTATCCTCCTCTGTCACTACATCTGTGTTCCCTCCCCCCGCTCCTCTTTTCCCTACTGAAGGCACTGGTCCAACCTTCTCCCTGGTGAAGACAGAAAAGAAGTATTAATTTAGTATCTCTGCTGCCCCCCCATTATCCTCCACCCACTCAGCCCCTTTCTTAAGCCTAACAATCCCTTCCTTCTTGTCCCTTTTCTCATTTATACAGCGAAAGAAAGCCTTCTCCCCCTTCTTAATTCCTTCCGCTATCTGCAGCTCCTTCTTTGTCTTTGCTTGCCAGATTTCCTTACTTGCCTCACTAGTCAACCTTAGTTAATTTTCCCTAACTACCTCTCTCTCTTGGTCTTCCTGAATTTTCTACAGGCAAACCTCTTTTCCCTTACTGCCTTGGCAACCCCAGAACTGAACCAGCTGGGTGCTTTGGCCCTTGTGTTCTCCCCACCGAGCCTAACGCACTCATCTGTGGCAACCAGTATTCCTTCCTTCCTTAATGATGGACCACCTTTGGTCCACCCGCATATACTAAGGTTCATACTAAGGTGAGGGAAAGGAGCTAGTAGGCAGAGGCCCATAATGCTCTTATACTAAGCCAATGAATAGTAAGATAATTTGTACCCAGAATTGATTAACTTATCAAGACGGCATTTAAAACTGTTCTTGGTGTCACTAATAACCACATCTAATAGGAGTTTATTCCAAGGTCCAATGGTACGAACAGTAAAGAAAAACTTCCAGTTATTGTGTTTAAATGGTTTATCAACAAGCTGCAGTGGTTGACGTCTGGTATTGTGTGTAGAGGTCTTGAATTCAAGTCCTGACTCAGACATAACATAAGGATCCTGAATAACATCATAAAGGAATAAAAGATCGCCTCTCAGGCGTCTAGTAGAAAGTGACATAAGCTTAAGTGATTCTAATCTGTGTTCATAAGGTACAGATTTAAAACCAGATTTTTTTTGGTAAACTTTGTTTTAACTTTTTCAAGGAAGTTGCCATCAACTTTCTTATAAGGGCACAACAACTGTGAGGCATATTCTAGATGTGGTCCAACATATGACCTGAACAAAGGCATTAACACATTGTGATCTCTAGATCTGATGTTGCGTAAGATCGACCAAACAACTTTATTAGATTTACAAATAACAGACTGCAAATGTTTAGAGTGGGAGAGGTTATTGGAAATGGTAAATCCCCAGTCCCTCTCATCTGTGGTAGCACAGAGAATGGAACCATATAATGAATACGGATGATTAAAGTTTGCATCCCAAGTGCATCACTTTACACTTGGTTATGTTCAATTTAATTCCCCAAGTATTAATCCAGTCGGAAATTCTATCTAAATTCTGTTTGATAGTGACTATATGATCAGTGTTAGAACAGGGTCCCCCAATTTTTATGTCATCTGCATATTTCGTGGGGATAGAAGAACAATTATGGGTTAAATCAGCCATAAATGCTTGAAAGAGACAAGGGCCAAGGACAGAGCCTTGCGGTACCCTGCTAAGAACCTTACTCATATTAGAAAAATGACCATTGATAATCACCCTTTGTGTTCTGTCATGAAGCCAACTATAAATCCAGTCAATTATGTATTCATTAATGTTGAGTTTCTCAAGTTTATGGATAAGGGCCCAAAGGAGGCATAACATCGAATGCCTAACTGAAGTCTATAAAAATGATATTACATGGTATCCAACTGTCTGAAAAAGTACTAAAATGTTCATAAAAACAAAACAGGTTAGTTAGACAGCTTCTGCTTTTTTTAAAACCGTGTTGTTCTGGATCTTGGGCATCAATAGCTGGTGAGATGATATCCTTTAGGAGACTTTCCAAGGTTTTACAAATAGAGGAGGTTAAACTTATAGGCCTGTAGTTTTCCCAGTTGTGTTTAGGGCCTTTTTTATGAATGGGTACTACTGTTGCCTCCTTCCATTCAGTGGGGACATAAGAAAAAATTACTCACCTTAGTAATTGTGTTTCTTCTAATGGAGTCTTGCTGTATTCTGACAATCTGCAGGTAGCTCCAGCCTTTAAACAGCCCCGGAGAGTATAGGGTTAATTTTCTATGCAGTGCATAGAACGTTGAGCTCGAGCTCGGTTGAGGTCTCTATCTGCAGCACTTTGAAACCCAACCATCAGATTCCTTCGAGCAAACACTCACTAACTATACTATGTGGAAATTGTAAAATTTTTAACTAGACAACTGGCAACAGAAAGTTTTAGATTCCCAAGGAAGACTCAAGTCAGGAAACCCAAAACCAAAACCTATCCAAAATAAAGATTATAATATAAAGCACCCAGAAACATGGAGGGTGTGCTGAAGACACCCCTGGGGTGCAACACTGCACCTGCCCACCCACTTCCCAAAAACAGGTTCTGAGAGGGAAGGCTGGGAGGAAGGGAGGTCAGAATACAGCAAGACTCAATTAGAAGAAACACAATTATTAAGGTGAGTAATTTTTTCTTCAAACAACATGAAGTCTTGCTGTATTCTGACAATCTGCAGACTACCAAGCAGTACCTCAATGGAGGAGGGAAGGAACCTACTTTGGGAATAGGCTCTGAAGTACTGCTGTGCCAGACCAAGCATCACTCACTCCTAGCCTGGATATCCAGAGAGTAATGCTTGGTAAAGGTATGAACTGTTTTCCAGGTGGCTGCATGACAAATTTCTAACAGAGGAATATCCCTGGCAGCAGCCAGGGAAGCAGTTGTACCTTTTGTAGAGTAAGCCCTCAGGCCTGAGGGTGGAATTATTCCCAGTTTCTCATAACATAATTGTATACAAGACACAATTCACCTGGCAATAGTTCTCTTGGTAGCAGGTTTGCCCTTTCCCACTTCCCCATAAGTGAGGAACAACTGGAGGGAATCAAACCTGTGACCCTTGGTATGCTCTATGTAGTAGCTAAGGACTCTTTTAACATCTAAACTGTGTAGCCTCCTCTCTCCTGAGGAAGAATGATCAGTGAAGAAGACAGGGAGAGACATAGACTGATTCAAGTGGAAGTCTGAAACCACTTTGGGCAAGAACCTCCTATTGGTTCTAAGGACCACTTTATCTCTATGAAAAGAGATAAAAATCAGGTTCCACTGACAGGGCTTGCAATTCACTGATACGTCTGGCAGAGGTAATGGCTACCAAAAACACAGTTTTCCAAGTCAAGTACTTAAGCTCTGCTGAGGACATAGGCTCGAAAGAAGGTTGCATAAGTTGAGCAATGCAAACATTTAAGTCCCAGGCAAGGGCAGGATCCCTGAAGGGAGGAATGGTATGAAGCAATCCCTTGAAAAATTTGCAGAGCACAGGATGAGATGATAGTGAGGAAGGCTTCCCCACTGACAGAAGAGCAGAAACAGCTAAGTGTACCTTGAGAGTAGCTGGTCTGAGGCCTAGGCCATTAAGATGGACCATATAATCCAGAACTGTAGGCAATTCAGCAGTGTCTGGAGAGATATGCTTCTTGGAACACCAAATGCTGAATCTTTTCCATTTGAAGTCATAAGTCTTTCTGGTAGAGGGCTTTCAAGAGGCTTTGAGAATATCCAGAACCCCCTGAGGCAGATGAAAATCTGCATACTCTAACTCTTCAAGAGCCATGCATTGAGATTGAGAGACCGAAGATTGGGGTACCAAATCCTCCCCTGAGAGGAGGTTAACAGGTTGTAATTCCTGGGAAGATACAGGGGAAGATGGACTGCTAGAGACAGCAACAGAGGGTACCAAGGCTGTCTGGCCCAGTCTGGAGCAATCAGAATCACTTTGCAAGGTTGTGACTTTACCTTGACCTGAACCTTTCCAGTTCAAAATCAGAGCATCCACAGGGACTGAGCCCAATACTGTGGGTCTGCAACAAAACAGAGGAAGTTGATGGATGTCTGGGGCTGCAAAGAGATCTATCTCTGGAGTGCCCCACCTTGAAAAAATCACTTTCAACACCAGGGGGTCCAGGGACCATTCATGATGGCCCTGGGAGATCCTGCTCAGTGCATCTGCCAGCACATTGTACTTTCCTGAAACATGGACTGCTATCAGAGAGGTCTGCAGGGAATAAGCCAGGGACCACAATTTCATGGCTTCCATGAACAAGGCCGTAGACCGAGTGCCTCCATGCTTGTTGATGTACCACATAGTAGTGGTGTTGTCTGTTCTGACCTGAACCACCTTTTTCTGCACAGACTAAGAGAAGGCTTGCAGGGCCAGAAAAACTGCCCTGAGTTCCAGGAGATTGATATAGAGAAGGGACTCCTGAGGGGACCACAGTCCCTGGGCTGTGAGAGCCCCTAGATGAGCTCCCCATCCCAAAAGGGAAGCATCCATGGTAAGGACCACCAAATGAGACTGAGTGACAAATAGGACCCCTTGCCTTAAGTTGTCCTGATCCTGCTACCATTGAAGAGCTTGGATCAGTGTCCGAGTCACTGGAATCAGTTTAGTAAGTGGGTCCTTCCTTTGGGACCAAAAGGCCCTCAGATGGAACCGAATGTCCCTCATCTGAAATCTTGCCCCTTGGACCACTGCTGTAGAAGCTGCCATGTGGCCCAAGAGCTGAAGGAAGTGCCTTGCTGGTTGGGACACCTGAAGGCTGAAGGAAGAAGACAGTTCTATAAGAACTCTTGCCCTTTCCAAGGGAAGAAAGGCTCTTGCTTTGACCATGTCTAGCTCTGCCCCTATAAAGGTAAGAAGCTGCACTGGTTTGAGAACTGTTTTGGGGAGGTTGAGAAGAAATCCCAGGGCAGTGAGCACTTGCTGGGTGACTTGCAGGTCTGACTTGACTTGGCCTGGAGACTGACCCACTATGAGCCAGTCGTCCAGATATGGAAAAATGGAAATCTTTTGCCTTCTTAAAAAGGCCACTACTACTGCCAGGCATTTTGTAAAAACCCTTGGAGCTGATGTTAGGTCAGAGGGCATTGCTTTGAACTGGTAATGGCCTAAGGGCAACTTGAACCTGAGGTACTTTCTGTGGGAGCACCTGATGGGGATGTGAAAGTAGGCATCTCTGAGGTCCAGGGAGGCTAGCCAGTCCCCTGGCCTTAGAGAGGGAAGAATTATTCCCAGAGTCACCATCTTGAACCTTGGTTTTAAAAGATGTTTGTTCGGGTATCTTAGATCTAGGATGGGTCGCCACTCCCCTGTCTTTTTTGGGGTAAGGAAGTACCTGGAGTACAGACCTTTGCCCCAGTGTAGGGTAGGAACTCTCTCTCTGGCTTCTAAGGCCAGAAGAGATGAAACCTCTGCCTCTAGGGCAAGGGTTTCGGAGAGACTTGGAGGTGGAAAAGATCTGGCTCTCATCTTTGGAAATGTTTTGAAGCTGAGAACCAGTCCATGGCTTACAACTTCTAGGACCCACTTGTCTGAGGTAACAGACACCCAGTCCTGGATGAAGTAAGCCAGCCTGCCCCCTACAGGGATAGGAGAGTTGACCCGGGTAGGACCATCAGGGTGTCTATTTGGCAAGGGCCTTAGGCTGAGGAGTGGATGCAGCCCTGCTCATCCCCCTTCTGCCTCTCCCTCTGAAGAACCCCCTCTGTGAAAAAGGAGAAGAGGCCTGTGCTTCGTAGAAAGGCCTATGAAAAGGCCTGCCCCATCCCTAGATTGCTGCCTTTGAGGAGATGCCTGCCTCTCCTGTAAGTGGTCCTATATTCCTCCATTTTCTTCATGTAATTCTCTGTCTGCTCCCCAAACAGAGAATTACCTTCCACAGGGAAATCCATGGCCTTAGCCTGGGTGCCCTGTGACAGGCTAGTACATCTGAGCCAAGCCATTCTCCGAAGAGCCACAGATGTAGCCATGACTCTTGATGACACATCATTGGAGTCCACACCAGCAGGAAACTGTACCTTAGATGCCTCAATCCCATCCACAGCCACCTCCTCCAGCTCCTTGGCCAGCTGGGGGGAGGCCTGTTTAGCCAATGCCAGTACAGTGTCCCACCTGGACTTCTGGTATCTGGCTGTATAGGCCATATAATTAGCCTGCCTGAGTCCCAACGAGGATGCCATGTATTGCTTTTTTGCCAAGGCATCCATCCTTCTGGAGTTTTTATCTGGGGGTGTGAAGCCAAGGGAACATTAGCCCTGTCACAGGCTGCAGCCTGCACGACCCCAACATGGCTGCATTGCTGGTAGAAAAACTCTGTGTTTGAGCCTGATAAAGTATGCCTCTTGTCCATTCTTCTATCAACAGGAGGTACAGAATTAGGTGATTTTAAACATTTTTGTGTCTGTTTCCCAAAAGATTTGTGCAGGGGAATAGACAGCCTCCTGGACTCTGGGATGTCCATCATTTCAACAAAATCAGGCTCCTCTTGATCCTCTGTAGCTTCCTCCATAGGGAGTTGGAGAGTGTCAGCCACTTTCCTGTAGAACAGATAGTGAGGAGGGGACTCAGAGAGCCTAGGAGGGGAAACACCAGAAGGTCTGTCTGGGGAGATGTCCAGTTCAATGGGCACATCCAGACTTCCTGCTCCATCATAGTCATCATCTTGTTCAAAATCCCCCTCCTCCTCAAATTCCGGTTCATAAAATCTTCAGGGGCATAATCCTGAACCGGTGGAACCAACCGAAGCGAATCCCTAGCTAATTGAGCCAGATTGGATGGAACCGGGCCAAGCGATTCAACAATCCCAATCGCTCGAGCAATCTCATCAGCGGTCGGAACATGAACCTCTGGATCCAAACTGGCTGATATGTCTTTTCTTTTCCTTTTCATAGGAACCGATCCCTCAGGATTGGCTCTCTTCTTGCCCGAAGAAGTATCGCCCTGGTCAGAGGGCACTCCTTCAGGTTCAGTCAGAACTGAACCAGGCTGGCCATCTGGGTCAGCGGACTTCTCAGCCTCCTTTTCCATAAGTCTACCTAATCTCTTCTCCAGGATAGACTTAGGAAAATTTTTATAAATCTGGCAGTCTGTATCGAGGTGTTCAAACCTCAGACAATAAACACAGGTGGTGTGGGGATCAGCCTTAACAAAGACCTCCCAACACTCACTGCAGTGTTGAAACCCAGTGGGCCCAGTTTTTTTCTTGGGTTTCTCAGACATGGCCAACCTAACCAAACTTACCCTTTTTTCAGCAACCGCCAGGCAAGACTCCCTTATCGGTTCCTAACCGTGTCACTGATACTGGAAAAAAATGTTTAAAACACTTTTTTTGGAACCGATAAGGACAGCTAACCACACTCTAAAGCAAAGTACAAGAATTCAATGTAAAGGATCGGTTCAGCCGAACCGATCGAACAAGCTTACAATTTCCACAAAGTAAATCAGAAAAACTATCTAGTACTCACGGTACTGCAGACAGAGCCTGAACCGACAATGCGGAATAATTTCGGCTTAAAACCGGCACTTTAACAGACATTTTGAACCGAGCTGAAGGAGAAATCTCCGGAGCAACTGTTCAGTGAGGTGGAGTAAAGAATCTGACGGCTGGGTTTCAAAGTGCTGCAGACAGAGACCTCAACCGAGCTCTAGCTCAACGTAATATGCACTGCACGTAAATTAACCCTATACTCTCTGGGGCAGTTTAAAGGTTGGAGCTAACTGCAGATTGTCAGAATACAGCAAGACTTCATGTTGTTTGAATTATTACATAGAAAGAGTTCAAAAAGAATTTTCAATGGAAGGGCAATATGATTAGCCAGTAAGTACAGTAGATGACCAACGATGTTATCTGGATCTGGACAAAATTTACCTTTAAGTGAACGCAATTTATTGAAAATAAGCTCCTCAGTGAAAAAGACTGGCGGATCAATGTTGTTTGTAATAGGTGGGAGTTTATTAGTATCAGATGGAGAAAACATCTTACAGAATTCTGTACTGAATAATTCAGCCATTGTTTCTGGGTCATAGATTAGTTTATCTGTTATAAGTGGCCCTACCTTACAAGATGTTTTTTTAAGGAATTAATATATGAATAAAATTGTTTAGTGTTAGATTTATTAGCAGTATATGCCAATTTGAGTTCCCATCTAGATTTTGCTTTTTTGATACTAGATTTACATTTCTTATTTGATTTAGTATAGGACTCCTAATTTGATTTGGTCTTATTTTTAAGGAATTTACTATATTTTTTATTTTTGCATCTGATAAGTTTTTTAATGCTATGGTTCATCCATTTAGGTACCCATTTATAAGTCTAGTTGTAATGGTCCTAAAGCTTACCCAGCCTTGTTGTGGTGATAAATTAGAAAGGGTAGCTATCCAAGCAATTGCTTCCATAGTCCGCATAATAGCTGTGAGGTCAGCCTTATCATACGAATATAAAGTAGTGGAACTATAATTATGTATGAAGTGTTTCTGTAGGGTAAATAGGATAGAGTTATGGTCACTGCCACCAACAGGGGGCATATATTTTCATACCCCTAATATCTAGATCTGCACTTCTGAAAACGAGGTCCAAGATGTTACTGCCTCTAGCGGGTGAAGTTACCCATTGTTTCATACTGAATTCAGAGCAGGTAGCCAAAAGCTTGTTACCTTTACTGCCAGTTGCAGTGGACATCTGTCAGTTTATATCACTAACATTAAAGTTGCCAGCGATTATGACATTATCTAATTGATTGGCTAGTTCGATTTCATTAAGAATAGCATCCAAAGTAAGATTAGGTGAGTTAGGGGGAAGGTAGCATGTCCCTAAAATAAGTTCTGATTCGAAAGGGAACGTTTAATCTAAAGGGTTTCTGTAGCGATATCATGTGTTTTAATACAACTAGAGATGTCAACTACATTCATTTTATTATTGATAAACAGGGCAACCCCCCCCCACCCTTCATATTCTGCCAGTTTAATGTGTAGGCAGAAATCCAGGTAACTGCATGTCCCAAGATGAATTATCATCTCCCCAAGTTTCACAAACAGAGATGATATTTATATCATCACTGTATGATCTGACACTGTCAAATAAGTCAATCAGATTTGTTTGACATGATCTCCCCCCAATGAACCCATGGATATCAGCAACTGAAATAGGGGCCCGAGTCAGGCGACCATGATTAGAGTTGCCCATATCGTTGTTTGGTATGCCTGGGGATCACTGTTGCCCAGTGAGTCCACCATAGTGACACATGATGTATCAGAAAGAAGAGGGATCAGGGGGTCAAAACTGTTATGCAGTGGATATTATAAAGCTCGGCCTTCTTTTTTTTACCAACTTTCATCCTTTGCACTTTATACCAAGTGGCATCATCTACACTGTGCTCTGGACAATGCTCATTCTCTCTAGCTTTTTTTTTTGATGATTCTGTTAGTGAGATGCTAGGACCACCACTAGAATTATGAGAATAATTGCCTATTGTCGTCGGTAAGTCAACAGTAGCAATAGAAACAGAATTTGTTGGAGCTGGGTTTAGGAAAATGTGTGTCAAATTGCTGGCCTCATGTAATCTTTTGGTCATAGTATCCTAACTAGCTTCTAGTGCCAGTAAGCAAGAATGAAACAAACCAATCTCACATTGCAATTCAACATTTTCTGTGCATTTAGTACACTGAAAAGGGTGACCATCAGTAGTTACAGACTGGAAACTGTACATGTTACATGACGTACATCTATGCACAACTTCCCCAGTAATAGTAGTAATGGTTAACAGTGTTGCAATGATGTGTAATGGGTGATGCCATAGTTCATGCAGTATTATTAGTCATAATCACAAAACACATGGAGAACATGGAGAGTACCTACTGCACTACCACCATATCTGCTCTGATGGCATAGAGGTTACGGAGATATCATCCTCATCAAATGTAATTAAATTAAGGAATGATAAACTGATTAAGCCAGATCACAAAATCAAAAAAAAATTAAAAATCATAGTAAGAAAATAACAGATTATATGGAAAAAGTAAACAAGGATGGTGTAACCCCTAAAACATCTTCTCCTAGACAGAATAAAATTAAGGTTCTGTCTGAGGTTGATGTTAGTCATACAGGGGATTATATTTTAAAATCAATTAAAGTATTAGAGACTCAAAACCAATTTGTGAGAGAGGAATACTCCAGGTTGGAGGAGGCAGCAAACTAGGAGAAATTATGCCTAAACAGGGAAATGGCGAAAAGAAAGAGGATCATTTCAATGATTTTGAGAACTTCATTACCCCATTTATAAACAGAGGGAAAATGTGGCATTGGGTGAACATAACCAAATACCAGTGAGTGTACACATTCAAGATGAAAATGTGTTACAAAACAATCCAGACCCTTTAGAGGATTATAATATGCAGGCAAATATTTTAATTAGTAAACAACTCTCTAAAATAAAAATCGTACTGGTATGTACTAACCTGTGCAATTGGATCTATAATGAAAGAATCTGAAGATCAGAAAAGGCAACCAGAAGAACTTAAAACAGCAGTTAATTTACTAACAAAAAGGCAAAGGAAGAAGAAAACTATACAAGAAAGTACAACTGAAACTGCAGAAAAAGAGTATAAAGAAATTATGGAACACAGATAAAAAAGAAATATTGAGGAAAAGGTGTCAAAATTAAAGAAAAATAAGATATAAAAAAGACAAAATAAGGTGAAGGATAAGGGCATACAGATGATACCATGTTATCTTAAGGGTGAGGAGATGCAATGTAGACAAAGGAAAAATAGTGAGACTGATACTAGAGTGTGGAAAGCTAATCATGGATAAGGGGTACAATTGCCCACTGTCCATTTCAAAGGTATACCCAAGACAAGGAGACAAACCCCTTTTTCATTAAAAAATAGCAGTATACAAGATCATTAAAACCCAGCTAAAAAGTAAAATTTCCTAGGAAGATCTCATTTCAGCATGTAGGTACAGGGCACTGCCTGACAAGAGTTTTGTATGTCTGGTCCTGAAAAACTTTAAAGTGTGAAAAGATATACTGGACATCCAGAATGAGGTTAAGAAATTGGGCATAAACCTGGATACTACAACAATAAACTTCCCTGTTCAATTACATACTAAGGAACAGATGGAAAAGATAATTCACTCAGGCGATAGGAATGTGGGGGGAGGAACAACAGCAGCAGACTATAGAGTGATATCTTCAAAAACTATGGTGACAGAATATGAGCTAAAACGCTCTCCAGGATAAGCTAAAGTAATTAGGGGAAGAAAACAGAGGGGTCTGAGAATCAATAATAGCCTTGTCCTACAGGATTCGTGGGAGCAAGTGCCAGAGGACAGAGAGGGTGATAAAAGATGTAAATGTAACTGTGGGGCAAGTGTGTTATTACAGAATCAGTTTGAACTATTGTCTCAATTATCAACTGACTCAATAATGGATGATACAACTATAGTCTTGTCAGACTGAAATCAGAAAATCATCAGGGTCCCTTTAAAAAAAAAAAAGGAATAAGGATTCTATCATGGAATATTGCAGGTGTAAATGGGAAGACGGATGATGGTGTATGGCATTCCTTGATTAGGGATTATGATACAATACTATTACAAAAAACCTGGCTAGAGATAAATGTGCGGGTCAATATCTAAGGTTATAGTACAACAATGGTGCCAGGGGGAAAAACTAACCAGAAAAGAAGATAAAAGGGAGGCCTGGTGGTTTTGATAGATACAAAAAGACAAATGGAACATACTGAAAGTTAAAACATCAGTGTATTCAAACTGGTTGGCTATGGAAAGTATGTCTGAGGAAAAGTTTGTTTTTGTTTTAGTAAATGTGTACTTTACTCCTTCTCTAAACAATGTTGAATATGATAGTCAGCTGGAAGAATTATCTAGATCTACTGTATAGAGGGATATTGTTATCAGATGGATAATAAACATATTATTCTTATGGGAGTATAAGAATGCCCATTTGGGTAATCAAAATGAGTTGGATTAATTTTATAATTATAAAGATATGGGCTACTATCAGAATATTCCTCTGAGATATTCCAATGATCTAAGGAGAGATAAAAAGGGTGATCCATTATCGAACTTTATTATTAAGCATAACCTCTGTACTGTAAATGGAAGAAATAAGTTGGACAGACTAGGGGAATTCACATTTCCAACTAAGAGAGGAAGATCACTGTTAGATCCGGCACTGGTTGATATTTCTCTTTTTACAAACAATAGATACCTTTGAAGCGTTACATGAAAATATGTCTGATGACTTTCCTATTGCTCTGTCATTAGATCAAGAATATGATCCCTAAAAGAATTTATAAGGCTACTGAAAAAGAGGCCAATCATCATATGATGGTTATTAATAAAATAATTAAATGAGACCCTCTAATGCAAGAAACATTTATAATTTACAATATAGTGAGGATGTAATAAAGAAAAATAAATTTCTAATAGAAGTTGAAGATACTAATATCATTAAGAGGTTTGAAGACTGAAATCCCTATATGAAAGATGGTATAAAAATAAAGGCCAGTGTGTTTGGAGAACAATCGACAGCTTTAGGGAAAGCTACATGGTATGACATGGTATGGCATCTCTCACAGCTGCCAACTGCCAGCCAGCAGCCCATCAACTGAAAAGCTGCTGCCCTCGAGTGGGCGCTCCCTCTGCAGTGCGGCTTCTCCCAGAGCCGCCTACCACCAGCCAACAAGCATGCCCATAACCGAAAAGTTGCTGCCCTTGACTGGGCACTCCCTCTGTGGCATGGCTTCTCTCACAGCCACCTACTGATAGCCAGCAAGCCTGCCCACTGAAACACAGAAACAGAATTTGATGGCAGATGAGGACCGCTTGGCCCACCTAGTCTACCCATTTCCCTACCTGATGGATAAGCTGCAGATCCTAGTCAACCAACAGCTTACTTCCTCCTAACCCCCACTAGAATTGCCTTATGTCTTATGCCTGAAAAGCTGCTGCCCTTAATCAGGTGCTCCCTCTACGGTGTGGCTTCTCCCACAGCTGCCGACTGCCAGCCAGCAAGGCCACCCACCCACCAACCGAAATGGTACGCATCACCAACAAAAAGGTTCAATTTAAAGGCCGGCCCGGTGGGGCTGAGGGTTGAGGCGCTGGACTCTACACCTTGCACCATGCTGGTGATCCGGGTTCAGGAGCGGACTCGGGTCACTGGTGGGTCGCCTGTGGGAGATAGGCTTGACCGTCCCACGATAGCCCACCTTCTCCAGGGAGGGAAGAGGCCAATGCCCGCACACTTGCCTGACTCTGAGCAGAGGCTCGGAGTACTGCAAGCCCCAACTGTAGGGGATGAGTGGCCGCTGTACAGCATGGACATCGGCGCCTTGCGCCATGACGTCTGAGGTTGCATGCTGCCAGGGAGATGGGGAACCAGGAGACATGCCCATGATGTGTCTGTGCCCACCCAACGGACCCGAGCCGACGCAACGTACGTTTCAGGGTGTTAGTGCCCCCAACTCGTCCCCACCTGGGGGGTTAGTGCGCGACTCCATGGGGTCTCAGGGTCTGATCTGAACAGGGTCTCAGGCAGCAGGATGTCTACCATGTTTCCCCTGATGGGTCGGGGGTAGCAGGCTGGGATAGGTGGACAAAAGGGTAATTAAAAAAAAAGTTCAATTTAGCTTGAAATTCTGGCACCTCCTCTTTCCCACTACCGACTGGTGCTCTTCATTCTACCCAATTGGCCATTCATTGTCTTTCTCTACAGATTCTGTAATTTTCTTCCCCCTCTGACACTGTGTAACTACTTATTTAATGAGCTAATTTGTGTACAACTGCAAGTTAATTAACTGCTGCTTGTTTATTCTCTTAAGACCATTTACAGTACAAGCTGTTTTTCCTTAGCCTACTGCCTGCTGTTTCTAAGATCTCCCCTTTCTGTGTTTTTCTATCATCTACGCTTCCCCCAATTATGAGCTTTTGAGCTCACTTTGGGCCACACTCTCTTCCCTATTGATTTTCTAACCACTGGGATCGCATTAAGACCATGCCAGCGTGGCCATCTGACTTGCGCTCACAGCTACTAAATTGTGCAACAGTTCTCCTGTTAATTCCCTCCCCTTCCGCTCTCGCTCTGCCTCTCCCTCTGCGCTTCTCGCCAGGTGATTCTGCCCACCCATCTAAGTTCTTTTCATCCATTCTTTTGTCCCCCTCTGACCCGCCCAGGCTATACCCCTCCCTCCAATTTAGCTGCTTGTAAGTAACAATCTCTCTCCCCTTCCCTCCCTTTAGCTGCTGTCCTTGACTGGGTGCTCCCTCTGCGGCGTGGCTTCTCTCACAACCACCAACCACCAGCCAGCAAGCCCACCTGCTCACTGACCAAAAAAGTACACATCACCATCAGAAAGGTTCAATTCAGCTTGAAATTCTGACGCCTTCTCTGTCCCGCTCCTGACTGGTCCTCTTCACTCAGTCCGACTGGCCATTGGTTGTCTTTCTCTACGAATTCTGTATTTATTTTTTCCTCTGACACTGTGTAACTGGGCAAACTACTTATTTAATGAGCTGATATGTGTACAACTGTGCACTGCAAGTTAATTAACTGTTTGCTTGTGTAATCTCTTAAGACCATTTACAGTATACAGTCACAGCCAAAAACAGTCAGATATTTTCTAATCTTTCTGTGATATTTCTAGAGAAATCTCCTGCTTTCTGCATCTCCACAGTAGGGGCAGTAGACAAAAATTCTTTAGAAATTTTGCAAAATATCTGACCATGTCTGTGGCTATTACTGTAAGCTGTTTTTGCTTAGCCTACTGTCTGCTGTTTCTGAGATCTCCCCTTTCTGTGTTTTTTCTTATCTGTGCTTTCCTCTATTTTGTGCTTTCAAGCTCACTTTGGGTCATGCTTTCTCCCCTATTGATATTCTAACCACTGGGATCGCATTAAGGCCATGCAGGCATGGCAATCTGCCTTGCGCTCAACTACTAAACTGTGCTCCAGTTCTCTTGTTAAATCTGCTCCCCCCGCTCTCGCTCAGTCTCTCCTGCTGCGATTCTTGCTGGGTGATTTCATCCACTGATCTAACTCCTTTCCATCCATACTTTTATTTATTTATTTAAAAGTTGATAGCCAGGAAAACACAGAGTCGAGGCTCGTTTCCAGGTGCGCCTGGGACAGGGGGTAAGGGACAAGTAACATACACAATAAACATTTAAATAATATACTGTACATATGGAGAACAGCATATGTTACACGTGCAACCAAGAACACAATCAGCAGATACAGGATATACATGGAATACAGTCTAGCAGCTGACATAATAATATACAAGTAACAGTACATTAGCTTTTGTCCCCTCTGATCCACCCAGGCTATAACCCACTCTCCGACTTAGCTGCCTATAAATAACAATCTCTTTCCCCTTCCCTCCCTCTAGCTGCTGCCATTGACTGGGCACTCCCTCTGCAACGCGACTTCTATTACAGCTGCTGGCCACCAGCTAGCAAGCCTGCCTGCCTACCAAATAACCCTGCTGGAGCTAAGCACTGGCTCCCCACCCACCCTGTATGGGCAATTAATTATATACCTAAGGTTAGACACAGTGTGTGCGTGTGTGTGAAATTAAGTGCTGACTTTCCCCATTGGCTCCTTATATAAACTGCCCACTAGGGGAGCTTAAGCTTGTGCAAACTACTCTGATCAACTGCCAACTCCCCTACTTTCTTCCTGCTCAACAACATCTAATTAGAGTAAGCAATCTGCTCTACATTTGGTGGCTCTTCCCTCTCCCACTTACTACCTTTTGAACCTAACTCTGTTCTACATTGAGCACCTCCACCTCACTGCCTCATCATACATATAGTCTCCCCATGCCTACTCCTTGCTCTTTTCCCCATACTCTCCCTCCCCACCCCTCATATAGCCCCCACTCCTACTGTATCATCCAGCTCTTCCTTACCCAGCCTACATGCTCTGATATTTATCCACGATGTAAACCCACCCATTTCTACTAAACCTGGTCCCATTTTCCATTCCTCCCTTGCACCTCCCTCATAGCTATGCCTAAGTCTTTTGCTCTACGACTACAAAAGACTCAGCCAGCTCCCTCCGCTAACCCATCCCCAATTACAAACCCTTCTGTATCTCACACATGGTATAAAAGTCCTAAACTACACTATCTCATCATAGCTCTCCTACTTCTATCATCGGGTGACACAAACACTAACCCTGGTCGCCCACCCCCTGTTGTCACTAGGTTTACCAATACTAACCACGTCCCCTTCCCTTCCAACTACCAAAGCCTCCCACACAGCCTCAAACTTCTCCATTGAAATAATGGCAGTCTTTTACCAAAAGTCTATCTACTTCAACCTCTTGTTGTCTCAACTGCCTGTGACATTCTCATCCTCTCAGAAACCTGGCTCAGTAACAAGATATCTGACCCTTCCATCACTATTCCTGGATACATCATCTCCCGGCAAGATTGCGCAGGTAGAGGAGGAGGTGTTGCAATGTATATTTCCTCCTTAATCCAATTCATGATCATCCTATCAACTTCCCTTCCTGCAGCCTATGAAGCACTTATTATAAGAGTAACCCTGCTGTTCTCTGCCCCCATCTTCGTTGCTGGTGTCTGTCATCCTGGCTACCCCTCCACTGTAGCCACCGACCTCATTATCACTTTAGTTTCACTATCATTGCAAAAACACACATTGCAAAATCAGTGGGTAGAGGGGACAAAACCTTTTACAGGTACATAAGTGAAAAAAGAAAGGCAAAGGGAGGGATAGTGAGACTGAAGGGGGAGGATGGGGGCTGTGTGGAGGATGACAACAGTAAAGCTGACATATTGAACAGGTATTTCTGCTCAGTCTTTACTGAGGAAGAGGAGGGTAATGGGTCTGAATGGAGTACAAGGGGTGAGAATGGTGCAGAAATGGACACAAGTCCCTTTACACGAGAAAGGGTCCTGAAGGAACTGGAAGTAATAAGAGTTGATAAAGCAATGGGGCCAGATGGGGTGCACCCAGGGTCCTTAAAGAACTAAGAGAGGTGGTGGCTGAACCTCTTGCTATCCTGTTTAGCCGATCACTAGAAACAGGGAGGTACCCAAAGACTGGAGGATAGCAGATGTAGTCCCTTATACAAAAGTGGGAACAAAGAGGAAGCAGGGAACTACAGACCAGTCAGCCTCACCTCGGTAGTGGGGAAGATCATGGAAGCACTACTGAAGGAGAGATTGGTGGAACATCTGGTTGTCAATGGACTACAGGACCCAAGGCAGCATGGTTTCCCCAGGGGAAGGTCATGTCAGACCAACCTCATTGAATTTTTTGACTGGGTGACTAGGGAGGTGGATCAGGGGAGGGCAGTGGACATGGCCTATCTGGACTTCAGCAAGGCCTTTGACACTGTGCCACATAGAAGACTACTGCGCAAACTGGGGAATATAGGTGTGGGCAGGACAGTAGTGCAGTGGGTAGGTAACTGGCTGGGCAGCAGGACACAGAGGGTGGTGGTAAATGGCTGTCACTCCACAGAGGGAAGAGTGACCAGTGGGGTACCACAGGATCAGTGCTGGGACCGTACTATTCAATATCTTCATCAGTGACATTGCACAGGACCTAGAAGGCAGAATTTCACTGTTCGCTGATGAACAAAGCTCTGTAACAGAGTAGACACACCAGAGGGAGTAGACAGAATGAGAAGGGACCTGCAGAAACTTGAAGAATGGTCAGGGTTTGGCAGTTGAAATTCAATGCAAGGAAGTGCAAGATAATGCATATGGGGCACAAAACCCCTGGCACAATATATCAGTTGGGGGTGAGGATAAAGCATGCACCAAGCAGGAAAGGGATCTTGGAGTTATCATCTCTGATGACCTCAAGGCAGGAAACAGTGTGACAAGGCAGCAGGTAAAGCAAATAGGATGCTGGGATGCATAGGCAGGGGCATCACCAGCAGGAAAAGGGAGGTCATAATTCCACTATACAAGACACTAGTGAGATGGCACCTGGAGTACACTGTGCAGTTCTGGAGACCTTACCTACGTAAGGACATAGACAGGGTAGAGAAGGTTCAGAGGAGGGCAACAAAGATGGTGCATGGATTGCATCACAAGTCCTATAAGGACAGGTTGAAGGCACTGAACATGTACTCCCTGGAGGAGAGGAGGGAGAGAGGGGATATGATAGAGACATACAAGTATCTTACAGGGAGGAACAGGGTGCAGGAATGCACTATTTTTAGCGAAAAGATGTTCCAGGACTAGAGGGCATGGGATGAAGTTGGAGGGAGGATGATCAGAGGAAACGTGGAGGAAGAATTTCTTCACAGAACGAGTGGTGGACAAGTGGAACACCCTGCCAGAGGAAGTGGTGGGGCTGAAACAATCACGGGATTTAAGAATGCATGGGATAGACATAAAGGAATTCTGAAGGTCAGGGGTAAGGGGCAACAGACTTCCTGGAAAACATAAACTGAACTTACAAACTTAAATGGGCAGACTGGGTGGGCCATAGGCCCTTATCTGCCGACACTGTCTATGTATCTATGTATCTATGTATCATCCACAAGCGAACTATACATCATGGGAGATTTTAACCAGAACTGGCTGTCCTCCTCTCTAAATAAGGTATGTAATAACGTTTCCGCTAAAAACCTAGCTCAACTAATTCTGGAACCAGCTCGGTTGAACCATAAAACACAAAATCACTCCTTGACTGACTGGGCCCTCGCCTACCACCTTCAGAGGGTCATTCAATCAGGAGTCCTTCCTGATGCTTTATGTGATCATCATATGATCTACATGGTTCGCAGATTCCGCAGGCCCAAGGCCCCCTACAAAATCTTATTAACTCGCTTGTACAAATCCTTGGACCTTGTCCCTCTCCTTCAAAATCTAGCCAACACAGACTTGTCTCCTATAGATTCTGCCATCATAGTTGATGAAGCTCTACACTACTTCAAAGTTAATTTTTTCAAATGTTGGAACCATCATGCCCCTATAAAAGCACACCAGAGTTCATGGTAATCATCTCCTATGGCTTACTTCTGAACTGCTGGCCTGCCAATGAACATGCGATCTAGCATGGAAGGTTCATTAAGACACCAAACTACAGAGGGACTTTGAAAGATACTATGCACTTCAAAACTCATGTACAAAAGTCATTCAGCTAGCAAAGGCTGAATACTTCAGATCCACCTTCCATTCAAATATAAACAACCCCTCTAAATTCTGGAAGGTAGTCGATACCCTTTTCTCCCCCCAATCTAAATCTCCAGCCCTGCTTATTAAAATAAACAATTTGTTCATGACTGACCATGCTACAGTCACTGAATTTAACTTATACTTTACGTCCTGTGCTTCAACCCTCCTATCCTCCCTCCCTTCTCTACCATCTACTCTATCCCCCACTACTAATACCCCAAGTGACCACCTCCTAATGAATCATTTTTCCTTCACTACAGTCTCCCATGCTACTACCCCAGAAGCCCTTCTTGCTCTTAACCCCTCTAAGGGCAGTTCGACCAATGGACGTGATCCCAAATTTATTTAACTTTCAGCTACTGCTATTTCCTCTCCACTGGCTGAACTCCTAAATCTCTCTCTCTCAACTGCATCAGTACCTACTGCCTGGTAGTATGCTATTGTCCTTCCTTTACCCAACAATGGAGATCCTTCCTCACCTGGGAACTACTGTCCTCTAACTCCGCTCCCTACCCTTGCCAAGCTAAAGGAGCATTTGGTCCTCTCTCAACTTTCCTTATCTCTCAGACTCCTGCTTCTTCACACCTTACCAATCTGTGTTTCTGAAAAATCACTCAACTACTACCTCCCTACTTAGGCTCACAGACTCTATCCTCCCAGGAATGGACAGTGGCCTAATGACATCCACTATTTTTATCGACCTCACCAAGGCTTTTGACACCGTCTACCTCACCCTCCTTTTAAGCAATCTCACTTCAGCTGGCCTATCCGACTCTGCTGCAAACTGGTTCAGAGTCTACCTTGTACGTAGGTCACAATCAGTTAAAATTGTTGATTCTATATCCTCTCCACTCCAAATCAGCACTGGTGTGCCACAGGGTTCAGTGCTTGGCCACTTCTATTTTTCATTTTTCTCAACGATCTCCCGTCAGTCTGCACCTCATCCTCCATTCATATGTATGCTGACGACACTGTTCTGTTCACCTCTGGCAGGTCTCCCACAGATGTGGGTGCCAGACTACAGCAGGACTTTGACAAGGTTCAGCACTGGCTAAGCTCACATCGACTCTTTCTCAATGCCAAAAAGACTGCATCTATGACCTCTGGCACTAGGCAGAGACTCTCCAAGCTACCATTAATGCCCTCTTTCCACGCCCTTGGGACAATCCTCGTAGACTCCTCGTTTAGATACCTTGGCGTGTGGCTTGACCAACACTTCAACTTCTCTGGACATGTAGATGCCATCTTGAAAAAGCTTCACCCCAAGCTAGGTGCCCTATACAGGAACCGCAGCAGCATACCGCTGTCGGTTAGGCGTGACCTCGTACAGAAAAGGGCACTCCCTATTTTTGACTACTGTGATGTAATCTACAGTGCTCCCAAGTCTTCCTTGACTAGATTGGACACCCTCTTCAACTCCTTTGCTCTGGATTCCCCCTTCCATACTCATCACTGCCACCTCTACCACTCTCTGTCATTTCCCTTGCTCGACAACAGGTCCATTGTGCTAAATTCATCTCAAAGTTTTGGTTTGGGTAGCTTGGTGACAGCAGTAGGATTCCATGAATGTGGGTCTAATTGGACCCTCCACTACCAGAAATGTGGATCCAAAACCGAATTTGTGGGTCCAAAAATTGGAATCATTAGAAATGCTGTACAAATGCATTAACATTGTCTTTATGTTAATAATACAGAAGTTAAAGCAGTTTACTTATTATTTCTAAGTTTTTTGTCTTTTTTTGCCTCTTTCAGGTTATGTACCAACCCAGACAGCAAAGGTCAGCTATGCAATCTGCATGATCAACTATCCACAGGAAAGGAAGTACAGGAGAAAGACAGAAAAAGGACTGACTGAGGATAGTCAGCACACCCAGAGTCCAGTAGTCAAGAGGAGTAATAGTCAGTCAGTGCAGCAGCCTGTGAGAGTTATGCAAGCATAGTTCACTGCAGTCATGTTTCAAGTTTTTCATTGTTTTCTTGCACACAGGCTGTCTCGATGCCACACCGTGTGGGGATAATCATGATTTATTACGTGAGAGGAGTCGTGAACCATGGATGAAAACACAAATGTATGTCGTCTCAATCATTCATGAGCACACATTATGCTGCTTTAAGCTTCCATTACATCATGCCACAGCAATAGGGCAAAGGGAAACTACATTATGGCATCCTCCTCAGTTCTTCCCGCCTCCCTGGAGACTGAGTGGAACAAGGCTAGAAGAACTGTGTGAGAAGTGAGAACAGAGGAAAACTGAGGGACCCAGCCAGTGACTTGGCTGTAAAAAAGTGATGATGGATACAGAGTAGACAGATACAGCAGACAGCCATGGACTCCTCCAGGTGACAGTTCCTGAAAGAAAAGACCCCCAAGAGAAAAGTGGGATGGCGGAAGGAAATACACATGATGACTGAGATCCCCCCAAAGATGTACTCATACCATTAGACTAGCTGTCTGTTCTATCTTCTTTGGGGGGTATCTCAGCCATCACATATCATCATGTACTGTCCATACCACACTACCACCATCACGGTAGGACAGAGTACCAAGCAACTGAGCAACCCATAGGAAGAGGTGATCTGGGAGGAAGGCTGGTTCTCCTACATAAACTTAAGACAGGAAGTTGATTAGGTTACCAACCTTACTCAGTGAGGGCTTCTTAAACTAAAGACAGAAGAAAGACCCTGAAGATTGATGATGATGTCTTATCTGACGTGCCGTATTGTTTGTCACTAAATTCAAGGGGCTTGGGCCGAGAGTTACCACCGTGCTGTTCCGGAGTACTTATCTGCTGCAGTGCCAGTGACAACCAGAAGAGAGTGCGATGCAACTGCGACATACCTGGATGGTGAGTAGCAGGGGGAAGGGTGCTGCCACAGTAGTACCATTCAGGAGATACAGTAAAGAACAGTTACAGTGCACCTACCACTGTCAGGTTGGGTGATTTGCAGACATGGTGGTGCAGTGGCAGTGGTGCTACTTCCACCACTAGCCACATTCTGGTGCAGGCAGTCACTGAGGCACATTAAAGTAAGTTATTATGTATAGTCCAATCTCAACAAATTATTCTTCTGAATCAGAAGACGACAATGGTATGGGCTGCTCATTCTGATTTGTAACAGTCATTTCACAAGTAGTATCACTACTACTTGCAGTAGTATCGGCTAACAATGTAGCAGAACCTGAAGATGAAGGCTCACCACCTGCACTCATTACTGTGCCTCCCAGAACTCTGAATTTCACCCTGCAGTCTCGTGCTTGTTTCCATTTTAGAAGGGCTTTCTCCACATTAAATTTATGGAGTGGTACACCCTCTGCTGCAGTTCTCAGAGCACCTCAAGATATGAATCCAGAGAGAGGGTGGGAGGTGGGGTGGCAGTGGGATGACAAATGGGAGGGGTGGGCAGCTGCAAACTAGGGGTGCTAGCTGCACACTTGAGCAGACTTAGATAGACCGGGTGGTCTGTTTCTGCTGGCACATTCGTATGTTCATACGTATGTTCGTATTACTTCGATACCTAGTTTTGATCCTGTTTTGCAAGGAAAATCCCCTTTCACAACAGGCACTGTTTACTGGTATGGCCAGACTGCAAGACAGCAACTGAGAAATGCTGGGGTAAATAGCAGAATACTTTGAAATCATTATCTTGGCAAAGTCCGAGAACTGCATCCGAGAGTAACAAGATTGCTGAAGTAACCCTTTAACCTGAGACCACTCTATCTCTGTAGCATATTTATCTATGTGAAGATCAATTTCAGCACCGCTTTCAGTGACACGACGCTGACCATAATGAGAAAGAAGAACATCCATTTTTTTCTCACCATAGTCAGGGGGAACAGGTGAAGTATCCCATTTTGTTCTAGGATCAAAAATTTGTAAAGCACACAAAATGTCCATCATTTCATTGGGAAATCTTTCCTGAATGTTGCTTACCAATTTGTCTACGTAGCTATTTTTTTAGCCTCTCAAAACTGCGATTTGAACTGTTCTTCTTCTACTTTAGAAGTCTGTCCTTTTACTTCTAAAACAAGGTAACTGTCATTCTCAGTTAGCTGCTGGAGAACCTCCTTGAGCATTGGACTAGGATTTGTTTTCATTTCAGTTAAGTTATCTACTGCACTAGTAATCACTGGCATAAAGAAGGCTAGGTGTAAGTCATCAGACTGAAAAAGCTTACCGAATTTTGTTACATGTGAATGAACATCAAGCAAGAGTTGTGTCACTACAAAGAATTTGACACTTTTCAGTATTTTTAAGACCCCTGTTGCTGTGGCATTTCGTGTGGAAGCAGCGTCATTCTCAAAAAAAGCTACACGAGAAGGCCATATTCTACTAACAGTCTCAATTGCTTTATGCAGTGCTAACCAGCGAAGCTGTTTGGGTTCTTTGAGACGAAGCACAGGGTCATCAAGCAGAACTTCTAATTCTGTCAGATGATGAGTCCTGACAGCACTGTTTGAAAAATATGAAAACACAGATTGTATTGTACTCTGAGGTAATGTACTCTGATAGTCCTTCAAGTATTTCTCATTTTTTGCTGCTTGTGATGCAGCAAGAGACAGCCTATCTGCAAGGCAGTGAACTGAAATCATATAAGGGTTCACACATCAGTTAGTCGCTTTGCTAACCCTGTGTGTGAACCTCTTATCACTGACGTGCCGTCTGAACAGAATCCTACACACTTTTCAAATGTTATGTTATGTTTATGAAAGAAGTCTAAAATAACATTTGTTATGCTTTCTGCTTTACCATCTGATATCTGCAGGTTTTCTAGAAAATGTGTCTTTACAGTCCCATTGACCACTGTTTGACAATAAAGTACAAGTTTTTTGCTGATTGTGAGATCTGTTGATTCAACACACGATACCCATAAATAATGCTGAAGCAATTTCTGAAAATATTTCTTCTATTACATCGCTGCATGCTTTATGCAATTCGCGCACAGAATCATGGTGTGTGCACACATTAGGATTAACCTCAGCACCTAAAAGGGCATGAAGATTCAGAAGAGATGCAAAGTTTGAAGGGGGAAGGTCTTCCTTTGCTAACCAATATGTTGAGTACACAGCTGCAGCAGCACATTTCTCTGCCTTTTTAATAGCATTTACAGCAGCTGTATTAAAGGATTTTTTAAGCTGAACTTCCGTTACTGCCAGAACATGGTCGGTACTTGTATTATGACATACAAGCGTTGTGTGCCTGTAGTTGGTACAGCCTGAGGTGAAGGTATTTCTTTTACCGGCTGCCTTACAAATGTTACAGTACATTAAAACAGTGCTGTTAACAACCTTAAAATCTAACCATTTATACAGTGTCCTCCACTCTTCCTGAACACCACGTATATATATTTTTTTGGGGGTATCATGGGTGATGAATCATCAGCTGCTGCCACAGTAGTACTACTACTACCACTACTAGACTCTAACTCCTCATCCGTCTGCATCACTACACATAATGAAGCAGTATCTGTTCTATTTGTAACACTGCACAATGATGTGCCACCATGATCATCCTCAGGCAAATGTTGCTCACTACAACAACTTGTATCTGCATTACTTTCAACCTCTCGTTGTACACGTGTTGTTTCTCTCGCAATTTTTCTATGAAACAAAAATTTCTTAATTTTTTACAAATGACTGCGAGATGCAAAGCAATGATTTGTTTGATCACTGGAACTAGAAATTTAGGTAGGATAGAAAAGGAATAGGATATTAATATATTGGAATGGATTGATATGGCCTGAATAGGGTGGTCTGGACCATCTGGGTCAGTCTTTTCTCAATAAAAGTGTAGTGATGAATGATGACAAACTGACTCGAGTCAGTGAGAAAACGATATACTGTTCATGAACCATGTGCTAAAGCATGAAAATACAGAGGACAACTGCTTTATGACACTATTAGTTAGTTTTGGGAGGAATGGTGGGGTGGTGAGTCACGTGGTGGTGGTGGCAGTGCAGACCGTGCATGCATCAGCATGTAGCACCTGTTTGAATATGGATAACATTGCTTATAGGCAACGATGCAGCCATGTAGCATATTCAATGCAAGCCGGGTAGAACTGCTTCAGGTGGAGTAGGTCAGGTCAGTCACTCAGTAGTGCATCACATGTGGATTAAGTGGACATCATTGCTTATAGACAGCATGTAGGATATCCAATTCAAGCCTGCAGATATCCAGCCAGCAACTTAAGTCAAGAGAGGGTCATGGGCGGTTCATCAGTAAGTACCTGTGGATACGGTCAGGTGGATATCGTTCCTTATAGACAGCATATATGATTGAGTCCAGCCCTGTGGTAACTACTGATCTCTGAAGTGGTGAGTTTGGGAGGGTCAATGGGTTGTGGTGGTGCATTAGTACCTGTGGATAAGGTGGTAGACCATGGATGGATATCGTTGCTTATAGTCAGCAGCATGTATGGTCAGGGCCCCGTGTTTACTGCGGCAAAGTGGACCTACATTCTGTGGCGGGACCTCATACTTTCTGCGGCAGAACAACTGCTGATTCTGTGGCATATAAATTGTGGTTAAACAGCATATTTTCAATGGGAGTAAGTCTTAGTTAACCCTTTGACTGCCTTCATGCAACCACTCTGCTACACTGAAAGTGGAAAAGCAGGCCATTTAACAGCATGTAATCTCCTTATCACAAATATTAAACTGCAATAACCCAAACCTGGTGTAGCCATAGGCCATCAGTGTTCTCTTTTAATTAATTTCATCTCCCACCCTGAATCTGAAGGCTCACCTGTTCTTCTGGAAATTGGTGGCCTTTGCTGTTCTCCTAGGTTATAATCAGAGGAGGACATACACACTTAACTTAAACTACAGAGAAGGCAAAACCTGCTTGGATTTCTTCTGGTTTATATTTACATACAGTTAGCAGATATAAAGAGCGACCTCAACTTGAAAGCCATTTTTTTCTGATTTTGATCAATGTTCTTTTAGATTATTTTTTTTAAACTAGGAATACTACAAGTGCCTTGCAACAAACATGCTGAGTGCAGTGTGTAAATCTGTGTGTTGGGGGGGACTGTCTTCCTATAACAGTGAAGGAGGGTGTAACTCGCAGTGTCTGTAGGATTTGTTGACTCATGATTTTTCTTTTGGGGGACACACTAAAAAATGCAAGCAACTCATTCTTATTAGGATGGAGTAACCTTGGTTAGCATGTTCTCTTCTCCTCACAACTCAGGGGGTTGTGGTGTTCTTCAGTAAGTGACCCTCATTTCACTTATGTATAGCAGCAATAAAACTCTCCATGCCAATGTACTTCCATACCTGCTTGCTCCAGTTCTAGTATACCCTGGTCCCAAACTCTACTGCAGCTGGGAAACTTGACCCTCCTTAAGAATTGAGCTTGATGCCACCACTTGGGCTGCAGGTTCAAACCTGCCAAGAAATTACTCACACTTGCAGGTACAGTACAGATCTACAACCTATAAATCAAAACTGTGATTGATGTCCACTGGTAGGGACCGAGTCTTGTGCTCAGTTTGCTGCCAGCCTTATGTTTCTGCAATCAGCTCCTCCTCCAATACTTGTCACCACACCAAGATTGATTCCACTTCTTAATCTTCTCACTTCTTGACTACTGCTCGCCTTCCAGCTCTTCCTTCCAGATTCATGTTCCAAGGATTCAGTGTGCCCCATGAGCAGCCTCACAATGAAAAATGAACATGGCTGAGCTAGCCACACCTACACCTACACAGCAGCAAGTCATAACTGCCGTGGACCTAATCAAGCTCTGCTACTTTTGCTTCAGTCCCCCCCCCCTCCACAATACTGGATAGATGGAGTTATGTAACAAGAGTCAGTACAAGTCAAGATGCCACGTGCCACTAGCTTTTCGGTTTTGTAGTGGACAGCATCAGTTTGCTGCCCCTTCTAATGAGCATGAATGCTATGGCATACATAACATAGCAGTAGCTATACCCTTGCCTTGTGTGATCGCACAGCATAGTTAGTATTTCTGTGACTATATAGCTGGTTTTTCCGATTTCTGCAGCAAGCACTGATTTCTGTGGTCAGCCCTGAATTCTCCGGCCACTGCTGCAACCGTAGAATCACAGAAAACACCGGGCCCTGTGTATGGTATCCAGCCTGGTTGATGAATTCTGGATTGGTGGGGGTGAGTTACTGGGTGGTGTATCAGATTCAGTGGTAGTACATGTGGATACAATCAGGTGGATATCGTTGTTTATAGACAGCATATATGATCGATTCCAGCCCTGTGGTAACTACTGATATCTGGAGTGTGGGTTTGGGAGAGTCAATGGGTTGTGATGGACAGTGCATCAGTACCTGTGGATACAGTGGGTGGAGGGTGGACATAGATATCCTTGCTCATAGTCAGCATGTACGGTATCCAGCCCTGTTAATGAATTCTGGAATGGTGGGTTGATGGGTCGGGTGGTACAACAGATTCAGTTCAGTACCTGTGGATATGCCGGATATCGTTGCTTATAGGCAGCATGTATGATAATCCACCCCTGATGACCACTCTGTGTCCAAGGTCTGGTGTAACTGAACTGTCAGATTTGTGAGGAGTGGTGGTGGGTCAAAGTCAAACCACCTGAGTGAAAACAACAATGTGTGTGTCATTTGTCTAAATACCAACCCAACCCATAAATAAACAAGTGATAAGCAAACTCTATGACAGCACAACTGTACAGTCTGTATGTTACACACAACTAAAATGCAGACTTGGTTAACATTGTAACAACTTACTACTGAGTGACTGACTGACATTTGTGTAAATGACTTAATGACATATAACAATCAGAAATAGAAATGTCTTGGTGAGATTGATAGGTTCTTCTGCATTATCTGCATCACTGTCTGCCTGTCAAATAACTGTAAAATCTCTGTGAGGTGGACCTCGCTGCTAGTAGCACATATTCAATTTCAGATTAAGTCAGTCAGTCTTCTATTTGCTTGGTGAGAGGGACTTGCTGGCGGCAGCCAGTACATCCTTCACCTACTCACGGTTCCCAAAAACCAGTTCAATTCTCAGGTTAGCATGACACGAAGCAGATGACTTCAGAAGTCTTCAGTAGATAGTGGCTGCACTTGTCTTGATCAGCTGCTGCTCGTCTGCTGCACTGCTGCATAACTCTTCAACTGATATGCGGAGGATAGCGGAGCCAAGAGTGTTGTACACTGGGATGATCACACCACCACAAAGGCTTGCCAGCACTCAGGTGCTGTGTGTGCCTGTAAAGAAAAATGATATTAAAAAAAAAAAAAAAATTGAAACGCAGTCCAAGAACCGTATTTATATCTAACTCAGCCCATTCATGTTATAACAGCAAAGTAATCAGTTATTTGTGACCCCCTATTATCCCTCATGGAGATCTGTCTTACTCACTAAGAATAACAAACTCATTCTTTGAGCCTACTGAGTCCTCCCTCACCATGTTCATCTCTATTCTCGTCTCCAATGATGACAACTTACTCAAGCAAGGCAACAAAACAAATGCGCAGCAGCAGCCACAGTCAGTTAAACAAACCCTTACGTTCCCACCCACCATACCTGTACTAGGGTACGATAACCGACTTACCTAACTGGGTCCTGTAGCATAGCCAGATAGCCACGGTTGCGTATGTACCTAACCTACTACTATCTGTTTACCAGAGTTGTATAATGGGCTGGCTGGCTAACACTGTGACCGTATCAGTGTCATTGAATGAGTTACCAATCCTATAAAAATCCATCCGCAAGGTCAATCCTAGAAAAGCAAAACATCAGCCCCGCCCCCACCCCAAAAAAATTTCAGTACAAAATATTGAGTGGACTGGAGTTCGTACCTTTTTATCTTCCATTCCAGGCCAGGATGAGGATCTTCTGTTCTGCCTTTGTCATGAATATGATGAAAACTGGACCAGACTGACAGTGGCTGGTGGTGCTTCCCCTAAAAATGGATGAAACACAACCTGAAACAAAATGACATACATAATCAAAAATGTCATTCAGTCATACTCTCTCATACAAACAGTACTAGTAGCAGCAGCACTAGTTAACTGTCAGCAAGACAGCAGCAATTAAAATAGCCAGAACATGTAACTTGGCTCTTGGCTGCCACAGAGTGGAGGCTCAATAGTAGCATCGTCAGGCAAAGGAGGAGGAGGGTGGTTAGACTCGAGTGAGTCTCTGTGTGGGTGCCGGCCAGGCGCAGATCACCTCTGAAGCCAATGACAGTACTCGTGCGGTAGCGCTGCAGACCTACACACAGGCAGATGCACTCCATTGATCTGTGTATATCATTAGGGGCTTCACCTCCGGGCCCTAAGCTGAGAATCAACCCCCCTTCCTCTAACGACATGATCAGATTCAGGAGTGCGCCACCACCAAGTCAACCTAACTGTCCTTAGTCACCAACCCCTTTCAGGCTCCACAGCAGTGATGTGATGATGACTCAACACTGAGTCCACTCACTCTGTGAAATTAACTGCCACAAAGTCCTGCTGGGTGATGTGAGCAACTCACAGAGAAGTGAGTGATGGGTGCAGGGCTCTGGGCCGGGGTGGGCGCAGGCCTCAGGGTGGGGCGTAAAGTTGGAAAGGAGGAGCTAGAGCAGGGAAGCAGCAGGAGGACTTGGGAGGGAGGGATGGATGGGAATGGACTGGAGGAAATGGAATCATGGGATGGGACGGGAGAATTTAAAATACAAATAAAAAATACAAAATATCAATCAATTTCATGTTAATAATGTTCCCTTCACTAGTTCACTTCCATACTCGGTAATGCGGCTGCTGGAAAAAACGACAAACCAACCATACATGATGATACATCGATCACGGAGTGGAGGACAGCACTCCTCAGTCCTCACCTACCTACCAAAAAGTAGTACAATAGGCAGCTTGCTTCATTGTGTGTTGTAAACTGTACATACCTGCAGTTGCTGTAAGATACAGACACACAGACTATACAGAGTAGTACACTTTTACTTACTGTGTTTTGCTGTGCCTGACAGCACACCGTTGTCACTCACCATCGTGATGAGCGACTGGCAGGTCACCCACCTCTCTGACTTGGCACCCTGATTTAGAGTGCTGCTTCCAGAAAAAACAGAGAAGCACAACCTAAAATAAAGAAAAAAAAAACATGTCATCAGCAGTCTGTGAGCACTGACAATTTCAAATCATCAATTAATATACTGTTGTAATACACACACTGAGAAGCCCTGGATGGGGGAGGACTCAGAGGTTGAAGAGAGAATGGTATTGTTGGTACTTACTGGTACAGTGTGGGTGGAAGGGAGGCTAATATACACACACATACTGGTTAGGGCTGGGTGGGGGACAAAGTTGAGGAGGGAAGGGTAATGGTGCTGGTACAGTGTGTGGGTGTGGAAGGTAGGTTGTAGTAGGCTGGGTCGGGGAGGAGGTTGAGGAGGGAAGGGTTACTTTGTGCTGATGCACTGTGGGTGGGGAAGGGAAACTGTAATATAGACACACGGAGTAGGGCTGGGAGGGGGGATGAGGTTGGAGATAAGGGTACTGCTGTGTTGGTGCTGGCCTGGTAACTGTAGTACACTGTGTGGGAGGAAGGAGGGAGGTTGTAATATACACTGGGATTGGGAATGGGAAGAGCTGGGTGGGGGGGATTGGATAGAAGGGTACTGGTGTGGTGCTGCTACAGTGTGTCAGGAGGAAGTAGGTTGTATACACACACTGGGTAGGGCTGGGTGGGCAGGGTAGGAAACAGAGACATTTTGACGGTAGATAAAGATCACCCTGCCCATCTAGTCTACCCATTTCCCTACCTACCCATTGGCTAAGTAGCAGCAGATCCTAGTTAAAACCAGTACTAGCAGCCTACTTCCTCTGGGTCCTACCTAACCCCCACTAGAATTGCCTTATGTTATGTAACTCTGTGTCCCATGCATTCTTGAATTCCCACTGTTTTTGACCCCACAACCTCCACAGGAAGGGGGTTCCATGCGTCCACCACCCCCTCAGTAAAAACAATACTTCCTCAGGTTGCCTGAGTCGTTCCCCTCTGTTCAAATTTTCAGTACAGTCTATTTTGCTGGGAGGGCTTAGTTAACAAGAAGCCAGCATTTTCTTTTTAGCCATTTCATAATGTACTCTACAAGTCTACATTACATACAGTATAAAGTTAAATCAACCAAGCTGTGCATTTCATTAAATGTTTTTTATAAGTTAACTTTCCCAAAAATGACACACTCACTGTAACAAAGCCTTTTAACAACACTAACAAAATAATAATATATAACAAAGTAAATTAGAGTGAGGACTGAGAGGAAGAAAGAAAGGAGGTTAATAACAGGGAAGGAATCACTCGGCTTCGCTTTTTGGACTACAATAATTTCTTACTAACAAGGAGAGGAAAAGCAGCTCTCTAGCTGCCAGCAGCTGGGATACATGGGAGTACTGCTTGCTTTCCTTTTCAGGAACATACATTCTTTGGGAATGGAGAAGAATATTGAATTACCATTCCATTTCCAACTGCTCTGCTTCATCTTTAGCCTCACAGTCTCACTAGGCCGGGAGCCACTGCCCATTAGCCATACCTGCTGAGTCATCCCTAATGCCACGCAAAGAACTAATATAAAGTCATTAACACAATGCCCCCGCCCCCAAAGAGATCTGCAAGTCTACCGTCTTAGACTCTTAACTGAACTTAAGGGTCAGATGCTCAGAATGGAAGCAGCCACCACAGGAGTTGGTCACTGGTGACATGGGCAGCATGCTCCTGTTTTAAGTTCTTTGTTAGTAATATGATTACAGCCCCTTTTTGTAACTGATTTTGAGTATGTCTGAGGCTAGAACTGCATAATTTTTACACAACGTTTTTGCTTGCATGTTACTAGCCCTTGCCAATCTCAAACCTGTACTCAGGGAAAATCTTTTCCCCTGTTTCACAGTCTCTAGCTAACCTCTTCTCCCTTACACTCTTCTCTTGATTCTCCTCTACCCTTCTCCGCCTGCTCTCTAAACTGCACCAGACGCCTCGCTACCTGAGACGTGAGAGCCCCCTCCCCCCCCCCTTCCTTTTGACCTGCTAATTTTCTCTTTTCTTTTGTTTTTGGCCAAACCCCGCTGGCTATCTGTCCCCTCTCTGTCTGCACCCGCCCTCCAATTTCTAGCCTGTTCTCTGCTCCCACCCCCTGCCCACCGATTTATTTTTCTGCCTTTGTCTTACTAAATCTGTTTTGCCACTAATACCTCTCTCCCCTTTTCTCTCTCTCTAGCTCGGACTCCATGGCCAGACTGGCACTCTCACGCAAAGTGGTATCAGCTGCCACCTTGGGACGTAACGTGGTGATTTCTTAGCCACGATCCCCCTGCTCGTCCACCAGCCCACAGGTATGCTCTCTCCCCAGCCACAGCATCAGCTGAAGCCCCGGCGATGGCTCTTGCTCCTATTGGTTAGCAAGCAGGCCAGGACTCTTCCTCATTGGCCTGCTTGCATAAAGCCACTGCGCTACTGGTTCAGATCACAAGCTTAGGAAACTTTGGGAATGTGAGACCCGCAGCAGCCCTTGGGGCAGGAACAGTTCTTAAAAACGGTTATTCTTTTGCCTCCATACTAGTGTAGCAGTCTATAATTATTAGTCCCACCAGCCCTCCCCAGCCCCAACCTCTATTAAATCCACCTAGGCTCCACCCCTGTTTTTATCTCTCCTTTCTATTGGCCTCCAAGCTGTGCCATCCCTACTGCGGAGGACACCAAATCTCCATTAGCTGGAATTAAACCCTTGCATGACTACCCAAAGTTGTTTTTCCCCCACAAATCACAAGTTACTCAAACCATGTACCAATACTTAGGCTCCTCCCTCCCTGTAATGATCTCCCTAGTGACCATACTACTGACAAACTGACCTCTGTGCATCAATATTGGCCACTGACCAGTGATCCCCTGGCCCCCAAACAGGGGTCAACCTTAACCTTTTTTTGCACTAGCCAGCAGGGCAAGTTGATTCAAAATTGCACTAGCCCGCAGATGGTTGCACTAGCCCTTAATTATAATGATAAATTTTGATCACTTATACAGGAAACAAAGACTGCAATGCCATCACACACAGTGAATCCCCCCACCATTGTTTTGTACCATGGCCTCCTCTCTTCCTCTTTGTGCCCCCCCCATCACCACCACCAAACAGAGGATATCACAACGGCAAATGTTCAGTCAAGCAGCCCTAACTCTGCACACACAATAGCTGACGTCATCATACACCTCACACACTGTCACCACCACCCACAGGGAATAGAACAGAGTCAGGCAGAGAAAGACACTCTCAGCCCCCACCCTATAATCAACTGGAGATCTGCACTTCTGGAAATTTTTGTACAGGTGCACATCTAAGATTTTTTTGGGGTGGGGGCTACACAAACCTAAGGGGCTTGGGAAATAGAAAACTATGATATTTTTATTTTTAAAAGCATTGATTTTAATATGCTCTGCCCCGACAATAACAGATTTTTTTTAACACTGTCCTTTCATCAGCCCAGGGGAAACAGTACACATGCATAATGCTATACTGCCTCTGTTTCTATATAGGATAATCTATGTACCCCAGGAATGCCTATTTCAAGCTTTCAAATTATGTATTTTATTAAGGTTTATACATGATCCGAAGCTTTGTTTTTAGGATGAAAGGAAATGCTGGGTGGGACTGCATGGATGGTGATGGCTGGCATGGTCCATTTAGAAGAGCTGGGGACCCCCTACACTTGCCAGTAATGGCAGCTATGGATCTGTGGATGGTCATTTCAGAGTCTGGTCTGCAGTGGCGTCCAGAGAAAGAACAGAGTCAACAGATCTGGAGGGAAGAGGGAAATTATGGTGAGGCTGGGATAAAACCCACCACCTGCAGGGCCGATCCTGTATACCTCCTTGCATTTTGCCACTGAAAAATTGTATATACAAACATTCAAAATGTAGGGAAATGAGGGGCACTGGTCTTAATAATATGGGACAAATTGCTAGCCAGAGACACATTCAGAAAACTGGAAACTGGTGACATAACAGCATTCTACCCTTGATCACACGCTGGACACTAGCAGAAAGTCCTAACAGTGGAGTGATAATGACTCACAGTGTCTTTTGTGGAATCCCCCTCTTGAACTCCCAGATAATTGCAGCTCTTAATGAGCTGTTAATCACATTAGGCCATCTGGAACACTGAGGGACATTAACATGAGCACTAAAGCCTGCTAAAGTAGAGACTTTTTAAACTTCATTTACAGCCATGAAAATCTGCACCAGTCAAAACGGGCAAGTAGAGAGTTATCTGCACTAGCCCTGGTCAATTTGCACTAGGGTTTGGGTTAGTAAAACAATGTTAAGATCGACCCCTGCCCCCAATCTACCTTATATGAAAACCAGCACACTCCTTTCAACGTGTGTGGTCCAGAACCCTCCCTTACAAGTGAAATCATCCTGGCCCTACTAACAAATTATGAAGGAAGACTTCTGGGCCTATTTATATGCACCATCAGCCTCAAATCCCCCCTCTGCCTGCGCCACACCTGCCCTCCCTCCCACATCTATTCTCCTCTCGGGTGACATTGAAAGTAATCCTGGCCCCAAACATGCTCACACTGAGCACACTGATGCAAGCTAGTCAAAAAACCTTGGGTTTAAAATAGCCCACATGCACATCCGCAGCCTCCCATCCAAGCTCTACGAGCTCGAGGCTTGGGTTGCCCTCTATAAACCTCAGGTCTTGGGTCTTTCAGAAACATGGCTAAAACACACCCACTCTGACTCCCATTTGCAAATACAAGGATATTCCCTCCTGCGCCAAGACAGACCTGGCCTAAAAAAGGGCAGCGGAGTGGCACATTTTGTGCTAGATCACATCTCAGCCACCATTATAAACTGTTCTGCCTCCACCTCTCCTAGTGAATGGTTTCTCAAACTAACTCTAGGAGCTGCAAAGAAACTACACATAGGCTGCTGCTACAACCCACCCTCGGGAGACGTCCCAGGACTTTCTAGTTTCCTGGATGGCAGAGGGTGCACTACCACCTGCAGGGACACAATCGTAATTATCGGTGATTTCAACCTAAATTGGTTGGATGTATCTGCACCTGATTACGCACACCTACTAAATGAGCAAAACCTGGAACAAGTGATCTCCGCCACCACTAGGCACAACACCCACTTGCAACACCACTCCTTCGTTGACTGGGTAGCCACAAATGGAGCCGACTCGATTCTCCAAGCAACCACAATATCCGACTCGATCAGTGACCATTCACTAACCTATGCCATACTGCTGCTCAAATCAAACCAAGCTCCTCACAAACTTCTATCTTTCAGACAATTCACCAAACGAGACCTGACACCAGTCCTAAATGAGGCATGGGCAATGGACTGGTCAACCCAGTACTACCTAACTGATATCTCTGAGGCAGTCACACTTTTTACCTCCACCCTAGTATGTATCTAGGACAAGTATTTCCCCCTAAAAACTAGGAGGGTGAGAGGTGGGTGCACTTGCTGGGTAACCAATGAGTTGCTGACACAAATGAAAACACAGGACCAGAAGTGGAAGGAATACAAGGCATCACTCTCCTCCCAAATCTGGAATGTCTATAGACTACTGCGAAACAGATGAAAGCAAACCGCCAAATCCCTAAAGAGCAAATACTATCAAAATCAACAACCTGAGAAACCCACGTAGTTTCTGGTCCTCTATTAGCTCTCTCCTCAACCCTTAAAACAGTAGTAGGATAACCAAACTTTCTTCCCCCTCTGGCCCTACCTCTGACTCTGCTCAAATTGCTGATGCTTTCAACCTAAAATTCATGGACCTATCCCCTTACCTAAACAAGCTCCCCTCTCTGTCCTCCCCTGCCTCGTGCCACCAGACTGATGACCCTGCCTCCTCCCCCAACCCTCCTTTCCATATCAGAACCACTGGACACACAGATACCATCAAATTATTAAAATCCCTACCAGCCAAAGGTAGCCCTGGTAGCGATGGCCTACACCTCATTTTTCTGAAACTCATCTCCCTTGCAATTACAAATCCCCTCACCTTCGTCTTCAACCTTTCCCGAACTACTGCTGCTGTCCGCACCGCTTGGAAACATGCCAATGTAGTACCGATTTTCAAAACTGGCGACCCCCCGCCCCCCCCCGACAACTATAGACCCATCTCCCTCCTCCCCACCTGAGAAAACTGCTTGAAAAAAATCATACACTCTCAACTAACAGAACACCAAGTGAAACACAACCTCCTCTGCTCTCTCCAGCATGGTTTCCGAAAGCATCATAGCACCTCCTCTGCCCTTGCACTCTTCTCTTACCACGTGCTGAGAGGTATGGACCGGGGCAAACCAATAGGTGTTGTCTTCATCGACCCATCTAAAGCGTTCAACCTTGTTGACTACAGCCTCCTCCACTCGACCTTACTCCTTTTCGGCTGCTTCTCTGGGCCTCCTGCCTGGTTTCGCAGCTACCTATCGGGCAGACACCAGTCAGTTCTCATTGACAAGGTCTCCTCCACTGCCCTCCCTGTACTCACTGGTGCTCCACAGGGCTCCATACTCGGACCTCTGCTGTTCTCTATGTTCATCAACATGCTTCCTGAGGACAGCATTAGCTGCTCTGCTCTCCTATATGTGGATGATTTGGTTATATATCACAGTGACAAGAACGTAGATGCAATCTCCTCCACCCTCACACTAAACTTTGCATCTGCCCACAAAAGGTTCTTCTCTCACAAGCTACTAGTTAATGTAAAAAAGACCAAAACTATGCTTTTCGGGTCTAAACCATTCCTAGTGAAGGCAACCAAAGCAAAGTCATCCCTCCTAGATCTCACCCCCACATCCACTCCGCTTGAGACTGTCTCATCCTTTAAGTACCTGGGAGCTACCCTAGACCCCTCACTTTCTTTCTCCAAACACATCAACCATACCACTCGTCGGATCCACCAAAAACTGGGTGCTGCATACTGTTATAAACACTACCTGACCACCTGAAAGGATGAGAAGAGACTTGGTAAGGTTGGAGGAATGGTCAGAAGTATGGCAGCTTGGATTCAATGCAAAGAAGTGCAAAATAATAGAAACATAGAAACATAGAATTTGATGGCAGATAAGGACCGCTTAGATAAGGATGGCAGATAATGCACCTGGGAAACAGAAACCCAGGGGAAGAGTACACAAGGCGGGGGAGTAACAACAAAAAAAATGGAAAGGGACCTGGGGGTAATCATATCAGATGACCTTAAGGTTAGTAAGCAATGTGAGAAGGCAGTAGGGAGGACTGGAGAGACACTGGGATGTATAGGGAGAGGCATCACCAGCAGAAAACAGGAAGTTGTTATCCCTCTATACAGACATTTGGTGAGACCCCATCTGGAGTACTGCATCCAATTCTGGAGACCCCATCTCTGCAAGGACATAGACAGGATGGAGGCAGTCCAGAGGAGGCTAACTAAAATGGTGCAGGGTCTGCAAGAGAAGCCATATGAGGACAGACTAAAGGAGCTTAATATGTATACCCTTGAGGAAAGGGGGGGGGACATGATTGAAAATTTTAAGTACCTCGAATCAACAAAATCCAAGAGGGTAGCATCTTTCAGAAAAAGGTGTGCAAGAACAAGGGGTCACAATTTGAAGATAGAGGGGGATGGCTCAGGAGCAATCTGAGGAAGTATTTTTTCACAGAGATGTGGATGCATGGAACAGCCTTCCTGAGGAGGTTGTGGGGTCTTAAACTGTGGGAGAATTCTAGAATGCATGGAACAGACATAAGGCAATTCTTGTGGGGGGGGTAGAAAGAAATATGCTGTTGGTTTACTAGGATCTGCAGCTTATCCAGTAGGTAGGGAAATGGGCAGACTAGGTGGGCCAAGCGGTCCTTATCTGCCATCAAAGTCTATGTTTCTATGTTTCTAGAAGCTCACCTGACGACAGCACATGGCAACCTACTTCCCTTACTAGACTACTGCTCCACAGTCTACTCGCACCTGTCCACCTCTCTGTACAAAAGACTAAACAGTACATATAATGCTATACATCGCCTTGCCCTTCTGGCCCCCTACTACTCACCATATCAAGCACTGGAGTGAGCAACCCTACAAGGTTGATTTGACTATGCACTGGGCTGCACTGTGGATAAATCCCTCTGCCTCCCACATATGTCCCCCTACTCTCCCCTTTTAACAAGCATAGCGCTCACCCGAAACCTGCGAGCATCCTCCATTCCATCACTGGGAGTACCTCGTGTCCTTACTGCCACAGGCTAATGAGCTTTCTCTATCACTGACCCCTCACTCTGGAACAAACTCCCCCTGTCTATTTGCTTGTCGCCCACCCAACATGAAAGCATGACTTTTCTCGTCTGTTTGTCTGCCACTGTTCCTAAAGGCAAGGATACCATCTCTTGGATCCTCCTCTTCCAAAGCACTTAGTCTATCCCCTGCATCCAGACAGCACTCCTCCCTCCCCCGTGCTGCTTCCCCACTATGACTACCTTTTCTCCTGCTGCCCCTCCTTTGTTTTACTTTCCCTCCTCCTCTAGAACAAATTGCTGATTGTGTCCTCATTTTAATTGTCAAATTGCTTTTCCTTGATCTATGGCTATACTGTAATCTAGCCCTTGTTATTTCATGAAACAGTGAACTTTATCCGGTATCTCACACAAATGTTTCTGCTTTTACAATGTTATGACGTAATGTTTTTGCTGCGTCTTTACTACCTTGTATGTTTGTATCTTATGTATTGTTGTTTTTGAACTCTATGTTATACCTGTATTTTTTGTTGCCACATTCCTGTGGCCCGGGTCGTGACTGAAATCATTCCTCTGGATCAGTGTACCTACCTGGTTATCAAAGACATAAATAAATAAAATAAATCTGTGATGAAGATGCCCAAGTCTCTTTCTTCCCTTGTGATTGACAGCAACTCCCCCTTCCAACCTATAGGTGGCTTCAGGGTGTCTCTTCCCAATGTGTATGATCTTTCACTTCTTTGCATCAAACCCCAGTTGCCACTCTTCTGACCATTTTGCCAGTTTATCCAGATTTCTTCTCATTCTGCCTACCCCATCTGGATCATCTACTCTGCTGCAGATCTCGGTGTCATCTGCAAACAGACAAATCTTACACTCCAGTCCATCTGCAATGTCACTGATGAAGATATTGAAGAGGACTGGCCCCAGGACTGATCCCTGAGGTAGCCCAATTGTGATTCGCATCTCTTCTAACTGTATATGATTTACCACCACTCTCCAATTCCTGTCCACCAACCAGTTTGCACCCAGCTGACCAACTTCTGACCCACCCTGAGCCTACCCAGCTTATTAATCAATCAATCTTCTAAGTGGAACAGTATAGAAAGCTTTGCTGAAGTCAAGGTAGTCGACATCAACTGGAACCCCTTGGTCCACCACTCTGGTTACCCAGTCAAAGAAATCTATGAGATCAGTTTGACAGGACCTTCCTGTTATAAACCTATGCCGTCTTGGATCCTATGCTCCTATGGATTTCAAGTGTTGCATTATCTTTTCCTTAAGGAGTGCCTCCATAATCTTGCCCACTGCTGTGATAAGACTGACTGATCTATAGTTCCCTGCCTCCTCTCTGCTACCACTCTTGTAGAGTGGGATCACATGAGCCCTTCTCCGGTCTTCTGGGACCTCTCCTGTGCTCAGAGACTCACTTAATAGTTCTGCTAATGGCTCTGCTAGTTCCACCCTTAGCTCCTTTAGTACACTGGGATGTATGCCATCAGGTCCCATTGCCTTGTCCACCCTGCACTAAGCGAGCTCTTGCAGGACCCTTTCTTTTGTGAAGGGACTAGTGAACATCTCCCTTCCCTGTGTCCATAGTACTGAGCTGTGGGCCCTGTCCTACCTTCTCCTCAGTAAATACTGAGCAGAAGTATCTATTTAGGCTAGATGCTTTTCCTCCGTCCTCCTCCACACACACCCCCCTTATCCCCTTTGGTCTTAGCAATACCCCCTCTGGACTTTCTCCTTTCACTAATGTATCTATAGAAAGTCTTGTCCCCTTCTTTTACTGTTCATGCTAGTGTTTCCTCAGTTTGGGCCTTTGCTTGCCTTACTGCCTTCTCTGCTTCCCTTAGGGAAGTTTGGTATGCATCCCTATCTTCAACCCGCTGTGTTCCCTTATATTTCCTGAAGGCCAGCCTTTTGGCTCTGACCTTTTCTGCTACTGATTTTGAGAACCAAAGTGGTTTCCTCCTTCTTTTGCTCTTGCTTTTCCCTGTAACACAATGGGATGTTGCTTCAAGTATTGCATCCTTAATGCTTGCCCAACTTGTCTGTACCCCCTTACCTGTATTTCCTCTTGCCAGGTCTAGCTTAACTCTGTTGGCCATCTTATCAAAGTCAGCTCCTTTGAAGTCCTATATTTTTGCCTTGGAATGGGATGATTTAGTTCTAGTGGCCAAACTGAACTATACCATTTGATGGGTCACTGGCCCCCAGGTGCCCTTCTACCTGGAGATATGTGATCCTTTCCCCATTAATCAGTACTAGATCTAGGATAGCCAAGTCTTTTGTGGGTTGTTGTACCAGTTGATTGAGGCCCTCCCCCTGCAGGGAATCCACCATGTGTCTAGTTCTGGCAGATGTTCTCGCTGGTATTGATCAATCTGTATCTGGCATGTTGAAGTCTCCTATTATCAAAATCTCCCCTTTAGCTGTCATGTTTTGTGTATCTTGTAACAGTAATGTGTCTATGTCCTCCCCCTGGTCTGGAGGCCTGTAGACAACCCTAGTTCGTATGGCTGTCCCATTTCCTGTTTCCAGGGTGACTCACAATTCTTCTGGCTCCTTATGTGTATTCTGAATTTCTGTAGTTTTTGATATTTTCATTGACATAAAGGGCCCCCCCATCCCTTTCTGCACCTCGGTCTCTTCTGAACAGTACATAGCCAGGTACTGAAGTCTCCCAAGTGTGGTTACTGGTGAACCATGTCTAGCTAATGGCACCGAGGTCCAGTTTAGCCTCTGTCATTGTTGCCTGTAGGTCCGGGATCTTGTTTCCCAGACTGCGGGCATTTGTTTTTAAGGAGGGAGTATAGGATGCTTATAAAAAGCAAAAAAAAGTAACCATAATAATATGCTATTGTAACCCCTAGGTGGCAGTATCCCAAGGGCTACTACCCTACCAGCCTGGCTAGAAGCAGGTTAAGGAGCCTGAGTTCTGAAACGGGTGCCTGCACCCGGAGGTCAGAGTCAGTAGTGGTCAAGCTAACCTGGGCACAGCCCTCTGAGACACTGTAACCCCCCTCTTTCCTTACTAGTGACCAGAACAATACACAATAATCACTTTCACAATATCCCTGATATACCACACAAGTACCCACACTGTTTGCACTTACCACCAGGGCTTTCCTCTGGCTCGACCCTGGGGACCACCTGTAAAACAAAGTTATACACAGCAAATAGCAGAACAGTATTCTTGCACAAAGTGGAACCATGGTCAGGGTAAATGCAAAAAGAGTTAGATCTGATTTATTTAAGGGACTTGAACAAGGAAGGCATGTAATCAGGTTAATCTGCTTAAAGGCAGTATCAATCAAACAGTTATGCATGCACTTCAGGGTCCATAAGCAGTCACACACTCTGGGTACCCAGGTGAAGCAGAGGTGTACTAGCCAGGATAGTTGCCTGGGGTAGGCCGGTGTTGCAGCTGGTTGAGGCCCTGTGATGGAAGAAAACAACATGCACCACACACACACTAATTGTAATCCAGAGCCGGAGGGCTCAGTTCGTGAAAGAAAAGAAACAACAAGACGATCAGATGACACACTTAGATTAAGCTGTTGTTGCAGGGAGCTACCCTGATGGTTACTCACGATACCCAAGACTGGACACAGGCTGGACGAAAATTGAGACTGCAGGTGGTTGATCCGGAGTGCCATGAGAAGCAGGGCCCACACGATTCGCCTAGGCATCGTTCCTGTTCAAGCGTGGAGCAGGGGGCTGATCCCCAGGCAGGTCTCTCGTCTATGTCTTTTTCTGTGCAGTGGGGTAGTCTGGCAGGGCCAGTGTGGCAAGGCCCAGGCCATATGGAGATGAACACGTATTCAGTCCAGTCAAGCTGGATACAGCTTTCAGCAAGCAGAACACAATTCACGTAGTGGGGAACCAAATCACGACCCACTATAAACACACAGCACATTTACATGTAAGGGATTTTACTATACTCCGGTCACAATCGCAAAGTCTCTGCACACACCGGGAGTTTAGGGGTAACTGGAAATCCTGACAGGCCGATGCATTCAGCAAATCTTCAGTCTTCTTCAGGTTGATCCTGGTCACAACGCAGTGGCTTACTTCATTCTCACAAACTCGGATTCAGTCTGAACTGATTCTCTTCTCCCTCTCAGGGGCAGCAGGCAGGCATGCAGGCCACAAATAGGGCCTTTCCACAGAGACTGCCTTGACCTGGTGCTTCTTCAGCTCCCAACTTAGATCTAACTCAACTGCCAGCAAGCATGGGACTTTCCCCAGAATCCAAAAGGTTCGGTTGGCTGATCTGTCTGTAAGTCACATCAAAGGCTCCCCCTTCAGGTGCAAAATGGTGCCAAAAGCCCAAAACTACAGTTCCTACAGATTTTGACTACAGACAGCTCCAGTAGTCCAGCTCCATTTTAGGTCCCACCAGTACTGATTGGTCCAATTCGGCAGTCCAGGTCCAAGACAAACAAAACAGTCCTTGCTGCAAAGAAGGCAGGTTAGACAAACTACAGTATCATTATCACTCTAAATGATTTTCAGCAAATAGTTACATCTTTCAACAGAGCTTCCTCTAAGATTACTTATGACTGCAATCCAGGCAGCTCTTAAAGAGACAGTACACAGAGGCTATACTGACACTCTCTGGCAATCACATTCAAACTGCTAAAACGCAGGACACCAGCCTGGCGGTGAGCATTTAGGCAAGCTCAAGGAAGACTTTTTGGGAACCCCCATTTGTAGGGGGGTTACACTATGGTCACTTATGCAGACTGCGATACATGAAAAAAATGCATAAGATTTTTGAAAATTAATCTTATATACAGAAAAAGGACAAACAGAAATACTGATAATATCTCTGCAAGTGAATGGATCACCTATTTTAAAATGTATATGATTTTGCCAAATTTGTGATGAGGAGATTGTTGTGGAAACAAACCATTAACAAAATGAGCAGGACAAGTTAGATATAATGTTAGAAAAACATGAATAGAAATGGTTATCTGTGCACAAAAAAAGGGAGTAAAGTGCCAGGCACAGATGGCATTCCTGCAGAATTCTATCAGAATAATGTGGAATGGGGGATAGGAATTTTTAGTAAATTTTTCAGTCATATTATAAAGACAGAGGAGCTTCCTCAATCTTGGTGAATAGCAGAACTGGTACCTCTCCATAAAAAAGGAAACAAATATTTGCCCATTAATTACTGTCTAGTAGCTCTACAGAATATCTTGGCAAAAATCTTTTCACATATTTTACATCAGGAACTTAACTTTTGGATAAATGAAAATAACATTTTAAGTAACTGTCAGTTTGGTTTCAGTGATAAAACCTTAACTGTCAATTGCTTATTTATACTGGACCATCTGGTCAAAAAAGCAAATAAAAGTAAAAAGTGCCCTATTTTTGCATTTTTGGATCAGTCTTTCACTTTTTGGTAGTGTAAATAGGGGAACGTTATGGAACGTTTTAGATTCATAGGGCATTGATAGTAAATGTTTAGCATCAATAACAAAACTGTACACAATCACTTTAATACAAATTAGATATCGCAACAGATGGAGGCTAACAGAACCAATAAGTGCTAATAAGGATGTAAAACAGGGCTGCCTGCTGGATCCTTTGCTTTTTTTAACATATATCAAACTGTCCATAAATTAGATAAATGTAATACAGATTCACCGAAAATAGCAGGCATTAGTCTGAACATGATGTATGCGGATGATGCTGTGCTGATTTCTAGAACTGTGTATGGGCTTCAGCAGGCCCAGGCTTGTGTTGCATAAACTTTAAAATGTTTGCAGTTATCTAATAATACTGATGAATCAAAGATCCTGGTAATAAAGAAACTAAACAATCTGAATTATAAATGGGCAGTGGATAATACAAAGATAGAACAAGTTGATAGTTACTTGTACCTGGGTATCTTGATTCATAATAAATGTTAATGGAAAACACATACGGTATATTGGAAACTAAAGAAAGGACACTAGCAATAAATAAATTTGCTAAGCAATATTTAGTTTAGTTGTTCTTTGTTAACCAGGTAGGTACACTATACAGCATAGCTGCCTATTTTCAGGTACAACCTGGGAGATTACAACAAAGGGTATGCAGACAATAGTAGATACAATAAAACATCATGGGAACAAGTAGAAGTCAGACATAGTACACTATACAAAATTTTTAGCAATGACAGTGCATTTGCAAGAATCTATATGTAGTAACAAAACAGAAATATAAGTGCAAATAACTAACAATCATAAGTCATAGAACTAGTGAGTAAGTTGCTAGAAGAGAGGAAATAGCAAGATTTCCAGGCAGGTTTAAGAGTAGTAGAGATTGGAGCCGGCAGGCAACTAGGAGGAACCAGTACAGGAGTGGGTGGATAGAGAACAGGAGCAGGGTTCAGAGCTTAGAAGTGCTATACGAAGCTCCTGTTTGAAGCTGTGTGGAGAAGGGGAGATTCTTAGACTCAGTGGAAGGGAGTTCCATAGTTTAGGGGCCCAGCTAGAGAAAGCATTCTCCCCCATTTTGGTTTTACATCTCAGTTGGACAAGAAGGGATTCGTCAGCTGATCTCAGTGGTTAGGCAGAGGTCACAGGTTTGAGCAGTAGAGCCAATTTGTCAGGTATCTGGGAGGAAATTATATTCTTTATAAAAAAACAGTAGGAAGTAAACTGTCAGAAGGCTGAGGTGGTAAACATCCCAGACTGGAGTATAGTGTGCATCGGTGAGTAAATTTGTGTAAGGACAGAGGAAAACGGCAAATGCTGTTGTAGCAGACATCCCACTTTCAGAGGAGCCCTCCAGTAGTTGCCGGAAAGGCTATTAACCCATAGGCCAATTTGGGTCTCAGGATCCCCTGTGCAATGGCCATCCTCGCCATGGATGTTAGACTATGTCTCACCTTATATGCCAGCCCAGGTTGAATATTGACAGATTTAATGACTAAGGCTAGGTGCAGGTCAAAATCCAAGGCAGGATCAAGGGTTACTCCTAGGTATTTAAAAGAGGTAACTGTATTAAGGGGAGAGCCATCAAGAGCTCAGATACTTAATGGTTGGGTGCAGGACCGAATTTCTGAACCTGAACCGAAGAGCATAGTCACCATTTTATTTTTATTTAAGACAAGCTTGTTTTGCAATAGCCAGCTCTGAAAAGGTATTGAAGTTACTATTGAGATTCAGGTTGATATTGGAGAAGTTTGAGGAGGATGAGTAAAGAACAAGATCGTCGGCATATAGCAGACCTGAGCAAGCACCAGTGAGCAGTAGGATGTTGTTTATGAAGACTGTAAACAGGAGAGGACCAAGAATCGAACCCTGGGGCACTCCGATCCAAGTAGGTGCAAGAGGGGACTTAGCATCTCCGATCTGGACAAACTGTTGATGCTTCAAAAGATAATTTTGGAACCAGGCAATGACAGAGGGTGAGAAGCCTAGGGATGACAACTTTGACAGGAGCAGCGGGTGGTCAGCTAAATCAAACGCTTTTGTAAGATCAACAAAAGTAGCCCCAGTGAGACAGCCTTTGTCCATAGCGAGTCTGACATCATTTGTAAACTGTATGAGAGCAGTGGATGTACTGTGCCCACGTCGGAAACCATGATGGTCAGGGGTGAGGAGTTTGAAGGAGTACAGGTAATCAGAGACCTGGGCAGCAACAATTTTCTCCAGTATTTTAGAGAGGGTGGAGAGGATGGCAATAGGGCAGTAGTTATCCAGGTTAGTGGCATCTCCCTTTTTGTAGACCGGTACAACTTGAGTAATCTTCCACAAGGAAGGGACATGTCCTGTAAGAAGAGACAGGTTGAAAAGTCTAGTCACTGGAGAGACTATAGACGTTGTAACGGTTCCTAGGAATTTTGGAAAGAGTCCATCTGCCCCTGCCAATCCAGCAGGAGAGATGGACTTAAGTAAGCATAAGATTTCACTCTCAGAGACTGGGCGAAGGGTGAAAGACAGGTTGGAAGGTTTAAGGTTATCCTGCGGAGTGACGGGTAAAGGTCCAGGAGGAGCAGTATAGGAGGAGAGGTCAGTGAATCTGGAGTTCCCTAGCCAATCCAGGTTGAGGTCCCCCATAACAATGAGCTTTTGTCTACCCTTTAGCAAGGAAAGATGGTCAATTATCTTAGTCAGGCCTGTTAGTCCATTTTTAGGAGGGTTATAGAAGCACACTACATTTAGCTTCTTAGTGAGACCTAAGGTAATACCTACATGAATAGTTTCACATAGACAGGTAGTGTTGACCGGGAGGACCGTAGTGTCAAGGTCCTGTCTGGTATAAAAAAAACACCACCACCACCCTTTTTAGCATTTGGACGATCACATCTGTGAAGTTTATATCCATTGATCCTACATAATGAATCTGGTATATGGGGTTTTAACCAAGTCTCAGTTAGACCTAAGATGTCTGGGGAGTTGTGAGCAATCCAGGCTTCAAGCTGCGCACAATTAGCTGACAGACTTCTAATGTTCAAATGTGCAAGCCTAAGCCCCTTTTCTGTGAACCAATAAAATGGGTTCTTGGAAGAGATGCCATCAGGAGGGCCTGGGTTAGGTTCAATATCGAGAGAGAGAGAGAGAGAGATAACATAGGGGTACCCAGGTCTCAATGAGAGAGGTTTGGAGTTTGCCCTCCAGTGGCATATAAAAAGGAGAATGGCTTAGGTAGTCAGCAATACTAGCAAATGGGATAAGCTTTCGGAGGCAGGTTTCAGGGATAGAGGTATTACCCCTGATAATTAGGTTTGAGAAACAATAGCTCCAGCCCTCGGCTTTGTTTGAATAGCCAGATTCAGTAGATAGCTGGCAGAGAAGATCTACTGAGAGTTGGAGGATAGCAGAAGGGAAAATACTCCTATAAAGCTGTAGTGAAGTGAGATCACCCCCCATAGTGTACACTGGTAAGAAAAACAAGGGAACGTAGAACTAGGGAAAAAGAGAGAAAGCAGTGAATTCAGGACTGGAGACGGGACTGAAGAAAATGTGTAGTTGACCGCAGGAGTGAGACAGTAACTAAGTCCAAGGATGAAACTATCCAGCAGGCAGAGATACAGAGCTGCAACTAGAAACCTTATTAAGACTTTTGCTAAGTGTGGAGATATTTAGCAGCTTCCTGGGGCAATCCAACAATGAAATTCACAAGCTAGCTGCCTTGAAATCCTCACACCAGAAGAAATGGTCCAATCACTGAGGGAAAAAAATAATATCCACCCCCAAGGAACAAGTATTTAATAAGACGGGGAGGGAGAAAATTTAATTTCAGTGTCTCTCACAGAAAAACAGGCTAGGAGCATACAATTAAATCAGAAACAGCGCCATGAACACCAAGACTGCAGTGCACACAGAAATGCCATAAACACCAGGGAGCTGCAATGTAAGGCAGAAATTCACTTTACAGCTCAGCTGGACAGAGGCACATTTAAGTCAGTCTGCACAGGGGTTTTTGCGGTCTCCTCTAGTCTGCAATAGTGCAGAGGTAAGTCGAGGTAGAAATTCAGCCACAGCTTGGAAGGCAGGGAGCCACTTAGAAAATGTGCCAGAATTCAATGCTAGGCTTCCTGAGGACTTGAAATGGAACTTGCTGGCTACAGTACCTTGCTGGCTTCAAGGTGGGCTGGTGAGGTCCAAGGAGCCGTGGGGAGCACTGCGGTGACTCCAACAGGGGCGACTAGGAGCCTTGCTGGCTTTGAGGTGGGCTGACGAGGTCCAAGGAACTGTGCGGAGCACCGCTGTGAGCCCAACAGGGGCGACTAGGAGCCTTGCTGGCTTTGAGGTGGGCTGGTGAGGTCCAAGGAGCTCCGGGGGGTGCTGAGGTGACCACAACAGGGATGACTAGGAGCCCAGGGAGAGAAGAGGGGTAATGCTAATAACTCTGGCTCAGCTTTACTTGAAATCTTTCGAACAAAAGTGGAATCTACAGTTTTATATGGTGTAGTGGTGTGGGGAAGCTAAAAAAGAAATTAAGATGCCAGAACCTATTCAAAATCTATATTAAATCTTCCACAATTTATCCCAGCAGAATTCATAAGAGTGAAACGTGAGTCCTGTCCTTAGCTTCTAAAGTAATAAAACGTCAAGTAAAATATTTTGTAAAAATTAATAAAAATAAAGAAGTAAACCAGGGGCGACTAGGAGCCTTGTTGGCTTCGAGGTGGGCTGGTGAGGTCCAAGGAGCCATGGTGAGTGCCGCGCTGACCCCAACAGGGGCAACTAGGAGCCTTGCTGGCTTTGAGGTGTGCTGGTGAGGTCCAAGGAGCCATGGGAAGCGCCACGGTGACCCCAACAGGGGTGACTAGGAGCCTTGCTGGCTTCGAGGTGGGCTGGTGAGGTCCAAAGAGCCATGGGGAGTGCCACGGTGACCCCAACAGAGGCAACTAGGAGCATTGCTGGCTTTGAGGTGTGCTGGTGAGGTCCAAGGAGCCATGGGGAGCACCACATTGACCCCAACAGGGGCGACTAAGAGTCGTGCTGGCTTCGAGGAGGGCTGGTGAGGTCCAAGGAGCCATGGGGAGCGTCGTGGTGACCCCAACAGGGACTAGGAGCCCAGGGAGAGAAGAGTGATAATGCTAATAACTCTGGCTCAGCTTTACTTGAAATCTTTCAAACAAAAGTGGAATCTACAATTTTATATGGTGCAGAGGTGTGGGGAAGCTAAAAAAGAAATAAAGATGCCAGAACCTATTCAAAATCTATATTAAATCTTCCACAATTTATCCCGGCAGAATTCACAAGAGTGGAAACATGAGTCCTGTCCTTAGCTTCTAAAGTAATAAAACGACAAGTAAAATATTTTGTAAAAATTTATAAAAATAAAGAGGTAAACCAGATCCCACATAACTGCTGGAGAGATAATAAAAACAATAATTATGAGTAAAAATGTTCAGTTTAAAGGTTGGACATGGTTAAGAGAGCTTGATAAATTGTTTAAAGAAAACTGAACTACTATTGTTAATTTGGGCCACATAGGAAACATCAATATATTCCAGAACAAGGCACTAGAAAGAATATTGGATATTGTGAAGCAGAGTGATCTTGAAAGAATTTCATTAACAACAAACTTTAGAACTTGTAGAAATCTCAAGAGTATACACAAGAGAGAGGAGTATAATATATATTTTTTTATTATTATCTTTTCTCCTTCCTCCACAGTCTCCAGAGGGGCTATGACCCCTTCCTTGGAGGGTTCATCCTCCGGTCCGGCCCCCAACTCATCTGCCCCCCCTGAGATTCCCCCGTGGATTCCCCCTCCATGGCAGGACCAGGTGGGGGTGCCGACATACTCCTGCCATCCCGGTACACCAAATCTGGTGGCGGGGGAAGACTTGCTGGTGCGATTGGCCATTGCGGGTCCTGTGGAGACTGCAGCATTTTCCCATTTCTCCCAGCCCTTCCTTCCGACGTGAGGACATCGGCTTTCAAGACTCCCGAACCGTACTGCCCTCCAGCCACTGCCAACAGGCAGTCAGTGAGCAGGATGACTAGTCCCCTTCCCCAGAGAGAGGAGAGCAGTCCTCTGGACGCTCGATCCTCTCTTGCCCCTGCTGACCCCTGGCGAGCCAGGCTCATTCCCAAACCTGAGTTGCCAGTGTGGTGTGAGGTGTGGTGTCCAGCGCCACCGGGCTGGCTAGAAGACTATATTTTTTAGTGTGAAAATAACCTGCACTATAAAACAATAGCTAACTTGAGGTTTGATGTTAATATAGGAGCATCCACTGGTTTTATGGGTTGAACTATTATTAAACTAGGGTTTGATTGCAAGAGCAAGTGTTCAGGGAAATGGGATACAGGTCACATTGTACTGGATTGTTCAAAACTAATAAACTTAAGAGAGAGAAGGCCATCATTATACTTGTCCAAAGTCAGGGACAGAAATAAAGAAGAAAAGCTGAGGTTTTTATTAAATACTAATGATATTGCAATGCTATATAGTGTTGCACAATTTACAAATGCTTCCATTAGACTATTAAAATTTGAAGGAATGGAGAATGTATAACTATGCACAATAGATTTGTCTGTGCATATTGTTTTTAAAATCATTGTCTTATTGTGTGCCATACTATATTGTAATACACACTGCTGATCTATAAACTTGAAACTTGAATATTGAGCGTGGAAGGAGCCAATTTGGGGTCTTTCCCTGTTACATCCTTAATGTTGCTCCAGAACTTCCTACCATCATTCCAGGAGTTAGTGAACGCTTCCCTGTAGTACTGTTTTTTTTTTCTATGTTGATGACTCGGGTACATTCATTCCTTGCTTTTTTATAGCTCTAAAAATTCGCTTGTCTGCCTGTAGCACACAACCGCAGCCGTAGGTGATCTCTAGATTTCATGAGAGCAATGAGTCCTGGTGTGATCCATGGATTACAGGCACCCTTGACTTTCCATTTTTTTATAGAGGCATGGATGTCACAGGCAGCACTGAAGCGATTAAGTACTCAAGCACAGTATCAACATCAACAGCAGAATCAACTGGTGACCAGTCTTGCTTATGACTGCAATTTTAGCGGTTCTAAGTGCCCACAGATAAAGATCCTACTTACAACTGTTTTGGCAGGTGGCTTAATGAATTTGTTCGACCAGTAACATATGCTAGGAGAATGGTCGCCAACAGTACCCAGGAGGACAGCTGTATTCGAGATGTGTTCGGTGGTTGTAGAGTATCCAGTCCAGTAAAGTACTTGACCCCATCCTGTAATTTCTTCTGGTTGGGAACTCAACTAACTGGGTAAAATGGACAGCGGAGACTGCATCCTTGTAGGCGGTTGCTTTGGGAGACAGCCAGTTAACACTGAAATCTCCCATCATTATAATTTCAGTGTTAGAATGCATGCTACGAATGCAATCCATAACTGAGTTTAAACCCAAAACATGCTGTTTAGGCGGTACATAAACCGAGCCACAGAGATGGCTTTGTTATGTGCACCGATCAACACTATGGTGGCAAGCACCTGTATAGTGTTCCCTGGGCAGTGCAAGGTCAGGGCATGTCCCATGATCATGTCCTTTACATATATTGCACAGCCTCCTCCTTTTTTTGGTTAGCCTGTCCTGCCTGAAGACAGTGTAACCTGGTAAAGTGATTGCAGTATCCGGTCTCTTAGGCAAAAGCCAGGTCTCCACAACAGACAGAATGTCCGGGTTATGCTGGGTAACCCAAACTTGGAGACTGTCAAATTTAGAAAGAAAGGCTACAGATGTACAGATGTTGATGGATGCCAATGTGAGTACAACTAACGACTTTATGCCAGTAGGTGTTCGTTGCGGGGGCCAGGGTTGGGGTGTATACTGGCAGATAGTAGTAGTAACAACAACAGTATCAGTCTTCGTACATGTTCCTTTAGTGGTTTATATCTAACTGTACGCTTTCTTCTCTGTGTGGGTCTCATATTGAGTATTAGTTGCGTGACAGAGAAGCCAGATAGGAGCGACAGAGAGGGGTAACATGCTGTACTACTAGGAGGCGACCACCTCTGGGTGAGTGTCGTCAGTTTCCCTTGGGTAGTAAAAGCTGTACTGAATTTGGAGGTTACAGAGCCATAGGCACAGAATACATTCCCTTCAACTGACTACAGAGTAAGCAGGAGTTTCTGCTCTCTTGCCAGGCCGGACAGTGTAAGCATTGTGAACAGGATGATCATGCAGGGTAGCTGATACGTGGTTGTCATTGTCATGCAGGGTTAGGGGGCAAAGTCTGTAGCTGAATAAACTGGGCTTGGTTTAAAGTAGTGCTAGGTTATTTTGCCATTGATTGAGTGAAAATTCAGGGATTGGGTAGGACAGAGCAGGTGAGAATGATTAAGTTGGTGTTATAAGCCCTCTAGTGGTTGTGAAGTAGAACAAGCAAATGGGTAAGTCAGTACTTGTTTTTAGAACTCTGGGTCATGTGACTGGAAAATACTACATATAAGTAAATGCCCAGATAGGGCGGGGGTGAGAGAAAGAGGCTTGTGGAGGGTGAGGTATGGGTTAGCAGAGTTTGCAGTGCAATGGTGCCTCTAAATTCTTGGTATGGAAAGCGGTGAGAAAAACAAAATGAGACAGAAGTTATACAGATTTCTAAGCAGGCTTACATAAAATATAGTTCTGCGCTATCTAAAATCACGGTTCATTGCAGATTCAGTGAAAAACACAGTTCAAAGCTAACAAAATACAATTTACTGCAGTTAAGACTGCAGGGAGCAGAGCAGCCAGCATACTGGCCAATAGGGAGCTTCGGTCGAGCAGAGTGGCCAGTCAGTTCAAGGAGGAAAAAAGCACCAGAATTCAAGAGAAGACGCAGCTTCTTATAGTAGCATACCTTTTCAGGAGGGCTGTTGGGCAGGCAGTGAAGCAGGCAGCATCTGCAAAGGAGAGCCGCAACGTGCTGCAGTTTTGGTGGTGAGTGCCCTATCAGGGGCCTCGATCCTAGAAGAAAGGAAGATGGTACAGGGCTTGCAATAGAATATTTATGAGGAGAGATTTAAAGTCCTCAATATACACTGGAAGAGAGGAGGGAACCGGGAGATATGATAGAGACCTTTAAGTATGTTAAGGGCAAAAACAAGGTGCAAGTGGATGATATCTTTCGGTACAGGAGAGGTACAAAAACAAGGGGACACAATACGAGACTGGAGGAAGGGCAGGATAAGGGTAATGTGAGGAAGTTCTTTTTCACAGAAAGGGTGGTGGATGCATGAAATAACCTGCCCCAGAAGGTGGTAGGATCGAGCACAGTGGCGGGACTCGAATAGGCATAAGGGAATACTAGAGGTGGGAAGGAAAAGCTAAAGCCGATGAGCAAGTAGGATCAGTGGGCTGCTAATACAGGTAGGGTATACCGGCAGACTGGATGGGCCTAGCAGTCCTTATCTGCCGTCAGCTTCTATGTTTCTATGGGCTAAACATTGGGATACACCAACTATGTGGGAACCATGGACTACATTCTCCCTCCCACAGTCATACACAGGCAGGCACTTGGGTTGAATCCCAATACTGACACTGTAGTGCAGCATGAAGGGGGTGCTGCACTCCTGAGGTGCTGGTTTTTGGAAGAGACGTTAAACAGAGGTCCCATCCACCTGTTCTGGTGGTAGTTCAGGTGGATGTTAAAGATCCCAAGACACTTCTCGAAAGCAGTAGGAGAATTTTTTAATTATAACTCAAAACAAAATGTACAAAATGTATTAACTCATATGAAAGCACAAATAAAGAAAATCAAAACTTAAAATAAGTGTAACCCCCCTGCAAATGGGGGTTCCCAAAAGACTTCCAGGAGCTTGCTTGAATGCTCCAAGCCTGAATGGTGTTTGGCGTTTAAGCCACTTATCAGTGAGTGTTTTTAGAGCCTCTGGTACTGTCTCTTTAAGAGCTGTCTGCTTGCAGACATAATTAGTTTGTATGGGGGGACTGTGTTCTTCTCTGTTTGAGTACCACTCGAACTGCTGCCAATTCCTCCATTTTGCAGTCACTAGGGTGCAAAGGAACCTATCTGAAAGATGTAACTGTTTGCAGAAATCATTTACAGTAATAATGAAATTACAGTTTGTCTAACCTGCTTTCTTTGCAGTCAGAACTGTGTCTGCCTAGTTCCCCATTCTGGTTTTGAACTGCTGAACTGGACCAATCAGTGTGGGGTAAGCTAGCTCTAAAATGGTGCCTTGGACGAATCAGAACTTGGACTCATAATCTGAGCCAGTCACAAGAGGATTGTATTAGACAGTGACTCTGGGAGATGTAGTTTAGACTTCGGCGCCTTTTTGGACCAACAGCAGCAGTCTATTGTGAGTGACAGCCAATCCAGTCAAGAACTGGGAGGAACTCAAAGGAAGTGCTCGGTTTTGTCTGTTGGAGTTTCAGTTTAGCTCTGGAGTGAAGAAGGAAGAAACCCTGCTCCTTCAGTGCACAGTTTCAGTCAAAAACGTGTGTAAGGCCCAGAGTTCGGTCTGCAGCTGTGTAACTGCTTGTTAGGACTGAATCCGTCCTGTGAAAAGAATCAAAGGATCTCTGAAGAGTAGAAACCAGGCTCATCCTGTAGAAGACTGGAGAAATTGTTGAATTGACACTCGGTCTGTCAGGAACTGAATCTGCTGTGTGTTCTCCCAGGTATTGTGCAGTAATTGCAATCGGGATAGAGAAGCAGCCTGTCTGGTATAGTACTTTCTTTTACCATATAAATGTGTGAAGAGTCTCTTGGAGCTCAAGAGTAGCCCTGCTGATATTGAAGGACCCTATCTTATTTGGAGGTCATGAGTACTAATTCAGGGTCGCTCCCTGTTGAATTGCCACATTAAATCCAAATGGAATTACTGTACTGCTGACTGTTTAATTTTCCTTTTCTCTGTGTGAAAGGGCCCCTACCAGCTGCCACGGTTTGGACTAGCCACTAGGGATTGGGTACCCAGGGACAGTAACCGATAGGGATAGGCCTGTGCACAGAGCCATAGGTAGATGATTAGAGTGATAAGCTAATTAACCTGATTTCCCCCTGTCCTTGTTATATCCCCCTAAATAAATCAGAGCTGCTTGTTTCAGCAAAGTTATACTGCCTGAGGTATTTGTCTATGTTAAAGTACTGTACTGTGATTGTTGCACTGTATCTTATTTCACAGGAGGTCCCAGTGCAGAAACCAGTCCTGGGGGTAAGTGTATACTGTGAAGGTAATTCTGATATATTGTGTGGGCCACTAGTGGGAAGAAAGGGGGGTTGCAGTGTCCCAGAGGGCTGTGACCAAGTTAGTTTAACTATTGCAAACCCTGACCTCTGGGTGGAGGCACCCGCCATTGGATCCAGGCCCCTCAACCTGTTAGTGGCAAATCAGGCAGGGGTAGTAGCCCCTGGGATAGCGCCATCTAGGGGTTACATAAGTATTACAGCATACATTGATATTAAATTCAAAACTATACATAGTTAAAGAGAAAAAAAACACCCCCTCTTCACTAAAAGAGTAGGTGACTGACATACAGTATGTATAACACAAAACAAAATATACAGAAATGTATTAAATCACACAAAATCATAAAGGGCAAAAGAAAATCATAACATGAAGACGAATTACAACATTCTTATAAATCACATCTATAGCATACAGAATAATAGAGAAACCCACCCCCCCAACTCTATTAAAAAGAGTAGGGGAAATCTTTACTCCAAACAAGAATCAAAAAATCATATGCATTACATACTGTAATACAAGTCCCTAATATAATGAAACAAAAAGTAAAACAGAAAGAAGTATTCCTTCTGATCATAATTACAGCCAGTCTCAAACCGACTTATGTGCCCCTTCCCTCCAAGAACCAGTAATAGAGGAGGAACTCTCCTAAAATTCACTGATCACCCAGTATCTAGCCAATTCGTATGTTTCCAGTAAATACGAAACCGGACTTGTGGAATATGATTTTGTTCTGCATGTTTTAGCTGCAGGATGTTGGCCTGTATTTTCCAGAATAATTGTTCTGGTGTTACAAACTGCTGTTGCAAGGACCAGGCACAACACACCTGCCAAATGTGATATTTAATGCAAAACAAAATTAAGTGTAATGTATTCGGATATTAATGACCCCAAGCCTGAGGTAAAATACCCAAAAGTAAAATCTCCTCTGTAAGTTGCAGTTATGGAGTACCCACCCACTGTGAAACTGCATAGGACCAAAATTGAACCACATACGGTCAATCAAAACACAAATGCCGAACAGTCTCAACCTGGGCATGTGCACATATTTTGTCTTGGACACCTACGTTCTTGAATGCCTTTGTGTTTGAGATTCCCTTTAATGCTCAATTTTTTATAAGTTCCAGCCAAACCACATCCCACATATATGTTGGGACCCTTCCAGATGTCAGCATGTTTCCTACATGTGCAAGCTGGTGAGGTGGGCAGGCAGGAAAGTCAGAAGAGACCATAAAATGCCTATCCATTAACATCAGCATATAATCCTTTCCTGGAGTAAGTCTCAATGCGAAGTCTTAGGACACCCCAGAGTTTCAATTTAGCAAAACATGATTTGAAATACTCTGTAAGTCCCCCCAAGGATTTTTGTTTCTGAATACTTCTTGTTGGTTCCCAGGACAGGATCCAGAGGGAGAGAGCATCCCGCACCCAACAGTCCCAGGCTTTCCCTACTTTTTTAAAAGAGGAATGATGTACTTTGTAACAAATAGGGAAAAGAAAAATACCACTGGGTTACTCATTCGGATACCACCTAGTCTAAAAATCGTGATATAAGATACCTCTCTTTATCGGATTTAATCTGCTGCCCCATATTGTCAAAAAGAATACCCCATATATGAGGCTGCTGGAGGGGGGAGAGACCACTCCCAAATGTTAAAACATACTTAATAAAAAGGTTTTGGCCATATTGACCCTCTTTTGTTTGACATCCTCCATTTATTCCAAGTTTGGACATTGGATTGAGCTTCTTTCAGGAGAAGGTCCTAGTTGTACATAGCTGGGTCCCTCCATGCCAACAAAAAAAAAATTCCTAAAATTTCACAAACCCCTTTACACACAGGGATCCCCATAATGTCAATTGTAGTAAAACTTTCTATATTCAGAGGAAAATAATACTTTTTCCCTCAGATTCATTTCTGATCCTGAGCCCTCCGCATATACCATCAGCAAGGCCTCAGTAGCAGGGCACGAGGGGAGATCTGCCAAAATAATGCAAAGATCATCAGCATAGGCAATCATTTTGACTTCTGCACAGGTACTGTTTATGGCTAGACCCCTAATATCTTATACTGTATTAATTTTGGCAAGAAATGGTTCCAAGGTCAGAATATAAAAAAGGGGGCTTAAAGGGCACCCTTGCTGCACTCCTCCAGTGACTAACATAGATTGTCCTACCCACCCATTTACAAAAGGTGTTGCTAACGCTGCATTGTAACATGTTTTCAGCCAGGCTATAAAAGGAGACAGGAATTTCATCTTAGAAAAGACATGCCCAAATATAGTTATGTGGAACCCTATGAAACGCATGTCTTTGATCTAAACTAAAAATAAACCCCATAAGTTCCCCTGAAAGTCCTCTGGAAAACAGTTTCCGTATTAAAATGAGACCATCTGTGATAGTCCGTCCTGGTACAGAGCAGAACTCTGTGGGATGGATTACATCCTCCAAACAAAGAGATAGGCGTTTACACAAAATGTTTGTGAGACGCTTATAGTCACTGTGGAGGAGAGTTATAGGTCTCCAATTGTGCAGTGATTCCCTATCACCCTGTTTATAAAGCAATATCACTAGGCCCATGTACATGCTGGAAGGTAAAACATTGGCCTGTAAACTGTCAGAAAAAAGGCCAGCTAGTTCTTCCATCAACAAAGGTACTAATAGTTTATACAGCTCATTGGGAATCCCATCAAGGCCTGGGGCTTTCCCTACCGGAGAGTAAGAAATAACCACCAGGACTTCTAGTATAGAAGCCGGTTGCAACAGAGCTGGAAAAAAAAATATTCTGGAACTATTTTAAGGGGACAAGAGCCTAACCACATGTCTATGTGTGAGTCACTAAGATGTGGATCAGTAGAGAACAAAGTTTCAAAATGCCTCCCAACCTCCCCCCAAAATATCATTTTTTTGGTATAACACTTCCCCAGAGATCAATTTGAGTGTTTTAATATCTTTCCGGTGTCTAAAAGCTTTACAGTAATCAAAAGGGTTGGTATGAGCTTGTTTACCACTCATACCAAATATCTGTTCTTGCCTCAAAGAGGACATTCAATTGCACTGTAGTTTAGTGAGCTTAGTTTTTAAAATCTGTAATTCCTGGGCATTACACCTTGTAACATGCGATCTTGAAATGTAAGCAATTTCTGTCTGGTATCAGAATATTCCTGTGTCTTATGTCTGCCCAACAGCCTACCTATGGACTGAAACAAGGTCAGAAACTGTAATTTCGTATCTTCCCACCATTCCTGCCATGTGTCATACAGACAAAGCACTGATTTCCGTGCAGTAGCTGTAGCTTGGAAACCCTCCATAACCTCTGGAATTATCCAGTAAGGATATGTTAAGTTTCCAATAACCAGATCTCCTAGATGTTTTATGATAATTTGATAATGTAACACTCAATCATGGTCAGAAGTAGCCACCAGTTGTACTGAAGGGTCTCTAGGAGGGAGACAAAAACCAGTGATCAATTCGGGAGGATTTCTTCCCTTGGAAAAAAGTTATGGGGTGCCTGGGTGAATGAAGAACTAAAAATATCAGTTAATCCAGCTTGGGTAAGCAGAGAATTTAAGAACATGGTATCACAACATAATTTAGTGGTGGTAACATGCCTATCTCAGCTGTTCTGTTTACATTAAAGTCACCCCCAAATAGTACATTTTTAAGTTTTAACAGGGAAATTCTGCCTAATTTTGACAGAGGACCATAAATATTTATTAATCGAAAGTCTACAGTATGTCTGCTAAAGTAACGTCCAGAAGCTACGCATGGCCTGGAAGAATGTCCAACATATGTGTTACTATTATGTAAGGAGTGGTGAAGAAAATCCCCAGACCTGAACAGCGGTCCACTCCCCCAGACCAATGGCTAGGACCCCATATCCATGCCTCAGAAGCCGTAGTAAACTCTTGCAATGAATACAGTATAGTATCCTGCAGGTTACACTACATCAAACCTTTGGTCAGAAAACAAATCAAAGGTAGCTAACATCTTGACCTCTGATCGGATACTATTAGTATTTAAGTTAGCAATAGTTAAAACATAGCTAGCAGAGTTATTGGCAGAAGCAGTGGTTTAAGTACCTGTAGAAGGTTTTCTCATACTTTTCATAGTACCTACTCAAGGCCCTATACAGCATTTTTCTTAACCTTGCCAGGTGGAACAGTTCTGGTGTCAGGGTCAGAAACAGCATCCACTTGGGAGGAGGCTAAGGAAGCAGTATCCGAGTCTGGAACTTCTCTGCCAAAGTCGATGGGGAAAACTGAAAATCTGTTTTCTAGGATAGGTACACCCAACACTAGAAGAGGAGCATGTGGTACTGGGGGCTGAGAGCAAGGTATGTCCCACCTTTTGGGATTCTTGGGGAGCAGAATGCACCAGAGGTGGGGGAGGCATATTCTCCCTGCTATCTTGGTGTACCTGGGTCTGCGGGACCTGTCAGAAGCCCTGTGGTGAAGGCCCAGTAACATTCAATTCACGCGGTTCTGGGACTACAAAAACTGGTCTTGGGCCACTGGGGGGGGCAGTGTTGCTGGGATCCCTACAGGCAGGTTGTGGCTGCTGCCATCTCTGGGGCTGTGGTTCAAAGGGGAACTGATACCTAGAAGATTCATGCGCCATTCTGGTCGCTCTATGTACATAAAAATCCTGAATATCATAATCTGCATCCCCAGTGTTATGAGCAGCCCATGGACATTCAGTGAAGTTATGACCCCCTTCATCACAGAGACTGCATTTTGGGTTATTAGTACAATGAATGCTGGAGTGCCCAGTATCCCCACAAAATGTACACTGCTGAATGGTGCAGTACGAGCTAAGACATCCGAGAAACCAACATCTAAAACACTTTTTTGTTTGACCTGGGTAAAATATGAAACCCTTATCCCTTCCTATGTAGAAACAATTGGGCAGATGTTCCAGCCCTTCCTCGTATTGTGCCAACTTAATTTTTATTTTCCACCCCCCCAATTCCAAACCCCTCTGCATCCAAAATGGGGTCAGGGGTACCTTGTAATTCACAATGTTTTTCAAGCCAATATACAATGTCAGAAATATTGACACCCTCGTTCTGAAATAGGACAGTTATAACCCAAAATGTTTGTTTTGTCAACGGGATCACCTGGAATGGCGTCCATAAGGGGTTGGTTTTCACAGTCATATGTTTGATCCAAAAACGCTCCAGAGTTTCAGAGGTCCTAAAACTAATGTCAAATGTATGCCCCCCTGGAGGGTGGATCAGAGCATACACCTCAGAAGGCATAAAGCCTAAGGACTGTTTAAGTAAAATGCACACCACAAAGTATCTGTCTGGAACGGGGTCCATACCTCCCAGATATCTCAGTCTGATAGCGTTCCTACGCTTGGCCAATTCCACAGGTTTGCTGAATAAGTCCGCATATGAAGGGCGTTGAGGGTGATCAGACCCTCATTTTTCCTGAGCTCCTTGCTCATCACTGTTACCCTCATTAGGTTGATCAGGAGGATCCACTACACCTGGGACAGCACCAGAAAAAATATCACGGTAAGAATGACCTGGGGATATAGATGCATTACCTGTGAATGCTGCCTGGATGTCCCCCTTCTTAGGTCTCTCTATAGTCTCTTCCTGTACCAGTAGTTCAACTGGCAGTGTATCCACAGGAACCTCCGCTGCCTGAATTGGGGCCAAAATATCCTCATTCACTGATGAAATGTCCATTGCAGGGTCAGCACTCCATTCACCACTCTGTAATTGATGCCTACCAGCTCCAGCTAACGCTCGCTCCGGGGACCATCCTGGACGTCCTGGAACCTTGTTCATCTCTGAAAACCTCCGGGTTCCTTCTTCCAGTGACTGCGATCCAGAACCAGCCAGAAAGACCTTCGCTGAGTGTGACTTGAGTAGATTCTGGGCTACGTTTCCGTCTTCTTTCCTCCTCGAGACGGATTTGTTCTTGTTGTAGTTCCACATCCAAAGACAATAACTGCTGCTGTAAGTATTTTTTTTTCTCAGCTAAACTCTGAGAAATCTGTGAAGAATTACCCTCAGAATCCTTGCAAAGGGCATCCACTACTGGGTTGCTGGATAAGTTCAATATTTCCACTCTGGTCTTCTTCAGAGTTTAGGTCACAAAGGAGGCAATCTGCTGGTTTCCACAGACATCCAAATCAGCCACCTCCATGCATACACGTCCGTCACCTTCTACAACCATCTCCAAACTGGGCTCCTCCATCTTCACAGACAGATGGACAGAGCCACCTGCCTACAGAGTAGGGGCATTTAGTATTTATTGAAAAAAATCATACAGGAAAAAAAACAAGTAAATAATCAAAATAGTAAAGAGTCAAGCAAACAGGAATAGAACACGAAGGACCAAAAAAAAAAAATACTACAAATTCAATATGAGCAGCATGAAACATACAAAGACCAAGAAAGAAAAGAAACATTCATGTGACAGGCACATCAGAGTCCGTTATCCAGGGGAGACTTCGCCAGGATTGAAAAACCCAGGATTGTGACTTGGTCCGAAGTTCATGTTTATAAATCAAAGTCAAGCCCCATTCAATTTTCTCTTGCAATTCGAGAAGTGAGACCATCTTCTGCTGTAAGGTAAACCAACATCGGGAATTCCAAATGTACCATTTTATCACAGTAAAAAACACATGTAAAGTGGAAATGTCCCATGCAGCCCATGATGCATCCAAATGCCCATATAACAAAGTTTCCAAAGTAACCCTATTAAGATTAGGTAAATTCCATTTCAAGGCTGCAGAGGACCAGAAAGCAGAAATGTAGGAACAGGGAAAAAAAATAAGTGGGACAGGGTTTCCAATTGCATGAGGCATTGGGGCCTAGAGCACATCTGCTCAGACAACTGTTTATGCTTCTGATGTGCCTTGACATTCAAGCAAGAATAACAACACAACCAATCGACGTCCCACATCTTATCCGGAAACCTTGGATTATTCAGATAATCAAGTAAACCAGGCATCAGATGTATATGACAGTTAGGAAAAGTAACTGGTTCACAAAAACAAACAGAAAGAACATGTTTGTATAACAGCTTCCTATGCTGAGTAGTGAGCATAGTAGAAGTCATATGCCAACTTCTAAGTTTAATAAACACTTCACGTAAATACTGGGGACTACTATTAGACTGTCGAACCAACTGAAGAGAAGCAGTGGACCACTGGGGAAACCACGGGTTACAAGAAATACCATACAAAAAAACCCAGGGGCACCGAACATGGGTCAACAGGGGGCGTAGGTTAGTAAGCATATATTGAAGATAAAACATGACTACGGGATTAATCATTCCTAAACCTCCCTGAGGTGTGAGTAAATATAAAATATTACGTTTGATGGGGTTAAGTCGGCTTCCCCAAATAGCCTGAAAAAAATACTATACAATTTAACCTCTAAATTTTTTTTTGGGGGGGGAAGCAAACTAATATGCAAAAATATGGGAAGAAGAAAGATTTTCACCAAAGAGACTCTCTTCTTTTTCCCCATCTGCCAAGAATTCCAACACTTCACAAGGTGTTGTGCATGATCAAGTTTAGGTTGCCAATTCAAGATCGCCAAATTGCCTGAACCAAAAAAAATACCCAAAACAACGATCGGGTCCCTGGTAAGAGGGATATCCGCCATGTCAAGGAGGGGGAGGAGTGGATTCCCCAACTGCCGACCAACACATTTGGTGAGATTCAAAGAGGAACCAGAAAAAGTACCAAATTCCTGACAGGTTTGTAACACGACAGACACAGAATCCACAGTTCGTAAAAGTACAGTAATATCATCCACATATGCTAAAGCAACGTACGGAAGAATAAAATCATCCACCATGATATGGGTCAGACTAGAGAGAGAACTGAGTTTTCTCAAAAGGGGGTCAATGCTAAAAAAACATATAATAATGGGCTATGGGGGCAGCCTTGCCGCACACCCTTCTTAATAGGAATCAGGGGGCCCTTCCAACCATTGATCAGAGGAGAAACCATGGCAAGTTTATACAGAGAAATAAGCCAATTAATAAAGGACTGAGGTACACCATAAGAGGCTAGCGTGTCCCACAAATAATGATGGTCCACCGCATCAAAGGCTTGCCTCTGATCCAGGGACAGAAGGAAGCCGTGCAATCCCTCTCTATTGTCTCATTCTATCAATTCTCTTAAAAGGAGCAAATGGTCACAAAGTTTTCTCTCAGGAAAAGAACAGGTTTGTGTAGGTGAAATACAGTATAAAGCAACTTGTAACAATCTGGAATAGAGAATTTTTGCAAGAATTTTAAAATACGTGTTGAGACAAATCAGTCTCCAGTTAGAAATCAGTCCTATCTCCTTTTTTAAAAAGATATATAAGAAGACCATTCACCACATCAAGAGGAATGGAATCCGTCTCCAACACAGAAGTAAATGCTAAGGCCAGTTCTGTGGAAAGCAAAGGGGCTAGCAATTTATAGAGTTCTGGGGTCAAGCCATCAGGCCCAGGAGCAGTATGAGATTTTAAAGCTTGAATAGCTAATGTAACTTCAGCAGCAGTTATAGCCTTTGGTAAATCAGGCAGTAAAAATGAGGGGCAGACAGGATGTGGTACAGCAGAGAGAAAGGCAGGAAAGTGGCCCAAAGGAGCAGACCAAGAAGAAAAGAGCGAAAGAGAGTGTTGTGTGACAATGTTAAAAATGCCAGTTTTATCAGCAAAGAGAAGTCCTGAAGAATCCTTAAGGGAATCAATCTATCTGTGTTTGAGCCGGTCATGGCAGTGTAGGAAGAGGCACACCACCGCCGTTTTGCCCTGGACTCCAAACTGCTGTTGGTGGTGTAGACTATTATGTTGTCGTAAATGGAAGATTTCCATATCATGTCTAAGAGACTGAATCTATGAATTAAAATCATGCATAGTGTTTCTAGCCAAAGATTGCAATTTTTTGAGGGTTTCCTTTGCTGTAAATAGGATAAGTAAGCAGTGTCCCTATGAGACCTACTTTCACGCTGCAGTAAGTGTCTCAGATCACTTTTCACATCTGCCCACCAAAGGGCAGGGGAATCAAACATTTCAAGCACAGATTTTTTACAGGTTACAAAATACTGAATAATCTGAAGTAAAGCAAGGGCAGAAAAAAGTGAGGAATTAAACTTCCAAGTACCCGGACTTTGAGGGAACCTAGAAGGGGGACCCAAACATAATGCCAACAATTTGTGATTGGAAAATTCAACTTCGAGAACCTGGATAGAAGAGATAGGGTCTTTGAGATAAATAAAAAATATATTCTAGTAGCCAAATTTCCCTTTTGAAAAGTACGATATGGAGTCTGATGCATAGACATGTAGGCATCTTTCAACTGTGACGTAGAAATGATAGATTTTAAAACAGACATATCACAAAAAACTTTACTCGTGGTAGTACCTTACCCTCTATCTTTCTTATCCAAGCCACAATTGAAATCCCCACCAAGAATTACTGCTTGAGAAGAAACCAGATATGGTTGTAGGGATTTAAACAGTGCAGCCCTTTCCGCTTTCGTTTGCGGAGCATAAACATTAATAAACCTGTAGTATGAATTAAATATTTTCGTTTCCAAAATCAAAACCCTACCGGGCACCAGGTCTACCAATTTGATCACCTGAACCAGTACACAGGAACTAAACAAAATACCCAGACCAGAACAGGTATCCATACCAAGTGACCAATATGATGGTCCAACATGCCACAATCGTGTAGCAGTACTAATTTCTGAAATGGTATGAAGCCTAGTGTCCTACAAAAAAAAAAACCATGAAAAGAATTCGACAAAAAAATGAAAAGGCTATCTGCTTCTTTTTGTTACCTTTGATGCTATTTAAGTTAAGGGAGCCAATAGTCAAAGGAACATGTAACATCATAAAGGAAGAAAAGGAAGCTCAAGAAGGGGAAGAACACAGACCTCAAGGAGGCTTTTTTCTGGTTCTTCTGGATCTCCGTTGTTGTTCCTTAGGTTTCTGGTGTGATTCCTCAGGTTCTGAAGGAAGGTCGACATGGTAGGACCACAAAGACGAACCTTCGGAGTCGGCATCAGAGTGCTCTGAAACACCTGAAATACCTCATTACGGTTCTGGAGAGGTAAATCAGAGGTCTTGAATATTTTAGGAGCAGGCAGATCAACAGCTGGAGTATGTTTGGTTGGTTGTTTCTGGACCGGGGGGGGGGGCATATCCATAGAGTCCTTCTCAGGCAGCTCGGTGTCAGCCAGAGAAGGAATATTACTAGGTCCTGGTAGAACAGGAGGTGGAGGGGCAGGAGTAGTCTCATGTAAAACAGTGGAGACAGGAGCAGAAGGAGGGGGTACTGCAGTTGTTCCCGGTGTTTGAGAGGAAAGGGGGAAAGACTCACATTGAGCAACAGCAATCAACAACCGCTGTTCAACATCATCAGAAGAATCAGTCTGGTTATGGGCCGCCCATTTACAACTTTGATATGTATGCCCCATGGAGTCACACAAATTGCATTTGGGTTCATTGAGACAATTCTCACTGACATGACCCATCTCTTGACACAAGGTACACTTCACCTGGTCACAAATATTACTAAGGTGGGCCGTAGACCCACACTTGTAACAGACTATAGGCTGACCAGCATAAAAAAAAAAACTTGGTCTCTGCCCCCAAAAAAAGCTGTTCGGTAAATGCTTCAAGCCAGTATCAGAAGAGTGTAGCATGATTTTAACTTTCCACCCCCCAGTCCAAATATGTTCAGAGTCAAAAATTGTTTCTGGGGATCTCAAAACAGAGCAACATTGCTTCAACCAGTATGTAAGGTCAGTTACACTAACCCTCTCATTCTGAAACAATACAATAATTGTCTTGTAGGCAGGTCTAGTAAGGGGTATGGCCTCAAACGGAGCCCATAAGGGGGTCTGTTTCAAAACGTGATACTGAGCCCAAAATCTCTGTAACCCAGCATTATGCTTAAAGCTGATGTCATAAGTGGTCTCGCCAGAGACATAAATGAGCGCATAAATCTCATTCGCAAAAAATTTCATGGATTCCTTAAGCGAAGATTTTGCAATAAACACTCTTATCAGGAATCGTGTCCATACCACCTTTATAAAGCAAGCGAACAGCATTATGTCTTTTCGCTGGGTAAAAGGGCTGGTGGAACAAGGAGGCATATGGCCTACACATAGCAGGATTAAGTAAATTCAAGGGAGCTTCAGGTGGTTTCTCAGGTGCAGCAGAAGTGGAAGGGAGACCAGAATCAGAAACTATGGCCGTAGAATTAGCAGTGTTGTTAAAGTGCAGGACAGGAGCCTCAGTAAGTTGTAAAGTAGTTGGCAAATGAAGAGGGGAAGCAGGATTATCAGGTAAAGATCCACCTAGTAGAGATGAAACAATGGGAGAATCAGGAGGGAGTACCTGGGGAGCCTCAGTACGCTGGCGATCAGGCGAGGTCACGATCGGGGTAGGACCAGAAACCCACTTGCCGTGTGTGTCAGAAATCCATCCAGTACCTTCAAGAGCAGCCTGAACAGTCCAGGGGTGTGCCGCATCAGTAGAAGGGCATCTTAGGCCAGATGCAGAGTCCGTAGAAGCCATTCCCGGCACACCTTCCACAGCACAAATCCCATGCGCAGATGTACCGCATACAGTAGGAGAAGAAGGCAGAGTTCCAGATTGAGAAGCGGACAAGTCAGGGTTTGGCTGGTGCGAAATCGCAGGCGCAGCCACCACAACAGGTAAAACATCTTCAGTTTGAGGTACAAAGGGAGAAACACGCTCAGAAGAGCGTGAATGAGCCAAGTGTAGTGCTGTATTTAGCAATTGAGTCCTCTTTGCATAGCATAGTTCCTCAGTGCGTATCAAACATTCTAGACTGGCAACATTCAGGGAATTGGTACTGAAATCATGCTGAACAACAGGGTCACTCACCGGGAGTGCAGAAAGTTCAGAAAGGTCCACATCAGGTTGGTTTCCAAGGTCATTAGCATCAGCATTCAATGTTTTCAGCAGCAAACCTTCAGATAATTTAGTCTCAGAACCACAAGAGGCAGGGGTTGAGACCAGGTCCCCAGCCTCCATTGCATCCATCTGTTCCTCCAACTCCTGCACAGCAGGCATCTTGGTCAAGGACCAGGATGTCAGAGAGTCCCACTACTGTCAGAGTAGGGGACTTTCCCCGGTGCCCTGACCAAACCCCCCCCCAAATTCACTACAAATACCACCAATAGCTTAATATGGTTCAACGTCAGTTGGCATTCATCTGTATCCCCCTCCCTGGGTTGTGCCTGAAAATAGGCAGAATTTGTCTAGTGCACTTACCGGTCAACAACAACTTACCAAATAAATAAATAAGCACACTTGGGCTTCTATAGTGAAAGAGTAGTTTTGCTGTTCTGGCTGATGGCTGATTAAGTCTGTGTGCTAGGGATCCAACACTAATTGTCTCTCCCTTGCTAGGGGGCTCTGGGTCAGTTAAACACATTTAAAACAAAAGTTACTAGCCCCCAGCTAGGGCCATGGCAGCTGTGCTGCTGGGATGACTAACTGGGCTTATCTGCTCCCTTCCCCTTGCCTATCTGGTGTCACAGTACACTTAAATTATTTAACATTTGGCTGGCCCAGTGGTAGTAAGGGCTGAGGTGTGGATGCCTTACTTCACGCTACATCAGTGACCTGGGTTTGGGAATGACCTCAGGCTGTCAGGGTGCCAGCACGGGGGTGGGAGCAGGATTGAGCAGTGGCTCTCCTCTCCTGGGAAAGGGGGGGGTCACCCGTCCATAGTACCGTCATCACTAGATGGGGCTCTGGTGATCGGCGCAGGTGGCGACAGAGCGACTGGTAGGTGGGGCGTCCCGTAGGGTATGTGTACGTATGTGTATGTGCGCAGCCAGGCTGACCAGAGTAAAAATACTCAGGACAGGCTGATCGGCCTGGACTGGACACCCAGCGGTGGAGCCGGAGGGCAACTTATTGGTGGTGCTCAGAGCAGGAGACCCTATGGAAACCTCCAAAGAGGACCCCCCGACTGCCCGCTAACCTCAGTGGGGGGTCTGGTACACCAGAGCAGACGAAGGCCCTACAGGTGGGGGTACTCATGGAGGTAGAAGGCCCACCCTGGTTGGCATCTGTTGTCTGGCTGGTATTTCCCTGAGGAGAACGGCTCCACTTCTGGCATCTCTCCTTGTCTTTTTTCTTCCTTTTCTTCTCCAGGGCCAGCAACAATGATCTTTCTTGCAGCTCCTGAAGCTCCTTTTCCATGAAAGCCAGCCTCTGAGTCAGCTGATGGGCTTTGAGGGTCCTCTTGCGATGGGTGTGCATGGCCTGGTTGAAGTCCTGGCAAATGGTACACTCAGCAGAGTTGTGCTTGGTCCCCAGGCAGAGGACACACCATGAGTGATCGTCCCTGTGAGGGATCTGCGTGCAGCACTTGGAGCACTTCTTCTTGGACAGACTAGATGACATACACTGTAACAGGCGATGGTTAGAAAACAGAGAACTTTTGAAAGAAATCGCTTGAAATATCGTAAAAATGGTGGGTGACTGAATGCTGTTCTACCGTGTTTGTCGAATGAACTGAGCGACGGCGGGAAAGAAATGGAGGGCGGGCACGGGACTGCCCCTTTTGCAGTCATACTGATGTTGTATCATCTGACGACGCGGGTCAATCCCACGCTGACGATTGCTAGCTACAAGTTTGCCATGTGGGCCTGATGCCAGCAGGCACAGTCCTATGTGTGAAGACCTAATGCAGGAACCCTCTCGAAGTAAGATCTGGGCTTATCTGCTCCCTTCCCCTTTCCTATCTGGTGTCACAGTACACTTAAATTATTTAACATCTGGCTGGCCCAGTGGTGCTAAGGGCTAAGGCGCTGGACACCTTACCTCATGCTACACCAGTGACCTGGGTTCGGGAATTACCTCAGGCTGTCGGGATGTCAGCATGGGGGTGGGGTTGGAGCAGGGTTGAGCAGTGGCTCTCCTCTCCTGGGAGGTGGGGGTCACCCGTCCATAGTCCCGCCATCACCAGATGGAGTTCCGGTGATCAGCGCTGGTGGCGATGGAGTGACCGGTAGGGTGGGGCGTCCCGTAGGGTATGTGTATGTGTGCCTCCACACGTGTGCATCATGTTGGGGACGCGCAGGATATGGGAGAAAGTCTGGGAAAAAATCATAAAAATCTAAATATAAATAATATATGTAAATAAATTATTTAACATTAGCCATTGGCTTGGGCTTCTGGTGGTTACCTGGGCTACTAGCCCACATTTGTCTCTAGCACTGCTGGCACTTTTCTCAGCTGAATGAAGCTTGCTCTGCCCTTACCCCACCCACCGGGTGCTGCTGTATTTAAAAAAAAAAAAAAAAAAAAAAAGGAAAGAAACAAATACATTATGTGCCTGCCTGCGCCCATGTAGCCCACCTGGGCTTTTATTTAAGCTGGGGCCTTTTCTATGTCCCTTGCTACACCCTTCAGGAGCCACCAGGTGCTGCTCTCTTTAAAAAACAAAAAACAAAAAAAAAAAAAAAAAAAGAAAACAAACACAGCATGGGCCTGTCTGCCTTTGCCCATGTAGCTCACCTGGGCTGTTTTTTATTTAACCTGCGACCTTGCTGCCCCTTGATGATATGTCGTCTGCATGTCAGTGACAATTATCACCAGGTCACTGGGATGGTCCTGCTGTTCACCAGCAGTGGCCCCAGGTGTTTTGCTCCCACCCCGAAACAACATCGACTTAGGTTAGTTATTTAGAGATGAGTGCTGGGGGACAAAGTCCTGCATGGGGGGGTTGAAGCCCCCCACAAAAAAAAAAACTTTGTTCCCGACTGGAACAATGCTGACAGTCAGCATTGTTACCATCGCTGTAAGTGATGTCGACAACAATGCTGTAGTATCTTGGTGGAACCCCCCCTCGCTTCACCCTATGGAAGCTTTTTATTTTAATCTGGGCCTCCAATCCACTTATCCACCCCTCCTGGGCTCACTCTTATCATCAGGGACCTGACCCTTAGCCTGCTCTCTGGGAATCTCCTAATGTGGGGCCTGTCCCGACCCCACTGACAGCCTTGGTGATCTTTCACTGTGCTGTCAGTCATGTTATAAACAATTTGGTTTTCCTTTAAAATAGTTTTGGCGGTCAGCACCTGCCCTTTGGTACTACCGCTGACTTACTGCCCCAAACTGGAGTACTGGACTGGGATGCTGGTTGGGAGGTGAGGTGGCTGGCTGTGGGTGCTGAATGTCAGTGGTCTTCCTCACGGGACCTTGCTGCTCCAACTGACGCCCCTCTTTACTGCTGCTGCCTCTCTGTAGGTGGTCCTGTCAACCGGGATTACTGCGCTACCCTGCCCCTTGTCATCGTCGAGGCCTGCTAAGCCACTGATGAGGGACCAGAGCTTTACTTTAAAAATGAATTACAAAAAAATAAAAAAGTAGCTGTACAGAGACCTCACAGTGGCTAACTAAACTTAAAAAAACAGAGAAGACTTAGAATGCTTGTGCTCACAGGAACTGCTGCTCTACCGATAGTATCATAGACTGCTACTTTCTTCACTGGACCCATCAACTGAGGAGCTCAGTGCCACTAGAAAATGATCAGACTTCTCCACCAGACCAGCCAGAACACAGCAAGGGACCCCTCAAGTCCGAAGTGAGTTCCTCCTGCTGTCACTGACCAGCCAGTCATTGGCTCCTTGTTTGTTCTGACTCTAGGGCGACTGACAGATGGAGCTCATTCATTAACACTAATCCTGCTGCTGCGGGTCCGTATATAGCCTCCCCTATCATTCAGAATGCCACCTCCCTGACAACATGGGGGCCAACCAACAGCATAATGCAAGCTGGACATTTGAAAACTGGTACTAACTCGTACCATCTAGCTGGGGTAGAAAAACTGCTCGCAGGGGAAGGCCAAGTCAAAAAAAAAAGGGCTTAAAACTGCAGGCACGCAGTTTACTGTGTGGGGCCACATGTTACTGTCGGACTTCTCCATTCTTGCCACTTTCCACTGTTTTGGGAAAGAGGTCCCTAGGGATACTGGGGCATTTGGTCTATACTGGGGCACCTCTGGTTCTAGTAGAAGGGTGATGAGTGGGGGAAGAGGGGGACATTTTGAGGAATTGGTTAACTGTGTGGAGGGTTTTCTGGAACTCCTAAGAACCTGGAGTACCCTGTCTGAAAACCCAAAATTGGCAAATTCTAAGTCCTCAAGAACCTGGCCTTGAGTTTGAGAGACTGTAGGTTGGGATAGAGAATCCGGCACTGTGAGGCAGTGAGGAGACTGTGCCTGCAGGGTAGGGCTATCGGCTGGCTGACAGACAAGAATAGAAGCAGGGAGTGCCATGGTTGCTTGGCTCAAGCTGGGGCTATGAGGATCATGGTGGCTGACCGAGACCCGAGTTTGTTCAAAACTCCTAAGCAGTAGAGGGAAAGGAGGAAATGCATACAGAAATTTCCCTGTCTAATCCAACAGTAGTGTATCCACTGGCACTGTGCCCATTATGGGAGGCCTGCAACAGTACTGTGGCATCTGGTGATTGTCTGGGTGAGCAAAGAGATCCACCTCTGGGGTACTCCACCGTCTGAACACCATTAGAAGCACCTGTATGTTCAAAGTCCATTCATGATGGTTTTGACTGATTCTGCTCAGTGCATCCGCTAGGGTGTTGTCCTTACCTAGCATGTACACAGCTGTGAGGGACAGATTTAGGGAGTAGGCCAACTTCCATATTAACATGGCCCCTGTGCACAGTGGGGAGGATCGAGTGCCCCCTTGCTTATGTAGTACATTGTGGTGGTATTGTCTGTTCTGACCTGTACCACCTGGTTTACAAGCTCTGAAGCAAAGGACTGAATCCCCAGGTGCACTGCTCGGAGCTCCAGCAGGTTGATATGCAGGAGGGTCTCTTTTTTGGACCAGGTGCCATGAGCTGTATGGTCCCCTGTGTGTGCCCCCCCACCCTAGGAGGGAAGCATCTGTAGTTAAAACCTTTGAGGACATCTATTGCAAGAAAGGGATACCTTGTCTTAGGTTTTCCCTGTGCTGCCACCACAGCAGGGCCATAAGAAAAGGCCTGGTGACTGGTACCAGGGCAGACAACTGGCACTTATTTTGTGACCAAAAGGATCTGAGGTGAAACTGAATGCCCCTCATTTGAAATCTGGCTCCTGGCACCACTGCTGTGGATGCATCCATGTGTCCTAACAGTTGTAGGAAATGCCTTGCTGGCCTGGGGCAGGATAACTAGAAGGAGCTGGCCAGCTGAACCAGAGTATCCACCCTTACTGGTGGAAGGAAGGCTTTTCCTTGTAGTACGTCCAGCTCTGCTCCTATGAAATCCAGAAGCTGAATTTGGACCAGGACTGACTTTTGGGGATTTAGAAGAAGCCCTAGGGATTGAAGGAGGCTTTGGGCCTGAGCTAGGGTATCCAGCACTTGCTGAGGGGACTGACCCACCAGCAGCCAGTCGCCCAGGTAGGGAAAGACTGTGACAGCCTGCTTCCATAGATGTGCCACTACTATGGCCATGCACTTCGAAAATACTCTTAGGGCCGAAGAAAGGCTGAAGGGCATTGCTCTGAACCGATAATGGCCTGATTTGAGCCTGAACCAGAGAAAATTTCTGTGTGATGGCCTGATGGGGATATGAAAGTAGGCATCCTTTAAATCTAGTGAGGCTAGCCAATCTCCTTGTCTGAGTGAAGGCAGAATGGTGGCCAGAGTGACCATCTTGAATTTTGGTTTTGTCAGATATCCATTTAGTTGTCTGAGACCCAGGATGGGTCGCCACTCCCCTGTCTTTTTTGTTGTTAGGAAATACCCGGAGTAGAACCTTTCCCCCAGTCTACGGTTGGAACTGGTTCTACTGCCCTGTTCAGCAACTTCTGTACCTCCTCCACCAGTAGCTGTGATTCTGTCGAGGAGAGAGGACTGAAGACCTTGTCCTGAGCTTCGGCAAGACCTTGAAGCTGAGGGAGAGGCCTCGGCCCACTACCTCCAAGACCCACTTGTCTGTAGTTATAGACTGCCAGGCCTGGAGGTAGTGGGCGAGCCTACCCCCTACAGGAAGAGGGAAGGCGACCCTGACTGAAACTTCAGGGGTTCTGTTTCACCTGGGGGGTAGACTGAGGGCCTGGACCCGCTCTGCCAGTAACCCTTCTACCCCTGCCCCTGAAATAGCCCCTCTGAGGTTGGTAGGTTGGGAGGGTCTGGGTTTGGAAGAAAGGCCTATAGTAAGGTCGTGCTCTGCCAGCCCTGGACTGTTGTTTCTGAGGGATGGCTGCCTTTTCTTTTGCTGCTGCACTCCTGTAAGCCACTTTGTTTTCCTCCATCTATTTCATGTAGGCTTCAGTCTACTGGCTGAAGAGGGATGAGGGGTCACAGGGAAAATCCAAGGATTCTGATTGTGTCCTGGGAGAAATAAGTGGTTGTCAACCAAGCAAATCTCCTGAGAGAAATAGAATTAGCCATAAGCCTGGATGCAGTGTCATCGGCATCCACAGCCATTCTAAACTGACACTTGGATGCCGCGTCACCCCTTTTTACAGCCTCTTGCAAATCAGCTGCCACTGGTTCAGGGAATGATTTTGCAATCTCTGAAATTGTACCCCAAAGATCTTTTTGAAATCTGGCCACATAAGTCATATAAGTGGCTTGTCCAATGACTAAAGAAGAACCCAGATAAGATTTTCTGGCTAGAGAGTCCATTTTGCTGGAGTCCTTGTCAGGGGGATGGGATGCCAGAGGTATGCCAGCCTTACCACAGGCTGCAGCCTGAACAACATCCTCATGGCTGGGATGTGCAAACAAAAATTCAGCACCAGACTTGGCTACCCAATACTTCCTATCCAGTTTCTTATCAACTGGAGCAACTGAAGTGGGTGTCTGCAGAACCTTAAACACATGCTTCTTTAGGGTTTTATGGATGAGAAAGAGCAGCTTCTTTGCTGGAGCCACATCCATCATTTCAACAAAATCAGCCTCTTCCTCCTCATCTGTTGTCTCTTGAGTAGGAAGGTCTAAAGTCTGTGCCACCTGTTGCATAAAGGCAAACCGTGAGGTAAAGTCCTCAGATCCCTTATTAGGGGAATCTGAATGATGAGGGTCAGGAGAAACCTCTGGTTCTACCAGTTCTCCATAGTCCTCTTCTTCCTCTTCTTCTTCCCCATAATCCACATCCTTCTCCTCCTCTAGGTATTCAGAACCGGGATAGAGGGGAGCGGTAACAGGAAAAGAACCTGGAGGCACAACTGCAGGAAACTTAACAGGGGATTGTGGAACCTGAACTGAGGAGACTGGAGGGACTGAATAATTCGAATAGTGTTCGCTATCTCTTCCGCGGTAAGCACCGATAGTTTCACCGGTTGCGGTTCTGTGTGTTTTTCCTTTTTCTTGCCTGCAGTTGCCGGTTCAGCAGCCTGATCAGCGGTGCGTTTCTTAGGCTATGAACCAGTACCCTGGTCAGATGGTGTTTCATTCAGTTCAACAGCAGTTTTTGATTTAGAGGATTTGTTTGTAACCGGGTCAGCGGTTGTTTCAGACATTTTCTCCTTCATTCGGTTCAATTGCCTGTCCAGCGTGATCTGAGGAAAATTTTTTTTACAAATTTCACAATCTGTCTCTAAGTGTTCAAACCCGAGACAGAGAACACACATCAAATGGGGGTCAGCTTTAGCAAATGTTTCCCCACACTCAGTTCAATGTTGGAAACCAGTAGGGCCAGTTCTTTTCTCAGGTGTCTGAGACATGGCCACTATCCCCAAGGAAAATCTCTTTTTTTGGTTGGTGTAAGGACCAGAGAATGAACTGGGGTTTAGCCCAGTAACGTCCCACAAAGAGAAATGTAAGAAATATATACTTACAAAAATAAGAAATAAGAAATAATATTATTTCCAGACCGTAAAACCGGACAGAAACCAAGGACTTACTGAACTCTTTCTATCTATACTAGTTTACCTTTGTGAACCAGAGACAGTGGTTTAACATTTTTTAAACTAAAAGCAATTGAATAACCAAGAAAAATAAATGCGAGTTGAGTAAAGATGCAGAGGATTCTCCGAGGGGTCTGACTAGTCAAGCGGAATGAAGAATATGACGGTTGATGGTTTATTTACCAGGGACAGTAGTTTGAAAACTGAGCTCGAGCCTAGCATTCTCTCATTTGCATAGGTTCTATTAACCTTTTCAGCTCCAAGGCAGTACTATATTGGGACAATACTACATGTGTCAGAATACAGTAAGACTTCCTGGGGTTAGAAAAGCTTTTGTATGTTTATTTTTGCAACAATGCACTGTGCACACTGTATCTAGCTACAAGACTTCTATATTGAGAGATGTAGTCTCCTACTTCTTCAGTGAGCACAGAAATATAATAGCCTGTATACTAATGTACACAGAGAGGTATTATGGGTGCAGTACATAGCTGATTTGTCTATCTAAATTTAAAAAGTAACACTGTCCCTTTAATAACTATGTTTTCCCTGGTATGATGTCACAGTTGGGTGTTGCAGTACTGAAAAAAAAAGTCAGGTTAAGCAAATAAAACAGAGCACCAACATAAAAAGATTTTTTTCATGAAAAACAGCACTATTTGGCAGTGTGAATGGTAAGAGACTAATTCACAACACCTACAGGTTACTATTCCCATTTGTTATGGCAAACCTTGGTAAATCCCTTTAAAACTGAACTTCTGGGGGGAGGGGGAGGCGCTGCTAAGCCCAAGCAACGAGCAGCAACTTTTCAGTGCTCTGCGCAGTTATTTATCAAATCTGCCCTAATCATCCCTTTTAAAGGCTCTAAAAATTGAATTTGGACTACACCAGTGGAATGAGCAATTTCAACTTAACTAAGATGGGTAATCCAAAATAAGATAAAATAGCTGGTGCGGTCAGAAAAAATAGAGGGCCCAGCAGACCTGAAGAAACCACACAGGCTGAGGAGGCCTCCAGCTTGGGAGAAGCGTTGACTACCCTGGGGAACAAGCTGCAGACTTTAATTGCTTCCATGTCCACTCTCAATCAGAAAATGGATGATTTTTTTTGTTTGTTTGTTTGTTAATCCTTTTTACCTTGGCTCCTGGTCTGCCTGCACGTCCATGCATCCTTCACATCCAGCCACTGTCAGGTCCTCTCCCGGCCCCCAGTGAAGCCCCCGCTGCTATTTATTTCCACGGCGGGGCAGCTGAGAGTCCCCGTCACTCTCCAACTGAGACCGGATTCAGTAGTGCAGTGGCGTCCCCGAAGCCAGGTCTCCCGTAGATGGCCATCAAGCCGATGCGACCACTCACCATGTTTTCCCTGTTCTGGTGCCTGTGTGAGTGGGGTGTGCAATGACGCCAAGGGGGGGCGGTCGCATCTGCACGCGCTCCCTCCCGGTACCGTGCCCCAACCCACCTCCCAAGCTGTGTCAAACACACCACCCCCCAGCCTCCACTAGGACCCGTAGGTGCGCCGACAGCTGAAGACCCCCTTCCCCCACAGAGGGAGTACAGCCCCTCGGATGCTCAATCCCTCTCCTCCATTGCCAACCCCTGGCGGCCCAAGTCTGTTCCAGAACCTGGGTCGCCAGTGTGGAGCGAGGTGCTCAAACATGCATGGGACAGACACAAGGCAATTATAGTGGGGAGTGCAGGAAGTAGGCTGTTGGTTAACTAGAATCTGTAGCTTATCCAGTAGGTAGGGAAATGGGCAGACTGGGTGGGCCAAGTGGTCCTTATCTGCCGTCAAAGTCTATGTTTCTATGTCCAGCGCCTCAACCCTCAGCACCACCGGGCCAGCTGAAAATGGATGATTTTAATGGATGGGTCCTGGTCCTTGAAACAACGGTAGATGGACTGAAAGGAGAAATGCAACAGATCAGCAAACAGGCTGATGCATCTACCGGAGCCACAGCTCTAATGGCAAAAGAATTGCAGCATATGCGAGCTAGACTAGAAGCCCTAGAGAATCATTCCTGATCAGCAAACATATGGATAGTGGACTACCTGAAGGTTTGGAGGGTGATCACCCGATTATGAATATTCATGAATGGCTATCGGAGAAATTACTGCCGGAGGGAGTACAAGAGAACTGGGACATTCAAAAAATATACCGGGTGATTCCCCCATGGACGGCCATTAAATACAGAGGAGCCTCGTACCTTGATGTTGATCACTGCGAGTGTTGGCGCTAGGGACAAGATTCTTTGCTATGCTCATCAGGCTGCTCCGTTAATGCATGATGAAAACCCTGTGCATGTTTCCCTGATATCAATTCATATGACGAGCGTAAAGGTTAAGTGCAGTGAAGCAAGTGCTTCGAGACCTGAATATGCCGCACCCAATTATTTTTCCAGCACGGCTTCGGATCTCCTACCAAAACAAAACTTTCATCTTCTCGGATCCTATTGAAGCTGGTAGGTGGGCTGAACGTAGAGTGGCGGAATCGAGAGTCAGACCGGAGGAATCTGAGGGTGAGGAAGCTCTAGATGTACCTGTACCCTTAAGAATAATATTTTCTTGGACTCTTTAGAGACTGTAGCTTACTAAATGCTACATGATAGGATACTAACTTTTACTGTTTGAATGTCTTACATGGTTGCTTTCTTAGATGAAAAGGCGGGTATCTCAGTCTTATCTGGAAGCCTGGTCTGTTAGTTTGGGGAAGTAATGTTAGGACCAAATATAAGTCAGATTGGGTTCTCTATTTTTTTCCCTTTTGTAGTTCTACTTTCTCCCCATTTGCAGTTTGTGACTTGGGAGGGAATGGTAGCAGATTCTGTTTACCAATGTGAAAAGTTTGCTGTAAGATTATTTTCTTCTATTTTCTCATTAAGCTTTTATACATGGCATCAACTGTCCCATATACGGACGCTGATATTATTGGAATAGATTGGTGGACAATCCTATTACATCAAGAAAGGCCATGTAGCTCATGGACTCATAAATGGCATAATATGAACTTAATTAAAAGGAAATACAGAAAAATGTAGTTACTCTCCAGTGATGTATCACTATACAGCAAATGCATAATGTATCCTTTGAATAAGGACATTTTTTCCCAAATGTTATTCAATAAGATGGTCTGTCTGCTGTAAGTAATATTTGCCATAAGATATGTCTATGATAAAATAATTAAAAATAAAGATTTTTTTTTTTTTAAACTGAACTTCCGGCTGGGTATTTTTTCTTTTCTTCAAAATTCTGTGACTGCGGAGGTGATTATATTTATTTTACCGGGGGTGCGAGCCCCCCACAGAAATTAATTGTCCAAAGTGTTTTCGTCAAAGTTATGGCACTGACAGTGTTCCCATCCACAAGGATATTCCCGGCTATACTGTTTCCTGTCCGACTTGACACCTCACTCATAAACTGCAGTCGCTTTCACAGCTGGAACCTCTATTTTTCACACAGCAGCCACCTCCTCCACAACTGGAAGTATGGTCCCCCCTTCACACGGAACTCCCACTCCAGAACAGGCTGTCTGCCCTCCCACCTGAGCAATAACCACCATCCCACAATGAGATACTCTACTCTATAGCTGCCCCCAGCCCCGGAATATAGACTGGTAGTGAGCCTCCCAAACATAGCTAGAACCTCTCTTTTTTTTTTTTTTTTTTTGTTGTTTATGGATCAGTCACAGCCCCACAGCTGGAACTCTCCTCCTGCCACTCTCCCACTATTCCAGTTATTGTGTAGATCTCTGGCCTGTTGCTGCGCTTTTTCTCTTGCTCTGTGTTTTACGGCTCTGACACGATTACGTGGTAATACCGAAACATAGCTGCAAAAGTCAATACATCGTAACTGTGCCCAATAACTTGTCCTCAAAAACACATCCTGAGCAAATAAAGTGGGGTCAGTAAAAGTTTATTAGAAGATAATATAGCAGCAATTACATATAAAATAATAGGTAAGTGAGTGTGTATTACAAGGGAGTAATACTATCAAGAGGTTCTGGGGACAAGGGACCCTTGAGAGTGAAGCTTGAGAGGTTCTCTTGTCCCCAGAACCTCGAGATGATATTACTCCCGATTATACAATGGCAAGAGAGAATCCTGGTACCTGATTGGTCAGACTGGCACTGGAACCGAGATGCTATCTCAGCAGAACATCCCGGTTCTAGTCCCAGCTGACTCATGACGCAATAAATGTTTAAAAAAAAAAAAAATCCTTCCACTGCCATAGCTTCAGCGCTGCCCGCTGTGCTCGTTATCGCCATTCCCCACCCCACTCAGAATCGGTGCTCTATGCTCCCTGCTCCCCCAGCTAAAGTTCCAAAACCAAACTAAATCCCCTCACTGCTCTCCCATACTATTCCAGTTAAAAAAAAATACATAAATAACCTGCTCCATCATTGCGAGCGGCTTCACGACAGTTCTCTCTGCTACCAAGACTGTTTCCATACTACACGAGTGCGTGATTCAGAACACGTTTCACTTACCTCAATGGCATTTCCTCAGTTTCATGGAGCAGCGAGGAGTCCACACATGCTGTCTGTGACACTTGGACAGCTGGTTCTGATCACTGTATGATTTTTGTAATATAAAAATGTGTTATTGAATGTCTCTCATGAGAGATGCTGAGACAGCATGTGGGACACACACACACACAGGTTTTAGATACAAGGTGTTACCTGGAAGGCCAGGAGATAATTACAGACTAGAACAGACCTAAATTAAGGATCTCCTGTTTATGTGACTTACTTTTTTTTTTTATTTAGTTTTTGTTGACCGGGTAAGTGCACTAGACAAATCCTGCCTATTTTCAGGCACGACCCGGGGGGGGGGGGTGGAATACAGATGAATGCCAACTGACCTTGAACCAGATTAAGCTGTTGATGGTATTTTTAGTGAATACGTGTAGCTTGCCAGCTGGCAGGAAAGAAAATATCCATTTTATAACATTTAGAGGACAAGAGCAGTTATGACACTTTAGTGCGATGTCATAAAAGATTCTTTGATGTGTCCTGGGAAGAAGAGCTACTTGAGATCAAAGAGGGGATGTTATTTAAAGAGTGTCATAATTTGTGAAATGAGTTTTGCTGAAATGTCAATTAATTTACATGCTGATTGATAAGACATCCTGGGTGTATAATAATTTTTTATATTCTGACAGGGAGGAGCTAGGTGACCTCATGCAAAGAGGTTGGCAAAGCCAGTTTTAAACAGTATTCTGTTTTCCACTAAGACATTCATGTTTGGACTCTCTTGACAACAACATATGTCTATCAGCATTGCTAGCAGAAATATCTTAGGTAGACAACTAAGTTTATGTGTGGTAGGAAATTGCACTTTTAACTTTATTATTTTAAGTGATTGTATGGTTTTGTGATATATGGTTCTGTATTACATTTTACCTTTTTATCTATTTTTTAGTAAACCTCTATTTAAAGCAACTACTTGTGCCTTTGAAATTCTTTCTTTGAAGTGAAGCATATATGGTTACAGTTGACACTGGGCATAGCTTTATGGTAATACCAAACCGGGAAAAGGTAAGAGTTTATCTGAGGTCTTTTCATAGAGTTTGTAAGGGTTCATTTTGTGCCTGGTTAGGTGCCCTAGGCGAAAGATATCTGGCATCCCTCAAAGAGTAGAATTATCCGAGCCTGTACGTTGGATATGCTAGCAAGAGGCTCACAGTTTGAATCCCTCCAGAACTTGAGACCAAAGGTCGATTCAAACCCACAAAACAGACAGGAGGGTTACCCTGTACTGTTCCTGTTCACAATACTGCCCTTGGAGGTTGGCACTGTGGGAGCAGAGGGCCTGACCTGCTGAGTGGGGGTTTGTGGCAGATTGGTTGGCAGCGGTGCAATAATTTTGGTATTACAAGCTTTTATTGTTCAGTGGGTCAGCTTGAGACTGTCAGCTCACTTGCAAAGAAAGAAAAAGGCAGTTATTTATTTTTTAAAAGGAAATAGAACTATATCACTTGGCTTACAGTCAAGTTCCTACCTGTTTAATTTTTTTTTTAAAGTGCTAGTGAGAGTCGCCATAGTTAGGGAAGAAGATGGCTTCCAACTACAGCGGGCACACTGTAGACCACTTAAAGCAGTTGTGCAGGGACAGAGGAGTCCCGTTCGAGGTAAAAGACACCAAGCAGAACCTCGTGGATGCCCTGATGGTAGCAGATACTCAGAGCATCAAGTCACAGACAGTGACTGTAAGGGACCGAACCTTGAATGTGGAAGGGCTAGCGGCCAGTGCAGTGTCCAGATCTGATGAGGAGGGCAACAGGGCCACTGTCAGAAAAGAGTCACAGCAGCAGGGGAAGGTCACCAGTATTCTGGATCCAGAAGTACTCAGGATGCAAACTGAGTTGCACAGAATGGAGCTGGAGATCCAGAGGGAGGCAGAGTGAGAACGCCGAGAGGCAGAGCGAGAACAGTGAGCTGCAGAGGAGAAGAGAGAGTGGGAACACTGAGAGGCAGAGCGAGAACAGCGAGCTGCAGAGGAGAAGAGGGAGCAAGAACGCCAGGAGGCAGAGCGAGACTGCCAAGAGGCAGAGTGAGAACAATGAGACACAGACAGTGAGGAGCATGAGTGCCAAAGACAACACGAACTGGAGAAGCTACGACTCCAACCACCAGCACCAGAGCAGGTAAGTGGCTTGGGTTTAACTGGGACGACAGGACTGGGTTACAAATTGAATACCAAATTGATAGCTGAATTTAAAGAGGGGGAGGATATGGATGCCTTTTTAAATTCTTTTGAAAAAGTTTGTATTCAGGCTAAAATTCCTGGGGAGTCCTGGAGCTTCCAGCTATCCCCGCTGCTTACCGGGAAAGATCGGGATGCATTTGGTCAAATGGACAATGAGGACAGTGATGATTACTGCAAATTTAAAGCCGCACTGTTAAAGAAATTTGAATTAACTGCTGAATCATACAGAGCTAAATTCCATAAGCTCAGGACATGCCCTGACATGAGCTACAAGGAGCTAGCCATGAAACAACGTCAGTTTTTAAAACGTTGGTGGGAAGGAATTGAAGCAAACTCTGTTGATAAAATTGAAAATGTGATTTTGTTAGAACAGTTTTTCTGGGCATGCCCAGCAGAGCTAAAAACCTGGATGGAGGACCGAGATCCCAAAACAGTGCAAGAGGCTGCTGAACTCTCGGACCACTATGCCAAGAGCAGACCTGCTTTGAGAGCAAATGGGGTGGGCGTGGCAGCGCAGAAAGGGAAAAGCGCACCTTCAGGGCAGCAAAAACCCTCACTGCCTCCACCGAAACCAGTTAGCCCCAGGTTTCAGAGAAAAGATTTCTCTGAGAAAAGAAGTGAATGTTGGTTGTGTAAAGAAACTGTGCATATTGCCATACAGTGTCCCAAAAAGGTGAGCCATACGCAAGGTGGTGCTAGGAAAGAAGTTGGTTGTTTGTGTGTCCCTGGAAGCATGCCTGTGAACATGAGGGAACACATGCACTGAGTCATGGTGAATGGTGTACAGACTCAGGGGTCGAGGGATACAGGGGCACCCCTGACATTGGTAAAAGGGGATCTGGTACAGTCTGGTCAGCTTATACCCAATAAATACGTCACTGTACAAGACTTTACTGGTAGGGAGAAAACACTGCCCCTCGCCTGTGTTCTCCTAGACTGGGGTGAAACGGAGGGACTGTGCAACAGGTGGCTGTAGCCAAAACCTTAGCAGTGGATGTGATCCTGGGCAACAATCTCAAACAGGGGATGGTGTGTGTGCGGTTACCCATAGCCAAGCAGCAAGGGAAAATGGTAGTTCCCTGAGCCCCACAGAAGCCATTGTGGAAACCACTGGGAGGCTGGTTCCCCAGCCTGTCTCCAAATGGGGAGACTAATGAAAAGGGGGTAGAAATTCTCCCAGTAGCAGTTAACCACACAGCTACAGAGGGTTACTGCGAAGAGGGAGGGGTGACCCATTGTCAGAGGGTTGGGATTGACAGTGATCCTGAGTGCCCTGACGCTAGTGCTAGGGACCCTAGTTTAGCGAATGAAGGGGACCTGTCCCATGCCTTGGGAATGTGTGAGGAGTTTTGCAGCTGCTCAGAGAAGTGACCCTAGTTTAGAGAAGCTGAGGGCTTGGGCAGACTCTGACAGAGCACAAGGAGGTGACGGCAGACATAATGTTTATTGGTAAAATGGACTTATGTATACTCAGGCTGTGCAGACAGAGGGAGGGGTGCTAGGCAGGCAGCTTGTCATTCCCCAGGGATCTCGTGAACAGTTGCTCAAGATTGCACATGATACTCCCTTGTTTGGTCATCTGGGAATCGCGCGCACTACGCAACGGTTAGCTCAGAATGTCTACTGGCTAACTTCACCCAGCAGGTGAAGGAGTCTTGCAGGTCTTGTCACTGGTGCCAAGAAATAGGGAAGGCGGGCAAGAAAACCCAAGCTGCCCTGATTCCATTGCCCGTAGTGGAGGAGCCATTCCATAGGGTGGGAATGGGTATTGTGGGGCCTTTAAATACCCCCAGCTCCTCAGGGAAGAGATTCATCCCAACTGTGGTGGATTATGCCACCCGATACCCAGAGGCAGTCGCCCTATCCTCGCTGAAGACAGACGAAGTGGCAGATGCCTTACTTGGGATTTTCTCCCGTGTTGGGTTCCCGCAGGAGGTTATCACCGATCGAGGGGGGTTCCTTCATGTCGGACCTGATGAAATGTTTATGGGAGAAGTGTGGGGTGGTGCAGAGATGCACGACACCATATCACCCACAAGCCAATGGGCTTGTGGAAAGATTCAATGGTACCCTGAAGTCAATGCTCTGGGCATTTGCTGAACAGCATGGGAGGGACTGGGAGAAACACCTTCCCCAGCTGTTGTTTGCATACAGGGAGGTGCCCCAAGAGTCTAAAGGATTTTCCCCCTTCGAACTCTTATATGGACGCCGGGTACGTGGGCCCCTAGACTTGACCCGGGAGGGCTGGGAAGGCAAGCACACCGCCCGGGGAACTCCCATTGGGGATTATGTCCTTAGGTTTAGGGAAAGGCTGAAGGAGCTTATGGGAACAGCCCAGAGCAACCTGGCAGCTGCTCAACAGAAACAAAAAGTGTGGTATGACCAGAGAGCCAGAACTCGCTCGAACATGGTGGGTCAGGAAGTCATGGTCCTTATTCCGGTTCAGAAAGACAAGCTGCAGGCTGAGTGGGCAGGACCGTACAAAGTAGTTAGGAAGGTAAATGACGTAAACTATATTATAGAGTTACCTGACAGAAGACAGACAGAAAGGATGTACCATGTCAACATAAAGAAGCCATATGCAAATAGGGCTGACATGGTGTTTGCAGTATGTAGTCCTGGGGAGGGGACAGATGAAGAAGACCCCCTTCTAGACTTGCTGGAAGAAAGTAAGCGGGAGTTCTCTGTGGAGGCAGTTAAATTGTCTCCCCAGCTGGCCCCGGACAAGATCCAGGAAGTAAGGGAGGATTTAGCAGACTTTGCCCCATTGTTTAGCGCCAAGCCTGGACTAACCCCCTTAGCGATGCATGATGTGGAGACAGGGACACAGACGCCCATATGGCGGACAGCATATCGGGTGTCAGAGGCTGTCCAAAAGGACATTAGGAGGGAAGTGGAGGAGATGGTGGATTTAGGAGTAATCCAGAGATCCCACAGCCCTTGGGCCTCACTCATAGTCCTTATGCCCAAGCCAGATGGCTCAACTCATTTCTGTGTGGACTATCGTAGACTGAATGCAGTCACAAAGTCAGACACCCACCTGATGTCCCAGACGGACAAACTCCTGGACAAGTTGGGAGGGGCGACCTACCTTACAATCACTGACCTGACAAAGGGGTATTGGCAGGTAGAGTTAACGGACAGGGCTAGGGAGAGGTCGGCTTTCATCACTCCGATAGGCTTATTTGAATATAAAGTAATGCCTTCGAATGAAGAACTCGGCCACTTTCCAAAGGTTGGTGAACCAGGTTTTAAATGGTGCTGAGAAGTACACTGTGTGTACCTGGATGACATTGCCATCTTTAGTGCCAGCTGGGAGGAACACTTTCCCACCTTAGGAAGTGCTGGGCAGGATACAGAGGGCCGGGCTCACTGTCAAAGCCGAGAAGTGCCAGATGGCCATGGAGAAGTGGCATACCGGGCACATGGTAGGCCAAGGACAGCTCGTCCCAACCAAATAAAATAGAGGTAATCCAGGTGTGACCCAGACCAGAAATGCAGAAGCAGGTCAGGATTTCTAGGGACAGCAGGATACTATAAAAATTTGTACCCAATTACAGTGCCCTGGCTGCTCCCCTATCTGACCTGGTAAAGAAAAGGATGCCAAAGAAAATTACCTGGGACCCATCCTGTGAAAAAGCCTTTACCAGACTGAAGGAGGCACTGTGCAGTGCTCCTGTTTGACAAGTCCGGACTATAGCAGACCCTTTATAGTTCAGACTGATGCCTCAGACGTGGGTATTGGGGCACTACTGAGTCAGACAGCCAGCCAAGGGAAAGATCACCCGATAGCATATCTGAGTAAGAAGTTACTTCCCAGGGAGCAGGCATACTCTACTGTGGAAAAGGAGTGTCTTGCCATAGTGTGGGCCCTAAAGAACTTAGAGCCATACTTGTATGAGCAGCATTTTGTGGTGCAGACTGGCCACAACTTCCTGGTTTGGCTGTCGCAGATGGGAAAGAACAATGGTAGATTGCTAAGATGGAGTCTTGCTTTGCAAGGGTATGACATGACAATTCTACATTGGGCTGGAGCCAAAAATCAGAACTCAGATGGCTTGTCTCGTGTCTATGAGAAGTGAACTGATTTGGAAGCTCATCCCATGCAGGGATAGAGCTCCCCAGTTCAGTCTAGGTGAGGAGGATTGGACACTTGTTCAGCTGGTTCTGATCACTGTACGATTTTGTAATATACAAATGTGTTATTGAATGTCTCTCATGAGAGATGCTGAGACAGCATGTGGGACCCCACCCCAAGGTTTTAGATACGAGGTGTTACCTGGAAGGCCAGGAGATAATTACAGATTTGAACAGACCTAAATTAAGGATCTCCTGTTTATGTGACTTACTTGTAGCTTGCCAGCTGACAGGAAAAAATATCTATTTTATAACATTTAGAGGAAGAGAGCAGGTTATGACGGCTTTAGTGCGAAGTCATAAAAGATTCTTTGATGTGTCCTGGGAAGAAGAGCTACTTAAAGGGTGTCATAATTAGCGAAATGAGTTTTGCTGAAATGTCACTTAATTAATTTACATCCTGATTGCTAAGACATCCTGGGTGTATAATTTTTTATATTCTGACAGGGAGGAGTTAGGTGACCTCATGCAAAGAGGTTGGCAAAGCCAGTTTTAAACAGTATTCTGTTTTCCACTAAGACATTCATGTTTGGACTTTCTTGACAACAACATCTGTCTATTAGCACTATTAGCAGAAATACCTTAGGTAGACAACTAAGTGTGTGTGGTAGAAATTGCACCTTTCAACTTTATTATTTTAAGTGATTGTATGATTTTGTGATATATGGTTCTGTATTTATATTTTACCTTTTTATCTATTTTTTAGTAAACCTCTATTTAAAGCAACTACTTGTTGTGCCTTTGAAATTCTTTCTTTGAAGTGAAGCATATATATGGTTATCGTTGACACTGGGCATTTTGTACCTGGTTAGGCGCCCTAGGCGAAAGATATCTGGCATCCCCCGAAGAGCAGAATTATCTGAGCCTGTACGTTGGGTATGCTAGCAAGAGGTTCACAGTTTGAATCCCTCCAGAACTTGAGACCAAAGGTTGATTCAAACCCACAAAACAGACAGGAGAGTTACCCTGTACTGTTCCTGTTCACAATACTGCGCTCGGAGGTTGGCACTGTGGGAGCAGAGGGCTTGACCTGCTGAGTGGGGTTTGTGACACTGTCTGCCAACAGAAATCATTTTTCCTTTATCCATTTTTCAAGTCAAAAAAAATGGGTCTGAGGAGGTGGACAACAATCTCTTACAGCCAGGAACTAGAAAGAGAGCTTAGTGTGGCACATTGCAGACACAATAACTGCTGCTCCACCTATTGGCAGTCAATAAGCACTATTTTTTTTGAAAGTATACTTTCCCATTAAAAAATAGGAAAAAAACTTACAAATATTTACTTATTCCATCTTTTTTTGTTCGTTTTACAGGAACCATTGTATAATATCAATCAATCAATCAATCAATCAAAATCTTTATTTATCCAGGTGAACATCATTGAGCAAGGCTCATTTGCAAGATGAACCTGGGTAGGACAAGGTCAAGGTACACATAGAAAAAACATGCATATATATGTACACAATAAAACAAGGGAATACAAAAAAGCATCAATATTCAAGGCATCAGACCATAACACATATGAGCATATAGCACATTTCATTTACAAATTGCAACAACATATGTGCATGACAATATGTGGGGTTAGGTAGTAACACTAAAGTGATGAGAGGTAGATTTTATTATCTGCTCTTTGAGTAAACCAGGATATAAGTCAGTTTAAGATTGGGAGGGGATGCCAGGATGATAACAGGAGAGAAGGGAGAAGGGGGGAAGTCTAAAAGAGAGGGTAAAAAAACCAAAACTACTGGGATTGGGGGGTTGGAATAATAGGGACTAGAGGGTGACCTAGTAAGTGCAAAAACAACGGGGCAAGGGGACAGATCACCAACTAACAGATCAAGAGAACATCCACCCTATAGTACTGGATAGCAGTGTTGGGGAACAGGTAGGTAATTCACATAAGGAATAACAGGCAGTGGGAAGAAGGCGATATAAGAATAGTCATCAGGTTATGAGCCAGGCAGCATAGGTGATACAGCGGATGTTGATTCAGACTAATGACGTGGGAAGCACTTGCACGGGTCCTTAATGAGATGGGAGTATAAGGTCTTAATGGAAGTAATGCTGACAGGTGTACTTAGTTTCAGTGTTTTCCGCAGTTTGTTCCACAGAGAGGACAGCACAAAGCTAATGGCCGCTCCACCAAAGCATGAATTAACTTTGGGTACTTTCAATGAGATAGAGGAGTAACTTCTCAGGGCATAATTGCCTATTAAGCTTAGCGAAAGGCAGTCCAAGATATATTGAGGAAGTTTTTTGGACATAGCTCTGTATGTCCATAGAGCAGCATTTCTATCCCGCCTAATCTGAAGGGAAGTCCACCCCACTGCTTCACACAAGGAGCAATGATGCATAGTAAAGGGAAGTCCCGTAATAAATCTCAGAGTTCTATGATAGAGAGTGTCCAGTTTTGCGAGGTAGGTGATAGGGCAATGACTATATAGGAAGTCCACATAGCCTACTAAAGAAAACAATGTTGCTTGGACCAGCCTCATCTTGGCATCACTTATGAGAAAGTGGCTGATCCTAAAGTAAAGACCAGGTCTCTGTCATAATTGTTTTAGCAAATCCGCAATGTGCTCTGTAAAGGAGAGTCTGTGGTCAAGCCAGACTTCCAGGTACTTGAATTTCATGACAAATTCTAAGTTTCTCCTAGAATTGTAGAGATCTGCAGGACTGATCCTGTAGCAGCCGGGTTTTCTGCATGTATGAAAGGGGAGAAAAGCATTGCTTTAGTTATGTTAAGTAAGAGATTTTTGTTTAGAAGCAGATTTGAAGCAGGTTGAATTCAGTATGAAGGTCACTACATGCGGCTTCTGGTGATGGGTGGCTCAAGTAAAGCACCGTATTGTCTGCTAATAGATGGACGTTAGCCCTGGTTATACTGTCATCAATGTTATTGATATAGATTGCAAACAGTATGAGACCTAGGAAAGATCCCAGAGGTACACCTCCTAGCAAGGGTTTGAGAGGTGAGAGTTCGCTCGCCTTGACCTACTGAAGCAGTCAAGAGGTAGTTGGTGAACCACCACAGGGATAGCAAATCCATACCTATAGACTGCAGGGATGAGAGGAGCAGGCTATGATCGACAGGGTCAACTGCCTTACTTAAGTCCAAAAACACAGCACTAATAAAATTTCTATTGTCCAGTTCTCTCTGCCAATCGCTGGTCACTTTTGCAAGGGTTGTAATAGTGCTATGGTTAGTTCTGAAGCCGGATTGGGCAGGGTTTGAGAAGATTCGAGATTCTAGGTATAATCTCAGTTGTGTACTTACAATTATTTTCATAGTTTCGACAGGACAGGAAGAATGGAAATCAGCCTATAATCGTTGAGGTCACAGGGGTTCCCTGATTTAAACAGGCTCCCCCCGCTCACTCCCTCTGTACTACATGCATTTCACACACACCCATCTCTCTTAGTCAGTGCCTGCGGTGAATCTTTTGTAAGACATCCTACCTTTTTGTTGCTGCCATTCTCCGTGAATACATGATCAACCAAATAGCTCAGTAACGTTAACAAAAAAAAATTAAAAATCAGCAGAGCACAGATAATGATTTTCTCTTGCTAAGTAAGAGATAGCTGCCATGTTTTTAAAACTGTTTTGCCCACCCACAGACAACCAATGGCAAATCAGGAGGTGCGATTTGGAGAAACGTTACCATGCATGACTTGGGGACTATAGTAACAGAGTCACTCAGAGTCTTGCATCGCTCTTTAGTTTTTGTGACAATACCATCGTTCAGAGGGGATGTGGCTAGTGCTCATGAGTGAGTGGCATCTTTTGACAGCTCTCTACCTCTTGACCTCCATCCTTCAAAATCCTCACTTCCGAAAAGCCAGACATCTTCACTGGGCTTATATTTCGTTAGAGGACAACACCCATAGCAAGATAATTTCAGATCGTAAGAAAGGGGCAACCAAAATGCAAATCAGTGCACTCTAAAAACCTAAGGGTGCTGCCCATTTCAAGCCTTGTGGCATTGCCACTGTCATGAAGCATGCTATGACTGCAATGCCAGTCGAGCGAGTGAAAACGATGTTTCTATGGGTTCTATTGGAGTTACAGGACATGGAATTACAAAATGGACTAAACACAGAAAAATAAAAATCCTTGAAGAAAAGTCGATGGCTGTAGAAAAAAACAACTAGGTGCTAATACCTAGACCTGCCAAGAACAATTCTGGCAGAACTACGGCAGCAGGACAGTGATACACTCCTTAATTGACAAAATCAATGACCTCGAGAACAGAGGAGGAGGAATAACTTCAGGTTTATTGGCTTCCCTAAAGAAGCATTACGGGACTGTGCCCTTTTTCTAACTCATGAACTCCCTCAAATGCTCAAAATTCTAGGGGACCCCAGATTTGACACTGAGAGAGCCCATCGTTCTCCGGCTCCTCTGCCAAACAAAAGTGAACGTCCTAGACCTATTCTAGGAAAGTTCCTACACTTTCCAGTTAAAGAAAATATACTAAAAAGAGCTACAGAACTAAAACAGTTAAAATAGCAAGGTCACCCTATAATGATATCCCCCCCCCCCGGGTACTCCAGGGACCTGAACCACAGAAGGAAATTTACCCCAGTAAGACATGCACTGCACAACCTAGGGTTCCCCTTTTCCCTCCATTAACCTGCACTGCTAAAAGATTGTGGTGAAGGGGAAAACTATAAGGTTCAGCACCCCTACCTCAGTTTTGGACTTTATAAACCAAAATTGTAGCAGCTCACCTAAGAGATCAAAAGCTAGAATCTCAGGAGAAGGGGATGAATTGTCTGCTGCAAATCTCCAAATACAAACTCCAAATGTATACTGAACTCCTACTGAGGATCCCTGGGAAATCGATTCTAAAAGCAGAAGAAAACAGAGGAAAAAGAGCCTATTTGACAAGCACACTAACAGCATAGCAGTGACTGAAGAGCATGAGACGATCCAAAACACCAGTACCAATCCGTCTTGAACCGGAGGTGGAGACTGAAAAGAACCGGAGGTTGAAATCTCCAAGATCTTCCCAACAAAAAACACATTTGCAGCCCTATGTGAAGCGGAGACAGACTGCTGTGAGGGATTTTCATTTTACACCGGTAATAGAGACAGTAAGCTCCAAATCATCCTTACTGGCTCTTCCGAGCATACCACGTCAGAATGATTTAATGTCAGAGTCTGAGACTGACAAAACTCTATCAGCAAAACGTTCCTGCAACCTGAGCCTAAGGCCTCACTCAGGCCCGATCACCAACTGCTTCCACCACCGCCAAGCTCCAAGATCGATCTGCATGACCCATCAGAGGCAGTTAAGACTTGATCCTACAGTACTAAGAATTAACTTGGCTTATGTATTTCTATGCTTCATTTAACTAGAATGAAGCTAAGGTAACTATGGCAATACAGTAATACCCAGTATTACAGCAGAGTTTTCATCAACGATAAATTGTCTCTGCCCATTGTGGCCCCCCGATTCTGTTTTCTCCTCAGGGTATAAAGATTGAATTAAGTTCTGCTTGTTACACTGCTTAATCTCACCTCATGCCATTTTTCCTCTTAGTACCAACAGCAGCTGTAATTCTAAAATTATACTAAAGTGGTTTAAAACTGAACTACTGCTAACCTAAGAGATGTACTTATCTGACTCATAGGTCTCATAGGTAGATACAAAGCCAAGGAGACCGAAGTACATAATGGCATGCCATATATTAATAGCCTTTATGAAATGGGCATCAGAATTCAGACATCCTGATTGGTGCTTACCTGTGTGATATTCCTTCTAACGCACAGGAAAAAGTACCAGCAGTGCCCTGTGGGCACCGATCCTAGTAAACATACCAATTAGAATGTTGGCAAATCTGAAATCAGCCATCTTGTTTAACCAGCTGAAAGTGGCACTACCAGTCTATACAATGGCATCTTTAAAATAAAATAAGACAGTACCTCTGACCTCTTGTATACTTCACCTCAGTCTTTCAAAATTTCAATCCATCTGTATGTCTCCTCGTGGATGCAGCAGGTATTAAAGAAAAAAACAGAACAGCCCTGCTTCTCTCCCAGCCGCACCTCACTCTTGAATGTAAAAAACAGAACAGCTGTGCTCTCTTTCTCCCACCTGCTCGCTCTTAAATGTTTTCATTTTCATTACATCTACCTATCTCCTCATGGGTGCAGCATGTAGTAAACGAGAAAAAAAAAAGAAACGAATAGCCGCGATCTCTCTCTCTCAGCTCGCCCGCTTGTTCAGAATCAACTTCTTGGGGAAAAAAATAAATGAACAGCCGCGATCTGTCTCCCAGCCGCCCACTCATTTAGAATCCACTTGTTTGCGAGGTCCCAGCCCACCCAGTCGTTCAGAATCAACTTCTTTTACAAATAATTAAATAAAAAAGACATTTTTAATCTTCGTTGTCTCCACACTGCAAGGGGGTGACTACTGCCATGACAACCAGACCTAAACTACAGAAGCTTTTGTAGGACAAAATTCCTTCACTCAAAAAAAAAAAAAACACACATAACACACTTAGGTGGAGGAACTATTTTATTAAAAGTGACACAAACATTTATGTTTTTTCCTACTTAAAATTGGGAATTTTACCTACAAATGCAGTTGCATTACAGATGGCCATTTCATAAGTGCAATAAGCCACTCCAGTGTGTGCGTTAGACACTTTAACATACGGCAAGGAGGCTGGATGCACTCAGCCCGATGGCCTCGTGCCTCATACGCCTCCTAGCCGTGTGTTAAAGTGTCTAACACACACCCTGTCGTGGCTTATTGCTTACGTATACTCCTGTTCAATCAAATAATCATCCAGTCTTGTCCTTGAATTCTGTCATGGTCCTGCTTGCTACCACCTCTACTGGCAGACTGCTCCATATTCTGGTAGCCCTAGTACTAAACCAATATTTCCTGCTATTTGTACAATAAGTGGGATCTTCATTTGAAGCGGATGTGCCCTAGTATCATATACCTGGATCCTTCACTCAAATCCTAATTGGGCCCATAAATCATCATCCAGAAGTGCTCTGTATACCAAGCACATATACGCCCGGAGTCTGCAGAACTCCAGTGAATACAGACCTAGTTCCTGCAATCTCTGCTGGTAACATAGCCCTCTAGGCTTGCCACTAGCTTAGCTGCCCTTCTTTGTACTGCTCAAGAGCATTTATCGCTATTTTTCCCCGCAGACCAAAACTGGGCACAGTACTCTACATGAGGATGGACCAATGCTTTGTACAGAGGCATCACCACTTGTCTATCCTTACTTTTAATAAGTTTGTTTATGCAGTATAATAACCCACTGGCTTTTTTAATAGCCTGATTACAGTGAGTCTTAAAGCTAAGATCGCTAGTAATGTGAATACCTAGGTCATTTTCATCTACTGTTGCTTGAAGCTCTACTCCATTTAGGCTGTATTTATAATGGCTATTATTTTTCCCCAAGTGCATAACCCTGCATTTATCAATATTAAAAGTGGATTGTTTCGTTATTGCCCATTGTTCGAATTCCTTTAAGGCCAGTTATAAAATGTCCGCATCCTCTTTAGAGTTTATTATAAAGCCAATTCTACTGTCATCAGCAAACTTGGAAAGCCATACTGGTGTTGAAGTTTGCATAGGCAAATGTACAAATTAAAAAAGGCAAGGGCCCAATACCGAGCCCTGGGGACTTCACTAGTCACCTGCGCCCATCCTGACAAAGCACCCTTACAGAAACCCTCTGTCTTCTATCTGCCAGCCAATTTTCAATCCAGAGGGAAATATCTGCATGTATGCTATGCAAAATTAAGGCCTCAATAAGAAGGCCATGGGGACTTTATCAAAGGCCTTGAGTAATCCAGAAAAATAATATCCACCGCTTACACGAGAGTCAAGTGCCTGATTAACCCTGCCACAGAATTCCAGCAAGTTTGTTTGGCATGACTTGCCCTTCCTAAAACCATGTTGGTAATGGCCTATATCCCCAGACTGGGTAAATTTTTCAGTAATATGAGTTTTAATGATACCTCCAAAATGTTCCCCAATATCGATGTTAGGCTGATTGGTCTGTAGTTGGAAGCCTCCTGTCTAGACCCCTTCTTATATAAGGGAATGACTTCACTGCCTCCATTCCTCCAAGACTTCTGCCTTATCTATGGAGTATTGGAATAAATAGGCCACAGGGGCTGCCAACACATTGGCCAACTCCTTTAACACCCTAGGATGGATGCCATCAGGTCCCTGGGCTTTATTCTGATCTAACGCCTTTAATCTGTCTCTCACTTAATTAATCCCAATTTTGAGTGATAGGCCTGCATCTTGAACCTGATGTTTCATGGTATTATGAGTTTTTTAGTTGCAAACTGAGGCAAAATAAGTGTTGTAGTGGCAGCCATATCCGTGTCCTCTGTCATTAATTAACCATTTGGTTGCCTTAAAGGCCCGATTGTTTTGTTATTGTCTTTTTATTATTTATATAAGAGAAAAGGATTTATAATTATCCTGAACTTTACTGCTAGTTTGTATTCATAGTCTGCTTTTGTCTTGTGAATACTTAATCTGCATTTTTAAGTTTGACTTTATATTTTGCCCAGCTTGCCTGCTGCCCACATTCTTAGCCTTACTGTATGCCTTATTTTTGCATTTAATATTTTTCTTGACAGAAGTAAACCAAGGTGGTTTTTTAGGACTTTGTAGACTTCCTAGAACTAGGGATAAACTCCTGTACAAGAGATATGATTTTATTACATAATGTATTCCACATATGATGTAACATCTGTCCAACTAAGTCTGACTGCCATTCCCATGATGCAAAATGTGCCCTTATACTACTGAAGTCAGCCCTACTGTAGTTGTATACTACAGAAATGCTAGCTGGCTTCATGTAACCTTGTTAATGCAAAAGTCCACCATATTGTGGTCACTGCAGCCTAATGGGTGCAAGGCTCTGCAATCCTGGATATCATAATCCATGTTACTAAAGACTAAGTCCAAGGTATGAGAACCCCTAGTATGATTGTTAACATGCTGCCCTAAATCAGTTAATAGGAAAGACTCAAGGAATCTTTGCTCACTTGATGACTCAGCTTGTGGAGGGGTCCCCAACTTAATCCTGGGAGATTAAAATTGCCTACTAACAGGGGGTTACCTGCTGAAGTAAGGTTTTGTATAAACTCTAACAGCTGAAGGTCCTCTGACTGTGAGCTGGATGGTGGTCTGTATACAATACCCACATTTATTTTGGGCTTGTACGGGGGGTATGACCCAAATCAGTTCTGTTATGTTGTACTGAGAGGTGTCTACACTTTCTGAAATAATATGGACAGCTACATATAGGGCAACACCACCACCCTTTAAACGTGGCTCATCTCTGTGATACAGAACAAAACTGGGGATTTGTTTATCCCAAGAATCTTCATGGTTCCACCATGTCTCCATGATGGCACATAGGCTGGTATGGTATTTATTTAGAGTAAACACCAGTTCATCTAGCTTCTTATTAAGGCTTCTTGCATTTATTAGAAGACATCTCCACTGTTCCAGTGGTGCTGGCCCCGGGTGTACTGATACCTGTGATGTGCGTCTCCCATCCCCCCATCATGGTAGTTTAAAGATTTATCAATTATCTGTTTTAATGCTTGTGAAAACAGGCGTTTCCCCTGTCTATTCAAATGTATCCCATCTAATGCAAACAGCCTTGTGTCATAGAAGTTATCCAAATTATCTAAGAAGCTGTAATCCTCTCTAAGAGGCACCACCTTTTTAGTCAACCATTTAGGCCCTCAATTTCCAATCTCCTTTTAAAGTTAACTCCTGGGCTTGGAAGAATGTCTGGGACAATCAGGTCACAGCCTCTGGCTTTTAAGTCTGCACCCACATACTCAAAATCCCTTTGGATATCTATCATTTTTCTTTTTCCCCACTTCATTTACCCCTACATGCAGCAACACGACCGTCTATCACGGGTGGGAATTATGCAGCAATACCCGTGACTAACACCACAGCTGAAAAATTTTAATCCAGTGCAAAAACAAAAAAAAAAAGCATACAGAAAGAGAGAGTTTTCACCTTTTTTTTATCTCCAATTCCATTTTGTAGCTGTGGCGCTAAATCAAGCTGGAAGGGGTTGAGGATGGTGTTTCACCTTATGGTTGCTGCATTTTGTGACACATGGCTGATTTTAAGATGGCAGCCTCCTCAAGGAGTTGATTCTTCCAGTCGACGATGGGTTGTGCTTTCTGGAGAATCTCCTTTCTTGAACAACTAAATGTCATCAAAAGGTTTGTGGCTGTGTTAGTTGCACTGATGGCGCTCAAAAAAGAAGGAGTCAGTTCTCAGTAATACTAAATTTGAATTTAAACTCTGTGCACTTACTGTATATGCAATTACAAAGTAGGTTAGGGCTACTAAGTTTGGAGTACATGGTTGTCTGATCCCCCCCGTGTGCTATGGGTGTACCAAAAAGAAAAAAAAACTTTTTCTATTGCCATGATATAAAATGTCTCCTTGAATTTTCTTAGTGACTGGGGCCTGTAACATACCAACAGGTGACTGATTGATAAGGTATAATGGCACAGGTGTCAGGGAAAACTACACAGATTTTCTATTTTGGCCTAATGCATGTATCGGAAATGAACTTGTATCTGGCTGAATTAACTCATGCAGGAACAGGGCTTTGAGATTCCTCTGATCTGTAGCCTGGAGGTAGGAGGGCTCTGCATCTTGGCTGTTGTGGCTCCATGTCTGCGGCATCTCGTTACCACCTAGGATGTTTACATGGACGCTCATTCCATGGAGGCATCGAGTAATGGCGGTACAGGAGACAAATAAAATTGTACTTGTGAGGGTGTTAGTGCTGAGCCAGATAGAGAACAAAGGAACACCCCTTTCTCAAACGGCAACCTTCATGCCCACTCAGAAAAAAATATATTTACCAACAGAATACATCAAAGGGTGATCCATTAGTGTCTCACATGTCTCTCTTAGGAAGGCAAAGAAGTGGAGTGTAGGTAAAGGGAGACCAATGATTGATACGTAGTTCCAGACTCCGAGGGCTTTAAATTGCTTTAAGGGTGCTAACACTCACACTATTAAACTGTTATAAGGTTAAATGTTTTTACTGTTGTACTGTTACACTAATGTACAGCTATTGGGTTATTATGGATAAATGATCAAGGTTCACAAACCTCCCTTGTAGTTCAATCCCTTAGCCCCATGAGTGGATGGCTAGCAATATTTAGCACTATTCAACATTTTCACAATTGACAGCAGTCAAGCTAACAAAACTAGTACCTAATGAGAACCTACTCTAACTCTACTACCACAGGATAAACCTAAGAATAAAAAAAGACACCTACACCTCAGTGCAACAGGACAAGCTGCAATTAACACTCAAACAGTCTCAGAGCACTTAAAAAGCAGCACCATCCTTCTGCACTGTGAAAAATAAAAAAAGGGGGTTTCTATATCACCATAATCACCCAGTAGCAAAGTTTTAATCACCCTGCAATGGCTCGGGCATGTTTTAGGAGCTGCTGCCACTCCTCAACCTGCTCATGTCACACTGGAAAAATGTAGCTTGGTTATAGGTTCTGGAGTCATGATCTGACGAGGAAGCTCTAGTTTCCTCTATTTCCCAAATTCTCACTGTACAATAGTATGATAACCAAATCCCAGGCTGAACTGGCAACAGGTTAAATAGTAAGTGTTGGTGGGGGGGGGGGAGGTAGGGAGCTAATCTTAATGACAAGGTTGATATACACAGAATAGCAGAAAACAGAGATAACTAGCTAGAAAATAGGATCAGAGTCAATGTCTTACGTACTGTACACACTTCTATTCTCACTCTATATAGAACCCTACAATCTAAACATGGCAATAGCCCACGCGGGTGCTCACAGAAGGTTTTGAATAAAGGTTCTCATCCAGCCCTATTTCTACGAGGACTCCAGCAGGGTAAAGATGTTTAGAGAATCCAAACTTGATCCAAGACATACTTCTGTAACACGAGGGTACAAATCACCAATGTCCCTATATTGTAAGAAGATAAGTATAGTTAGAAAGGAAAATGCTGTTATGCAAGAAGTTAAAGGTGACTATAAAGTCAAAAACTTAGAGGAACAAACTAAAAGCTTGACCACTCAGAGACGGTTTGGGGGGGGTCAGAATCAGGACCTGCTACATTCTTCTCACTGCAAACCATCAGTTCAGAATGTCCACCATAACAAACTAAAGTGACACACTTGAAACTACACAGCTGGAATGTAAGGGGCTTGAACTCACCAATAAAATGTAAGCAGGTACTGACCCACCTCACAAAATTACACTCACAAGTGGCTCTACTGCAGGAGATAAACTATCTCATGATGAATCTACTATGAATCTACTAAGCTAGTTAGAGAATGGGTGGGACTAGAACTTCGTAGTCCAGCCTAATACAAATGGGGGGGGGGTCTCGATTCTTATTCATAAATCCTTAATGTGGACTCTAATAAAATCTAAACATGACGAAGAAGGCAGATGAGTTTTAACCTCTTCCAGACACCTCAGGGTCCACTTGTGACTGGAAATCTGTATGCCCCTAACACAGACTCCCCTAATCCTTTCATGACCTAGCGGCTCAGACAGCATCCTTCACTGACAATAACGTCCCAGTGCTGCTGCTGGGGGATTTCAATTGGATGTTAGAGGGAGATATTGACAGGAGTAGAGGTACCCCAGAACCCCATACTAGGACCACTAAAGTGGTTAAATTATAGATGACAGATGCAGCACTTACAGATGCATGGAGAGTACCAACCCCTGGGCTCAGAGACTATACTTGCCACTCAAGCAGGCATGGGACTTGTAGCAGAATTAATATGTGGCTTACCTTACTGAAAATCACTGCCATGATAACTGCAGCATCCAACAAATCCTTATCAAGCACGCAGAAGAAAAAATTACTCACCTAAGTAATGTTGTTTCTTCTGATGGAGTCTTGCTATATTATGACAATTGCAGTATGACCACAGGTTAGAACTGCTCCGGAGGTGAAATAGTTAACTTTCCATGCAAGCATGGAATCTTGAGCGCGAGCTCGGTTAAGGAAGCTCTGTCTGCTTTCTTTCAAACCCAAACCATCAGATCTTTACGAGCAAACTCACTAAGGCTCTGTGTGGAAGCTGTAAACCTACACTAGCCAACTGGCTACTAAACATAAGAACACATTTTTTGGTCCCAAAACAAAGACTCAAGTCAGGAGACCCAAAAATGAAAACACAACACCAGTCACCCCAAAAAGGAGGGTGAAAACAACAAGGTGGGCATCTACTAGTGCTAACACTGGACTGCCTACCCACAGCCCAAAACAAGGTTCTAAGAGGGGCAGGCAGGGAGGTCATAATATAGCAAGACTCCATTAGAAGAAACAACATTACTAAGGTGAGTAATTTTTTCTTCAAACAACATGAAGTCTTGCTATATTATGACAATTGCAGACTATATAGCAGTACCCCCATGGAGGAGGGACAGAACCTACTTAGGGAATAGGCTCTGAAGGACAGCTGTGCCAAACCGAGCATCACTCCGAGCCTGGATGTCCAAGGAATAATGCTTGGTAAAAGTGTGAACTGTTTTCCAGGTAGCTGCTTGGCATATCTCTAAAATAGGGATGTCTCTGGCGGCAGCCAGAGAAGCAGCTGTACCTCTGGTAGAGTGAGCCCTCAGGCCTGAGGGGGGAACCTTACCCAGCTTTTCATAACATAATTGGATACAAGAGACAATCCACCTGGCAATGGATCTTTTAGTGGCAGGTTTCCCCTTTCCAACCTCACCATAAGTGAGGAACAGTTGGAGGGAGTCAAACCTGTGACTCTTGGTGCGCTCAATGAAGTAACTAAGGGCCCTTTTCACATCTAAGCTGTGCCGCCTCCTCTCACCAGAGGAGGAATGGTCAGTGAAGTAAACTGGGAGAGAAACAGATTGGTTAAGGTGGAAATCTGAAACCACCTTAGACAGGAACTTTATTAGTCCAAGGACTACCTTATCTCTGTGAAAGGAGATAAAGTCTGGCTCCACTGACAATGCTTGTAATTCACTTGTAGCGCCTGGCAGAGGTGATAGCTACCAGAAACACAGTTTTCCAAGTCAAGAACTTAAGCTCAGCTGAAGACAAGGGCTCAAAGGGAGGTTGCATGAGCTGAGCAATGCAAACATTGAGGTCCCAGGCAGGGGCAGGGTCCATGAATGGAGGGTTGGTGTGAAGCAAACCCTTAAAAAACTTGGAAAACACAGAGTGAGATGAAAGAGGAGAGGGTTTACCTGCTGAAACAAAGACAGAGACAGCTGCCAAATGTACCTTCAGGGTAGCTGGTCTCAGCCCCAAAGTGTTTAGATGGACCATATAATCTAGAACTGTGGGTAGATCAGCAGAGTCTGGGGAAATATTCTTTTCTGAGCACCATATGGAAAATCTTTTCCATTTGGAGTTGTGAGTAGCCCTGGTAGAAGGCTTCCTAGAAGCCTTGAGTATATCCATTACACCTTGAGAGAGGTGTAGGCCAGCAAACTCTAGCTCTTCAAGAACCAGGCCTTGAGATTGAGAGACTTGAGGTTCGGGTACCAAACCCTTCCCTGGGCACAGGTTAAGAGATTGTGATTCTTGGGAAGGCACAGGGGAGGATGGACTGCTAAGGGCAGGAGGAGAGGATACCAGGGTTGCCTGGCCCAATCCAGGGCAATCAGAATGACCCTGCAGGATTGGGATCTGATTTTGACTAGCACTTTGAACAGGAGAGGGAAGGGGGAAGGCATAGAGAAACTTCCCTTCCCAACTGAGGGCTAAGGCGTCCAGAGGGACTGAGCCCAAGACTGGGGGCCTGCAGCAAAAGAGAGGAAGTTGATGATTGTCTGGAGCTGCAAAGAGATCTATTTGCGGGGTGCCCCATTTGGCAAATACCACTCCCAGAACCAGGGGATCCAGGGACCACTCGTGATGGCCCTGAGAGATCCTGCTGAGAGCATCTGCCAGGACATTGTCTTTGCCTGGGAGGTGAACTGCCATAAGGGAAGTGTTCAGGGAGTAGGCCAGAGACCACAACTTCATGGCTTCGTGCACAACGCCAGAGACCGAGTGCCCCTGCTTGTTGGACGTATCACATTGTAGTGGTGTTGTCTGTTCTGACCTGTACAATTTTGTTCTGAACAGATTTGGAGAAAGCTTGAAGTGCTAGAAAAACTGCTCTGAGCTCCAACAGGTTGATGTGGAGCAGAGATTCCTGTGGGGACCACAGTCCCTGGGTAGTGAGGTCGCCCATGTGGGCCCCCCACCCCAAGAGGGATGCATCTGTAGTAAGGATTAATGAGTGAGGCTGAGCGACGAAGGGAACTCCTTCTCTCAGGTTGCTCTGATCCTGCCACCACTGTAGGGCTTGGATCAGGGTTCGAGTTACTGGGATCAACTTGGTAAGAGGATCCTTTCTTTGGGACCAAAAGGCCCTCAAATGGAACTGAATGTCCCTCATCAGGAGCTGCAGAAAATGCCTTGCTGGTCGAGAGACCTGCAGGGTGAATGAGGAGGCCAGGGAGACTAGGGTGTTTGCCCTGTCTAAGGGGGGGGGGAGGCCCTGGCTTCCTGGGTGTTCAGTTCTGCGCCTATGAAGGTTAGGAGCTGGACAGGCTCCAGCACTGACTTTGGGAGATTCAGAAGGAAACCTAGGGAAGTAAGCAGTTGCTGAGTTATCTGAAGATGTAGGTTGACCTGATCTGGGGATTGGACTACTAAGAGCCAATCGTCCAGGTAAGGAAAGATGGCAATCTTTTGCCTTCTTAGGCAAGCTACTGCTACTGCCAGGCATTTGGTGAATACCCTTGGAGCCTAGGTGAGACCAAAGGACATTGCTCTGAACTGGTAATGGCCTGAGGGCAGCTCGAACCCCGAGGTACTTTCGATGGGAGCTTTTGATAAGAATATGGAAGTAGGCATCCTTGAGGTCCAGGGACGCTAGCCAGTCCCCTGGCCTTAGGGAGGGTAAAATGATCCCTAGAGTCACCATTTTGAACTTTGATTTTAAAAGGTGCTTGTTCAGGTATCTGAGATCCAGGATGGGCTGCCATTCTCCTGTCTTTTTTTAGGGTAAGGAAGTACCTGGAGTACAAACCTTTGCCCTGGTGTAGGGGTGGAACCCTTTCCATGGCTCTGAGAGCGAGGAGGGTAGAGACCTCTGACTCTAAAGCGAGTGCCTCTGATGGAGATGCAGGAGGAAAAGATCTGGCTCTCATCTTCAGAAATTTTTTGAAGCTGAGAACCAGTCCCTGGCTTACTACTTCCAGGACCCACTTGTCTGATGTGAGAGACTTCCAGTCCTGGACAAAGTAAGCCAGCCTGCCCCCTACAGGTAGAGGAGAAGCGGCCCTGGCTACCCCATCTGGGTGCCTGCTTGGCAGGGGCCTTGGGCTAAGGGGTAGAAGCAGGCCTGCTTGAACCCCGTCTGCCCCTCCCTCTAAAGAATCCCTTTGGGCATAGGAGGAAGAGGAGGCCTGAGCCTGGTAAAAGGCCTCATGAAAAGGCCTGCCCCTGCCCTTGGGAAGTTGCTTCGAGGAGGGCCTGCCTTTCCTTGGCCTGAGCACTCCTATAGGTGGTCTTGTATTCATCCATTTTCTTCATGTAATTCTCTGTTTGCTCCCCAAACAGAGAATTGCCAACCACAGGAAAATCCATAGCTTTAGACTGGGTATCCTGTGACAAGGTGATGCATCTGAGCCAAGCCATTCTGTGAAGTGCCACAGATGTAGCCATGACTCTTGAAGATACATCATCAGAGTCCACCGCAGCATGAAATTGCACCTTTGATGCCTCAATACCATCCATAGCCACCTGTTCCAGCTCCCTGGCAAGCTGGTCAGGGACTTGTTTGGCTAGAGCCAGCACAGCATCCCATCTGGATTTCTGGTATCTAGCAGCATAAGCCATATAATTTGCTTGTCTGAGTCCCAAGGATGCTGCCATATATTGTTTCTTTGCCATAGCATCAATCTTCCTGGAGTCCTTTTCAGGAGGGTGTGAAGCTAGGGGAATATTTGCCTTGTCACAGGCTGCAGCCTGCACTACCCCCACATGGCTGCATTGCTGTGTAAGGAATTCCGTGTCAGAACCTGATAAAGTATACCTTCTGTCCATTCTTTTATCTACAGGAGGTATAGAATGAAGAGTTTTTAAAACTTTTACTGTCTGCTTCCTAAAAGATTTGTGAAGCGGAATAGACAGTCTCTTAGATTCTGGAATATCCATCATTTCTACATAATCAGGCTCTTCCTGGTCATCAACAGCTTCCTCAACAGGGAGCTGAAGAGTTTCAGCAACCTTTTTATAAAACATAAAGTGAGCAGGAGACTCAGAGAGCCTTGGAGGAGAAACCCCAAAGGTCTGTCTGGAGAGGTATCCGGTTCAATAGGAGCATCTGGATCCTCCAGCCCATATTCCCTCTCCTCATACTCCTCTTCCCCTCCCACGGCTCATAACATTCCTCAAAATCATAATCCTGAACCGGTGGGACCGGTTGAACTGAACGTCTCCCAGATGGTGCCGGTTCAGGAACCGGGGAAAGAGACTGGACAATTTGGATTGCTTTAGCTATCTCTTCAGCTGTTGGGGAAAGAACTTTTTCCACAGCAGCAGACTTTCTAGTCCTTTTTGCAGGAACTGGCTCCTCGGAGCCAGCTCTTCGTTTGCCCGAGGAAGTATCGCCCTGGTCAGAGGGCACTCCCTCCGGTTCGGTTGGTACCGAATCAGGCCGGCCATCCGGGTCAGCGGACTTTTTGGCCTCCCTTTCCCTGAGCCTACCAACTCTCTTTTCCACGGTGGCAGCAGGGAAATTCTTGCAAATCTGGCAGTCTGCATCGAGGTGGTCAAACCCCAGGCAATAAACACAGGTGGTGTGAGGGTCAGCCTTGGCAAAGGCTTCCCCACAGACACTACAGTGTTGAAACCCAGTGGGCCCGGGTTTTCTTTTGGGTTTCTCAGACATTATGCCAGCCTAACCAAACTTGCCCGTTTATGGCAATCCGCCAAGCAAGACTCTCCTATCGGTTCCAACCGTCACGGGTCGAAAAACCGTAATGAAATCCGTTTCTTTTAGAACCGATAAGAACCGGGAACCGCACATTAAAAAAGGACTAGAGATTTAAAACACAACCTGATCGGTTCAAACCGAACCGTAAACATTTTACAAATTCCACACAGAATTTTGTATGTAAAACTATCTATTACTTACATTACCAACAGAGCTTGAACCGAACAGTTGCGGTTAATTTCAGATGAAAACTGAGTATTTTTACATTTTAAAACCGTGAAAATGAACCGAGCAAAAGGAGAAATCTCCGGAGCGACTGTTCAGTGAGGCGGAGTAAAGAATCTGATGGTTTGGGTTTAAAAGAAAGCAGACAGAGCTTCCTTAACCGAGCTCGAGCTCAAGATTCCATGCCTGCATGGAAAGTTAACTATTTCACCTCCGGAGCAGTTCTAACCTGCGGTCATACTGCAATTGTCATAATATAGCAAGACTTCATGTTGTTTGAAGCAGCAAAATATTTGCATACTGTTTTCACTTGTATACTGCTTTTGCCTATGGTGGATCGTCAAGGTACTACTTCACAAACCATGGTCTACTTGAGAATTAGACCATGGTCAAGTAGACCATGGTTGATTAAGTACCACCTGTTATATTTAGGCCAACAGAAATTCAGTATTTCAGTGTGTGTCTCTCCTTATCTATATCTATCTATATATCCATATCTGTGTCTCTATCTGTACATATACACGCACACACACACACACACATATGCATGCATGCATGCAAGTCAGCGCCTTGGCACTTGAAAGACGCTTTATAAATAAAGCTTGCTTACTTACTACTTACCAGGGCTCAAATTTAGTGGTATTCCGGTACATTTTGGGTACCAAAAATCATACCGGAGTACCAAAATTCTAACTCTAGTATCCCGTTGAAAATACTGTTGCCCCCCACCTGATGTTACCATGCAGTACTGGTTCCTTGGTGATAGGTGGCGCTGTTCCTATGGGAGAGACACTGACTGAAGCTAGAAGCCAGCAAAGACTGCACAGAGCCAGCAGTGCTCCGCTCCAAAGTCTGGTTTTACTACTGCACATGCCCATTCTGCAGAGTTTCAAAAGGCTGCAGTATTTGCAGGTAAGCGGACAAAATTATGTCGGCATTGTAGGGTGAAGCATTCCGGAGAGAGTTTTCATGCTTGCTGACTGGTGGTGGAATTTCAGTGCCAGTGACATTTGTAAGGGAGTTGTTAGAAATGAGAATGTAACCATTTACTGAAAAGTACCAGTTCGACTTTAAACAAGTGCTGCTTCAGTTCAGTTGGAACATTTTTTTTTGCATGTGCATCATTTATAACAACAAATCAGTCTGGTTACTTTTCAGTGAAAATAGTTATACTCTCTGACTCTCTTATGAATTTCAGGCACTTTCATCATGCCACCAGTTAACAAGCATTAAACCTGCTTGAAACGCTTGCATCTTTTCTGGGACCGGCCAAGACATCTGTTTCCCTGTGAGTAAACTTAGGCAGACTGTCAATTTATGCACTAGGCAGGATCGTGCTCAAGAAAGATTGTGGCATTTTTTTTTCACATGCTCTGGTTTCCGAGACGGCCCTAGCATGTTTTCACTGTCTGGACTGTTGCTACTGGCTGCTGAATTGGGGCTTGCAAGGTTGCTGCGGTGATGTCTTTTTCTATGTTCCATTAAGTGTAAGCTGAAGCTGCATTCTGCAAGGGGGGGGACTAAAGAGGCATCCGATAACGACTGGGGAGTGTCATGTGATGGCCAGCTGCTTCGTCTGTGTGAGTAGACAACAGCAATGTCCCCCAGTCTGTTCAGCTTGATTTAAAATGCTCATTTTGGGAAACCAGATGAAACCTTAACATATTATGCTAGTTTAGTGTCAAGCTGGTTCCTCTCTTTTATTTTTTAATTTTTTTGCTTCTTTTAATAAGTACTGTTAGGATTCCTAATAGTGCTGCCGGCTGTGACATAAGCACATTCCAAGGGCTTTAAAAATGTGCCCAGTGCTGAGAGAGATTCTGGAAGAAAAAATCCAATGCAGAGATTGAGCGGGTGGAATGTGACTTTCAGCAAATACAGTATAAATCGCAGTGCTGTATGATGCAGGAGTAGAATAAAAAAAAATGATTAGGCCGCACCTCAAGTACTGGGTGCAGTTTTGGAGGCCGCACTTAAAAAGGGACATTGCACTCCTGGAAAGGGTCCAGAGGACGGCAACCAAAATGATCTTGGGCTTAGGGGAAAGGACCTATGCGTAGAGGCTCGAGGAGCTCAACATGTACATGTTGGAGGAGAGAAGGGATTGGGGGACATGAAGACTTTCAAGTACATGAACGGGCTAAATAGGGGAGGCTCAGTCGGGGTGCTCCAAAGGAAAGGGGGGCAACTAGAGGGCACGGGTGGAAGCTGGGGGAGACTCAGGGGGGGAAGGAGGGGCTACTTCACTGAGAGGGTGGTGGAACTATGGAATGTGCTGTCCAGGGGACAGGTAGAGGCAGAGACTGTGGAGGGATTTGGACAGATACAGGGGTGGGGTTGTACTGGCAAAGTCCAACACAGGGGGAATATCTTGGACTGGGAATGGAGAAGCCTGAGGGGGTTGGGGGACAGCAAAGTCAGCTCCCAGGTTGGAGGCTCACCAAAGGAGCAGACACGAAAAACCATTAGGCACACTCTGCTTGCACGTTAGTATGGTAGTATGAGCATAACAGCAGGGCTTCAGGCTTCCATGTATTTAACTGGCTCTCTTCGTTGCATCTCTGATCTGGTGACTAAAATAGTAATCAGATCAAAGATGCAACTAAGTGAGCCAGTTCAATACATGGAAGCCTAAAGCCACTGCTGTTATACTCACAGATTGTTTTTTTTATTCTACCCCTGCATCATACAGCACTGTGATTTAGAGTCTGTTACTCCAGGCAGAGACAAGCACTAGCCAGAGCCAATAGGGCTGTGAAGACCTACCAAGGCATGGAAGTTACACATATGCGTAGAAATTATTCAACGCCCAAGTGTAACTTGGCAATTTTTTGGAGGTGTTGCGTCAAATTTTCAACATGGCCTTTTTTTGGACCCCTCCTCATGAACAGTGCCAGTGTCCTTTTGTTCAATTGTCCCAAAAGGTGATTGCACAGAGCAAATGCGCTATTCTGCACCACGTTCTGGACAGGTTGTGGAAAATGACAACTGTACTGTTTTGAAGGAGGTGTGCAAAAAAGGCAATTATTAAAATATGGAGTGAAAATATTAAAAATTGGTGACATTGGGAGCATGCGTAGAAACTGAACAATGCACGCTCGTAATGTAGTCATTTTTTTGACTTTTTTTTCACTAAATTTGCAACATGGGCTTTTTGAGACCCCACCTCATGAACAGTGGCACTGTCATTTCATGAATCGTCCTGAAAGGTGACTACACAGTGACCAAGAAATCACCTTTTGGGGTTGAGAAAATGACAGTGACAGTGTTCATGAGGTGGGGTCCCAAGAACCCCATGTTGAAAACTTGGGGCACAAATTCCCAAAAATGGCTGAGATAGCAGTATAAGATGAAAACCCCACTGAATGGCTGTATAGCACCACTTATCTTTAATTCTTCAGTTCGTGGTTGGGCTTTGAAGAGTGCAGATGTGTCCCGGTCCAGAGAAGACGACAGCACCAACCTCCGAGGCAAGTATGAGGTAAGGGGTTGTGGGTGCTCAGTGGGAGGGGTGGGGAGGGAGACTGTGGCGATGACGGACTGTTTTCCATTTCCACAGGGGGGAAAAAAACGACAACGAGGGACTGTTTTCTAACTTACAGCAAACCAAAAAAAAAAAAAAAAAACATTTTGGTACACTGGGTTGGGCTCCCAGTGTGTGACATGAACGCCGACATGGGGATTGGGCACCCCGATGTTGGGCAGAGGGGCACCAAGGAAACAAATGGCAATAAGGGACCATTTTCTAATTTATACTAAAGTGTACAGTAAAGAGTGTACAGTAAAGAACACTTCCGCACACCGGGGTGGGCTCCAGCATGACTTGGGGGAGACACACAGAAAACAGTGAATGGCATTTTGCCATTCGCAACATGGTGGCACCCACACAACTGCGCATAAGCACAACTCCGCACATGCACACGAGTCATCCACATGCGCAGTTAACACATCGGAATGTGGAAGGAACAGCTGAAATAGTACAGCTGTTATTCTGTAGACCGATCGTGGCGGAGAGGTTTAAGATCCATTGGGGTTTTTGAAGGATACTTCCAAATGTCCAATGGAAGGGGTTCTGAGATCAGCCATTTTCAGAGCTACAGAGCACTCAAAAACAACTTTAGGCTTTGCCCACAGCCCTAAAAATGGGAAGCTTTGTGTGGTAAATGGAGGGAGAGAATCTGAGGGAGGGTGATTGGTTGGTTGGTGAACTAATTTGTCAAATGTATAGTGCAGTGGTTTAAGGGTCTGAGTTGTAAACCTAGAGACCTGGGTTTGAATCCCACAGCCCCCACTTGCATACTGTGTGACCCTGAGCAAGTCACTTAACTTCCTTGTGCTCCCAGGTCAAACCTGTAAACAAGCATTCAGCTTAGTGTGTCTCCTGGTTAAAAAATAAAGTATTTATTTTGTGGGTTTTCATAAAGAGATCCATAATATTTCGAGTATTCTAGCTTTAATAACATAAAAACCCATTGAATTTGCCACCAAGAACACCCTTTTTTTTTCTTAAATTCTACCCTTGCTTACTTATCGTATCGGACCATGCTCCGCTTCAATTAGATCTATTACACGGATAAGTAAGCCACAGATCAACTAACTGGAGGATGGACCCTTTGCTAATATTAGACCCTGAATTCAGTCTGTGGTTCAACAGATCAGTCAAGGATTTTTTCAAAATAAATGACACCGGGGATGTCTTAATGGTCACTCTATGGGAGGCATTCAAGGCCACCTTGTGGGAGAACATCATCTCCCATGCTGCTTTCAGACACAAGAGAGAACAAAAACTTATAGATTTGGAAAATAAACTGATAGAATTAGAGCTACAATATAAATCAAATCCCAAGGCTTCACTGAAGCCATCTCTGTTCAAGGAAATGTTAAAAATAAGGAGTGAAATCAATATCCAGACAGTTAGAAAAGCAGTACTGGTGATCATGAGGCTAAAACACAAATATTGGGGGAATGTGGGAAATTATTGGCCTACAGACTGAAAAAGCAGCAAGCCAAGAGACACATAAATGCCCTAAGAGACGCGAACAGCAAAAAACAGACATCAGAGATCAGAATTAATGACCTAATGAAATAATTTTATGCTCAGTTATATACTTCAACTATGAACACTAACCATGAGGTCCTGGCAGCATTCCTAGAAAACTAAATCTTCCAAAAATAACCAATGACCAAGCCATAGCCTTAGACCAGAACTTCACAAGTGATGAAATAAAAACTACCATCCTGGCACTAAAGAAAAAAAGAAAAAAAAAAACCTCCTGGGGAAGATGGGCTACCAACAGAATTCTACCAAGCTCTGGTCCAAGTGGTATCACCACTCATGGAAAGAAGACTTTTCTGAGAAATACAAGAAACAGGCACTTTACCTCCTACAATGTGTGAGGCAACCATAACAATTCTTCCCAAACTAGGGAAGGACAAAGAACTGCCCGCTAGTTATAGGCCAATCTCGCTTGCAACAGTAGAGCAAAATTTACACTAAGATACTGGCCACCAGACTGGAAAAGCTCATTCCCTCACTAATACATCCCTCTCAGTGGGGTTTTGTCAAAGGTAGATATAGCACTGATCATATGAGAACCCTACTAGATGTCATGTAGTTATCAATCTCTTCTCCAACTCCAGCTGCTGCACTGGCTATCGACTTAGAAAAAGCCTTTGATTCAGTAGAGTGGCAATACTTTTATACTGTGCTACAAAAAAATGGTCTTCAATGCAATCGCCATCAATATGATCTGCGCTATATATGCCAACCCAAAGGCACGAATCCTGATGAACAACACCCTGTCAACACCTTTCACCCTAGAGAGAGGGGCAGACCAGGGCTGCCCACTCTCACCACTCCCATTTATCACAGCCATAGAATCCTTAGCAGAGGCCATGAGGGTAAGGTCCAGGGACATAGAAATCAAATCACTAATGTACGCAGATGATCTACTGGTAATTTTGCAACGTGCACACACATCAGTGCAACCTCTGCTCCAGTTACTAGAAACCTTTGTTACGCTATCAGGACTAAAGGTGAACCAGAGTAAAACTGAAGTCTTACCACTTAACAAACTTTGTCTAGAACCCCACTTTACAGCCCTAAATCTGAGATGGGCAAAGGACCACAAAATATATCTAGGAATTAAAATCACAGCAAAAATGCATATGTAACCCCTTGGTGGCGCTATCCCAAGGGCTACTACCCCTGCCTGCGCGGCTAGTAGCAGGTTAAGGGGCCAGAGTTTTGAGACGGGTGCCTCTACCCGGAGGTCAGGGTTGGTGGTGGTCAAACTAACCTGGGCACAGCCCTCTGGGACACTGTAACCTTTCTCTTTTCCTTCTAGTGGCCTGAGCAATATATGATAATCACTTTCGCAGTATCCCTTGTACACCATACCAGTACCCACAGTGTTTGCACTTACCACCAGGGATGGTTCCTCTGGCTCGACCCTGGGGAACCCCTGTAAAACAAAGTTATGCACAGTAAATAGCAACAGCACAGTACTCTGGGTACAAACTGGAACCACAGTCAGGTTAAATGCAGCAAAAAAGTCAGATCTGATTTATTCAGGGGACTTGAACAAGGAAGGGGCATAATCAGGTTGATTGGCTTAAAGGCTATATTAAATCAAACAGCTATGCATGCGCTTTAAGTCCCCACACAGTCACACCTCCAGGTACCCAGGTAGGGAGATGATGGGCTAGCCAGGAACGTTGCAGCTGGTTGGGACCCTGTGATGGAAGAAAGCAATATGCACAACACACACTATTTGTAATCTGGAGCCGGAGGGCTCAGTTCATGAAAGAAAAAGCAACCAGATAACCACACTTTAGATTTCGCTGTTGTTGCAGGGAGCTACCCTGGTGTTTACTCATGGTACCCAATACTGGACACAGGCAGGACAAAATCGAGACTGCAGGTTGTTGAGCTGGAGTGCCCGGAGAAGTAGGGCCCACGCGAATCACCGAGGCGTCATTCCTGTTCAAGTGTTGAGCAGGGGGCTAATCCCCAGGCAGGTCTCTCGTCGATGGCTTTCTCTGTGCAGCGGGTGGTTGGGCTGGGCCAGTGTGGCAAGGCCCAGGCCCAATGGAGATGATTTTGGAGTCAGTCCATGGGGCTGGATGCAGCTTCCAGCAAGCAGAATACAGTTCAAACCACAGTGGGGAACCAAATCGCGACCCACTAGCAGCACACAGCACATTAACACGTAAGGAAATTCTAATGCAGCTTCCAGCAAGCGGAACACAATTCAAACCACAGTGGGGAACCAAATCACGACCCACTATAAGCACACAACACATTCACATGTAAGGACATTCCACTGTACTAGGCAAAAGGCTCTGCGGTCGCAATTACAGAGTCTCTGCACAATCCGGGAGTTCAGAGGTGGCGGGAAGTCCAGACAGGCCAATCGCACTCAGCAAATCTTCAGTCTTCTTCAGGTAGGAGCCTGGTCACAATTCAGTGGCTTACTTCGCTCTCCAAGTTCAGATTCAGTCCAAAAAAGGCACAAGTTCCCTCTCAGGGACAGCAGGCAGGCATGCAGGCCAAAACTCAGGCCTTTCCACAGTTTTCCCACGTGAATCTACACCGGGGCTGCTGCTTGAATCATTCAGCCTGTTATTGCTTCACTTCCGAGCTCAGAACAAAAACTAGCTGCAAGCAGTTTTGGAATTTCCCCAAGATCCAAAAGGTTTGGTTGGCTGATCTGTCAGTCACAACAAGGGCCCCCCCTCCAGGTTATTTTAAGCGCCAAAATGTATAAACTACAATTCCTACAAGTTTTGACCCCACCTAGCCCTTGTAGGCTGGCTCCATTTTAGAGTCCCAACAGTACTGATTGGCCCATTCTGACAGTCCTGAGCCAAGTTGGTGGAGATAAACAGAACAGTCCTTGCTACAAAGAAGGCAGGTTAGAACAAACTGCAATATTATTACTACTCTAACAAATGATCAGCAAACAAGCACATCTTCTAACAAAGCTCCCTTTTAAGCCGGCCCGGTGGTGCTGAGGGTTGAGGCGCTGGACACCACACCTCACGCTACGCCGGTGACCCAGGTTCGGGGACGGACTCAGGGTTGTCTGGGGCTGGCGGGGGGGCAGAGGATTGAGCGTCCCAATGGATGCTCTCCTCCACCAGGGGTGGGTTACCGAAGGGTGTCTTGTACACCCAACGTTCCTAGGGGCCAGGTGGAAGCACTTGCTCACAGGGGCAACGGCGGCTCTCTGAGAGCTGGGGGAGGGAGGACGCTCTGAGCGCTTGACAATGGTGTGCATCAGCATGTCGTCTGTCTGGACTGCGGTCCTTCACGCCAGCGTCCTCTGGGGCAAGGGGGGACCGGGAGAAAAAACAAAGGCAAAAATTCTGCCGGCCCCAAGCAGAATGTCGCCGGGTTCACGCTATGTCAGTGGCCCAGGCCGAAAAGACCAGTGGATAAAGAAACCCACTGGGCAGGGATCAAGAGGAAGTAAAAAAAAAAAAAAAGCTCCGTTTTAGATTAAGACCGCAATCCAGGCAGCTCTTAAAGAGACAGTACACAGAGGCTATACAGGCACTCTCTGGCAATACATTTAATCTACTAAAACGCAGAACACCAGCCTGGCAGTGAGCATTTAGGCAAGCTCAAGGAAGACTTTTTGGAAACCCTCATTTGTAGGGTGGTTACACATAAAATTATAAACAGTAACCAAGAACTACTTATTTAAAAACAGATCTGGAAAGACGGAAACCTTTGAAACTCTCACTAGTGGGGAAAATAGAGGCATTAAAATGACTATTGCACCAAAGATCTTATATCTGAGCTCACATATACCCATGACAATCCCCAACACTTGGTTCACTAGAACAGACAAACTCTTGGGTAGTTATATTTGGGAAGAGAAACAACCAAGATGCAACAGTAACAAACTAAGAGCACATTGAACCAAAGGGGGGATGGGGACTACCATGGATACAAGGCTACTATGTGGCGTACAGAGCCAGACAAACTTTAAGATGGTTCGAGGTATATGAATCAACATTCCCACTATGGTCCACAACAGAATCATCCATAATAAAGGGCCTTCTGCCTACCATGTACATCTATGAGAATTCCAAAGCCCCCCCCCCCACAATAGCCTCATCCATATCTTCCTGGAAAAAACTAGGGTGGCTAATAAAAATTGACTTGGCTCACCCCAGATATAACCCACTAGAGTTAGAAAGGAAACCAATATGCTGGAAAACTTGGGAAAATATATTAATACAATAAAGGACTTACTAATACCAGGATTACTAGATATGGAACCCTTCCAGGAACTACAAAAAAGATATGATTTACCAAGAGAAGATTTTTGGCGATATCTGCTGATCAGAGACATTATAGATCCTCTGATTAGGCAGGTTAAACAAATACAGAGTTCACGTAACCCCACACACTTCATATCTTATTAACAAGATCCAAAGGCAGAACTAGTCTTTTAATATATGGATCGTCAATTTAATAGTATAGTAAAGCATACAATTTTTTGTCGGTAATACTATCACTCCCGAAGTGATAATACCACACTTCGAGAGTGATAATACTATCATTCAGGTCCCATAATAGTATCGTTCGGGACCTGAACAATAATATTATCAGTGTAGCTCAAGAGAGCAAGCGCACAATTCAAAAAACTGGTAAGGCTGGCAAAAGTCAATCAAGCGTGGATATTTACAGCGTGGCTCGTGATTGGTTGGTTTCTCTCTGTGGGCATCCAAAACAGTTTTAAAACATGGCGTCGATCTCTCGCTTAGCGAGAGCGCAAACCGTCTGTACTGATTCCTCAATTTTTTTTTTTAATTTGTACCACACGGAGGATTTAGCTGTCTGATACTGTGCCCCCCCCCAAGAAACCAAAAGGTAGGAGTGAGACATAACTTTTCAGTACCGTGGGGGTGGGTGTGTGTGTGTGTGTGTGTGTGTGTGTGAACGGTGGGGCAGCAGGGACACAGAAGTACAGCGAGTGTCTCACAGAAAGTATGGCAGTCGCCTAAGACTCGGACACTTGTTTGTGAAAGCAGGAAAAAATAGTCGCATCCAAATATTAAAAAAAATAATAGATATCTCACAGGGTATTACCGGTGAGATACCATCTCAAGGTTCTGGACACTGGAACCTCTCGAGCTTCGCTCTCGAGGTTCCTACGTGCCCAGAACCTCTTGATGGTATTACTCACCGGTAATACCCTGTGAGCTATCCATTATTCTTTATATATACTCAATTTTGCAAGACAATGTCCCAGACTAACCCAAACATGCAAAAGGAAAATGGGAGGAAGTTTTAGGTAGGGGAAATACCAAGAGAATGAATGGGACTCCTGCTTTGCTGCTGCACGTAAACCAATCAGAGACACCTGCAACAGACTTATCCAAAATAAAATACTTCACAGGTGGTACAGAACACCAGCAGTTTTATTTTCAACTAACCTAATGTAACCCCCGTACAAATGGGGTTTCCTGAAAAGTCTTCCTTGAGCTTGTCTAAATGCTTGCTGCCAGGCTGGTGTCCTGCATTTTAGCAGTTTAAATGCATTGCCAGAGAGTGGCTGTATAGCCACTGTGTACTGTCTTTTTTTTTTTGTAGTTGTTTAACCAGGAGTAGCAAGCACACTAAGCTGAAAGCTTTTTTACAGGTGCAACCTGGGAGCACAGGGAAGTTAAGTGACTTGCTCAGGGTCACACAGTACGTAAGTGGAAGCTGTGGGATTCAAGCCCAGGTCTGGTCTGCTGCATGTCACAAGATTTGCAGCTCAGGGCCTTAAACCACTGCTCTATACTGCCTCCCTCTTTAAGGGCTGCCTGGACTGCAGTCATAATTAATCTTGGTCCTGGACTGCTGAAATGGCCAATCAGTACCTTTGGGTACTCTAAAAAGGAGCCTGTCCCCAGGGGCTTTGTGGGAACAAAACTCTATAGGCATTGTAGTTTTGGGCTTTTGGCACCTAAATGAACCTGGAGGGGAAGCCCTTGTTATGACTGGCAGAGGAATCAGCCAACCGAACCATTTGGATCCTGGGGAAAGTCCCAGGCTGCTTGCAGCTAGAGTCAGTCTGAAATGGGAAGTGAAAGTCGTAACAGCTTGAGTGATTCAGCAGCAGCCCATGTAATTCGCACAGGAGAACTGTGAAAGGGCCAAGTTTTGGCCTGCCTGTCTGCCTGCTGTCCCTGAGAGGGGAAACTGAAATTTATTCGGACTGAATCCGAATTGTGAGGACGATTTAAGCCACAGAACTGTGCCCAGGCTTTAACCTGAAGAAGACCGAAGATTTGCTGATGCGATCGGCCTGTTAGGATTTCCAGCCACCTTTGAACTCCCGGTTTGTGCAGAGACTCTGTAATTGCGACTGGATAGCAATCTGCCTGGTACAGTAGAATTTCTTACTTGTAAATGTGCTGTGTGCTGTTAGTGGGTCATGATTTGGTTCCCCACTGTGTGCTGAACTGTGTTCTGCTTGCTGGAGGATGCAACCAGCATCCGTAATCCGTATTCATCTCCATTGGGCCTGGGCTTTGCCACACTGGCCCAGCCAGACTACCCGCTGCAAAGAGAAAGCCACTGACGAGAGACCTGCCTGGGGATCAGCCCCCTGCTCAACACTTGAACAGGAACGACGCCTCTGTGATTCGTGCGGGCCCTACTTCTCCTGGCACTCCAGTTCAACTACCTGCGGTCTCGATTTCATCCTGCCTGTGTCCTGTATTGGATATAGTGAGTAAACATCAGGGTAGCTCCCTACAACAACAGCTAAATCTAAAGTGTTGTCATCTGATTGCTTTGTTGTCTTTTCTGTCATGAACTGAGTCCTCCGGCTCCGGATTACAAATGGTGTGTGTTCTGCATGTTGCTTTCTTCCATCACAGAGCCCCAACCAGCTGCGAGCCGGCCTACTCCAGGCAACGTTCCTGGGTAGCCCACCATCTTCCTACCTGGGTGCCCAGAGTGTGTGACTGTGTAAGGACTCTGAAGTGCATGCATAACTGTCTTATTGATATATCCTTTAAGCAAATCAACCTGATTACATTCCTCCCTTGTTTAAGTCTCCTGAATAAATCAGATCTAACTCTTTTTGCATTTAACCTGACTGTAGTGTCAGTTTGTGCCAAGAGTACTGTACTGTTGCTATTTGCTGTGCATAACCTTGTTTTACTTTTGGGGGTCCCCAGGGCCGAGCTAGAGGAACCAGCCTTGGTGGTAAGTGCAAACAGTGTGGGTAATTGCATGGTGAATAAGGGTCATTGTGAAAGTGATTACTGTATATTGTTCAGGCCACTAGAAGGGAAAGGGGGGGTTACAGTGTCCCAGAGGGCTGTGCCCAGGTCAGCTTGACCACTAACAACCCGGACCTCTGGGTGGAGGCACCCGTTTCAGTACCCAGGCCCCTTAACCTGCTACTAGCCAAGCAGGCAGGGGTAGTAATCCTTGGGATAGCGCCACCTAGGGGTTACACTAATAAACTCAGATGAGTGTTGGAGATGTGGTAATACATACTGGGATCTTTTTTACATATTATGGTCATGCCCTAAGATGACAGTATGTGGAATTTAGCTCACAACTTACTACAGCAAATCTTTAAATACTAAGCTCCAGCAAGCAGCAGACCTATATCTACTGGGCTGAAAGGCCTCTATAGAAGATATTCATCTCTCAAAAGGTCAATGGGATTTCCTGATTCTTTTTAGTGTACAAGTCAAACGCCTCATAGTACGTAAATGGAGATCCACATCAATTCCAACTACTAAAGAACTACTGGATAACATTACTGTGCTAGCAAAATATAAAAGACTGTTCCACATCTCCTCCGACACCCTGACTAAAACAACAAGACCTGGGTGCCTTTCCTCCAATATATACAAACCAACCACCCTTCAATTCTGGCCCTCAGGGATTCCTTGGCCAAGTACTCCAGAACAGGCATAGGTCAACCACATGATGCTTAGGATCCACTTTATCACCTGCAGAATATAGGGTATCTCACAAGCACCCCCCCCCCCCGTTTACCTCAACTGGAACATGGTACCTTTACAGACTTCACAACAGAGCTTATAACAGTCAATGAATGAGGTGTTTCAGCCCATATCATAATCACTTGCATCCACTGTACATAGTTTATACTGTTCAACAGTAGATGGTAGGTTTTAACATTTGAAATGGTGCTACTTACAGCAGATAGCCAGACTGTCTATAAGATATAAGTACATGCCTCATAATCTCGATCAAATATCAGACAGGAAGGTGCATAAGGTACTGGGTAGGTTTAAATTTGGGACTTTAACCATACTTACTTGGACATAAAGGAACACTTACAGTAACACCTTAGACAGTAAAGGAAACACTTTAAGCAGTAATAAAAACACAAGGTTAGGGTGTGAGTGTGTCAAATTTTTTATTGATTAACTTCACAATAAGACTAGCATATTTACAAACAAATACACAAAGATGACCCAAGGGGGTAAGTCGTAACTCACCACATAAACACAAAGGAAGCTTTGACAGTTACATTCACGTTAGTAAGCATAAGACTATTTTATTTATTTTATTTTTGTTGACCGGGTAAGTGCACAAGACAAATCCTGCATATTTTCAGGCACGACCCGGGGGAGGGGATACAGATGAACACCAACTGACCTTGAACCAGATTAAGCTGTTGGTGGTATTTTTAGTGAATGTGGGAAATTTGGCCAAGACACCGGGGAAATTCCCCTACTTCCTGCTTCCTGTGAGCAGGGGGGACCCATTTTCTGGTGGGACCAAGATGGCGGAGGAGGAGGAGGACAGTGGAGGAGGACATGCTCTGGCTGGTGAGTTAGCAAGGCTCAGCGGGGAACATGGTACGGCTGGAATGCACTCTCAGGGTGGCCAGCATATCGTACCTCAGCCCCCGCTGCTTGCTGTGATAGCAATGGGTGGAGGATCCACCGAAAATGGAGTTTTGCTACACTCCTCTACGATGGTGACACTAGGTGTTACAGGAAGTCCCGGAGCAGGCCCCATACCTGTGGAGGGCAATGAAGATATAGACGCAGTGGTCCGTGTGAAACAGGACCTCTTATTACAGGCTGAGGCTGATTACAGAGCAGCTAAACTGCATGCTGAAGAAAAAAAGGAAACGTTCGATTCATGGTTCACCATCGCCTTCTACGGCATCTACAGCAAAAGTTTTTGCAGCGGGCCCTCTAATAGAGGATACTACATCAGGCAAAGACACAGGATTGGAAAATCACTCACAGCATGATTTGGCATGGTCTCCGGAACGGGCACTGGAACGAGCTGGTAGGATCCAAACAGAAACAGGTCAGTGGGTTGCGGATCCCGATATTCCGCTTCCGGGTTCGGGGAGTGTCACGGGGGTACTGGGGGGAACTGTGGATGGCCTCCTACACAATATGCACAGGCCTGATACAGTCCTGTTTACTAAACCATATGTGCTAGCCTTAGACCCTGTTTCAGGGCACACTTTATCTGCTAATACAGATGCAGAGATGGTTATGATGGACTTGCCCATTTCACAAGCAGATTCCATTTCCTTCTCCCTATACAGTCTCCAGCACAGCAGGGCCTATGGAAAACATTACTGTGGCTAGTGATTCCCCAGTCGGAAGAAGCGCTGGGATCTATTCCTATAGTACCTCCTGACAAGGCGCAGTAACCCCAGCCCTGACAGCTCCCACTTTTGCTAGTTTATTTCAAAACCTGTTTCTTTAGCTAAACGCAGGAATGCAGTTCGCTGCGGTTTAGGACCAGCGGATACAATGCCAGACCGCTTTTATGTGGGAAAGTTCTATTGAAGCAGATGTGGGTTTTCTCCTCGAAGTGTATGCTTTGATTCATACACCGGAGAATCTACATATGACATAAGTTTTCATTCCCCTGACATCCTGAATCGCTTCTGGATGAAGTATGCCCTGTTTAAAATGAACCCAGTTTGGACCCACTTTCAAGCTATACCTTTAACAAAACAAACTTTTAAAGTGATCACTGTCTTATTTAGAAATGAAGGGGTGAATATTATGGACATTTCATACTGGCTGGAGAAACGTTGTCAAATACAAGGAATCCGAACCAATTTTAGATTCTGAAGGTTTTTGGAATGGAGGGTGGAGGTATAAGGTGACTTTACCACAAACGGAGGATGGACTTCAACATCTACCAAGTTGTTTTACCTGGGTCGTGACAAGGGTTTCATTTTTATCCTGGACAGCCACGCCATTGTTATAAATGCGGTTCCAGTAGACATTTGAGTCTAACCTGTGATACAATGAAATGTGCTCAATGGGAAGTGGGGCATATTATGACTGACTGTCATCATCCTCCCAAGTGTAGTCTTGTGAGGAACAGCATTCTTTTATGGATTGTCCTTGGGCAGCCCATAATACTGCAGACAAGGATTATACCACTTAGGATTTTTATTTGAATATTGCATTAAAATCGGCTTTGAAACAATATGGGCCCCCCTCCCCTACCTAAGAGGGCATCTCCTGAAAGGCCTATTAGTCCCCCTTCGGAGGCCTTATCCACTTCTGTTTTGGTTTCTCACATGCCTCCATCTGAGGCAGAACTGTTAGTACTAGAGGTATCTGGTGATGCAGGTTCTATGCCTCCCCCCTTCCACCAGAAGGTGCCTTCACTGTAGTTAATAATCGAAGAAGGAGTTTATGGAAGAAACCTGCAGCATCTGTTTCAGAAGTCTTCCATCTCCCAGTGCAAAACACTTTTTCCACCTTGCAGGTTGAAGAACCTGATGTAGGTACAGAATCAGGCTCAGTTTTGGTTCACTCTTCTCAAGCGGATGGAGGATCAGACACTGAGCGTTCTACAGAAGATTTGACTATCCCTCCAAAAAATAAATCTAGGATGGGTTCCTGTAAATGGGTCAGGAAGATATCCTAATGTTTTTCAAATTTTTTTCAGGATTAATTAGTTCTCCTTTAGTTAAACACTTAATGAGTTTTGTTTTTGTTTTTATATGCAATGGATATGTTATTTAGTATTACTGTGGCCTCTTTAAATACTAACAGTATTCAGTCAGATAGAAAACAACTTTTGGTATATGCTTTATTTGATTCCTTTTTTTATGATGTAGTATTCTTTTAAGACACTCGATTACATAGCAGACAAGAGATGGATAGAGCCTCTGTGGGATGGAAATGGGGAGTGACTTATTGGTCTATTGGAGAGGATCTTTGTTGTGGGGTTGGAATTTGTTTAAATTCCCCTTTGGCACAATCCATACAGGTAGTGGACATAGCCCCGGGCTGTGCTTTGTTATTAGAGTCACGTTAAATAAATTGCACTGTCGGTTTATTAATGTATATGCCCTACAAACAAAGACAGCTAGAACTGAGCTTTTTAACACTATACAGCCTTATTTGTTTACATCTCGTTATGTTTTCTTGGGAGGAGATTTCAATTGTGGGTTGTATTTAAAGGATAGGGGTCCTCAAACCCAAAAATATATTGTGATACCAATTGCCAGGCTGCTTTGATTTCACAAACTGGTTTGGTTGATGCTTGTGGTTTTTTTGGCCAGCCAGATAAGACCTATTTCAGAGGTAACCTAGCTACTAGGATCAATTTCTGGTTTACATCTCCTGCCTTGGAGATTAAAAATACCAGGACCCTTCCTGTTGCTCCATCTGACCACGCCATCATAGAACTGATGGTCTACAATTATGATGGTATGCAACAAGGGCCTGGGTTTTGGAGGTTGAACTTGGAACTGTTGTCTCTTCCAACTGCTAAGGATGGTTTTATTTCCTTATTAGAAGCACGTAAATCGGTTAAAATGTTAAATGATACTTCACAGGAATGGTGGGAGGATACAAAGCTAGATATTAAAAGATACTTTCAACACATAGGAAGATTAAATGGGAAATTTAAGAGGGACCAATATTGTATTTACAAAACACAGTTTCATAATTTAGTGTTTCAAGCTTCCCAAGGAGATAAAACGATTCTTGCAGAATTAGAAGAAACCAGGCGAAAATGAATGATCTACAATATAATAGACTTAGATCTTTAGAACAGGAACAGAAATTTGGAACCCAGGGTTCACAGGATTTTATGAATCCATTTCAAATCTGTGCTCAACTACAATATCAAAAGCGGATGTCTTTAATTCAGGATGCTAAGGGGTGTCTTTGTTCCAAAAGGTATGAAATTTTGACAGCCATAGAGGAGCATGTGCAGTCTTTATTTAGTCATCAGGAATCCTCCCAGGATGGTCATAAGGTTTGGTTGGAAAAATGTATTTTACCACAAGTTTTGTCATCCGATCAATGGGTACTGGTGTCACCACTTACTCAATCTGAAATAATGACCACTTCTGCAATGGTTAAAAATAATTCTGCACCTGGAACGGATGGAATTCCATATGAATTGTACAGTGTGATTCTGCAAGTTTTGTTGCCTGAAATCCTAGAGTTATTTCAGGATATGATGGTTTCAGGGAATTTGCCCGATTCAATGGGTAATGGGTTGGTGGTTTTTATGTATAAATCTGGGGACAGGACTGACCTTTCAAACTGGCGCCCCATCACATTATTAAATACTGATTTTAAATTGTATACCAAAAATTGTTGAATAACAGGTTGATGCTTTGTGCATCTACTCTGATACATTCTTCTCAGACTTGTACTATTCCTGACCGGAGTATAACAGATGGGTTAATTTTATTAAGAGAAATTTTGTCCCGGGGGGAGATTGGAGAATTAACTGGTTTCATTCTTAGTTTAGAACAGGAAAAGGCCTTTGACAGGGTAAACTATGAATATCTTTGGGACTGTCTGGCTAGTTACGGGATTCCGTGTACTTTTATTTTTTTGGATAAAATCTTGTTATTCTAATGCTAAAGCTTTAGCATACTGTAATGGATGGATGGGGAAGGCATGCATGGTTACCCAGGGAGTTAGACAGGGATGTCCCCTGAGTCCCCTTCTCTATCTTTTTACACTGGACCCTTTAACTCGTCGCGTTAATGATAATATTGCTATTCAGGGGGTTTCTTTTTCCAGTACCTCAGAAGAAATTAAAAGTATTGCATATGCAGATGACATCTGCTTTCTTGTGGGGGCTTTACCTTCGACCTGTTTAGTGGGACAAATACTTTGGGAATTTTCCAAATTCACGGAAGCCAGAGTTAACTATAGGAAAAGTAAATGCCTTCCCTTTGGATTAGAACGTTTTTTAGAATCTACGGTAATTGGGATCCCTGTTGTGACAGGGACCTGTACAATTCTTGGACTTCTTTTTGGTACCAGGGATTTGGCCTTCTTAAATTAGTCCTCCAAATTGGACATTGCATATGGGAAAATTTTACTGTGGAATAAGTGGAGATTGTCTAAATTAAAAAGGGTATATATGATTAAGACCTTCTTACTTCCAATTTTTTTGTATTTAGCTGCAGTTTTTAGTCTACCCCCTAAGCTGGAGACCCGGATGTATGGTTGTTTTTTTCAGGCATTTGGGGTAGTAGACTGAATCCCATTAAACAGTGTTTACTGTTTAGAGAGAAAAAAATTGGGGGTATTAAAATGATTAATCCCATTGTTTTCTTTTTTACAATTTTTGCTAATGTAAACTTGAGACCATTATTATTGAAATCTGAGGGTATTTGGATCCCATGGGTTTTGGATTCCTTGGCAGGGATACTCCCCTTCTGGCTTCCTCATTCATGCATCCCAAAACAGCTTTCTTTGTATAATATTCCAGAAATTTTAAGGGTATGTTTGGGAAAATAAACTTTGGTGTTTAGTACCAGAACACTTTTCACAACATGACCGGAAAACACTATATGCACATCTTCTATCTACTTTTTTTCATACAGCCTGTTTTGACTTTAAACCTATTTCAGATAAAATATTGATTGGGAAAATGTTGACATCTACCCATATACCGGTTTATATGTGGGATGTTATGTGGCTTTCCCTACATGGGAAACTCAATGTCAAACGAAACCTAAAACATAAAAGTGTAGAACATCATTACTGCCCTAGGGAGACTTGTGTTGAGGTGGTGGAATCCATGGACCATTTGTTCTTTCTGTGTCCTTTTGTAAAACGGTTTTGGAATTTTTTATGGGGTAAATGGCCTACATCACCATTTTGTGATTTAACCCCTGAGATTTTATACTTGGGTATTCTTCCATTCAAATGGACTAAACATGATAGGGTTACACTTTGGTTATTTTTGGTGTGTTTTAAATTCTATATAGTATGGTGTAGGCTGACACTGCAACAATTAGAATATACAGAGGAGCAATTATTTCATATGATTACTACTACAATTCTTAGTCATAGAAATACTGAAAGGAAGTCAGTGCCATATGAAATCTTCCAGTCTTGGTGGTACAGTATAGATTGGCTGAGTTGGTAGGGTATATTTTGAGATACATTTCAGTCATTGCATAATTCCACTTTTGCTTATGACTAGTAATATGTGGTACTGAGTGTTTTTCATTGTAATTTCACTGTTATTTTCTTCTGGTCTTAATTAATGAGAAGTGGCAGTTTCTGGTAGAAATAAATTATTTTCTGGTGAGAAGTATTCTTGATTTTGAGTATGGTTTAATAAAAAATATATATATATATATACACATATATATTAGAGGCAAACTGTTTAATGACAGTTAGTTGACATTGCGTTACGGGGCAGGAAATTGGGTCAGAGTTGAAACCCCTGGACCCTTGCCCACCCCCAACTGGCATTGGGAATAGCCCTAACTCTCACCCCATCACATGTGTAAAGCAGAAGTATAGGAGAATGGGGTGAGAGTTAGATCGATGACTCCTAATGCACACCCAATGCCGGTTGGGGTGGGCAGGGGTCCAAGGGGTTTTCAACCCTAACACCGACTTCCTCACTTTTGTCGCTGTGGAACAACCCTAACTAATGCATTAAACAGAGTTTTTTGCCTCTAATTTCCCTTCTTTTTGAGAATGATAACGAGAAATAGTGAATGTAATGCAGCAGCGGGCCCCGCGCTCCCGCCACGTGATGTCTTGAGGCATAGTAACAGGAACAGCAACGCAAACAGAAGCGCTAACAGTGGCGCACATGGTAACGCAAGTGCGAATGAGAACAGAAAAGGTAACGCACACGGTGCATAGACGGGAACGGTCTGCCACGTAATGTGTTGTCACATAGTAACATGGTGCCTGCAAACGGAAATGTCAATAGGAATGGTGATGCAAAGTGAAACAGAAAGAGAAACAGTACCATAGACACAAATGACAAAAAATAACAGAAACGCAAGCGCAAATTAAAACGCAAAGAATAACGCACATGGTGGTGTAGACGTCAATGGTAAGTGAAACGGGTACGGAACCACAAGCGGAAAGGGCAATGGTAACAGTAATGTAAGCGCACAGGCTGGTTTTCCCCAAAACCTGCATAGAGAAAGACAGTGAGTACAAAGAATGTATGCATAATAATGGGTATCGGAGCAGAAAATGAGGACTTGGAATACTAAATAGGTTATAACTCAGGAACCGTACGACGTAGAAAAAACATTTAAAAGTCATATAATTTATGACTGTCCTGGCTAGTTTTGTAGTTTTATTTTTCCGACAAAAAGTCTGTATCTCGCACCGTTTCCGAGATACGGGCCCTGAAAGGCGCAGCGAACGCCATAATGTTATCCTATGGGAAAAAAAGAGAAGTTCGGAGCACCATAACTTTGCCTCCCTGTAATATTTTTTCACCAAACCACTGAAAAGCACATCTGTGGGCTGTTGGCTGTCTTCCCTCCAAATTTCAGGAAAATAGACCAAACCGTTATTTTGCAGCAGGGTGCCAAAGGATTCCTGTAATGCTTCGGGCGCCGTAATGATATCCTATGGGGAAAAACTGTCAACTTTGGAGTGCCGCAACTTTGCCGCTGTGTAATATTTTTTGAACACAACACTGAAAGGCACATCTGTGAGATGTCGGCTGCATCCCCTCCAAATTTCAGCCCCAAACTCCCAACCATTCTTTTGCAGCGCCGTGCCGAAGAATTGCTGTCACTTTCCCACAGACTAGAAAACTACTGTTGCAATTTGAGAAAGCTTTCGCGAAAATTTGTGACACTTTCGTGAGCACAAAAGTACTTTTTCCAGAAATTTGAAAAACATATTTCTGGGATATTTTACCCCAAAATAAAGACATGGCTAGCATCCTCAGGGTCTGACTAGGTGAATACAAAAAGAATTAGGTAGCTAGAGGGTCCCAAATTTAAATGCCAACCATTTTAATGATCAACAACTGAAAACAAAATGGCAGATTTGCAACAGTAACAGAGCCATTTGAGACAGTAAAAAGTGCATTTGCGACACTGTCGAACTTTTTGTTAACTTTTCCCATTGACTTATAATGGGAAATTGTTTTTGAATAACTTTTGAACCGTTTAATATTTTTTCACCAAATCTTCTAAAGGCACATCGGGGACCCCGGCCGCACGTTCCCTGAAGATTTTGGGCTGGTCACACAAACTGTGCAACCTGTAGGCGTGACAGTAGAATTCCAGAAAAAGCGTAAACGCAGGCGCAGATCATGCTTAATAACTCCACAGCCGTATATCCAACCAGTACAAAACTTGGTAGATCCCAAGGCCTATTGTTCTTGATCATGTATTCCAAATTTCAGGTAAATCCATCAAATGGTTGCAAAGTTATTAAGGTGTAAAATTTTGGGTTTAACATGTAAATGGCTCTCAACCTTAATTATGGTAGCACTCATCTATACATATATATATATATATATATATATATATATATATATATATATATATACACACACACACACACACACACACACACACTACATATATATATATATATATATATATATATATATATATATATTTATTTGATGTTCGGGTTGAAATCCCTTTGCACTTCTCCAGCCCACCCCCAACTGGAATCGGTGCGCATTGGGGTCATCGGCCCTAAGTGTCACCCCATCACATGTGGAAAGAAGCTGAGGAATAGGAGAATGGGGTGACAGTTAGGACCGATGGCCCCAATGCACACCCCGATTCCAGTTGGGGGGGTGGGCTGGAGGGGTGCAAAGGGGGTTTCAACCCTAACATCGAATTTCCTCGCTTTTGTCGCTGTGGAACAACCCTAACTTATGCATTAAACAGAGCTTTTTGCCTCTAATTTCCCTTCTTTTTGAGAATGATAATGAGAAATAGTGAATGAAATGCAGCGGCCGGAGCGCGGGTGATGTCTTGTCACATTGTAACATTGTGCCCACAAACGCAAATCGTAATGCGCATGGTGACGCAAAGCGAAACAGAAAGAGGAACAGTACTGTAGACAGAAATGTTAAAAACAACGGAAACGCAACCGCAAATGAAAACGCAAAGGGTAACGCACATGGTGGCGTAAACGTGAACGGTAAGTGAAACGGGTATGGAACCGCAAGCAGAAATGGTAATGGTAAGAGTAATGTAAGCGCACAGGCTGGTTTTCCCCAAATGCTGTATAGAGAAAGACAGTGAGTAGAAAGAATGTATGCAAAATAATGACTCTCAGAACACAAAAATCAGTAGTAGTAATAGTAAATTGCTTATATCTCAGTAACCGTATGACATAGAAAAAAAATTTAAAAGTCATATGTATTACCACTTTCCTGGCTAGTTATGGGGGTATAATTTTTTGACAAAAACTCCGTATCTAGCACCGGTTTCTAGATACGGGCCCTCAAAGGCGTGGCGAACGCCGTAATGTTATCCTATGGGGAAAAAAAACAGAAGTTCGGACTGCCATAACTTTTGAACAATTTAATATTTTTTCACCAAATCTTCGAAAGGCACATTGGGAACTCCAGCCGCACTTTCCCTGAAGATTTCGGCCGGTCGCAAAACCATGCAACCGTATGCAGCATAACCGTGGGAATTCAGAAAAAGCGTAAACAACGCAGCAGATCATGCTTAATAATAACTCCGCAGCCGTGCACCGACCAGTACGAAACTTGGTAGATGCTAAGGCTTATGGTTCTTGATCGTGTATTCCAAATTTCAGGTAAATCCATCAAACAGTTGCAAAGTTATTAAGGTGCAAAATTTTGGGGTTTAACATAGAAATGGCTCCTCAACCCTAACTCACGGTAGCACTACCGCATACCATAATATACTGTATATATATATATATATATAGGAACATGAAGAATCCATATATTACGGAAGTGTATGTTGTGGATACTAGTTAATTTTATATGAGGTGCTTTGAGTTGGGAAAACATACTGCCATATAGTGGCATGCATGAACGGGGGGGGGGGGTTATTTCAGCTTACTATGTATGGGATAATGTTTGTGTTTATGTTTTTCATCTTATTTTCACAATTTATTTTCTCCCTTTAGGTTTACAAGGGACAAAAAGTATGCTGTATACTTATTTTTATTTTTTTTTATTTTGTATGTTGTCATACAATTTTTGGTATTTTGGTTCTCTCATAGAATCCCTGGCTTCTTTAAGTAAGGGTGGAGGACTTTCAGCATTTACTACTTGGGTTTTAGGACTCTAATGACAGAGTTTTTTGGTTTTTCCATTGCATGTATGATGAAATACATATTTCTGTTTATTATTTGCATTATAATTTAGTATGTAGTAATACTTTTGTATATATAATGTTGTCATATTTTTGTTTTAGGGGAGTTTTGTTTAGCTTTGGTTATTTCTTCTTCCTTTTTTTTTGGACTTTAAAATTTTGATATTTGTTTTGTTCATTTGGATGCTGTATTACCTTTATATTACTTGTTTAATTTTGTATTATGATTTGGTGTGCTGTAACACCTTGTGTATTTAGTTTGCTTTTCAGTCTTAATAAAAATTCCCTACTCTTTTCATAAGTGCCATGGGATCTTTAACATCCACCTGAACTACCACCAGTCCAGGCAGATGGGACCTCGGTTTAACGTCTCATCCGAAAGACGGCTCCTCAGAAGTGCAGCACCCCTCTCATGCTGCACTACAGTGTCAGTAACCCAAGTGCCAGATGTGGGAACTGAACCCACAGCCCTCTGATCTCCCGGCCTCAGAGGCGAGTGTGCTACTTACTGAGCCACTGACACTGACTATCTGATGTAATAAAGAAAATTCAAATGAACTAACACAACAGCATGCTGACTGTTTCAGTCCAACTTTGGGACCTGATGCTTCTGTTGGAATGCTACCCTGTCATTTATTCATGTTAAATGGTATGGTAATGTAACTACATCCAAAGGTAATATCTGATGTATGTATGTATGTATGTATGTATGCATGTATGAATGTACCCTTTTTATACTTGCATCAATAAAAAAAGTAATTTTTTTTCAGTTAAACCATCAATCAGAGCACCAAATGATAGTATTACGGGCTCTGAACGATAGTATATTACATACACACACACACTCATATTACATTACTAATACATGGGGGGTTCATAACAAGAATATAATAACTGGTGTCCATTTTTCCCATAGGAAACCGGGTTGTAATTTTGTCATTATGACTAGCTGGTTATAACGACAAACACGCACCGTTCTACTCATAAAGCGCAGATGCTGGCCAGCAGCATCTTCCCCATCCGTGCCGCCTTCTGCTGTCCCTGCTTCGGCATTCAGGTCAGTTCCCTGACAGAAGTTAGCAATAACTTATTTTTTAAAAAAGAAAGATCACCGGCAGAGCAGAAATAAATCAACTAAATGCAGCTTCACCTCAGCAACCGTCCGGCGGCATGACTCCGCACACACAACCATTTATTTTATATAACTGCTGTGGTGAAAAAATGATCCCCAGCAATTATACAAAATAAAGGATGGGTAGGGGGTAAAAACTCGGGTTTTAGCCAGACTGGTGGTGCTGAGGGTTAAGGTGCTGGACGCCACAACTCACACCACTACCCCGGCCACCTGGGTTTGGGAGTGATCTCGGGCCGCTGGGGGGAGAAAGGTTGGAGCGTTTGATGACATCTCACCTTCTCCAGGGGAGAGGGAGGGTTTCCTAGTTGACAAGCGGCGACTCCTGGCGGAGGCTGGGGGCACGACAGCAAGCTGAGTCACTGGAGCATGATTTGTCTGGGGCGAAGGTCAGGGGCCAATCAGCTCTGGTGGCAGCTCCTTTGCAGAAGGAGTGGGGAAGGACATTGCAGGTGTTGGCATGCGTGCCTTGATGCTCGGGCAAGCAACGTCCCACAGAAAAGTGGAAAAACGCCCCTCCGGAGTCGGGTAGATGGAGTGCTGAGCTGGGCCCCGATATACCGCCGCCTGCCCAGCTGAACTAAGGGGACCTGATGAGATTTCAAGGTTTAGGGGTGGTTCCACCCCGACCCTGGATGGAGGGTAAATCGCAACACGATGGAGGACCTCGTTCGGTCAGGTAAGGTGGGGGTAGGGATAGGCTCTCATTGGCATCTCCTGAAGAGGCGACTCTGAGCTTAAGAGGGGAGTATAAAATAGATTTCAAAAAACAAGAAAACTTGGGTTTACAAGTTTTTGTCATAATAATGAATACCGACTGTCATTATGGCGACGGTACATAGCTGAAATTTAATTTTGGCGATGTACACCCCCCGAGCACAGGAAAAATTCGCTGGGGACTTAGGTTTTACATGTTAATGCAGGGATCTGCACCCCCCCCGCACCCTCCTACTAAAGGATTCTTAACTCCAGGTTTTGCTGCAGCATTTAGAGCAGGTTTGCCTCTGTGGGAGGGTTTGCTGCAGCATTTAAACATCCTTCCCTGCAAGATCACCAGCCTTTTATTTCCACTGGGACACTTGTGCAATATACTTTGAGCAGCAGCTATCCAAGAGATCTGTGTTTTTGGAACAGTTTGGCAGCTTGAAAATGACTGTGAGTGCAGCATATGTGTGACTTAGTAACTGAACTGCTCTGATTTGTTTCATTTTGCTGCTCTGCTGAACTGAGGGATTACCCAGGTGTGTGCAAGAGGCCATTTACCTGCATGTAATTTCAGCTCAGGGGTGAGCCAATAATAGAACAGGTTTGCCTCTGTGGGAGGGTTTGCTGCAGCATTTAAACATCCTTTCCTGCAAGATCACCAGCCTTTTATTTCCACTGGAACACTTGTGCAATATACATTGAGCAGCAGCTATCCAAGAGATCTGTGTTTTTGGAACAGTTTGGCAGCTTGAAAATGACTGTGAGTGCAGCATATGTGTGACTTTGTAACTGAAACTGCTCTGATTTGTTTCACTTTGCTGCTCTGCTGAACTGAGGGGATTACCCAGGTGTGTGCAAGAGGCCATTTACCTGCATGTAATTTCAGCTCAGGGGTGAGCCAATAATAGAGCAGGTTTGCCTCTGTGGGAGGGTTTAGTGCAGATGAAACATCGCGCCACACAGGAAGCGCGAGCGTGAGTGGAGCGCCACTCAGAGTAGATTTTGCATAGGAATATGTACCCATAAAAGAGAGGGACCTCATTTTAAATAGGTTTTATTGTTTATCTGGTTTTGTATTTTTTGGTTTTAACTGGTGGGTCTGGTTGTTTTCGTGTGGGAAGGCTTTCTACAAATTTAAGGAGTGATGCTCGTGGAAGATTTAGCTGTTTAGGTAAGCTGTCACCCGACTCCTTTTTTAGTCCCTTTTTTTTTGTTAGGTTTTTTTTTTTCTTCTCTCTCTTCTCTCCTTATATGTATACTCGAAGTGGTAAGATGGTAAACAAAACTGTTAAAGGGGCAACTAAAGAGAAGCAAAGGATAAATCCAAAAAAGAATAAAAAAGGCAATTGCTGTGTTTTTACGCAGGAATTGGTCATCACGGCTTTGACCCCTAAGGATTTGGTAGAAAGTCCCGTAGTATCCTACTTACCTCACTCCTTTAAGGAGTTTATGAATGAGGAATACAGATCAGATTTAGCTGGAGATAACTCAGAATTTAATGGAAGAAATCAAATTCCGATGGCTAAGAGCTGGGATAAGAACAGTCTGAATAATACAAATCAAGAGACTTTGACTAATTCATTGAAGAACCAATTTAGTGGTAGCGATGGGACTAACAGGGAATTTAAGGAATTTAAACAATTATCCTCTTTTGATAATAAGAATATAACTCTGGACTTGGAAGAAATTAGTAACTTAGAGACTGGTATTAAAATTCCGTCCCAAGAGAAAATCACTGATTTCTTTAAAAAAAAAAAAAACCTTCCTAAAGCCTCTAAAAATAATTTTCAGGACGTTCCAAAAATGAACAGTACACATATAGTTTCCAATATAGGAGGTTACGATTGTACCACTTTTTTGGGGAAAAACAAATATAGCGGATCATTCCCAGGTTTTTAGACAAGATGAGTGGATGGGGGAGATAGAAGCAAGTCAGCAATGCATGTCTGGGCAAGGAGATTATATAGATAAAAATGATGGTATTTCATGCTTTCCCTCAGGAATAAAGTTATTTAGTCCATTAGAGATCTCCAGTGAGGTAGGGGTCTGCAATATCGACTCTAAAGAAATGGTGTATTCATCCCTTAATGATGCGCCTGAAGAGTTTTTTCAAAAAATGGACAAAGAGGTCCAGGACATCCATTTAGATAAAGATTTTTTGGTTCAGTGTCCGGATACTATATCGAAATATACCATTAAGGCTCTTGCACATCCAGTAATGTCTAATGTTGTTTTATTGGAGGCATATAATGGTATTAAGACAGCCTTGGAAACTCTTTCTAGTTTTTGTGTTGTGAAGTTTGCTGCTTTAGAACAACAAATTTCACAATTATTGGGGGAAAAGAAAGTTCACAGATCAAGAGCCCTCAAAAGGCAAAAAGGGCAAAAAGAGGGGTGGAGTAAGTAAGAAAAAAGGGGAGAAGAAAAAGCTTGGGCCTGTGGGACTTACTCAGACTCCTAACCTAGGAAAACAGAAAGATGAATTAAACATTAAGGATGAAAAGACTAATAAAATTGGGGTTACAGGTACCATTAGGATAGGAGAGGTACAGAGAGATACAAGGAAGAATCCTGACCAAAAAAACAAATCTATACTTGTGGATGGGACACTTATAAAAGATCAAGAAAAGGGGGAAGGTGATTACATTGTGAAACAAATTCTAAGGAGAATTTAATTAAGGTAGATCAGTCTAATAAAGATCTTTGCCCAAATCTCATGTTGGCCAAGGAGGATAGCAACCCCAAGGGGTATGACCTGGAAGCATATAATTTAATTTGTACAAGGAAAGAAGTAATTTTTAAATTAGATAAGCTGTATTTTAAACATTATGAATCTACTGTAACCCTAACCAGCATGATAGCCCATATGTTGAGAGCAGAATTAGGATTACCAACAGTCGCAGATGCTCTTATTATGGTGACTAGGGACACTTCCAACCCTACTAATTCAGTTTACTTTATGCTCTCTAACATGGATATGGCAAAATTGGTCTGGGCTAAGCAAGGCCTGGTAGACTTTTTGGGATTACTGTTATCAACACCAGTGACCTGGTCAACAATTTGGAAAAATGTTTATAATAGGGCAAAAATAGGAAAAATGTTAACATATGTGATATATTCAAAACTACTCTTGTAACACTGAATTGGGAGTTTGGAGTTTCCCGTGAAACCTCAATGATCTCTATTTTTGTGCTGGATACATTGGAGGGAGAAACTGCTACTAATTTACCATCATTATTGCGGATGATTTTATCAACTATTATCAAAACCCATATACTTCCAGAAGAATTTGTGGAGGTGAATAGAGTTTGGAATGATAAAGAGGGTACTCAGATTAACTGCATTATTGGTTCTGCACAATTGTTAGTATTACTTTTTGAAAATAGACATGTGTTGGATGAGATGGGTATTTACATGGTGGAATTGAATGAGTGGGAGACACCAGGTCAATCTAGAGCCATGCAACCTTGACTAAGTTTTATGGAAATACAAAGTAATGAGTCCTCATTAAAGCAGGAAGGGGGGTCAGAAAGTAAGCCTGGTTATAATGTCCTTAATTGGAATATAGCAGGACTCCATAATAAGTTTGTGGATCTGCAGTGGGTTGCTTTTATTTCGCGACATGAAGTGATTATGTTCCAGGAGACATGGGTTTTAACATCTCCTTTCCTGAATGGATATGAAACTAGCTTTGTGCCAACAATTAAAGTGAAAAAACATGGGAGGAACAAAGGAGGTCTGGTTATAATTATCAAAATTAGGGAAGGATTAAGGGAAATCAAAAGTTACTCTCCAACTCCCGAGATCCTAATGGTAGTGGTTAACTGGGACCTTTGTATGGTTCTGATTGTTAACATTCATATTCCACCATGTTTTCACACTTACTCTACATATGATTTTTGGTCCAAACTATCGATGGAAATAGATTTAATGATACAGTCAAACTGGATAGATACTGTTCTTTTAGCTGGGGATTTTAACGCTAGGATAGCAGAGTTCGATAATTTATCATTGTTACAAGAACTATTATATATGGCAGATTTGGAAAAAAGAAATACAACTGACATGACTGTAAATGAGGCAGGGAGACGTTTTAGTACTTTTATCACAGAGAATAATTTCTTGATTCTTAATGGGAGATTAGAAGGGGATCGTCGGGGTGATAGCACTTTTTTCTCCCCAGTTGGTAAGAGCATAATTGATTTTATATTATGCTCTCCTTTTAGTTATCATTTCTGCAGGAGATTATATGTGTTATGAGAACGAAAGCGATCATGCAGCAATTTTGTTGGATTTTAGGATTTCTGATAGTGTCATTCCTCCCCAATAAGCCCTTGGCGGATATTGAGATTAGTGGGGAAAAAAGGGTTAAGATTGAATAATGAGTCGATGCAAGGAGTTTGGAACCTTTTATACTCTTCTATTTTTGTTGAGTTATTTCAGCAGGTACATAATGGCTCCAAAGGTGAAAGGATCAGTGAATTACTAAACATAGGGTATCAACAGATTAAAACACTGATTTACTCAGCTAATAGTGTTAAGCCCCAGTTAGCATCCTGGTTTGATGGGTATTGTAAAAGAGAGAGAGAAAAGAAATTTGATGAGGGCCATCAGGCAGACTAAAAAAAAAAAATCCAAGTAAGATGGCGATTATAAATTTAAATAAAATGCGAAGGGAGTACAAGGAATTTCTCCGTCAGAAAAAAAGAGAATTTACTGAAAAACAATGGGGTGTTATGTACAGAGTTATTAAGGAGAGTGATATTAAGCTTTTTTGGGCTTTGGTGTCCAAGGGGACAGCTGATCAGAATTCTAGACCTCCCATATACAGCCCCAAGGAAACTTGAATATTTTATTATAGCCTACTATTTAATAGACATTCTACCAACGATGATGATGTGATAGAAAATTGTAACATTGAGGGGGAATACACATCGTTAGTGTTTTCATTTGGAGAGGTGGAAGAAGCAAGTTAATTTATCAAATAATAAAGCACCTGGACCTGATTTGATACCGGGAGAAATTTACAAGGGGCACTTGAATTATTGGGTAGTTTTTTTTACTAATTTTTTCAATATCTGTTTAAAAGAGAGATTTATTCCATTATCTTGGACAAGAAATATAATAGTTCCAAGCCATAAAAAGGGCCAACTTTATTTGCCATCTAATTATCGCCCAATCAGTCTTATTGACATTAGTGGAAAAATCTTTGCTAAAATAATATTACGTAAATTACAAAATTGGATAACTGCAAACTCCCCTTTATCGATGTTTCAAGCAGGTTTTCGTAAGGATTGTTCTATGATAGATAATATTTACATCTTAGCCCATCTGATAGAAAAATACAGATCATTTCGTAAAATGAAGCTGTATGCTGTGTTTGTAGACTTTTCTGCAGCATTTGACTCGGTTAATAGAGCCAAGTTATGGGAGATATTATTAAACAGACGCGTACCATTAAATTCATTAGCCCCCATTATTAGGTTATATTCTCACACAACATCGGTTATTAGATGCGATAATAAGGGCAACATTTCTGACTATTTCAGTACAACTTCGGGAGTTAAACAGGGATGTCCTTTGGCCCCCCTTCTTTTTAATTTGTATATTGATGCCCTTCTGACTTATAAAAATATAGATACTCTTGATTCCCCAAAAATAAAGAATATCCCAGTACATTGTCTGGCCTATGCAGACGATTTGATTATTTTTGCTTTATCTGCTCAAGGTTTACAAAATAAAATAAATCAATTTTGTGCTGAATGTAAACATTTAGACTTTTTAATAAATATGAAAAAAAAAGCTGCTGATTTTTGCACCCTTACAGGGACATCAAATTAAACCAAGGATTTATTTAAATAATGAACTAATTGAAGTGGTATCCTCTTATATATATGTGGGGGTGAAGTTTGCTTCAAATGGAAATTGGATAGAGCACTGGAGAGGACAAGTGATAAGGGCAAAACTGATTGTTAGGGCTATCTTACATTTTGCTAGGAAATATGCAGGATATTTGGTCTCGCCGGCACTGATAGCCGGCGAGGCCAAAATTAATCCTATTCTTTTGTATGGCGCAGAGGTCTGGAACAACAATGTCCCTTCATGGTTGGAGATCCCACTTTCTCTCTACTATAAATCTTTATTGCAGGTTCCACTTGCCACTTCTAATGTTATAGCTAGGGCTGAATTGGGTCGAGTACCTATTGTTACAATAATTGATATACGTCGCATGAGTTATTGGATCAAAATTATTAATCAACAGACTAATATTATGCCACTACTATGCCTTAGAGAAAAAACTATCTTGGCACAAACAGAATTTTAGGTCTCCTTGGGTCAAAAATATTCAACGTATTTTGGGCAGTGTTAATATGCTTCATCTTTGGATAGATTGGGAGAAATCAATATCAATATCTTATGTGTTTAAGAGTATGTCAAAAGAAAATACTTAGGCTTGCCTATGATAAGCAAATGGAGCTCCTCAGAGATCAACGCAGGCCAGATGGTTAGCTCAAAATAAAATTGATGTATTTATAGAGAAATATCTTACTCTTGGGCTGACCTTGTTAGAAAGAAAAATGATTACTTGGGCAAGACTAGGAATCATCTGTCCTAAATATGCTTTTTTTAATAAGACGACTCCACCCAATTTAGGTTTGGAGTTTTGCAGATGTAACAAGGGTTTTCAAGAAGATCTTTATCATATTACGGTACAGTGCCCTTTATATACAATCCCGCTGTTTAATCTGTTAAATGATTTCCTTACTAAATATGTGAATGCAAAATATGATATTTTATTCATACTACTTCACCCTCAGACATTGGAGGAGGCTAAAATGGTTTCAAGTTTTTTTTATCAGGTGTTGAAACACGAAGAAAAACATCTCTCTGCCTATGACAATTAATTTGTTCATGGATTTTTATGTGTTAAAATTTTAAATGTAATATTAGATTTAATACATTTTTTCTCTTCTCTTTTTTGTATATAATTTTATGTGCTTAGTATGTTGTAAAGGCTTGATTGCTGAACAATAAAAACATTGAAACCCTAACTCCGGGGGGGGGGTGAATGTTGGAGGGGGTGCAAATTCTAGAAAAAAATAAATTTTGGGCTGGGCGCACAGAAATGTAGGCGTGCCCGAACCCAGAACCCTCGCAGCTTTAGGCTGCCACCCACTTACCACACTATGGGGCCAGCTCAGCAGCACATCAACCCTCCCTCTCTAACATCATACTTGCTCCCCCTGCAAGCGTATATGTATAGCGATGTCCTGCCGCTTTATACGCGAGCAACATACCATCCTGTCGCCTTCCTCACACCCTCGCCCTGTCCTACCTGTGCCGCAAGTGGGTCGCTGTTTTGGTAGGTGCCCACTTTCAGATAGCCTACATCACAGGATAGCAGTTTTACAACCACCCCCCCGGATGGGATGCCTTAATAAACCCCTCAAGCTTCGCTCTCGGGGTTTATCTGGCATCCCACTCCTTGGGGGTGTAAAATCCTCATTATAACCCCCTACTCATCCATTATTCACTATTTAATGCACACACGAAGTGTTTGATGCACATAAACCCCAAGGACGAAGCCCGAGAGGTTTATTAAAGCATCCCACACGGAGGGTGTGGATTAAATTAGAGTTTTGCACTTCCCCTATGTTTTGTTTTATAATATTACTGGGTAGCGTTTTCTTTCCTTGAAAACACTACACAGCAATTATAGAAAACAACACGGCCAGTACATTGTGCTGCTGTTACATGCTCTGTGTTAGAACTGGAGGTTGTTTTTTTTTTTTGCCTCCCTTGTCTATCCTTTCTTTTGCTTGTTTTATATGCTCAAATTTCAAAAGTGTTTTTATTTGTTCGACAAAGTCATTACAAATATATGAATTAAGTAAAAAACACACACATATATGATCACCAGTTTCCATGATTTCATTTACATCCATTACAGAAATGCATCAATATATGGTTACAATTTATTATAATTACTTACAGTTTTTGAAAACAATCAATACAACTACTATTCATTCATAAAATGATTATACATAGGTGGATTGTAGAAAGCCAGCCACTTTCTGTAAAATGTATAGATTTTCATTATTCAGTAAATATTTCACAAGCTTATCGGGGGGAGGTCAAGATCTGCCATGATGCCACCAAGCCATTTTGAGTGGAGCCCCTCATATAATGGGCACAAAAGTAATATATGTTTTAAGTCATCCTCTGATGATTTGTCACATTTACAAAATGGCATTAATATAATTTTCCCTCTTTTTTGTTTATGGAGTACATAATTAGCCTTATATATTTCATCTGAATTTAGTTATTCTCCTCCTCTCCTCTCCTTTGGGTTGGTTAATTTGACCAGATAAGGCTTTAAGCCATGTGTTTATTTTATGTACTTGTACCATATCTGTATAGTTTAAAACTTTTTTAATTTTATCTGCGTGTTGGTTATCTCTTGGTCCCTTAACCTGCTCCTAACATTTTCAACTATCATCTGCCATGGATGCACATACATGCTCCATAAAATGTGTCCAAGTCCATTTGGGAAAAGAAATCACCTAAGAATTTCTAAAGTGGCGAAGAATTTCCCTACTAGTGTATATTTTATTTCCTCTTCTAGACATTGTCCCAGAAGTCTATTATCTTCGAGAAAAAATAACTTTAATGATGAAAAAATCTGGCTTTCTTTCATTAACAATGAAACAGAGTATCGTCCTAATTATAAGTTTAGTATTCCTACTGGTATTGATTGTGGTACCATTAAAATGTATCTTTTTTATTTTATTTTTTAGTTATTTAACTAGGTAAGACACACTAAGCTGAAAGCTTTTTTACAGGTGCAACCTGGGAGCACATGGAAGTTAAGTGACTTGCTCAGGGTCACACAGTATGCAAGTGGAAGCTGTGGGATTCAAACCCACGTCTGTTCTGCTGGATGTCACCAGATTTGCAACTCAGAGCCTTAAACCACTGCGCTATACTGCCTTTTAATTTTATTACACAATGCTTCCAATTTATTGAGGTCTACCATTCCCCAGATCTCTGCTGCATAGAGTATATTTGAGTTTATTTTAGCCTCAAGAACTCTCAAAACTCCTTTGACCGATGTTCGAACCATCTTTGCGTTAAATATTTTGAATGCATTTAATGCTTTCTTTTTTTGTTAGAATCTGATCTATCTGGTCTTTCCATTTTAGATTCTGGCTAAATCTAACACCTAAATAATCGTAATATTTAACTATTTCTACTTTTTCTGTGTTTATCCACAGGGGTCTGGAATACTTATTGGTGTTCCCAAAAATTAATAGCTTAGTTTTGGACATGTTTATCTTTAATTTATGACTGCCACATAGCTTTGTAAAATGAGTAAGTTTCCTTTGTAATCCTAAAGCAGATGTTGATATTAATACCAAACATCGGCATACACTAAACAATCTACTCTAGTTTTCCTATTTTTGGTGCATGACATACCGAATTTTCCAATTCAAAATTTATTAATATATATGTTGAACAAAAGTGGGGCCAGTAGGCATCCTTGCCTGACCCCTCGGTTTATCCGAAATGACTTGGACACATTCCCATGTTGGTCATATTGAACTACCCCCATGAGTTTGAGTGCAGTTTTATTAAAATATTAAGGAGTTCTGGGTACAACCCTAATTTCTTTAGCTTATTCCATAATATTACCCTACTAATGCTATCAAATGCGGATGAAAAATCCACAGAGCAGCAATAGAGTTTGGTCTTTTTGATTTTTATATATTTCCATACAAGATGTTTTAAAGTATAGCAATGCTGAGTTGTGGGTCTAGCTTTCCTGAATCCATTTTGTACTTCATGTAAGATGTTATTATGATCTACCCACTCTTCTAGTCTCTCCAAAATAATTCTAGTGAATATTTTTGTGAGATGTCTATTAAACTTACTGGCGATACATTTTGTGATCATTTGGATCACCTTTCTTAAAAATCCAGTATCGGACACTCCCCTTCCAGCTGGAAGGGTACTCCTGTCCTTGTACAAAGGTATTATATAATTTCTTCATTACTGGGGCACACCAGTCTATATAATGTTTATACACATCCCCTATTATATTGTCCAGTCCTGGTACCTTATTTGTTTTTAATCTCTTGATTGCTAATATTACTTCTTCTGATGTTATTATCATGGGCATTGGATAGATCATTTTTTGATCATTTAAATTTTCTGTTGTTCCTAAGATTGTCTCATCTTGTTCTGAATAATAAAGTTCTGTAAAAAACAGGACCCATGGATTAGGGAGAATATATTCTTCTATTGTCTTGGCATATTTATTGTAGCCTTGGATAACCATTACCCAGAATTTTGTTCCATCCTTTTCTTTTACTGTTTTCCATAGTTGTTCCCATAATATTTTGTATGGTTAAATTTTTGTTCTTTTAATGTTTGCTTATATTTTTCCTTTCCTTATTTATATCTATCCATTCTTTATTATATTTTTGTAGTTTATTCTTTTTATACTTCTTAATAACTTTACTCAATTCTTTTTTCACTTTCCTGCATTTTTTGTAAACCATACCATATGTTGTCTGATCTTTATTTTCCCTTCAATTGTACTGTTCATACAGTAAGGTCTAATCAAGACTATTCAAAGCCATCCAATTGTTAACTACTGAATTATAATTTGTATCTTCAGTTATCATAGATCTTATCATTTACTGGACCTTTGAATAAACTGTCAAATTGTTTAACTGTATTTGCATTCCATTTAATCCTTCTCTGATTATTTCCAGGCCCTCATTTGTTCTTAAATTGGACATGCTTGTCTCCATTTTGTTCTTCTGTTTAACCTCAAGTATTAGCTCAATTGGGGTATGTATAGATTCCATCCGATCAATTACTTTCATATCTTTAATTACTTTAATTCCCTCAAGATTGCTCCATACATGATCTATAACTGAGGAGCCTCTAGATCCAATATATGTCAATTCTCCCTCTTGATCTCCTAGTGTTCTCCCATTTATTAGGAGCATATTTTGACCAATTAAATACGAATTTATGGCTCTCTCTCTCTCTCCTCTCCTGTTATTCCTACTATCCTTTGTAGCTCTTTTCCATGTTATTTTTGGGTTCCGTTCGGTTATTAAATCCATATAGCCCGGGTCTTCAGAATTTCTTCCTATCCTTGCATTGAGATCTCCCAAAATATATATTGGGATATCCATATCTTCATCCATTAACTGGTCAAATATTGCTTTTAGTCTAATTAATGTATCATCTAAGTCTTTATTGGTTGGTGATAAATATACATTTACTAATATGATCTTATTCTCTGTTGTATTTTCTATTTTCAACATGAATATATCTGGAGTAATATATTGTCTAGTTATTTTATAGTTGCTTTTCGTTATATATATATATTGCAACTCCACCTTTGTTTCATCCATATTTTTTCCCTTTAACTGATGATCTCGACAGATTTGCATATCCTGGAATCTTTGGTGCCATTTCTACTTTGCACCAAGTTTCTTGAAGGCAGATCAGATCGAAGGTTTCAATAAATCTTACGACCTCAGGATCTGCAATTTTTAAATAAGAACCTTCTACGTTCCAAGATAGCATTTTTACTTTTATATCATCAATTATGTTTTATTTTCTTGAATGACCTTGTTTGGTTTCAGTCAGTCTTTTTTTTCCTTTTACTTTTTCCAATAATTTGTAGCTATTATATCCTGAAAACTGTTTCCAACTTTCCATCTCCTCTCCATAGTCTTTTCTTGTTTCTATCCTTTCATTTTCATCCTCTCTTTTGCTTTCTTTGGTTGATTCATCGCTTGATATCAGGCAAAGTCCCGATTTCTCAAGTAAGTGTATCTTCCTTAATAGTTGTTGCACTGTCTCTGACCTCTTAAACGTAACTTCTATCTGTGATGTTACCTTCCATCTATTATGCATTGTAATGTGTTTTTATTAAGTTTTTTTGTTATATTTAGTTATTCTTGAGAAAAAAAGATGCCATTTCTTGTTTTATTTGGCCTATGGTATAATTTCTTGCAGTTTCCTATCCAAATACCATCAATGTTTTATTTTCCCATTTTTCATGCTGTTTTCGTTCATGGTTCTTGATTGTCTTAACAGTCCCCTCTAAATCTTCTCTGTTTATTGCTTTCCCATTCTTTTTTGTTACCACGTCTTATTCTACCTGTATTTTCCCAGTTTTTTCTATTCCTTCACTCATTTTTATACTGTCTTTAAACTCACAGATGGTATAATTTGTGTTGGCATAATCTGCACTACTGATATTTTAAGACTCCTATCCTGATTCCAAATGGACTTATTAGATGTCCCTTATTCATATACAACAATGCACAGTCTTGGTACTGGTTATTAGGTGGCCTCATCATGTGTATTTCCTCCCTAAGAGAAGTATTCAAATGGAGTAAATGAATAATCCATTCCTTCAATTTATCTGAGGTTTCTTTACGGAGTCTATTAACTCCATTTTTTTTAATAAGTACTCCATATCTGTCTCCTCCAGATCTGCAAATTTGTCCATTTTTAATGGCTTTTTTCTTTTCCTTGGTGACATCATAGCAGTCTCAACCCTAACCCGTCTTTCCGGTCTCTTTCTCCTTCCTGCTAATATTTCCACAACTCCTATCTTTCCCTATATTAAAAACTTCCCTATTTTCTTCTTGGTTAATTGTGGTTTTCTTGTATTGGTGATTTTTTTCCTTTTTCCCCTTCAGCATTTAGCAAGCCCTGCACATATTCCTCCAGGATATCTTTAGTCTTTTGATTAAAAGTAATCTTTCTGTTTTTTGGATCTTTTGATGTTTCAGATTTCTGGTTTCCAAGTTGCTTAGATCTTGATTTTTTACCTTTAAAATTATTTATAATTTCCTCTAAAACTGTTTTGAAGTGGCAAGTGCATGGCTGGTTCTTATCAAAGGGTGGTGGTAGATTAGCCTGGACAGGTTTACTCTCCCCTACTTTCTTAATTTTCCCTTGTTTTTGATTTTTCCCTTGGGTTTTGTCTTTTGTTATGGATATCTGGTCTGATATATTCTCTTTACCCATTATTTTATTAGGTTGTACACTGTTACTTTGTGTATCTATCCTTAATCTAATAATCCCTTCTTTATATAGCTAGGTAGAGTGGATTCTTTGTGGTCTCCTGCATGTGCATATAATTTGTACTGCATGAGACTAGTTTCTCTCCCCTCCTAAAGGGCTCTTTAGTGTGTTCCTGCCTTCTTCTAGCTGTTTCTTTTTTTTGCAAATCTCTTGAGGAATATGGTGTTTCTCTATTCAAATTCAGTTCTCCTTGAGTTTTATCTATGTACTTTAAACCTTCAATTATTACACTTAGGTTTTCTTTAATGTTTTGAATTTCTGAATCATTTCTACTATTAGTGTACTTATCTTTTAGACCAGATTTATCTAAAACCATCCCCTCTTCATGCACTTTATTTAAAGAACCAGCCATGTCTTGTCCTAATTTTTTTGCATACTCTCAGAGGAAATACTTGCCCCTACATAATCATCTTTACTGTCACTACTATAGGAATCATAAGACTCCAGATTGTGTATGCCTGGGGTTTCTTGGCCAGGGCTAGCCATCAAGAAAGAGTAGTCATGGGGCACAAAGGAATTCCATTCATATGGGTCTACTGAGATCTCTTCTCGTTGGAATAAGGGTGTTGAAAAGTTAGCCCCTTTAAGGGTTTTTTTCTTTTATTTCCCCCACTTTATCTTTTATCTTTGTATCTCAAACATTATTCATTCTAATGTTTTCCCTCTCCATCAGATTTATTTTATTCAAATTCTGGTCTCTCCATTTACAGCTGACACCCGTGGTTGTAGGCCACATCTCTGTGATTTTAATTTGTAAGGGGTCCTCTGTAGAAATTTGTGATTGAGCAGTATTAACCACCCCTTCCCCGTCTTCCACTAAAATAATTTGGTTTTACATCTTTGCACCCTTTGTCTCTTCCTACTCAGTTTTCCTTTATTCTCCATATTCATTTCTGTACAAAGTTTACCACTTCTAGTTATAACCATTTGGAGCAAATTATTATCCTGCAACTTTTAATCAAAATAAAAATCGCTGATGAGATATTACTAATCCGCTCAGTGAATTATGGAACAAATGCAATAAAGTATTTTGGGAATTAGACAAATATCTTATAATCACATACAGAGAATAAAAACGATTTACTATTTGTATCCCAGTAGTCTAAATTATACCCAGTCTAATCCTTCATAGTTCTCCTTTGTTATATAAAATATAACCAGCCCTATTACTAGCCCAGTAACACCCAAGATTAGACAGCATATCTATAAAATCAAGCTAATTTGTATCTTCAAGGGCCCATAGATAGCTCTAATAAATAACCATTAAGTGCAAAAAATAGCCAGGAATAGTGTACAAAAGTTCTCCAAGTCCTTTTAAAAAAAAAAAAAGAAAATTCTGGGACCAATCCAGTACTTTTGTTCATAGAATTATCTTCAATCTATCTATAGATTGTTAATACAAAGTCTGGTTCAATATCCTTTTAGTCCCTTAAATGCAAAGACTTGGAAGATGTATAGAGTATTACCAGAAGATTTTACATCTGTCATGCAGTCTTCTGGCAAGAGTCTATATGGTACCCCCACCAGCCCAAGTATGTAAGAGATCCGAAGAGCAAAAAACTTGCTTCTACCACAGCACAAGGAAACTCCAATAATTCTGATGCGGTCCTCTAAAAGTGGGGGCGAGGCTATTTCCCACCAAAGATAATCAAATAAGTGATCACAATTCAACCCAAACCATAAAGAGATGACAGATTTACAATTACAGACTAACAAAAAATTCTTAAAAAGATCCTAAAACTTTTAACTACCTGATCTAAAACAAAACAAGTTATATCATTTTATTTGGTTATTCGACTAACACAAACACCTACTATTTAATGCTTTAGAGTGCCGTGCTTCTGTTAGATACCAAGTCAAATTACTAACAATTTCAGCTTGCAGTTGGATAATGGTTAACCTTGTTACTTACTTAGCAGCAAAATAAACAAGAGACAAGCTGATATCAAATTCCGCTGTTCTGGATGCGGTACAGTGGAACACCCAAAAAAGCAGGCTATGAAGTATGAATTTAGTTTACAAGCCTGTAGCACCATGAACTAGTGCACTAGTGCTCTGGAACCATTCATAAACCACCCATGAAGTAATAAATTTGATGTATCAGCTTTTATAGTGCCTTTAGCCCCAACTGCAAGCAACAACTTAAAGCAGAATGGTAGCCCACAGCTACATTTTGACCAGAGCTGCGTTTAAAGTGGCAACACAATGGCGATACTGAATAAACGCCACGCATGCTGACTAAAAGACGCAACTGGTTGGTCCAATTAAGTAATTCAATAACCCAATTTAGATGATCCAAGTGCCGACATCTGCTTAATTGGCTTAGGAGCACATGTCCTTAATGCTGCTATAATGAACCTAATTTATCTATTAACAGAATTATCAAAATTAATCCTAAAGGGTATACTAAATATTGAGTACTAGAAATAGTTATTTAAAATACAAATAGTCAAAAAACAACAGAAGTATAAAATCTGCCTTAATATGACAAATAAATAAGACTGTGAACAGCAAAATCATAAACAATATTGCCTAGCAGCCAGGAAGTATTGCAGTTTAAATATTCAGCAATAGGTCAAGGGATATAGACGCAATAGATGGAATAGTTCTGTGGCTCTAAAATTCTTCCTTAGCAAAATTCTTCTAAAATCCCCCATTGTCTCTGTAATTTTTCTTCTCAGTTGTAGTTTTCCGCTGGCCGGTCAGTGCTTGAGCCTTTCCGAAGGACTGCTCAGCGTCCCCAATCCAACTGCCACCTTCAGTCTTCTTTCTGGAAGAAGCGGAGAACGCCTTAACCGGGGAGGCAGCAGTGCCTTACACCAGAAAATCTGGTAAGCTCTGTTTCACAACATAGATGGCATACCTTTAGTAAGTAGAAACAAGCCTTAAAAAGAGCCTGCTCCTCACGCTTCTCCTCAGCGCGATAGTGTTCACCTCGCAACAGTCAGCCAGAGGTTCGGTGAGAAGGCAAGCGGAGCAGTCGGGAAGCAAGGAACTGCCTTGTTTTATATGTGACTGTGGAAGTGTTTGGGCAGGGTAGTGGTCTAGTGTCAGGCAGAGGTGCAATTTCAGGCGAGGCAGAGAGGACGCCCCGGAATGATGTGAAAGTGCAACCACTGAATCGGGAAACTGGTTAACCAAAGAGTTAATATTGTAAAGTAAAGCACAATCCCACAGGAAATGGAAATTTATCTTTTTTTGAAATATTCCTTTTGCTGCCACGCCTGATGTGTCGATAGATGCGAACATAAACTCTATTACAGAGTATCAAATATGGTGGCGCTTGACAAATTCAGTTCCGTAGACAGTGTTTCTTAGATTTGATAACTTCTTCTTTATTTAAATATTGGCAAGCCTCAACGTTTCACCAAGTGTCTTGGCTTTATCAAGAGATGCCCTTTTGCATAAATACAAATAAATACAATTAGGGAATCTGTCCACAACCACCAAAAAATATATACATATATTCAAATATACATAATCATATATCATATATACACTGATGCCACTTACTTCATCCAAAGTTTTAGAATGTATGATTCTTTCCTTTTAATTTTAATGCTCTTGTACAATCCTAAAAAAAGAAGTAATACTAGTGTTATCATCCATCCTATTACCTTTAAAATATTTTAAATAGGGAAAAGTCCAAAGGATCCTGAATGCCAAATAGCCAAATAATTAAAATGCCATTTATCCTGTTAGATATTCATCAATACCTGCATATCTGGATTTCATTTTATTTCTTACTTTCTGTTGCTTCATGTATCCACATTTGTTTTCTGTTTCAGTAAATATTTCTCCATGTCATATTTATACCTAAGACCCAAACAAGAATACTTACTATTTCATTTTATACAATCCATGTATCTATTATATTTAGAACTATTTATACTGAGCCTATCACAGTTTTCTTCTGGAAAACATCTCCATGTATTCTGTTCCAAAATACCATTATAGTATATCTAAACTATAAGGTACAAAAGGTTTATTCAAGCATCTTTTTAAATTCCTGGTACATTCAAAAATGTAAAAAAGTCCATTCAAATTCTTTGTAATATTCCAAAAAGCAATTACTTGCCTCACAATCCATATTTCCAAAAACAGATTCTGAACATGAAGGTTAAAATACCTCGAGGCAATCTGAGGCAAACCTCTGAGTACAAAAAGCCAGCATATATCAAAACCATTAAAATACTTGTTGAACCTTATTTGTTGTACCAATGATTCATCAAAAAATGTTAACCCAATGTTCTTTTTCATTTCTTAAAAAAGACATGTGGTCCATTCTTGAAAAAATGCATGAATTTTCCCATATCCGCTCTTACGCAGCATTTTATAGCCAAAAGTAACCTAATTGTAACTCTCAAGGGTTCATGTCTAAACCAAGTCATTTCATCCACTTTTCTTATCCCACCTAATTCTCTGGGCTCATAAAAATTCAGATCTAAATGTCCTATCTCATTTTCATACAGAAAATACTAAAAAACCTTCTAGTTTTGTGTTTTTCTCACTATCCCTTTCTCTAGCCTTAAAAGCGCAATCATAGTTACATCACAGGCTCGCTTTAATTCCATTTCACTAATCTCTTTTATAGAGTAAAAGTTGTTTTTCTCACTAAATGAATTAAATCTTTTTATAGCGAAGCTCTTATCCTCTTTGCAAGTCACCCTCTCGTGACTCTCATATGGCTACAAACTAGGTAAATGTGCGGCTTTTAAAAGTCCCTTACTTCTAAAAACCTCAAAAGGTTACGAGCCAACAGTCAGATAAATTAAACCTTTTTAAACCTTTTTAAACATTTTTAGATGTCTCCCATTTATAAAGAAACCCTCCAAAGGTCCTAACCTGGATGTCGCAGATCCTCTCGCCACGCTGAACGCGGAAAATGTAATTTTTGATATCTTTTCGCCGTCGCTTCCTCTGGCTTTATAAAGCGCTCTCATTGTGATGTCAGACTCCAAGCTTAAAGGCACAAGGTCTATAGACCTCTGATATTCTAGAACGTCATTAATTTCATGACTTCTTTTTTATTTTAAACCTTTATTGCATTTATAATCCCATTAAATCAATAGGAATTATTTAAAATCTCATATAGTTGCAGTCTGTTAATGCCTTAGCATCTCAATTACATTGATATCCTTCGGTATCCATTAATTTCATGACTTCTTTTTTATTTTAAACCTTTATTGCATTTATAATCCCATTAAGTCAATAGGAATTATTTAAAATTTCATATAGTTGCAGTCTGTTAATGCCTTAGCATCTCAATTATCTTGATATCCTTCGGTATCCGAATCACTCATCTAAGTTATCCCACCATTAATTTCTATGTTAGGCTGTGATCCGGTATTTATTTTATGTAAACTATACCCCCTATTAGGTTTTTTGCAATTTCACTGTTGATTTTATTTCAATTTATATGCCCCTCTAGCTTAAACAAATAATGTCCTTATTATGTGTAATATTTAAATCATGTGATTGCTTACTATACTACATATTCTTTACTTCTGAATTTCTTAGAGCATTACCTTGGCTTAAATTCAACCCAAAATGGCACTCTCATTATTCTGCATCTCAATTACTCTCATATCCTTAAAATAAAGTGCTTCCCGAATGGACTTATCACAAGTCCCTTCTCCCCCAAAGAGGTAGACAGAAATGGATTTAAACACGTCTGTAATTGCCAGTTTGTTAAATGCAGAGATTTCTATTTTATGCTGCTTCTTTTTGGCAATTACAGCTGAAGAATGGCAGGGCCATGAGGAGCACTCTATGTGTGTGATCAGTGTGGAAGGCTGGTGCATGGCTTTTTCAAAGGGAAACCCAGCATGTGTTCGCCATTATAATCCACAGGTTATAATGGCGGATTATAACCAGGTTTCCCCATGGGAGAAAACGCTCCCCAGATATTATCAGTCGTTAAAAATGTAATTTTCACTGGGGCTGCAGTGTATTACTGGGATTTTTTTGAATGCTTTAAAGTAGTATTATTTGGCTTATCCATATTTTTCCCCCTGGCAGAGCAGTTGCGAGTGCTTCTGCGATTACCATAATTCAGTTAGAGTGTAATTTGTTCCCACAGCGCAGTTCTCAGGACAGCACCCTTTAGCTCCTCCTCCAGCTCACTCCTATTGGTGGATTTTGCCCACTGGCAGCGCTGCCCTGAGCCAACACCTTCACGCTTCACCTCCCACCTATCCCTACTGGTGGATTTCATCTCTTGCCCCTAGGGCAGCAACCTGTAGCTGTTATTTCCCACAAATCTTGATTGTTACAAGTCTGAGGAATTGAGGGTTTTAAGTGTAGATAAAAATGTTATGGACATTCTCCCCCCAGAGGAGCTAAAGGGTGCTGCCCGTAAACCAGTTAACTAGTGTGGGTTTATAACCTTATGACCAGTGCTCCAGATATTTTTTGGGATGAGTACTGAACTCATTTTGCAAGACAGGTGAGTAAAACCAGATTCGGATGTGTACAAATGTCTGGATGGAGTGGAGTGAGGAGTACATTTTTAAGAACAATATACTTTTTTTAGATAAGAATTGATCAGGTGCCAACAATGCTCCAGATAATGTTAGCAGGTAGGAGAAATTACTCACCAGTTTTAAAATATAGTGAGCAAAACAAAATTGAGATGCATATAGGTGCTGTAAATCTGGAAGACAAACTGCTCTTTTTTAATCACCAGTTGTTACAAAGCACTGTTCTATGGAGTGTGGAACATTTACAAATGTTGGGTGAGTATTGCTACTCACTAAAAAATGTTCTTAACAGTATTTCCTCAAATGTGGTGAGTAAAATATGTCAGTACTCCTCTTATCTGCAGCCCTGCTTATGACATTAAAAAAGTACATTATAAGAGTACAGAAAACAGTGTGACAGTAGTTAGTGGTTTTAATACATGAGGTATCGTAACATTGTCCACCTCACTCCCCTCCCTCTCTTTTGTACTTTGCTTTTAGCCAACTTGTCAGACTAAGAGGGCTGAGAGATAAATGAATGGCATGTATGCAACCCTTAAAAAGGTACTTAACAAGAATTAGCACAATTTAATAAGTAAGCATTAATCACCACCAGATGAGGGCTCTGCCGGTGGATTAATGCCCGCTGGGGGGGGGTTGGTGCCTGAGGGGTCCAACCGCCCAGAGGGCATTAATCCACGGCAGAGCCCGAGGCTGCAGGTGATTAATGCGCTTGTAACATGGCAAGCGCGACAGGGACAGTGTGCAAGCTGTTGATCACTCGGAAATACACCGGAGGTCCCGAAAGTGATACTGCTGCTGCCTATTCTATGGTACTATTGCTTGCATTCTACTCACTCTAATTGTCTGATAGCATGCGCGCTCACGATTGACAGGGGACAATCTTTTAGATAGTGGCGCCTACTTCTCAACACACAGGAACAGCATATTGCTGTGTAACAGACTCAAGCAAGGCAGATTTTTGGCATTTCTCCCGACCTGTTCTACGGATTTGCCTTACCCGACATATAGCGGTTGCCGATGGAAGCAGTGCACCATGGGACATGTATTGACTCCCACTACCAACTATTCAGACACTTACTGTGGCTCTACTGCACTTCCATCGCTTCTTTCTGTGTGACGATATCTGTATGTTTGCTATTGCTTCCCCTTTCAGCAACAGTTTAACTCATTTGGTGTGTGTGACACCGTCAGGCTGGGGGCGGGGCATTCTGCCGAAGATTTCCTCCATGCTTCATTGCTGCTCCCATCTACAGGGTTCTACGGGTACCTAGTGCCACTGGCTGTGTCTACCACTGCTGCCAGGCGCGCTCCCGATTCCTGCTTTCGGTGTCTCAGCCTGTTCATTCCAGGCTCAGTGCTGTGCCCTCTGCCTCCTGGCCAATCTGGGTACTGACCCAGCGGGCTGCTATCCTCGGGTGCCTCCATGGCCACAGCTGGTACTGACCGAGCGGGCGTTATGTCTGGCTTAATACCTGCTCGGTTTCAGTCAGCTGTGGCGATTCGGCCAATCGTCGCGCTCCTTTGCGGCACCCGACTGAGAGCCGTGTTACAAGGTAATATTATATCTCTGATGATACAGTAACTGAAGTCTGAGAGCGGTGAAAGTGCTCTGCAGAGCTGTGCAACTATCAATTTGCATCATAGGCGCTTCCCTAAGAACTGAATGTTATAGTCAGTGAACCTCACCTCTAGCACTAATGAGCTCACTAACATGCAAGTAATTATGTACACAATCTTAGTTCTGGTAATGGAGGACCCCCATGAACATTATGACCTGCTCCAGACCCCCATTTAATTTCAACTTGCTTTGATTCTATAGCATTAAATGAGCTAAACAATGAAAACATTTAGAACGTTAACAGTATGACATTGGGAGGAAAGAGAAGACATCTAACAGCCTGTCATCAGGGTTAGCTCAGGGTGTGACAAGAGCAAAATATAACAAATACTGATTGGTAGACAATGAAGCTCGCTCATCCAGTATATAATACAAAAACAATATTTTTATTTTATTTCTTGGCTCCAAATGTTTATGACTCTTTTGGTTTGAAAGAATTTCAGCAAAGGGAGAAACGGTGTGTACTACTGCTCCCAACTGTGTGCTGCATAAACAGTGTACACAGATTGCTGTAGCCTCTGCTTATTCGAGGAGGATGTATTTAAGCAACTTTTGGAGAAAAGGTGTGTAGGAGACACTAGACAAGATGGGTAATAGATGCAGTGTACTTCACTGATGAAGAGCTGTTGCTTGAAATGTTTGAATTGATATGGTGCACAGCACAGTGTCTATTTTTTGGAATGAAAAGAAAGATATACAAAGTATAACAAGAATAAGAAGAAATAAAATAAAAATATTCTTTTTACATTATATACTGGGTGAGCGAGCTTCATTGTCTACCAATCAGTATTTGTTATATTCAGCCATATTGGTAGTTTAGCACCTCCCCTTAATAACTTTTTTTTGTGTTTCATCGTGGTTGGCAGAGCTGGACTCTTTTTCTTTTGTGACATGAGCAAGCTATCTCGAGATGTTGAGCAGTGGAAGAAGCAAACTACTCTCCCTCTCCCACCAAAACATATCGATATCAAGAGGCAGGCATATATGAAATGAGACCTGTAACTCTCCTGAAAACTCCTCTGCACTATTCTTGCCTGCACGCTTGCTCTCGAAGCAGGTAATATTACTTTGATCCCAGTTCTGGATAGCATTAAGTCTTATCATGCTGCACCATCGCATGCGTGTGTGAATTGTGAGGGGAAGAGCTGAAACACATGTGCATGGCACCCTCTGAAATACAGAGATTTATTTAACACTAAAAATTGATTAGCTTTTTGCTCATAAAAGTGCAAAATCTTTGTAAAAAGGCATAGCGCTTGCCTCACTGTGTTTAACAAACACAGCACTTCTTGAAAATCTATATAAATAGTTTCTGTACAGTTAGTATAGTCCCAAGAAAAAGACTGCTAATCAATTATTTAAAACCCTGAAATATTTAAATTTTGTTGGCGCTTCCCATAACCAGCAATCAGTTGTGCTCGTGGGATTCATTGGATCCTTGGAAGGAATAGTACAGAGGTGCAATTAAGAAATTTACCCCCCAGCTGGTAAAGTTCTGGTAAATATTAATTGACTTCTCTGCGAGTTTTGCTATTATTCGAGTACCCCCCCCAAAAGGTAGTTACCTTGCTTCACTGCAAAAAGCGGCACATCGATTAAATATTTAGTGACAGTGTTCATGTTTCTGCAATGTTCTCAGAGTCTCAGTGGTCCTTGTCTTTGCACAATTGTGAAGAAGTAGAAGTAGGCCTATCTGACCTAGTTCTTAACTGCATGATTGACCCCTTAGGTTTACGTAGTTTATCTTGAAAGACAGCATTATAGATAGCATCTTACGTAAAATTATACTAAACTCAAATCTAATGCAGTCAGATTATCTCTTAAAACTATATAAGGGTTCTCATACCACAGTGTAGCAGACTAGTGACAGATCACCCTCTCCAACGAATCCTGGCCTCAGTATAGGCTGCACAACTCTGCTGCACTGACAATTTTAAAAAAAATGTAGCAGAGTAGCTCAATCAACAATGTTTCATTGAATAATCCCCCTTTCCCATTATCTCTCTCTTCGAGTGATTTTGTTTTATTTTTTTAAACATACTCTCATATCGTAAGGGCTACATAATGTAAGCTGTACCTGCTTCCAGTAACTCCTTACGTGTGTTCTCCGGCCTCCACCTGACTTTACACTAACCCACTCCTGCAGTGCCTTCTATTCTTGTGCCCCCTAGCTTCATATTATCTCACTTCTGCTCTCAGTTCTCTTCACACTCTATCCACCCCACCACCCTCCTACCCATCCTCTTCCATTTCCACTCCCCACATCCATTCTCTTCTCACCCTCACCTTTTCTCCAGTTGCCCTATAACCTATACTCCGCCCCAGCTTCCACCACCTGATTCTGTTTCCTTTCTCTCCCTCACTCCTTCCCCTGCACATTCAGCTGTCATCTCTCCTCCCAAAGTACTGCCTTTCTTCTCTCCTCTCTTCTTCTCTGCTTTTCTCTTCTTTTCCTATAACCTTGTAACAATACCTAGTTTAGTGTACTTGACTCTGGCTTCCAACACAGCCTTTGTATAAATGCCTACCTAATGTAACTTAACAGACTCTGGCTACTGTGATCAGCCAATGACCTTGTACATGCTGTGCTTGCTCTTGAGCATGAGGCTGCGGAGGATAAGTTGGTTGAGAACATCAAGGGCCACTGTGACCTTAGAAAGGGTAGGGTGGTTGTCATGGGTGATCTTAATATGCTGGGGGCGGACTGGGACACTATGACATCCTCTGTAACCAGTGAACAGAGACTGATGGATGTCTTCCGGGATGCCTTCCTGATCCAGCAGGTGGGGGAACCTACTAGAGAGGGGCAGATATTGGACATTGTCCTAGCGGACAGTGAACAAATTAGGGGCCTGGAGGTATTCAGTTCACTGGTGAACACACCACGGTTTGGTTACTGCTATATCTAGGGAGGAGGAAACCGCACTCATACAGTAGTGGTTGATTTCAGGGGAGCGGGCTTCATGGGTATGAATAGGATTCTAAGGGAGAGGTTGGACATGATTAGGCCAGATATGGATGCTGGAAGATTGTGGGAGTCCATTAAAGAAGGGGTACAAGAGGCTACTAGGTCCTGTACTAAAGTAAGGCGTAAGCATGATGGAACCAGCAAGCCATGTTGGTGGACCAGGGAGATGTAGGAGATGGTGAGGGATAAAAAGGCTGCCTATGCACATTTCAAACATTCTAGGGGGGAGAAGGAGCGAGGGGAGCATGAACTATTGGCCAGGAAGGTCACCAGAGTGATGAGGGGCGCCAAGGCAGGGATGGAGAAAAACCTGGCTAGGGATATTCGGAGGGGGGGGAGGGATTCTATAGATACACAAGAGAAAAGAGAGGACACAGATCAACAGGATTAGGATTGTGGGGGGATGGGCTCAGGAAGCACGGGAACAGGCAGAGGTGCTAAACAAGTACTTTGCCTCAATCTTTGCAGAGGGTGACAAGGGATCCCCACAGCCTGATGGGAGAGATGAGGAGCCAGCAAATGCGAGACGTCAGTCTCAGTCTGAGACCACAGGATGGAATGAGGCTTAGGCACAGGCTAGGCCAGACCAAGAAGGAGTAGGAAGGTTGCATGAGGGAGTGGAGTGGGGGGAGAAATCACAGTGGCTAGGGTAAGGGAGGCCCTTCAGAAACTGAAAACTGATAAGGCACTGGGGCCGGATGGAATACATCTGAGAGTTATGAAGGAATTGGCAGATGTGCTGGCAGCTCCACTGGCTGCACTCTTTAACACCTCTCTGCAGACGGGATCGGTGCCACAGGACTGGACGGTGGCTTATGTAGTGCCTATACATAAAGGGGGGTCTAGGGAGGAGATGGGGAATTATAGGCCGGTCAGTCTGACGTCTGTAGTAGGCAAAGTAATGGAGGGCTTTATCAAGGAGAGGCTTGGGAGGCAGTTGGAAAGGTTAGGACACCAGGATGATAAACAGTATGGCTTTGTCCCGGGGAGATCGTGTCAGACCAACCTCGTAAAGTTTTATGATTGGGTGATGGGGGCATTGAATAGACATAGGCCAGTGGATGTCCTATACCTAGATTTCAGCAAGGCGTTTGATTCAGTACCCCATAATGGACTGATAGCAAAAATTGGGGAGATGGGGGTGGGAGGACAGGAGCTAAATTGGGTTGATAATTGGCTTTTGGGGCATATACAGAGGGTAATGGTGGGTGGGATACTATCCTCCCCAGGAAGGTAATCAGTGGGGTCCCTCAAGGTTCAGTATTGGGGCCACTGTTGTTCAATGCCTATGTCTCAGATATAGGGAGGCGGTTAGGAATAGGTTGAGTCTCTTTGCCGATGATTCAAAATTGGGTGCACTGGTGGATTCTGAGGAAGGAAAGGAGACAGTCCAGGGGGATCTGGATACCCTGGAGGGGTGGTCAAGGAGATGGGGACTGAAATTTAATGCCGGGAAATGTAAGGTACTTCATTTGGAGCTCAAAAACCCGGACCATGTATACACCCGAGGGAGGGGGTCATACTGCATGCCACATTGGGAGAAAGGGATTTAGGGGTGGTGGTAGACATCAAAATGAATAACTGAAAATTATAGAAGAACTGCAGCCAAAGCAAACAGGATACTGGGTTGCATAGCCAGGGGAATTACGTCCAGAAGCAGGGAGGTGATCCTCCCTCTATATAATGCCTTGGTCAGGCCGCAGCTCGAGTACTATGTACAGTTCTGGAGACCTCATCTGAAAAAGGACATAGCGCTGCTGGAGAGGGTCCAGAGGAGAGCGACCAGGATGATTCAGAGCATGGAGGGGAGGCCTTATAAGGAGAGACTGGAAGAGCTTGGGCTTTACTCACTGGAGGAGAGGAGGGATAGGGGAGACATGATAGAGGTTTTCAAGTATGTAAAGGGAATAATTAGGAGTGGAACCATGGAGTTGTTTAGGCTGAAGAAGGGTGGAGTAACCAGGGGCCATGAGTGGAAGTTGGAGGGGGGAAATTGGGGGGATGTAGGAAGCATTTTTTCACTGACAGGGTGGTGGAGCCGTGGAATGCGCTTCCCGGGAGGCTGGTGGAGGAGGGCACTGTGGAGGGCTTCAAGAAGGGGTGGGACAGGTACAAGGAGAAACTGAATCTAGAGAAGACCCTCTTGGGGGCTAGGGTGGGTGGTGAGGCGAGCAGCCATTAGGTTGCTGGCTTTCGAGCATACAAGACAGACCATTTGGCCTATTCTGCTGGCTTTTAATATGTTACTTTGTCATTTCAGTACAATTTTGTTGTAATTTACATATGTTTTACGTTTCTTATAGCTTTTTTGTCTAGACGCGGAACCTATTTAATGAGCTTGTACTCAAAAAGTTACTATCCAAGATCTCAATAAATAAATAAAAAAAAAAATTTACTAAGGATGGGGGGTGGAGGGGTAGAGAGCTAACCATAGAAACAAGGTCTATAGGATAGAATACAGAGCTTGCATTTTGTAAGTACTCTGGATAAAGAAAAAAAATCTAAAGTCTTACAAAATTTACAGTAGCTCTCGAGGGTCCTCACAGAGGGCTTTGGATGAAGGTTTTCACCCTGCCCTCTTTCTACGGGGACTCCAATCAAGAAAACATGAAGCTTATTGAACATGAACACAGAACTTGAGTTTCATATATATCAAATGAGTGCAGTTCATTGCTTTTACTGATGTTATGTTACAGTAGGTTATTTGTGAATACAAAGGGAAACATTATTGTGTAAGTGGTCAATGGTGTCTGTGAAGCAAAAACAGCTTTTACTGTTCTGAGGGTGGTTGGGGGGGGGTATATGTGGCCAGAACCAAGACCTGCTACGTTTTAATCATTACAATTCATATACTCTTAAGTACCAATCTAAAAAGACAAAATGACAGATCTGAAATGTCATAGTTGGAACGTAAGTGGACTAAACTCAAGAATAAAGCATAAGTACTGTAGGTACTGACCCATCTCAAAAAACTATGTACCCAAGTTGCTTTACTACAAGAGACAAAACTTTCTCATGACGAGTCCACTAAGTTGGCTCGAGAATGGGTGGGACTAGAAGTGCATAGCGCCTCACAAAATAAATGGGGGGGGGGGGGAGTCTCAGTTCATGTCCATAATATCGCTAACATGGACTTTAACAAAATCAAAACATGATGAGGAAGGTCGGTGGGTGCTAGCACTCTTCCAGACCCCTCAGGGCCCACTTATGATTGGGAATTTATATGCCCTGAACACAGACTCACCCAAATTCTTTCACAATCTGGTGGCTCAGACTGCTTAATTTAATGACAAAAATGACCCAATGCCGCTGGGGAGGGGGAATTTAACCTGGTACTGGAGGACAACATAGACAGGAGCAGAGGTACTACAGAACCTCATACTAGGGCCACCAGGGCGGTCAAACTTTGGATGGCAGACTTGGCACTTATGAAAGCCTGGAGAGTACTGAACCAGAGTGTGAGGGACTACATATGTCACTCGAGCAGCCACAGAACATACAGCAAAACTGACATGTGACTTACATCACCCAACATCACTGCCATGATAACGGCAGCGTCTATTAAAGCTCTCATCATTTTGGACCACGCTCTGCTTCAGCTGGATATCTTACATGGTCCGTTAAGCCACAAATCAACTAACTGGAGGATGGACTCCCTCTAATGTTAGACCCAGAGTTCAGCACATGGCTCAATAGTGCAGCAAAGGATTTTTTTCAATTTAAACAATAATGGGGAGGTCTCTGTGGCCATCTTGTGGGAGGCATTTAAAGACACCATGAGGGGGAACATCATCTCCTATGCTGCATTCAGACGCAAGAAAAAAAAAGAACAAGAACTAAAAATCATGAAGATAAGTTGGTGGCTTTAGAGCTACAATTTAAAATCAGACCCCAGGGCATCACCTCCCTTGTATAAGGAAATACTAAAGATAAGGAATGGAATTAACACCCTAACTGCTAGGAAAGCAGAACTGGCAATGATGTGGCTAAAACACAAATATTGGGAAGGGAGGGGGAAGAGAAATATGGGAAACTACTGGCTTACAGACTAAAAAAAACAACAGGCCAAGAGACACATAAATATTCTCAGAGATGTAAACGGCAAAACACATTCTGCAGAAAACAAAATTAATGACATAATGAAAGACTTCTATGTTCAGCTATATAGCTACAGTATATACTGTACCTCTAACACCTACAATAACCCTGAAGCCCTTACAGCATTCCTAGAAAAGCTCAGTCTTCCAAAACTAACACTGGCCTAAGCCACGGTATTGGAACAGAATTTCACAAGTGATGAAATAAAAAAGACCATCCTTTCACTAAAAAAAAAAAAAACCAACATCCAGGAGGGGGGATGTACTCACGAAAAAGTTTTATCAAGTTCTGGCACCAGTGTTGTCGCCAGTCATGCAAAGACTTTTTTAGAAATACAAGAAACGAGCCCTCCCACCCCCACCAATGAGTGAGGTAACTATAGCAATTCTACCTAAATCTGGGAAAGACAAAGAAATGCCTGCCAGTTATAGGCCTATCTCACTTATAACAGTGGACAGCAAAATTTATGCTAAAATATTGGCCACCAGACTAGATGAACTCATTACAACCCTAATACACCCATCCCAGGTGGGCTGTGTCAGGGGTAGATATAGCTCTGACCATATGAGAACCCTGTTAGATGTGATGCAAATCTCAACATCCTCTCTCACTCCAACCGCTGCACTGGCCATTGACTTTGAAAAAGCCTTTGACTCAGTGGAGTGGCATTACTTATACGGAGTGCTGCAACACTTGGGCTTCAAGACAAATTTTATTAATATGATCAGAGCTATCTATGCTTACTCAAAGGTTTGAATCCTGACGAACACTATAGCATCACATTTCACCCTAGAAAGAGGGACATGCCAGGGTTGTCTACTATTTATTTATTTATTTATTGAATTTTGATGACCAGGTTGTCCCATTGGGCCCCGAAGGTCCCTTTTTCAGGGGCGACCCAGGGAACAGAAGCAATAAGACATACAATCAGGTGATCCAGAAGCAATACAACACTATCACCTCTCTTTTTTATCCTAGCCATAGAACCACTTGCAGAAGCCATCAGGGAACACCAGGGCATCTCGGGGATAAAGATCGGGTATACTGAGATCAAGTCCTTACTGTACACAGATAATTTACTAGTAACCATACAAGATGCACACAACTCTGTGCAACCACTGCTCCATCTACTTGACACTTTCACTAAACTATCAGGACTAAAGATAACCAGAGCAAAACTGAAGTCTTGCCACTCAACAAAGTATGCCTGTAATCCCCTTTACAGCTCTAAACCTGAAATGGGCAGAGGAACACATAATGTATCAGGGAATTAAAATCACAGCAAAAAATTCAAATATTATAAACAACAATTTGCAGCCACTTACTAAAAAGATAAAGACAGATCTGGAAAGATGGAAACCCCTCAAACTCTCTGTAGTGGGGAAAATAGAAGCATTAAAAATGGATTATTGCACCAAAAATCTTATACCTGATCTCACATATACCCCTGATAATCCCCGACTCGTGGTTCACTAGAATAGAGAAGCTCTTTGGCAGCTATATCTGGGAAGGGAAGCAACCCAGATTCAGCAGGAGTAAACTAACACACTGGACCAAAGGGGGATGGGGTTTACCCTGGATGAAAGGCTACTACCTAGCGTATAGAGCCGCACAAACCCTGAGATGGTTTGAAGTATTCGAAATATCGTCCCCACTGTGGGCCACAATAGGGTCATCCCTGATAAAGGTTTTTTTGCCTACCACATATCTATGGGAACCCAAACATAACCACCTCCCCATTACTTACAATATACTCATCTGTATCCTCCTGGAAAAACTAGGGAGACTAATAAACACCGACTTAGCGCACCAAAAATATAACCCACTATCGGGGTTAATAATATTAAAATAGACAGGAAAACAAAACACTGGAGAACCAGGGAAAATAAAAGTATCAATACAATACAGGACTTACTAGTACCAGGATTACCGAACACGGAGTTATTTCAGGAACTACAAAAATGATACAACTTACCAAAAGAAGAATTTTGGCATTTCCTGTAGATCAGAGACATTACAGCACCCCGATTGGGGAGGTTAAACAACTATAAATGTCATCTAACCCACACCCACTTCACAACTTATTAACTAAATCCAAAAGGCAGAACTAGCCTTACATACTCAGTTATACAAGACAATATCCCAGATCAAATCAAAAAAGCAAGAGAAAAATGGGAGCAAGTATTAGGTAGGTAAATACCAGAGGAGGAATGGGACTCCTGCTAGGCAGCTGCACATAAACCTATACGGGACACCCGAAGCAGACTTATCCAAATTAAAAAGTGTTACACTGGTGGTGTATAACACCATCAGTTTTACTTTCTGCAAACCTAATAGACTCGGATGAATGCTGGAGATGTGGTAATACACACTGTAATCTTTTCCACATATTATGGACATACTTTAAGATTACAGACATGCGGAAGCTAGCCCACAACTTAGTAGAGCAGATCTTAAATACTAATCTTCGCTAGCAGCAGACATATTTACTGGGCTCAAAGACATCTACAGCTGATACTCATCTCTCAAAAGGGCAATGGGAGTTCCTGATCCTTTTTAGTGTACAAACGTCTTATTGTCTGTAAATGGAAATCCATGACAATTCCCACTTTTAAGGAACCACTGGACAACATTACAATACTAGCAAAATATGAGTGACTGTCCCACATCTCCTCCAACACACTGAAAAATATGACAAAACCTGGGCACCTTTTCTCCAATATATGTACAGTCTACCCCCCCAACCCCTACTCCCGGAGATTACTTGATCAAACATCCCAGAAAAGGCATAGGCTAAACACTAGGTGCACGAGACTCACTCCATCACTGGCAGAACGTAGAGTATACAGTTTCTCAAAGCTTACCTCCCCCCACATACCTCAACAGCTTTAAAAGAACCACCAAATGAGGCAGTTGGCCTCACACTTAACCACTTGTACCTCCTGTACATAGTTTATATCGTTTTAATACAATAATGTCTGCGATACGAGCAGACTTGATAGACTAAATGGCCTTCTTCTGCTGGCTTCTTCATAATAGTAGAATGCAGAAGTTTATTCTTTTTTTGACAGATGGTTATTTTAAAGCAGATATCCTGACTGCCTATAAGGTGTAAATGTGCATGCCACATACTCCCAATCCAAAGGTGTGTATTAAGTACATAGCATCTATAAAAGGAGCATTTTGTCCTGACCCTTGTGACATAGTATTAAATAAACATTTCTGACCTTAAACCTTAAAGAAAACTACAAGCAAAGACAATGACACAAGGTTAAGTTGTCAGGGTACCTTTTATTGAATACCTCCTACTTAAAACAAATGTATATAGGAGAATAAATGTTTTTGTTTAAGTCAGAATACACCACACAAGTATCTATTTATATACTTTAGGTAACTGGGCAGGTGCATTAGGGATAGCAATGCCTACATTCAGGCATGACCCAGGAGGGTATAAGGAGTAACAACAACAACAAAACAGTCTGTAGAGTACAGCAATAGGTGAAAAACAGCAGGTACAGGTCAATACAATTTTCAGAAAAAAACTGGAGCACAGTATTCTCAATCAACAAAAGATAACAGAAGATAACATAAACATAGTTAAGAAATAGCAAGTAGGGTTCACCCAGAATTTAGTGATAACAAATAGGAAATAACTAGCATGAGGTACAAAGTGCAGTGCAAAACTGGAGAAATGTATTTTAAGCACAAATTGTTCATGTAGAGCCGAAACCAGGACTGAAGATCCAAAGAGGGTGACAGTTCAGAGTGAAAGCCAGGCAGAGTGTGTGTGTGTAGGGGGTAAGTACTGAGCTAGGATGGGGAAGGAAAATGGGGGAGAAAGGTAGTGGGGAATTGGGGGAGACGAGAGCGGGAAAGCATGAGAAGGGGTAGTGGAAGACAGGGGTCAGGTAGAGAAGAGAGTTGGGGACAGAGAAGACAGCAGAAAGGCCAGGGATTGGAGAGTCTATGGAGGGTGAAAGCACGCACAGGGGGTTAAACCAAGTAGATGCTCATGGTGCAGCTTCTTGAAACTGGCATGGGTAGGAGTGAGATGAATCTCTTGGGGAAGAGAGTTCCAATATTTTGGTGCAGCATGAAAGATAGCACACACCCCCAAAGCAGTCTTGCATCTAGGAATGTTGAGAGGTGCCTGGTCAGCAGATCGAAGCCCATAGGAGATGGCTTGTACATCCAGCATGGAAGCTAGGGATTGGGGGAGACCAGATCTGGTGATGTTGTCAATGAGAGATCCAAGGGACTGAAAACGATAAGCCATAGGGGAGGGCCATTTCAGGTCAACATAAAGCTGACAGTGGTGTCTTTAATGAGGGCAGGAGGATGCATATCAGCAGGTGTTATTATAGATAATGTCCCACTTGTGGAGAGAAGTTTTTGAAACTCCTAGGTAGGTGACAGAGAGATACAATAGTGCCGGTAGCAGAATGCCTTGCACACGATAGCGAGCCTGGCTGATGGGGTAAGGGCATAACTAGTCCGGTAGGTACTCCCGAGTTTAGCATTTACGGACTTTCAGGTGGCAGTAATGTGTTGATTGAAGATCAGAGGTTTGCCGAGCAGGATTCCCAGGTATTTGAAGAAGCTAGTATTGACCAATAATGAGCCATCTGAGCAAGAGATTTTGAGGGGATTTTGGTTTGTTCTGAGACTAGCTGGGGAGCCAAAGAGCATGGAGTGTGTCTTACCCATGTTTAGAATAAAGTCATTTTCAGTCAGCCAGGATTGTATGTGGATGAGATCTGAGGAGAGAGAACGATTTATGTCCGAGATGTTTCTGGTACTGGAGTAGAGGACTAGGTCATCCGTATATAACAGAGATGAGCAACCAGGTTGGGAGGGGAAGAGAGATCGTTTACAAAGATCGAAAAAAAGTAGGTAGTATAGCCATTTACAGTGTTATGAGTTAGATTATCTAATGAAATAATGAAAATGTTACTGTAATAAACACAACAGCATGTTGGCTGCCTCCATCCAACTTTAGGAGGTGATATCATATAAACTATACCTTGTAGCTTATCCAAGCCAACATGTATGACAGCTTGCTGTAATCCAAAGTGATATATGATATAAGTATGCTGTAGGTACTGTCTTTTAATCAAATAATAAAAAAAAAAAAAAATTGTTAACTTCAAAAGGGTGCTGCCCCGAGAACTGTGCTATGGGAACAAATTACACTCAAGCCGTAATTCACCTAGTAGGCGCAACACGGCCAGAGATCTACAATCTCCCCCATTCACACTGACCAGCAACCCCCTGCAGCTTACCGCCCCCACCGCAAAGTTCGGAAGACTGACAGGGAGTGAAAGATAGTGTACCATAAAAGAATGGATGCGGTCCTCGGCCTGCTGACGGGCAGACAGCACCCCACCTCTCCAGTCGACAGGGCGACAGTGATGAAAATGAACAGGAATGCACAGGAACTCGGTTCCTGTACCTCTTCTCACTGACACTAGAACTGGAATTCTTAAACCAGCAACATAAGAAAAAAATTACTCACCACAGCAATGTTGTTTCTTCTAATGGAGTCTTGCTGTTTTCTGACTATATGCAGTTAACCCCAGCACTTGAACTGCTCCAGAGAGGAAAAGGTTAACTCTATGCAGCAGCATAGAACGTTGAGCTTGAGCTCGGTTTTCAAACCTCTGTGTCTGGTGCATTTATATTTATTTATTTAAGAGATTTACCAGGAAGGCATACTGAGCGGAGTACCGCTCGATTCCAGATGTGCCCTGGGGGTAGGGGGTTACATGGGAGAAGTAATAAGATGAGAACAGTTCATACATATGTGAAAAGGTTATAACAGACAGTGGTACAGTAGTATAGTAGAAATACAACAATACAAGTGAGAAAATTGTATATACAAAGTGGGTAAGGCGTCCCAGTGTAACTGTCATATTCTTATGAGCAATACCAACTAACTAAAGCTACAGAAATTGTTTTAAAAGTTTAAGCCATAGGCAACAAACTTGGGTCCAAAAGACTCAAGCCGAGAACCCAAGAAAAAAATCTATATAGATAGTGAACAATCTGTATATAAAAAATAAAAAAAACACAACCATTAAGAAAAAACACCACACAGTAGGCAGGGAACAAGGTACACCTCTGGGGTGCAACATTGTACCAGCCAACCCACATCCCAAAAAACTAGGTTCTGAGAGGGGAGGCAGGGAAGGAAGGAGGTCAGAATACAGCAAGACTCCATTAGAAGAAACAACATTACTATGGTGAGTAATTTTTTTCTTCAAACAACATGAAGTCTTGCTGTATTCTGACTATATGCAGACTACCAAGCAGTACCCCCCTGGAGGAGGGAATAACAGACTCTTACTTGGGGAACAAGATCTGCAGTACTGCTGTGCCAAACCTAGCATCTGGGTATCCAGAGAGTAATGCTTGGTGACTGTATGAACTGTTTTCCAGGTGGCTGCTTTGCAATTGTCCACCAAGGGAATATTCCTAGCAGTTGAAACATATACTTTGACGGCAGATAAGGACCGCTAGGCCCATCTAGTCTGCCCATTTCCCTACCTACAGGATAGGCCGCAGATCCTAGTTAACCAACAGCCTATATCTTCCTGCCCCCCACAAGAATTGCCTTATGTCTGTCCCATGCATTCTTGAATTCTCCCACAGTTTTAGACCTAACTTCCTCAGGAAGGCTGTTCCATGCATCCACTACCCTCTCTGTGAAATAATACTTCCTCACATTGCCCCTGAACCGCCCTCCTTCTATCTTTAAATTGTGTCCCCTTGTTCTTGCAAGTCTCTTTTCTGAAAGATGCTACCCTCTTGGACTTTGTTGATTCCCTTGAGGTACTTGAAAGTTTCTATCATGTCCCCCCTCTCCCTTCTTTCCTCAAGGGTATACATATTAAGCTCCTTTAGTCTCTCCTCATATGGCTTCTCTTGCAGACCCTGCACCATTTTAGTTGCCCTCCTCTGGACTGCCTCTATCCTGTCTATGTCCTTGCGGAGATGGGGTCTCCAGAACTGGACAAAGTATTCCAGATGGGGTCTCACCAACTGTCTGTACAGAGGATAACAACTTCCCTGTTTTCTGCTGATGATGCCTCTCCTACATCCCAGTATACCCCGGCCTCCCTACTGCCTTCTCACATTGCTTACTAACCTTAAGGTCATCTGATATGAATTACCAGGTCCCTTTCCTGTTTTGTTGTTGTTACTACCTCCCCACCCATTGTGTATTCTTCCCTGGGTTCTTGTTTCCCAGGTGCATTATTTGCACTTTTTGCATTGAATCCTAGCTGGCATCGTCTGACCATTCCTCCAACCTTGCCAAGTCCCTTTTCATCCTTTCCACGCCTCCTTGTGTATCAACCCTGTTGCAGATCTTTGTGTCATCTGCAAAAGGCATACTTCTCCTTCCAGTCCCTCTGCAATGTCACTGATGAAGACATTAAAAGGACTGGACCCAATACTGAACCCTGCGGTACCCACTAGTAACCGCCCTTTCTTCAGAGTGGTTTCCATTTACAATTACCTTCTGTGTCCTGTTGTCCAGCCAATGTTTTACAGGCTACCACCCTGGGACCCTCCCAGGCTGGTTAATTTGACTAATAATCTTTTGTGTGGGACTGTGTCAAATGCCTGCTAAGGTCTAGGTAGGCCATGTCCACAGCCCCTCCCTGGTCTACTACTTTGGTCACCCAGTCAAAGAAATCTATTAGATTCATCTGACATGACCTTCCCACTGTGAACCCATGCTGCCTTGGATCCTGTGCTCCACTGACCTCTAGGTACTCAACTATTCTTTCCTTCAGAAGTGACTCCATCACTTTCCCTACCACAGAGGTCAGACTGACATGTCTGTAGTTTCCTGCCTCTGTCTTGGTCCCACTTTTGTGAAGGGGAATCACATCTGCCTTCCTCCAGTCCTCGGGTACCACACCATCCTCCCATGATTTATTAAAAAGAGTAGCCAGTGGTTTCACTAGTTCCTTCCTTCCTTAATTCTTTTAGAATTCTGGGTGAATTCCATCAGGACCCATTGCTTTGTCCACCTTCAGTTTTAGGAGTTCTTGCAGAACCCTTTCTTCTGTGAAAGGACTGGGAGCGACCCCCTATCAAGAGTGCTTCTGTTAATTGGATTAGGCACTTCCCCTCCTCTTTTGTGAATACTGAGCAGAAATATTAGTTCAGTATTCCTGCTTTTCACTGTCCCCCTCTGCCCACCCACCGTTCATTCTATTCAGCCTCACTATCCCTCCCTTTGTCTTTCTACGCTCGCTGATGTACCTATAAAAGGTTTTATCCCCCTTCTTAACTGAGTTGGCTATCTTTTCCTCAGTTTGGGCCTTTGCTATTCTGACTTCCCTCCCTGCTTCTTTCTGCCTTAACTGCCAAGCTGCCAAGGAAGCAGCTGTACCCCTGGTTGAGTGTGCACTCAGGCCTGAGGGTGGCTCTTCCCCCAATTTTGAATAGTAGAACTGGATACAGGAGACAATCCACCTGGCAATAGATCTTTTTTGTGGCAGGTCTACCTTTTCCTATTTCACCGTAGGTAAGAAACAGCTGAGTGCCATCATTCCTGTGGGCCTTACTTTGCTGTATGTAATAGCTTGGAGCCATCTTAATGTCCTGGCTGTGCAGTCTTCTCTCCCCTGGAGAAGAATGGTCAGTGAAAAAGACAGGCAGAGACATAAACTGGTTCAAATGAAATTCTGAAACCACTTTAGGAAGAAACTTTCTGTTTGTCCTGGGGACCACCTTATCCCTGTGAAAGGAGATGAAGTCAGGTTCAACTGACAAGGCCTGTAATTCACTGATTCTCCTGGCAGAACTAATGGCTACCAGGAACACAGTCTTCCAAGTCAAGTACTTAAGCTCAGCAGAGGATAAAGGTTAAAAGGAGGGTTGCATAAGCTGTGTAATGCAGATATTCAAGTCCCAAGCTGGAGTGGGCTCCCTGAAGGGCCGGTTAATGTGAACCAGACCTTTGAAAAACTTACTGAAGACAGGATGCGATGCCAGGGAAGATCCCTTCCCTGCAGAAAGAAAGGCAGAAACAGCTGCTAAGTGAACTTTAAGGGTAGCAGGCCTAAGGCCTAGCCCATTAAGATGAATCAGATAGTCCAGGGCTGTGGCAATGCCTGCAGAATATGGCTGTATGTCTTTCTGAGAAATCCAAATACTGAACCTTTTGCATTTGGAATTGTAAGTTTTCCTGGTGGAATGTTTCCTAGAAACCTTAAGGATATCCATTACACCCTAGGAGAAATTCAGACCTACATATTCTAACTCTTAAAGAGCCAAGCCTCGAGTCTGAGAGACTGAAGATTGGGAAACCAAATCCTCCCCTGAGATGAAGTCAGGAGGCCGTGCCTCCTGGGCAGAAACAAGGGAACTGACACTGCTAGAGACAGCAACAGAGGATACCAAGTTTGCCTGGCCCAATCTGGAGCCACCAGAATCACTGTGCAGGGTTGAGACCTGATCTTGATCAGTACTCTGAAAATCAGAAGAAAGGAGGGAAAGGCATAGAGAAACCTGTTTGTCCAGTCTAACAGGAGAGCATTCAGTGGGACAGTCCCCAGGACTGGGGGTCTGCAGCAGAAGAGAGGAAGTTGATGACTGTCTGGGGCTGTGAAGAGATCTATCTCTGGAGTGCCCCATCTCTTGAAAATCACCTGAAAGACATAAGGGTTCAGGGACCATTTGTGGTAACCCTGAGAAATTCTGCTTAAGGCATCTGCCAGCACATTGTCCTTCCCTGGATGATGAACTGCTATCAGATAAGTCTGAAAAGAGTAAGCTAGAAACTATAGCTTCATGGCCTCTGTGCACAAGGCTGTGGACCGAGTGCCCCCTTGCTTATGTACCACATCAGGGTTTTAAATAATTGATTAGCAGTTTTTTTCTTGGGACAATACTAACTTTACGGAAAGCATTTATATAGGTTTTCTAGAGGTGTTATGTTTGTTAAACACAGTGAGGCAAGTGCTATGCATTTTCACAATGTTTTAGAACTTTTATGAGCAAAACGCTAATCAATTTTTAGAGTTAAATAAAACCCTGCACATTGTAGTGGTGTTGTCTGTCCTGACTTGCACCACTTTGCCTTTGACTGATTCTGAGAAGGCCTGAAGGGCTATGAACACTGCCCCGAGCTCCAGAAGGTTGATATGAAGGAAAGACTCCTGTCATGACCAAACATCCTGTGCAGTGAGGGCTCCTAAATGGGCTCCCCACCCCAGAAGAGAGGCATCCGTGTTCAGGACCACTGAGGGTGCATGACTGAGGAATGGGACCCCTTGCCTGAGACCGTCCTGATCCAGTCACCACTGTAGAGCCTGGACAAGAGTCTGAGTCACTGGAATTAATTTTGTAAGAGAATCTTTTTTCTGAGACCAAAAGGACCTTAAGTGGAACTGAATGTCTCTCATCTGGAACCTGGCTCCTTGAACCACTGCAGTGGAGGCTGCCACATGGCTTAGGAGTTGAAGAAAATGTCTGGCTGGGCGAGACACTAGAGGTTGAAAAGAAGAATCCAGATCTGTAAGGGCCCTTACCCTTGAGCATGGGAGGAAGGCCTGTGCCTGAATAATATCTAGCTCTACCCCTATGAAATTAAGGAGCTGTACTGGTTTGAGGACTGACTTGGAGAGATTTAGGAGGAACCCTAGAGAGCTGAGCAGATTCTGGGTGACCTCTAGAGCTGACTTGACCTGGTCGGAAGACTGGCCTACTATGAGCCAGTCGTTTAGATAAGAGAAGACAGAGATGCCCTGCCTTCTGAGGAAGGCTACCACTACTGCAAGAAATTTGGTGAACACCCTTGGGGCCTAGGTCAGGCCAAAGGGCATGGCTCTGAAATGGCAATGACCTGAAGGCAACTTGAACCTGAGGTATTTTGTATGGGAGCACCTGATAGGTATATGGATAAAGGCATCCTTGAGGTTCAGGGAAGCTAGCCAGTCTCCAGGCCTCAGAGAGGGAAGAATTATTCATAGAGTCACCATTTTGTATTCTGGTTTTGTAATATGTTCATTCAGATATCTCAGGTCTAGGATGGGTTGCCACTCCCCTGTCTTTTTTGGGGTAAGGAAGTACCCTGTGTTGTGGAGGAACCCTCTCTACCACTTTGAGGGTTAGCAGGGGGATACTTCTGCCTCTAGGGCAATTGTTTCTGAAGTTGTTGCAGGTGGAAAAGAACTGGCTCTCACTCTGGGGAATCTTTTGAAGCTGAGAGCCAGTCCCTGGCTTACTACTACCAGGACCCAACTGTCTGAAGTGATAGACTTCCAGGCCTGGAAGTAGTAAGCCAGCCTGCCCCTATTGGGACAGAGGAGGTGAACCGGTCTGACACATCAGGGTGTCTATTTGGCAGCGGCTTTAGACTGAGAAGATGATGCAGTCCTGCTCATCCCTCTTCTGCCTCTCCCTCTGAAGAACCCCCTCTGCTGGAAAGAAGAGAAAGCCCGAGCTTGGTGGAAAGGCCTGCCCTAGACTGCTGCTTCTGAGGAGTAGCTTGTCTTTCCTTTGCCACTGCACTCCTGTAGGTGGTCCTGTATTCATCCATCTTTTTCATGTAAGACTCTGTCTGCTCCCCAGAGAACTACCAGGCACAGGGAAATCCATAGCCTTAGCCTGGGTATCCTGTGAGAGGCTAGTGCACCTAAGCCAAGCAAATCTCCTAAGAGATACAGATGTAGCCATGACTCTCGATGACACAACGTTGGGAGTCTACAGTAGCATGAAATTGTACCTTAGATGCCTCAATTCCACCAGCAGCCACCTCCTCCAACCCTTTGGCCAGCTGGGGGGAAGCCTTCTTAGCCAGCTCCAGAACCGTATCCCACCTGGACTTCGGGTACCTAGCTGTACAGGCCATGTAATAAGCCTGTCTGAGCCCCAAAGAGAATGCAAAGTACTGTTTCTTGGCCATGGCATCCACCTTCCTGGAATCCTTTTTTGGGGAGGGTGATGCCAAAGGAATATTTGCCCTGTCACAGGCTGCAGCCTGCACTACCCCAACATAGCTGCAATGGTTATACAGAAACTCTGTACCAGAACCTGATAACACATAGCATCTGTCTATCTTTTTATCCATAGCGTGTATAGAATTGGGCATTTATAATAATTTTTAAGTCAGTTGCCCTAAAGATTTGTGAAGTGGGGAAGGCAGCCTCTTGGACTCTGGGACGTCCATAATCTCTACATAATCAGGTTCCTCTGCCTCCTCAGCAGCTTCCACAACTGGGAGCTGGAGAGTTTCAGCCACTTTTTTGTAAAACAAAAAGTGTGAGGGGGACACAAAGTCTGGAAAGGGAGACATTGGTAGGCCTGTCTGGGGAGATGTCAGGCTCTATAGGCTCATCTATGCCACCAAACACATCCTCATTCTCATCATCATCTGGGAACTCTTCGTCTCCCTCCCACTTCTCATAGTATACATCCAGATCGTAATCAGATGTAGTTGGAACCATCCGAACTGATCGCTTACCAGAAGGTGTCTGTTCAGATGGAACCGGACAAAGAGATTGAACAATACTGATCACTTTTGCAATTTCTTCAGTGGTTGGAACCTGTGGGGTGGGATCCAAACCGGCTGACTTCTTCCTTTTTTTTAAGACTGAACCGATCCCTCTGAATCGGAACTCCTTTTGCCCAAGGAGGTATCGCCCGGTTCAGCAGGCACTTCCTCGGGGTCAGTCGAGACCGAACCGGGCTGGCCATCCAGATCAGCAGACTTCTCGGCCTCCTTTTCCTTTAGCCTACTTAATCTTTTATCTAAAGTGGCTCTGGGAAAATTCTTACAAATTTGGCAGTCTGTTTTGAGGTGGTCAAACCCCAAACAATATACACATATGAGGTGGAGAACAGCTTTGGCAAAAGTCTCCCCACACTCAGTACAGTGTTAAAACCCAGTGGGACCATTTTTATGTTTTTTTTTTTTCAGTTTCTCAGACATAGCCTTCTCTTGAAATGTTACCCTTTCTAGCCTTCAAGCCAGGTAACACTGTCCGAAAGGTTACCAACCGTGTCACGGGTTGTGGAAAGAACCAAGCAAAATTTGTTTTTTTGAAACCAATCAGAACCGGGGCCCACAAGAGAAAACAGAATTAAGAAGAAAAACAAATTTGTGTCGGTTCCCAACCAGATTGACCAATGGGAAACCGAAGATAAAACAATTTCTTCACCAAAATAATCACTATCTACCTACTTACACTACCTGTACCGTCGACAGAGATTCAATACCGGAAAAATAATTAAACGGTTGTTAAAACCGACCAATTTGCACTATAACCGAACCGAAGCGAAGGAGAAATCTCCGGAGCGACTTCACAGTTAGCCAGAGTGAAGAATCTGACAGTTACACTGGGATGTACCAGAGACAGGGAGCAGGATTCACAAAGATCGTAAAATGCCCACAGCTACGGCAAAACATCGGCGCCAAAGGGTAGCCACTTGTGGAGCTGCAAGAGTCCCGCAGTGGCAGGTATTCACAAAGGTGGAGCCGGATTACGACCGGCTCCACGATTTATGGCTGCTTGTGGGTGGTTTTGCCTGGGAGATCACCGAAGCTGCGGAAAGTTGCTACGGCTGGTGGGAGTAGCCGTAACACCTTCCGCAACTGCAGCGGCTGTGAATTGCTATCACTGCCGCTTTGGGGATTTCGGTCCACAACTGTGGCTGCAGAGTGGGACTTAGTTCCCAAACTCTTTGAGAATCCTGCCCAGGAGGTTTAAAAACCGAGCTTGACCTCAACTTCTATGCAGCTGCATAGAGTTAACCGTTTTCTCTCCAGAGCAGTTTAAGTGCTGGGGCTAACTGCATATAGTCAGAATACAGTAAGAGGTCAGGTTGTTTGAATGACAGTTTCTGGGCCTGTGATCTGAAATCAGGGTTTCCATAACAACATTTGACTTGAACAATTATTTTTTCCTAGAAATACTTCAATATCTCTAACTGAATCTACTCGTGTCTAAACAGATAGCTGTGCCCTGACACAGCTATCCTTCAGATCAAGGATCTTAATTCTGCATTTCATATTTGCCAGTGTGTCAGTCAGAGGAGTAATTTTGGTGTAAAGGTTGGGGGGACAGGGAGCATTGAATATTTAATATTAATTCCTGCCCAGTGCCTCACGGTGCTACGTACAAAAAGCAAACATTATTTCAATAAGCTGTCATTAAAGAGTCATTAGTGATGCAGGGAAAACTTGGATAAATGCATTACTTAGAAAATAAGTCAGCATTCTTTTGATATATTTGTGACATTGCAAGAATTTATCTGGCAATCTTGGGCAGTATCATAAAAGGATGATTAGGCTTATTATTGTCTCTGAATTACTGGAACCAACAACTCTTATCGATAATCTGTACTACACAGTAGACAGCGAACTCACAGGGATGAGTACATTAACATTAAAGCATACGTATACATCTAAAATGACAAATGTACTTTTATTAACCATATTACTTTCACTGGAAGAAGATGAAGTTTGGTAAAAGTAAAATGCTCATATACTTGCATGCAGAGAAGAGAGAGAATCTGATGTGCACTAAAGATCTGCTTAGCTTCACATGTGTTAATGAGTGCTCAGAAACCCCAAGTTCTGTAAGCATTACCACCAAGGCAGAAACATGTTGCACCTATAGTAAGGAGATTGATGGAAAGCTAATGAAAGCCCCAGTTAGAAATTCTGGGTCCACATTTCATGCCCAACATCTGGCTGAAAGTACTATTTCTGCTACTTAGTTAACTGTAAAAAAGAACTGCACAAATGTCTTGGGCTAACAAGTGATGCCTAGCAGCACACAACACATTCCTTGTGACCAAACCAGACCCCAAAAATCTCTTCAAGAACCATATTCTAATAGCCTGCTTGCCCACAAAATACAAGCTAGAGAGAGTTTCTTTAACTCCCAATAACCTCACAGGAATGGAACAAAAAGGTGATAAACACAAAGTATATGCCACCAAAGATCAGCTTAAACTGCATAAAAATCATCATAGGGCTGTAAGAAAACAACCTTAACATAGCATGGATAGACCATTAAAAGGCATGTTCGTATCTGATACTCTTGGATCCTTGAATGCCCCAAAGTAGACAAAACTCACACTATTCTTAACAACTTGGTGTTGGGGTGCTATACCATGGGGTAGCTTTTAAAGACATCCAGAAGTGAGAGGAAATGTTACTTTTGTTGTGAGAGAGCATGGGGTGGGGCCATCTAACAGTATACTTCAGTTTTCTTTGTTATCTGCAGCTTGATGTTAATGATAATTTTAATAGACTGTGAATATCTGCTCTGTAAAACTTATAGTACCACTTATTCCATGTTAGCCACTCAGGGAACTACTGAATAGTTGCATTATATTCCAGATAGTAAATGGAGCAGACAATGCATGAGCATTTCAGAATTACTATACTAGCTAAGATCCCACATTTGGAGACATTACCCAGAGAAAAAGCGTTCAAGTGCACTGACTAAGGGAAGGGTTTTTCAGGCACACAAATGGCTGACCTCTCTCATGTTACTGTATGTAGTCCCACCTTTGTGATCAGTTCAACTACCCTGATTACATCATAGCCAGGCAGAAAGGGCAGCTCCACAATGGCGAGTAAGCAATGGTTATAAGGTGTACTTGCCCAAGGAGGGGCAACAGCTCAGTAGTGGAAAAGCAGCTGAGCACCAGGACTGAATAAAAGCACAATTCAGGGGCAAAAGGGATATTATTAAAAAAATCAATTCTCCCTCATAGCTGAGGAGGACCAATGTAGCTGGGGCTCTGTGTTGGGAGGGCTGTGTGTGAAGGTTTGCAGGACATCAGCTTGGGCCTTTCTTGATTCTTTTGTTATTCTTGTATGGGTTGAAGACATCTGCAGCTCTCCAACAGTTCCACTAACACTGGTTACTTGGTTTACTTGGTTATTTTGAGAAAAAAGAAGGCCGAGGCCCATCCAGATTTTCTCCCCACTTACAGTGGGAACATTTGGAATTATCATCTTATTGCTAACCATTTATCTACAGCCTTTTTGAACGATTCAGTATTAACTGAATCCACTATTTCTCATGGTAACCTGTTCCATAATTTCGGTGCCCTTAATGAAAAGAAGTTTAGTCTTAAATTAGTTTTAGCTTTAGGTACCATAAGTTGTTTAATATGGCATCTTGGGACAATACGTCGGGTGTCATGAGCTAATCCGCATTTATTCATCAAATCAGGGTTATTAAGTAGCTTATATATTAATAATAAATCCCCCCTAGCCCTTCTTATCTGTAGGGAGTGTAAATCAGTAAGTGATGGTCTTGATTTGTAAGGTAGCTTAGCTAATCTGGGAATCATTCTAGTTGCACGTCTCTGAACTCTTTCTAAACAATCAATATATGTTTTTAGATATGGGTTCCAAAAGGGAGATCCATAATTGATAAGAGGTCGAACACTAGATCTGTAAAGGGCCATAATACACTGCTCAGATTTATTTACAAAAGATCGATGGATTTGTCTTAATAAGCCATTTGCAGTATTTGCTACCTTTGTACAATGATTTTTTGAAGACAGCTTAGTGTTAATTAAAACAACCAAATCCCTTTCCACACAGATGACTTCAATAATGAATTATAAATGAAATATTTATTTCAGGGATTATGGAGTCCAAAATGCAGGACAACACATTTGTCCACATTAAACTCCATTAGATTGTCAATAGCCCATTTTTCAATTGACTTTAGATCAGAGTTCAGTGAATTAAATTCTGACGAATTATTTACTAGACCCCCAAGCTTCGAGCCGTCAGCAAATTTAGACAACCAGTTATTTGTTACCTGCATATCACTTATGTAAATAAGAAACAAAACCGGACCCAACACCGAGCCCTGCGGCACACCACTAGTGACTGCTCCTAATTGAGATTGATAGTTATTTAATACTACTCTCTGGGTTCTATTTGTTAACCAAGCAGAAACCCAGTTGATTGATTGATCTGAAAAACCTAATGAATACATTTTATTAATCAAAATATTGTGGGGGTACTTTGTCAAAGGCAAAGGTAAAGAAAAAGTTACTCAAGACGTTCCTATAGCATGTGTAGCCAATGTTTGCTGTTCCCAGGTGTATGGACTTATTTTACAATGTGAACTAATTAAGCAATAAGGCATGACATGGTGTGCTATGGTGGGATAATGGCCCACCTTGGGGTGGGTTGAAGCCCGAGGCGTAGCCGAGGGTTTCCACCACCTGAGAAGGGCCATTAGCCCACCATAACACACCCCCTGGAGTGCCTTATTGCAATTATGAAATGGGATATTTTTAGTATGTGTATTGCATTTTTAAATATAATACTTTCAGCTGGGCCATTGTGCTGGGATAATGGCCCAGTTGAAAGCAGCTCTCGGCCAATCAGAATTCAAGTATTCTTTCTATCCATTTCATAATAACTGGCATGTGTTACTAGAGATCTCCTTAGTGCATGCAGCAAGGGGCCCCGTGACTATCTAACATGGCACTGAAGGCAGATAAAAATCCAGTGATGTAACACATTGGCTAGCATTTCCAACAGTCCATGTGAGTTACATTGTATGCATGTAGCACCTCTTATCAATTGATGTTCTGGGACTGTGGTAATAAAAGATGCATCAGATTGGAAATGAGAAAATACAAGGCCACCTTCTTCTGCCCTCGGGTGGTTCTGGGTGAGGTGGCAGTTAAAGTTGAGGGGGACTATAGTAATGTGAACTAGATGTAGGAAAAAGTTGGGGGACATGTCCCCCCATCTCCCCCTAAAATTACACCTATGGTCTCAGTTCCTGAAGCTGTACTTGTCTACCACTTGCACCACTGCAGGGCGATAGTGGAGCATACCGGACCACCGCTACTTGCGTAGAGTAAAGCGTTTGTCTAGACCACCACTCCGACTCACATAATTTGATATGCCAGACAAAGTGTGTTCCCTTGCTAGCCACGACCATTTCAGGTTATTAAATTTTTAGCTTAAAAATGCCAGTATGCCACAGAGACTGAGCACGCCACCAGCTATGTGGAAATCAGTGGGCCGCTTCCGGTGTAGTATCAGAATCTGCTACCTGTCAGAATTTGCTACTGTCGTGAACTGCGCATGCGTATTATGAATACGCATGCGCAGCTGCGAGGGTAGCAAAATTTTACAGCTTTTCACTCGTTGAATTTACAGCAGTCTCAGTGTGTCAGTCTCTCTAATCGGTCACACGGTGTGAGTATCTGAGTCTCTTATTAATGGGGCTTCTTATTTAATTTATCTACCAACCACAAACATGTAATAAAAATAGAACAGTTGTGGTCCTGTGTGTTTACGTTGGAATTGACCCACAGTATTCTGAGAGTGGAGTTTCTGACTGATTGGATTAATTTTTTTTTTTTTTTTGGGGGGTGGGGGTTTGAATTTATTCACTGACCAAGCACACTAAATCAGAACTTTAAAAAAATGATCATGTTTAAGACGGAGTGGACCCTTGTCCTTGCCTCACAGCCTGTCTTTGTCACTGTTATGACCCGAGGGGCAGAGACATATGCACTCCAAATGAGGGACAAAGTGGGACACTGAACTTCAAAATACGGGACACGTCATCAAACTTGAAGATATAAAGTCAAACCACCATGGAAACCCTTGCTTTCATTTGTTCAAGGTTTAATTTATCTATAGCATCAGAAAATGTTATGAAATTTTGTTTTACTACAGTTGTTTGAGTTTACAGTATCTCCTCTGTGTGGGCAACACCTTCCAGATGTAGGGGACTGTGTGAGACAGAGCACTTCCATGGGGTGAAATAAGGGATGCCTCCCATAATGAGGGACAGTTAAGAGGTATGCCTTTGTTATTCTGAACACAGTCTCTGGCTCTAGTTATTTACTGACCCCAAAACATCACCAAAAAAGGATTAGTTAAGAATCATGATCCATGGGTATGGGAGTGGACCCTCATCATTCTGAGAAAGGCTGCGTGAGTGCGCCTCTTTTAGGATGCCACTATTGTGTGTTGGTCTTTTGTTTCGAACAATGATTTTCTTGTCTGTGCATATTTATTTATTACAGGCACAATGACCACCTGACAGCTGATACTGATTGTGTTACTTTCAGCAGTAGGACAGTATTGCTAACCCCTTACATTTCACTGGCACTAATTAGAATACCTGTGTGAATTTGACCTTCCTGTGGAGTGGGGCTGCAGGCATAATGGGGTAGTGATGGGGAGTTGGGGATGTGATTTAGGCTGCTAGCTACTCCCCATTTTTTCAGTCCCTATTATATACTGCTTATATAGAGAAATTGTCTGAAGTTTTCTACCAGCTGATAGTTTAAGCTTTTGAGTGCATACAAAGTTTTATTTTTCAGTATCTGGGTCTACGTTCACTGAGTAACCTTTTTGGTATTAATCTCATGTTTTTGGATTTAGCTGACCTAACTCATTGAGTGAACCCTTGAGTGGCGTCTTTATATTTCATTGGAAGTGTGGGATTCTGCAGGCATACTGAGGAAGCGATCAGGGAAGAGGGTGGAATATATGGCAAGTGTTGGACTGAGCTGGCACAGGAAGCACAACAGATTGTGGAGGTCAGTGATATGATATGTGTGGGGTTGTGCTAGCACACCAGAGAAGCGATGTAGGAGGTGGGTAAGATGATGGCACACTGTGGAAGCAAATGGGGAGGTAGGGGTTGTGTTGCAGGGGTGGGACTGTTTACACCGTTACAGTGATTGGGAAAGTGGGAAGGATATTCAGCAGGAGTGAGATTTTGCTGGCACACCGCTGAAATGGTTGGGGAGGTGAGTGGGATATATAGCTGAAGTGGCATTGTGCTGGCAGAGCAGGAGAGGTTGGGCGGGATGTACAGCAGGGATGGAGCCATGCAGCACAGTGATGAACCAGTTAGGGAGGTGTATGGAATGAATATATGGCAGGGGTGGGACAGTGGGGGTATATCAAAGAAGAGTTCAGGGAGGAGTGGGATATATGGCAGGGGTCAGACTGAGCTGGAACAGCAAGGATGTGATTGGGGAAGAGGGTGGGATATATTGCATTGTCTGAATTGTGTGGACAGACTGGGGAAGTGATTTATGGAGGTGAGCAACATATATGGCAGGGTGGAAACCTTACTGGCATACCAAAAAAGCAATTGGTTGAGGGGGAGGATGTATGCTAGAGATGGGACTATGCAGGCACACCAAGGAACTGTTCTAAAAGGAGGGTAGGAGACAGAGCAGGGGTAGGACAATGCAGGCAGACTGAGGAAGTGATGGGATTGTGGGGGAATATATTGCAAGGCTGGCACTGTGTTGGCACACTGATGAAGTGACTGGAGAAGTGGACGGGAGAAATGGAACGGGTGAGACTGTGTAGGCACACCCAGGCGCACCAGAAAAGGGTTTGGGGAGGAAGGTAAGAACCATTGTTGGGGTGGGACTGTGCAGGCACACCAGGGAAGTTATAGGGGCAATGGGTGGAATATATGGTGGGGGTGATTGTGCGGGCAGATTGGAAAAGCAATAGTGAGGTTGGCATGATATATAACAGGGGTGGAACAGTGCTGGCACACCATGGAAGCAATCAGGGAAAGGGGTGGGATATATGGCAAGAGTGGCCCAGGACTCTGCAGGCACAGCAGAGGATCAGCTGAGGAAGTGTGGGGATATATAGCAGGGGTGGGACTGTGCAGGCAAAACAGGGAAGTGATCTGGGAGATGGGCAGAATATATGGAAGGGGTGAGACTGTACGGGCAGATGGGAAGTAATTGGGGAGGTGGGTGGAATATACAGTATGGCAGGGATGGGATTGTGTGGGCAGACCAGGTAGGTGAGTTGGATATATGGTAGGGGTGGGACTGTGCTGACCACCAGGAAAGTGATTTTCTGAGTTTGGCGGTGTATATGGCAGAGTGGCACTGTGCTGGCACACTATGTAAATGATCAGGGAGGTGGGTGGGTGGGATTTTGCAGGCGCACTGTGGAAGCTAACAGGGAGGTGTGGTATTTATGATAGGGTTGTGACTATGCACACCGTTAAAGTGATTGGATAATGGATGGGATATTCAGTAAGGGTGGGACTTTGAGGGCACACCTTCGAAGCAGTTGCCAAGATAGGTGGGATATATGGCAGGGGTAGAACAGTGTGGGCAGATGGAGGAGGTGGGTGTCATGCATGGCAGAGATGGAGCCGTGCAGGCACAATGCTAAAGTGATCAAGGAAGTGGATGGGATGGATGTCTGATCGGTGGGACAGCGTGAGCAAATTGTAGAAGTGATCAGGGAGGTGGGGGATATACGACAGGGTAGGACTATGTGGGAACAGTAGAGAAGTGATTTTGGAGGATGGTAGGATATGTGGCAGGGTGATTTTTTTTGGACAAATCAGGGAAGTGATCGGGGATATGGGTAAAAAAGTAATGTAGTAAGTTATATTCATTTAATTAGGCACCCAATCTCAGAGGCTCTGAGCACTGTACAGTAAAAATATATTTATACAGGATTATTAAAACATTTCATTGTAAATATTCTGTAACAATATAAACCATATATACACTAAAAAGCATTTGCAGGATAGGTTAGATTAAACACCTGAGTATTTAGGCCACCCTTAAATGCCTCCACCATAGGGGCCTCCCTCAAAGATTGTGGCAGCGAGTTCCAGAGGACCCAGAGGCTGGCCACCCCAAATGATTGATCACCTGAGATTTTCAGCCCAGTCCTCAGAAGCAACAGGAGGCCCTGGGTGGAGGAACGAAGGAAGCACGCCTGGGCAACTAGAGTAAGGAGGTCTAACAGACAGCCAGGACACAATCCATATAGGGCCTAGGTGAGCAAGCCCACCATGAAGAGAACCCACCACTTGACCAGTAGCCAGTGAAGACTCTGCAGGGCCAAGTTCACATGACAGGACCTAGGCAGTCCTCGTCAGCAGCCTGGCATTTTATTCTGCTTTAGCTGCAGCCAGCAGAGGTTCCCTCCATTGATCCCAAGATACAAAACATTGCAGTAGTTGAGTCTAGATGTTAAAAAGGCATGTACCAGTGATGATAGGTCTTTGGGCAGAATTAGGGGTCAGTCTGGGCAATGGTCCTCAGATGGTAAAAAACACTTTTGTCGACATTCAACACCTGAGTTTCAAATGTCTGCTTGTTGAGGATCACGTCCAGATTTCTCACCCTAGAGGACGCCATCAATGGCACTGACCCCAGGACCAAACGTGTTGTCATCCCAGAGGTGTCCCCATCACACCAGCAACCTGGCCCAAGTCACTAATACCTCCGTCTTGTCCAGGTTCAGTCTCAACCAGTCAGAGTTCATGTAATCCTGATCTCGGCAAGGCATTTATTCAGCACTTCAGTGGCAAAAGACATGCACAGCTGGGTATCATCTGCATAGCAGTGAAAACCCAGGCTGTATTGTTTGATGATCCTCCCCAGAGGTAGCTTGTATATCGAGAACAATATTGGTAAAGGATCGAACCCTGAGGAACTCCACAGGTCAGAGGCATCGGGGAGGAGGAGAAATTCCCCATCACTACCCTCTACCTCCTACCTGAGAGAAGGGACTCAAACCAGTTGATGACAGTACGAGTGAGTCCACAAAATTCTCTTAAGGTGATCCAACAACACTGTGTTACCCACAGTATCAAATGCTGATGACAGATCGAGAAGAATGAGAATTGATGGGGGGGCGCTCTGAAGCCCGAGCTAGACAGACGCAGGAGGCGCAGCTCTGCATCACTAATAAAATAAGAAATATTGTACTTTACACCTCAATTTAAGCAACAAAAGAGACCTACATCAGTAGTTCAGCTATCCAGGACTAGAATGGGCAACCCCCAAAAGAAAGATCATGCCCATACAGCATCTGGTGCTATGACGAACTTGGTGAAGTCGGTGCCTACTACCAGCAGCGAAGGAGAGAAAACTATACAGACGATAGGCCACAAGCTATTGATTTCCTCGGTAATGGCCATGAACACAAAATTAGATGGTCTTGCAGGAAAGATCACTTTGGTTGAGACAGCTATAGAGCAGTTATCTAATACAGTGGAGGATCTACAGCAACAGGCGACTAAGCGCAATGCTTTAAACGCGGGTGCCAGAAGGAGGTACAGCACCTCAATAATCGACTCGAACAGTTAGAGAATCAAGTACGGAGTAGCAACATTAGGATGATCGGCTTACCAGAGGGGTTAGAAGGAGACCCCCCCCCTTGCTCTTCTTTAAAGAATGGATCCAGGAGCAGTTTAGGGGCCATGGAGACTTCTCAGACTGGCACTTTCTTAAGGCTTATAGAGTTCAGCCACGCAGTAAGCAGGCAACAGAGGCACCGCGTGTACTTATGATCATCGCCGACAGTATGAGCACCAGGGACTCTATTCTGGGTCTAGCAAGAAGACTAGGCCCACTTAGTGTACAAGATCATACAGTGCACTTATTCCCGGATCTTTCCTTTTCTACTCGGCAACGCCAGAAAAAATTTGATGGAGTTCAACGAAAGCTCTGGGACCTTGCTATGCCCCATGCAATTCTCTTCCCGGCTAAACTCTGCATTATACATCTCAGGGTTTTATTTAACTCTAAAAATTGATTAGCGTTTTGCTCATAAAAGTGCTAAAACATTGTAAAAAAGCATAGCACTTGCCTCACTTTGTTTAACAAACATAACACTTCGAGAAAACCTATATAAATACTTTCTTTACAGTTAGTATTGTCCCAAGAAAAAAACTGCTAATCAATTATTTAAAACCCTGCATCTAGACAAAGTGTTTGTGTTCACTGACCCAACCGATGCTGGAAAATGGGCTGCTAGGGTATAAGCTCACCAGACCAACATTCGTGAGCAACCATCTGAAGATGCGTCCTCAGAAGAAAACCTGAAAGGGCCTATTTGGTGACATTTTCCTATCTTTACTGAGGGAGTTTAAGCTCCTATCTTTGAGTTAGGACTAGATTACTGATGCTAGTTATTAAAAAGTGGTAAAATGCCCAGAAATATACATTTTTTGTTAAAAATGTTAGTTATGACTGATTTGTCATATCTTTGAAGCTATTAGTAAAGTCGCTATAAATGAGAATGTGGCCATAGTGCGATCAATACCTTAAGTAAGAATGTTTTGCAAGTAATCGGGAGATTTAAGCTGTACTCTCCCGAGGTCTATCTTTAACTTTTAAGATTTCTAATGCAAGTTGTGTTTATCTTAGCCATCTGAAAGTCCTTTTGGGGGTTATTTTTTCTTTAAGGTACGGAGGTGGACCCAAAGCTCTGTGAGTATGGTAATTTACATAAAACTTGAGAAGCAATTTTAGTCAAGATATCCACCTGCTCTTGGGCAACAGCTACATAGAATATGCGACTTTCAGAATGTATATGTCCTTTTTTAGCTTTCTCCCCTTAATTATAGGACTAGCTTGGAGAGACTTTAATCCTGTATGTATAGGAATGACCTATTTCCTTGCTGTATGTATCAATTATGATATTTCCAAGATGTTTCACGTACTTGCACCTGTTTAAATGCAAACCAATAAATATAAAGTTTAAAAAAAAAAAAGAATGAGAATTGATAATTTCTCTCAATCTCTTAACATCAGGAGATCATTATGCACCCGGACTAGTGCCATCTCTGTGCTGTGCCTCATCCTAAACCGAGACTGGAATGGCTCAAGAGTCATAAATGTCACTTGTCTCTATATGTTCCTTGAGTTGCAGAGCCACTATCTTCTCAACACTTTTTATTAAGAATGGGAGGTTGGAGATTGTTTTATAATTCACCAGGACGTCAGAGTTGAGAGATTGTTTCTTTCAGAAGGGCTTCACCAGCACCTCCTTCAAGGCATCATGGGGGGAACCCCTCACTAACACCTCCATTGAGGCATCGGGGGAGAATCCCCTCCGAAAGTGAACACCCAACTATCCTGGTGAACACTGGACTGATAACCTTAACGCAGCCTACTAGGAGATGCATTGGGCCAGGGTCCAGTTCACAACAAGTGGGCCACAGCTTTGAAATCACCTTGAAAACCTCAGCCACTTCCAGTGGCTGAAACTCTTCCCAGACAATAGGAGTTCCCTTGCTCCACCCAGACCCCACCCTGCGGGTCTGGTCCAGCCCCACTGACGAGATCCCAACCCGAACAGAGGATACCCTGTCAGAGAAAAACAGCAAACTCTTTGCAAAAGCTACTGAAAAACTCTTTTCAGCTGTAGACAGGCAGGAAGAAGAAGCCTGTCCACAGTCCAAATGAGCTGAACTGGTCTGTTTTTCCATGCAGCAATCTCCCTGGACAGGAACTCTGCCTTCTTATGGTTGATTACCCTTTGGTAATCAGCATAGTGATTCCTCAAAGTCAGTCTATCCTCCTCCAGCTGAGTCCTACACCAGCATCGCTTCAACCTTTGACCCATGGTTTTCATCGCCTTGAGAGCCCCATCATATCATGGGGGTCTCAGGAAAGTGGACCTGAGTCGTATATAGACTGGTGCAATGGCATCAAGCGCCACGGACACAGCCCTATTATAAGCTGCAACCGACTCACCCAAGTCACCCTCAATAACAGCACTAACACTGGAAAAATCAACCACCTCCATCAGTCCCTCTGGGGAAAATCCCCTCAATGGGTGATAGCCGATCATCTCAACAGGGGAAAGACCATCGGTGGAAGCCCCAAATGAGAACTTCATCATACAATGATCAGATCAAACAACATTATCAGTCTTGAGGTCAGTGAGACTCAGTGAGAATATCAAGTCCAAGGTGTGGTCATGATAGCAGGTCACAGAGGAAACTGTCTGTGCAAGGCTCAGTGATGTCATCAGCTGGAGGAAGTCAAATCCAAGCTGCGAGGATTCATCATTGACCTAGGCATTGAAGTTGCCCAAAATAAGCCATCTGGGCAACTCCAGCACACTGTCAGTGATGAAGTCTGCCACCTCCTGCAGAACTTCTCCACCTGATCCCGGAGGACGCAAAACCAGAAGAATTCTGCAACCTGCACCTGGACCCCCATGCACTGCCACACATTCAAACAACGAGGTAGAACCCACCAGCCTACGCAGAAATTCAAGCTGGATCTAAAACAGATGGCTACTCCCCCGCCCCTGTGAACCCCTCTTGGGCAGTGCACCACAGGGTGCCTGGCTGGGACTGATGCCTCCTACACTTGCCCTGCATTGTCTCTCAGCCAGGTCTCCGAGGTGCATGCCAGGTTGACCAAGGAAATCAAGTCTGCCATAATTGCGATCTTGTTCCTCGTGGATCTGGCATTGCATAACACCGCCCAGAGGGGATCAGTGAAGGCTACAGGCCATTTAGCTGCCTGCCCACGTGGTCCAATGAGAACCTTGGGAATGGAGACCAAACACATCGGGCCTCTCTCAAGGTCCTGTTTACTCCCGGGCACCTCTTACTCTGAACCACACTGATCCTTCTCACCTCCATTAACCCCCTGGCGCCCTGCCAAACCCACCTCACCACAACACCTTATAGCAACAGTGGGGATATATGACAGGTGTTGGACTTACTGGCACACCAGGGAAGTGATCAGGGAGCTTGATGGGATGTATGGCAGGGGTGGAACACTGTAGAAACAGCGGGGAGGTGGGCAGGATACACAGAAGGGGAGTGATAGTGTGGGCAGTGTGGCGAAGCGACTGGGTAAGTTGGCTGGATATATTGCAAGATTTGGACTGTGCAGGCACACCCTGAGAGTGATGGGGATGCAGGATGCAGGCAGGCGATATGGCAGGAGTGGGATTGTATGGGTAGACTGAAGGGAGGTGGGCTGGATATATTGCAAGGTTTGGACTGTGCAAGCACACCCTGAGAGTGATGGGGATGCAGGTGGGTTATATGGCAGGAGTTGGACTGTGTGCGCAGACTGAAGAAGTGATTGGGGGGCAGGATATAGGGCAGGGGCTGGACTGTGCAGACACACCCCCTGACAGTGATCAAGGAGGAGGTTGGAGTGTATGATAGATTTGGGACTATGTGTGGGTACACCGGGGTAAGCAGTCCAGAGGAGGGTTACATGTTTGTCAGAGGTGGGACTATTTGGGCAGACAGAGGAAGCAATAAGGGAGGTGGGCAGCATATATGGCAATGATGGGTTTCTGAGGCAAACTGTGGAAGCAATCAGAGAGTGGGGGGGTAGGACGGGTGAGAAAGTTAGCACATCTTGTTAGTGATAGGTGGGATGGGTTGCAGAGGTGAGACTGTACAGTGCAGAAGCAATCCAGAGGTAGGAGGCATATTTGACAGGGGTGGGATTATGCAGGCAGACCAAAGAAGTGATTGTGGAGGGGGTAGGTATATATGACAGGGGTGGGACTGTGCAGGCAGCTGTGGAAGTGATCAGGGCAGTGGATGGTATATATGGCAGAGGTGGAACTGTGGTGACACACCACTGAAGTAGTCAGAAAGTGGGCAGGATATGTAGTGGGTGATACCATACTGGCACATTAAGGAAGCGATCAGGGAGGTGGGTTGGATATATGCAGGGGTGGGACTGTACTAGTACAGCAAGGATGCGATCAAGAAAGTGGGCAGGACGTATGTCAGGGGTGAGATTATGCAGGCACACCAAAGAAGTGATCAGGGAGGTGGGCAGGATACATGACAGGTGAGACAGTGCAGGCAGACTGCTGAAGCAGTTGGTGAGGTGGGCAAGATATATGGCAAAGGTGGACTGTGCTGGCACACCAGGGAAACAATCGGAGATGAAGGTAGGACGCGTGATAATGGTGGGACTGTGCGTGCACACCACAGAAGTGATTGGTGATGCATAGCAGGGGTAGAGCTGCGCAGGCACATTGGGGAAGAGATTGGGGAGGTGGGGCAAGTGTATGGCAGGGTTTGTACTGCATGATCACAGCAAGGTAGTGATTGGGGAGATGTGTGAGATGCATGGCTGGGATGGGATTATGCAGGCACATCGCAGAGTTTGGCAGTATTATGGCAGGTCTAGGACTGTGTGGGCATGTTGGAGTAAATGATAGGGGAGGTGGGTGGGAAATACGGCAGGAGTGACTGTGCTGGCACACCAGGGAAGTGATCGGGGAGATAGGTGGGATACATGGCTGATGTGGGATTGTGCAGGCAGACAGAGGAAGAGATCAGGGAGGTCGGTGGGTTATATGGCAGGGAGTGAAGCCATGATGAAACATCAGAGAAGAGATTGAGGAGGTGGGAATGATATATGGCAGGGGGTGCTACTGTGTGGGCACAGCAGAGAAGTGATCAGTGAGATGGGTGGCATGGGTTTATGGCAGGGCTAGGACTGTGTGGACACATCAAAGAAGAGACAGAGGAGGTGGGGGGATGTACGGCAGAGGTTGGACATGTGGGCACAGCGCAGATGCAAATGGGAAGAATGGCAGGATATATAGCTGGGTTGGGACCATGCGGGTACAATGGGGAAATGATATGAGATGTGGGTGGGATATATGTCAGGTGTGGAATTGTGCGGGCAGACTGGCTAAGCGATCAGGGAGGGTGGGCAGAATATATGACTGGGGTGGGACTGTGCAGGCACACCATGTAAGTGATTGGGATGTGGGGAAGTATATGTCGGGGTGGGACTGTGGAGGAATATTTCTTGGGGTGGGACTGTACAAGTGTACCATTGAAGTGATTGAGGAGGTGGTATGACATATGGAAGGAGTGGGGCTCTGCAGGCACACCAGGTAAGGGATCAGGGATGTGTGTGGGATATATGGCAGGGGTAGGACTGCAGGCACACCAGGGAAGCAACTGGAGAGGTGGGTGAGATAGATGGGGACTGTGCTGGAACATTAGGGAAGTGATCAGGGAGGTGGGTGGGCTATGGCAGTGGTGAAGCAATGAGGGCACATTAGTAAGAGATTGGGGACACGTGGGGGGATGTATGGTGGGGTGGCAATATGTGGGCACAGAGGGGAAGTGCTCATGGAGGTGGTGGGGATGTATGGTAGTGGTCATACTGTGAGACCAGTTCAGGGAAGTGATTTGGGAGGTGGGTGTAATGTATAGCAGGGGCAAGACTGTGTGGACACACCAGGGAAGCAATCAGGAAAGTGAGTAGAATGTATGGCATTGGGTGGGTTATTTGGAAAATAGAAGCACTGCTGCCCCCCTTCCCTGCTGTTTATTATTAGGGATAAAGCACCATGTCACAATGATAATTGGTGATATACCACTGTTACATCCTCTCAAGATGGTTTAAATTAAGCAAGTGCTCATTAGTATTGGCTCCAGGGGACCTGAGCATACACTGATGAAAAACTGAACACTCACGTTTTGCAGGAACACCTTGGAAGTATCCCTAGCCTGCTTCTTGCCTCTTTTTCCCCACAGTGTCCTAAGGGATCTTTAGCAACAGGCCAGATTGCTCACTCTGCCCAGCTTTGCTTTATCGCTGTCTCTCACTGGCAGCATTGCCCACTTCACATGCAAAGGGCTCTGTTGCAATCCAGGACCAGCAAGGTGAATTGGGGGGAGTTTGAATGGAGGAAACAGGCTGAACTGCTTGCTCTGTCTGGCTTCACTCTCTCTTTTACTGGCAGCAGTGGCCACCTTACATGCCCTGTGGTCTCTTACAGTTTAAGACCAGTAAGGGGAACTGAGTCTGGAGGTGCTGCATGGCAATGGAGGTGGGGGGACCATGGTGAATTGAGTTGGGAGGGCTTGGAGAATGGAATTGGGTATGGAAGATTGGTAGTTGAGCTGCAGAGGGAGGAAAAAGTGCCAGAGACGGTGAAGAGGGTCAGAGAAAGAAAGAGAGGAAGCACTGTGATGTTATGTGGCGGCAGTAAAGCATAGTGGTTAAAGGCACTGAGCTGCAAACCTGGAGACCTGGGTTTGAATCCCATCATCCCCCACTTTATTTATTTTATTTATGTCTTTGATAACCAGGTAGGTGCACTGATTCAGAGGACTGTTTTCAGTTATGACTCTGGCCGCAGAAATGTGGCAACCAAAAGTACAATTATAACAGAGAGAGATTCAAACACAAATACATAAGATATAAATGTACAAGGTAATAATGACACAGCAGACATTATGTCGTAACATGGTACAAGCAGGAAAAATTGGGAGAGATACAGGATAAAGTTCACTGTTGCATAAAATAAGGGTTGATTCACAATATGGGCAGAGAGCAATTTTTGATAACTAAATTGAAACAACAATCAGCATTGGGTCCAGAAAAAAAAAGAGGAAAGTAAAAAGGGGTAGTGGGGGGAAGTGAGGGCAGGAGGAAAAGGGTAGTCAGTAGTGGGGAAGGAGCACGGGGGGAGGTGTCAGGATGCAGGTACAGACTAAGTGTCTCCGTCAGGAGGAGAGATCCAAAAATAGTATCCCTGCAGTTAGGAACAGAGGCAGACCACTGACAAGAAAAGCCATGCTTTCATGGCACGCTTGAAAGCTAGATGTGTGGGTGATGAGCGAAGACAAGGGGAGTTTGTTCCAGAGCAAGGGGGCAGTGAAAGAGAAAGCTCATTTGTCCATGGCGGTGAAGATACAAGGTACTTCCAGTGGTGGAATAAAGGATGCCCGAAAGGTTTCTGGTGAGCACTCGTTTGTCAGTAGGGGAGAATTTGCATATTGTGTGACTCTGAGCCAGTCACTCAGCTTCATTGAGCTCCCAGGTCTCACCTGGAAGCGAGCTCCAGCTTAGAGTACCTTTCCTGGTTAAACAATTTCCTCTTTCACTTATGTATTGTTAGTGCTGAGCTGTGATTCCACTTGCACAGGTAGAAGGTAATATCTGTTGGATCTGGTGACATACTTCAAGATCCTGCTCTCGCTCCTCCTCTGTTCATAATCAGTCAGCATAACTGCCACTATGCAGCCATGAAAATGTCCAGCTGCCTTCCTCTGCAGTTGACACAGCACCTGGGTGCTGTAACGCTTTCTCCCTTCTAGCTATAAACATAACATAGAAACATAGACTTTAATGGCAGAAAAGGACCGCTGGGCCCACCCAGTCTGTCCATTTCCCTACTTATTGGATAAGATGCAGATCCTAGTTAACCAACAGCCTAATTCTCACCCCTAGCAGAATTGCCTTATGTCTGTCCCATGCATTCTACAATTCCCCCACTGTTCTTGACCTTATGACTGCCTCAGGAAGGCCATTCCAGGCATCCACCACCCCCTCCATGATAAAATACTTGCTCACGTTGCCCTTGAGCCGTTCCCCCTCTATCTTCAGATTGTGCCACCTTATTCTTGCACATCTCTTTTTCCAAAAGTTGCTACCCTCTTGGACTTTGTTGATTCCCTTGAGGTACTTGAAAGTTTCTATCATGTCCTCCCTTTTCATCCTTTCCTCGCAGGTATACATACTGAACTCCTTTAGTCTTTTCATATGGCTTCTGGTGCAGACGTGCACCATTTTAGGTGCCCTTCTCTAGATTGCCTCCATCTTGAGGTGGGATGTGTCCATAGTGACGTCTGCGGCAGTGGTACCCAAGTAGCCTGGAGGTACTTGTGGAAGCATGACATGGGCCAGGGACTGACCTGTGGCACACACCCATGGCAGTACACCAGAGGTGCACACAGCACATCTGTGCCAGGCCCACACAACAGGGAGCTACAGACATGTCACTGATGCATGTCATGCCATGTGACACCACCACAGTGGCACTGCGATGGGTCAATGTGGTGTTTCTGTGGTGGACAGAACACAGCAGTGGGCAGGGCAGGGGTGGCACAACCACTGCCTGTGGGTGACTTGGGCATGCCTTACAGATACCCAACCCCTCCGGTGCTGAACGTGCGCCCACCATGGGCAAATACATGGACAGTGTTGGACTGGCCCAGCAGTGTACCTGGAGTGGCCCAGGTTGGCCCCACACACTCGGGTACCCAGTCCCTCTCTGAACACTGATAGTCCTTGCATTCCTCACCATGTTCCTGTCCTAAGGAGGTATGTGGGGCACTGCAGGTGACATTAAGCTGCAAACGTAGCTTGGGTATCACAGTCCACTGGTATACTGCTCACAGTGTTTCACCCTGTGGCCTCTCCTGCTTTCTTTTCCAGGTGGGCCCCTGTGGCCACTGCTGATGTGGGGCCCTTTACCCTAATCTGACCCTATACATGGCCATGGTACTGCGTGTATGTAGGCTAATCCAGTCCACTCCCACACAACACACACATTCCATCACACGTGCCTGCTAGGCTGCAGTACCTCCTGTTCATCTTGTGGAGGGTGGAGAAGAGCTGCAAAGGTGGAATTGTGCATGCCTTGGGTATGCAGATGGCTAGAGATCTGTATTCCAGTAATGAGCTGTGCATGTGGGATTGGGCTCAGAATGTACAATGAGGCCATTTGCATATCCTGGCTGAATAATGCATAGTTACGCCATGCCCATCTCATCTGTTACAGCGCATTTCAATATGTCCCTGCCTGTGGTACGCAGTTCCCCTGCCTGTGATGCGCTGCACAGAAACATAGACATAGACTTAAATGGGAGATAAGGACTGCTTAGCCACCCAGTATGTCCATTTCCATACCTACTGAATAAGCTGAAGACCCTAGTTTACCAACAGCCTACTGTCTCCTACCCCCCCCAACTATAATTGCCTCATGGCTGTCCCATGCATTCTTGAATTCCCCCACTGTTTTTGACCTCACAACCTCTTCAGGAAGGCGGTTCCACATGTCCACCACTGTCTGAAAAATATTTCCTCACGTTGCCCCTGAGCCATCCCCCCTGTATCTTTGAAGTGTGCCCTGTTCATGCACATCTCTTCTGAATGGTGCTATCTTCTTGGACTTTGTTGATTCCTTGAGGCAGAAAGCCTTTATCATACCCCATCCCTCCTTTCCTCAAGGGTATATAGTAAGCTGTCTTAGTCTCTGTTCATATGGCTTGTGATGCAGACCCCTGCACCATTTTAGTTGCCCTCCTCTGGACTACCTCCATTTTGTCTACAGTATGCCCTTGCGGAGATGGGATCTCCAAAACTGCACAAAGTACTCCAGATGGGGTCTCACCAACTGTCTGCACAGAGGGACAACCACTTCCCATTTTCTACTTGTGATGCCTCTCCCTGTGCATCCCAGTATCCCCTCAGCTCTCCTTATTGCCTTCTCATTTTGCTTGTCTACCTTCAGGTCCTTTTCCATTTTTGTTGTTGTTAGTACCTCTGCCACACATCTTCAGTTGCTTGATCACTCATGTTTGGAATAGTCAGTTGGAAATGCACAATCACATGTTATGGCATATTTTCTGACTATACCATTATTTTGTGCTGGTGCATCTCAGTTGTGCGGCACAGACACTTGCACGATGCAGTGTGGGACTTTTTAGTATGGGCCTTTAGTGTAGTACATAGGTCTACTGGACCCCTGACTGAAAGGAGGAGGCATCACAGAGTTAGGTCTCTCATCCCTGTATTACTGAGGGTGAGGAAGGAGCTCATTATTTAGAGCTCAAAATTATTTCTCAGTGGGAGGAGTAGCTGAGAGGCATAGGGTGAGCACATTTAGGTTAGTTATTCAGTGGCTCCCTAAATAGGAGTAAGTATAATAAGTTCTGGGTTGTCCTGTTTCATTACAGACAGTGGGTTTACAAACCCCCTGTTCTTACCCATCATGGGATCCACCCAGTCAACCGTGAAGTGTAACACTCAATCTGTGGTTGAGATAATGAGTTTTGGAAGTCATGCCTGTAGTTCAGTGGGCAGCACACCAACTATGCCCCTGCCTCGGCTATAGTATGGCCGTGACCTCCTCACTCTCCCTTAATCATTTATTTGTTATGGCCAGAGAAGCTGCCCTCCTTCCTCTCCTGTTTCTCCTGCCTCTTGTGCTGCATCTTGACTTTCTGCACTTGGGCTGGCCGGTTCCATTTTGTAGCTTGGCCCTCTGTCCCAAGGCTCGCTCTGTTGCTGTTTGTGCCCTCCTTACCTGTGGTGCTTTGCCCCTTCACATTTGCACCCCCACCGCCTCCTTCCCATTTCTGCCACTTTCTCGCCCCCTTCTGCTTCCTCTTCAGTTCTCAGCCAACACCCACGGCCGCCTCATCCCATCCCCCATCCCATCTCTCTGTACCACAGCGTTTTGTTGTTTCTTGCCTGGTGGTCCTTCCTAACTCATTCCTGTGTCTTTCCTCCATCCTTGTTTCTTGCCTCTTTGGCTGTTGGTGTCTGCAGTGGCTTAGGTGTGCACTTGTCTGTCCTTCCTGCTCGTGGTGTTGTTGTCGACGCCTGCTGTGTGCCTGCGCTTGAAGCTTTTGCTGTGCTCTCTACTGCGCTTCAGTCCCCAGTTTTAGGGGTTTCCACTACCATGCGGGTATTCATTATGTATATTATTACCTGTTCTGTATTGTACAGTACTCCACCACCAGCTTGTCTGTCTGTATTTATAGGGCCACCTAGTTACTCCATATCTCACAACCTAGCCGTGGCATGTCAGCCCTGGTACAGTTGTTTTGCCCAGCCTCAATTGCTGGTTATTAATTAGTTCAATTTATTTTACTGGTTTAATTAGCTGTTTGCGTCCCGGTGCTCTATATTTGTAGGCTTTCTGTTTGTTTTGCTAACGGTGGGGGACTGCAATGTTGTAGCAGGTATTGTGATTCATGCCAGTTGGAGCAGCTTTTATGATTATCATATATTCAATCAGTCATTGGATTTCACTGCCTTCTCGTGGCTAACTCCATATAGCCTTCATGGCACAGCCTTCGTAAGCGCTTACTCCATATAGCCTCTTATGATGTTCATTGTTTCAGTCAATCTTCCCTTCCCATCGCCACTGGCACTCTAACCCTCACTATACCAGCTCTTCATGGTATCATTCATGCAATCAGCATATCAAGTCTATTCATTTCCATCTTTACCTTTACCATACCAGCTTTGCAGCCTTCTCCTACCTAATCTCCTCCTACCTCACTGTTGGGCCCCAGGCTTTGCCCAGCCTTACTGTTCTCTCACTCATAACATTCAGTTTAATTCTCTCCTAATTTAGCTTCCTTATGGACTCTATTGGCATGCATTCCTGAAGTTGACAAATGCTCTCTGTCCTAACTAGACCCACATGAGGGTCCACATAACTCAGTCTGACCTACGCACGGTTTCTCCACATCACCGATCAGCCAAGTCTGACCCACATATGGGGTCCCATGCTACATTACGACTACATTCTTTCCTCATTTTGGAGACATGCTGACCGAATCCATTACTTTCCAGGACTCAGGGCTAGCCCTGTGGCTGGGACTGTCTCCTCTGCACCCCAAAGTCTGTATCTCTCAAGTGATGCGGCTTGGGGTCCTGCTCACCCGACTGGAGCAGATGGGGGAATGTCCTCACTCTGTGGACCAATGGTCATCAACCATAACCAACGGCACCTCTTGATGCTGTGCATTTAAGACTCCAGTGGGGGAGGGGTGGGGCTCTCAAGGGAAGGGCCCCTTTAGCTGCCTGAGTGGGGTTGGAGGTACCCTTTAAACTATTCTCCCCACAACCACCTCTTGTTCACCCAGTTTGTTCTTAGATCAGTAGGCCAGATGAGCGCCTCAGTGGTCATTACTCTCCTACTCCCACCTTGGAGGTTGGCATTGAGTGCCCTGGTGTTGCAGAATTCACTCGCAACCCTACATGGCATTCCCATAAGAAGGATTGAGCGAAGTGTTCCCAAATTAGAATCTCCTGGATTTGTCTACTAAATTGCAGTAGCAGAGCCATCACTAAACAAAATTGTCCAGCAGTCTGAGGGAAGGTGACTCTAGGTCTTGATCCCCAGAGGTTTCCTCCTCAAGGTTTTTATTTCTGTCTCCGCTACAATGGTCATAAGTGCTCTAAATGGGTGTAGTATTCTTCTCTAGGTCACTAAGTTAGGGTTTCCTGCTGGAAGGAGCTCGGGTGGTATCCTCTAATTATCCCTCGCCTCCTCATAGCTGTTCCTCTCCTTAGGGAAGCCATGCGCCTCTGCGCCTTACATTTAAACCTATGAGCGGGTCACTATTCCTCCTTGTCTCCTGCCTACTCCTACTCAAGCCCCTGACCATACCTCCAGCTGACTCACATACAGGTCTTCAATTCGATAAACATTCAGCACCCCATAAGTGCTGCTTGATACTCTTTTGCTCCTCCTTCCTAAGGTACTTTTTAGCCAAGGGAATCACTCCTGTGACACCTCTAGGGGTGGAACCCTTCTCTAGGGTTCCTTGCCTTTGTATCCTTACAGAGTGGTATATCCCACAGCTAGAGAGGTGAACAGCCAAAGATTTACGTTACGCAATCATAACACTATTCCAAGTTGAGTAGGCACATTGAAATCCTATTAGCCTTGCATCAGGCAATCAGGGTAGAGGCTTGTGGAGTGAATCATACTTTTTTGGTAGCCATTAGTAGGATGCCTAATAAATATCTAGCATTCGAGTCTTGGAATTCCCTGAGGTACTGTAGTAATAAGAACCCTTCTTCCATTAGTGTGAATGACCTCCTGCATAGCTCTCCTAGTTCCTCCTGTAAAGCCTAGAAAAAGGGGCAAAGGACCAGACAGCCCCACATGACATGGCCATAATGGGCCCTCCTCTCCCCACATCCCTTCCATCAAGACATGTCATTTTTAGGTAGATATTTACAAGTGATTTCTGAGGTCAGAAAGTGCTGGATTGTTTCCATGCATATTCTCTCCGACAGTAGCTTGTTACTCTGGATGCCTACTGACAGGCTTTTTGCCAACACTCCTCTGATATCTGCATGTCTAACTCACCTGTCAATGCATTCACATGTCTTGGATCGAGTCTATTCTGGAGTTTATCAGAGCTCTGTACAAATAGAAAATCATATGCTCTGAGTACTCCATATAAACGACGGTAATGAATGAAGTGAGTTTGGGGTTGGTATCCAAGGTATGTGACCTGATTTGAAGGGACTTGTAGAAATGTCGTAGTTGGAGAAATCTGAAAAAGTCACTGCTGAAGACCATGTTCACCCAGGATCTCTGGGCAGGCTTTAAAGGCATTTCTCACAAATTAGTGGCGATATTGGAGGAGTACTCATTCACTCCCTAAAGACCAGTTGCCATTGCTGCTGTAGTATCTTCTAAGCAAGTCCATCCTGCCTGAGGGACCATGGCCAGCCTTTCTTCTGCCCTGTGCTGTACTGAACAAGGAGCTCCATACTCCAGGTTCTTGAGATGAACAAGCAGTGATTACCCAGGACCTGGTTACTGAAAGTAATAAGGGGAATTTGTGTTGTTTTTCTTTGAACCAAGTCTTTTGTAATATTTGTATCTCAACGCGGCCAACTTGGTTTGCAGCATCGATCGGGCTCTGCACCTAGTGGGTGCCCAGAAGGACTGTTTGGGAGCACTGATACTAGTGGGGTGGCTTTGGCTCATGAGCCCAAAAATATTTATGGTTGCTATCTATTTCACTAACCTTTCTTGCTTTCTACAGCTATCCTTTTGTCCCAGTATCCCTTCCCTGATCTCTTGCCCCAAATAAAGCCATGTGAGTTTGTTTGTTGAAACTGCTGTGACAGTGATGTTCACTGCAACTGCCTATTGCTTGAGATCTGTAGTTTGGTGGTGGATCGAGGTTATTGGAGATATTGTGCAGAGTTGTTGATTGGGGAGATGGAGAAGCATATTATCCCAGAGAGGGCTATCACCAGGCAGATACTCTGGCTCACTAATACTCTACCTAGGTGGAGACACTGCTATATTAATATTTCTGGAATGAACCCAGTTGTCACTGTAGCAGGGACCAAGGACCCTCACCTGTAGTAGGGACTGCAGGCAGGGGGGACAGCCCACTGGCATACGGCACCTGGGCTACAGTACATGGAACTCCCAGCTAATCTAAAAGAAGAGTCATTCTGATCTCTTCTGGGGTATTACTCAGTAACTAGTCAGTGAACCCATTCAGATGGAGCAGTACTGACCTGGTAGTCTGTGGAGACCATGTTGCAGATATCAAGGTACGAGGCCACCTGGGAACAGTGATCACCAAACAGTGTGTTTAATATAAGGATGGCTGTGGAAGTGAACCGTACAAGAGTGAGGTTCCTGAACTTCAGGAGGGCACATTTTAAAAAGATGGATTAATGCCTCAGGGATTACCTGGTGGGGAGGATGACCAGGGTGGGGTGGGGTGGAGAAACAGTGGGCACAGCTAAAAAAGGGAAACAAGGAAGGCAAAAAACCTTTGCATCAAGGAAGTGAGCAAGAGGAAAAAGGGACCACAGTGGTTCTTGAAGAGGTAGTCGAACAGATAAAAACTGGGGTGCATATTCTGAAGGTGTAAGGAGACGCAGAGAAATGATAGCAGGTGTACTAGTGGGATACAGAGTGAAGAAGGGAGAGCAGTAAGGAGCACCAAGGTACACAATGAAAAGGGAATAGCTCAAAAAGTAACAAGCATTTGTCAATGCTGAATGCTTGCTGATATTAGCATTGAAAGTGCAGGAGTTAGATGCAGAATAGGAATGGCAGTGAAGTATTGAATTCACGCCAACTCCACCTCCACCCTGCAGAGATGGACAGGCATTGGGGTGTGCCTTAGGTCATCGCCCATAACGCTTCTATGGTATTTCACCTTCACTTATCTTGCAGTATTGCTCCATATGTTGAGCTGTGCCTTGGTGTCTAGCTTGCACCCTACCTTATCAAGGACATACGCTGAAATGGGGCAGTATAGAGAATGGGGTGAACTCTGGGGCTAAAGAGTCCAAGGCACACCTCATCGCCTGTCACTGGCTTCAGGGTGGGAGTGCAGGTGGAATGCATGAGCATTATGGTCGCAACTAAAGGCATATGCCTGACGCCTGTCAGTTTGTAATCAGGTAGACGTTGTGGTTAGAAACCCCACGCCGTGGCGTTTTAGTATTTCACTACAGATTTTCAACATGGCCTTTTGTGACCCCAGCTCATGGAAAGCATCTGGGACCTCTGCTCACGAACAGTGGCACTGTGATTCTGTTAATCTGTCTCAACATTGATTTCCCACAGCAACTGCGGCCATATTCTGGCGCCCAGATGTGTGGAAAACACAGTTTGAGCAGGATGAAAATGACAGCTGTACCATTTATAGGGAGATGTGAAGAGATGGCAATGTTGGAAATCTGAGCAAAATATTAAAATGCTCAAACTCATGAGCATACGTGGAAACTGCACAATATAAGCTCGAAAACACAGTCATTTAGTGAATTGTTTTGCCAAATTCTTCAAATACAGTTTAGACCCCGCTCATGAACAGTGTCACTATGAGTTTCTTAATCTGTCCTGAACGCTGATTTTCCACAGTGGCCATGATATTTGCGCCAGATGTGCTAAACACATTTCAGACAGGATGGAAAATGACAGCTGTACTTGTTCATATGAGGTGTGCAAAATTGACAATATTGAAAATCTGGAGTGATTATATATAGCAAATTTGTGGTTACGAAAGCGCCTGGAACTGAGCAACGATGTTTGTAATAGTCATTTTTGAATTTTTCACTGAAATTTGCAACATAGGCTTTTGGGAGCCCACCTCCCTGAACAGTGACATATCAGTTTGTTAATCGGTCCCGAAAGGTGATTCCAATGCGAGTGACCACAAATTCACCTTCAGGACTGGAATAAATCAGATGATAGCCACTGAATTCATGGGAGATGGGGGTCACAAGAACCCATGTTGAAAATTTGGTTTCAAAATTCGGTAAAATGGCTGAGATATCCACCTAACTTGAACCCTCCTTTTATGCCATTATACAGCTTTACTGGCATTTCTTCAGTTTGCATCGTATTTGAAAAGTGCAGATGTGATCCCACTCACTCGAAGATCATTGCACTGGGCCGGAGGTAAGTATGGGGTGAGGGGGAGGTGGGGTGCGTGAGAGGGTGGGTGCAGGTTGCTGGGGGAGGCATCACAGATGCGAGCCACTACTTTCTTTATAGGTTTAAAAAAAAAAAAAACAAGTTTTTCTTTTTTTTTTTTTTTTTTTTTTACAGGTAATTTGGCATGCTGGGGGTGGGCTCCCAGCATGTCACCAGGTGTATGATTGGGGCTGTAGTGTGGGATTGGGCACCCCGTCCAGCCATATCCTAAGTGTTTGGGGGGCAGATGAGCAGAGTGGATTGGGTACCCCGGCACACAACAAATGGGAGATATGCGCCAATGGGATTGGGCCTCCTGTCTGCAAATGACCTTGGGAGGGGGCATGCTGACAGGGGGATTGGGTACCCCATTGGCTTTCATGGGGACTGTGAGAGGCGGACGGTGACAGCTGTCATGTTTATTTAAAACAAATGAGGGCAATATTATGCACACAGAGATTGGGCAACCCCCTCGTCAGATGAACTGGGGGGGTGGGCCATGCCGACAGGGGGACTGGGCACACCCGGTGGCTTTCATGGGGACTTTGAGAGGCAGACGGTGACAGCCACCACCATGTTTATTGAAATGGGACACCAGACAAGGCAAGCTGTGATTCATTGCTAGAAACAGGGACTGCCCCAGCAGCAAAAACAGATGATCCTTCAATGACGGGGCGCTCCCTGATTACAGAGGTGAACTTCTTTCAAGTTTGTGGAATGCTACAATAGTGCTGTCATTGACAGCATGCTCCTCTATTGGCACCATACAGACCAGACCCAAAATGGACTGCTGGCATTACCACACAACATTGCCAAGACCTCCACAACTCGCTACTACAGCAACGTGCCGCAATATGTTTCTTGTGCATACGCACAAGCAAACATAATAAATGGGGAAATACATTTTTTAGGTATGTAAACAAAATTAGGACGACCAGGGTAGGGATCAAAACATTAAAAAGGAAGTGTGGGAACAGTGTCAGAGGAAGGAGAAGGGGGGGCCACAAAAAAGTAACAGGAGCATGGAGACATGGAGATGGACACTTTTCTTCACTTTTTTTCAGAGGAGAGTGTCCTGAACGGACTTGTTAGTCTGAAAGTAGCAATGGGACCAGATGGGGTGCATCCAGGAGTACAAGGTGTACTGCTGCGATTTGACGGTCCTATTTAGCAACTCATTGGAAACAGGAGTGGTTCTGGAGGAGAAGAAGAGGGCAGATGTAATCTCACTTCACAAAATTGCTAGCAGGAAAGAGGCTGGTAATTATAGGCCAGTCAGCCTGACACAGGCAGTGGGAAACTTAATGGAGTCACTGCTGAAGGAAAGGATTATGGACTATCTTGAATTCAGTGAATTACAAGACTCGATGTAGCATGGATTCATGGGTGGTGGTGGACTTGAAATGAATCTGATACATTTTTTTGACTGGGTGACTAATTAGGTCAGGGCTGAGCGGTGGATGTGGCTTACCTAGATATCAGTAAGGAGTTTGACACAGTTCCACGTAGAAGGCTAGTAAGCAAGTTAGGTAGCTTAGGTAGTTGGTCTAAAGGTAGGAACCTGGGTAAGAAATTGGTTAGGGATAGGCTGCAGAGGGTGATAGTAAATGGGAGTTCACTCTGAGAAAAGGATGACCAGTGGATTGCCTATAAGTCACAATGAAGAGGAGCAGGAAGGGAAGCTCTGCCTTTCTGCGGGTGACACAAAAATCTGCAATAGGGTGGACACTTTGGGGGGCTGGGGTGGAAAGAATAAGCAAAGATCTGAGAGAACTTGAGGACTGCTCGAGGGTATGGTAGCTGAGTTTTAATGCAAAACAGTATAAAGTAATGTACTTGGGGCACAGAAACCCAAGAAAGAGATGGGGTGTAATCATACTTGATGATTTAATGGTGGCCAGGCAGCTTGACAAGGCAGTTGGGGAGGCGAGAGGGATATTGGGATGCATGGGGAGGTATCACCTAATAACAGTGAACCAAAATGAGAGACTGCAAAAACAGCGATTCATTTTGGGTGCTGTTATTAGGGATTACCATGCACAATATCCCCTGACTGACAACTGTGGGGAGGGGCAGGAAAGGGATTTGGGGGGAATGTTGTACCTGCTGCCACTAAGCTAGCCATGTGGTGTGGTGGTGTGGGCAGCTAACTGCGGTACAGCAGATACGGGGGTTCGAGACTGGTGAGTGACCACATTTTGCTGCAGCTACAAGCTGCGGCACATAATTTATTCCGACATCTGGATTTTTGACCCTTCCCCAACATGCATCCTTCTGGAGTTGAGAATATTAATTTGGGGGGTACAGCGGACACAGCCCCACCCCCCACAAACACTTTTTTACAATTCAGATGTTGGGTTGCTTTAATATGTATATCGCCGATGTGCTCTTTGGTGATATACACTCACCATAATAGCTATTGCTCTTTTGTGATCGCTGTTATGACATGGAACCCATAGGGAGGTCTATCACCAGCAGAAAGAGGGAGGTGGTGTTGCCTTTGTAAAGATCACTGGTAAGACCCCACCTAGAGTACTTTGTCCAGTTCTGGAAACCACTTCTCTAGAAAGACAGACAGACAGAAGCAGTTCAGAGGAGGGCAACTAAAATTGTGCAGGGTCTATGAAAAGCCCTATGAGGAGAGGTTTGAGGACCTAAATATATTTATTTAATTTATTTATAAAATTTTGGTGACCGAGTAGGCCCACTGAGCCCCGAAAGTCCCTTTTTCAGGGGCGACCCGCGATAACAATACATATTTTTATACAAAGAAGACTTGGGTTACAGAGTAGATACAGGTGAGTATGCAGGTTACAGCCATGGTTATCAACATGGTACAGACTCTGTAAGTAAGCTTGTCAAAATTAATTAAGATACATCCTGAAAAAGAAGGGGAATATGATAGAGACCTTTAAATACCTCACGGGGGTAAACAAGGTATAGGAGGGAGACATTTTTCAGGAGAAAGGTGCTCAAGTACAAAAGGGCATGATCTGAAGCTGGAGGGGGTCAGATTCAGATGAGATATCAGAAAGTACTTTTTCACAGAAAGAGTGGCAGATTGCTGAACTGTCTTCCACTGGAGGTGGTGGGGCAAAACAGTGATGGTATTCAAGAATGCATGATACACAGATGAGACCCAGTTGTACCTGTCATGTACCTCCGATGACCTTACCACCCCAGACATGCTGAGTTGGTGTTTAGCCAAGATAAATGACTGGATGTGAATTAATTAGCTATGTCTCAACTCCATCAAGACAGAGGTTATGGTGATTTAGCCAGGTCATGGGGATATTTTCGATGACGGGAGACTGCCCACCCTAGTAGTTGGTGGTCGTCCCCGTCACTGTTAATTGTGGTTAAGGATCTTGGTGTTATTCTTGTCAGTTGGCTTCACTTTGAAAAAGAGGTTTTCTTCATCTCAAGAATATTGCCAGGATCCATCCATTTTTGACTCCTACTGACCTGGCTACAGTTATTCATGTCTTTGTTACTAGTCGACTTGATTACTGTAACGCCCTGTACCTAGGGCTGTCTAGAGGATTGATGTGTTGACTGCAGTTAGTGCAGAATGCTGGCTTACTAGTTGCACCATCCTCCTACTTAAAAAGATCGGGAGAGAGGGCCTTTGGGGTGGCTGCACCACTCTTCTGGAATTCTCTCCCACCAAACATTAAGGTTGCTAGCACAGTGGAGGCCTTTAAAGCCTCTTTTAAAACTTATATATTTGAAAAGGGTTTTAATCTTCTCTGATTCATTTATCTCTTGGGATTTTATTGTGTTTTATTATTATCTTTGTTAATTGCTCTAAGCCCCTGGATAGGGTGCTATATAAATTAAATTTGTCTTTCTTTGCTTAAGGGAGCCATAGCAGAGGCAACAAGCCTTTGTGTTGGGCAACTAAGCAAAGCAAAGAGAAAGAAAAAAACACTTATGATTTTCAAAGGATGTGACCAGGACAGTAATACAGAAAAGGCTAACTTTCAGGGGGTACAAGGAAACACAGAGGGGGAGGACAGGGAACTGTTTCTGGAAAAGCAGAGGGAGGCGGGGAAAGCAGTCAGGAGCGCAAAGGCACAAACAGAGGAAAAAACAGCACAGGAGGTAAAGAAAGGAGACAAGACCTTTTTCAGGTCCAATAGTGAAAGAAAAAAGACCAGGGGTGGGATTGTGAGGTTAAAAAGGGTGTGTGGAGAGGGACCTAGAAAAAGCAACAACCTGAACAAATATTTTTGTTCAGTATTCACTGAAGAAGGGGGAGAAGAAGGACCACTGTTGAGCGATAGTAGCACCTATGGTAGAGAGGTGGACACCAGCCTGTTTACAGAAGAGAGTCCTAAAGGAACACAAGAATCTGAAAGGGGTCAAGGCTATGTGTCCAGATGGGATACATCCCAGAGTATTGTAAGAACTTAGAGAGATGCTGGCAGCACCACTGACAGCCCTATTCAACAAATTGATAGAGACAGGAGTGGTTCCAGGGGACTGGAGGAGGGTGAATGTAGCCCCTCTCTACAAAAATGCAAACAGGGAAGTGGCTGGCAATTACAGGCCAGTCAGCCTGGCCTCAGTGGTGGGGAAAGTAATGGAATCACTGCTGAAGAAAAGGACTGTGATAGTTCTTAAATCCAGCACAGGGTTCGAGGCAGCATAGATTCATAGTGGAAAGGTCTTGCCAAACAAATCAGATAGTGTTCTTTGACTGGGTGACCATGGAGGTAGATCAGGGAAGGGCAGTGGATGTGGCCTGTCATGAACCCTGCCCCATGGGCATGGCAGGACCTCCTGTTTGCAGGGATGTCCCTCTTTTTATGGAACTCATGAGCACTTGTCTGGTTCAGAAAACACCACCAACCTTCCTTTTCCCAGTGGAAGGGTGGAAACTGTAGTCTTGAGTCCCCTTGGCTCTTGTACTACTTTCTGTGGCTAGAATCCCAGCTCTGCCACTGGCAGCTTCTTGCCTATTTGGTTTGTAGGATAGTCAAGTGGTCACTATCTTCATTAAGGCCTATAGTCCTTACAAAACCCTTTTATTTAAAATCTTAGCTCATACAACTAGACTCCAGGCAGAGTTGATAAAAAATAATGAAAGTTTACTTAAAGGAAAACAACACAGTAACTTCAGCGATTTGGAAGATTTTGGAATGCAGACAATACTAAAATAAATATTGGATGGTTCTACAGAAAACACTATATACTGTTATTCCTAAAACTATATCTTGTTCTGAGGTGTAGCATCCAGAAAATATCAAGTATTCTTTTTGAGAGTAATTTCTCTCTCTGTAGAAGAAAGTTCATTAAGCAAGAGATTTGTAGCAAGTTTGTGATCAAAGTCAGCTCTCTGAAGCTCTTTTAGAAAATCCAGGTGTTTTCTTGGTGACAAGTCTTTCTTTCTCAGATTTCTGATTTAAAAATCAGAAAACTGTTATTAGATGAAAAGTCCTTTTTCATATTTACAGCAGTCTTTCACAGAGATCTGCCAAGCCTTATTCATATGCTTTTAAAAAAAACAAATGTTTTTTTTCCAGTTGTCTAACTAGCAAGTGGCAAGGCTCTTTTCTCTCTGAGAACGTTCCAGTCCTCTCTCAGGAGAAGCCTCCCTCAACATGCCTTGATTCAGAGAAATCATGTTTAGCCCCTTCCTTCTCCACTCTGGCCATGCAGAGAACTGGGGTACAACAGTTTTACCTCGTCCTGAAGGTGTCACTGTGATTTCATGTTTAACTCCTGAAACATCTGTTTTGAATTCGTGACTTTAAGCTGCTCCCTACTGTTCTTTTCCTGTTACTGGAAGGTTAAGTGTTTATTCAATCCAAGGGGTATGACCCCTAGGATACATAAACCTGTCAACTTTTTCTTGGCCTTTTAAAGGGACAGCATCTTAACTCTGGAGAGCCTCACAACCCAGAAAATAAGAACATTAAATAAAGTGGGAATAGGCCTATCTTGCCACATGACCTACCGAGATTTCAGCAAGGCCTTCTACACCGTCCCACATAACAGGGTGGTAAATAAGCTGGGCAGCCTTGGAGTGGGCCCCAAGGTGGTAAACTAGGTTAGAAACTGGTTGAGTGACAGGACTTAGAGGGTGGTGGTGAATGGCCATCCAGCCGACGAGAGGGGGGTGACCAGCGGCATGCCACAGGAATCGGTGCTGGGGCAAGTACTCTTTAATGTCTTCATACACAACATTGCAGAGGGCCGAAAAAGATGGTATGCCTCTTTGCAGATGACACTAAGATCTGCAACAGGGTCGATACTCCTGGGGGGGATGAGAAGGGACCTAAACATGCTTGAGGAGTAGTTGAGAGTATGGCAGTTAAGATGTAATGCAAAGAGGTGCAAAATTATGCATTTGGGGTACAGAAATTTAAGGAAGGAGTACAACATGGGAGGAGGTACTAAAGGCCACCTAACAAGAAAGGGACCTGGACCCGGTGCCACTGAGAGGTAAGGCACTGGACACCACACCTCACTCCATGCCGGAGACCTGAGTTCAGGAATGGACTCAGGTTGCACGGGGGTCAGTGGGGCTAGGAAGGATTGAGTGTCCGTAGACAGCTCTCCTTCCTCGGGGGAAGGGGGACCATGCGGCATGCTGTGTCAGCACACAAGTGCTGCCAAAAACAGGGAGGGCCCACATCCAGGGCATTAGGCTGCCTCTGCAGAGGCAGAGCCAGCTGCTCTGCCCATTGCACAGACATGGGTCCAGAGCCAAAACAGCAAAATCAGGAGTTGACAGGATCTATGATGACATGACTATCTGGTTGGAGAACAAGTCCCTCTGAAGCGGGGACCAGTGCTCCCTGTCAGCATCCCACAACAAACAAAAAGAGAAAGGGACCTGGGGTAATCATATCTGATGATCTAAAGATAACCAAACAATGAGAGAAGGCTGTGGGGAAAGCCAGTGGGATGCTGGGGTGCATAGGGAGAGGTATCACCAGCAGAAGAAAGGAGGTGGTTATGACACTGTACAGATCACTAGTGAGAAACCATCTGGAGTACTGTGTCCCATTTTAGAAGTCACATCTCCGGAAGGACATAGACAAAATGGAGGAAGTCCTGAGAAGGGCAACAGAAATGGGGCAAGGACTGTACCAAAAGTCATATGAGAAAAGACTAGAGGACCGCAGTATGTATTCCCTGGAAGAGAGGAGAGAGAAGAGAGGATATGATATAAACATTCAAGTACCTCAGGGGCATAAACAAGGTAAAAGAATGTAGCTTTTCAGAAAAGAAAGTGTACAAGAATAAGGGGACTTGATACGAGGTTGGGGATAGGCTCTGGGGTAGGACGAAGAAGTACCTTATCACGTTATCGGATATGATTACCCCAGCCCCACCCAGCCCCTCGGTCATCGGCGGGCAGCATACCCACCTGCATACCTCTACAGCTGCTGCCAAATGACAGCTTACAGTATTTGCTACAAGCTCACTGGTCCACACTGTGGGCCAGTGGACCGGCAGTGCATACTGCAATAGTCATTCACAACTTTATGAATGAATGACTTCATTCACAAAGATGTGAATGAATATTACAGTATGCACTGCCAGCTCATTGATGCACAGTGTAAGCCAATAAGCTTGCAGCACATACTGTAAACTGCCATTCGGCGGGTAGCCACAGAGGTATGCTGCCCACTGAAGACCGGGGCGACCTAGGTGGGCTGGGGGTCCTGTGTGGGTAGGGGGGGATAAAAGTAAACTGCCAGGGAGTTGAAATGTCAGTCTTCACGGCGATTGGGGATTCATGGGAAGGGGGTACTACTAAACTACCAGGGAAATTTAATAATTACATTTTAGTGATCATTGGATCAGGATGGGGAGGAGGGAACCGCTGGACCACCAGGGTAATTAAATAAATACATTTTGGCGATCATTGGATTGGAATGAGTACCACTGGACCACCATGGAAATTAAATACATTTCGGTGATCAGGATTATGGGATGGGGAAGGGGGTACCACTAGAATACCAGAACTGTTATGTGTGCTTGTGCATGGTGTTGGGGGGGTTGTCATCCATGGCTGGTGGCTGCTGTGTTGCACCCCGGCCTACAGTGGGCCACCTGTGGGTGGCTGGCACTTGAGATATTTTTTATGGGCTCAACTGTGAGCCCAAGTATGCTGCACACCTCTGGGTTGTGCCAGCAGATGCGCCACACATCCCAGGCTGAATATTGGGATGTGCCACACATGCGTGGGCATGCCCCTGGAGATGTGCCGGATTCATTGTCCTTGTGCCATGCCACATTGGGCATTGAACTGCACAATTCCACCATTTGAATATTGCCCCAGGGCGCATTTCTGGGATTGTGCCAGGCACAACTCCTTTAAATACCTCAGCCCTGGTGTCCAGTCTGACACTTTGAATGAGGGTAGCAAAATCTGATAGGTGCGAATACCTGTCAGATTTAGCTACCTAGGGGTATGGTGAGGAAAAGGGGTACCCAATAGACAGCAAAACTGAACATGAATCCAAGAAAAGTTGAAATACAGCTTGGTCATTGATATATGGAATTCTCCTTTATCATTCTGGTGTCCAGGGTTTATTTTAGACTGAGGGTAGAAAAATCTGACAGCTGCAAAGAGCTGTCAGAATTTGCTACCTGGAAGTATTTTAAGGGAATGGGGTGCCCAATATATACCTGTCAGACAGTGCTACATAAGGTTTTTTATGGGGATGGTGCACCTCATATATGGAAAACTAAAAAGTAATGTAAAGAAAGTTGAAATAAAGTTGGGGTAATGATATAAGGGCTCCTGCTTTCTCATTCTTGTGTTCTGGGTGATACTTTGACTGAGGGTAGCAAAATCTGACAGATGCAAATAGCTGTCAGATTTTGCTAACTAAGGGTATTTTAAGGGAATAAGTTACCCACTATACAGTAAAATTGAAAACAAATTAGAATAAAGCTTGGGCAGTGATTTAAGGGCTCCTGCTTTGTCATTCCTGTGTTCTGGGCGATAATTTGACCAAGGGAAGCAAAATCTGACAGATGCAGGTAGCGGTCAGATGTTGTTACCTAGGAGTATTTTGAGGGAATGGGGTACCCTTGTGTACAGAAATCTGAAAAGTTATGTATAGAAAGTTGAAATAAAGTTTGGGCAATGATATAAGGGCTCCTGCTTTGTCATTCTTGTGTTCTGGGTGACACCTTGATTGAGGGTAGCAAAATATGACACATGCAAATACCTGTCAGATTTTGCTAAATAGGGGTACATTGAGGGAATGGGGTACCCTGTGTACAGAAATCTGAAAAGTAACGTAAAGAAAATTGAAAACAATATTATGCAGTGATATAAGGGCTCCTGCTTTGTCATTCTGGTGTCCTTGGTTTTAGTCAGACTGAGGGTAGCAAAATCTGACAGGTGCAAATAGCTGTCAGATTTTGCTACCTGGGGGTATTTTGAAGAAATGGGGTACCCAACAGGCAGCAAAACTGAACATTAAACAAAGATAAGTTGAAATACAGCTTGGGCATTGATATACGGACTTGTCCTTTGTCATTCTGGTGTCCAGGGTTTTATTTAGACTGAGGGTAGCAAAATCTGACAGGTGCGAATAGCCGTCAGAATTTGCTACCTGGGGGTGTTTTGAGGGATGGAGTGCCCAGTACACAGCAAAACTGAAAATGAATCAAAGGAAAGTTGATATACAGCTTGGGCATTGATATATGCACTTCTTTAGCATTCTGGGGTCTAGGGTTTTATTTAGAGTGAGGGTAGCAAAATCTGGCAGGTGCGAATAGCTGTCAGAATTTGCTACCTGGGGGTGTTTTGAGGGATAAGGTGCACAATACCCAGCAAAAATGAAAATGAATCAAAGGAAAGTTAAAATACAGCTTGAGCATTGCAGGTATAAAATAAAGTTTTTTCATTTTATTTGTCATTTGCAGTCCCACTGTGACAGCATTTAGTCTTTATATGTTGTTCATTTACACATTATTCCCTTTGAAATCATATATTATATTGTTCGGTGTGTGCTATAAGCAGTTTACAGTTCAAAATCCATGATTGCAACAACTGACAGTATGTTTTACATCATTGTACTGATTTATCTGGGTAGCAAAATTTTACGGGGAAGCATAATCTGATATTACCCTGCTATCAGATTATACTACCGGGAAGCAAATTCTGACGTGTAATGCTGGTCATTCCAGAAAGTTAAAATAAAAATAAATAAACGCAGAGTACACAGGTGCTCAGAGTAACTGCTGCAGGTGTAGGTGGCAGAGTACAATGCTAAAGGGCCCCTAGAAATAAAGATTCAACCTCCTGGTACAGGAAAACACTGTAAATAATAGAAAAGTGCCTTATGCACTTACAACAGAGTCAAAAGACAGATTGTAAAAAGCAATAGGTGTCATAATGGCCTGGATGGAATGTTGTGCTGAGTGGCTCATGCACAGCATTCCACTCCAGCCAATCTAGAACCCAGGGAGGTTCAAGTTTAAAAGATAATTGTTCAGTTGTTGAGTTTCCTGCTAGCTGTGGAGAAGAGAGGACACAGAAAGTTAAGGGGAACCAGGAAGGCTTACCTGGTGGGTTGAAGCCATTCCCCGAGGACTGTTCTGTGTGCCTGCTCGAGCTCCAGCTAGTGAAGACGTCCAGACTCCCTGCTTTGTCCAGTGCTGCAGCCGGTGGTGCCATCGGGGCACCAAGAAGAAAAACACCCGTTTTCCCCGCGTTTCTAGGGCTTAAAAGCCCTCCGGTTATTTGTTTTGCCCTCCAGTGGACTTGTTTAAGCCCCCGAGGTATTTTTAAAAGTTTTTATTCGGTCTCACGCCGGCAGCAAGCAAGCTGCATCATTCCTCGACTGTCGGAGGCCCCCCGGAGTCATCTCCCTCGCTGCCTGACATTCTCCCTCCCACTGGCAGCATCCCTCCCGCCTCCCTACTGCACCGGAATCCTCCTGCTGCCTCCAGAAGCGGTGAGTCGGCGGCAGCACACGTTGTGCTGGCTGCCTGTGTTCAAGGGAGGACTGAATTTGTTTAAATAACGCATTAGGCGCTTTCAGAAGGCGGCCGAGCGCCGCGGGTGCCATCGGGTCTTTAGGACCCATGAATATTAATATTCATTAGGGAGGCGGGATTAGCGACGCCCCAAAGGAGGGGCCAGAAAGCAAGGCCTTTAGTGCGGCCTATAAATATTCATAAGGAGCGGAGCAGAGGCGGAGATTTACTTAGTGAATGACAGCAGGCATTGGGAGCCTGCAGAATTTAAAGGGGCAATGCCTTTTAAAAGGGCAATTCTGGCCCAATTATAAAGTAGGGCATTAGGCCCATTGTAAAGTGTGGCATCAGGCCCAAAGTTTAGAGGGGCATCAGGCCCATTGTAAATTGGGGCACCAGGGCCAATATAAAGTGGGGCATCAGGCCCATTATAAAGTGGGGCACCAGGCCCAATGCAATGAGAGGCTCCAGGCCCAGTATAAAGTGGGGCACCAGGCTCAAGCTAACGTAGGGCTTCAGGCCCGAGGTAAAGGTAGGGCATTAGGCCCGAGGTAAAGCCTGGTTGAAAGGGAGGCCCCGGCCTAGCGTATTAGAGCAAGCCAGCCTAGTGGTACTAAAGGGAGGCCCCGGCCTAGCGGAATAGGGCAAGCCAGCCTAGTGGTACTATAGGGAGGCCCCGGCCTAGCGGAATAGGCAAGCCAGCCTAGTGGTACTAAAGGGAGGCCCCGCCTAGCAGAATAGGGCAAGCCAGCCTAGTGGTACTAAAGGGAGGCCCCGGCCTAGCAGAATAGGGCAATCCAGCCTAGTGGTACTAAAGGGAGGCCCCAGCCTAGTGGAATAAGGCAGGCTCAAGCTAACGTAGGGCTTCAGGCCCGAGGTAAAGGTAGGGCATTAGGCCCGAGGTAAAGCCTGGTTGAAAGGGAGGCCCCGCCCAGCGACAGAGCAAGCCAGCCTAGTGGTACTAAAGGGAGGCCCTGCCTAGCGGAATAGGGCAAGCCAGCCTAGTGGTACTATAGGGAGGCCCCGGCCTAGCGGAATAGGGCAAGCCAGCCTAGTGGTACTAAAGGAAGGCCCCGGCCTAGCAGAATAGGGCAAGCCAGCCTAGTGGTACTAAAGGGAGGCCCTGGCCTAGCAGAATAGGGCAATCCAGCCTAGTGGTACTAAAGGGAGGCCCCAGCCTAGTGGAATAAAGCAGGCTCAAGCTAACGTAGGGCTTCAGGCCCGAGGTAATGGTAGGGCATTAGGCCCGAGGTAAAGCCTGGTCTAAAGGGAGGCCCCAGCCACAACGGACAGTAAGGGACCCTATCCCAGAAGTAAGGGATCCTATCCCAGAAGTACCCTACCTATAGAAACAGGGGTTCATTTGAGAGTGTTCTAAATGCCTATACTGTGAAATTACTGTAATTACTGTACTGCTTATGCTGAACTGTTGCCCGAAGTACCTGAACTATTGCTCTAAGTACCTGAACTATTGCCCGAAGTACCTGAACTATTGCTCTAAGTACCTGAACTGTTGTCCTAAGTACCTAAGTCTCATAGTGTGGTCTGTAACACCACGTACTCAGAATCAGTCTCTACTCAGAAGAAGACGTCCTCTCAGCATTTTTCACGTTTGGGAGATCATCCATCAGCTCATCCCGTCCGTTCATGTCGTCCACCAAAGTTGAAGTCCGTCGTCAGTTGTACCAGTCGTACTCGCCGTTTTCTTGTTTTCACAGCTTGAAAGTACGTCCGCCGAAACGCATCACGACAGCCGCGCAGTGTCGCTCCGCTTTGGTTCCTGTTCCAGATGTCTCAAGTTGATCGCCTCACAGAAGAGAGAGAGCTCATCTTGAGAATCTCTGTTCTGGCGCCCCACCTGGTCGTTTCGCCGAAAGTCGAGTCCGGCAAGCCTAGTCCGGGACGCGCCGCTTTTGTTTTGTGTTAGTTCCTGACCTGAGGATTGCAGATTCAACCATCATCTCTTCAGATTCTTATGGTTCCTGATCCTGTCAGAGTTCCTTCCGAGTCCAGCTGGCCCTTGGAGTGCTGCAGCATCAGTCGGATCGTGGTAGTCCTCCATTGGATTCATCGCCATGCAGATCTTGGTCTTTCTTCATCCTTGGCAACCCTAGAAGTGGGTTTTGGCCAAGGAACTTCTTGCTTCAGTGTGTGTTATTTCAGGAACAAGTTGCTCTGGTTCTATATTCCGGCAGCCTCGGAGAGAGTGGGCTTTTGCTGAAGATATATGGTCTGTTTACCAAACCTCTCACCACCCCAGTGGCCTTATCTAGGTCCTTGCTGGGAACTGAGATTAGGGTTCTACAGTTCTGTTTTATTTCCCTTGTAGCTACCAACGAAGAACGATGGTGTACACGAAGACGACAAACATTTGGACTTTGTGAGAATTGGATGGTCATTGTAAAACCAAATATTGTATTGTGGGTAGTGAAGAACATCTGATTTCCGTCTATGTACTAGCTGCTCTTACAGGATACTGCTAAGGAATTTTAGGAGTATAGTGGCAATAGGCCATAGTGCACCCATAGAGAATAATAGTCTAGAGTTTAGACATTTTAGAGTTTAGTTGTTACTGTTTAGATATCCATAATGCTGTCCATACTCCCTACTGTTTTTGTGGTTGGTATGTTTCTGTTCGACCATGTCCTCCGTCCCCTTCTGTCTAATAAACGTCTTTGCTTCATCCAGTCTCTGTGTACGACTCCTGCCTCTCCTTGTCGGGTGTTTCCACCAGCCCAACTCCATTCGGACCTCAAGCGGCCCCTCGCCATCCCACCTGCTGAGGGTGTCGCTGGTGCTGCTGGTAGTGAGACAGTTCCCTTCACCACTCCGAGTGAAGAACCCCGAGGTCTACCAGTGCAGCGTCCATCACATGCAAGGGTGTAGACAGGCATACTCACTGTACACATTTGTGTACAGTTTTGTTGCGTGCCTGTCACAAACCATGAGCCTCTGTGTTAATATTATCATTTTAATCCATAGTATTTGGGTTAGTGTAGGCCACTGAGGAGTGTCCAATACATGTATTGTAATGCCCCAAAGTTGGTCATTCCAGAAATAAATAAAAATAATTAAATGAACGCAGAACACACAGGTGCTCAGAGTACCTGCTGCAGGTGTAGGTGGCAGGGTACAATGCTAAAGGGCCCCCAGGCATAAAAGTCAACCTCCCTACACACACAAAACACTGTAAATAATGGAAAAAGTGCCTTGTGCACTTATACCTGGTCAAAAGACAGAAAAAAAAGCATCCCATATAATATATCGGCCTGGATGGAATGCTGTGCTAAGGCGGCTCATGCACAGAATTCCAATCCAGCCATTCTAGAACTTAGGCAAGTTTAACTTTTAAAAATAATTCTATAACTGGTCAGTTGGTCAGTTCGTGGGCAGCTGTTGAGGAGAGAGGACACAGTAAGTCAGAGGGACAAGAAAAGGGCTTACCTGGAGGGTTGAAGCCATCCCTGAGGGCTTACCTGTGTGCCTGCTCTGCCTCCACTGCCTGAAGAAGCCTGCGGTGGTGTGAAGTTGTCGGTGGTGCCATCGGGGCACCATGAAGAAAAACGCCGCTCCGACGTGCTGTATGGGCTTAAAAGCCCTCCGTTTATTTGTTTTTGCCCCTCCGAGTATTTATTTTCAGCCCCGAAGTGTTTAATTAATTTTACTTCAGTCCCACGTCGGCAGCAAGCAAGCTGCATCCTTCCTCGGCCGTTTTAGGCCCCCGAGCCGTCCCCCAGCTGCCTGCTCGTTTTCCCTCCCACTGCCAGCATCCCTACCGCCTCCCGACAGCCCGGCGAGCCCACAAGACGGCAGAGCGGTAAGTCGGCGGCAGCACACGTCGTGCTGACCGCCCGTTTGTTGGAGGAAACTGTTTTTTTTTGTAATTAGAGCACTAGGCGCTTGGAAAAGGCGGCCGAGTGCCGCGGGGACCATCGGGTCGTTAGGACCCGCGAATATGAATATTAATGAAGGAGGCGGGATTAGTGATGCCCCAAAGGAGGGTCCAGGAAACAAGGCCTTATAGAGGCCTATGAATATTTATTAAGGGGCGGGATTTGCGCCAGTTGAATGACAGCAGGCACTGGGAGCCTGCAGATTTAAAGGGGCAACGTGATTTAAAAGGGCAATTCCTGCCCAGATATAAAGGAGGGCACCTGGCCCAATTTAAAGTAGGGCACCAGGCCCATGGTAAAGAGGGGCTCCAGGCCAATTATAAAGAGGGGCTCCAGGCCCATTATAAAGAGGGGCTCCAGGCCCAGTATTAGGTTGGGCACCAGGCCCAATCTAAGGTGGGGCACCAGGCCAAAGCTAACGTAGGGCTTCAGGCCCGAGGTAAAGGTAGGGCATTAGGCCCGAGGTAAAGCCTGGTTGAAAGGGAGGCCCCGGCCTAGCGGAACAGGGCAAGCCAGCCTAGTGGTACTAAAGGGAGGCCCCGGCCTAGCGGAATAGGGCAAGCCAGCCTAGTGGTACTAAAGGGAGGCCCCGGCCTAGCGTAATAGGGCAAGCCAGCCTAGTGGTACTACAGGGAGGCCCTGCCCTAGCGAATAGGGCAAGCCAGCCTAGTGGTACTACAGGAGGCCCCGGCCTAGTGGAATAGGGCAAGCCAGCCTAGTGGTACTATAGGAGAGGCCCCGCCCAGCGGAATAGGGCAAGCCAGCCTAGTGGTACTAAAGGGAGGCCCCGGCCTAGCGGAATAGGGCAAGCCAGCCCAGTGGTACTAAAGGGAGGCCCCAGCCTAGGGAATAAGGCAGGCTCAAGCTAACGTAGGGCTTCAGGCCCGAGGTAATGGTAGGGCATTAGGCCCGAGGTAAAGCCTGGTCTAAAGGGAGGCCCCAGCCACAGCGGACAGTAAGGGATCCTATCCCAGAAGTACCCTACCTATAAAAACAGGGGTTCATTTGAGAGTATTCCAATTGCCGAAACTGTGAATTTACTGTGATTACTGTACTGCTTATGCTGAACTATTGCCCTAAGTACCTGAACTATTGCTCGAAGTATCTGAACTATTGCCCTAAGTACCTGAACTATTGTCCTAAGTACCCGAACTATTGTCCGAAGGACCTGAACTATTGTCCGGAGTACCTGAACTATTGGTCCAAGTACCTGAACTATTGCTCTAAGCACCTGGACATTGGCCCTTATCAGTAACAATTACCCCTGAAGTTATAATTTGCCCTCCCCGGCAAATTATTGTACTATTCCACAGTTCTTTGGGCATTCTTCAGTTATATGTTTGCTACTGTACAAAGACAGTCTCAGTCTTCTACCACACTGCAGTCTCCTAGTGTGGTTTGTTACACCACGGCTCGGAATCAGTCTCTACTCAGAAGAAGACATCCTTCCAGCATTCTTCACTTCAGGAAGATCATCTATCAACTCATCCCGTCCGCTCGTGTCGTCTTCAAAACAAGTCAAAGTCCGTCGTCAGTTGTACCAGTCATACCCGCTTTTCTTGTTTTACAGCTTGAAAGCACGTCCGAAACGCATCACGCACAGCCGCACAGTGCTGCCCGGTGGCTCCTGTTCCAGATGTCCTAAGTTGGTCGCCTCTAGAAAGAGAGAGAGCTCATCTTGAGAACTCTGTTCTGCGCTTCCCACCTGGTCATCCCGCAAAGTCGAGTCTGTCGGCTCAGTCCGGGACGCCGCCCGCTTCTTTGTTTTGTGTTAGTTCCTGACCTGAGGATTGCAGATTCAACCATCATCTCTTCAGATTCCTATGGTTCCTGGTCCTGTCAGAGTTCCTTCCGATTCCAGCTGGCCCTTGGAGTGCTGCAGCATCAGTCAGATCGTGGTAGTCCTCCATTGGATTCATCGCCACGCAGATCTTGGTCTTTCTTCATCCTTGGCAACCCTAGAAGTGGGTTTTGGCAGAGGAACCTCTTACTTCAGTGTGTGTTATTTCGGGAACCAGTTGCTTTGGTTCTACATTCCAGCAGCCTCAGAGAGAGTGGGCTTTTGCCGAAGATATATGGTCTGTTTACCAAACCTCTCACTACCCCAGTGGCCTTACCTAGGTCCTTGCTGGGAATTGAAATTAGGGTTCCACAGTTTTGTTTTTATTTCCTAGAAGCTACCAACGAAGAACACCCAAGGCCACATCGAAGACGGCATAGACATTCCGGACTTTGTAGAGAACTGGATGGTCATTGTAAAACCAAATATTGCATTTTGGGTAGTGAAGCACATCAGATTTCTGTCTATGTACTAGTTGCTCTTACAGGATACCGCTAGGAATTTTAGATGTATAGTGGCATAGGCCATAGTGCACCAATAGAGAATAATAGTCTAGAGTTTAGACATTTTAGAGTTTAGTTGTTGCTGTTTAGATATCCATAATGCTGTCCATACCCCCAACTGTTTTTGTGGTTGGTTATAATCTGCCCTATTGTTAACCGGGCATTTCCCTAAGCTTCTTGTGACTGTGTCTGTCTACCCCCTCTTTTGGTTGCAAATAAAACATCCGCCCTTTGGGCATTTAAAAACTACTAAGTCGACTCCTGCCTCTCCTTGTTCGGATAGCAGTTATCCTATCCGAAATATAATTCGGACCTCTGGTGCCCCGCTCATTTCTTTTCACCACCTTAGAGTAGAGCCCACTCATCATACAACATCACCTTCTTAAGAGCACCACAGTATAACCTCTTTAGAGAGTAGAGGAGTCAACTGACAACAATCTGACTTGTTTGGAAGGGGTGCCATTTGGAAATGATGTGTACATTTTGTAATGGGGGGGTGTAACTGTTGGAGATTGTGTACAAAATGGAAATTTCTGGCTACACTTCTGATCACATGACGGGGAAGCAGATTCTGATACTACACGAGATCTTGACATGTGCCTCAGACGCAAGGCAAATATATCCCTTTAGTAATTGACTAGCCAAAGCTCTAGGTGAGAAACAGATAAGCTCAAAACAAGTTGTAACAACAAATATAAACACGGCACATACGAATTACCAGATGTTCAGGCAGAGAAGCGCTTAAAGTGTCCCGCGATGTAATGCTACTATTCTGGGCGTTCCCCCGGATCCTGTGGTGATGAAAGGATTACAGACTTACTGAGAAATAGTTCTACGGATGGGCCTTTGGACCAATGTTACCAATGCAATGCAGACTGAGCGCTAGCTAGCTACGCCCATATTGATGACGTCGCGGCGTAGTAGAGCGGAGAAAAACATTCGCCCATATTACAAATCGTGGCAAAAGGTTGGTTGGGTGATTTGAGATATCTTCCCGAATTGATTGGCAAAGGGTCTGATTTTTTGATAAATTGCAGTTACGCTGATCTGCGTGCTGTTGTGTTGCTCGACATCCCCACTGTACCTTTTTAACTAGCGGTAGGAATTCTTAGTAGCGGGCCTTGTATCTTCCGGGTGTCAGGCTAATATAAGCATCCCAGATTCTTGTTGGATTTTTTTTTACAGTATTTACGGACCAGAAATTAGTGACTAGATTGCCTTGGAGCTTTTTGAGGTGCATTCTGTGATTCAGTACTGGATTACCCACGAAAAATGCGGATCAAGATGCTATTATTACTATTATCGTCGTTTGATTTTACTCTCGGTGCTGGTAAGAACCTGGTACTCTTGTTTGTATTATGTATGTATTGTTTGGGCGAGTTTAAAACAGTAAGCAGACAGTACTGTAGAGACAAATACGTTTATTGCTGGCTTCTGCTTTTTTTAATAGTTACATAGGTATTATCTTTTGGACTGTAATGGCATGTTTTATTGGTATAAATAAGCCATCTTGTGGGTTAACGCATATTTTGGTGGTGAGGGCTGAGGGTTTGGTGCACACCTCTCAACATTAAAAATTGTAGCACTGGCCTTCAAAAATATTAGCAAAGATCTAGAATGTGTATCACTTTCTTATTTTAAACAATAATATGTCTACATGTAACCCCTTCTCTAACACCGTGGTATGGAAAGAAAAGAGAAGGGGACTACAACCCCTGCCTTGTCGGCTTGGAACCAGGTTGAGGAGCATGGGATCGGATTCTGATGGAAAGAATGGGAGTTCTTTCCCAAAAGTTAGGTAAATAGCACGGTGCATCCACCTGGAGTTAAATATAAAGTGGGCCAGTTGTTGTGTTAGCAGTACAACCCTCCAGGATGCTGTACCTACCCACCTCCCTTTACAGTCATCCCACACACATGGCATACCTGAAACCAAAAAAAATAAATTTTTATTACATTTGCAATTAAAGATTCCAGCTAATAATATGCTCACACGTCAGATATTGTTTCAAAACAATAAAACACATTTATTTACATGGGAGAGGGCTAGGAAAAGGGAATTGGAATGGAGTTAACATCTTTTTAATCAGTTTTTGCATGTCTGAAAACATTTACCTTTCATGTAACACATTTTTAGTTACACACCTCCCACCAGCATTTTCCTTTGAATCATCACAGATGTTAACACATTACCCACTCCTAAACTGGTACCAGTATAACCTTACAAGTCCTACCTGAGTACACAGGTTTTAGCTGCAGGCCTGTATGATGCAGCTGGTTGGCTGGCAGTTGAAGCACTTTAAAAGCAGAGTAACAACCCCATAATCCCAAAGGCCATGCAGTTGCTTAAATGGCATTTAAAACTTTCCACGCCGTGGCGCGTAGCTTGAAATTTAATAACTATATGCAGTTCCCTATGGGCAGGACACATTTTTTTTTTCTCAGAAGAAGCCAGAAGGGGAAGGAAGGACACATATTCAATTCAGTGCTTTAGAGTAACTGGCAATTGCTATTTTTCTTTTAAACTTAGATTGTGGGCTTTTAGTGACACTGTAATTTATTTCTTGTCTTTACTTAGAATTGTTTTTGGGCTGTTGAAAATTTAAAACGTAGTAGTGGTGTAATTCTGTGCTGTCTTTAATTGCTGCATATTTATCTTGGCTTGTCTGACTGCCCTGTAGTTGGGTGAGGGGTGTTAATTGTCTGGCCTCTGACCTCAGCTACGTGATAACTGGAGGTGGGGCTTAGTCAGAGTTGAGGTAGCAAGTGAGTTTTATTTTCTCAGAAGAAGCCAGAAGGGGAAGAAAGGAAACATATTCAATTCAGTGCTTTAGAGTAACTGGTAATTGCTATTTTTCTTTTAAACTTAGATTGTGGGCTTTTAGTGACGCTGTACTTTCTTTGTTGTCTTTACTTAGAATTGTTTTTGGGCTGTTGAAAATTTAAAACGTAGTGTTGGTGTAATTCTGTGCTGTCTTTAATTGCTGCAAATTTTCGCCCCCCCCACTCCAACTCTTAATTATATGCTGTGTTAAATCTGATTGACAGGAGCTAAACACAGGGAATAGTAAAGGGTGTGAAGTAGGAGGGGCATAAGGGGGAAGAAGCCCACCCTCTGCACGACAAGTGTTTTGACTCATTTATTTATTTATTGGTTTCTTTTCTTTTTTTTTTTTCTAAAGAAAATTATCTGAGGATCAGTGGCAGGATTTTTAGGACAGTAAATTAATAAGATGGGAACTAGGAGAGCTTCAGTAGCAGACAAGTAGTGGAATAGCAGTATAATTGCAGTATAATGTGGGGAGTGGTGCAATGCAGTGGCTGTGGGGCAGCCATATTTAGGCAGACCTTCTGGACACTGAGGTGCTGCCCTATCTGCATGCATCTCTCTGGACTGTGGGATGAGGGAGCCAGACTCAGAGCGGAAGTAAACTGGGTCAGGAGTACCATCACCCCTATCCAGAGACCACCCTGTCCAATGCAACTGCCTCAAAGGATGCCGAGAACAAGGGGCACTTGGATGACAGTGGGCTCAGGGAGGGTTAGAGCGGTCAGGCAGAGGCACATCCCAGATCCTGTTCCACTCAAGAACTCGTATGCCACACTGGCAAACGAGGACAACCAAATAGAGGTACCCAGAGAAGTGGAAGGAAAGGATGTGGAGGTTAGCCAAGGAGGTGACCTCAGCGGAAAGCAGTGGACCCCAGAGGGGAGGAAGCGAATCCTGTTGGGGGACTCCATCATAAGAGGATCCAGCTAGGAACACAGGAGGGGAGGACAGGAGGTGAGGTGCCCACCAGGTGCCATGGCATGGAGGGATGGAAGGAAGATCCTGGGGATCACTGGGAAGGCAAGACGGAGAGGTGAGCTGGATGTCATTGTCCACCTAGGTACTAATGACCTGGCAAATGGGGAGCCAAAGGAAGTTCAGGAAGAGTTTAGGAAATTGGGAGGGTCTCCAGCAAATAGCTACTTCTGTCACTTTCTCAGAAGTACTTCCCATGCAGAGGCAAGGGAGAGCATAGGAGTGCATGCACCAGGAACTTTAACTCATGGTTGAAGAACTGGTGCTGTGAGAGAAGGTTTTGGATTCATTGGTGACTGGGGACCCACCTGGAGGATGGAGGTTTGTTCAAGCCTGGCGGGCCTGCATCCATCCTGAGGGGAATCCAAGACTAATGATAAGTTTAAATGCTACATTGACAAGCATTTAAACTAGCAAAGGGGTGGCAGGCCAGCAAGGAGGGTACCTACTTGCTCACCCCCACAGCTAACAGTGGAACCAGTGAACCAGAGGAGGGCTATCTCTGCAAAGCAGTGTGCAAAGATGGAGAATAGTGCCCAAGAGGTGGATAGGCATAAAGGGCAAAATTCAGCAGAAGGGCAGACAGCAAAGAGAACCAGGGATAAAGGACAACCAAGGAAGGGGCTGGAGTAGAACAGCTAAACAGTCTAGGAGGTCAAATCATGGAAAGCCATGTGTCAAATGCCAGGAGCCTTAGCAACAAGATGGAAGATCTGGAGGCTGTCATGGTGCAGTCAGACCTGGACATTGTGGCCATCACTGAAACCTGGTGTAATGATAACCACGACTGGGAGATGGCCATACCTGGCTACAACATATTCAGAAGAGACAGAGCAGGCAGGAAGGGAGGAGGAGGGCACTGTATGTGAAAAATGACATAAGGGCCACAGAGATCCAGGAGGAACAAAATTGGGGAGCGATACTGTGGTTAGCTGGAAAGGAAAATGGGACAGCCATCCGCACAGGTGTGGTCTATAGACCACCAGCCCAGGAGGAAGAAACAGATAGAGTTGATGCTAGCCATCCAAGGGATGGCAGACAAGGTGAGGTAGTACTGGTTGAGACTTCAAGCTCCAGACGTGGACTGGCAGACCCAGCAGCAGCAGCATCAACTAGGGCAGATTTATCCTGACTCCTTCAGGGTGCCTCTCAAGCAACTGGTCATGGAACCAACTCGGCAGAAGGCAATACTGGACTTTGTGCTCACAAATGGGGACAGTGTGATGGGGGTAACAGTGGGGGAGCACCTGGGGAACAGTGACCACCAGTCATTGTGGTTTGAAATCACAGAAAGAGCAGAACCAAACCACACAAAAACACGTATCCTGGATTTTACTGGGGCAGACTTTGGGAAAATGGGGAGATACTTGAAAGAGGCCTTAAGGGGAATGGGACAGGAATCGGGGGTTGAGGAACAGTGGGCAGTATTTAAAATGGGATTACAAGAACAACAGAATTATGCATTAAGCAGGTTAGCAAGAGGAAAAGGAAGAGAGACCATTATGGTTTTCCAAAGAGGTAGCAAAGAAAGTGAAAGCCAAAAGATTGCATTCAGGCAATACAAAAGATACAGGCAGAAGGGGATAGGGAGAAGTACCAGGAGAAGCAAAGGGAGGCAGGAGGTCAGTAAGGGAAGCCAAAGCTCAGACAGAAGAACACATTGCAAAATCAGTGGGTAGAGGGAACAAAACCTTTACAGGTACATAAGTGAACAAAGAAAGACAAAGGAGGGATAGTGAGACTGAAGGGGGAGGATGGGGGCTGTGTGCAGGATGACAACAGTAAAGCTGACATATTGAACAGGTATTTCTGCTCAGTCTTTACTGAGGAAGAGGAGGGTAATGGGTCTGAAGGGAGTACAAGGGGTGAGAATGGTGCAGAAATGGACACAAGTCCCTTTACACGAGAAAGGGTCCTGAAGGAACTGGAAGTAATAAGAGTTGATAAAGCAATGGGGCCAGACTGTTCCTCCCCTATTTACCCTCTTCATGTACTTGAAGACCTCTATCATGTCCCCCCGGTCCCTTCTCTCTTCCAATGTGTACATATTTAACTCTTCGAGCCTCTCCTCATAGGTCCTGTCCCCCAAGCCCCAAATCATTTTGGTTGCCCTCCTCTGGATCCTCTCCAGGAGTTTAATGTCCCTCTTTAAGTGTGGCCTCCAAAACTTCATGCAGTACTCAAGGTGTGGCCTCACCAAGCAGTTATACAGAGGGAGCATCACTTCCCTCTTCTGGAGGTGATCCCCCTAGCGATGCATCCCAGCATCCTGTTGGCCTTGGTTGCTGCCCTCCTACAAGTCTCCCGTGCTTTGGGGCTGCATGAGAGAAGGCGGTGCCCCCTCTTTGAAGTTTGGCACCTGGGCACATGTAGTAGGGCTAGGTCAGCGGAATGTAGGCCATGGGTGTAGGAGTAGGGCATTAGAAGGGTGTTTAGTGACATTGGGGTGTTTAGACTTGATTATGTTGTCTACCAGGGAGCAGAAGAAGAGGAGCAGATGGGCAGAGAGGGAAGGCCAGTTGAGGTCAGCATAGAGCTGACAGTGGTGCTTTAACCAAGGTGAAGCAGAGGCATATTGACAGATGTTGTTGTTGTTGTTGTTGTAGGTGGTATCCCATTTGTGAAGCAAGGCTTTAGAGGTATTGATGTAGGTGACAGCACCGTAGGCAAGTGATGGTAATAGAATACCAAGCGCAATGGCCATTCTCGCAGAGGGAGTCAGCGTATGACTTGTTTTGTAGGCAATGCTGATTTTGCTGTTTACCGCATTGCAGTTTGCCTGGATATGCTGGTCAAAGTCAAGTGTTTCATTGAGTAGTACCTCAAGGTATTTAAATGTACTCGTAGTGTCCAAGGTGGGACCAGCTGGACTGGGAATTTTAAGCTGACCACGACAATTTTTTAGTTTTGCGGCAGAGACAAGGAGCATAGCATGTGTCTTAGAGACCTTGAGGAGAAGCTTGCTGTTCATGAGCCAGGATTGGACATGAGAAAAAGTGGAGGATAGTTTCAGGTTTATGTCTTGTATAGAACTGGAGGTGTAGTACAGGACAAGATCATCCGCATTGAGGATGGTCAAGCAAGAGGGGATATTTAGTGCAGTGCTATTTATAAAAATAGAAACGAGAAGAGGGCCCAGTATGGATTCCAGAGGGACTCAGACTCAGTTTGACAGGGGATTTACCAGACATTGCAGAGTCGAATTTAACAACTTGGTATCGGTTGGATAGATAGCTGTTGATCCAGGTTACAGAGCTTTATGAGAAGCCAAGGGATGCAAGATTGGCCATTAGAAGAGGGTGGTCAACCAGATTTAAAGCTTTTGTGAGGTTGATAAACATGGCCCCAGTTAGGAGGCTAGTGTCCATGACGTGAAGTATGTCATTTGTGAGCTGGAGCAGGGCAGTGGAGGTACTATGCCCTTTACAGAAACCATGCTAAAATGGTGAGAACAGGTTGTAATTGGAGAGGAATTCAGTGATTTGGGTGGCTACAATCTTTTCAAGGATCTTGCTCAGCACTGATAGGATGGCAATGGGGCGGTAGTTGGAGATGCCCTTCTTATCTCCCTTCTTGAAAACTGGGGTGACTCTGGCAATTTTCCATATGCCTGGGATATGTCCTTGGCAAAGAGATGTGAAAATTCTGGCTAGAGGTGCTGCGATGAAGAGGGGGCTGCCAGTTCAAGCAGTTTGGACTCAAGGTCATCAGACCCGATGCTAGTGTAGTCTGAGATGGCGCCTACATGCTTGAGGACACCAAGTCTGAAGATGGCTTTAAAGTGGAAAGGGGGGTGATTAGGTGAGTGGTTCTCAGTTGCAGGGCTGGTCGTGGGGGGTGATGACAGGAAAGCTGCTGTGTATTTGGAGAGGTCGGAGAAATGAGCGTTAAAATCATTGGCAATGGTGGCTGGGTTATTACAGTGGGCACCGTTCTGGACCATGTTGAGAGCCCAGAAATGTCTTGATGTGGGCCCAGAACTTTCTAGAGTCTCCAGATGTATCCAGTAGGAGTCCTTTGCAATAGGAGCTTTTCAGTAGCCTGACTAGTTTTTTGTAGATGTTCCATAAGGCTCTGTATTTATTATAGTCAGACATGAGGCCTGAATTTTGTATTTTTTTTTGTTTAACATAAAGACTTTCCAGCTTTTGTATCTGGCCGTAAGGGAGGCCAGGAGATCTTTGTGAAGCCATCTGGTTTGTTTAGCGCGAACAAATTGTGAGGTGAGGGGGAGGTGTTTATCTTATAGGGTCATAAACGTTCTGACGAAGGAGTTGAGGGCAGCTTGAGTATCAGAGGTTTGATAGAAGTAGGCCCAATCAATAGAGGAGATATCATTAAGGAAGATAGTGTGGTCTAGTTTTGCATAGTGACGGAACGTAATTAACCATGGTTGGGGGGAGGGAGCCGCAGAGGAACTCCAAATGCACATGATTGGAGAGTGGTCAGGGATGGCGTTGGGTAGAGTACCTGATGCTATGATCCAGTCAATGTGATAAGATAGTATCCAGTCAATAAGTGTGCTAGATCCAGAGGTGGCTGTCACTCTGGTTGGATCAGAGATGATTTGGTGCAGGTTAAAGTGGTGGACCAAAGAGACAAGGGTGTTATGAGTGTGCCCCAGCCTGTTTAGGTCCATATCACCAAGAATGAGCAGTTCATTATGGCCTGCACTGGAGACGGAGAGCTCAAGCAGCTCAGTGAGGCCTGAGGGACCACTACGGGGTGGGTTGTAGGCACATACTGTGTGAAGCTTTTTTGAGCCTAGTAATAGGATGGTGTGGAGAGATTTGCATGAATGCTCTGAGGCGGTAGGGGCTGTTAGCAAGAAGGGCAGAGCCAGGAAACAATGCTCGCTGAACTGTGAAGTGCTGGAAGGGGTGAGGGCAAAGAGGGCTGCATACAGGAAATTCAGGAGAACAAGGAAGAGGAGGATAGGGAGGCTTATGGGAATTGGTCCAAGGTGGTGACCAAGCGGGTGAGAATGGCCAAGGCCTCCAGGAAGCTAAGGTTAGCACAGGGCATAAAGTAGGGGAAAAGGACTTCTTTAGATATGTCAGGGAATATAGAAAGTACAAAGACCATATAGCGAGGATAAAGTGGGGAGGTGAATGGGTGGAAAAAGGAGAGGAACAAGCAGAAGTACTGAATAAGTACTTTTGCTCTGTTTTCATTAATGAGAAGGATGGACCACTACCATCTTGGACTGGGAGGGGAAGGGAGACAACAAAGTGATCACGGGGGTAGAGTGCTAGAGGGGTCGAAACATAGAAACATAGAAGTTGACAGTAGATAAGGACTGCAAGGCCCATCCAGTCTGCCCATTTCTTTTTTTACCTTATGAATGTGCTATTGGCCTTTGCTCTGTCAATGGCCTGTCTATTCATACTTCTCTGTATTGATCCCTTATGCCTATCCCATGCCTGTTTGAAGCCCTGTACTGTATTCATATCCACCACTTCCTGAGGTAGGCCATTCCATGCATCCACCACTCTTTCTGTGAAAAAGAACTTCCTCACATTACCTCTTAATCGGCCTCCCTCTAATCTCATGCTGTGTCCTCTTGTCCTGCTATTTTTCTTGTATTGAAACATGTTAGATCTTTCACCTTGTTAATGCCCTTAAGGTGTCTGAATGTTTCAATCATATCATCTCTCTCCCTCCTTTTGCTCTAGGGTATACATATTGAGTTCCGTTAATCTGTCCTCATATGTTTTCTGATGCAGTCCCTGCACCATTTTGGTTCCCCTTTTCTGGACTGCCTCAATTTGGTTAATGTCCTTGTGAAGGTGCAGCCTCCAGTACTGCACGTAGTACTCCAGATGGGGCCTAACAAGTGTCTTGTAAAGAAGAATTATTACCTCCCTCTTCTGACTTGTAATACCCCTACTAATACACCCCAGCATCCCCCTAGCCTTACCAACTGCTTTAGTGGTCTGCTTGTATGCTTTCAGGTCATCTGTGATGATGATGCCCAAGTCTCTCTCTTTCTTCCCTTGTGACTGCCAGCAACTCCTCTCCCAACCTATAGGTGGCTTCAGGGTTTCTCTTCCCTATGTGCGTGATCTTGCACTTCTTTGCATTAAACTCCAGTTGCACTCTTCCGAGCATTTTGCCAGTTTATCCAGATCTCTTCTCATTCTGCCCACCCCATCTGGATCATCTACTCTGTTGCAGATCTTGGTGGCATCTGCAAACAGACAAATCTTATCCTCCAGTCCATCTGCAGTGTCACTGATGAAGATATTGAAGGCTGGCCACAGGACTAATCCCTGAGGTACCCCACTTGTGACTTGCATCTCTTCTGACTGTATACTGTTTACCACCACTCTCTGTGTTCTGCCCATCAACCAGTTTGCCACCAAGTTGACCAATTTCTGACCCACCCTGAGCCTACCCAGCTTATTAAGTCAGCCTTCTATGTGGAACAGTATTGAGACCTTTGCTGAAGTCCAGGTAGGCAACATCAACTGCTACCCCTTGGTCCTCCACTCTGGTTACCCAGACAAAGAAATCTATGAGATTAATTGGATGTTGGATAAGCTGGGAGAAATGGGGGTGGGGAACCAGATGATCAGATGGATAGGCAATTGGCTCCAGCACCGGACCCAGAGGGTCGTGGTTGGCGGGATAGTCTCATCCCCAAGGAGGGTCATTAGTGGGGTCCCACAGGGATCAGTCCTTGGGGCCCCTCCGGTTCAACGCCTACATCTCTGACATAAGGACAGGTATCAGGAGTGAGATGAGTCTCTTTGTGGATGACTCAAACTGGGGGCGGTGGTGGATGGGGAGGAGGGAGGGTGGTCTACAGGGGACCTGGAGGCTCTGGAAAGATGGTCTAGAAAGTGGAAGCTGAGGTTCAATGCAGGGAAATGCAAGGTACTGCACCTGGGGCCAGAAACCCGGCCAAGTGTACACCCTGGGGAGGGAATGCTACAAGTCTCGATGGCTGAGAGGGACCTGGGGGTGGTGGTGGATGTCAAGATGAACAACTCGGAGACTTGCAGGAGGGCAGCAGCCAAGGCCAACAGGATGCTGGGATGCATTGCTAGGGGGATCACCACCAGAAGGAGGGAAGTGATACTCCCTCTGTATAACTGCTTGGTGAGGCCGCACCTCGAGTACTGCGTGCAGTTTTGGAGGCCACACTTAAAGAGGGACATTAAACTCCTGGAGAGGGTCCAGAGGAGGGCAACCAAAATGATTTGGGGCTTGGGGGACAGGACCTATGAGGAGAGGCTCGAAGAGCTAAATATGTACACACTGGAAGAGAGAAGGGACCGGGGGGACATGATAGAGGGTCTTCAGGTACATGAAGGGGTAAATAGGGAGAGGAACAGTCAGGGTGCTTAGAAGGAAGGAGGAGGGGCCACTAGAGGGCATGGGTGGAAGCTGAGGGGGAAGATTCAGGGAGAAAGGAGGAGGTGCTACTTCACTGAGAGGGTGGTGGAGCCATGGAATGTGCTGCCAAAGGGGCTGGTGGAGGCAGAGATGGTGGAGGGGTCAAGACTGGGTGAGACAGGTCAGGGAAGGGTTCTGAAAGCAAAGTCCAGTGCAGCGAGAATATCCGAACTGGGAAGGGAGAAGCCAGAGAAGGCGAGGGGGGCAGCAAGGTCATCTCCCAGGGTGGGGGCTGACCAAACGAGCAGACACGAAAGACCGTTAGGCCTATTCTGATGGTATTTTTAGTATGTTAGTAATTTGACAGGACCTTCCTGTTTAAACCCATGATGTCTTGGATCTTGTGCTCCTATAGATTCCAGGTGTTGCACTTTCCTTTCTTTAAGGAGTGCCTCCATAATCTTGCCCACTACTGAGGTAAGACTGACTGGTCTGTAGTTTCCTGCCACCCTGCTACCACTCTTGTGGAGCAGGATCACGCAAGCCCTTCTCCAGTCTTCTGGGACCTCTCCTGTGCTCAGAGACTCACTAAACAGTTCTGATAATGGCTCTGCTAGTTCCACCCTTAGCTCCTTTAGTACCCTGGGATGTATGCCATCAGGTCCCATTGCCTTGTCCACCCTGAGCTTATCGAGCTCTTGTAGGATCCTTTCTTTTGTGAAGGGACTAGTGCACATCTCCCTCCCCACTATGTCCGAGGGCTTAGGGTTGAGGGCCCAAAGGGTGGACAAGGCACCGGGTCCTGATAGCAGTATGGCTTTTTTCTGGGGTGATCGTATCAGACCAACCTTGTGGAGTTTTATGACTGGGTGACAGTGCCCTGCACCGACATAAGCTGGTGGACGTCCTCTATCTGGATTTCAGCAAGGCGTTTTGATTTGGTACCCCACAATGGTCTGCTAACAAAGCTGGGGGGATGGTGGTGGAGGGGCAGTTGTTCAGGTGGGTAGAAAATTGGCTTACAGGTCAAGTACAGAGAGTAGTGGTTGGTGGGTTAGTCTCCTCTCCCAGGAGTGTCATCAGTGGGGTCCCCCAAGGTTCGATCTTGGGGCCCCTCCTATTCACTGCCTATGTTTTGGACATAGGGAGGGGTGTTGGGAGCAGGCTGAGTCTATTTGCAGATGACTCGAAGCTGGGAGCACTGGCGGATGGGGAGGAGGGGAGAGTGGCCCTCCAGGGTGACCTGGATACCCTGGAGGGGTGGTCAAGAAGGTGGGGATTGAAGTTTAATGCAGGGAAGTGTAGGGTGCTGCATCTGGAGGCTCAGAAACTCAGGCCATGCATACACCTGGGGTGGGTGTCACACTGCAAGCCTCGTCGGGTGAGAGGGACCTAGGGGTGGTGGTGGAGGACAAAATGAATAACACCGAGAATTGTCGAAGAGCCGCAGCAAAAGCAAACAGGATACTGGGCTGCATAGCCAGAGGGATTACCTCGAGGAAGACGGAGGTGATCCTCTCTCTGTATAATGCCCTGGTAAGGCCGAGTCTCTAGTACTGTGTGCAGTTCTGGAAACCACACCTTAAGAGAGATACAGCACTGCTGGAGAGGGTCCATAGGAGGGCAACCAGGATGATCCAGTGCATGGGGGGTAGGCCCTATGAGGAGATACTGGAGGAGCTCAATCTGTATGCACTAGAGAAGAGGAGAGACGGAGGGACATGATAGAGGTCTTTAAGTATGTAAGGGGATCAACTAGGGCGGAGCTGAGGAGCTGTTCAGGCTTAAGAAGGGAGGGGGAACAACCAGGGGACACGAGTAGAAGCTGGAGTGGGGGAAATACAAGGGGGAGCATATGAGGCAGTGCTTCACAGAGAGGGCAATGCTACAAGTCTCAATGGCTGAGAGGGACCTGGGGGTGATGGTGGATATCAAGATGAACAACTCTGAGACTTGTAGGAGGGCAGCGGCCAAGGCCAACAGGATGCTGGGATGCATCGCTAGGGGGCTCACCTCCAGAAGGAGGGAAGTGATACTCCCCCTTTATAACTGCTTGGTGAGGCCGCACCTTGAGTACTGCTTGCAGTTTTGGAGGCCACACTTAAGAGGGACATTGAACCCTGGAGAGGGTCCAGAGGAGGGCAACCAAATGATCTGGGGCTTGGGGGACAGGACTTATGGGAGAGGCTCAAGAGCTAAATATGTACACATTGGAAGAAAGAAGGGACCGAGGGATATGATAGAGGCCCTCAAGTACATGAAGGAGTTAAATAGGGGAGAAGTAGTCAAGGTGCTCCGAAGGAGGGGGGCAACTAGAGTGCATGGGTGGAAGCTGGAAATGGGGAGAGAAAGGAGGAGGTGCTGCTTCACTGAGAGGGTGGTGGAGCCATGGAATGCGCTACCCAGGGGGCTGGTGGAGGCAGAGACGGTGGAGGGGTTCAAGAGGGGGTTGGACAGGTATAGGGGAAGGGTTCTGGATGCAGAGTCCTGTGCAGTGGGAATATCTGGGACTGGGATGGGAGAAGCCAGAGAGGACGAAGGGGGCAGCAAGATCAGCTCCCAGGGTGGGGGCTGACCAAACGAGCAGACACGAAAGACCGTTAGGCCTATTCTGCTGGCATTTTAGTATGTTAGTATTTTCCACAACGTGCCCAAAATGTGTTCTAGGGACATGGATATGTTGTTCATCCACACTTATTGGCAGGTATCCTTGCTGCTTAAATCTTGCCGGAAGGTCTTCAAGCTGGCTCCTCCCACCCACCCGGGTGGTATAACTCTCGGCTCCGCCCCATGACGCCAGATCTTCCTTACCGCTTGGAAGCTCAGGGTCCCTCCTTAACGCTCTGCGTTTGCGACTAGTTCCTATTTCTTCCGTTTTGCAAATTTGAAGTTTTTTGCTAAAAGACTTGATCTTGATCCCTGGGCCGCGTGGACAAATCGACTCGGTTTTCAGAGATGCCCCTGCGGGATCAGAAGATGTCTCGGACGGATCCACACTCCACGTGTGTTCTACTGTTTAGGCCTTGAGACGCGACCCGCAGGACTGCGACCTGTGCTCTTCCTTCTCGGCCTCACGCCTCAAGACCGTGCTGCCCGATTGCAACTGCTGCCCGAGAAGCGCTTCCTCCGGTGAAGTCCCAGGAGGCCCGGTCGGCGGTGTCCGCGCGGGCGGCTCGGGCAGGATCAGCTCGAGCAGATGATCGCCCTCGAAGAGGAGGCGCGCGGTCAGATCTTCCCAAGGCATTTATCCCGCCTCTCTGGTTCTTCCCACAGCTTCATTTATGAGCTTTGTTCGTCCTCTCCACTTGGGAGAAGGGCCAATGTCTGCTGGACCTTTTTCTCGGTCCAAAAGAGGACAAAGGTAAATCCGTCGTCGACGCTCTTGGGAGCGGGAAGGTCCTCTCCCGAAGTCACGCCGACTGCCGACTCTCGGGTCGACTGTCAAGCTCGCCACTGGCCTCACGGTGCCTCCGCCAGGTCAGTTGACTGAGACTCCGTCGCATTTAAGTTTGATTTTCTCGACTCCATTGACGGGCTGTCGCCTATAGAACCGAGATTCCTCTCCCGTTCTCCGGGGAGTTGAGGATCCTGGGCTTGCCTGTGCCTCTGGTTCGGAGCCCCTCGGATGAACCCTCCGAGCTGAAGGAGTGCCGGTTCCTGCCGACACTTCCCGCACCGACCTCGGAGGAGAGCCGAGGCACTCGGTCTCGGACTTCTTCCAGCGGGTCCAGTCGATCCCGCCGTCTGGGCGGTCTGGGGTCTCGGCACCACGGTGGCGTCGCCCGCCAGTCTCCTCCTCTGTTTGGAGGCTTCGGCGTAAGTTACGCGGCGAGTACGAGACCTCATGTGGCAACACGCTCTCCTGACCGGGAGTAAGCCGACGAGTCGCCTTCCCCAGCCATTAAGTGGCTGTCACCGGAGCGGCCGACACAACCCTCGATTTCCATCGAAGAGCCTGTACCCAGGCCGGTTGTTCGGCCGAAACCAGCTGCTTCACCGATTCTGGTGGAACCTCCGCCTCCACAGCCACTATTTGGGGCTCCGACCAGGGATTCTCGGTCGGCTAAGGGTCTACCCCATCGGCTGTCGGTTACCCTCACTCCCGACCGACCTCGGCAGGTAGAGGGTGGCTCAGGCCAGAGGCAGCTCTTCGAGGACTCGTCCGAGTCCGAAGATAATTCCTCCTTTTTCTCCAAGCGACTGGACTTGGAGTCCTTAGGAGGACAGTCAATGGACGATAGCCCGCCGTCCTTCCTAGGACTGCTTCGGCTCATCTCGGAGTCCACCGGGATGAAGCTCGAACCAGCTTCCAAACGGGCCAGATATCCCTCACGGAGATTCTGGACCGAGGATTCTCCAACGGAGGCCTTCCGGTAGCCGAGGCCATAGTGGGTCCGCCCCTGGAGCTTTGGCAGCGTCCGCTTCTTTTTCCCGCGCCGGCCAGGATGGCCAGGAAGTATGTGGTCCCTACCGTTCCTGTCCGGTTTTTGAGCACCCTCTGCTGAGGTGGTTGAGCGACATCGTTATCGGCGCCACGGCTGCACGCCAGGATGTGGACAAACCTCCGACAAGGAACCAAGAATTGGATTATGTTGGGAGAAAAGTCTATGCTCGTGCCCTCTCTCGGCCTTCGTCAGGCCAGTTCGGGCCGCCCTCATGGCACATTTTTCTCATGCCCTGTTGGGCTCCCTGGATGAGGTCATTCCTCATCTCCCCGTGGATCTGCAGACTACGGTCAAGCAGGTGCGGGACCAGGGCAGTGCAGTGGCCAAACAGCAGCTCCAGACTGCTTTGGATATTGGGGACTCATGTGCCAGGTCGTTGGCGGCCGCAGTGGCTATCGTCCGGTGGGCTTGGCTGAGGATATCCACCTTACCGGATACCCAGCACAAGTTGGCGGATGTTCCTTTTGGGACTGACCCTTCGGCCCTGGGGTGGAAGGTCACCTGCAGAGGATCGAGAAGTCCAATGCTACCTTGGACTCGGTCTCTTCCGCTCAGAAGGACAAAGGCCGCAAAACCACAGCCTAAGCCCTTTTGTCCTTCTCTGCGCCCAGCGCCCGGCCAACAGCGTCAGGGCCAGCAGGCTGACCTTGGCATCCCAAACCCAAGCCGCCGGCTTCCTCTAACAGGAGGCAGGGAGGAGAAAGGCCCAGGAGGTCCCTCCTGGTCCCTCCTCCAAGCCTGCCCAGTGGCCGGGCTGGGGGCTGTCGCCCCCATCCCGATCACCTTACCCTGGTCCCACCGTGGGGGCGGCTCCAGCTCTTCCGTTCCGCCTGGTCCGCTGTTACCACGGACAGGTGGGTTTTGAGGTGATGGGAAGAGGCCTGCCTCTGGAATTCGAGCAGGCACCACCTTCAGAGCCGCCGCCTCGGGGCTTCTGGGTCCCCAGCCTCGCTGGCGGCTCGCCGAGCGACATCGCTTCCTCCTCCAGAAGGAGGTGATAAGAGAGGTGGAGGACCCTCCTTCAGACCCAGGGTTTGTGTCCAGGTACTTCCTGGTTCCGAAGCGGACGGGGGGCTGGGCCCCCATTCTCGACCTACACGACCTAAACAAGTTCCTAAGGTATCGAACCTTCAGGATGGTCACTCTGGCTCAGATAATACCATCCTTGGAACGCGGCGTGTGGTTCTGCTCTCTGGATTTGCAGGACGCGTTTTTTCACGTCCCTATCCGTCCGTCTCACCAGAGATTCCTTCGCTTCCGAGCGGAAGGATCCCTTTTCGAGTTCCAAGCCATGCCCTTCGGCTTGTCTCCAGCTCCCAGGGTCTTCACCAAATGCATGGCAGTGGTGACAGCATTCCTGCGGCGCCGAGGGGTCCGGGTGTACCCTTACCTGGACGACTGGCTGATAGCAGCTCCCTCCAGGCAGGAGGTGGAGTGGTCCAGAGATCTGGCCCTCCAGGTCTGCTCTCAACTAGGCCTCCTTATCAACGAGGCCAAGTCGGAACTCGAGTCGAAGCAGGTGATTCTGTTCATCGGGCGCAGCTCGACTCTCTTCGAGCCAGAGCGCATTCTCGCGGACAGGGCCGAGGTTCTTTCCTCCTTTGCCCAATCATTTCTGGTTGGGCAATTCGCCTGCTCCGGGACTTCCTGCGCCTCCTGGGTCTCATGCGTGCCTGCACCAGCGTGGTCCGTTGGGCCGGCTGGAACATGCGTCCCCTTCAATGGGGACTGGCCAGCCAGTGGTCACAACGCTGCGATCCTTTGGACCAGCTTGTGTCGGTGACACAGGGGATGTGGAATGCTCTCCAGTGGTGGATCGTTCCAGGTCATTTGCAGGAGGGCATCCCGTTCGTCCGACCCGAGCCGACGGTCTCTCATCGACCGATGCCTCTCTGATGGGTTGGGGTGCCCATCTGGGGAACACGGGCTCACGCCTCTGGTCCCCGCGGGAGTCCCGATGCCACATCAACCTGCTGGAGCTCCGAGCGGTCCGCCTAGCTCTCACCGCCTTTGCTCCGTTCCTCCGGGTCAAGTGGTCCGAGTCCAGACGGACAATACCACGACCATGTACTATCTAAACCGCCAGGGCGGGACGCGCTCCATGCTTCTATGCAAGGAAGCTCTCCGCATTTGGTCACTCGTGCGCAGCCTTGAGGCGGATCTCCTGGCATTCATGTGGCAGGAGCCTCCAACACCCTGGCCGATGCCCTGAGCCGGATAGGGGCTGCATCCCACGAGTGGTCTCTCCTGCCGGAGGTAGTACAGCATCTGTTCTCCCATTGGGGCACACCTCAGGTGGACCTGTTTGCCTCAGGAGAGCCGAAGCTGAGACTGTTCCATGCCGCCCCTCAGCAGGGGATGCCTTCTCGAGGCAGTGGACCCGGGCCTCTTCTCACGCCTTTCCCCATTTCCTTGATCCACAAGGTGCTTCTCAAGGCGAGGAGGGACAAGGCGCGAGGTGATTCTGATAGCCCCAGACTGGCTCTCGCCAGTTCTGGTACCAGATCTCCTCAGTCTCAGCTCCAGGACTCCGCCAGCTTCCAGCTCGCCCGGACCTGCTCTCAGTCAATCAGGGAAGGTGTTCCATCCGACCTTCAATCCCTGCACCTGACGCCTGTTCCTGAGCTGCCAGAGTTCCAGGCCTTGGGTCTTTCCGCCGAGGTCCTCCATGTAGTTGAGGCGTCCGTAAGGAGTCGACCAGGAAGTGCTATGCCTTCAAATGGAAAAGGTTTTCCATTTGGTGTCAGAAACAGGCTTGGACCCTTCCTCCTCTTCCTTGGCAAGCATCTTGGACTATTTATGGTCACCTTTACAATCAAGGGCTTAGAGTCGGCTGACCCTAAGGGTGCACCTGGCAGCCATCTCTGCTTACGAGCGCGGGCGGGGAAGCAGTCGATTAGCGCAGGAGAGAGTGGTCTGGCGCTTTTCAAGGCCTTGATCACATTTCCTCGATCGAGAACCTTGCCTCCACACTCGTGGGATCTACTGCTGGTACTGGCAAAGCCTGGGCAAGCATTTGAACCTATGCACAGGTGTGCTCTCTCTCACCTGTCGTGGAAGACCGCTTCTTGGTGGCTGTCCGTCAGCCAGAAGGATGGGAGAGCTCCAGGCGCTTTCCATCGAGTCTTCTTATCTGGTCTTCCACAGGGACAAGGTTGTCCTCGCCCCCACCAAATTCCTTCCAAGGTGGTGTCGGAGTTTCACCTTAACCAGGTGTTGACTCTGCGGTGTTCTACTCAATCACACCTCGAGGCCAAATATAGGCTCCATACTTTGGACCCTAGAAGGCGCCGCCTATTACAAAGAGCGCACGGCTGAAATTCGGGGAGAGGTTCGCCAGCTGTTTGTCACCTACGCTGAAGCCGCATCTGGCAGACCTGCAGCCAAGCGGACGATAAGCAGGTGGGTCACCTCCTGCATAGATCTCTGCTATAAGTTGGCGGGCATGGAGCCTCCCAGAGGGATAAGAGCTCATTCTACCCGCCATACTGCTGCATCGGTGGCTGCTTCCAGGGACGTCCCTATCCAGGAAATCTGCAGGGCTGCTACCTGGAAGTCAGCAAACACCTTCATTACCACATCGACCTTGAGTCACGCCGTGATGCTGGTTTTGGGGCCTCGGTTCTCCAGTCTCTCTTTCCCAAGTAAGTATTGGGGGTGTGTGTCGTGCCTCCCTCCTCCCGGAGAACTGCTAGAAGTCTGCCAATAAGTGTGGATGAACAACATATCCATGTCCCTAGAAATACAGGTTACTCACCTGTAACAGGAGTTCTAAGATGGTATATGTTCATCCCTACGACCCTGGGCTCTCCCGGCCGGGCTTTCAACCTGAGCTTCCAGCGGGCCAGATCTGGCGTCATGGGGCGGAGCCGAGAGTTATACCACCCGGGTGGGTGGGAGGAGCCAGCTTGAAGACCTTCCGGCAAGATTTAAAGCGGCAAGGATACCTGCCAATAAGTGTGGATGAACAACATATACCATTCCTAGAACTCCTGTTACAGGTGAGTAACCTGTATTTTTTGTACCTGTGGCACAGAATAGCACGTTTGCTTAGTACAGGCACCTTTCAGGACAATTTAACAAAATAACACTGGCACTGTTCATGAGGAGGGGCCCAAAAAAAGGGCATGTTGAAAATTTGGTGAAAAAATTATAAAAAATGACTGTTTTATGAGCGTGCGTTATGCACTTTCTACGCACGCTCCTGACGTTGCTAATTTTTAATATTTTCACTTCACATTTTTAACATTGCCATTTCTGTACACATCCTTCACAACAGTACAGCTGTCATTTTCCACAACCTGCATGAAACGTGTTTTTGCACCTGTGACGCAGAATAGCGCGTTTGGTCTGCACAGTTACCTTTCAGGACAATGGAACAAAATGACACTGGCACTGTTCATGAGGTGGGGTCCAGAAAAGGCCATGTTGAAAATCTGGTGCAACACCTCCAACATATGGCCAGGTTACTCCTGGGTGTTGAATAATTTCTACGCACATGTGTAACTTTCGCCACTTGGTAATGCTTCTCCGCCCTATCGGCTCTGGCCAGATCTTGTTGATATGGGGAGTCCTGGACCTCCAGGAGGCAAGAACTACTTAAAGCCCAGGAGTGTGCTGCCTTGATTCCTTTTCACAGTTTTTCTAGTAACATTTGAGCAGGCACTTCCTCTTGGGCTGTTTTTTGTTTCTTTTGGGTTTGCACAATAAATTGACTGGTCTACCTGCAGTTTGGTTAATAATAAAAATGCATCTTAGTCACCCGAGTCTCCTAAAACTTCTCTTTAAAGTATTGCTGTATTGATCTGGAGTTTAAATCGAATAGATTAGCAACCACACTTGTTTACTTGTGAGGGACTGTCAACCAAATAAAAAAAAATAATTGCTAAAACCTGTATTCTGAAAATGAGTTTGAAATCAAATCTTACACTGGCTGTCTCGGTCCGTTCCTCCTCGAGGGGCCCCCTCACGATTCCTAGGATGAGGTTAAAAACAGCTGGCGACAGAGCATTTAGTGTCGCCACCCCCGTCCTGTGGAATTTGCTCTCTCCAGCTGTAAGGGAGGCCCCTTCTGTGGAGGTATTTAAAGCCCACCTCAAGGCCTTCTTGTATAATCAGGCCTTCCCAGACTGTGTTTATGGTCCTTACCTGCTCTCAGAACCTTACGTTTAGGTCAGCCTTTGGCTTTTTAAGTAGCAGTTGGTGCTGTTGAGGGTAGTATTTATATAAAATTGTGTTTAATTGCTGAAATATTGTATGTTTATGTTTAATAGTACGTTGTTATGTATTTATTATGATTTGTAGTATGCATTTTTAATATGTTCGGTGCACAGAGCCTCTGGGATGGGCGTCTCTTAAATAAAATTTGCCTTGCCTTTTTCAAAAATGTTATTCCTTGTCTTGCAGGCACTGGAGGAGATTTGAGATCACCTATGTCTGCAACTGTGGGAAGTAATGTGACCATCCCTGGCATTGGAAATATAATGGAAAAGGACTTCACTGTAGTCAGCTGGTTTTTTAGCTCTTCAGGCTCAGAAAGCTGGATTACCATTTTGGATTGTGCTAAGTCTGATAAAGAGCCAGAGTTGCTAGCAGAAGCTTTTAAAAACAGAGTTCATTTCAATAAAACAGACTTTTCCATTACGGTAACAAATGTAGTGCTCCGTGACCATGGGATTTATAAACTAGTAATTCGCTCATCTAACGGAGACCACACTATAAGGATACCTCTTGCCATTGCTGAGATGGAAGGTAAGTGTATCCTGTCCTTTCCTTTAGCATTGTGTTTTGTTTTAAGAGAAACCGTGAATACCAACCTTGAGAGGCTAAATCATAAAAAAACACAACATACTGAGTATTACAAGTACAGTAACCCTGGAACCTTGCAGTCACTTAAAGCTTCTAGAGGGTAAACAAACAGTTCATGTCTATGTATTGGTTTGAAAATTGGTAACTGTGTAAGGCACACTATGTTTCCAGGTTTAATCCTGGGAAGGGATCATGGGGGTACAAAGTAAGTGAATAGTTAACAAGGTGCAAAAATGGCAAGATAAATTGGGCTGGCAGTATAGGCCCTGTCCACACTATGCCTCTGTAACGTTATAGAGGGCTCAAACCGTTACCGCAACGGTTTACGTTTACATCTGTAATGTTACAGAAGGCGTTTTCGTAACCATTGTTGAAGCCACTTATGAGGTGGTTTGAACAACGGTTACGAAAACGGTTGTGCCCCTGTAACGTTACCAGCCATAGTGTGGACGCATGAGTGTGTAGCTCCAGTATTCCCCCAGTGCAGTACGAACTGCATTGTGGGATAGGGTGCAGCTGTAACATTACAGGGCACCCACAAATGTGGACGGGCTGTAACGGTTCCAAACCGTTATCGAGACTGTTTGCCGGCAGTGTGGACACACTGTAACGGTTCCAGTCTGTAACGGTTTGGAACCGTTACAGACTGTAAGTGGTGTAGTGTGGACAGGGCCATAGTCTAGAGGTTAGAGGAACGAGGTGTGAACGAGCTTGGTACATCCAGCAGACCAGACCTGAGTTTGATTCTCAAAACCTTCACTTGCATACTGTGTGACTCTGAGCAAATCACTTAACCGCCCAGTGCTCCCAGGTCGCCCCTGAAAACAGGCACTTGTGCCTAGTGGGCCTTACCCGGTTACCAAAGAATAAAATAAAAATAAATCTAGTCATGAGAATTACAGGTTCAAAAATCACCATGATAAATAAGCAAAATACAATACTGCAATGAAGTTCTGGAGCCTGTAAATACAGTGAATAGCACAGGGCCAAAAAAACCGAGAACTGTATATAAGATGCCAGTTGGATTTAAATATCTAACTGTGTTCCCAGAGGTACAGGGGAGGCATGATGGTCAATGGGAGACAGGTAGGTACAACTAGGTGAGGGGATGCAAATGTAGGTTCACTAGGGTCAGGGAACAGCACTGTGAGGGCATGTGCCAGAGGAAGCAAAGTGAGAGCCCAAGAATGGCCTGATGCTCACGTAGTAAATATATAGCGCGTAATCTCTGGTTTAACATAGCATCACATCCCTCAAGTGCGTATGAAATTTAATTGGTTAACCAGAGAAGCCAGTATCACATTGGCATTGACTGGGCACTGACTGGGCTGCAAAGGACCCATTTCTGGTTAAAACTGAAAGTCGGTTTTAAGTCAGGTACTCTCTTGGATGATAGGAGAGTTATTTAAAGCTTAGGTTAGGATGTAGTTTTTTTTTTTTTTGTCTGCAGTTGTAGCTGTTTGAATGGTTACTTTTACAGTGGCGACTTTCTGTATTGAAAAATCAGTGCCTAAGTGCTCAGGACTGTCTCGAGACCACAGCTGCTGAATGTGCGTGTGTTTGCCATAATAACTAACTAGTTATTATGACAAATAATAACTAGATGTTTGAACTGGAAACAAAAAATGATGGCCAGTTATTAGAGAATAATATATGGGCAGCCCTGCACAGCAAGCCTGTGTTTTCCATAGAGAGGTTGAGATGACAGCATGTGAACCTTGAGAGCGAAGCTTTAGAGGTCTCTGCTGTTATTTCAAGATGGAAACACAAGTTGTGTTGTATGTGGTTGCATATTTTATTTTGTATACTACAGTCCGTTCCACTTGTATGCCTTTCCAGGGTTTTATTTAACTCTAAAAATTGATTAGCATTTTGCTCATAAAAGTTCTAAAACATTGTGAAAATGCATAGCACTTGCCTCACTGTGTTTAACAAATATAACACTTCTAGAAAACCTATATAAATGCTTTCTGTACAGTTAGTATTGTCCCAAGAAAAAAACTGCTAATCAATTATTTAAAACCCTGCTTTCGGTTGTATGCACATTCCGTTTGTATGCACAACAGTGTTGGGTCCCGATTCATTTCCTATCTACCCAGTATTAAAGTTTTCGTTTATATGCCCATGTAATTTTGGTTGTATGCCTTTTTTTTTGGCAGCTCAGACAGCTTCTGTGTGTTTCTGAATGTTAATGATAGTGTTAATCTGTTAAATAAGTCCTCACTAGCTAATTCTGCTCCAGATAGGTTTTAATTAACCTCGATTAACTTCATCTCGCAAAGAACTGTCAGCACAGTTTGGAGTTGATGTCTCCTGTATCGGCAGGATAATTAGACAGCGAAAGGCCATACTAAATGACTGGGGTGCCGGCAGTCCTAAAAACAGAAAACATAAAAGGACTGGTAAAGATGCTCGCATCGAAGAAGCCCTGTTGTGCTGGTTTTCTGCTGCAAGAGATCGTGGTGTTCCAGTAACCGGCAATATGCTGATGGAGAAACCGAGCAGTCTGGCACTCACCATGAGGATAGAGGGCTTTGAACCATCATCTGGCTGGCTATCCCGATGGAAAGAGAGGCACTGCATCATGTACTAACGTGTTCACGGTGAAAAGGGTGAGTCTGATCAAGGTGCAGCTGATGCTTGGATTCGTACTGTCTTGCCCACACTGCTGTCTAAGTATGAAGAAAAAAATATTTTTAATGCTGATGAAACTGCTCTTTTTTTTTCGAGCAACTCCTGATGGGACACTGTCATTTAGAAGTGAAGCATTGGCTGGACACAGAAAGGCAAAGGAACGCGTGTCAGTTATGGTTTGTGCGAATTGTGATGGCACAGAAAATTAGAAATGCGTCTTGTGGGAATATCAAAAAAACCTAGATGCTTCAAGGGACTAAATGTGGAGGCACTGCCAGTCGAATATGCGGCAAACAGCAATGCATGGATGACTGCAGACTTTTTTCATCAGTGGCTCAAAGATTTTGACAAGAAAATGAGAAAGCAGAGAAGACAGATTGCAATGATCGTCGACAATTGCCCTGCTCATAAAACAATTGAGCTGAGAAATGTTAAACTGTTGTTCTTACCCCCCAAATTGTACATCGTTGATTCAGCAAATGGATCGGGGTAATAAACTGCCTGAAGCAGCACTACCGTCCTCGCATCGTAACCAAGATTTTAAGAGACATTGATGCAGACGCAGGACATTACAATTCTTAAGCTAAGACCATAACACTGCTTAAGGCCATTCACCTAATCGCAAAGTCATGGCAGGATATTAGTGTGGACACCGTCAAAAACTGTTTCAGAAAAGCAGGCATTTCGCAGCTGCATGACTCTGATCCTATAGAAGAGAACACAGCCCACATCGCCCCACCTCCTGGTATGTCGGCTTGTTATTTTGATGCCTACCTTGCCAGAACCCTCCTCTGGTGAACTAACTAACCAGGAGCTATGCAACAGCGTGTTGGGGGTAACAGATAACGCTGACGAAGAAGACGAGGACGATGAAGAAGAGCCCCCCTTGCACTGGTGACCTGTGGGCTTGTGTTAAAAAAAAAATCAGACGTTTTGTGGAAAGTAAAGAAACCAGAGACTTCAATTGGTTTTTATACCTTTGAGCGGAACTTGGAGTCTCTGGTGGACGTGCAAACACGTCAAACTGTAATTACGGCTTTTCTAAAAAAAGGGATAAATTAAGTGATACAGCTTTTTACTCTTCGTACTTATTTTAATGTGCAGTACTTTAACAAATTTGTCTTCGTTCTAAATGGTGTTAGATTTCTCTAGACGACAAAAGATTTTTGATGTGTAGTTATTATTTACAGGTTTACTCTGGGGATCGCGCAGAGCTACTGAGCTGCCGCTATCAGTCTGAAGTGCATTTTCGGTTGTATGCACATGAAGAATTCCCCGACTGTGTGCATACATCTGAAATTGACTGTATATAGGTTTTTACACAGGAGTCACAGATACTCCCCCCACCCCCCCAATGTGAAAACCAAAAGGAAAAAAATCTCATTTCTTTGTTCTGATCTATGATCAAAATTAGGGATGGGCGAATTGTTGATTTTAGTCTGTTATCGGATCCAGATATTATCTTGTCAGTATCCGATCGGAATGATATTTTCATCGGGTCGACTATTTTAACTCCTAATACACATTACCTCCACCCCTGCTCCCCACGTACAACACTTCATCACACAGTAAATGCAGTAAAAAAGTTTAATTTATGGCTTAAACTGCTGCTGTCAGGCATCCTATGATAACCTCTTACTTAGAGTTGTTATATAAGTTTTGCTTAACAAACAAAAGCATGTTGGCAATGTCAGGAGAAATGGGCTACCATTGCCCTCCCTGTGGCCAGTAGTTTGTCTATCGAGCGTTGCTTCAAGATGGAATCATGAACTATTAGCTGTAATGTGTGGGCAAAATCTCCAGCACTGGCAACGGTACTTAATTTCATGGTTTTAACAATATTAAGCCCATTATCTCTCACTACAAGGTGCCTTTTCGTGGCAGCAATCCCCCGGGTGTCAAGTACTTGTAAAAACTCTCTTGAGAGATTTTCACCAGTGTGCTTATCAGAAAGCTATTGTAGGTGAAGTAAAGCCGAACGTCTATTAAAGTTCTCATCAACCCAGTGGGCAGTAATAGGGAGGTATGATATTATTGAACACTCGGCTGTCCAGGTGTCAGTGGTAAAACCAAACGAGGTAACACGGGCTAATTCATCATTCATCTTGGACCTTAATTTATTGTACATCTCTGGTATTTTAACTTTAGAGAAGTAGCCATGCGAAGCAAACAATATCGGAGTTCAAGAACATATATTAATTTTTTTAAAGCCAACATTTTCAACTATGGAAAATGGCTGCTCGTCTACATCCATCATCTCAGCAACTGCATGCGTGATTTCGACAGCTCTGGGATGGTCACTAGGGAAGGGGTGAGTGCGAGCAATGCAGGTTTCTATTGTTTGATGCTCCTATTTAACTTTCCTGGCTGGTGGCTCACACAGTGACTCAGCTTGCCTCGCTAAATCAGCTTTTGCCTTTTCTGTTTGCAACTCTGAGTATTCTGTTCTGTGCTTGTTTCTAAGGTGATCAAGCAAGCCTGAAGTGCCAACACTTTTACTAGAAGAACCATGACTGTTACATGTAGGAGTCAGGCAAAGACAGTACTTAGCCTTTGTTTCATTGTCTTTGTCCACAATAAAATGAGCCCATACCAGACTTTTACTTGCCATTCAGTCATACTGGGTCACAGCAGCATATACCTTATCTTGCGTTCAAGTTTACTCGCTCGCTCGCGCTCTCTCTCTTTACAGGTTTCACCCCTCCTTCCACTATGGCAAACTTGCCAGCTATTTAACATGGTGCTAAATTAAGTAATTGGCATAATCCTCCACCTTAAAGGCAAAATATCTGAGCGGAACGGTTCAATGTACAAATGTTAATATCCGATCAGATTTTTTTTATCGGAATGGATAACCGCCCATCCCTAATCAAAATCAAATTTACAGACTTTTGAGAGTTAAAATGTGTAACTTTGGGCAGTGTGTGGTTACTAACCAGCTGTGTGTGGCGTGAATGAAGAATTTAAAATGTTATGATCTTTGACAAAACAGTTTCGAAAGTGCATGCCATAGAGGGTAGTGGATGGGCAAAGCAACAGTGAACAACACTGTGCTCACTTTGAGAGATTGTCATGACAACCTAATAAACCTCAAGAGTTTTACCGTCATTATACAACCTTGAGAAGTGAACTCAGCATTGTTTACTGTTGCCCATCCATTGTCATTTATAGCGTATGAGTAACATTAAACAATAACTAACCACTTCTTGAGTGTCGTCCGGCTATTACAGACTTTGCTGCCCCCCCCACATCCCCTATGAACAGTCGCACTCCATCCCCGGTGCCATGCTCCGCAGAATCATGTATTTTTTTTTTTTTTTTTTACATAAACAAATCTGAACACACCTACTGTTGGATCTAGGAGTTTGCAGTGTCACTGCATGTCTTCCTTGCCATGGCTATCCCGGCACTGTGCCGATAAGCGAAGTTCTGCAGTGATCTGAAGTCAGAAGTCTACATAAACAAAACAAAAAAAAAAAAAAAAAGAGTGATTGGTTATGCTGACAGTGTGGGAATGCAAGGGCATTCTAACTTGTATAATTGATTTGATGTACTCAGGATGGTACAGCAGGCTGGCTCGGTGGCACTGAGGGTTAAGGCGCTGGATGCCACACCGGCGACCGGAGTTCGGGAGTGGACTCTGGAGCTGGGGGTCAGCAGGGTGAGGAGAGAACTGAGGGTCTGGAGGACTGCTGTCCTCTCCTGGGGAGGGTGTATGGGGTTGCGTCGCTCTGGAGTGGCTCTTGGTGGAGACCGGGTGCACTACAGGAGCACACCTCTGTAAGGGGGGGGCCAAACGACAGCAGACGTCACCTGAGGGTCTGCTCTCGGCGCAGATGTTATTGCACATCTGTGTTTTAGAGGGGGTAACCAACCAAGGTGGAAAAACCCTGGTTTCCTTGGAGGCGATGACAGGGCTTATGTGGCTGAACCCACACACCCAACACCGGCCCTGACCCCGACCCTGAATTGACTCTTCGTGGTACCCGCCTTCTCTCATTCAGGTCTGCGGGAGAAGGGAGACCCAGCACCCAATTTCTTGGTTGGGGGAAGGTACTGGTGGGCAGTAGAGGTGATGCGGAGTGGGTCCCCAGCTGAGAGATGCCCAGGACTCTAGCGACCGGAGGAGAAAAGAGTACACAAAAAAAGGTGGTACAGTACCACTCTGACGTCACAATGATGGTACAACAAGGTTAGGAATTCATTGAATTCCGTACATAATAGCCCTCTCCCATACACTATGTGTTTTGAGCAGGCCGACTTTTATGCAGCACATAGGCTAGAGAACCAAAAGCATTCATGCACAGGCATCATATTAGAAAAAGATGCACATGTCTGGTCTACATTTGACTCAATCTACCAAAATTGCATTAGTTTAGATAAACATATGGTTGTTAATGTATAACAATGGTAGGAGAAGGAGAAATAGGACCACAACCAAGGAGAGTTTTTCTCTATGCATTGCCAAGGTCTAGTAGGTTAGAAAGTCGGTAAATGCAGACAATGTTTACAAGGCCCTGTCCTCAAGGGACAAGTAAGGATCCCTTGAGGACAAGCCTCCTTGAATTTCATCCTTGAATTACATGGCCCACATGGTGACTTTTCAGAAATTGGCCCTGTCCGATCTGGAAAAGGACATGCAGGAGGTACCCAATGAGCAACTCAGGAACAAACTCCTGGAAAAGATTAGCTTGAATAAATCATCCTGCTGCCATGCCCTGTGACTCTGTCGACTCAGTGGCGTGTGGTGTGGCCATGGGCATCTGTCTCAGGAGCCTTGCTTGGCTCTGTCTGGCATGGTTGACACAAGATGTACAAAGTACACTTCTGGATGCTTCCTTCAGGTGTCCAGTTCTGTTTGGCAGCAGCGCCAAAGATATAATCACGGAGTTGCAAGACAGGGGCAAATCTCTGAAAGCTGTCCGTTCCTTGTACCGCTTGGGTCAGAAACCCCAGCAGCCTTTTCAGTGCCAACAGAAGTGGAACAAACTGAACCAGGGCAGATGTCAGAACAAGCACTGCCCCTTATGTTCTGGCACTCAAACCCACCAGACCAGGTACTCGAATACTACCTCTGGGGGGAAAAGCGCCCCTCCCCTGTGCATCCTGACTCCCAAACCCTCCTTCCGCTACCTCCCATCCCTGTGGAGGAACCAGTGGGGGGAAGATTTGGCTTCCTCCTGGAGGGCCTTTAGCACAGATGCATGGGTTCTTCAGCTCATAGCAAGAGGTCACTCGATAGAGTTCCTGGAGAGACCACCCTCCAATCCTCTGGGCAGGTCTCATTACCCGTCGAGTTAGCAATCTCTGGTTCTACAGGAAATCAGATCTCAACTGCAAAAGTCAGCCATAGAGTGGGTTCCACCACAAGTACTGCAAGGACCTACTGACCAACTCCTATGGTGACCCAAACATTTTTGGTCACATATTAAATTCTTTCTTGGTTCAAATTTGGCATCCACCCCTAATGACATGTCACTTGATGGGGTACACTGTAATAATCCCAGAACCATTGCAAACTTTTTCAACAATAAATTCTCGGACCTTACCAACTACACCGCCTCTTTCCTTGCCTAACCAAGTGTATTCACCTGACCTATTGCAAATGGTCCTCAGTTCTTTTTCAAATCAGTCACAAAATGTGAAGTGATTAGATTGCTAACCAGTGTGATGCATGGCCAGCTGGTTATGATTGTTCTTTGATATTTGTAATATAAAAATGTAGTGTGTGATTTGTCTCTTTTGGGCAGACTAGGTGGGCCATAGGCCCTTATCTGCCGACACTGTCTATGTATGTATCTATAAGGCAGCTGTGACATGGGTCAGGTTTTAGTGAGAATACAGGATGTATTAACCTGAAACCAGGAGGAAATTAAAAAGACTGGAGAGCCTTAATTAATTAGTTTTTGCTCGTGTCACCTTATTTGATATACCTCCTGATAGGTCATCCTGTTTTGTATCATTTTTATATTCTAAAGGGAGGAGCTAGATGGCATCATAGAAGGGGTGGAGACACAGAGTTTAAACTGTATTCTGTATTTCCACTGACACACATTTCTTTGTGGGCTCTCAGAAACAAGAACCAACTATAAGCACTGTAGGAAGGTAATACATTAAATAGAAAAGTCTAATTGTATTGTGGTAGGAGTTTATGTTTGTACTGTAACCTTGTTCTTTTTAGTGATTGTATGTTTTGTGATATATGGTTCTGTGTTTACATTTTACATATTTTTATCCATTTTTAAGTAAATCTATATTTAAAAGACTGCCTGGGTGTGTGTTTGAAGTTCTTTCTTTTGCATGTGATGTATGGAGGGTTGAGATTGACAAAACGGTTCATAAGCTTAATGGTGTTACCAAACTGGGAAAAGATCAGAATATACCTAAGGTATTTTATAGAGTTTTAAGGGTTCATTTTGGATACCTGGTTAGGTGCCCTTAGGTGAAAGATATCTGGCATCCCCCGAAGAGCAGATTATCTGAGCCTGTACATTTGAGTACGCTAGCATATGGTTCACAGTTTGAATCCCCCCAGAACTTGAGACCAAAGGTGATTCAGACCCACAAGTAGACAGGAGGGTTACCCTCTTCTGTTACCTGTTCACAATACTGTGCTCGGAGGTTGGCACTGTGGGAGCAGAGGGCCTGACCTGCTGAGTGGGTTTGTGACAGGCAATATCTTGGACTGCACAGCAGCCGGCTCGGACAATCTAGAACCCAGGCTCCTTAAGATTGCAGCCTGTTTCATCACTGCTTCCCTAGCCAGGATTTTCACTCTCTCCCTGTGCCAGGGCTACATCCCTGACATATGGAAAGTAGCTAGGATTACTCCAGTTTTCAGAAAAGGAGATTGTAAAGATCCCTCAAACTATAGGCCCATTGCCATCCTGTCTGTCCTAAATAAAATTCTTGAGAAACTTGTAGCTGCCCACACAATTGACTTCTTACAGAAGCATGATCTACTCACCTCTGCCCAGCATGGTTTTCGCAAAGGCCATAGCACCACTACTGCCCTCCTCAAATTAACATCAGATACTCAGATGGCTATGGACTCCGGTCTCCTCACTGGTGCAGTTTTCATTGACATGACTAAGGCGTTTGACCTAGTTGATCATTCCATCCTTCTAGCCTCACTGGGATCACTAGGTTTCTCAACTAACGTCGTAAGATGGTTTGGGAACTACCTATCTGAAAGGTCTCAAATTGTGAAATACAACTCTACCCTCTCGGACAAAATCAACATAAATATTGGGGTGCTGCAAGGCTCCATCCCTGAGTCCTTACTTTTCTCTCTCTTCATAAATTACTTCTTCGCTGACCTCCACAGGACAGCCTCCCTGCTATATGCTGATGACATTGTGCTGTATGCTAGTGCTAAAAGCATTGACGACATAAATGATCAACTCTCTCTTGACTTCTAGCTAATACAGAAGTGGCTATTTACTCACTAACTTGTATTAAATAAGCCTAAAACCCAAGTTATGCTCTTTGAATCAAATGTGAAGCTCAAGCATGCCCATCCCAAATTTAAAGTCACCTCCTTAAATGGCTCAGTAGCTGGGGTAGTAAATTTGTTTAAATATCTGGGCATCTCCCTTGATTCATCATTAAATTTCGACTTACACATCAGTCAGACTTGCAAACTGGTAAACACCAAACTTGGAATAGTCTACCGAACCAGCTATATGCTCACTCCCTCAACAAGGCTTGCCAGTGCCTGTGGCATACTCCTACCATCACTTCCCTGTGGTGCTGCAACATATGCCTCTGTGTGCAAATCAATTCTTCAGAAATGGGATGTTACATATAACATCTGTTGCTATTCTTCCTCCTCACATTGGCTGAAACACCACTGTCTCCTCTATTCTGACCTCGGATGGCTTCCTCCCACAGAATTAAGGCTACATGCTTATGGCTCTATCATTAACAATATGGTCTGTCTACAAATACCTAAATCCCTGGCAGGCCTTTTCCAAAACCTGACATCTTGTTATGGATTGCGTTCCACTGACCAGGCCCCTGTTTTCATCCCCAGACACTTCACCACAAAAGGAGCTAGTGCTTTCGCCTGCCATGCCCCCAAATACTGGAACTCCCTTCCACTAGCCTTGCGCCAATCACTATCCCATGTGTTTTTAAAAAGGGTTGTGTAATTATCTTGATACTTCCCACAGATGCTCCTGTTTTCAAACCTCCCTAGCTCTTTCCATCCCAGCCTTATCTCTCCTTTCTGATCTGCTCCTCTATAAGCAATGCACTTCTCCTCTACAGTACCTCCCCTTTTCGCGTCTCTTACTACTATCACTTACTGTTATCCCTCCCCTAAGTTAACTTTTCTATCCCTTATTAGTACTAAAGATGATTAATCTGCTGTGTTTCTTCTTCCTCAAAGCAAATTGTGGTGTAAATTTTAGTTATTGTACAGCTCCTGTTTTTTTATCTTTTCCCACACTGCTAATTTTTTGCAACCTGCTTGAAAACTGTTGTAAACGATTTTTGTTGTACTTGTATTGGAATGTCTTCCCTGTCTTGTATCCTCCCGGGTCGTGCCTGAAAATAGTCATTGCTATGGCTAGTGCACTTACCCGGTAAACAAAAACTAAATAAATAAATAAGCAGGAAGGGGATTTTTCTCCCACTTCTTCCTGGTTCCAAAAAAGACTTGAGATCTCAGGCCTATCCTAGATCTCAGCATGCTCAACCTCTTCGTGGAGTATAAGAGGTTTCACATGTTGACCCTCCAGGGATTGTTACCCCTGCTCCAACCAAATTCTTGGCTGTGCCCTGGATATGCAGGATGCCACCCTACATGTCCCCATTCTTCTGATCCACCGTCACTTCAAATCATCAAATCAAATCATTATTTGTAAAATGCACCTTTCCAAAATCAAGGCGCCTGTACAACAGCTTAATTAAAACGCATCAATAAAAAATACAAAAAGTTTATTTTTTATTATATATATATATAATTTTTTTTTTTTTTTTTTTTTTACTTTCTCTTTTTTTTATTCTCCCCCTACCCACAGCACCTCCACTCTTCGGGAGACACACATGTGCCTTGTTAGTCCCCGCCCTCTTACCTGGAGCCTGGCACGGTCCATCCCCCATGTAGCCTTGTTTATACCCCCCAGGCGGGGTACGAGGTGGGGCCCTTACACCCCGAGGTCCTTCCTGTTTTCGTCGGGATGCCATCACCAGGGCAGGTAGGGGCATTGGGGATCGGGGCCGTTGTGCTCCATCTACCAGAGGTGCTGCAGGATGTTTCCTTGTTTCTTTGGCGTGCTGTGTGCCCTGACGTCAAGGCGCTAAGCACAGACGTCCAGCATGCTGTCCTTCTCACTGGCTTAGGCTTGCCATCTCACGGGTCTCCACCTGGTGGGACATGCACCAGCCCTGGCTCCTCTCCCAGAGAAGGCAGGCTGCCCTAAGGCTCAGACCTCCTCTCTGGATCGGCCCTCCACCCCTGGGCTCGCTCTCGAACCCGGCCGCCAAGGCCGCGTTGAAATTCAACCGCTGCACTGGCGGGCCGGCCTATTATTTTTTATTATATTTAAAGTACAGTTTCCTGTTCCCCAAAGGCAGCAGTAGCAGTGCTGCATCGTGAAGTGAGATGGTCGCAAAGCTATCGTGCTGCTAGGACCTCGCAGAGTCCCCAGATGTCCTGTGCCCACCTGCAAGAAGATCCTTACCTCTGCCAGCAGTACCTTCCACCTACCTCAACACTGTCTTTACCCCAGGCAAGGGCGTTGCTGCTGGTGCAGGAGTTGCAGAATCCGTTCCAAACCAGGTTTCTACGGAGGACACTGTGAAGAAGACGTTGTACGGAGACCTGTTTATCATCTTGAAATCAAGGTTTACCTCACTTCATCGAAGACTTTGAAATAGGAGAGACTGTGGAGAGTTTTAAGAAGGCCTTGAAGACACATCTGTGGCATAGCGCCTATCCAGAATTAATATTTTAAATATTTGTTTACTCTGTTATTTGGTTATACTGTTCTGTATTTTATTGATTTTGTATGTTTTATTACTGTACAGCGCCTTGGTTTTTGAAAGGTGTTTAAAAATAGTTTTATTATTATTATTAAAACTAATAAATACAGCAGTGGCATTAAAAATCAGAAAATGCTAGGCTAAAAAGATACGTTTTCAGGGCACCTTTAAAACTTTGGATGGTCAGGCAATCTCGCACCCAACAAGGTAGAGAATTCCACAGGGTCAGGGCCATAAAACTGGAATGACCTTGCCCTAGATATCTGTAAACGAACCTTGGGAATCTCTAGCAATCCTTCGTCGGTGGATCGGAGAGGGCAGGGCGGGGACAGTAGGGGGTGAAGGAGATCTTGCAGGTAACTAGATCCCTGGTCATGTAGGGCCTTATAGGTCAGCAAACCAACCTTGAATGTGATCCGCCACTGTATTGGCAGCCAGTGCAGTCCACGGAGCACAGGAGTTATATGACTGGTCCTGGAAGTACCAGTCAAAAGCCTGGCTGCCGCATTCTGCACCAGTTGCAGGTGGCGGATATCAACCTCAGGTAGCCCAAGGTAAAGGGCATTACAGTAGTCAAGGTGGAAAGTAATGAAGGTGTGGACCAGAGTTGGAAGCTCGTCGGGGGAATCCAGGTGCTTTACGTGGGCGATATTTCTCAGATGGTAAACAGAGGTTTTGACAACTGCCGACACCTGTGATTTAAGGGTCAGGCAGTCATCAGACATAATGCCCAGGTTCTGCACCCTGTCTGCGGTAGTTAGCTGGACACCTCCAAGCCACAGACCCGAAGGTGAACCCACCAACAAACCCGCCTCCTGACGACCTGGGTCCACAACCGACACCTCAGTTTTTCCTGGGTTTAACCGCAACCAGCTCACATTCATCCAGTCCTGGATCTCGGCTAGACAGCTGTTAAAGACCGAGAGAGCATCATCCTGGCCGGGCACAAAGGATATGTACAGCTGAGTATCATCTGCATAGCAGTGAAAACTCAAGCTGTGCCGCCTAGTAATAGCTCCTAACGGCAGCATATACACCGCAAACAACTTGGGCGCCAGAATGCAGCCCTGCGGCACCCCGCAGGATAGGGAGAAAGGAGCTGAGGAGAAGGTCCCAGACACCACCCTCTGTGTCCTACCCTTGAGGAATGATCGAAACCATCTCAAGACCGTCCCAGAAAGTCCACAGATGAACCTCAGGCACTCCAACAGCACACTATGGTCTATGGTGTCAAATGCCGCAGAGAGATGTAGAAGGACCAAGATAGAACGGGTCTTTCGATCTCTCGCGATTAGGAGGTCATTTAGTACCCAGACAAGGGCTGTCTCCGTACTATGTCTCTTCCTAAATCCGGACCAGAGAGAATCATAGACATTGTGGCTGGTCAAATGGTCCTCCAGCTGCGACACAACCACCTTCTCAATAACCTGACCCACAAAGGGTAGGTTAGAGACAGGTCTGTAGTTAGCCAGACAGTCCGGGTCCAAGGAAGGTCCGAACCACGGCCTCGTTCAGGGGATCTGGAAAGATCCTCCTCTCCAAAGACATCCAGACTATCTCGGCAAGGACCGGCCCAATTTTATTCACACAGCCTACTAAAAGGCACGTGGGGCCCAGGTCCAAACCACAGTTGGTCGGACGCAACGACTGGACGACCATCACAATGTCATTGAATGTGGGCCAGTTGAAGTCGCATCACACGAACTAGGTGTCCGACCTTTCCTGCCGACCACTGCGACTCCCAATAGAGAGGGTCAGGTGGACCTTGGACCTGATTGCTCGGTTCTTCCCAGATAAGGTTGCCACAATCTCCTCACACCATTCTTGTGAAAAAGCAGTTCCAGGCTGGAGACAGATGGGATTTCACAATCTGTCCATAGTCCGGAAAAGCTGGGCTGGTCGATTCTGCGCAGCAGCAGCAGCAATTTCACTGGACAGGAATTCTACCTTCTTATGGGAAATTGCTGATTGATAGACCGCATAGTGGTTCATCAAACTAAGTCTGTCACACTCCAGGCCCGACTTTCGGCAGCACCTCTCTAGCCTTTGTCCCATTCTTCTCAACTCCCTCAGGACCTCATCAAACCAAGGAGACCTGGGACGACGAGTGCTGGGATGAGCACGAACAGGAGCAATGAAATCCAGGGCACCTGTCACCGCCGTATTATAGGCAAGTATCAGGTCTCCAGGATCCATGCATTCACTCAGTACACCTGATGGATCCAGCATCGCCATCAGGGGAAACACCCCTCAAAGGGCGATTCCAGACCATCTCTGTAGGGTCAGGTCTACTGGGGGCAGGAAACTGAACCCAATGGTGTGATGGTCAGACCACCTGACTGGTTCCACCACCAAGTCTGATATCTCCAGCCCAGGAGAAACACCAAGTCCAATGAATGACCGCCAATATGGGTCGAGGAGGAAATAACCTGTGTGAAGCCCAGTGAAGTCATTAACTGGAGGAAACTTCCCGAGATTCTCCTTTCAAGAGGAGCATTTCCAATTCAGATCGCTTCCCTTAGACCTCTCTTCGGCATCTCAGGTTTTCATCAAGTGCCTAGTGGTGGTAGCGGCATTCCTACACTGCAGGGGCATCTATGTGTTCCCCCTATCTGGATGATTGGCTTTTTTCAGCCCCCTTCCCGGACAGTCTGAAGGATTCCCTTTCCTTCACTCTGGACATTTTCTCCAGTCTGGGCATCTTAGTCAGCTACCCAAAGTCCCAACTGTTACCTTCCCAGTGACTACAGTTCATTGGAGCGGTGCTGGACACAGTCCAGAGCAAGGCGTTCCTCCCACTTGACAGAGCAGAGACCCTTATCTCGCAAGCGGCATTGGTGGCTTCCTCTTATTGGACCACAGAGCGTTTGGTCCTGTGACTGCTGGGGCTGATGGCGGCCGCCATTCCCACAGTCCTCCTGGCCAGACTGCACATGAGGGTAATCCAGTGGTCTCTGAGTCCAATGGGATCAGCGCCTGGACGACATGGACCAGAAGGCCCTAGTGTTCAGCAGTCTTCAGAGGGCTCTCCTCTGGTGGCAGGACATATCCAAACTTATGGTGGGTGTCCCCTTCCACCCTCCGTCTCCCACCATGATTCTCACATCCGATGCCTCGAACCTGGGATGGAGAGCGCATCTGGGAGACCATCGGACACGGGGCACTTGGTCACCCTTGGAGGAGAACCTTCACATTAATATTCTGGAGACAAGGGCAGTGCTCTGTGCTCTTCATGCCTTTTGGTCCCTCTTGGTTCCGGGAACACTACTTATTCAAAAAGACAACATGGCCACTGTCTGGTATCTCAACAAACAGGGAGGCACACGGTCTTACCCCCTTTGCAGGGAGGCGATGCAGGTGTGGTACTGGGCTGTTCAACATGGTCTATTGTTGACAGCAGCCCACTTGCCAGGCATTCACAACATCCTGGTGGAAAGTCTCAGACGATCAGTCACCAGGGCTCATGAGTGGGAGCTAAAGCAGGCAGTAGTAGAAGATCTGTTTCTTCAGTGGAGACAGCCATACATGGACCTCTTCGCCTCCCCATCCAATGCAAAACTACCCAGGTTTTGCATGCTCATTCCTGAGCGAGGTGCTTTCTGGTGAGACTCACTGTCTCTATCTTGGACAGGAAGATTTCTATACGCTTTCCCTCCCTTTCCTATTCTACAGAAGGTTCTGCTTAAGCTCCAGGCAGAGGGGGCCCACATGATTCTCGTTGCCCCTTGTGTCTTTTGCAGATTTGGTTCCCTCCACTACAGCAGTTAGCACTGGAATCCACAGTACCGCTTCCTCTCTCTCACAACCTTCTGTCCCAGGAGCAGGGCAACCTGGTACACCTGAGCCTCAAATCGCTTCACCTTCATGCGTGGTACCTGTGAACTTAGCGGCCTCTCGCTATGATGCATCTGCCAGAGTCGCTCAGGTCTTAGTGAAGGCCAGAAAACCCTCCACTAGATCAACATATGCCATGAAGTGGAAGAGAGTTACCATTTGGGCTCCATCTAAAGGCATAGACCCCTTTTCTTGCTCTGTTTTGGAGTACCTCTTGCACTTATCAGACTTGGGCCTCCGCTATTCTTCTCTGAAGGTCTATCTCTCTGTGGTTTCGGCCTACCACCTTCTGGTGGAGGGCAAAACCCTCGATCAGATGGAGGTTTCCAGAACCTTTCTGAAGGGGATCCTTCATCTCAAACCTCCGGTCTGGAATCCTGTTCTACCCTGGGATCTTAATTTTATGTTAGAAAAGCTTACTTTTCCCCTTTTGAGCTGACAGCAAGCTGTGATACGTGTTTCTTAGTGTGGAAAGTGCTCTTTTTAGTTGCTCCAGGTTCTAGTTTGTAGAGAGCCTTATTTGATTTTCCACAGAGACTGGGTGGCTTTGCAGGCTAACCCTTCTTTTCTGCCCAAGGTAGTTTCAGAACTCACCTTGAACCAGAACGTCGAACTGCCAGAATTCTATCCTGAACACTCCAGCAGGGGAGAGTATCTCCTGCATACACTTGACGTGCACAGGATTCTGAGATATTATGTCTCAAGGACTAGGGAGATTCACAAGTTGAACCAACTGTTCGTGGCCTTTGCTTCTCAATGCCAGGGCAAGGCTATTTCTAACAGACTCTGCCTAGGTGGCTGACAAATTGTATTCGTTACATTTACCAGAAGTACAAAAAGCCCCTTGCGGGGAGGGTTAAGGGTCACTCAAGTAGGGGAGTGGCCACTTCCACTGTCTTTTTCAGGAATGTGTCCATGGTGTTAGTCTGAGAGCCACAGCCGTGGTTCTCTGACGAACCCGACCTGCCAGACTGCCACCTGCAGTCCAGGTCTGAAGCCACCAGCCCCTCACAGAAACGCAGGTACGGACTTGCCCTCAGGGACTGATTACTTCCAGGAAGGGAGCCCTAGTTGCCAATTTTTGCTTTCTTTACATGAGGACAGTTGTCTCTGGGTTTAAATCCAGAGTCTTTTACTCCTGTGGCCCACTGGCTGCAGTCAGCCCCAGAAGCACTCCAATTGGCTCCATATAGCTATGCACTGTTAGTGTTTGATTATATTGTGCTAGCTTATGTTTTCTGTTAAAACTGTCTTGTTTGTATTTTATAGCTGAAGTTTTCTGATTTAATGTAAATGCCTGTATTGTGTTCCTCATAAGACCAGTAGCAATCTCAGCTCAGGCCTTTGAAATCCCCCTTCACCTTTTTACGCTAGTATTGTGTTTTAAATAGCCCTGTTGTTGCTCACTCAGACTTGGAGGCACCTTGCCTAACATCTTGGTCTGCAGCACCCCCTCTGTTTAAGCCAGTCTGCATTTCTTTTTAGCTCCACGAGCAGCCCCACCCCCTCTGCCTTTCTTATTTAATTCTCCTCTGCCTTCTCCTTCCAGGTAGTCTGAGAGCCACAGCCGTGGTTCTCTGGCGAACCCGACCTGCCAGACTGCCACCCGCAGTCCAGGTCTGAAGCCACCAGCCCCTCACAGAAACGCAGGTAGTCTGAGAGCCACAGCCGTGGTTCTCTGACGAACCCGACCTGCCAGACTGCCACCCGCAGTCCAGGTCTGAAGCCACCAGCCCCTCACAGAAATGCAGGTACGGACTTGCCCTCAGGGACTGATTACCTCCAGGAAGGGAGCCCTAGCTGCCAATTTTTGCTTTCTTTACATGAGGACAGTTGTCTCTGGGTTTAAATCCAGAGTCTTTTACTGCTGTGGCCCACTGGCTGCAGCCAGCCCCGGAAGCACTCCGATTGGCTTCATATAGCTATGCACTGTTAATGTTTGATTATATTGTGCTAGCTTATGTTTTCTGTTAAAACTGTCTTGTTTCTATTTTATAGCTGAAGTTTTCTGATTTAATGTAAATGCGTGTATTGTGTTCCTCATAAGACCAGTAGCGATCTCAGCTCACGCCTTTGAAACCCCCCTTCACCTTTTTACGCTAGTATTGTGTTTTAAATAGCCCTGTTATTGCTCACTCAGACTTGGAGGCACCTTGCCTAACATCTTGGTCTGCAGCACCCCCTCTGTTTAAGCCAGTCTGCATTTCTTTTTAGCTCCACGAGCAGCCCCACCCCCTCTGACTTTCTTATTTAATTCTCCTCTGCCTTCTCCTTCCAGGTAGTCTGAGAGCCACAGCCGTGATTCTCTGACAAACCCGACCTGCCAGACTGCCACCTGCAGTCCAGGTCTGAAGCCACCAGCTCCTCACAGAAACGCAGGTATGGACTTGCTCTCAGGGACTGATTACCTCCAGGAAGAGCCCTATCTGCCAATTTTTCACCCCACCCACCCACCCCGGTCCTGATTAAATACACATAAGCCCCTGACTTTCTAGCTCACTCCTCTCTAGCTCCCCCCCCATCCTTATTCCACTATGTGAGTCAAATCGTAGATCCTGTTCTGGTCCTTCTTCTATCTCATATTGCATGCCCAATATATGCCACCTCAAGCCTTTATTACTGTGGATACTAATCTGATCTGCTGTGTAACTAGTTCCTGTCCCTACGTGGATATATGCTTTTTCAACTCCCCAATTCTTCAACACTATTTTCATATTACCTTCAACACTGGTACACGAAATGAATTACCACCTCAGCTTATGACTTCCGTCAACATCATAGAGACGTCACCTCTACAGATAGCAGTCAGAGTACTCGTCTCTGCCACCCTTAGTGGGAAGGGCAGAAAATGTTGTGACGCGCCCCCGCCCCAGGACAATGGCCCCAGCGACATAAAGGGGTTACCAGTACGAAGCTTACTATTGCCACTCTAAGAAAACTTTTACTCCTCCTTCTCCTGTGCTCAGGAAATGTGGAGCTCAATCTGGGGCCACCAGCTGCAATCACATCGCCCTCTGACCTTGCCACACTGAAAGACATGAGTTTCTTCCACATTAATGTATGCAGTCTGTTAAAAACGTTCTCCATGATCCAGGCCTGGGTCCTCCATACTCGACCAGACATCCTAGTGGTTTCAGAAACCTGGCTTAGACCGGCCATCTCTGACAGGGAAGTCAATATCCCTGACTATTTACTATTTAGAGCAGACAGACACTCCAGGGGTGGAGGGGTTGCCATCTATGTCAGGGATAGGTATACGGCATCCTTTCTGAGTGCTTTATCTGTTGCAAATGCTTATGAATGTCTGTCTCTTTAAGTCACCATCATGCACACTTCAACATTATGTATCATAGGGTGCTATAGACCTTCTTCTGCCGATCTACAGTTGTTACCTCATCTGAGTAATATCATCGAACAGCAATCCTCAGAAATAATTATTCTTGGGGATCTTAATTTAGGCTGGCTATCTAAAACCACCGCTCCTCTCGTAGCTTTCTGTGACACCCATGGATTATCGCAACTCATTGTCGAACCAACACGAGTAAATAAAAAGAACATGGATAACAGCTCCCTACTAGATGTTATCCTAGTGAATAAACCAAATCTCTTCTCCTTTGCCGGCACCTTCTTCAGTGATATCAGTGATCACTCATTTATTTCTTGCATAAGATCAAGCAACAAACCTACTACTTCGGCGAAGTTTGCTGCCAAGAGATCTAGACGGAACTTTGATCTCACTGCTTACGTAAACGAACTGAAACACTCCTTGTATTGGCAAGAGTTCTATTTGGCAAAAACACACAATCAGCATAGACATATTCAGCAAAATTATCCTAGACGCCCTAAATAAATATGCCCGTATAGTTAAGGTACGAATAGCAAAAAATGCATGTAGATGGTTCACACCATTATTAAAATCTGCATTGACTGAAAGAGATAACCTATGGAAAAAAGCACGCAAAAGTCAGTCTGCTGCAGACTTGTGCAGGCTCAAAAGGGCACGAAACTCATGTACTAGAATGGTTAGAAATACAAAAGCTGCATACTATCATTCTGAATTTATCGCTGCCTCCAAAAATCCTACAAAATTTTGGAAAACTGTCAAGGACTTGTCTGGTCACACGTCCGGTGGCTCACTACCTGAAGAAATCTCCTTAAACACTAACACCATTAGTGATAGACTGGAAGTTCTGGATGCCTTCAATAATTACTTTGCGACTGCAGGCAGCCTTCGACAATTCCCCTGCGAATTTGATACGTCTCAGGTGGATAATCAAAGATTGCGAGATCCTAGCATCACGATTCAGTTTTCTTCCTTAGGTCTACTACACAGAAGAAGTTGAAGACCTATTGCTAAAACTGGATGTAAATAAAAGTGCTGGTGCATATACCCTCAACCCATATTTTTTGAAGGTGGCCATCCATGTGTTAGCCGTGCACATAACCCATTTAATTAACCTATCATTAACTCAAGGATCCATTCCTTTAATATGGAAAACCCCGCACACCATACCCCTGTTCAAGTCCAGAAATCCCTGTGATCTAAATAATTACAGACCAATTTCGATTCTCCTGGTCTTGTCAAAATTACTGGAAAAAGTCGTAAGTAACCCGATGAGGTAATCTCTAGAAGCACATAACCTGCTTAATCCAGTCCAATCAGGGTTTAGAGCTAAACATAGCACCATCACAGCACTTGCCAAGTGACTAATGACTAGCAAGAGGCTGAACAACAGAATTACACCTTGCCGTATTCTTGGACCTGAGCAAGGCCTTGACACTGTCGATCATTCTCTACTCTCTCCCTGACCTCACTAGAGTGCGGACCCATTATCTTTGCAGTGGTTCAACAACTACCTCTCTGATCGTTTCCAGCAGGTGAAAGCGGAAGGAGATCTCTCAACTCTCAAACCTCTCCTAAGAGGCGTTCCCCAGGGTTCTATCTTAGGACCGATATTATTTACAATATACATCAACAATATTCATGAAAGCATAACTAAGGTCAGCATTCATCTGTTAGCAGATGACACAGTTCTTTACGTAAGTCGCCCGTCATTACAATCTGCATGTAATGACCTTCAGTCTGAGTTCAACCTGCTGCAACACCAACTCCTTAACAAAAAACTATTTTAGGGACATGGATATGTTGTTCAAACAACATGAAGTCTTGCTATATTATAGACATTAGCAGTTTGTTCCAGCTCTAGAACTGCCCCGGAGTGCAATGGTTAAAACCATTCCAAAATAGAATTTTGCACGAGGCAGCTCTATCTGTGTCATTTCAAACTTGAACTGTCAGATTCTTTACTCCGCCTCAGTGAACAGTCGCTCGGAATTTCTCCTTCTGCTGGTTCATTTCTCGGTTTAAAAAGTGTGTTCTCGGTTGGATTTAACCGAGAATAGTTTTATTCAACATAAAACCGTTGGTTCAAGCTCTATCTGTGGTAACCGTAAGTAAATGAAGGTTTTGTCTGTGTGGAACTTGTAAGTTATCAGTTCGGTTTTGAACCGATCAGTGGGTTAAAACTAAAAGTTACTATTTTAGAGTGCGGTTCCGGTTCTTATCAGTTCTAAAAAACGGATTTATTACGCTTTTTCCAATACCGTATTACGGTTAGGAACCGATGAGGGTGTCTTGCCTGGCACTGCCGTTAAAGGAGCGAAGTTTTTGGTTAGGCTGGCATTATGTCTGAGAAAACAAAAAGAAAAACCGGGCCACTGGGTTTCAACACTGTGATGTTTGTGGGAAGTCTTTGCCAGAGCTGACCACACCATATGTTTTATTGGCTGAGGTTTGACCACCTCCAGTCAGCAGACTGCCAGGTATGTGGAGAATTTCCTGCAGCAACCTGGAAAAAAGATTGGGCAGGCTCAGGGGCGAGAAAGCAAAAGTCCGCTGACCTGGATGGCCAGCCGGTTCGGTACCAAGCCGACAGACAGTGCCCTCTGACCAGGGCCATACTTCCTTGGGCAAAGAAAAGCTGGTTCCTGAGGAACCAATTCCAGTAAAGAAAACAAAGAAAATCAACTAGGTCTGGAGTCCAAAATTCCTTCTCCAACTGCTGCAGAATGTAAAAGCCATACAAATTGTCAGTCACTGTCTCAGGTCCGTCCAGAACCACCACTATCTGGTAAAAGGTCGGTTTGTCCGGTCCCAGTGGTTCAGGATTATGATATTGAGAATTTTATGAACCAGAGGGAGGAGGAGGATTATGAACAGTATGAATGTGGCTGGGAAGGTATGGGTGTGCCCATTGAACCGGACATCTCCCCAGACAGACCTTTAGAATCTCCCCTATGCTGTCTGAGTCCCCATTTCATTTTATGTTGTATAAAAAGTTGCTGAAACCCTCCAGCTTCCTTTAGAAGGAGGCTGTGGATGAGCAAGAGGAGCCTGATTTTGTAGAAATGATGGATATTCCAAGTCTAGGAATTGTCTATTCCTTTACATAAGTCATTAAGGAAACAAACAATTAAAATTTAAAAGCTCTAATTCTGTGCCTCCTATAGATAAAAAGATGGACAGAAGGTATACATTTGTCAGCCCTGATGCAGAATTCCTTTCTCAGCAATGCAGTCATGTTAAGGCAGTTCAGGCTGCTGCCTGTGATAAAACTAATATTCCGCCGAGCTACATCCTCCTGACAAGGATTCCAGGAAGATTGATGCCATGAAAAAAACAAACAGTATATGGCAGCCTCTCTGGGACTCAGGCAAGCAAATTATATGGCATATGTAGCTAGGTATCAGAAATCTAGATGGGATACTGTTATGCAATTTTCCAAGCAGGCCCATGGCCAGCTGGCTAATGAACTAGAACAGGTGGCTGCTGATGGCATTGAAACCTCTAAGGTTCAGTTTCATGCTGCTGTGGATGTTAATGATGTTTCCTCTGGGGTCATGGCCACATCTGTAAGCTTTTACGTAGGTTGGCCTGGCTCAGGTGTACTAGGTTGTCTGGGATACCCAGACTAAGGCTATGGTTTTTCCTGTGGTGGGAAATTCTCTGTTTGGAGAGCAGACGAGAATTACATGAAAGAAGATGGATGAATATGGGACTACTTACAATTGCCCAGGCTAAGGAAGGCAAGCCACTCCTCAAGGCAGGCATCCCTAGGGGTAGGGTAGGCCACTTTCACAGCTTCTTTCTACCAGACTCAGGCCTCCTCTGCCTATGCTCAGGAGGCTTCTTCAGAAGGCAGGGCAGGCGAGGGGTGGGCAGACCTGCTCACCCCCAGCCTAAAGCTCCTGCGAAACAGGCACCCCTGGTGGGGTGGGCCGATTCCTAGTGTACCAGTGGGGGCAGGCGCCCACTTCCAGTCAGAACTGAGCTTCTTTAACCTCAGACAAAGTGGGTTCTGGAAGTAGTAAGCCAGGGTCTGGTTCTCAGCTTCAAAAGTTTCCCAAGTTGAGAAGCAGACTTTTCTACCTGCAAGTGCTTCAGAGACCCTCGCTCTGGAAACAGAGGTCTCATCCTGTTAGCTCTCACAGGCAGTGAAAGGTTCCTCCCATGCATCAGGGCAGGGGTCTGTATTCAGATAAAGTTCAAAATGGTAACTCTGGCAATGATTTTACCTTCCCTAAGGCCAGGGGACTGGCTAGCCTCCTGGACCCTCAAGGATGCCTATTTCCATGTCCTAATCAGAAGATCCCATCGAAAGTACCTCAGATTCGAACTGCCCTCAGGTCATTACCAGTTCAGAGCAATGCCCTTACTTACCTCTGCCCCAAGGGTATTCACAAAGTGTCTAGCAGTGGCAGTGGCCCACTTAAGGAGGCAGAGGAGTTGCTGTTTTCCCTATCTAGGCGACTGGCTCATTGTAGCCAGTCCCCAGAACAGGTAAAATCTCACCTGCAGGTCACCCAGCAGCTTCTCACCTCCTGGGTTTTCTGCTAAACCTACAAAGTCGGTTCTGGAACCAGTCAGGTACTCACCTTTATAGGGGCAGGAGTGGACACAATGCTAGCCAGAGCCTTTCTTCCCCCAGAAAGGGTAAGAATTTAAGTGGCTCTGGACTCTTCCTTCACTCCTGGAGGTCTCTCGACCAGCAAGACACTTTCTGCAGCTCCTGGGGCACATGGCTACATCCACAGCTGTTGTGCAGGAGCCCAGATTTCAGATGAGAGACATTCAGTTTCACTTGAAAACCTTTTTGGTCTCAGAGAAGAGACCCCCTTTCAAGTTGGTCCCAGTGACTAGAACCTTGATCCTAGCTCTCCAGTGGTGGAAGGATCCGAGCAATTTAAGACCGGGGGTCCCCTTCATTTCCCCTTCTCATGACTTGACTCTCACTACAGATGCTTCCCTTCTGGGTTGGGGAGCCCACATGGGCGACCTTTCCACTCAGGGAGTTTGGTCCCCCCAGGAATCTCTGCTCCACATCAATTTGCTGGAACTCAGAGCTGTCTTTTTAGCTCTTCAAGCTTTTTCTGCATCTGTCCACGACAAGGTGATACAAGTCAGAACAGACAACACCACAACAATGTGGTACATCAACAACAGGGGCACTTTCGGTCTTTGGCCGTTGTGCACTGAGGCAATAAAGTTGTGGTCTCTGGTCTATTCCCTGAACACTTCCCTCATAGCAGTTCATCTTCCAGGAAAGACAATGTCTAAGCGGATGCCCTTAGCAAGTTTCCAAGGGCCATAGCGAATGGTCCTGGATCTCCACAAGTGCTGGGATAGTTTTGCCAGGTGGGGCATCCCTCAGATGAATCTTTTGCAGCCCCAGACAATCACAGACTTCCCTCTGTTCTATTGCAGGCCTCAAGCGCTGGGCTCAGTTCCCTGGATGCCCTTCTTCTGGATTGGGAGGGAAGTTCCTCTATGCTTTCCCCCTTTCTCTCCTATTCAAAGTACTAGTCAAAATCAGATCTCAGCCTTGCAGGGTGATTCTGATTGCCCCGGATGGGCCAGGCAGCCCTGGTACCCTCCTTCTGTCTCTGACAGTCCATCTTCCCCTGTGCCTCCCAGGAATCACAATCTCTGTGACTTGTGCCCAGGGAAAGGTTTGAGTATCCGGACCTCAAATCCCTCAACCTCAAGGCCTGGCTCTTGAGGGTTAGAGTTGCTGATTTACACCTCTCTCGGTGTTCTTGAGATCCTAAAGGCTTCCAGAAAGCCTTCCACTAGCCATTCTTATAGTTCTAAATGGAAAAGGTTTCCATTTGGTGTGCTAGGAAAAATATTTCCCCAAAATCTGCTAATTGCCCATTTTGTTGGAATTACGCGTTACGTCTTAATTCCCTTGGGTCTCAGACCAGCTACCCTGAGAGTTCATTTTAGCTGTGTCCGCTTTTGTGTCAGCAAGTCATCCCCTCTTTCCCCTCATCCTGTGTTTTCCAAGTTTTTAAGGGATTCTCATACTAATCCTCCCTTTAAAGAACGGACCCTGCTTAGGACCTTAATGTTTGCATTGCCCAGTTAATGCAACCCCATTCCGAACCTCTGTCTTCTGCAGAGCTTAAGTACCTAACTGGAAAACTGTTTTCTAGTGGCTATCACTTCCTGCCAGATGCATAAGTGAATTGCAAACCTTGTCAGTGGAGACTGACTTTATTTCTTTCACAGGGATAAGGTAGTCATAGGACTAATAGGAGTTTTGCCTAAGGTGGTTTCAAATTTCCATCTTGATCAATCTATCTCCCTTCCAGTATTTTTTCACTGATCCTCCTCTTAGGGTGAGGAGGTTGCACAACCTGGATGTTAAGGAGCTCTTGGTTATTATATAGAGCGTACCAAAGGTCACAGGTTAATCCTCAACTTTCCTTACTATGGTGAAGTTAGAAGGCAAACCACCACTAAGAGATCAGTAGCCAGGTGGATTGTCTCTTGTATCAATTTTGTTATCAGAAAGTGGCAGAGCCCCAGTTTGAGAATCATTCTAAAAGGATGGCTCGTCTCTAACTGCTGCAGAATATCCTTTATTAAAGATGCCGAGCTACTGGAAAGCAGTGCACACCAAGCATTACTCCTGGATGTCAGGCCAGGAGAGATCTCGGTTTAGCACAACTGTTCTTCGAGCCTGTTCCTAAGTAGGTTTGCTCCTCCTCCATGGAGGTACTGCTGTGTTCTGCTAATATTTAATATAGCAAGACTTCATGTTGTTTGAAGAAAAAATTACTCACCTTAGTAATGTTGTTTAATGAGTCTGCTATATGAACCTCCAACCTGCTCTCAGAACTCCTACTTGGTGGTCACGGGCAACTTAGTGTGGGCACTACTTATGTCCTGTTAGCATTTTGTCCCCTTTGGGACTTTGGGGTGTGTATGTGTCGGCGTGTGTGTGTGTTTTATTATACTTATATTCCATTTCATATTATTAGAATAGTGTATTTCTGATCCCAGCTTGGTGTAGGTGTTGGAACCATCAATATGGTTATTATTTAGGTATACATTTGGCTAGTGTGAGTTGCAACTTCCACACAGAACTGTAGTGAGTTTGGCTCATAAGATCTGACGGACAAGTTTAGAAATGACACAGATGAGCTACTCTGTGCAAATTCATTTTGAATGGTTTTAACAATTGCACTCCAGGGCAGTTCTAGAGCTGGAACAAACTAAATGTCTATAATATGAACTCCATTAGAAGAAACAACATTACTAGGTGAGTAATTTTTTATTCAAGATAGCGGGTATCCTTGCCTTTAAATCTTGCAGAGGTCGCAAGCTGGCTCCTCCCTCACCGGGTGGTAAAACTCGACTCCGCCCAGCGCCAGATCTTCCTTACCGCTTGGGCTCAGGTTCCTCCTTAACGTTCTGCGTATAAGACTGATTCCTAATTCTTGGTTTCCCGAAATAAAGTTTAAAGTTTCAAGACTTGGTCAAGGTGGTTCATGCTTTTTCAAAGGCCTTGATCACATTTCCCCTCCGATGCGAGAACCTCCACCTCCGTGGGATCTACTGCTGGTACTGGCAAAGCTCATGGGCAAGCCATTCGAACCAATGCACAGGTGTGATCTCTCTCATCTGTCGTGGCAGACCGCCTTCTTGGTGGCTATTACGTCAGCCAGAAGGATGGGAGAGCTCCAGGCACTTTCCATCAAGTCTCCTTACCTGGTCTTCCACAGGGACAAGATTGTCCTGCGCCTCCACCCGAAATTCCTTCCGAAGGTGGTGTCGGAGTTTCACCTTAACCAGGTGTTGACTCTGCCGGTGTTCTACCCCAGTCACACCTCAGAGGCCGAATATAGGCTCCATACTCTGGACCCTAGAAGGCGCCACATTATAAGGAGCCATGGCTGAAATTGGGAGAGGTTCGCCAGCTGTTTGTCACCCTACGCTGAAGCCACACTCTGGCAGACCTGCCAGCCGGCGGACGATAAGCAGGTGGGTCACCTCCTGCATAGATCTCACTATAGGTTGGCGGGCATGGAGCCTCCCAGAGGGATAAGAGCTCATTCTACCCGCCATCCTGCATCGGGTGGCTGCTTCCAGGGACGTCCCTATCCAGGAAATCTGCAGGGCTGCTACCTGGAAGTCAGCACACCTTCATCACCACTACCACTGTATCGACCTTGGAGTCACGCGCGATGCTGGTTTGGGGCCTCTGTTCTCCAGTCTCTATTACCTAGGTAGGGGTGTGCGACTTGCCTCCTCCTCCCGGAGAACTGCTAGGAGTCTGCCACATAAGTGTGGATGAACAACATATCCATGTCCTAAATACAGGTTACTCACCTGTAACAGGAGTTCTAGGAATGGTATATGTTGTTAATCCACACGACCTCCTCGGCTTCGACGCACAACCTGAGCTTCCAGCGGGCCAGATCTGGTGTCGTGGGGCGGAGCCGAGGGTTTTACCACCCGAATGGGTGGGAGGAGCCAGCTTGAAGACCTTCTGGCAAGATTTAAAGCGGCAAGGATACCTGCCAATAAGTGTGGATGAACAACATATACCATTCCTAGAACTCCTGTTACAGGTGAGTAACCTGTATTTACTTAACGCCAAGAAAACAAAAGCAATGCTCTTCTCTCCCTCTGCCCAAATGGTAAATTCAGCCCTATCAGATCCTGTGCCGCAGATTACAGTTCTTGGCGAGAAGTTGGAATTTGTCCCTAAATTCAAATACCTGGGAGTATGGCTGGACCATAGGCTCTCCTTTATAGAGCACGTTGAAGAATTACTCAAAAAAATTATGGCAGAGACTTGGCCTGTTCTTTAGGATAGCCCGCTTCTTAGCTAGAGATGCCAAACTACAGCTGGTACAATCAACCTTTCTATCCTTGATAGATTATGCTGACATCCTCTGCAGTCACTGTCCCATTTCCTGCCTCACCAAACTTGACACATTATATCATAGAGCTTTGAGGTTCATCACGGGCCTGCCTTATTCCCCTCACCACTGCTCCCTATATCAATCAGTGGGGTGGAGTCCTCTTCAGTTCAGGTGTGATAAAAATGCAGCCTTATGGACCCTGAGAGCCATCTCCAAAAAACTGCCCCAATACATTACAGACTGTCTTCCTATAAAACCAGTAGGCAATTATGCCATGAGAAGTTGTACTTTCCTACTGATGGTTCCTAAAGTTAACTCTCGCTTGGGCTGCTGTAAGCTTTTACACTGTCCTCCTTGTGGAATAAATTGCAAAAAACTGAAACTGAGGTCACCCATCGCATCTCCTTTCATGCTCTTATATTCACTGCCCAGAAATGATCAGTGCAGTTGTTTCCCATGACCATGAATTGTCATCATGCTAACCTGTACCATTTAACCATGAACGAATTACTTCTAGTGCTCGTCTCCTCCTTGGCCCTGGTCTGTCATCATGCTTTCATGTAACACCTTGATGCCTCTGGCCTCCCTTTGATACTGGTCTATCTTCCCGCTTTCTCCAGCCTTCGTTTCACAACTCTATACCGCACTCATCCACAATCTACACGCAATCATACTATAAAAGTCCTAACTCCCCTTTCCCTCTCCTCGTAGGCCCCCACCGCCACATCAGTTCTACTGACCTATCCTTGGGACTTCACTTTGCAATGTTTATCCTTCACATATTACATACCCTCCTGGTACCCCCATCTGCCATTAGTTGGTGGTTTTCCAAGCCATTTTCATGGCGAAAGCACTAGTGACTGCCCCTGGTAAATGAACTAACTGATACTTCTATACAGAGAACATGGGTTTATATACAGTTGCATGGTTCAGTGGTGGACCTGTCTCCATTGTATTTGAATCCTCCTCTGTTATGGCTTGCCTTGTCTTGCTTTTATCATTTGACTCTCCTATTACTGCACCATTGTGTTTGTGTTTATGTACTTATTTACATGTATTTATATGTTTTATGATGGATGTTACCGACCCTGTTCTAACCAGGTCCATCTAGTAAAAGAGCTCTGCTCAATGATGTTCGCTTGGATAAATAAAGATTTTGATTGATTGACTGTGGACATTTGTGCAGTGGCCACTTATTCTCCGTCCACACCTTCACTGAACATTACAGTCTGGACATTGCTTCTAGGCGCAGGGCTGGCTTCGGTCTAGCAGTCCTGCAAGGTCTTCTGTCTTGAGTGACCTGTAGTTGGCAAACATTTTCCTCCTTCCAGAACCTCGTCTCAGACTCCTCCTTTTTTAGTTGACTGCGTGGTTCAAACAATGAAGTCTTGCTGTATTCTGACAAGTGCAGTTAGCCCCAGCCTTTAAAATGCCCCAGAGAACAATGGGTTAACTTTTCTATGCAGGGCATAGAATGTTCATCTCGAGCTCGGTTGATGTCTCTGCCTGTTGTAATTTGAACTGCAACCGTCAGATTCTTTATTCCTTACTCACTGAACAGTCGCTCCGGAGATTTCTCCTGCAGTTCGGTTCGAAGTCGGTTGAAGTGTCGGTTTTCGGTCGGTTTTCTACCGAAATTTAGTTTCCGCATAGTCGGTTCAAGTCTCTGTCTGTGGGATCGTGAGTACTAGATAGGTTTTGTTCTGTTTTCTGTGTGGAACTTGTAAAAAGTGTGGATCGGTTCGGCTGAACCGATCATTCAGGTAAATTTTGTATTTTACTTTAGTGTGTGGTTACCAGTCTGTATTGGTTCTAAAAAAAAAAAGGGTTTTAGTACGTTTTTTTCCAAGACCCGTGACACAGTCAGGAACCGATAGGGGAGTCTTGCCTGGCGGTTGCCGAAAAAAGGGTAAGTTTGGTTAGATTGACCATGTCTGAGAAACCCAAGAAAAAAACCGGGCCCACTGGGTTTCAATACTGCAGTGTGTGGGGAGGTCTTTGCTAAGGCCGATCCCCACACCACCTGTATTTATTGTCTGGGGTTTGACCACCTCGATTCAGACTGCAAAATTTGTAAAAAATTTTCCCAGATGTACCCTTGAAAAGAGATTGGGTAGACTGAGGGAAAGGGAGCCGAGAAGTCCGTTGACCCGGATGGCCAGCCCGGTTCGGTTCCGACCAAACCAGAAGGAGTGCCCTCTGACCAGGGCAATACTACTTCAGCCATAAGGAGAGCCGACTCGGAACCTGTTCCGGCAAAAAGAAACGCAAAGACAAATCGACCGGGTTCGGATCCAGAATTTATACCGACCGCTAAAGAAATAGCCAAAGCGATCTATATTGTGGAATCGCCGCCCAGTTCTGACTGATCTGGCACCTTTGGCAGGGCTCTGTTCATGGGTTCCCCGGTTCAAGATTATACCCCGGAAGAATTTTGAACGGAGTTTGAGGAGGAGGGACAGTTAGGATGATTATGGTGAAGGTGAGAGTCTGGACGTGCTGGACATCTCCCAGACAGACCTTCAGGGTGTTTCTTTTTCTAGGCTTTCTGAGTCCTTTTACTTCATGTTTTACAGAAAGGTGGCTGATACCCTCCAGCTTCCTGTAGAGGAGGTAGTGGAGGATCAAGAGGAGCCTGACTAATAGAGATGATGGACATCCCAGAGTCCAGGAGACTGTCTATTCCTCATCACAAATCTTTTGGGAAACGGACACAAAAAATTCTTAAGTCTCCCAATTCCATACCTCCTGTGAATAGAAGAATGGACAAGAGGTATACTCTTTCAGGCTCAGATATCGGAGTTCCTTTATCAGCAATGCAGCCATGTTGGGGTTGTACAGGCTACTGCTGTGATAGGCCAAGCATTCCCAGGAGTTGAAACATTTTGGGGTTGCATAAGTCCAGGACTTAGGTACATTTTAGTAAGTCCATTTCAGGATCCTGTAAGTCACATTTTTCATATTATTCACGAAAAAATATTTATTTTTCCCCTTTAGGATGCTCCAGTGTCAGAGAAGGTTACAGAGAGGCAGAGAGATATTATAAGACAGCAATAGTACTGCAGCTTGCTTCAGGCTGATTTTCTTCTGTTTCTTTTGATGGACATTTGTGACCAGAGGAATGGATAGTACCAGACTACTGTCAAGCCAGTGCTTTATTGATGGCAGTGGATCAAATTAGAGACGGATGGTCCTGCAGTCATGATAAGCAGTTGATTCTCAAAAAGACTGTTGTGTCACGGTTGTTCGAATTTGTTTTAATGAAATTAGCTTTTGAAAATCCTCTTTCACATTTACTTGTGGAAGGGAAATCGTGAGCAGAATCTCTATAGCTTTTGCATAGGGCCCTTCGTGGAGTCTGGCGCGTTCACCAATTTCTTTTGTAACACCAACTGGTACATAGTTATGAGAGGTTTGGTTGGAATCGAGAAAGGTATAACTTCAGCTGCACCCACTCATCTATAGCAGAATCTTATCAAGTTCTGAGAAGTGAGAATAGAAGGGGCTATCTGTGATGAGTTCAAGTTAGTTCAGCATTGCCAAATGTTGTTAGATCTTCCTTTCCAGTGGCCAGTTGTGATAATTCAGAAATCTGAAGTAAAGACAAAGGTTTCTCTGATAGAACACCAAACCTGTTCTGGACATATGTGACAGTATCGTTAATAAATGTGTAGTTCAGCTTCACTTCCAGGTGTTCCATGAACTTTTGTTTTGCAATTATACGTTCTTCTGCGTTATGTTGTTCCTGGAATTTTGTAAGATATTTTCCAGAAGTACTTTTAAGTGCTTCTAGCTGCAGAATGGCTTTTCTATATGTTCTGTATCTCAACAATTAAGTAGGTCTGCCAACTGGAAAGTTTTTGATAATCTAGCAACAATTGGCAAAAATCTAATAGAAATAAAGAACTTTAATGAAATGCATAGAGGTCAGTTCCTTGAGGTACCCCTTAGCTCTGTTAGCATTGTCTGCCTATTCTGCATCCACAAATCTGTGCTCCAGATGCATTGTCACAATGTCAGGTTTTTTCTAATGCCACAACTGCTCTCTCTTTGCTTGCTAGCCACCTGACTTGCTTTACAGCCGAAATGTGCAAGATGCTCAGAGAACTTCAGCAATTTCTTTAAGTCTTCCTGCACTCGAGACCAAAAATAAAACTGAAAATGCTCTTAAACACTCTTCAAATTTGGCCATGTATTTGAAATGTTTATTTGCATCCAAAATGGCAAGCTCAAGTTTGTGGGCAACACAGTGAATGCCAATAATGTCTGGCAAAAGTGATGTGAGTCTAGTAATGACTCCTGTCCGTTCACCAAGATTAACTGATGCACCATCAAAATTAGCGCATACAAGTGCTGGATGTGCACTGCCTGTCAGTAAGGCTTTCTCAATAGCATTAAATACACCCTCAGCACTTGTAGTTTCAAGTGGTAACACAGATATTAGATGTGTGACTGGCAAACAGCACCTACATGTCTCGGGTACACAATTTCTTGTTCAACGATGGAGTGGTCTGTACTTCCATCTGCAAGAATACTCACAAAGGAGGCATTTTTTACCTCTTCAGTTATTGCTGAACGTGTGTTTGTTATGTTGTCCCTAGAAACAGCTGCAACCTGCTATATTCATATAGTTGTTGCCAACAGTTAAACCATTTTCGCTGGATCTCACAAATGATTTCCAAATCAGAAAAAGGTTTCCCATTCTTTGCCACAGTGTATGCAGTGTTAAATAAAATGTTGTATTTCTCAACTTCTTTTGGTGTCATGTGTCTTTTTTGAAATGACTGGCCCAGAGCAGTTTCTGACAGACGAATGGGTGGTACTTGAGCGGTATCCTTTAAGTAATGTTTTGTGCAAGTGATGTGTTCCCTCGTCAAATCATGCCACTTTATAGGGTGTAACTTAAGATCTCCTGAACCTTTTACCACAGCTGAGTTAGGATCACAGATTTGGGGTAGGCTTTACAATATATCGGTATATTACAGATTTTTCTTCACTATAATCCAGCCATGGAAATACTTTTTTCCATTCAGGACGGAAATTCCTGACCCTTTTTTCTCTGTCATATCTTTGATCCTTGGTAAGGCCATCGTCAGAACTTTTACGTTTAACAGAACTGGATGTTGTAGCACTACTAGTACTTGCTCCACCAGATTTTTAGAAACCAAATTTTAATAAGCTAATTTTGCTGTGAGAAATTGCTCTGGGTAAGATTAGAAGACTACAGGGTTCGAAATAAGGATTTAGTAATCAGGAGTTAGAAATAGCTCCTGGGTATCGGCACTTTCTAGGGACATGGATATGTTGTTCATCCACACTTATTTGCAGGTATCCTTGCCGCTTTAAATCTTGCCGGAAGGTCTTCAAGCTGGCTCCTCCCACCCACCCGGGTGGTATAACTCTCGGCTCCGCTCCAAGAGGAACAAAATTGGGGAGAGATACTGTGGGTTAAGCTGGAAAGGAAAATGGGGCCAGCCATCCGCACAGGTGTGGTCTGTAGACCACCAGCCCAGGAGGAAGAAACAGATAGGGAGTTGATGCCAGCCATCCAGAGATGGCAGACAAGGGTGAGGTAGTACTGGTTGGAGACTTCAATATTCCAGACGTGGACTGGAGCATCCCAGCAGCAGCATCAACAAGGAGCAGATTTATCCTGGACTCCCTTCAGGGTGCCTTCCTCAAGCAACTGGTCATGGAACCAACTCGGCAGAAGGCAATACTGGACCTTGTGCTCACAAACAGGGACAGTGTGATGGGGAGAAGTGGGGAGCACCTGGGAACAGTGACCACCAATCACTGTGGTTTGAAATCACAGAGAGCAGAACCAAACCACACAAAACACGTATCCTGGATTTAGGGGCGAACTTTGAGAAATGAGGAGATACTTGAAAGAGGCATTATGGGGAATGGGGCAGGAATCAGGGTTGAGGAACATGGGAAGTATTTAAATGGGATTACAGAGCAACAGAATTATGTATTAAGCAGGTTAGCAAGAGGAAAAGGAAGAGGAGACTCATTATGGTTTTCAAAGAGGTAGCAAGAAAGTGAAAGCCAAAAGATGCATTCAGGCAATACAAAAGACACAGGCAGAAGGGGATAGGAGAAGTACCAGGAGAAGCAAAGGGAGGCAGGAGGTCAGTAAGGAAGCCAAGCTCAGACAGAAGAACACATTGCAAAATCAGTGGGTAGAGGAACAAAACCTTTTACAGGTACATAAGTGAAAAAGAAAGACAAAGGAGGATAATGAGACTGAAGGGGAGGATGGGGCTGTGGAGGATGACAACAGTAAAGCTGACATATTGAACAGGTATTTCTGCTCCGTCTTTACTGAGGAAGAGGAGGTAATGGGTCTGAATGGGAGTACAAAGGGTGAGAATGGTGTAGAAATGGAACAAGTCCCTTTACGAGAAAGGGTCCTGAAGGAACTGGAAGTAATAAGAGTTGTTAAAGTAATGGGGCTAGATGGGGTGCCCCAGGTCCTTAAAGAACTAAGAGGTGGTGGCTGAACCTCTTGCTATCCTGTTTAGCCGATCACTAGAAACAGGGGAGGTACCCAAAGACTGGAGGATGGCAGATGTAGTCCCTTATACAAAAGTGGGAACAAAGAGGAAGGGGAACTACAGACCAGTCAGCCTCACCTCGGTAGTGGGGAAGATCATGGAAGCACTACTGAAGGAGAGTTGGTGGAACATCTGGTGGTCAATGGACTACAGGACCCAAGGCAGCATGGTTTCACCAGGGGAAGGTCAGTCGACCAACCTCATTGAATTTTTGACTGGGTGACTAGGGAGGTGGATCAGGGGAGGGCAGTGGACATGGCCTATCTGGACTTCAGCAAGGCCTTTGACACTGTGCCACATAGAAGACTATGCACAAACTGGGGAATATGGGTGTGGGCAGGACTGGAAGCGGTGGGTAGGTAACTGGCTGGGCAGCAGGACACAGAGGGTGGTGGTAAATGGCTGTCACCGACAGAGGAAGAGTGACCAGTGTACAGGGGATCAGTGCTGGGACCGGTACTATTCAATATCTTCATCAGTGACATTGTGCAGGACCTAGAAGGTAGAATTTCACTGTTCAGCTGATGACACAAAGCTCTGTAATAGAGTAGACACACCAGAGGTGTAGACAGAATGAGAAGGGACCTGCAGAAACTTGAAGAATGGTCAGGGGTTTGGCAGTTGAAATTCAATCGCAAGGAAGTGCAAGATAATGCATATGGCGAAGAAAAACCCTGAGCACAATATATATCAGTTGGGGGTGAGGATATAGCATGCACCAAGCAGGAAAGGGATCTTGGAGTTATCATCTCGATGACCCCAAGGCAGGGAAACAGTGTGACAAGGCAGCAGGTAAAGCAAATAGGATGCTGGGATGCATAGGCAGGACATCACCAAGCAGGAAAAGGGAGGTCATAATTCCACTATACAAGACACTAGTGAGGCCGCACTTGGAGTACACTGTGCAGTTCTGGAGACCTTACTACATAAGGACATAGACAGGGTAGAGAGGTTCAGAGGAGGGCAACAAAGATGGTGCATGGATTGCATCACAAGTCCTATGAGAACAGGTTGAAGGCACTGAACATGTACTCCCTGGAGGAGAGGAGGAAGAGAGGAATATGATAGAGACATACAAGTATCTTACAGGGAGGAACAGGGTGCAGGAATGCACTATTTTCAGCCGAAAAAGATGTTCCAGGACTAGAGGGCATGGGATGAAGTTGGAGGGAGGGCGATTCAGAGGAAACGTGAGGAAGAATTTCTTCACAGAACGGGTGGTGGACAAGTGGAACACCCTGCCAGAGGAAGCAGTGGGGGCTGAAACAATCACGGGATTTAAGAATGCATGGGATAGACATAAAGGAATTCTGGAGGTCAGGGGTAAGGGGCAACAGACTTCCTGGAAAACATAAACTGAACTTACAAACTTAAATGGGCAGACTGGGTCGGCCATAGGCCCTTATCTGCCGACACTGTCTATGTATCTATGTATCTATGACGCCAGATCTTCCTTACCGCTTTGGAAGCTCAGGTTCCCTCCTTTTGAGACTGGTTCCTATTTCTTCCGTTTTGCGAATTTGAAAGTTTTTTGCTAAAAAGACTTCGGTCTTCGATCCCTTGCGGCTGCGATGGACAAATCGACTCCAGTTTTTGAGATGCCCTTGCGGACAGAAGATGTCTCTTGACGGATCCACACTCACGTAATGTTACTGTTTAGGCCGTAGCACGACCTGCAGGCCTGCGACTTGTACTCTTCCTTCTCGTCCCCGTCCTCGAAGACCGTGCTGCCCGATTGCAACTGGGCCGTCCCGAGAAGCGTTTTCCTCCGGTGAAGTCTAAGGAGGCCCGGTCGGCGGTGTCCACGGCGGCGGGCTCGGCGGATCAGCTCGAGCCGATGATCACCCTCGAAGAGGAGGCGGCGCGGGCCGTATCTTCCTCGGCCGTGGCATTTATCCTGCTCTCTCTGGGTTCTTCCTATACAGCTTCCTTCAAGGAGCTTTTGTCTGTCCCTCTCCACTAAGGGAGAGGGGCCAACGTCTGCTGGACCTTATTCTCGGTCCAAAAAGAAGGACAAGGGTAAATCCCTCCATCGACGCTCTTGGGAGCGGGAAAGGTCCTCCTCCCGAGTCGTCGACCGTCGACTTCGGCCACTGGTCTCACGGTGTCCCCGTCAGATCAGTTGACCGAGACTCCCGTCGACGCAGTCGAGATTTTTCTCGACCCGTTGGACAGGTTGTCGCCTGTAGAAGCCGAGACTCCCCTCTCCCCGGTTCCCGGGAGTTGAGGATCCTGGCTTGCCTCTGCCTCCAGTTCTGGAGCCTCGGACGAACCCTCCGAGCGAGAGGAGTGCGGTTCCTGCCGACACTTTCCGCCGACCTCGGGAAAAGCAGGGTTCTGGGTCTCCGGACCTCTTCGCGGACCAGCCTATCCCGCCCGTCGCCGGCGGTCTCGGTCTCGGCACCCGGCGGTAAGCGGTAATCGCGCCCCCGTCCTCCTCCTCGGACTGAGGGAGGCTTCAGGCGTAAGTTGCGTCGGCCCAGTGAGGACCTCATGTGCAACAGCTCCTCCTGACCGGGGATAAGCGAGCCGTCTCCTTCCCGGCCATTAAGTGGCTGTCACGGAGCGGCTGATACAACCTCGATTTACCGAGGACCTGTTCCCAGGCCGGTTGTTCGGCCAAAACCAGCTGCTCCACCGATTCCGGTGGAACCTCCGCCTCCACAGCCATTATTTGGGGCTCTGACCAAGGATTCTCGGTCGGCTAAGGGTCTACCCCATAGGCTGTCTGTTACCCTCACTCCCGACCAACCTCGGCAGGTGGAGGGTGGCTCAGGCCAGAGGCAGCTCTTCGAGGACTCTTCCGAGTCCGAGGATGATTCCTCCTTTTTCTCCAAGCGAATGGACTTGGAGTCCTCAGGAGGACAGTCAGTGGATGATAGCCCTTCGTCCTTCCTAGGACTGCTTCGGCTCATCTCGGAGTCCACCGGGAAGAAGCTCAAACCCGTTTCTAAACGGGCCAGGTATCCCCTCACGGAGATTCTGGACTGAGGGATTCTCACGGAGGCCTTTCCGTGGCAGAGGCCATAGTGGGTCCAGCCTTGGAGCTTGCAGCGCCCTGCTTCCTGCCCTGCGCCTTGACCAGGAAGGCCAGGAAATGCGGTCCCTACTGGTTCCCTGTCCGGTTTTTCGGAGCACCCCTCTGCTGAGGGGTTGGTTACCGACAGCGTTTTCCGGCGCGCCGGGAACACCAGGGATGTGGACAAACCTCCCAAGGAATCCAAGAAATTGGATTATGTTGGGAGAAAAGTCTATGCTGCGTCCTCTCTCGGCCTTCGTCAGGCCAGTTCGGCCGTCCTCATGGCACATTTTTCTCATGCCCTGTTGGGCTCCCTGGATGAGGTCATCCCTCATCTTCCCACGGATCTGCAGACTACGGTCAGGCAGGTGCGGGACCAGGACAGGGCAGTGGCCAAACAGCAGCTCCAGACTGCGTTAGACCTTGGGGATTCATGTGCCAGGTCTGTGGCGGCTGCGAGTGGCCAGTAGCGTCGTCGAGCTTGGCTGAGGATATCCACCTTTACTTGGATACCCAGCACAAGTTGGCGGATGTTCCTTTTGGGGACTGACCTCTTGACCCTGGGGTGGAAGGTCACCTGCAGAGGATCGAGAGTCCAGTGCTACCTTGGACTCGGTCTCTTCGCTCAGAAGGACAAAGGCATAAGCCACAGCCTAAGCCTTTCATCCTTCTGTGCCCTGGCCTTCCGCCCAGCAACGTCAGGGCCAGCAGGCTCGGGCTTGACATCCCAAACCCAAGCCGTCGGCTTCCTCAACAGGAGGCAGGGAGGTAAGGCCCAGGAGGTCCCTCGCAGTCCCTCCTCTAAGCCTGCCCAGTGACGGGCTGGGGTGTCGCCTCATCCCCATCACCTCACCCTGGTTCACCCGGGGGCACGGCTCAGCCTTCCTTTCCGCCTGCGCTGATTACCTCAGACAGGTAGGTACTGGAGGTGGTGGGAAAAGGCCTGCCTCTAGAATTCGAGCAGGCCCCGCCCTTCAGAGCCGTCGCACCTTGGGGGGCCTCGGGGTCCGTAGCCTCACTGTCGGCTCATCGAGCCGACATCGCTCTCCTCCTCCAAAAGGAGGTGATCAGGTGTAGCAGACCCTCCCTCAGACCCAGGGTTTGTGTCCAGGTACTTCCTGGTTCCAGCAGACGGGGGCTGGCGCCCATTCTCGACCCTACGACCTAAACAAGTTCCTAAGGTCTCGAAACTTCAGGATGGTCACTCTGGCTCAGATAATACCATCCTTGGACACGGCGTGGTTCTGCTCTCTGGACCTGCAGGACGTTTTCCACATCCCTATCCGTCCGTCTCACCAGAGATTCCTTCGCTTCCGAGCGGAGGGATCCTTTCGAGTTCCAAGCCATGCCCTTCGGCTTGTCTCCAGCTCCCACGGTCTTCACCAAATGCATGGCAGTGGTGACAGCATTCCTGCGGCGCCGGGGTCGGGTGTACCCTTACCTGGGCGACTGGCTGATAGCAGCCCCCTCCAGGCAGGTGGAGCGGTCCAGAGATCTGGCCTCAGGTCTGCTCTCAACTGGGCCTCCTCATCAGCAGGCCAAGTCGAGACTTCGACAAGCAGGTGATTCTGTTCATCGGCGCAGCTCGACCCTTCGAGCCAGAGGCGCGGCTCCGGCGGACAGGGCCGAGGTTCTTTCCTCCTTTGCCCAATCATTTCTGGTTGGGCAATTGCGCCCCTGCCGGGACTTCCTGCGCCTCCTGGGTCTCATGGCGGCCTGCACCAGCGTGGTCCGTTGGGCCCGCTGGAACATGTGTCCTCTTCAGTGGGGACTGGCCAGTCAGTGGTCACAAAGCTGCGATGTTTTGGACCAGCTTGTGAGGGTGACCTAGGGGATGTGGAACGTTCTCCAGTGGTGGATCGTTCCAGGTCATTTGTAGGAGGGCATCCCGTTCGTCCGGCCCGAGCCGATGGTCTCTCTATCGACCGATGCCTCTCTGATGGGTTGGGGTGCCCATCTGGGGGAACACCGGGCTCACGGCCTTTGGTCCCCGCGGGAGTCCTGATGTCACATCAACCTGCTGGAGCTCCGAGCGGTCTGCCTAGCTCTCACCGCCTTTGCTCCGTTCCTCCGGGGTCAAGTGGTCCGAGTCCAGACGGACAACACCACGACCATGTACTATCTAAACCGCCAGGCGGGATGTGCTCCATGCTTCTATGCAAGAAGCTCTCCGCATTTGGTCACTGGATGCGCTGGGCGGTGGATCTCCTAGCCATGGCAGCTGCACGCCCATTGGCTGTAGCTCTGCACCACGTGAAGTAGCCCCACCGACAGTCAGTCGGCGGGCGGCGGGCGGCAGGCGGGTGGGATGCTGTCGCCCACCGCCGCGGGGAGCGGGTGGAGGGGCTGTGGGTGGGTGGGGGGACACTAGACACCAGGGAGATGTTTGGGGGCTGTGATGTGACATTCTGCCCGCGATCGGGTTTTACGTCCACTGGACCACCAGGGAGATATTCGGGTTGGGGAGGGTTACATTCTGCCCGCACGGGCACGGGGGTTCATACATCGCTCTGCCCGAGATTGGCCTGGGAGATGTGGGGGTTTCATGTATATGTACTGCCCGCGATCGGGCTTCGGGAGATGTGTGGGGGTTTCTAACTGTGATGCCCGCGATCGGGCTGTGGGAGATGTGGGCGGGGGTTCTATGTTACTCTATGCCCGCATCGGGCTGGTGGGGGCACAGGGATCGAGTTGGGGGCCAGCCAAGGGTGGCAGCTGCTGTGTTGCACCCTGCAATACAGCAGCTCACCTGTGGGTGGCCCTCAACTCTACGCCTTTTTTTGGCTCAAGGTTGTGCAGGCACAGGTTGGGGTTGCGATGAGCTACTCAAGCAACCCGACTGAATATCGGGTTGCGAGGTTATGCATGGTTCCTCCCTCCTGTTGAGCATGCATTCATTTGCACTGCTCTTTCGGCAACCTGTTGCCAGTGGCATAACTGCCTCCTGCTGAATATCGCAGAATGGCGATTTTTGACTTGCACATGCAACCCTGTTGTGCATGGCGCAACCTTTTGAATATCTGGGCCTATGTGTGTGTGTGTGTGTGTGTGTGTGTGTGTGTGTATATATATATATATATATATATATATATATATATATATATATATATATATATAGAGGCAAAAACTCTGTTTAATGCATTAGTTAGGATTGATTCCACAGTGACAAAGCGAGGAAATTCAGTGTTAGGCTGGAAAGTCGCTTGCACTTTCCGGCATCGGGTGCGCTGAAGTCGCCTGCCTAACTCTCACCCCATAACATGTGTAAAGAAGCAGAGGTATAGGAGAATGGGGTGAGAGTTAGGACCGATGACTCCAACGTGCACCCGATGCCGGTTGGGGTGGGGTGCTAAGGGGCTTTCAACCCTAACACCGACTTCTCGCCATCACTGTGGAACAATCCTAACTAATGCATTACATGGAGTTTTTGCTCTAATTTCCTTCTTTTGAGAATGATGACAAGAAATAATGAATGTATGCGGCAGCGGAGCCTGGCCCAACAGGAACAGCAGTGCAAACAGAAGAGCAAGAGTGGGGCACACGAATGCAAACATAAATGATAAAGGAAACAGAAACCCAAGCACAAAGGGGCACTGAAGCGAAAATGATGCAAATGGAAGCGAATGACAACGCAAAGGGTAACGCACATGGTGGCGTACATGGGAACGGTAACGCAAATGGGGACAAACGCAAGTGGAAACAGTAACTGTAACAGTAATGGAAGTGCATACCCTGTTTTTGCCAAACAGGTGCATACAGAAACACAGTGTACAAAGAATGTATGCATTGTAACAGGGATCAAAGCTGAAAACGAGCATTGGAAGTACTTAATTGCTAATATCTCAGCAACCGCACGACGTACAAAAAAAAATTAAAATTTGACAAAAATCATGATTTTCCTGGCTAGGATTTTGTTAATATATAGCCCATAGGGCTACGTAATTCACAACAAAAAATCTGTATCTCGCATCGGTCTCGAGATACGAACCCCGAAAGGCGCGGCATACGCCACCGTGTTAGTCTATGGGAAAAAATGCCAACTTCGGAGTACCGTAACTTTGCCGCCATGCAATAATTTTTGAACAAACCACAAAAATACATATCTGTGAGATGTTGGCTGCCTTCTCTCCAAATTTCAGCCCAAAAGACCAAACCGTTCTTTTGCAGCAGAGTGGCAAAGAATCCCTGTCATTTTGGCCATAGTCTGAAAAAGTAGTATCGCATTTGAGACACTTTTCGCAAACATTTGCGAAAGTGTCGGCTTATGGCAGTACTTTATGACACTACTGGTTCCAGAAATTTGAAAACATATTTCTGGGGTGTTTTACCCCAAAATAAAGACATGGCTAGCATCCTCAGGGTCCAACTAGGTAAACACAAAAAGAATGGTGTCCCTAGAGGGTCCCAAATTTAAATGCCAAGCATTTTTTTGATCACCAACTGAAAATAAAATAGTGGATTTGCAACACTACTAGGGCCATTTGCGACACTAAAATGTGCATTTGCAAAAGTGTCAAACTTTTTGTTAACATTTCCCATTGAATTATAATGGGAACTTGTTTTTTGAATAACTTTTGAACCGTTCAATATTTTTTCATGAAATCTTCAAAAGGCACATCGGGGACCCCGGCTGTATGTTTCCTGAAGTTTTCGGACCGGTCGTGTAAACTGCAACCTGTAGGCAAGAGCAAAAGAATTTGCAAAAAGTGTAAATACTCATTTCATTGTTGCCTAATAACTCCGTAGCCTTATATCCGACCGGTACAAACTTGGCAGATCCCAAGATTTACCATGCCCCATCGCGGCATGCCAAATTTCAGGTATATCCATTAAATGGTGGCAAAGTTATTAAGGTGCAAAATTTGACCTTTAACCTTAAAGGGCTCCTCAACCCCAGCGTGGCAAATTTTTATGGGTCACAGAGGTGCCCAATCCCCTGTCGGCTCCACGCCCTCAAAAGCATTCAGGTGCCATGCTGGGAGCCTACCCCAGCATGGCAAATGTCCCTCGTCATCTTATAAAAAAAGAAACCTGTAAATATAAAACTGTCCTCAGCGCTCCTGCCCCTCCCACAACCCGCACCCACCCACTGTGCACCCTGCCTCCCACACCCTCACCCCATACTTACCTCCAACCCGGCATGATGATCTTCGGTGGACCAGGAACAGCTCAGACTCTTCAAAGCTGACCGCGAACTGAGGAAATGCCGTAAGCTGTATAATGGGATCGATAGAGTTTTTTCAATCTTGTTGCATATCTCAGGCATTTTTGAATTTTGGCACCAAATTTTCAACATGGGTTTTTGGGACCCCTCCTCATGAATTCTGTCACTGTCATGGCATTAATCGGGCACGTAAGGGTGATTTCACGGTCACTGGCGCAAAATCACCTTTCGGGACAGATCAACTAAATGACAGTGCCAGTGTTCATAAGGTGGGCCTCAAAAGCTTATGTAGAAATTTGGTGAAAAATTCTTACATCGACTTTTATGAAAGACATTGTGCAGTTCCTACACACTGCAAGTTTGCGAATTTCAATATTTTCTCTCCAGAATTTCAACATTGCCATTTTACCACACCTCCTTATGAGCAGTACAGCTGTCATTTTTCACATCTTGTCCAAAATGTGTTTCCGCGCATGTAGTACACAATGGCACAGTCGGTGTGCGAAATCAATTTTTGGGACAGATTAAGAAAATCACAGTCACACTGTTCATGAGCAGAAGTGTTAAAATGGCTATATTAAAATTTGGTGAAAAAATTCCCAAAAATGACTGTTTTAATGAAAGCATTCATTGTGTTGATCCTACGACCTGTAGTTCACGAATTTTCAATATTTTCACTCCAGATTTTCAACATTGCCATTTTACCACACCTCCTTATGAGCAGTATAGCTGTCATTTTTCACATCTCACCCAAAACATGTTTTCTCCCATGTAGCGCACAATGGCGCAGTCGGTGTGCGAAATCAATGAACAGGACACATTAAGAAAATCACAGTGACACTGTTCATGAGCAAAGGTCTTAAAGTGGCTATTTTGAAAATTTGGTGAAAAAATTCCTAAAAATGAATGTTTTACGAACGTGCGTTGCGCAGTTCTTACGCATGCTCGTACGTTTGCAAATTTTTAATATTATCACTCTAGATTTTCAACATTGCCATTTTACCACACCTCTTTATGAGCAGTACAGCTGTAATTTTTCACATGTCGTCCAAAATGTGTTTCCGTGCATGTAGCGCACAATGGCGCATTTGGTGTGCGTAATCAATGTTTGGGACAGATTAAGAAAATCACAGTGACATTGTTCATGAGCAGAGGTCTTAAATGGCTATGTTGAAAATTTGGTGAAAAATTCCTTCAGACGTTCTGCAATGTTACTAATGAAGACATTGAACAGGACTCGCCCCAGGACCGATCCCTTGCAGCACCCCACTGGTCACCCCTCTCCCTAGACTGCACACCATTTACCACCACTCTCTGCCTCTGTCTGATAGCCAGTTTCTAACCCAGTTTACCACCCTTTCCCCATGCCCAGCCTACCCAGCTAGTTTATCAGCCTCCTATATGGGATGGTGTCAAAGGCTTTGCTGAAATCAAGGTAAGCGTTGTCCACTGCCCCACCCGGATTCACATCCTTTGTCACCCAGCCAAAGAAATCAACCAGATTTGTCTGACATGATGTCCCCACTGTGAATCCATGTTGTCTATGGTCCTGGGCTCCAATGGCTTCTAGATGCCCCACTACCCTTTCTTTAAGCAATGTCTCCATGATCTTCCCCACTACTGAGGTAAGGCTGAACGGCCTATTGTTCCCTGCCTCCTCCCTGCTGCCGGACTTGTGTAGAGGGACCACATGTGCCCTCCTCCAATTTACTCATGTTGAATGACTCAGTGAACATGGCTGCCAGAGGTACCGTTATCTCCCTTCGCAGTTCTCTTAATATCCTTGGGTGTATGCCATCTGGTTCCATCGCTTTGTCCACCTTCAATTTAGTGACCTCCTGCAGGACTGTTTTGCCTTTGAATGGACTACTGTCCACCTCTTCACCCCCATGGCAACTGCTGTACTGCTGTGGCCCTTGCCCTCCCGCCTTCTGTGAATACTGAATGGAAAGACACAGTGGATGTCTTGGGAGGAAGGCATGGAACTATCACTTCCAAATACCTAAACAGCACATACAAGCAAGCAACATTCGCATTGACAAATGCTTGTTTATTTATGCAATAGGGAATCTTTAGGATTGTGCAAGGAGTTTTGTTTTAAATTGTTTATTTAATTTTTAATGTCAACTTACATGGACTTTTTGTGGTTTTCCCAGGGTAGCTTACCATAGTGGTTGCTAAGCAGTTGCTATGGATACTCAACTTTACAATTATGGACAGTACATAATGAGAAAGTTTGATGCACAATTATTTTGTTTTTTAGTTTTTTGGGGATTTCTTCATCAAAAAGTGAATAAAATTGAGTTTTCTGCCACTGTTTGAAGATTATAAAAATCTAACAGGCATCTAATAAATGAAACACCTCTCATTTTGTAGATATTTTGTGCTGAACAAGTTTTGTGCTCAAAGTGCAATGCTATCAATTTTCATTTTAAAGTTATTTGTATTTGAATATGATTAGTACTGCTACTGAGGCTGAACATTCTAAATCGGTTGATGACACAGCAACTATGTACATAAATGAGTGATGACATATGAACATACAAAATTGCCAGCAGATACAGGCCATTCTGTCTATCTAGTCTGCCCAGTATGCAGCACTGCAGTCCATTAGATTGCAGCTGCCTTCTTCCCTCATATGTCCTCCCCCATCTCCCACCCCCTTCCTGATTTATACCTCCCTTGAATATGTCCCACCCTCTTGAAGCCCCCAACAGTCTGCAATGATACAACTTCCTCTGGTAGAGCGTGCCACCCTGCCACCACCCTTTCTGTGAAATAGTGCCTCCTCATTTCCATCTTGAACCTGCCCTCTTCCAGCTTCATAAAGTGTCCCCTGGTTTCCCTTCTGCCTTTCAGATTGAACATACACCTGGTGTCTACTTTAATCAAACCCTTTAGGTATTTGAAGGTCTCAATCATATCCCCTCTCTCCCTTCTTTCCTCCAGGGAATACATATTGAGTACTCTCAGTCTCTCCTCATATGATCCGTCCCCCCGCCCCAGGATCATTTTTGTTGCCCTGTGCTGTACCCCCTCCGGTAGTTTGATGTCCCTTTTCAAGTAGGGATGCCAGACCTGCACGCAGTACTCTAGGTGCAGTCTCACCAGGGACCTGTACAGGGGCAAGATGACCTCCCACTCCTAGAAGTAATTCCCCTTGCTATGCACCCTAGTATCCTGTTTGCCTTCGCTGCTGCCTTTCTGCACTGAGCAGAGTGGTTCATCTCCCAGTTACCAGCACTCCCAGATCTTTCTCCACCTTGGAGTTTGTTAACGGGACACCCTCCAGCCAGTAATTGTGTCCTGGGTTCTTGCTTCCTAAATGCATCACTTTGCACTTCTTGGCATTGAAACCAAGCTGCCAAGTGTGAGACCATTCCTCCAATTTTATCAAATCCTCCTGAAGTACTTTTGCTCCCTCCCCCATCTACCGTGGCACAAATCTTTGTATCATCTGCGAAGAGACTGATCTTGCTCTTAATCCCCACTGCAATGTCTGCTACGAAAATGTTAAACAGAACCGGTCCCAGCACTGAGCCCTGTGGTACACCATTTGTTACTGCCCTGGGTTCAGATGCCCCCCACTATTACCTTCTGCTGTCTACCCTGCAGCCAATTCCTGACCCATCTTACCAGTTTCTTCCCGCTCCCAGACTCTTCAACTTGCAGATCATCCTACCGTTTGGCACCGAGTCAAAGACCTTGCTGAAATTCAAGTAGAGGACATCCACCACATGTCCCCTGTCCAGTGCCCTCGTAACCCAATCGTAAAAATTAACCAAGTTCATCTGACAGGATCTGCCTGAGACAAACCCATTCTGCCTGCTATCCTGAAGATTTTTATCTCCAAGAAATTGCATCAGTCTTTCCTTGAGGATTGTCTCCATCAGTTTTCCCATAATTGCAGTAAGGTTTACTGGTATGTAATTCCCCGGTTCGTCCTTGGGTCCACTCTTATGGAGAGATACCACATGTGCTTCCCTCCAGTCCCTGGGCATGCACCCTGAGTCCAGAGAGGTATTGAACACATCTGCCAATGGCCTTGCCAGGACCTCTGCCAACTCTCTCAGCACCCTGGGGAGGACTCCATCTGCACCAGGTGCCTTGTCCACCTTCAGGGACTTTAGGCCCTCCCTCACCATTTCCACCATGAGTTCTCCATGGTTGCTCTCTTCCACCCTCTCCCACCTTCGCCCTTCTTCTCTCAGGTGTGGGCCTATCCTCTCTTATTGAAGACCAAACAGAAGTATTCATTAAGTACTTCTGCCTGCTCAGCCCCCTTTTCTACCCACCTACTTCCCCTCCTGATCCTAACAATGTGATCCTTGCTCTTCCTCTTCTCTCTGATATAGCTGAAGAAATCCTTTTCTCCTTCTTTGATCCCCTGCGCTAACCACCGTTCCCTAGCCACCTTTGCTGCCCTTACCACTCTGCTCACTTCTCTGGATTTCTTCACATACTCTTCTGTCTTCTGCCCTGTTGGATCTCTTGTAGATCCTAAATGCATTTCTCTTCTCCCGCACCTTCTCCACCACCTCTACTCATCCAACTTGGTTTCTTGGTCCTGGCTTTCTTGCTCTGGCTCTTGACACAAGTTTTAGTGGCTTCAGTCAGTCCTGCCTTGATGACTGACCATTTTTGTTCCATGTCTATTTCTGGGTGGATGCTTGCCGTATGACTTTCCAATTTGTGTCCCATCCTGCCAAAGTCCGCCCTTTTGAAGTCTAGGACCTAGTTTTTGTAGTGGCTACTTCCCTACCCAGACTGATTGAGAACCACACTGTGCAGTGGTCACTGCTTGGTAGAGGTTCCTCCACCCATATATCCCCGACCTGTTCACCATCCTCCAGTACCAGGTCTAGTATATTCCCCTCCCTCATTGGCTCCATTACCCTCTGGATAAGGAAGCCATCCTGGAACACTTCCAGGAGGATCTGCTCCCTGGTGCAAGTGGTTGCTGGAATGCTCCAATCCACCCCTGGTAGATTAAAATCTCCCACCACCACTGTGCTCCCTTGGCCACTATGCCTCTTATCTGCTCCCCCAGTTCCCTGTCAATGTCCTCCTTCTGGGCCGGAGGTCTATAAATGACCCCCAGACAGATCTGGTCCCTTTCTGGCTGTATAGTTGCAGATGGATTACATCCGACCTGCTCTCCTCCCCTTCCTCCCTATTACATCTGATCCCTACCCTTACATAAATGGCAAACCCCCGCCTGCCGCCGCCTTCCCTTTATCTCTATTCCTCTGGAATAGTTTGATCAAAGTAACATAGTAACTATGTACATAAATGAAATTTGTAACATGGCATAAATCTGCAGACTGAAATATTGAATTTCCATTGGCCTAAATATAACAGGTGGTACTACATCAACCATGGTCTAATTCCCAAGTAGACCATGTTTGTGATGTAGTACCTTGGCAATCCACCATAGACAAAAACAGTATACAAGTAAGCATTAATGCATAACAGAAGATAAAGAGAAACATGTTTCTTCTGATCACTTTTTTTTTTTTTTTTATTTCTGGCACAGGGTTTTTCACTTTTTCAACATCGTTTTATTTTGTCACTGGTACATATCTGTATGACTTACTAAACATACTACAGTTCAGCTTGACATACACTGTTAATTATGCTGTGACAATACTTTTTCAGAACTGAACATTTACATACTGTTAAAATCACACGTAATCTACTGCTATGTAAGCAACTTTTGGTGCAATGCATTCTGGGCCCACTGAATAACATTATGTGTCTGAGCACTTCACATGAAAATTAATATGGTAGAGAGGAAAACAAAGTGTAGTTAATACTCAGAAAAATAGCACTGGTCTATGAAAGTTTTTTCAGATTAGCTCAATTCAGTACATTTAGAAAAAGAGTGTTGTGCTACTGGCATTGTTTCACAGCCACCTACTGGTCTGCCAAGGAACTGTAGGAACAAAACATGAAGCTCTACCCTAGCACACTCCAATCATGCAGTGCAACCCACATCTTGTAATACACACAGATGAAAATTGAAGAACCTAGCGTAGAAAGTGAACTGCAAGATTTTGAAAAGTTTTAAAATATGTTTTGCTGTTAGAAAGTTTAAAGCTTGTAATGAAAACTATTTTTGCAAAACTTAAATAGTGGATATTTTTAATAGATGTGTTCTAATTGTTTTGTACTGTATGTACACCATGTTTAACAGCTCAGCATATAGCATTCTGAAACTAAATCACTCTGTCTGTTCTCATTTATTCAGAGACTATCAGTCATATAATCATTGCCATGTTCAAGAGAATTAAACCACTTGAAAGGATGGGTCTACTGTGGAATTAATCCATGGTTAGTGCGTGCCCCAACCCCCATGATTCATTCCTCAGTAGAACCATCCTTCTCATGTTCCCTACTTATGTGCACAGTAGCTCAAATATCAGGATTTATGTAATGGATATATTGTCTACACCTATGGCATATGTGTAACCCTAGGTGGCGCTATCCCATGGGCTACTACCCTCCCTGCTTGGCTAGTAGCAGGTTTAAGGGGATGAGTTTTGAAACGGGTGCCTCCAACCAGAGGTCAGCATTGGTAGTGGTCAAGCTAACCTGGCCACAGCCCTCTGGGACACTGTAACCTCCCCCTTTCCTTACTAGTGGCCGGAACAATACACAATAATCACTTTCACAATACCTCTGATACACCACACAAGTACCCACACTGTTTGCACTTACTACAAGGGCTTTCCTCTGGGTCGGTCATGGGGACCCCCTGTAAAACAAGGTTATACATAGCAAATAACAGCAGTACAGTACTCATGCACAAACTGGAACCACAGTCAGGGTAAATGCAAAAAAGAGTTAGATCTGATTTATTTAAGGGACTTGAACAAGGAGGGCGTAATCAGGTTAATTTGCTTAAAGGCTGTATTAATCAAACAGTTATGTATGCACTTCAGGGTCCATAAACAGTCACATGCCCTGGGTACCCAGATGGAGAACAGTGGGCTAGCCAGGAACGTTGCAGCTGGTTGGGGCCCTGTGATGGAAGAAAACAACATGCACCACACACACTAATTATAATCCAGAGCCAGAGGGCTCAGTTCATGAAGATAACACACTTTTAGAATAGGGTGTTGCAGGGAGCTACCCTGATGATTACTCATGATACCCAAGACTGGACACAGGCTGGACGAAAATTGAGACTGCAGGTAGTTGATCTAGAGTGCCAGGAGAAGCAGAGTCCACACGATTCGCCGAGGCATCATTCCTGTTCAAGCGTGGAGCAGGAGGCTGATCCCCAGGCATGTCTCTCATCGATGGCTTTCTCTGTGCAGCAGGTAGTCTGGCTGGGCCAGTGTGGCAAAGCCCCGGCCAAATGGAGACAAATTCAGATACAGTCCGTTTTGGGCTGCATACAGTTTCCAGCAAGCAGAACACAGTTCACACAGTGGGAACCAAATCACAACTGACTAACAACTCACAGCACATTCACATGTAAGAAAATTCTACTGCACCAGGCGAGCCGCTCTTCAGTCACGATCGCAAAGTCTCTGCACAAACCGCGGATTCAAAAGCAACTGGAAATCCTGACAGGTTGATCACATTCAGCAAAATCTTCGGTCTTCTTCAGGTTGATCTTGGTCACAACTCAGTGGCTTACTTCGTTCTCACAAACTTGGATGCAGTCCGAACTGGTTATCTTCTCCCTCTCAGGGGCAGCAGGCAGGCATGCAGGCCAAAACTGAGGTCTTTCCACAGAGACTGTCTTGAGCTGTTGCTTCTTCAGCTCCCAGCTTAGATCTGACTCAAACTGCAGCAAGCCTGGGAATTTCCCCAAGATCCAAAAGGTTCGGTTGGCTGACCCTCCTGTCAGTCACAACAAAGGCTCCCCCATAGGTGCAAAAAGGCGCATAAAAACCCAAAACTACAATTCCTACAGATTTTGACTCCAGACAGCTCCTGTAGTCCAGCTCCATTTTAGGTCGTACCAGAACTGATTGGTCCAGTTCGCAGTCCCAAGCCAAATGGTGGGGATAAACAAGACAATATCCCCCCCACACTCAGAAATTATTAACATAGGTTTGATATATAGATCTCCCTCAGTCCCGTGGATGAAGAAGCTCAATTGCTAGATTTTATTAATACAATTGGTGATACCAAAAGCAATGTCCTTATTGGAGACTTAAATCGCCTCTGGCATAAACTGGGATACACTCCAGCCCAAGACCAAACCGAGACACTGTATTTAGAAACTTTTTGTTAGCAGGAATGAATCAGTTGGTGACATCTAATACAAGGATACACATATTCTAGATCTGGTTCTAAGTAATTTAACAGAAAATATAAATGATTGTAAGGTCCCCTCCCCCCACTTGGGTCTAGCGACCACTCCATGGTTTACTTTTCCTTTGGAACAAGGTTGGGTAATATAAAAGGAAAGACAATTAAATATAATTATAATAAAGCTGATTATGATAGTATGAAGTGTTCTCAAAAACATGGAAGTGAGAAGAGGAATTTTGGGATAAACCATTACATCTTATGTGGGACCTCCTAGTGGATAAGGTGTCTTCCCTAACAAAAACCTTAACCCCGTTAGTTAACAGCCAGGTAGGTAACAACAAAAATGCGCCTGAGTGGATGACTCCATCTGTGCGGAAATTGATTAATAAGAAAATCAAAGCATTTAAAAGGGCAAAGGAATCTGGCAGTAGTATATGCTGGGATTCTTATAAACTGCCGCTTTAACAAACAAAAAGGTGTATTTCTAATGCAAAACGAACATACGAACTGAGTGTTGTAAAGAAGGTCCAGGATAATTATAAATCCTTCTATGCTTACATCAATAACAAGAGGGGTACAAGTCGATCTTTCAGACCATTACAAGGAAATGATGGCAATATGGTTACTGACCAGCTTCAAATGGCTCAGTATTATAATAGCTTTTACATCCGGATTCAACAACAAAACTTACCCAAATTAGCACATCTGGACTCAGTACATGATATTGACCTACAGATCACAAGGGAAGAGGTTCTAAATAGGCTCCTGAAAATCTATCAAAATAAATCTCAGGGCACAGATGGGCTGCATCCGAGAATACTCAAGGAGATGGCAGAGATTTTGGCTGGTCCAGTTACGGCTATTTACCAAAGATCTTTGGATGAGGGGTTGGTCCTGGGTGCATGGAAACAGGCACTGATGGTGCCTATCCATAAAAAGGGGAGGAGGCATGAGGTGGCAAATTACAGGCCTATTAGCCCGACTTCAGTTTTGGGTAAAATCCAAGAAGGTATTATTAAAGATCATATTATTCAGTACCTTGATGAAACAGAACAAACCGACCCAGTGCAGCATGGTTTTATAAGGGGAAGATCATGTCAGACAAACCTCCTTGAGTTTTACGGAGGGTCAGAAAGCATTAGACCAAAAGCACTCAGTGGATGTGATATATCTGGATTTTTCCAAAGCTTTTGATAAGGTATCTCATGAGAACTAATTGATGCTTTAATTGATCACAGATTGGGGGCAACGTAACTAAATGGATAGAAGCATGGCTCGATAAACTAACTGATTGTAACTGTGTAAGTGGTACATGTTCCACTTGGGCAGAGGTGACTAGCGGGTGCCACAGGGCTCGCTTTGGGGCCTTTGTTTATTTAATGTGTATATTGCCTCAATGAAAACAGACACTGGAGCACGGGTATCCAAATTCATGGATGACACCAGAGTAGATAGTATAGTTGATAGCCTGGAAGATGTAGCAAATCTTCAGGAAGCCTTGGGTGATCTGGAAAAGTGGGCACTGGATAAAAACTGACTTTTAATAATGATAAATGTTGTGTTATGCATTTTGGGAGATCAAATGGTAACATGACATATGCACTTGGTGGACAGACACTAAACATAGTGGAGCAACAAAGCGAGCTGGGTATCATGATAACAAAAGACTTACCTTTTAAGATACATTGTAAACCGGTCATTAAGAAATCCAGTGGTATTCTACACTGTATTATTAAACATATAAAATGTAGAAATAGGGATGCGACCGCCTGTACACCTCCTTGGTGACACCACATTTGGAGTATTGCACCAAGTTTTGGTCTCCTGATGGGAAAACTGAAATAGACGACTTGAGAGAGTACAGTGTAGGGCTACTCGTAATATAGTGGAGGCAAAAGGACAGGACTACAAAACTAAATTAAATATTTTGGGCCTTTATTCATTGGAATATAGGCAACTATGGATGATATGTGCTTGATTTTAAATCCCTTATAGACCCTGGGTTATGGGAACTACTGGGGCTAAACTTTAGAAATTAACATACAGCACAAGGGCCCATCCCCTTCAACTAGAAGTGGAATGTCCAAGATTAAGGAAAAGGAAATCCTGGCTAACTTGAGAATAACTAATATTTGGAACATGCTCCCCTTGGAGGTAGTGGCTAATGATAGCATGAACACATTTAAGAGCAGACTGGACAACTATCTCATTGAGCATAAAATAGTGGAATATTCTTGATATGGCGAGCAAAAGGACTTTTGTCTATTAAAGCTCTGTACCTACTGTACCTATGAGTCCTTGCTGCAAAGAAGGCAGGTTAGACAAACTACATTATCATTATCACTCTAAATGATTTTCAGCATATAGTTACATCTTTCAGCAGAGCTCCCTCTCAGATTACTTATGACTGCAATCCAGGCAGCTCTTAAAGAGACAGGACACAGAGGCTATACAGGCACTCTCTGGCAATCACATTTAAACTGCTAAAACGCAGGACACCAGCCTGGAAGTGAACATTTAGGCAAGCTCAAGGAAGACTTTTCAGGAACCCCCATTTGTAGTGGGGCTACACCCTTCCCTGCCTGGAGAAAACTTGGTGTCCACATCAAGTCTGTACCATCATGCATAAGTTAACATAAACTTATTACTTTACTATAAATATTCACTACACCTTATGATACTATAACCATTCTGACAACACATTGTGCATATTTCACACAGGTAAATTGAACATTACTATACTGAATCAGGTAATAACTTCTTGTACCTTAAACAATGCAAGAGGGGGCCCTTCCCTATCAGCTAACTTGGGGCTAGAGTGGGTGGGGGCACCATGGCGAGAGGGAAAGACAAGTAACCTGGAATTGGCTGTCAGGCTCAATTTGGGCAGTGAGCTTCATAAGACATAAACACCTTTGTGCACCACATTGAGAGGCAAATCCACTGGCCTCCCAGGAGAATCATAACTGAAGTATACTACTGGCTTGACAGCTCGGCCAGTCTTTCTGAGGGGGACAACTACAGTCTCTGTACTCTCAGCACTGGTCTGGGGACTCTCGTCACTTGTGAGGAGTGCCTCTGCCTGGATAGGAATGTCCAAACTTGGGGCACTGTCAGTTCCTTGCTCTGCAGGCTCTGTTTCTACAACACTTGACTCATTTTGCGAAGGCTCAGTCACAATCAAACTTTGAGGCACTAAAGGGGGTTGTCAGCACTCTCATGGTGTTCTTTAAATTCTGGTATGTCACAAGAAAGACTCATTCCGTCAGCCCCTCCCTCAGGAAAATCATACAGTTCCACAATACACAGAGACTCAGCATCTTCAGACATGATACTTTGCACTTCATTTTCAGGGAGCACTGGCTCCAAGGACAAAGCTGGGGGGTTAGGCAGTCCAGAAGGCCCAGCTTCATCCCCACAATTAATGATGGGGTTAACTCGAAACAGCTGACTCAGTTCATAAGAGGGGTAATAGGCACAGTCGCACTCACTTTCATCAGAAGTGGACTGATAGTCTATCATTCTGGACCTGCTGCGGAGGAAACCTTAATTCTGTGACCACTGGGGTAGGCTGACTGTCTTCTTTCTTGCAGCAGCATGAGTCACTGACCCAGGGGCTCAATTTCTGAGGGTTCAGCCTCACTCATGACTTGGCCAATAGGTAGCACGTGGTTACGGTGCATGGTCTTGACAGCTCTGGAGTTGTTCTCTGGTGCACCTTGTACACAGGTGAATCAACTTTCCACTACTACATGGGGAAGATGGTGCCACCGATCAGCAATTTTGTGTTTACCATGCAGTCCCAAATTAGTGAACAACACACAGTCTCCAGGTCAAGCTCTTGAGCCTTTACTTTATCATGCCTCTCTTTGTTGGCTAGATTTCTCTTGGCAGCCATTGTCTGGACCAGTTGATAGGCATGGTTCAATTGAGCTTTCAGTTTTTGTATATATTGCAAGTAGTTTTCAGCTCGGACCCCATCTGGAGAGAGACCCCAAAACACACATCAACTGGCAGCCGGGCCTCTCTCCCTAACATGAGGCAGCAGAGGGAGAACCCAGTAGCATCATTTTCCATGCAATTGTATGCGTGTACCAAGGTGCTAATCTGCTGGCTCCATTTATGCTTGTCTTTTGGGTGGGGGGGTGCTCAGCATGTCTGGAAGGGTGTGGTTAAAACGTTCTGGTTGAGGGTCTCCCTGCAGGTAACAGGGGGTGGTTCTTGACTTTCGCATCCCCCATAGAGAGAGCATTTCTTCGATTAGCCGACTCTCAAAGTCTCTGTCTTGATCAGAATGAATCCGCTGGAGAGCACCATAGTGGACGAAGAGATTTTCCACCAACACCTTGGCCATGGTGGACACATTTTGATCTTTGGTGGGAAAAGCTTGTGCATACCATGTGAAATGATCCATAACCACTAATGCATTGCCAATATTTCACTGATCAGGCTCTAAACTCAAGAAGTCTACGAGACTAGTTCCATTGGGGTGCTGGTATTAATGTTGACAAGGGGATAGCCCTCTGAGGCAGGGCTTTTCTCTGTAGGCAGTGACTACAAGTCCTTAGATGGTGCTCAACATTGTCCCCATCTTGGGCCAGTAGAATAGAGATCATACTAGGTCAAGGGTCCGGTCGATACTGAGGTGGCTCATATGATTGTGGAGGACCTCAGAACCAAATCTTTGAGGCTCTGGTATGACCAATTGTTGCTTGTCTACTTGGCCACCCCAATCTATTGTCTCTATAACAACAGCCGATTAGCAGCTTCAACCTGGGGCCTTCTTTAAACAATAAAGCAGTTCACAAGTCAGAGGAGTGCAACTTGGACACATCTTTCTCTGCACGAAGGGCATCAAGTTCTGTCTGAATCATAGGCTCTTGGGATGGAGCCCACTGAATGCTGTCACTGTCAAACTGAGGTAGTGCACTAATATCTAGAGCAGAAAACTGGCAATAAGCAGCTGGTATGCAGGTGTCAGAAGGGCCCAAGCAAGGTACTAAACAGTCTACTTTGTCCACAGACATCTGTTCATCTCTATCAAACTTTTGGCACAATGCTCGAATGTCAGGTTCAGACAGCCTGACCCAATCACTCTTGGAAGTGGGCCTCGTGATAGGGTGTCAGCATCAATATGGTTCAGGCCTGGTCTGTATTTGACAGCATAATCATAGGTTGATAATGCAGAAAGCCAAGTGCCCAGTGGCGCCTAACTTAGCTGAAGTCTGTACATAGGTCAACGGGTTATTGTCAGTCTTCACCAGTATCTTTGCCCCATAGAGGTATTCATGAAACTGGTCAATGATGGCCCATTTTAGTGCAAGGAACTCCAACTTATGCACAGATAGTTTAGTTCAGACGGAGTCAAGCTCCTACTGGTGAAAGCTACTGGTCTCAGGCCATCCTCATAGTCTTGATACAGCACCGCTCCTAGACCCTGCAGACTAGCGTCCGTATGCAGCACATAGGGTTTGGTGGGGTCAGCATAGGCGAGGATGGGGGCATGGGTGAGCTGGTATCTGATCTCATGGAAGGCTGCTTCACAGTCGGGCATCCAGCGGGGCCCGAAGAGTTCACCTGGGTGGAAGTATACTTTTTCTGGTTCTTCAACAGCCCCTTTTTTGTATTTACGATTGGTAGGAGGGTAACCCTGGGTAAGGTTCAAGAGTGGGCGTATCACCTTGGAATAGTCTTTATGAACCTGCAGTAGTAGCCACAGAACCCCAGGAAATGTTGTAGTTCTTTCAGATTATGTGGTTGGGGCCAAGTAGTCAGTGCTTCAACCTTACTGGGATCGGTCTCTATCCCTTTGTAGATACTATGTGCCCACATACTTCACGGAGGTTTGGAAAACTGGCACTTGTCAATGGTCAGCTTGAGGCCAAAGTCTTCCAGTCAGTCTAGGACTTTAAACATTCAGTTCTCATGCTCCTCTAAGGTGCTCCCAAACACAATGACATCGTCCAAGTACACAAGGCATTCCAGCAAATTCATATCTCCCACCGCACGTTCCATCAGTCGCTGAAAGGTGACCGGGGCACCCAATATCCCCTGTGGCATCCTCAGAAACTCATAGAACCCCAATGGACAGATGAAGGCTGTTTTCTCACAGTCTTCTGGGGCCATTGGGATCTGGTAGTATCCACTGCGAAGATCCAACACCGAGAACCATTTGCTCCCATTCAAGCAGTCCAGGGCATCATGTATACAAGGCATAGTGTATTGGTCTGGGATGGTCCGCTGGTTCAGAGTTTGATAATCAACACACATCCTCATAGACCCATTCTTCTTATGCACAACCACAATGGGAGAGGTGTATGGGCTCCTGGATTCTTGTATCACGCCAGCAGCGAGCATTTCCTGCAGGTGTCTTCTCACATCCTCTATGTCTGCTGGGGCTAGGCGTCCGGACCTCTCTCAAAATTGCCATTCATCGTGCAGGCATATGTGATGCTCTGCACCCTGGACACATCCCACATCCCATTCCTTCAATGAAAACACTTGGTCTCTCTGGGCAAGTCTCTGACTAATTCTAGCCTTCCATTCAGCTGGCAATGGGGAGTCACCAAAGTCGAACAAGTCTGGGGCCACTCTCTCCTTCTCACCAGGGTGCTTGTTGCTGGGCAATACTGTAGTGTCTGCGCAGTGTACCATACCTAGGGTGCACCCTCTGTTCACCCAGATCTCCCGATCTCACATATTGTGAATCTGGACCATCACTCATCATGCATAGGCATGGGCATGAGCAGGCAAGATGCTGGGCTTGACCAATAATCCTTCTGGCAATTTTCCATCGCCTGGCGCATCCAACATCAGTATTTTGTTCTTGACATCTTTCCGGAGGCGGACCTCTCCTTGAATGGTATACTGGGCATTAGGGGCCAATACCATTGAATCGGGGCCCTTCTTCCACACAATCCCCACAGCTTCATCCTGGTCTACTTTCATGGGTTTCTGTTGCAAATCATAGGCCCTCTTGATCAGAGATGGAATTCTCAGGGCCCTCCCAGTCTGTCACCCTTGTTTCTCATGACAGGGTTGTGCCAGTCTCCCAAACATATGGGCGCTTGTCCCAATTAACAGGGAGACCCCATCATACAGTCCAGTGGGGGGACACACTAAGGCCAGTGTCTCTACTTGCTCCTCTACACCAGTGACAGTTGCAGGAAGAGACAACCTGAGGCGGGCATATCCTAGATATGGATAAGACTTGTCGCTCAGCCCCCACACATGTAGGCCCTCCAAGGATTGTAAGGGCACATCAGATACAGTAAGTGTTTGTCATACCAGTCCTGAAACACAATGGTCACTTGTGACCCACTGTCAAGCACAGCCCAAGTAGGAATACCATTCACAGCCACATTAGTCTCCATTGAAGGGCCCACTATCTTGGACCAGTCTGGAGGGACAACAGTAGGGGCCTGGACAGACGATTTAGCCACAGAGGGGTTTGAGTTAGGATGGCCAAAGCTTTTATTGTGGTCATTTCATGCACCCTTGACCACTGACTCTTTCTCAAGCTCTCCATGAAGCTGGTTCACCACTCTCTCTAAGTCCCTCTGAGAACGGCATTCCTCTTCATGTGACCATCCTTGCCAAACTGTGACAAATGACAGGATCTCGGGCATCCTTGGAGACAGCATTGCAGGGATGCTAGAGCACCGATGGGAGATTGTGATCTGGCTCCTGCTGATAGTGTGCCATGTCTCAAAAGTTCCTTTAGGGTGGCAGTCAATTCATTGAGCTCTGCCGAAAAGCCACCCTCAGTAGCGGATGCCTGAGGATGCACCACCACCCCCATGGCAGTCACATCCTGACAGGGGCCAGGGTCTTTGTCAACAGGGGATACCTCAGTGAGAACATCCAGTTGTACCTTTCTGACTTCCTTCAGCAACTCCACTCCCCACCGTTTAGCCCACGGCGGGACACCTTTAGTGGTCTCCATTTCGGGAACGGCCTTCCGGTGCCATGATCACTTGAGCTGCAGTCACCCCATAATTGCAATCTCCCTCTTCTCCTTCAACCTCCTGGAGTTTTTATCAAGTTACAGTAGTCAGGTGGGTTACCTCTCCTATCCTGGAGCCTTAACTGGAGGATCTGCAATTTAGAATGCTTTGCATGTTGCAGTATGTGCCCCAATCTCACATGGTTCAAGTCACTGACGGCTACCCCACCTTTCCAGTAAGCTTTCTGCAAAGCTCTTTCTAGTCGAGTAACATACGCAGACAAACTTTCCCCTTTCCATTGTTTGGTACCTCAGAATTTCCACATCAAATTCTTCCCTGACTCAATGCTCCCAAAATTGCCTTTGAGTGCAGATAGGTACTTCTGAGCAGATGCATCAGGGTTTGTGGACCTCAAAAATTGAATGGCTTTGAGGGTGGGACCCCTCAAACTTTCTATGATTCCTTTCCACTTCTTATCCTCTGCACACTGCCACTCGGGTACCAAGGGGGCAACATAGTCTATCCCTGTCTCCCAGTCATCCTCCCCCTGTGGGGTGGGGAGGGTGCCCAAGAAGATTCTCAGCCTTCGGTAGGAGTCGTGACTAATGGCAGGTACAGATATAGGGGCCAGCATTGGCATGGGCACAGAAGGCAGGGCAGTAACAGGTGCTGGAGTGGGAGGGGGTGTTGGGGAAGGAACACCCCCAGGTGGCAGGAATAGTTTCTTAAAGTTTTCTATGGTTTTCCCTTCCCCCAGCAACAACTTAGCAAATTTCTCCTCAAAAGTCTCAGATAATGGTGAGAGCTCATCCTCCCTGGGGTCTTTACTGTCTTTTGTTATCACTCTCCAGGCAGCTGGAACCCCTTCTGGGGTAGCAGTCTGTGGAACTTTAGAGCTGTCCACGAGGTCACTACACTCTAACAAGGCTATGAAAGTTTGGGCGATCAAATCAGCCTGTCGACCCACCACCACAGGGTTTTTTTAAACATTCAACTTTGGAGAGTGCTCCCTGTACAGTGTCCTTACTGGTACCCAGGGGAATATCCAGTATAAGTAGAGCATTTTGGGGGTCGCTCTTCTGCCCAGTACACCACCCCACCAACTGGTGTACAGCCATTTCTACTGGGGTAGCCATTAATCTTTAACAATAATTCATAATTTGCAGCCACTAGAAGACACAAAATCCCAGCAGTGAGCCTACAAGATGTAACCCCTAGGTGGCGCTATCCCAAGGGCTACTACCCCTGCCTGCTTAGCTAGTAGCAGGTTAAGGGGCCTGAGTTCTGAAACGGGTGCCTCCACCCAGAGGTCAAGGTTGGTAGTGGTCAAGCTAACCTGGGCACATCCCTCTGGGACACTGTAATCCCCTCATTCTTTACTAGTGGCTGGAACAATACACATAATCACTTTCACAATACCCAATACATCACACAAGTACCCACACTGTTTGCACTTACCACAAGGGCTTTCCTCTGGCTCGCCCTGGGGACCCCCTGTAAAACAAGGTTAAACACAGCAAATAACAGCAGTACAGTACTCTTGCACAAACTGGAACCACAGTCAGGGTAAATGCAAAAAAAGAGTTAGATCTGATTCATTTAGGGGACTTGAACAAGGGAGGGCGTAATCAGGTTAATTTGCTTAAAGGCTGTATTAATCAAACAGTTATGCATGCACTATAAGGTCCATAAATAGTCACACACCCTGGGTACCCAGATGGAGAACGGTGGGCTAGCCAGGAACATTGCAGCTGGTTGGGGCCCTGTGATGGAAGAAAACAATATGCAACACACACACATTAATTGTAATCTGGAACCGGAGGGCTCAGTCCGTGAAAAGAAAACAACAAGACAATCAGATGACACACTTTTAGATTAGGCTGTTGTTGTAGGGAGCTACCCTGATGATTACTCACGATACCCAAGACTGGACACAGGCTGGACAAAAATTGAGACTGCAGGTGGTTGATCTGGAGTGCCAGGAGAAGCAGGACCCACACGATTCGCCGAGGCATCGTTCCTGTTCAAGTGTGGAGCAGTGGGCTGATCCCCAGGCAAGTCTCTCGTCGATGGCTTTCTCTGTGCAGCGGATAGTCTGGCTGGGCCAGTGTGGCAAGGCCCCGCCAAATGGAGACAGATTCGGATACAGTCCATTTTGGCTAGATACAGCTTCCAGCAAGCAGAACACAGTTCACGAAGGGGAACCAAATCACAACCCACTAACAACACACAGCACATTTATATGTAAAGAAATTCTACTGTACCAGGCGAACCACTCTTCCGTCACGATTGCAAAGTCTCTGCATAAACTGGGGATTCAAAAGCAGCTGCAAATCCTGACAGGCCAATCGCATTCAGCAAAATCTTCGGTCTTCTTCAGGTTGATCCTGGTCACAACTCTGGCTTACTTTGTTCTCACAAACTCTGATTCAGTCCAAACTGATTCTCTTCTCCTAACAGTGCTCCTCTCAGATTACTTATGACTGCAATCTAGGCAGCTCTTAAAGAGACAGTACACAGAGGCTATACAGGCACTCTCTGGCAATCACATTTAAACTGCTAAAAACGCAGGACACCAGCTTGGCAGTGAGCATTTAGGCAAGCTCAAGGAAGACTTTTCGGGAACCCACATTTGTAGAGGGATATATATATACATACATACATACATATATAAAAACAACTTTGCCATGACATGGTTTACCTCCTATCTGATCATCAGGAAAGAATAAGTTAAGGCACAAACCTCTCATCTCTAAAATTTCTTCCAAGAGGAGTGCCACAAGGGTCTATCTTGGGACCACTTCTTTTGCCATTTACAGAAATAAGACAGACATGAAAATCAATATGGGAAATGTACATCTTTTCGCAGATAACACGGTACTCTATACAGGTAAGCCTACACTTGAGCTTGTTTGGCAGAGCTATACAGTGATTTCGATATCCTTCAGCAAAATCTTCCACGGTTGAAGTTTCTTTTGAATGCAAAAAGACCGAAGTTGTGTTCATTTCTGCATTTACACTTTCAACGTAAATCTGTGCTTAGTATTCAGGTGCTGAAGATTCGAACTCTCCTCAGTGAGCCCTTGGAAAAGCAGATAAGTTCAAGTATTTGGGCTTTTGATCGACAGGAAGCTCAGTTTCTATATCACATCGATGAGCTTTCCAAAAATTATGACAGAAGTTGGGCTTATTCTATCCTATCAAAGACCTCCTTAATCATGAAACCAAAATAAAGTTGGTCCAAGCTTCATTTCTTCCATCATTAGGCTATGGGGACATTATCTAAAGTCATTGCACAAAAGCTGCACTAGCCAAATTGGATACCTTCTATTACTGTGCCAGGTACTTTGTTTTATCACAAATGCTCCCTTCAACATACATCATTGTTCATTGTATACAATGTTAGGCTGGCCCTCCTCAGTGACAGGAGGCTAAGAAATGCTTCTCTCTGGATCCATACCGCCATTTCAAATAAACTGCCTTTATATATTACTGAACTCTTCAATGGATACAAGGGTCCTATTGTCTGAGGCGTGTTCCTTTGTCACCTTTGACGTATCAAGGCTAGAACACACCATAGCACCTCATCTGTCAGATTTGCTCTCCTCTCTTTATGGAACTCTCTCCAGAAGTCACTCAGACTTACCCAAATACCTGAATTTCCATGTTTAAATCTGGCTCAGATGCCAGTTCAACATCACTTTGTCGACTGACATCTTATCGACAGGATTTATGTCGACCGCAGTTGGTGTTGACATAAGTCCCGCTTATCTCCGGTCCTTCTTTTCATCAGGGGCTTGCCCCCACATTTCATGAGGGCCTGCCCCGGCACTTCATAATTAGGATTCTCAACTCAAATTGAGTTGATTCGGTGAGGGGGCAGGGCCAGGAGACAGTGTGCCTCTGTGTCGGGCGCACCAACACAGTGACCTCTCAGCAACCTGTCAGTTTTGTCGACTGGTTGGTAGATTGCTGTGTTGGTGTCGCCATTGGGTCGGCATACCTTTAAATCTCTGCTACACAGTGTGTTATGCGAAACATGCAAATGCTATTCCCAAATGTCTAACAATCTGGACAGAATAACCAACACCGCCTGATCATTTTACCTACCCACAGCATACCCCCCCCATTCTACTTCTACATTCCTTGGAAAATGCTTAACCCTTTAACTCTCCCTCCCCTCCTTCTGCATTGTTTTGCTACCCACCTCTATGTCTTCCCCCATCCTTCCATCTGTATCTACTAGCTACTTCTATGTCCAATCCTTACCCCACATCCTTTTTACCTTTCCCACCACCATTTTTTCCTTACCCCCGTCCATCTATCCTCTTCTCTACTTCCTACGTATACCCTCCAAGCACTTACTCTTAGTTACAAAAAATACTTTTTTTCTTGTCTTTTTTAGTTGCCTAGAATACCCGATGGTACCTCAGATAAGGTTGCAGTTTAGTGTATGATGCTCAGATGTATCTTTTATGTTTGCTTATATCCTATATAGTTTAGTCTATGATGCTCAAATGTTCTTTTAGGTCTGCTCATATCCTATGCTACTGTTTCATTGCATTTATGCTCTATTGTATAACACGTTAGTTGCTATTCTATGTTTCTACACTGCCTATTGTACTTATGCACGATTCGTCCTCCCAGGACCATCTTGTATATGAGCTCGCTTCAACGATGTGTTGCCTGGTAACATAAATAATTGAAATACATAATTTTATATTACATATATATACTATATATATATATATATATATATATATATATATATATATAGGATATGACATGGCCTGACTGAAGATATATTTATCTTCATGACAGGCCAATGATATAATGATATCTCCACTAGTGGCTAAGCCACAATGAGACATCTTGATGTCATTGGCCTCGAGTGAAGATAAATATGATATCTTCAGTCAGGCCATGTCATGTTCTGTTTATACAACTTATGTGCTGGGCCCCCAACACGACCCCCACATAAGTTTTGCCCTGCCTCCCCATGACAACCCGCCACTTACAGTATTTAAAACAATATTCCACATAAGTTATCAGGCAGGGCCAGCAGTTTTAACTCCCATCCTCCTCCCCAGTCCACTATGGCTCGGGTCCTGCTATAACTGGTAAATACATAGTTATTAAAATTATCTGGTTGATACTGCCTTTTGCCCCCCCCCCCGGGTTCACTGAGGAGTATATGTTCTAATGGTATAAATCTGTAGCACAAGGAAGGGTTTTCACTGAGGACCAGGGAGACATATAAAAGATGGGACTCTTCTTGTACACTGAGAAAAATCTCTGGGTTTTACAAATGTATTAAGCTATTAAAGCAACTTATCTGGTGGTTGGTCCTGTGATTTCTTCCTTGTCTCACTGACTTTTATTACTGATTTACTAGATTAGAAGCGTGACCGAGCGGTTTCAATAGATTACATTGAGTAGGTTACAAACATTTAAAATAAGACAGTGTCCGTGCAAACCTGTTGCGAATCCACTGCATTTTTAGTAATCTTGTTGGGTGTGTTATGAAGAAGCCGGTGACAGTAGAAAGAGAGACCATGTCGGCAGCTTGAGAGAAGTGAAAGTGACCGTGAGCGAGTGTTGCTATAGTAACACCTTCACTCGTGCTCACTTTCACTTGTCTGAAGCTGTCAACATGCCAAGTCATTCTCTCTTGTGTTTGTACTTGGCAGATTGTTTTTACAAAGCTCAGGAAAATTAATAAAATAGAGTGAATTTTTAAACTTTTGCACTGACAGAGCATTATTTTAAATGTTTCTGAGCTACTTACTGTCATGTATCGAAAGCACTCAATGATGGTACAAATCTGGGACATGGGGAATGAAACTCTTTCAGTGAGAGGAGAGAGAAATGACAGGATAAATGAATGATTGCTTTAAATTGATGGCAGGTTGAACAAGATATAAGAGGCGTGCTGGTAGGGAGAGGAGGGTTCAGGTAATTAAGAGGCAGAGCTTTAGAACAGCTGAGTTTCCTGTGGGGACCAATAGAATTTCTTAGAGATTACGTAGATGAGTTTAAAAGATAACAGGATGACGTATAGGAGTATTAAGATATGATGATGTATAGAAACATGAAAATATCAGTGTTATCTTCACTGGTTTCTAGAGATATTACTTTTTACACTGGCATTTATCCCAGCACATAAGTTGAATAAATATATATATATATATATATTATATATACACACACACACACACACACATACTGTATATACACATAGTCAGGGTATATATATATATATATATATATATATACACACACACTAGAGGCAAAAACTCCATTCAGTGCATCAGTTAGGTTGTTTCACAGTGACAAAAGTGAGAAATTCGGTGTTAGGGTTGAAAACCCCTCGGACCCCCCAGCCTACCCCCCCAACCAGCATTGGGGTGCGCACTGGGGTGGGGACGTAGAAAAAAAATTTAAAAGCCACATGATTTATGACTTTCCTGGCTAGTTTTGTATTTAGCTCCCATTAGGGGGCTAAGAATTTTTCTGACAAAAGGTCTATCTCGCACAGTTTCCGAGATACGGGCCCTGAAAGGCGCGGCAAACGCCGTAATGTTATCCTATGGGAAAAAAAGAGAAGTTCAGAGTGCCATAACTTTGGCTCCCTGTAATATTTTTTCACCAAACCACTAAAAGGCACATCTGTGGGATGTTGGCTGTCTTCCCTCCAAATTTCAGCCCAAAAGACCGAACCATTATTTTGCAGTAGGGCGCCAAAGGATTGCTGCAATGCATCGGATGCTGTAATGTTATCCTATGGGAAAAAGTGTCAACTTTGAAGTGGCGAACTTTGCTGCTGTGTACTGTTTTTTTCAATGAAATACTGACAGGCACATCTGTGAGATGTCAGCTGTGTTCCCTCCAAATTTCAGCCCAAAACACATAACCGTTCTTTTGCAGCGGGGTGCCAAAGAGTACTGTCATTTTCCACAGTCTAGAAAAGTTCTATCGCAATTTTGAAAGCTTTATAAATTTATTCGATAGTGTCATAGCGCGTAAAGTACTTTACGAAAGTACTTTTTCCAGAAATGTGAAAAACATATTTCTGGGGTGTTTTACCCCAAAACAAAGACATGGCTAGCATCCTCAGGGTCCGACTAGGTGAATACAAAAAGAATTAGTTTGCTAGAGGGTCCCAAATTTAAATGCCAAGCATTTTTCTGATCACCAACTGAAAACAAAATGGAAGATTTGAGACAGTAAAAGGGCCATTTGTGAAAGTAAAAACTGCATTTGCAACACCGCGAACTTTTGTTAACTTTTCCCATTGACTTATAATGGGAACTTTTTTTTGAATAACTTTTGAACCGTTTAATATTTTTTCAAGAAATCTTCAAAAGGCACATTGGGGACCCTGGCTGCACGTTCCCTGAAGATTTTGGACTGGTCACGCAAACCATGCGACCTGTAGGCTCGACCATAGAATTCCCCCCAAAAAAGCGTAAACGCATGCGAAGATCATGCTTAATAATTCCACAGCCACATAGCTGACTGGTACGAAACTTGGCAGATCCCAAGGTGTATAGGTGTTGATTGTGTATTCCAAATTTCAGGCAAAACGCAAATGGTTGCAAAGTTATTAAGGTGCAAAAGTTTGGGTTTAACATGTAAATGGCTCCTCAATCCCTAATCTATGGTAGCACTACCGCTACCATAATATACAGTGTGTGTGTGTGTGTGTGTGTGTGTGTGTGTGTGTATATATACACACATATATACATACATACACACACACGTATACATATATTCATTAATGAGAGTTACTTATATAGTTAATAGGCAGACTAGGTGGGCCAAGCCGTCCTTATCTGCTGTCAAAGTCTATGTTTCTATGTAGTTGCAACCACAGAGAAGTGGGATAGCTAAAATGGGCACTTCTGCCTTCTGCTATCCTACAACCATAATTGTATGTCTATGTGTGTGTGTGCGTGTGTGTGTGTATATATGTATTAAAATACCACTCTGAGTGTTGAGCGGCGCTCTGATATGCCTTGGTGTGCGTTGTGCGCTGCGAGGCGCGCAGGCCGAATGCGTCAACCACAAAGGCGTGCGATATCAGAGCGCGACCGCACACCTCAGAGTGGTATATCTATCTTATAAAATGGCTATAGATTTTTTTTTGGGGGAGTAGTCCTTCTGTGTAGTTGGTAATTAAATGTTATGTTGGCAGAGGTGACACTTTTTGGTGTGAAAAACTGTATTTTAAATGAATTTAACTTTTAGTAGTCCTTTTTGGTGTCAAAAAAAGTATGTGTGTAAAGGACTGTCACTTTAATTGCCCAAATGTAGCATGACTGAGCGGTGCTCATTTTAGAAAGTGAGAAGCTGTTACGTGGTGAAAGTAAGACGTGCTGTGTTTAAAAAATTAGAAAAGTGAGTGCCTTTTATTAGTTTCTGTCGGTTTTCTTTAATAGTACTTCCATATTGTATGCGGAAGCAGCGAGGATAGATTGAGTGAGTCGGTAATTTTAGAAACGTAGACGGATCTGGCAAGTTTCAGTCTGGTTGAATGTGAGGTTGTGGAGCTGTGCAGTGCCAAAAAGTTTGAAATATCCTCACTTTTTGGCAAATTTTTGCGCATCTCTACAGCCCGAATAGTCTGTGGTTCTGCTATATTGTGTCTGACATTTCCAGAGTATATGGGAACCAGGTCACCAAGTACCTTTTGAAGGTTTGGTGAAAAAATATTAATCCATTCAAAAGATATTAAACTTTTACATTTCCCATTATAGCTTACGGGAAAATATATGTGCAGCACGAAAACTTTAAAGAAAGCCCATTTTACTGTCACAAATGTTTGTTTTTTTTACTTTTGTGCTGCCACCATGTTGTTTACAGTTAACAGCGGCAAAAAATGCTGTAATTCAAAAAATACTGCCCCTTGGTAAACACCAACAATTGTGTTTACCTAACTGGGGCCCGAGGAACACGCTCCTGGCATTATTTTTTCAAAATAATGACTGGATATGTGTTTTCTGAACTTTTTCTGCCATTTTACTATGGAACTTTCATGAACGTTCTGTGAAATTTTTTGAAAATTTCCACAGTAAAATAGATGAAAAAAGTTCAATTTCTTTGCCACTTCATAAGAAAAGTATGGTTAGAACTTTTGGGCTGAAACTTACAGGGCAGCAAGGGCTTGTACCACAGATGTGCCTTTTGCTGGTTTGGTGAACAAATTTAAAATGGTTCCATAGTTATACAATTCTGCCATTTTGAAATTTCCCATAGGATAACACTGTGGCATATACCACCACCTATCGGCAACTATATCTCAAAATGGTCTGAGATACGGATTTTAAGCATGCGGAGGTTGCTAGGTCATGATTACATCCTGGTAGAATTTGTTTTGAGCTTCCTATGGTTACTGAGATATTGCCACATCTGCAGCACAACGGTTACCTGGAATGGCTCCAGGCCTGTGCTGTGTCTCTATGCTTTATCACATATAAGTCCCATTATGCAGTCATGGGAGCAGGGAGATACAAGATAATTAAAATAGCTCTACACTTATGTGTAGATGGGAGCTCAGGGCCCACATGAAAATCAGAGATAATTACAAAATTTAGGCACAATGGGAGTGCAGGGCCCCCACAACCACATATGAGTAACATTACACTTTCTTAAAAAGAAGGGAAATTCACTGCAAACAACTCTGTTAATGCATCAGTTAGGGTTGTCACTACAGCAACAAAAGTTTGGAAATTTGATGTTAGAGTTACCAACCCTACCATCACCCCACCCACTCCACCATTCATACATCAACAGGTGTCAGGTATGCCTTGGGGTCGTCGGGCCTCACTCTGACCCCATTCTCCTATGCTGTACCATCTCAGTTTCCTTACAAATGGAATGGAATAAGAGTTAGGGCCAACAACTCCAAGGCACCCGATGCCTGTAAGTGTGTGGAGGATGGAGGGTGGGTAGGTTGGTAACCCTAATATCGAATTTCCAAACTTTTTGTCACTGTAATGACAACCTTAACTGATGCATTAATGGAATCGTTGTTAGCTATATATATATATATATATATATATATATATATATATACACACATATGCTTTAGAACAGTTCTCTGAGCCATATTTTGATTTTGTTTATCAGGGTTCCCTTAGAAGTCTATATACTAAGTAATGAAAGGTACATATTGGGACCCAATAGGGAACGTGAGACCATTGAGTATGACTTTTCTTTTGTTCACCTGTGAATTTTCTTTAGAATGGGATACCAGATACATGTAATTGATGTACCAATGTGCTTTTGTTGGAAACGTAATTAAAAATGAAATGGTTGTTACCTATTTGACTAGTACAAATTAGCAGAGGAGGCGGCTCACAAAGCAGGCTGGTGCCAACAAAAAGCTAAAGAGTATTTACAGCAGCAGTCTGCACTCAGTAACTTCCCACATACTGTAGGTCCATACAAAAGTAGGTCCATACAAAAGAACCGATCATTGTCAGCAGATGAGAGGTAAAAACATTTATTGTAAATCCAAGGAACGATAAAAGCAAGCAGGATGCCACCGCGGTGGATGACTGACCCGCTCCCCAGTGAAGTCTCATGAGAATTAGTAGTCAAACATTTTCGCACAAAAAAGCGCTTTCTCAGGACTTGAACCTGATACTATTGCAAGTCTAAAATACTCACCCATTAAAGTGGCAAGATCATAAAGTGAGCAAGTGCATATTAATAAATGTTTACAGTGCTTAATCACTGAAAGTGCTGTGCAACAAGAAAGCAGAAATGCAAAATAGAGTAAACGTGAGGCAGTACCCAGGCAAAAGAAAAATAATAAGAAAAAATATGTAACTTAACACTCCACCTGCACGGCAAGACAGGAAAACCACTAGGTTTCATATGAAGTCTTTGCAAATCCGTGTGGACTTTGTTGTCAACCCTAACGTCACCCCATTCCATCAGTCAATAAGCTGTTATGTGTAGAGTATACAAGAATGGGGTGAGCGTTAGGGTTGACAACCCCAAAGCACATCCCACACCTGATTTGCAAAGACTGAGGAGAGGTGAAACCACACATTTTTCCTGTTGCTGCCTGCAGGGTGGGAGTAGGGTGTTAGGGTTGGGAACCCTAACACCACATTTCTAGGGCTGTGCTGCAAAATTAAACTTCTTGGTTGTCCGCGGAATTTTGGTGAAAGTCAGAATTTTGCTTTTGCAGAATTTCAAAATGCACTTAGGCAACTTTCACGGAACTTCCAACTTAAAATGGTGGAATAAATATATGAATTGTGGATTATCATATTAAACTGCTGAAAAAAAAAATCAGCAGAACTGATCACTGTCCATGGTCAGTTCTATGGAATTTTTTTCCCCTGCAGTTTAATACATTAATCTACAACTCATACATTTATTCCACAGTTTAGTGAATGTATGAATTGGGGATTAATGAATTATACTGCAGAAAGAAATTCCGCAGAACTGATCACTGAACTGCAGAATAATCACATATATTGTGGAATAATTCATTAAACTGCAGAATAAAGTTAGTCAGAACTGACATTCTGCAGTTCAATCTAAACATTTTGTACAAAAGGGTGAACATTTGCCAAACACATCTGGAAGATTCCAATGGCAACAATAGTAGAAGAGCAAATAAATTGTGCAAAATGTATAACATTTCATGAAAGTTCTGTGAAAGCGGAATTTGCAGCTTTCACCCAGGTCTACTTTTTGTTGTTTTAACTCTAACTGGTGCATTAACAAAGTTTTTTTGCAATGAATTTCCATACTTTTTGAGATAGTATAACTGTATCCTCCTTCATGCAGGTAACATATCTATATGCCTGTGGAAGTGCAGTGCCCTGTGGCTCTATGCTTCTATCTGTGCATGGATGCATACATCCATATTGGTGTGGGAGCATATTCATTGTTTGGGAAGGATGCCGACCAGCCACCGCCACATGGAGCAGCCCGCCATCCCCCATCTTCAGGGGGTCATGAGCCACTGGGCTTTCCCCTAGGGTCACCAGATCACCTGCAAGGACTTTTTGAGTAGCTAGAGCTACTCACTGTAAAGGGACCAATCAGCTGCCTGTTTGCCTGTTTGAGGGCAGGCGCTCAGCAGGAGATTTAAACTCTGTTTCTCCCTGCCTGAGTGCTACTGTTTGTTTGGGAAGGACACTGACCAGCCCTCGCTACGCAGACCAACCCACCATCCGCATTCTTCGGGGGGGGTCATGATCTAGTAGGCTGTGCCCCAGGGTCACCAAGTCACCAGCAAGGACTTTTTGAGTAGCCAGAGCTACTCCCTGTAAAGGGACCAATCGGCTACCTGTTTGCCTGTATAAGGTCGGGCATTCAGTCTTTTTATTTGCCTCCACTTTAGCAGTCCCACATGAGTGGTCCCAGCTTGAGTGGCACAAAAGGAGCAGGAATTCTTGAGGGGAGCCACCAGAGGGGAGCCACCAGGATGCCAGGAGACTCTGCCTAAACTCCCAACCTGTGAGAGCCTGTAAGTGTCTTAAATTATTTGGGCTTGGTTAAAAAAAAAAGCTCATTTTATCAGTCAGCTTATGTGCCTGCCTCATATATTGTGAACTCTGTGTGATTCCACAGTTGAACTGTACGTTAACAGCTACTTCGTTCTGTAAACCTTCTTGTTGCATGCTTCATATCCATCGCTGCTGCTTAACTAATAGTTTTCAATCCATGTATCACTGTGTCAGTTTTTTTTCCCCAATTGTTTAACCAGGATTAGCACGCTAAGCTGAAAGCTTGTCTACAGGTGTGACCTGGGAGCACAGGGAAGTTAAGTTACTTGCTTAGGGTCACATAGTATGCAAGTGAGGGCTGTGGGATTCATCCCAGGTCTCCAGATTTACAGCTCAGAGCCTTAATCCACTGCACTATACTACCTCTTGTTAGGTTCAAATTTTAGTTAGCTGCTTATATCTATACTTTATTTATTTATAGATATTTCAGAATTTGTATACCATTGCTAAAGCAACACCTGCACACCGAAACCCCCACCGTGCCTGTATCGGCAGCGACGGTGGTTTTACTTCGACTGACTGTTCGATCGATGTAGGGGTAAATATCTAACTCCACTGTCTGTGCAACATGGAGTTAGATATCTATACTAGGGGGGTGCAGGGGACAAAGCCCCCTGCATGGGGGTGTTGGAGGCACAGACCCCCCCCCCCACATTGAGCGTCGCTGTCTTGCCAGTTATTTCAGGGATGCATCAAGGTCAGGGGTGTCGATGGGTTCCTGGCATGGTCGAGGACATCGGAGAATTTGTTGTTGTGACAGAGTCATGGATCCCCTTTGAGCCAGGGAGTCACTTACAAAGGTTCCAGGTCATGAATGACACACAACAAATAAACATTACATAGTACAGGATCAAGAACAAATTAGGCAGTTACAACCATAAGAGCTTTAAAAAGTGCAAACAGTGAATAAATCTAAACCACGTACTTACCGTAATTATAATCTTCCCAAATATCTTCACCATTCATTACTGATGGGCGTATAGTTCAGAGGTGTGTGTATACCTATGAGTGCAAGTGACCAGGCAGCATGCTTTGTTAACTGCAACACTAATTCTTCTAAGGGTGGTGTCAGAGGCAGAGCCATAGATGATGAGACTAAAGTCGATAATGGAGAGACCCAAACTTGTAACTGCTAGGCGGAGTGCTTCTGGGGTCATGCTGAGCCTATGTCTAAAGGATTCCAAGTCTTGTTTTAACAGTTTTAGAGATTATGTTGACATGTTCTTTGAAAGATAATGTGCTGTCAAGTTTTATCCCAAGGTACTTAAAGCTGTGGACTTGTTCAAGTGGTATGCATAGGCTATTAGAGATGGTGATTTGGGCTTTTTTATACTTGTTGTGTGGACTAGCGAAGAGCATTACTTTGTTTTTTTTTGTAATTCATCATTAACTTGCAATGGGCAAACCAGGCCTCAACTGCTGGGAAATGTTGTTGTAAGCTACTGACAAGGGGTAGTGGATCCAGCTGACTTGTGAATAACATGGCGTCGTCTCGCATAGAGGAGCAGACTGCTGGAACATGTTTTGGGGATGGTATTTAGGAAGAGGCTAAATAGAAGAGTACCCAGGACTGACCCCTGAGGAACTCCTGAGCACACAGGATGACTGATCAAGAGGGTATCTCAGATTTTTACTTGCTATGTTCTACCTTCTTGGTGGCTTTTAAACCAGGAAGTAACTTCAACTGAGTCCGAGGGCAGGTAACAACACAAGCAAGAGAGAATGATTAACCATATCAAATGCCTTTGTGAGATCAATGTAGATTGATCCCATAAGATGACCATGGTCAAACGCTTTATGGATGAAGTTGGTGTACTCTAGGATGGCAGATGTGGTACTATGCTCCTTCCTGAAACCATGCTGCTGCAGACACTATATGTTGTATGAGGCCAGGTACTCAGATAGCTGGCCAGATACAATTCACTCAAGTACTTTGGAGTGTGGTGGAAGGATGGAGAGAGGGTGATAGTTTGAGTGTGAGACTCTGTCAACACTCTTATGCACTGATGTCACCACCACCTTCCATTGTTGGGGGAACTGACCAAGGTAAAGGGATGGGGTTAAGATCTTGGTAAGGGGTGCTAATACAGTGTCTAGGGCAAGGTGAAGTAGTTTCAAGTCAAGAGAGTCACTGCTAAATCTTGATTTTCCAAGCATCTGCAGCAGGTAATTCTTAGCATCCTTGAGAGAAATGACCATGAAGTAAAAGTGGGGTGTTAAGGTTGTTGGTTGTGTTGTGAAAGATGTCCAAACCATCTGCGTCATTAAAGAAGTCGGGGTTGGGGGGAGAACACCACACAGGTCTGTGAATGCCGCATTGAAAGTGTCTGCAATTTCCTTGGGGTCCTGAGGTCCTGAATGGTTTCACCATTAAACATTAAGCATTAAGCATTAAGGGAAGGGACTTGTTGGGTTTACCAGTAAGGTTTTTGATATTCTCCCAGAAATTCCTACTGTTACCCCAGGAGTTAAGACAACATGCCTTGAAAGTGGGCACTTTTGGCAAGGTGTATCTCATGGATACAGGTGTTCCTCGCAGTCTTGTAGAGCTGCCAGTCATTAGGTTTACCCATAGCACATGCGACGTGCCAAAGGTGATCGTGTGAGGCCATAAGGTTTAGCAGGGAGGTCGAGATCCAGTGGTTGCTAACTCCTTTGACTTCTTTTTCTATAAGGAGTATAAATATTACATGCAGTGATAAAGATGGTAATAAGGTGTTCAAGAGCTCGGTTTACATTTTTGGCGTGTCAGTTACTGAGAAATCACATTGGTAGAGGTGGGCCCGGAACCTGGTTAAGCTGCCCACTCCTAAGGGCACGCTGGTAGGATGGCTTTGTGGGCAGTTTGGGGGACCTGACTGACCAGCTACAAGTGACAGGAGAATGGACACTAAGATAGGCAGACAAGACCATGGTGTCCGTAAACCTCTCTGGGTGGCTGGTAAATATTAGGTCAAGCTGTGAGCTGCTACCAGTGAACTGGTTACAGCTTACAATTTGTGGGTCTGCGGCTACATGTATGTACTGCCTAACTGAACTGTTGTTCTGTCATCACTCACTGCTAGTTGCCTTGCCTACATAGTTTACTACCTAGCTATCATCATCCCTCATTTATTAATTCACGTGGTTCTGTAGATGGTTTTCATTCACATACTATTATCATTTGCATACTGTGTATTCTCTAGCCCCACTACTATTTTCTGCCCCGGCCCACCCATTCTCTGCTACTTCACCTCTCTCTCTCTCTCTCTCTCTCTCTCTCATCTAAATAGGGCTCAAACTCCCTATCTAGGGTCCCCCTATCTCAGTGTTCTGTGCTACTCTCTCTCCATCTTCTATTCCAAACTACTTCCATTTCTGCTACTGCTGTTTGGAAATACTGATGTAGACTAAGCCAATTTTAAATTTAAACTTAAATCTGCATAAGCTACATATACTGGGTAAGGCATTGGACAGGTCTGGAGGTAGGGTCTAGGGTCACCTGCATTATTATGCCATTGCGTTATGTAATGACATCCGTTGACAAGGTTGTTATCTAAATTGCATTTTGCTATTATTGACCGTAATGCAGATACAGGCTCTGTTACAGTTTAACTGAGTTGGCCAGGGCTAGGGTTGGGATTTGGGCTTGCAGTTCTGCCACTGCTGTTTTGAAATACTGCTGTAGACTCAGCCAAATTTAAACGTGACCTTTAAAGAACAAGAGTACCCGTTCCCGTCCCCACATACCTTTCTAGCACTGCTGCAGGAGTTCAGGGGTGTAATTGTCTTTATTTTTAATTCCATAATTACGTCTTACTAAAACACCAAAAGTTATGGCCGAACACGGAAGCGCAGAGTGGCCCCGATTGAGTGGGTGCAAGTGTTTAAGGGTATTATACCCATTTAGTGACATTGATAACACCACTGCTCTTAGTGCAGCAGCGGTGGCGGTAGTGTATAATATTTATTTATTGCTTTCATCGGAGTCTTGGCACCGAAATATTACTTTAAGCAACACCTGGACAGGCCGTTGATGGAGTAATATTCTGTGCGTCAAGACCCCGTGGAAGCAATAAAAATAACATATGAATCACCGGCCACTGCTGCTGCAATATGAGCAGCGGTGTTAGCAACATCACTAAATGGGTGTAATACCCATAAGCACTTGCACCCGCTCAATCAGGGCCGCTCTGCGCTTCCGTGTTCAGCCGTAACTTTCGACGTTTTAGTAAAATGTAACTATGGAATTAAAAATAAAGACAATTACATCCCTAAACTCCCGCAGCAGTGCCAGAAAGGTATGTGAGGATGGGAACGAGTACTCTTGTTCTTTACAGGTCACCTTTAAATTTAAATCTGCGTCTGCCACATATATTGGGGACGGGATTGGACAGGTCTGATGGTAGGATCTAGGATCACCAGATCCACAGAAATAAATGTAAAGGAGGTGAGGATGTGGGGATCTAGCAGCTGGTGCAGGCACAGAGGAATCAGGAAAGGTTGGAGGAGGAGGGAAGTTCAATGCAATGTATGCAGAGCAGCAGTTTTCCTGTAAATAATGTGGAGACCAGGGGGATGCCTGGTGTGCAGGCGCCTGGGCAGCTAAAGGTGGAGTTAAATTAGTTAAGATGAGAATTAGTGAGAGTGGGGGGGTGGAGCAAGGAACAATGGAGTGAGGAACAGATTAGGGCTGCTATGGGTCATGAGGGTAGTGAACTAAGGGGGGAACAGGGAGTTGGCAAGGGTCTGGGGACACTGTCTACACATTGATCAGGTGGTACTGGAATACGGGATTTTATTTATTTATTTATTGAAATGTTTCACCAGGAAGGCACACTGAGCGACAAGTTGCTCATCTCCCAGTGCGACCTGGGGGGAAAGTGTACAACAGGAATGAGACATTAAACATTCAAGTTATAAGATCAACGTTAACATTCAGTTATAAGGCAGGTATTACAAACAGTATTACAACAGTGTTGTGCATCATAGGTAGAAAGTGTGGACAATAATAAGTGCTGGGTTAATAAGTAAACAAGTGCTTATGTGAAAGAAAAGGGGGATGGAGAGGGAGGGGTTAGGTGGGGGGAGTGGGAAGAGTCATGTCCCTGGAGACCCCTTCAGGATGCAAGAAACCTTACAAGAGGCCTGGGGGGGCCAGAGAGAGGGGGGATAAGGCAATGTCCCAGAGAAACCGCTTCAGGATGTGGGGAAGAATCTTGTTTGTAGAGCAGAAAGCAGCGAACTACAAAAACTACAATTTTTCTTACTAAGTTAACACTTCTATCTCAACAGGAGTCTGTGCCTGTTGAGATTAAGCAAACGGATACTTTATTAGAAGTAGAGGGGGTCTCATTTAGGGTTTAAAAAAAAGAAAGTCAGTATGTGTTTCTGTGTTGGGAAGGGTACTGTATCAACTTACTTTGCTAAATCAGTAGGAGGGGAAAGAGGTTAATTGGGGTGTGGCTTAGGCAGTATAAAAGCAGGTGACTCCAATTACAACTTCCTGCTGGTAGCTTCTGGAAGACAGAAATCTTGTTTGTAGAGCAGAAAGCAGCTAACTAAAAAGACTAAAATTTTTCTTACTAATTGCCCTCCATCCCACCCTAAGCCAGTTCTACTTTTATAGCCACTGGATTTGACTGACAACAGGAACTTCCTGTTTGGCAGTAGGAAGGGAAGGATCATAGAGAAACATTAGTTTTGTCAACCCTAAAGGAAAAAAGTAGCTCTTTCTTCCCCCCAGCTGCTGGTGGTCTGACTCTGAGCAAGGAAGAAGGAGGCTACTGAAGAATACAGGAAGTTGCTGTCCCAGGACAGGAAGGGTGAGAGTTGTAAGGAGAGGAGAGAGAGAGCATACAGAGAAACAGGAGAGGGGACACAAAATAAGACATGATGGGAGTGGTGCAGTGCAATGGCTGTGGGGCGGCAGTGTTCCAGGAGACATTCTGTAGGCTCCGATGCTGCCCTATTTGCAGGCACCTCTCTGGTCTGAGAGAGAAGGTTGCCCGCCTCCAGGCTGACCTGGCTAAGATTTGAGAAACCTCCTCTCCCAGCCGGGGACCACCAGGGCCACTGCCGCTACCTCAGAGGTTGCCAAAAAAGAGGAGCGGCTGGACCAAGGTGGGCTCAGGGAAGGAGAGGGTGGTGAAAGAGAGGTGCATCCCTCCAGCTGTACCTCTCCACAATTCATACGCTGTTCTGGTGGACAGTGGTTCCTCTATGGAGGCACCTGCAGTGGAGACCAAGGAGGATGCTGTGAACCTCCACAAAGGAGACCCACAGGAGGGTGGCATGGGACCCCACAGGGGAAGAAAACAACTCCTGGTGGGGGACTCAATCATTAGGGGGGTAGAAGTGGGGGAGGAGAGAGGGAGGTAAGGTTCCTGCCTGGCGCCATGGCTTGGAGGGACAGGAAACGAATCCTCAGGATTGTGGGAGCAGCTGCATGGAGGAGGGAGGTGGATGTCATTGTCCACCTAGGAACAAATGACCTGGCTAGGAATGGGATCAGAGCAGTGCAAGAGGAGTTTGTAGAGTTGGGGAGGGGCCTCAGACAATTGGCACATACGGTAACCTTCTCGGAGGTGCGGCCTGTCTATGGCAAGGATGATGCTAGGGTATTCCTCACCATGGAATTCAATGAAAGGTTGAAAAACTGGTGTGGAGCTCAGAGTTGTGGCTTCATTGGGGACTGGGGAGCCACCTGGAGGGATGCAGGCCTAAACTGGCACGATGGTCTGCATCTGTCCGGAGGGGTCCAGGATCCTAGGTGATAGGTTTAAACGCTTCATTGGCAAGCATTTAAACTAGCCAAGGGGGGAGGCACTGAAAAGGAGCAGGGAAATCCCAGCCTCCCCCCATAAAACATGGTAATTAGTGAGGTAAACACCAAGGTAGAGAAGTCATTAGGGAGCAGGACAGAGGCAAATGCAAAAAAAGGCAAAGGCAGTAAGGACAGCGATGGGGCAGAAAGGGGTAAGGCCATCAAAAATTGGAGGGTGATGAGTACCAATGCCCATAGTCTGTGTAACAATCTCCCTGAGCTAGTGGCCTTGATGAAAGAGGGATGCCTGGATATTGTGGCAGTCACAGAAACATGGTACACAAAGATCTATGACTGGGATATCAACATACCAGGATACACAATCTACAGGAGGGACAGGGAGGGTAAAAAAGGAGGCGAAGTAGCTCTCTATGTAAGGGAAGTGATCAAAGCAACAAAACTAAAGAGTAAACAGGGAGCAGATGAGGCACTCTGGGTCACCCTGGAGAAAGGAAATGGCACCACAATCTGCATGGGGGTTGTATACAGACCCCCATCTCAGGGGGAGGGAATGGACAAGGAAATGATAGAAGGCATCCTTAGAATGGCAGAAAAAGGGAGGATATTGTTGATGGGGGATCTGAATATGCCAGATGTTAACTGGAGCACCTTTGCTGCAGGCACATCCAAGAGCAGGGTCATTCTTGATGCCCTACAAGGAGCATGCCTCAGACAGCTAGTACTGGAACCCACTCGGGAGGGAGCAATCTTAGACCTGGTACTCTCAAATGGGGATGGAAAAGAATCTCAGATTTAGAAGTGGGTAGCCATCTAGGAACAAGTGACCACCAAACAGTGTGGTTCATGATAAACATAGTCATAGAGTCAAGCCATACAAAAGCAAGAGTACTGGACTTTAGGAGGGCTGACTTTGGGAAAATGAGAGAGTGCCTTAGAAAAGCACTAGCAAATTGGCAAGAAGGAGGGGTGGAGGAACAATAGGGAATAATCAAAACAGTCATCACAGCGGCAACAAGCCTTTGTGTGAAGCAAATCAACAAAACAAAATGAAGGAAAAAAACCACTATGGTTTTCAAAAGAGGTGGAAGGGAAGGTTAAGGAGAAATGGATAGCATTCAGGAAATATAAGGAAACACAGAAGCAGCAGAACAGAGAACTTTATCAGTTAAAGCAGAAGGAGGCAGGGAAGGCAGTCAGAATAGCACTAGCAAACAGGCAAGAAGGAGGGGTGGAGGAACAATGGGGAGTAATCAAAACAGCCATCACAGAGGCAACAGGTCTTTGTGTGAAGCAAATCAACAAAACACAATGAAGGAAAAAAACACTATGGTTCTCAAAAGAGGTGGCAGGGAAGGTCAAGGAGAAAAGGATAGCATTCATGAAATATAAGGAAACACAGAAGGAGCAGGCCAGAGAACTTTATCAGTTAATGCAGAAAGAGGCAGGGAAGGTAGTCAGAATAGCAAAGGCCCAACCAGAGGAAAGGATAGCCAACTCTGTTAAGAAGGGTGATAAGACCTTTTATAGGTACATTAGGGAGCAAAGAAAGACCAAGGGAGGGATATTGAAGCTTAATAAAAGGGGAGGGAATGTGGGCAGAGGGTGACAGTGAAAAAGCAGGGATACTGAACGAATATTTCTGCTCAGTATTCACAAAGGAAGAGGAGGGAGAGGTACCTAAACCAAACAAGAGAAACACTCTAGAGACGGGGGTCGATACCAGTCCATTTACAGAAGAAAGGGTTCTGAAAGAACTAGTAAAATTGAAGGTAGACAAAGCAATGGGGCCTGATGGGATTCACCCAAAAATCCTAAAAGAACTAAGGGTAGAACTAGTGACACCGCTGACTACTCTCTTTAACAAATCATGGGAGGATGGGGTTGTACCCGAGGACTGGAGGAGGGCAGATGTGATTCCTCTTCACAAAAGTGGGAGCAGGGCAGAGGCAGGAAACTACAGACCAGTTAGTTTGACCTCAGTGGTAGGGAAAATGATGGAATCACTTCTGAAAGAAAGAATTGTTGAGTACCTTGAGGCCAGTGGGGCACAGGACCCAAGGCAGCATGGATTTGCAGCGGGAAGGTTGTGTCAGATGAATCTAATCGATTTCTTTGCCTGGGTGACAAAAGAAGTAGACCAGGGAGGGCCTGTGGACATGGCCTACCTAGATTTTAGCAAGTCATTTGATACAGTCCCACACAAAAGATTAATAAACAAGTTAGTCAGCCTTGGAGTGGGTCCCAAGGTGGTAGCCTGGATAAAAAATTGGCTGGACAACAGAACGCAAAGGGTAGTAGTAAACGGAGTCCACAGTGAAGAAAGGAGGGTTACTAGCAGGGTACCACAGGGTTCAGTACTGGGACCGGTCTTTTTAATGTCTTTATAAGTGACATTGCAGAGGAACTGGAAGGAAAAGTATGTCTCTTTGCAGACGACACAAAGATCTGCAACAGGGTTAATACACAGGATGGAGTGGAAAGGATGAGAAGGGACTTGGCAAGGTTGGAGGAATGGTCAAACGTATGGCAGCTTAGATTCAATGCAAAGAAGTGCAAGGTAATGCACCTGGGAAACAAAAACCCAGGGGAAGAGTACACAATGGGGGGTGAGATACTGACAACAATAAAAATGTAAAGGGACCTGGGGGTAATTATATCCGATGACCTAAAGGTGGACAAGCAATGTGAGAAGGCAGTAAGGAAGGATGGAGGGATACTGGGATGCATAGGGAGAGGCATCAACAGTAGAAAACAGGACGTTGTTATCCCTCTGTATAGACAGTTGGTGAGACCCCATCTGGAGTACTGCGTGCAATTCTGGAGACCCCATCTCCACAAAGACATAGACAGAGTGGAGGCTGTCCAGAAGAGGGCAACTAAAATGGTGCAGGGTCTGCACCAGAAGACATAAGAAGAGAGGCTAAAGGAGCTTAATATGTATACCCTTGAGGAATGGAGGGAGAGAGGGACATGATAGAAACTTTGAAGTACCTCAAGGAATCGACAAAGTCCAAGAGGGTAGTATCTTTCTAGAAAGAGATGTGCAAGAACAAGGGGCACAATTTGAAGATAGAGGGGGACGGCTCAGAGGTAATGTGAGGAAGTATTTTTCACAGAGAGGGTTGTGGATGTGAACAGCCTTCCTGAGGAGGTTGTGGAGTCAAGAACAGTGGGAGAATTCAAGAATGCATGGAACAGACATAAGGCAGTCCTAGTGGGGGGTTGGAGGAAGTAGGTTGTTGGTTAACTAGGATCTGCAGCTTTATCCGTTAGGTAGGAAAACGGGCAGACTAGGTGGGTCAAGCGGTCCTTATCTGCCATCAAATTCTATGTTTCTATGTTCTAACCCTGCAAGGGGGCTGTGGGGCTAGGCAGAAAGGGGGATAAGGCTGTAGGGATTTAAAGAGGGAAGAGAGAGAGAGGGGGAGGAGGTGTGACTTACATGCTAGGAGGGGATATAAGACCTAACCTGAGCGAGGACCCTTCAGGATGTGGGATACCCTGCAAGGGGGTTGGGGAAGGTCAATAGATAGGGATTAAGAGAGTGATAGGTGAGGGAGGGAGTGAAAATTTAACCTTTGAGGGGAAGAGAATTCGCGCCTTTGGAGGGGATAGGGCCTAATCTGTAGTCCATCAGGATGCAATTGGACCCTGCTAGTAATCATGGAAAGCCAAGTTAGTAGTTACATAGAATAGGGGAGATATGTTAAGGTGCAGTTGGACCCCTTTGGGATGCTGAGAACCCTGCAAAGAAGACTGCGACGGGGGAGGGAAAGACGTGGAGACAAGGCTAGGCACAGTAGGACCCCCTCAGGATGCTGAGAACCCTGCGGGGGGGGGAACTATGAAAACTAGGGAGAAAGGCAGATGGGGAAGGGAGGGGAAGGAAAGGAGACAAGCCTAGGCCCAGTACGACCCCTTCAGGGTGCTGCAAACCCTGCAAGGAACTGCAAAGGCTAGGGAGACAGGTAGATGGGGAGGGGGAAGGAGAGGAGAGGAGACAGGCCTAGATGCAGTAGGACCCCTTCAGGATGCTAAGAGGACTGCAAGTCAAAGGAGATAGGAGGGATGGTGGGGGGAAGGGAGTAGATGAGAGATACAAGCCCCGGGGTGGGCAGGAGAGGGACCCATGGAGAGCATTGGGGGTCCCTTATATTCTGTGAGAGATCAAGAGAGGCCAGTAAGAAGGAGCAATTTGGGGAAAGGGGAGGAGAGCTAGAAATTTGGGAGGTGGGGGTGCAGAGAGTAAAATGAAGGTGATGGAAGAGGGGTAGGGTTTGTCCAGGGCTTAGAGAAGGGAATTAGGGAGGGACATGGCAGGAGCAGCTAGGTGCAAGGTAATTATTGAGGGCAGAGCTGATGGAGTAAGTGGCTAGTTTTCCATTAGCAGGTTATACAGATCTGCCACTAGAGGGATTCCTGGTCTGTCTACACAAATCACTGTACTCAATCGTGGGCAATATGGCCTGCATTATCATTCTACTTCTAATCCTGGCAAAAATTATGACTCATAAAGCACTGATCCATGCTAAGTCAGAAGTCATCCCAGCCTGGGAACCCACAATCATAGTTCCTGCTGCATCTTCTTATTGCTTCCCTACTCTTAATCTGTCAGGTTTTCATTTTAATTCTCATCCCCCTCCTCTGGCCCTCCTCACTTCACCAATGTCTTTCCGTGCACTTCCCCTGCTAGCCTTGAACGGCCATGTCAGCATCTCCTATGCCCTGGCTAGACGTACAGTACCTCAACGACTGAACACCACACAAGAACCCATACGAAAAGAGCCCACTTCTACCTAATAAATGCCCTCAAGAAAATGTTTCTAATTCTCCTCTTATGTTTAGGCAATGTTGAACTAAATCCAGGTCCCCCAACTCAGATCACTTCTCCGGAGTTTGCAGCTGCTCCTGGGATGAAACTGAAGATGGTTAATATTCTAAGCCTGCTCAAAAAACTTGATCATCTTCAAGTTTGGGCAGCCCACACTGACCTAGATCTGATTATAATTACCGAGTCATGGCTAAAAAAGACCAACACTGATCTGCAAATTACTATACCAGGCTTCAAGCTCTTTAGAGCTGATAAGGATTCGGGGGGAAGGGGGGTTGTATACGCCAAATCAAAATTTGATGTTAACAGCATTTCCTGTAAAACTAAGCCCAAGGAATATGAGATTGTCTCGCTTAAACTTCACCTTCCATCCTCAGAGTGCATCACAATCATTGGTGGCTATAGACCCCTGTAAGGAGGCACAGAAATTCTTAACATGTTGAAATCCATAACTTTGGCTGCTAACATGGAAACAATAATCTTAGGGGACTTCAGTATGGATTGGCTCACTGCTAAATCCCACTCCCTAAAAGCCATCTGTGATGAGCTAGGTCTTACACAGATAGTAACTGAACCCACAAGAATCAATGCTTCTAACTCTGCCAACAGCTCACTCTTAGATGTCATCTTAACTTCACATCCCCATAAAATCTCACATTCTGCAGTTTTCCATAACGGCATGAGTGACCATAGTATTGTTGTATGTACAAGATTCCAATCTAAAACCCAGCTGCATCCTAAATTCAGAATCAAGCGCTTGTTCTGTAAATTCAACTCAGTAAACTTCCTAACCGATCTAGCTACGATCAGGTGGCAAGACCTATATCTTGCCAAATCTGCTGATGCCGCCGTCTCTGTCCTAAATGACAACCTCACCACCCTAATTAACAAGCATGCTCCTCTTATTAAAATGAGTGTGTGGAAAATCTCACATCCGTGGTTCACTCAAGAGCTCCAATCTGCACTTACCAATAGAGACAAGCTATGGGCTAGGGCCAGGCACACAAAGGACCCGGCAGACTGGCAGATGTTTAGAACTGCCAGAAATGCCTGTGCTAAAAGTGTACATGCTACTAAAGCAAACTTCTACATCTCCACTCTGGAGCAGGCCAAAGGGAACTCCCAAAAAATCTGGAAGACACTGAGATCCATTGAAGGCCATCCTGCTGTTTCCTCCCTTCCCACCAAGATTCTGGCCAAGGACGGGATGGTTGAAAATAAACTGTGAATCCTCAAAGAACTTAACCTTCACTTTGCCACTGCCGGGTTGGCATTCGACTGCTCCCCATATGCTAGCCAAGTGAATAGCAACACTAGCCCAGATACTACACATGCTACTCCACCTCATCCCTTCCAGTTGTGCCTGTTTAGCTACAAAGAAGTCGAAGACATAATTCTTAGCCTTGACACCAAGAAAAAGGGATGATGGCCTTGAATCATTTTTCTTGTGGTTAGGCTATGCCCAGCTCACAGCCCCCATCCTTCACATCTTCAACCTCTCTATTACCACAGCCACTGTTCCATCCTGCTAGAAATCTGCCCATATTCTTCCTCTCTTCAAATCAGGAAATCCTTGTGACTTAAACAACTACCGTCCTATGTCTATCTTGCCCGTTCTCTCCAAAGTGCTGGAAAAACTTATATACAACCAACGAAAAAATCACCTTGAAGCGCACTCACTCCTAAACCTGGCCCAATCTGGCTTCAGGTCGAAGCACAGTAACATCTCAGCCTTGGCTAAAGTCTCTAATGACTGGATCCATGCTATGGACACCAAGAAGGTTACTGGTGCAGTCTTTCTAGACCTCAGTAAGGCCTTCAACACTGTAGACCATCACTTCCTAATCATCTGTCTTGCCTACATAGGTGCCGCTCCACTTACCTTACAGTGGTTTAACAGTTATCTCACAGGAAGGATACAAAAAGTCAAAGGTGATGGCCTACTATCTGCCCCCCTTCCAATTGCCAGAGGAGTCCCTCAAGGCTCCATCCTAGGACCAATCCTATTTTCCCTGTACATCAACAACCTTGACTCCCACATAAAGAACTCTAGCATACATTTCTCTGTGGACGCTATGGTTTTGTACGCATCAGGCTCGTCCTTAACTGAAATCAGGGAAGCACTCCAAGCTGACTTTATCCAGTTAGAAAGCAACCTTATCAATGCCAAGCTTCTCTTAAATGCCAAAAAAACCAAGACAATGATTTTCTCGAGACTTGCCTTGTCTGGTGCCCTACCTACCCCACCTAAAAACTTCATAGTTACCTCCCTAGGTGAACCTTGAAGTCGTACCTAAATTTAAATATCTAGGTATGTGGATAGACAGCAAGCTTCCTTCAATGACCACATCGAGGATCTATCAAAGAGGCTTAAAGCATGCTTGGGTTTTTTCTTTAGAAACAGGACCATCTTTTCTCTTGCGACCTGCAAAAGACTTGTCCAAGCAACATTCCTTCCCTTGCTTGACTACGGAGACATTATCTTTATCTCCTCCCCAACCTTGAGCCTATCTAAACTGGACATACTCTATCACCGTGTTCACTTCATTACTAACTCTGCACAGGACCCACCACTGTGATCTTTATGCAGCAGTTGGTGGACCTCTCTTGCCACCAGATGCCTCCTGCATGCTGGCATTTGGACCCTCAATTACTACTCCACAAACTGCTTGTCTATTTAACGTCTCTCATACACATCTTGCATAGCGCCTACTCCCTTATGAAATCCGACCTTATCCTACTAGATGTTCCCAGGACACGTTCCTTAGTTGGCCAAAGAGCTGTCTCATATGCCCTCCCAAACATTTGGAACCAACTACAAGCCATGCTGAAGCTAACCAGCATCATATCAATTAACTCCTACAAAACACTAGCCATCTCTAAATTAAAAGACATATGTAGGTGCTACTAGGCCCCCAACGCCAAGTCAACTTCCTAGGTATCAACTGGCCTCTACTTATTAAGCTGAAATGTGCTGCATAATTTAGGGCAAGGTTAAAGCTGGAATGTACTGCATATATAGCATAAGGACTTCTATTGTATATACCTCTTGTATTATCTATTTTAATTTTTTTTTCTTTGTTGTTCTACATTTTATATCTCCTGTTTATGTAATTGTGAACTGTATGTGTGTGTGCCTCAGGACCTCCTTGTGAATAAGCTTGCTCAACGGAATCTTTCCTGCAATAAACTTGAACTTGAACTTGAGGATGAGTGCCGGATTTGAGAGGGGAAGGAAATCCACATTTTTGGGAGGCAGTGAAAGTAGCCGGATTGACCGATTTGGGTGGATCTGCAGGGGACTACCAGGGTGCGGGAGTCAGTTGATCTAAGGGAATGGAAGGATGGGGGGTATTATAAAGGAGGAGATGAGGTAGGAAGGGAACTCACCCAACCAGTACTTAGAGGTGAATTTAGCACAGTGGGAGAGTCACATATTTGTAATAGAGAGGAAGGATAGGGCACAATAAAGATCACAGTGGTGGGTGCGGGGGGGGGTATCCAGGGCAAAGCAGCAGAAGAAATTGAAGAGGGTGTCCAGTCTGGCCAGGGAGGACTTAGGGGCAGCACCACAGACTACATCACAGTAGTCAAAAATGGGCAGTATCATCTTCTGAACAAGTTCATGCTTAGGTGTAGGAGGGATTTAACTACGGTTCCTAAACAGGGCACTAAGCTTGGGGTGCAGTTGTTTCTGGACAGTGCCAATATGTCCAGAGACATTTAGGTGTTGGTCCAACCAAACACCTAAGTACCTGAAGGAGGACATGTCCTCAAGTAAAGTCCCATCAAGGGTGTGGAAAGCGGGTAGGGAAGGAAGCCTAGACAGTCTCTGCCTTGTGCTAAAGGTCATGGAGACAGTCTTCTTGGCATTGAGGAAAAGTTGATGGTTAGCAAACCAGAGCTGAACCTTGCCGAAGTCTTGCTGTAAGCCAGTTGTAACCTCAGCAGGACTGGAGCCAGATGCATACAGGACTGTATCATCGGCATACACATGTATAGCAGAGGATGCGGAGCAAACAGAGGGAAGGTCATTTAAGAAGATGGAAAATAGGAGGGGCTCTAATACATAGCCCTGGGGACACCAGTGCTAATCGATAGGGAAGGGGAAGTGGCATACAAGATCTTAACTGATCGGGTACTGCCAATAAGGTAGGTCTTGTACCAGTTTGTGGTGGAGGGAGACAGGCCAGCTGCCGGGAGTGAGTTGAGGAGAAGGGAGTGAGAGACAGTGTTGAAGGCATTGGTCAGGTCAACAAAAATGGCAGCGGTAATTTGGTCATTGTGCATCCTGGTTAGGACAGAGTCTGTAAGTCATAGGAGTAAGGTGGTGGTTGAGTGGTTTTTACTGAAACCAGACTAGAAAAGGGTGAGAAAGGAGGTGTCAGATAGAAAAGAGGTGAGTTGGGAGAGGACAATGTATTCTTGAAGTTTGGCAAGGGTAGGAAGGAGAGAAATGGGGCGATAGTTGCCAGGGGATGAGGGGTCACCCCCTTTGGGTGCAGGGAGGGCCACTGCATGTTTTCATGAAGAGGAGAACGAGACAGTAGAGAATGAGAGATTTAGGGTTATTGGGAGGGGGTAGGGAATTGCCGAAGTGGAGAGGGAGAGGAGTTTTGGGTCGAGGCTGTCAGGGGAGGCACCTTTAGAGGGGTTGATGGTGAAGAGGGCACTTAGGGCATCATTTGGGGTTACAATAGTAAAAGAGAGGGGGAGGTGGGAGGGTGGTGGAGTAGGCACACTGGTAGAGGGTGGGGAGGGGGATGGGTAGAAAAGGAGGGATTTCAGTAGCTCAGTGGCGCAGGAGGTATAGTAGGAGTTAAATTCCGCAGCTACGGCTGGTGAGTCAGACACTAGCAAGCTTTTTACTTAAGTACCAGGGGATGGGCGACATGAGGGGTAAATAGGGTACGGACCATCTTTCAGAACTTTGAAGGGGAATTTATGTCGTGTGATGAAGGCAGATTTCAAATATTCGGACTTGGCTAACCTTGTAGCCCTGGTGCAAGCATTTCAGAGCATGCGGTAGTTCGTTAGATCACTAGGATGCTGGGTAGCTTCTTGACACTTCCAGGCTCTATCTCTAGCCCTGAGGCAGGCCAGACATTCAGGGGTGATCCAAGGTAAGTGGTTACCTCTGACTCTGGTTTGAGTGGGGCAAAGACGTTCCAGTTGATAAGAAAGATTTCTTTGAAGTAGGCAAGGGCCTCATCAACTGAGGGGAGGGAGGTTAGGGGTACCAGTGAGAAGTGGCAAGGTTACTCAGGAGCGGATCAAGGTCAAGAGACTTGAAAGAGTGTAGTTGTATGGTTTTGTGTGGTGATTTAGTTCTGTGGACTTTCCTAACTATGAATATTGGGTTATGGCCACTGAGAGCATTGGGGAGGATACCAGAGGTGATGATGCGGTGGGGGGGGGGTAAGGGCCCAGTCAAGTAGGGAGTGTTGTTGTGTCTTGTGGTTTGGGTGGGTGGGTTCAGAGATCACTTGGGAGAGGTTTAGGGCTCCAATTTTGTTTTTAGTTTTGGTAGTTTTAGGTGACAACCAATTTATATCGAAGTCGCCTAGGATGAATAATTCCCCAGAGCAAGCAAGGGAAGTGATGGAGGTTAGGAGGTCTAGCGCAACCGAAGGATGGACATGTGGGTGGCAGTATATGTCAACTATGAAGATTGGAAGAGTAAAAGGGAGGGTCACATGGATAGCTAGGGCATCATGGGTCTCAGGATTGGAGGATGAGTAGATGATGGAATATTTGATGGAGTCTAGGACATAAATTGACACACCACCACCCCTGCCAGCATGGTCTTGCCGTAGTAGTGAGTAGCCAGGAATGAAGACCGAGAGGTCAGAGATAGTGCTCTTTAGTCCAGTTTCTGAGGTAATTAGAATGTCTGGTTTTAGAGCAGACACCATGATCTGAATCTGGTCTATTTTTTGCAACAAGCTGTGGGTGTTCAGATGTAGGATCTTTAAGCCCTTTGGGAGTGCTGAGAGAAGAGAGCTGGGGGAGGTAGTAGAGGAGGAAACACCAGAGGAGCTAGGGGCAATATGGCCTGGGTTGGGGTGGATATCGCTGGCAGAGAGCAAGAGGAGAGAGAGTATGAGAAAGTGGAGCTTACGGGATTTTGAAGGTGCTGGCGAAGAGGTTGGGAGTTTTGAGGAGAAGGGAGTGAAAGAGTGAGGAAGAAGAAGGTGGATAACTGCAGTAAAAGTGGACACTGTTATCAAAGCCACATGAGGAATAGTGGTAGAGTAAGGCCATATTTCAAATGGGGGAGAGAGTGCCGGGTGATCTAGTGGTTATGGTGTATCCAGGATGCTACAAAGGGGGTGTTGGGTGGTGTGCATGCTTAATATGCACTTTTTAAGATTTTTATTAAACCTTTATATATTTTCTGCTATTATTCTTTTCTAGTACGTTTTTGACAGAACCTTCAAAGGTAATTCATAGTTTGAATGTAAACATTTGCACAATCAATAAATCAAACTTCTTCAACAAAGTGAAATGCAGCAGCAGCAAGCAAGTACGTTACTAAGTGTGGGGGGGTGCAATCACACCCTTCACCACCCCCTAGAGCCACTACTCTTTTGTAGCAAAGTTCTTGTGCAGTCCAATGTTAGAGTTCATACCTTCTCAAAAATCAAATATATGCTTGTCTTGTCTTCTTTTTCCATGGGGAAATAATAATAAGAAGAATCAGCATTAATATAGTGGTTTTCATACACATTGCATCCCAAAGTACTTTACAAGCAATACTAGACTGGTAGCAAAATGACTGAATGTGTAGTAAAAAAATGTTGTAGGTGCCGTATTGGTCCTTTTAAAAACAGATCCAGAAACAAATGATTTGATACCTTTTATTGGACCAACATGGATGTTACAGAAAAGAACAAAGTGCTTTAGCTTTCGAACCAACCAGGTCCTTCTTCAGAAGCTTTGTGGCAGATTTTTCAAATATCATATTATTAACACCAAGATTATATAGAAAAAGCAGAATTAATTCTCATTGGTTTAACATATACATTTAAAACATAATAGAAGATTCGTCAGAGAAGCTAATTAACACCAGTATGTCTTTAACTGAGGAGCCTCAGAAGGGCAAGGTTATCAAGATTCTCTACAGCCAGAGAGTTCTTGTCACATAAATTCTAAAATGTCTCAGTATGCCAAGAAAGCATTCTAGTGATAAAAAAACCTTGGAGTGGCATTCTCTCTAATACATGTAAGATGAGCTTACAACTTACATTCCAATTGTCCTGGTATATTAAAGGACAGATAATGAGAGACAAAATCCTGAAATTAGGTATAACTGCAAGTTGAAAGCAAGCCTCAATTAACCTACACATATAAACATGATGCATGAAAGTATCACTTGTATAGTGCAAAAAAAAAAAAAAAAAATGTCAAGGACCCCAAGAAAACGAGACCATGAGCCTGATAAATGCAGATTTCAACACAGAGTCTGTGTATAATAAACATGCACAGAATCAGTCTAAGCAATCTAAATGAAAACCCAAAGGAATTACACCTTTAATGAACCCCAAGTAAATGAGATATGCGTCTTAATATGAGCAGTTAAAAATGTGACAGTGTAGAAACCATCCACTGACAACTAATAGAAGGAAATAAATGCACACTATATGTGAAACTAAGTGTTCTAGCCACATAACAACTGCCCCATGCCACGCTCCACCCACACATATGTGTGTACATACACCACACCACAACCCCCCCACACACACACCTGCACACCCCACACAACCACAACACACAACAAATATAGCAAACACATTCCACACACACCACACGACGCACAACAAACAAAACACACATACACACCATACCCACAACACACAAAAACACAACACACACAAAACACACACATACATACATACATACATACATAACATCAGTACACACACACACACACTTAAACGCACTCACCACAGTGTTAAGGTGAAAAGTCAACAATGTAGATAACCATAAACTTACAAAATCAAAGGCCCGCTGAAGAACTAAACTGTTTATGTCCATCTTTTAAAGTAAAGGTCTGTGTAAGTTTAAGTAGAATAATGTGTCATGTACCCAACATCAATGTTCAATCCATCTGCCACCATATTGAGAAGTAAAATAAGTCTAATTTCAGAAGCCCGTCTCTGTTGTGTACTGTTGAAATGTCCTTTTAAGACCATCACAGACATATCTGAGATTGAGTGGTCATCCTGGGAGAAGTGCTGGGCTACTGGTTTCTCAATCATCTTGTGATTAATAGAATGTCTGTGTGAATTCATTCTAGTGCGGAGTTGTTGGTTTGTCCCACATAACCTGTGCGAGACATTTCTTGCATTGGATAAAATAGACCACATTACTTGATGTACAGGTATAATTCTGTATCCTGAATAGTCTGTTTTGTGATGTAACCACACAGTCTGAAGTGGAAATGAGGTTACATGTCTTATATGTGTTGATGACAGGGTCGTGGTACCATATGATGTCATGGTATTCTGTTCTGGTTCAAGTTGACTCCTAATAATCAGGTTGGCTAAATTAGGTGGTTGTTTAAAAGATAGTAGTGGTAGTTATTGAAAAATACAGTTAAGGGTTTCATCCTCACTAATTATTGGATGGAGATCCTTAGTAATCTTCATGAGGAGTTCAAGATCAGGATGGTATGTGACTACTAAGGGTATTCTGTTGGTAGTCATCCGTTCCTTATATTGCAGCAGCTGTTCTCTTGGGACCTGTGTTGCACGCCCACTGCTCTGTCAATTTCCCTGGATGAGTGTCCCTGCTCAATAAAGGTGTTTTTCAACATCGCCAGATGTGTGTGTGTCTTCTTCTCATTTGAACAGAGGCGGTGATACCAAGTGCTTGACTATATATAACAGATTTCTTTGTGTGGCTCGGTGATTACTGTTCTTGTGTAAGTATTCTCTGTCTGTCTGTTGGTTTCCTGTAAAGACAGGTATGTAGGGTACCATCCTTAATAGTGACAGTGGTATCCAGAAAATGTACACTTGTGGCAGAATATTCTAGGAAAGCTTTATAGTTGGGTGGAGGTTCTTAAGTTCTTGGTGAAAATCTTTAATGTGTCAGTGCCCTCTGTCCAAATTATAAACAAATCATCAATGTAACGGAAATAAGCGAGTGGTTTATGTGTACAGTGCCTTAGAAAATCCTCCTCCAATTTCGCCATAAAAAGATTAGCATACTGAGGAGCCATCCTGGTTCCCATTGTGGTTCCCATAGTTTGAACATAATGTTTACCATTAAAGCTGAAGTTGTTATGTGTCAGAATGAATTCAGTGAGTTTACCCACAACTCCAGGGTCAATGTTGGGGTCCAAGTCTTTGTCATGCAGGTATTTGAGGCAGGCTGAAATGCCATCTGTGTGTGGAATATTAGTGTAGAGGGAGGTTACATCCATCGTGGCTAAAAGGGTATCAGGTGGTAAGTCCTTAAAACCAGAAAGTTTTTGTAGGAAGTGAGTAGTGTCCTTGATGTAACTATCCTTTGTATAACCAGCGGTTTGAAAATAGCTTCTACAAACCCTGATATCCCTCTGTCAGGGTGCCATTACCAGAGACTATGGGTCTACCAGGATTACCAGGCTTATGTATTTTAGGAAGCATGTAGAATGTCCCTGGCTTAGGTTCACTGGGGACGAGGTCCTTTAGTTTGTCTTGGACATGCTCTGGAAATGTTTTAATTAACTTCTGTAGTTCTCTTTTATATTCTGTAGTTGGGTCACTTCCCAGTACTTTGTAGTAGGTAAGGTCACTTAGCTGCCGTTGGCTTCCGTAATGTAATCTTCCGATTCAATATCACCACTGCCGAGCCTTTATCAGCTTTTTTATGACAATGTTATGGTTTTATTTTAGTGTTTGTATAGCCTCCGTTCCAATGGAGAGGTTGTAGCGGCCTGTTTCTGCCTATTAAGAATCTCACCAGTAACTCTCTGGCGAAAGCAATTAATGTATTTGTCCAGTTTCTTGTTATGGCCACTTGATGGGGTAAATTCATATGGTTTCTTTTTCTTATCCATAGTAGTTTTACTGTTTGTGATTTCTTCTCTGTCTGTGATGTCTTCTCTGCCATGAAAAAATTTCCTGAGTCTCAATCTGCGGAAGTATTCCTCCATTTCACCACAAAACTGTATTCTGTCCAGTGGTTTAGTTGGGCAGAAATTGAGGCCCTTAGAAAGTACATTTAATTCCCAGTAGTCAGTGTGTGGGTGGACAAATTAACAACTGAAAGGTGTCCATCTGTGTGGCTTAGTTGTTCAGTCACTCTGTTCTGTTCTTCATGGTTGTTAGGAAGTATGGTAGTTGAAGGGCATCTAACTTCCTGTTTTTAATGAGCATGGCTTTTCTTAAGGTTCTTTGGTAGTTCATGTCTATCTCATGCAAGATGTTCGAATAGGCTCACCAGACATCCTCTCCAGTGGTAGCTATTTCATTAAACTGTTTCTTCAAAATGCTTTTTGGCATATGAGCTGTGGATTCTGTGATTTCTCAATTTCTCAGAGGTCCTATGACAAAGTTGTTCAGCATATGTAGAATTATCTGTGTTTCTCAGTGGATTCCAAATAGTTAGACCTTTAGGGATAATGTTATTCCTTTTGCATTGGGATAAAAGTAGATGTCACTGTCTAGCTGTGCTAGTTTCTTCTTGATGTTATGCAACTGCCATGTCCTGGCGAATTTCGTATCTTCCATGATGCAAAAAAATGTTGTAGGTGCCGTATACCTGTACATCAAGTAATGTGGTCTATTTTATCCAATGCAAGAAATGTCCTCGCACAGGTTATGTGGGGGAGACAAGCCAACAACTCCGCACTAGAATGAATTCACACAGACATTCTATTAATCACAAGATGATTGAGAAACCAGTAGCCTAGCACTTCTCCCAGGATGACCACTCAATCTCAGATATGTCTGTGATGGTCTTAAAAGGACATTTCAACAGTACACAACAGAGACGGGCTTGAAATTAGACTTATTTTACTTCTCAATATGGTGGCGGATGGATTGAACATTGATGTTGGGTACATGACACATTATTCTACTTAAACTTACACAGACCTTTACTTTAAAAGATGGACATAAACAGTTTAGTTCTTCAGCGGGCCTTTGATTTTGTAAGTTTATGGTTATCTACATTGTTGACTTTTCACCTTAACACTGTGGTGAGTGCGTTTAAGTGTGTGTGTGTGTGTACTGATGTATGTATGTATGTATGTATGTGTGTGTTTTGTGTGTGTTGTGTTTTTGTGTGTTGTGGGTATGGTGTGTATGTGTGTTTTGTTTGTTGTGCGTGGTGTGGTGTGTGTGGAATGTGTTTGCTATATTTGTTGTGTGTTGTGGTTGTGTGGGGTGTGCAGTGTGTGTGGGGGTTGTGGTGTGGTGTATGTACACATATGTGTGGGTGAGCATGGCATGGGGCAGTTGTTATGTGGCTAGAACACTTAGTTTTCACATATAGTGTGCATTTATTTCTTCTATTAGTTGTCAGTGGATGGATTTCACACTGTCACATTTTAACTGCTCATATTAAGACGCATATCTCATTTACTTGGGGTTCATTAAAGGTGTAATTCCTTTGGGTTTTCATTTAGATTGCTTAGACTGATTCTGTGCATGTTTGTTATACACAGACTCTGTGTTGAAATTTGCATTTATCAGGCTCATGGTCTCGTTTTCTTGAGGGTCCTTGACATTTTTTTTTTTTTTTTTTTTGCACTTACACTTACAAGTGATACTTTCATGCATCATGTTTATATGTGTAGGTTAATTTGAGGCTTGCTTTCAACTTGCAGTTATACCTAATTTCAGGATTTTGTCTCTCATTATCTGTCCTTTAATATACCAGGACAATTGGAATGTAAGTTGTAAGCTCATCTTACATGTATTAGAGAGAATGCCACTCCAAGGTTGTTTTTTTTTTTATCACTAGAATGCTTTCTTGGCATACTGAGACATTTTAAAATTTATGTGACAAGAACTCTGGCTGTAGAGAATTCTTGATAACCTTTGCCCTTCTGAGGCTCCTCAGTTAAAGACATACTGGTGTTAATTAGCTTCTCTGACGTAATCTTCTATTATGTTTTAAATGTATATGTTAAACCAATGAGAATTATTTCTGCTTTTTCTATATAATCTGGTGTTAATAATATGGGATATTTGAAAAAACTGCCACAAAGCTTCTGAAGAAGGACCTGGTTGGTTCGAAAGCTAAAGCACTTTGTTCTTTTCTGTAACATCCATGTTGGTCCAATAAAAGGTATCAAATCATTTGTTTCTGGATCTGAATGTGTAGTGGCAGCCATTTCACACATTAATATGCACACGCAGCCTTGGACAACTGCATGAACTGGTTTTATGGGAAGGGGAATGTTGGCCAGGACAATGGAGTCAGGTAGTGATCAAGGTGCTGGCAGCCCCACATCTTATTTCTCACAGTAATCTGCTCATATTTCTCTCCTTCTGTCCTCCCCTTTCCTGAATATAGCAGTACCTTGCAAGAGTGGACTTCTCAGCCCCCCTCTGGTATTCATTCTTCACTATTCCTCCTCACACCAAGAACTGATGAGCTCATCGCCCATCTGCATAATGAATGCAAGTAGTACAGTCCCCGTTTTATTTTGACATATCAAATATAAACATATCTTTCCAGTAAGTCAGGCTCATAGCAGCAGGGAACAAGGGGAATGATGGGCTTTCATATCCTTAAAAGATCTAGGCTACCTTTGATTAGGCACTGCTAAATGATGGGTGTGCACATCATTATGCACGTCATTTAATAGTGCCTAATCATATGTGGCTTAGATCCTATATGGGTAGGAAAGCCTATTTTTCCACTTGTGTCATGCTGCTATCAGCCTGGCTTACCAGAAGATCATGTTTATTATTAATATGTAAAAATAACACAGGAGACTGTACTAACCACATTCATGATGTGGAAGGGTAGTGAACTCACCAGTTTTTGGTGTGGGGAGCAGATGAGAAGAATGAATGCCAGAGAGGGACTGAAGAGGCCATTCCAGCAGGGTATAGCTATATTCAGGTTAGTTGAAGACATGAAGAAGGACGCTGAGCAGATCACTGTGAGATCTGAAATGTGGGGCTGCCACCATCGTGATCACTGCCTGACTGTGGATGAGAGTAGCCAGCAATGACAAACACTCAGAGAGGAAGAGCTGCACCTAAACTGGTCCTTGTATTCAGTGTAGGGAGATTACCCTCAGGTGGGGGAGAGATGTTGACGTTTGTTGGGACAGTATTGAGGAAACTGTGTATAGCTCATTCAAGATTTGTAAGGGTGGTAGCAGCCAACTCACATTGTGGAGTAGAGAACAGAACAGCATTGGAGAATAATTGCTGGAAACTGTCCTGCGGAGTTCTGCAGATCACAGGTAAAAGAGTAGACTGACACTGGAAGTTGGGTGGATTCACTCAAGAGTATGCCTCTCCTGCTAATAATATTGTTATCCATAGTAAGTGCAGCCCTTCTGAGGGCATGAACAACAGTTTTTCTGGTGGGTCATGATGTTTGTTGCTTGGCCCTCCAGGAAGACCTACTTGTTGGTTAATGAGGCGGGAAAAAAACACAACAGGGGAACTGTACTTGCTACCTTCACTGTGCGGAAGGGTGGTGATTCACTCAAGATTTACTGTGAGAGTAGAAGTCAAACATTGAGAATGTGGACTGGAGAGTGATTTGGGAGCCATTTTTTAACAGTGCCAGCTGATGATACATAGGTGTACACAACTCTCTGAGGTACAAGATTACAATCTGAGGTGTGATCATTCTCTTCAGGAGACTGTGAACACATATGCGACCCCAAGCAGTATTAAGAACAATGTATGGATGGTGGGGTGTTCAACAGAAGGCGGATTAGGTGCAGGGGGTTCACGTGGAAAAAGAAAGCCTTATTTGTGGATTAACAAGGCAGCATGAGCTTTGGAACTGAACCAAACTGGTACTTTGCTGAGTGACCCTGAGCAAGTCACTAAACATCCTTGTGCTCCCAGGCCACACCTGTAAACAAGCTTTCAGCTTAGTGTGTCTCTCATGGTTAACAAAAAAAACAAAATTCAGGGCATCATATAACCACTAGATCATCAGGTATTTGATGTGTTGTACTGTTCTGCAGTTTGCCAAAGAAAAAGTCAGTTGGATTGCAAAACATTTTCCGCAAGTTAAAGTAAACAAAATTAACAAAATCATAGCATAACATGTACTGATCAACATAATCCATGAGTTAATACATGGTGTTGATCATTCTGGTACAACAATTCAAAAGAAAGGGGAAAGAACCACTAGTTAGCACTATATAGGAATATATGTGGGTCTCTGGCTCTGGCTCTGATGATGTCATCATGACTCATCACTTAACACAATTGGCAGACATCTTAGGGAGACACTAATGCTGTTTTTTTGAAAGGGAAAGGCTGATGTTTACACTTTTCAAAAGCTATGAAACTGCAATTATGTTATTTACATAAATGCAGTTTTAGCATAAATGTTAACAGCAGCCTTTAATTTACCTCGCTATAACACCAGATTCTGGAGTTTGCAGTTTTAAAAAAACTGCTTGTTTAGGTACCCTTTAACTTCAACAGTTTATCTTCTCAGGAACACCAACAAACAAACAGTGTGAATGCTGCACACAACTGAGGTTTTCCACCATCAACAGCCAGTATACAACTGACCTCCCTATCTACCCTATCTCAGCACTAAGGTAGGGCTTTCTATAAGCTCACTAGAAATTGGAAAATCTTCCACTGCCTTTTGATTAACAGCAGACATAACATAAAACTAGCCTTTAGGGGCAATTGTTGCCCCATAGAGAACAGTTCAGTTGGCACCTGGAGCACAGCACAGAACATGCAGGGTTGTTTTTTTTTTGTTTACAACATTGGAAAATGTCAAATTCGAGATCAGAACATTCTGTGCTCTCCTAAACTCTCCTGCAGGGTCATGTTACCTCATGCTACCTGCTGCAAAATATATTTTAGAAGGGGGCTGCTAACATCTAGAAAAAGTGGACAGAAACTTTTATTATTCTTTTGTTAGTCTTACATTAAAACTGCCCTCTTAGTTTTGTTTTATGGCCAAAGACCAGAGAAGAAAACAATATATAACTTCAATATTCTTTGAGGATTTGGCTGGTTTCTAGTTAGTTTTTAGGTTGATATGCACAGAAAGCATTATAAGCACTTCAACATTTAATTTATAACCAGCCAACCAGCATGTTGGACACTATACAAAACATATAAACTGCTTGGGGAAGAGGTTTCAATTTACCCCAGGGGTGTCCACTATGATGGGGGTCACCCTGTCACATGCTCCCTAAACTGTCGTGGAGTTATCATGTGTTATTGTTGTAGTACGCATTTAGACCTTTCTTTTGAAATATAGATTGCCCCATAACTCTAAATATTGAGGGAGTTGTGGCTTCTTGAAGTTGAAATCTGGTAAAAGAACACTAAGTCCGAAATCTTTTTTCATATGAAGGGATCCTTTTTCATATCAAAATGAAAGACCCATATGAAAAAGGAATCTGCAAAAAAAAAAAAAAAAAAAAACTATGTGCAAAATCTTTTTTGCATGAAGGCATCCTTTTTCATATGAACAAAAAACCCATAAGAAAAAGGATTCCATCATATGAAAAAAGAATTGCGGGGGAAAAAACAAAGTCCAAAATCTTTTCTAGTATGAGGACATCCTTTTATGTATGAATGAAAAAAAATATGAAAAAGAGTTCCTTCATACGAAAAAAAGTATCCCCCCAAAAAACTAAGTCCAAAATCTTTTTTTTTTTTTTTTTTTTGCAAGAGGGCATCCAGTTTTGTATGAATGAAAAACACATATGATAAAGGATACTTTCATACGAAGAAAGAATTCGCTTTTCTTTTCAGATTCTTTTTTGTATGAAAGGATCCTTTTTTGTATGCATTTTTCATTCATACAAAAAAGGATGCCCTCATACAAGAAAAGATTTTGGACTTAGTTTTTTTTTCTGATTCTTTTTTGTATGAAGGAATCCTTTTTTGTACGGCCAAATTCCTTTTTCGTAAGGTCATGTGAAGAAAGAAAAATTGAGTCATAAAAAATTATTTTTCAACTATAAAACAAAAAATGCCGGGGTCATTTTTCCACTAGCTGCAGAATGCACCTAACAAAGTCCTAATGAGCATGAAACTGTACAGGTGTTGGTGTGTGTGCAGGATGTCATTACTGTGTGCTTTGACATTTTTTAATTTTTGAATAAAAAATGGAAACAAGATGGCAGCCATACGAAAAATGTTTTTTTTTTCATGGCAAAAAAAGGTTCACCCCCATTCAAAAAAGGATCCTGTTTCATATGGACCTTTTTTTTTTTCATTCCAAGCAGCTATTCAAATGACTGCACTGAGCATGCTCACAACCAAAATGTTAAAATTTTGTAACTCTGGAACAGATTAACATTTTTTCACCAAACCAGCAAAAGGCACCAGTGTGGCACAATGCCTTTCTACCCCAAAAATTTCAGACCACAATTCCAAACCATCTGGGCACTAGGCAATTACAAAAAACAGCAATAAATAATTTTGTTTATGCTATCCACATCTCAGAATCCACACATCTGAGTGGAACGAAATGTGGCACATCAAGATATCTACCCCCTGTGCCCCCCTTCTGAGACCATGCATTCAAAATTGTCTGCAAATCTGTTGAACTGTCTGAAGCTATTAAAGTGCAAAGATTGAGGTTTAAAATAGAACCCCCCTGCTCAACCCTAACTGTAGTGGTGCTACTGTAAACATTTTGTGGGAAAGGTTTACTCTAGACACAGTAATTTGGTACAACACACTGCAGTGTAGTTTTATTTTTGATACAAAAATCAGTACAAAAAAGCAAATAAATAGAAATAAAAAATATTCACAAAAGAAAAGAAAAATAGCGCATTGCTATGATCAAACAAAATCACCTTACTTCAGGTTGTAAACAACAATTCAATACTACATTTTGTCCTACTGTGAAATTGTCAATACCTGTTCGGGTATAGATACATCCTCTTGCCTTGACTCCAAGCAAGTAAGAATAGCTGCTAAGCTGATCTGCTCTTAACTATTTCTGGAGGGTTTATATAGCCCTCCCACTTATGGGTAATCCCACCCACAAAATTCAATTAATCAGTTTGCAACTCTGTAAGGCTCACAACCTTACCTATACAAAAAAATGGTTGTTCCTAAACAGGTTAATAGAGAGCATTACTCTGTAGAAACATCCTCAATATCTCAGTCCTGTCCAGTTTTATTAACGTTTTATACATAATTAGGCACTTAAACTAAGCTCCTTCCACATATTTTGCTATACAAATAGGCCACTAGGGGCCACTGTCCTCCTATATAATTCATGCATTTCATTCAGGAGGAGCTCTCCTGCAGGGCAGGCATAATTTATTTTCTTTTAATCTTGTTTGTTAATATTTTGTTTAAATACATGGGGTAGGTATTGGTCATAGCCTTTAAAACAAACATTTGTCAGGGCTTGCTACATAGTGGGGCACCTTAGAGACCAGGAGCATCTCTTTCTTTCCTTATTTAACCCTCCAATTTCTTTCTTCTTTTCTCTGAGGGCACATTATATATGACAAAGAGACATTCCTTTCCCTTTATGTAGCGGAGCGGCATTTTGTTGCCAAGGAAAAAGTTTAGGCCACTCTTCTCAGGACTGCCTTTTTGAGATTTTATTCTTGTTTTTTATTTAAACCCTTCTCTTTATTTATTTTATTTAGGGCTTTACTTGTGCATAGGGACAGCATAGTTCCTTCACCTCTGAAGTGCTCGCTTTACTGAGCACAGTCTACTGGAAGCAGGGACAGTGAAAAAGTGGAAGTTGTAACTGCCCCACTTTGGAACTGTGCTACAGAGGTTCACTGAGAGAGAGAGAGAGAGAGAACAAGTGAGGAGCGGGTGCACTCCTCCTTTTACCAATATTACTGCTCTCTCCCTCGCTCTTAGACCCCTCAGGGTTTTTTCTTTAATTTTTCCAGTATAGAGGACCTAATCTAAAGCTACACAGCAAAAATGGCAAGAAAGTGAAAGTTTTGCCACTCCGTGTCAATCTTGACTCATTTCAGGATTACTTTCACTTTTTAAAGCAGCCTTGCCACCCAGACAAAACTCCTCGGCTTAGTTGGTTAATTATTTCATTATTCCAGAGCCAGTCAGACGGGAGCATTTCCTGTCCTTTTATATTTTTTATGTTACAAAGCAGGGGGACAGACAAATTACACTGAGTGGCAGCAAAGGGAAAGTAAAAGTTTGCTGCATGGCCAAAACAGTTCCTGCTTTGATGCAGGATTATATGAGTAGCTATAAGCTAACGGAGCGGCAGGAACATAAACAGCACATGCATAATGCCACTCCCTTTTAATTCATAGTCTACTTATCTAAGGGGACATTTTGTTTTTTATGTTTTGTGTGCCATTTTATACATTTCTTTATTCAGTCACATCTCTGGCATCATACACTTCAAATGACATAAGGATGTTGGCTTTTTATCTTAATTAAGCACTGCAGTACTTTAAACTTTATACCACAAAATGCACTTTTTTCAACCAGCGACTTATACAATTAGACACTTTATCTCTTTGGCATTAAATGCCATAAATGTACTTTGTATCATTCCTGCCAGCTGGCCTTAGCCTGGTGCGTTATTTTGGGGAGATCCTGGTGAGGGATGGCTATTCTGACACTAGAAATAACGGCAGTAGGAAAAGAGATTTAGAAAGAAATAGGAAAGACCAACGTAAGTGGTCAATCTATGCCAGAGGCAGAAAAAGGTAACACATAGGTTAGAAAGATACTATTGCACAATATATTTCAATAAGAAAAAGGAGATAAGAAAGGCATCCCTCCACCAGGTTATCAGACAGGCAGAACACAAGTCTGCCACAGTTACTGCTCCACTATAATGTATACACACACACACATATTAAGATACTCAATGTTTTCTATTTCTCTTGCCAAATATAAATGTATGTATTCAGTAACATTTCATATGATTTTTACAGATTTAATACCAGTTTCCCCTGAGGAAGGAGAGTATTTTCTCTGAAATGTTGGAGATTTATCTGGTGTTGTCTCTATGCAAATAAAACAGCACATCAGCATCAGCTCCCCAAGTGTGGTGGTGAGAGCCAGGTTGTGCGGCCCTCCCCGAAGCCGTTGGTTGGCCCTCTCCACAGAAATCCGCATCAGTTATGCAGTGTGGTCTGTGCACTCAACGAAGTTTGAAAAACGCTGGTGGTGTGGCATTGGCATCAAAAGTTCAAACTAGACAGTTTTCAACTGGTCTCTGCCTTTAAGTAAATTTATTTCGGCAGACCAATACAGATAAATTTATTCCAAGTGATTTAAGCTTGCTCAGTCTGTGTTTGTGCTACTGTGCTGGCTACTTTAAGTGGCTTTTATGCTCCACTATTAATTATTTGTTTAGTACAGGTTGGTAGCTCAGGCAGCAGACATGATTTAATGTTTCCAGTAGCATCTGCTAACCCTAGTACTGCTGGATTACTGTTAGTTTTATCTCATTTCTGTAATTGGAGCAAAAACAACCAAAAAAAATGATATATAACAGCAGTACTGTGTTTTAGCAAGCAGTTGTGCAGGATAAATTGAAATTCATGTTGTCCTGGTGTGTGTGTGTGTGGGTGTGTGTGTGTATGTACACACACACACACACACACACACACACACACCAGGACAACATGAATTTCGATTTATCCCACATAATTGCTTGCTAAAACACAGTACTGCTGTTCTAATCTCCCTCCCTCACTCAGCCTCCAGGTATCTCCCCGATATCAGAGTGCACTATAACTGTGTAACTTTTAAAATCCTGTTTTAACTCCCTCAGTACCCCGATAGCAGAGCTCCGATACTGTGTTACATTGAAACTTGTTTAAGTTCCCTCAGTTGCCTCTGCATTTTTTACTGAAATGTGTAATGTTTTTGTACTCTGCTAAACTTGTGTCTGTGATTCTCCATGATAGCCCTGCTCTACAGACTGGTTGTTCCTGTCAGGACTTAGCCCACCTAAGATCCTGAGTTTGAGTTCCAAACAAAAGAAATCTGTCCTCCTATCCCTCTTTCCTGTATAGCCCCTCCTCCATTACACCTGTTTAAAACAAGCTCTGCTGTCTTTCCACAGCATCAGCTCCCCGAGTGCAGTCGTGAGGGCCAGAATGTGCAGCCCTCCCCTGAAGCTGTTGGTGCAGTAGTTCAATTTCCGCTTGCTGCCTTCTATTGCATCCAGTTTAAAGAGCTGCTGGCACATTTGAGGCTGGCAACTCATATTAAGGAGTTGCTTGCCCAAGGAGCTAATATAATGTTTTTGTACAGCAGTTAAAAGAGGACATACTCCTGAAAACCTCAGTTCATAACTTCTGATTATGAGTCGAGTGGCCGCCAAGCACTGCAGCCCCTCCTTTAAAAATAGCACTCTGATGTACATTGGGGAACGGGGCTGCAGATGCTGTTAGAACACTAAGATCAAGAGAGTGGGGGACATATAATATACATACAGTATCTCTGCCATCAGTTATTTATGAATGGTGCAACAGGGCTGCATACATATATAGGTTCATAGGTGTTATATGAGCTTTTGGAGGTCAGAGGCAAATTAAGGGCACGGCAATAGGGGCTACTTTTGCCCCAATTATGCGAACATCTACCTGGGAACTTGGGAGACAGAGATGTAGTGCTGTCCCAGTATGTGAATCCTTTCTTTGAAAAAAATTGTTCTATGGAAGCGTCTTATTGACGACATCTTATTCCTTTGGTCTGGCACTATGAAAGAACTTAAAGAGTTTGTGATATTTTTAGAATTAACAAATTCAAACTTGAAGTTTAAAATGGATAGCAGTATGGTGAATGTACATTTCTTAGATTTGAATATAACTTTGATGCCAGATGGTACACTTAGAACGGATTTGTTTAGGAAAGACAGTGACAGGAATACAATATTATTGCCCTCGAGTTGCCACCCTAGACATATTGTGGAAAATATACCAGATGCACAGTTTTTGAGGATTAGAAGAAATTGTTCTGATATAGAAGATTACAAAATTAGGGCGTCTGAAATGGAGACACGATTTCTTGAGAGAGGTTACAAGCTAGAAAAAATTCAACAGGCAAATAAAATGGCTTTGGAAAAAAATAGAGAAGTGCTCATGAGATACAAATCAAGAAAACAAGTAAATGATGATGGCATTTTGAATTTTGTTAGTACATACACTAAGAAATCAGGACAGGTGAGAGATATTTTACAAAAACATTGGAGTATACTGCAAACTGAGCCATTATTGACACCATGGGTACAGATGATGCTACGTATGGTGTATAGACGAGCTGGTAACCTAGGGGATAGATTAGTGAATAGTTTACAACCCACTCCGAAAGTAGAAACGTGTTTTCCACCACCTTTACCAAAAGGTACATTTAAGTGTGGACATTGTAAATTTTGTTAAGTGGTTAAAAAAACTGATAGGTTTTGTTCTCCTAAATCCCCAAAAGAGTACAGAATTGAACAGTTTATTAACTGCTCAACAGGGGGTATTGTGTATTTGGCAACATGTGTTTGCGGTGCATTTTATGTGGGTAAGACTAGTCGACCCTTTAAAGTTCGAATTGGTGAACATTTGGGAGCAATAAGGAATTTAGATTTGAAAAATGCACTAGCTAAACATATAATGTTACAATCTGAAAGAGGAGAACATGTCTTTCAGTTTTTGGGAATAGAGAAAGTGACTGTGGGTGAAAGAGGTGGGGATCTGGACAATTCTTTATTAGAAAGGGAAGCTTTTTGGATGTTTACGTTAAAAGGTCTTGATGCACCAGGATTAAATGAGGGTATCTCTGTCTTACCGTTTTTAAAGAAAAGATGATTTTCCAATGTAAACTTTTCCAGTTTTTTAACATATTCCCCCCCCCATTTATAGTTAAGCATCACCAAATGGATATGTTAAAATGACAGAAATAACGAATTATAGAAGAAATTGTATGAAAAATTTCTTCCGTTGTGCATATTAGTAATTGACCTTTGTGACCTACGTGTCGCTAGTTATTTATATGAAGTTACAAAATTGGGATTTTTTTTTTGATTTTTTCGAGATAACTAAGAAAAGATTATACACACAGTCTATCGAAGATGAGCATGTTATGATGACCTCCCTGACCTCCTATATATATATATATATATATATATATAAAAAATCAGGAACTAAGGAGTAATGATATTTTGGGCTCCGATAGGTAATGATAATGGGGTTTGTGATTTTTAATAAGTCATGTATCGACTAAAATTAGATAAAGAAGAAATAATATTAAAATTTTATCGTTGAGCATATTAGTAATTGACCTTTGTGACCTTCGGGTTGCTACTCATCTATACGAAGTCAGGAGTGAAGATGAGTATGTTATGTTGACCCTGTTCATTTCCCATGAAAAAATAGGAATATTTTGGAGCGAAGATATTTGGATTCCGATTAGTAATGATAATAGGATAGGTTTTGTGCTTTCGAACAAACCGTGTGTCGACTGAAAAGAAGAAAAAAATCCTTTTTTAAAAAATCCTTTTTTTATAAACTTTTTAAGAATTTAGAAATGTTTAGTATTTATGCATGAGACAGATACATATCCAGGTACTAATTTGAGTGATGCATAAGAGATTTTATCTAATAATGTTAGAATTTGGTGTTATTTTGAAGCATTTTTTCTTGTATTTGATGATTGTATAATTATTAACACATGTGGTGTGGGGGTATTTAAGTAAGGGATTATATCTGTGTCAGCCTCCCTGAGGAAGTGCGCATGCACAAAACCGGTCGGGGCTTGTGAGTCTGCTTTTAATTGTCACTGCTCCTTTCACAGGCATGTAATACAATAAATTTTGTTTTTTCTTTATGAATGAGACGGATGCTGGTGCTGCCTTTTTGGATTTGATGTATTGTGACTGAGGCTTGCACAGCTCCAGAGCGGAGCTGCTTTTTTGGCTTCTGATGTTTTAAACATGGCCATAGTTCTACTGTTAACAATTGCTTCAGTTAAAGAATTCCATATACTCCACAACCCTTTGGCTAAACTATTTATTTCTCCTACTTCTTCTATTAACTTCCTTTGTTAGAGTCAAGTTGTGAGACCTTGTATTCCTTTAACTGGGATGTTTTACTAGCCTAATGGTTTCCCATATGGCCTGATTCCTACTTGTGCTAAAGACTAGGCACACAAGTCCCCACGTACCCTTCTATACTCTAAAGGGTATAGGCCCAGTTGAGTTCATCTGTCTTGGTAACTCATGTGCCTCATATTCTGTATCCTCTTTGTTATTCATCTCTGCACATTTTCTACAAGTTTGTTTCCATCCATACTTTGTGGAGCACAGAATGGTGAACAGAACTCCAGGTGAGTCCTAACCAACGTGGAATAAAGTGCGATAAGTATGGAAGACTATCTGCTTTTAATGTGTTTAAAAATACAGGCTATTATCTTCAGGTATTTGTTAACTGTCTCCTTGACATGTGTATCAAATGACAGGGAGTAGGTAACTGTAACCACTAAGTCCTTTTCCATTTCTGTTATCTGCAAAGTAGAGTTACTTAATTTATAAGCAAATTGTTTGTTTTTCTGCAACAAATGCATCACTTGATTAAAGATCAGCTTGTTTTAACTTGTCCACTGCTCTACTCTCATTATTTCCTCCTGTAATGTTATTGCTGCTTCTTCATTATTCACTATAGCTTCCACCTTACTATCATCAGCATACTTGCATAACCAGGCTGACTTGAAAGTTTTCATTTCGGACACAAATATGTTGAACAGAGTGGGACCCAGGACAGAGCCCTGGGGCACTCCACTAGTCACCTCTCTCTCCACTATGAAAGATAACTTCTAAGTCCCACTCTTTGTCGCCTGTTATGCAACCAGCTATTCACCCATCTAACTATACTCAGGAGAAGTTGTATTTTCTCTAGTTGTCCTATTAGAATATTATGTGAAACTGAGTCAATGGCCTTCAAATAATCTAAAAATATAATATCCACAGGTAATCCTGCATCCAGTGCAACACTGACAGGTTTGAAGAATAGTAATAAATTCATGAGGAAAGATCTCCTTGGGATGAAACTATGCTGTGTTATATCAGAGAGTCAATTGTCTCTCATAATAAGGTCAAGTATTAATCCCTCCATCACTTTCCCCAGGACTGAGGTCAGACTTATTAATCTGTAGTTTCCTGCCTCCTTCCTATCTCCTTTTTATGTTTGCTTGCACGCATGTGCAAGAAACATAGTGCCATCATCCGAGTTTTTGTAGGTGTGGCAGCTGTCTTCCAATTCAGTCAGTGTGTTTGCAGGTGCGACCACAGTTCACCAATGAATGCTGTAGCTGTCTATGACAGCAGTTGAAAATGCAGTGCCGTACAGTTGAAAGGGAGAGCTCCACTTCAGTGAGCAGTGATAAGATAGTGCATGCTCATGTGCTCCCTCCCCAACACACACACACACGCATATTGCGTGCTCATCCACTCACCCCCAGGCACACACTGTATGGTCGACGGTGGTGCCCAATCCCCTGTCAGCTCTGCTGCACTACCCCCAACAGAGTTCCAGGTGCCACGCTGGGAGCCCACCCCAGTGTGGCAACAGTCCATATGGATGACGGGGGTGCTCAATCCCCCATCGGCTCCACTGTTCCCCCTTCCCCCAACAGACTACTGGGTGCCATGCTGGGAGCCCACCCCAGCATGGCAACAGTCCATACGGCCGACAGAGGTGCCCAATCCCCCGTCGGCTCCACTGGCCCCAGCAAACAGCCTTCCAGCTGCCACTCTGGGAGTCCACCCCAACGTGGCACAAGTCCAGTGTCATCTAAGAAAAATAAAACCTGCAAGAAAAAACTTTCCCTCGCTGTCTGTCCTGACCCCGCTCCCCCCACCCGCGCCCACCCTCTGCACACCCTGCCTCCCCACACACACACCCTCACCCCATACTTACCTCCGGAGTCCGGCGCGATGATCTTCGGTGGACCGGGAACACGTCTGCACTCTTTAAAGCCGACCGCGAACTGAGGAAATGCCGGTAAGCTGTATAATGGAATAAATAGGGTTTTTTCAACTTTGATGCATATCTCAGGTATTTTTGGAATTTTTTCATCAAATTTTCAACATGGGATTTTTGGGACCCCACCTCATGAATTCTGTCACTGTCATTTTGTTAATCAGCCCCGAAAGGTGATTTCGTTGTCACTGCATGGAACCACCTTTTGGGACTGATTTATGAAACAATAGTGTCACAGTTCATGAGGTAGGCCTCCAAAAACCCTATGTTGAAAATCTGGTGAAAAAATTCCCCAAAATGACTGTTTTATGAGCATGCGTTGCGTTGTTCCTATGCACGCTCATAAGTTTGCGAATGTTCAATATTTTCACTCCAGATTTTCAACACTTCCATTTTACCACACCTCCTTATGAGCAGTACAGCTGTCATTTTTCACATCTTGCCCAAAATGTGTTTCCACACATGTAGCGCACAATGGCGCAGTCGGTGTGTGTGAAATCAATGTTCGGGACAGATTAAGAAAATCACAGTGACACTGTTCATGAGCAGAGGTGTTAAAATGGCTATGTTAAAAAAGTCCATAAAATGACTGTTACGAGCGGCCATTGTGCAGTTTCCACGCACCCTCATAAGTTCATGGATTTCTAATATTTTCAGTCCAGATGTTCACCACTGGCATTTTTAGACACTTCCTTATGAACAGTACAGCTGTCATTTTTCACACCATGGCCAAAATGTGTGTTCACACTTCCAGCGCAGAAATGCGTGGTAGCAGTGGGAAATCACTGTTCGGGACAGATTAAGAAAATCACAGTGACACTGTTCATGAGCGGAGGTTCCAAAATGACTGTGTTGACAATCTGCTGTAAAAAAATCCCCAAACTAATTGTATTACAGGTGTGTGTTGCGCAGTTTCTATGCACATTCGTGACTTCACCAGTTTTTTTTTATATTTTCACTGCAGATTTTCAGCATTGCCATTTTTTGCACCTCCCCATGAACAGTACAGCTGTCATTTTTCACATCCTGTTCGAAATGTGTTTTCACACCTGTGGTGCCAAATGGCGTAGTCACTGTGCAAAATCAGCTGCCTAACAAACTGATATTGCCACTGTTCATAAGGTGGGGTCACAAAAAGCATGTTGAAAATTTGGAGTGAAATGCCAACGAACGCCTGAGGCGTTAGGGTTTCTGACCATAATGCCCCACCCTGTAGAGACTGACAGGCATCAGGGATGTGACTTGGGATTCTCACCTGTAATGCTCATACCATTCCACACCCTGCAGCCAGTGAGAGGCATCGAGGTGTGCCTTGAACTCTTCGGCCCCAAAGTTCACCCCATTCTCTTATACAGCACCCATCTCACCATATTTCCTGATGGAATGCGGTGAACATAAGGGCCAAAGACCCCAAGGTACACCGTGACACTTGTCGGTGTCTGCAGGGTAGGGTGTGGTGAAATGGCGTGGCCATTATGCCCGACGACCCAAAGGCACACCCTAATGCCTGTCAGTCTCTGTAGGGTGGTGGTGTGGTTGACATCAGTTCAATACTTCACTGCCATTCCTATTACACAGCTCTCTAACCCTTACACTACCAGTGCCAATGCCAGCAAGCAAACATTCGGCATTGACAAATGCTTGTTTATTTATAAATTGCTGTCACATTAGCTTCCCTCCATTCACTTAAGATCTCTCCTTCATGTATCGTGGCATCAAAGAGCATCATAATAGGATCTGAAAGTTCCTCCAAAAATCTTGGGCTTAGCCCATCTGGGACTACAGATTTATCTGGTTTTATTTTTTGCAGTATTTCCCGGACAGCCTCTTTAGTAAAAGATATATTATTTCTACAAGTTTTGTCTATATATTTGATGTACAGTTCTTTTTTGGGTTCGAAAGTTATCAGGAAGTATTTATTTAGTTCGTTTGCCATGTCCTGTTCTTTTAATATAACTGGAGACAAAGATGCTGTATACTGTAAGTATATTTACAGGCCATTTGTCTGTTACTCAGAAGTTACAGTACAAGCCAGGCTTTCAAATGTAAGTCCATTACTGCACAAAACATTACATTCTACTCCACATTACCTCCACAGGGCAGGCAACTAAGCTGCCTGTCTGAGACCAAAAATGAGGTGTCAGCTGCTCTTGTTTAATATTAACAAATTAGCATCAGAGCTCTATAAACAGCAAGCAACACTAACAGTGTGCAGACTAGCTCTGATTAGAAAAAATTCCTTTTTCTTAGCTTTTTATTTATGAACCTTTGTGAAGAAAAACACAAATAATAGACCATACAGATAGCATACATAATATATAACAGCAAGGACAAAGCCATTATAGCAAAATATTAATACATCAGCATTTAAGCATAATGAGGGGATTGAACACATAGATTCACAGAGTTCAGGATGAGCAACGTCGTGATTGACTATGGCAATGTTCAAAGTGATGTTAAGTGTTGTTTAGAAATCCCCAAGGGGAGTGCTCTTAAAGACCACTTGAACCATATATTGACAAGTAATGGAGCTGTGTACAGGAAGATGTGGAAGCTCCTAGCTACAAGCCAAGTACATCAACTCCTACACAAAAAAAAAAGGACATTCTATTTGCCAACCCGACGGTGCAGTGGTTAGATTTACGCTTGTGACGCAGATGACCTGGGTTCAGAAATGGACCCGGGAGTCAGAGGGACAGCCGAGGGAGAGGGATCAAGCATCCTGTGGACTGCTCTCTTTCTCCAAGGGGAGGGAGGGGAAGAGTGTCCAGCACCTGACTGACCCCTGGCAGAGGCTGGGGGCACTGCTGCGACCAGGCACCAACATGTTAAGTGGCAGGGCAGCCACTGCACATCATTGCACATCCCCACCCCTGGGGAAGCAAAGTACCAAAAAAAAAAAAAGTGCCACCCCTCTGGCATGATGGACCATTCCACTCCACTCCACCATCCGCTACCTCTGACGCACACCAGGGGAGTCCCACTCTCGTGGCTCTGACCTGGGGGGGGTTAATCGGGGCTTGCCCACAATGTCCATTGGGAGTGGGAGCTCCTTCAGTGGCCCTGTGGACAGTAGTGCACACCATATCCTGGGACTGGACTACGTGTATAGGTTTCCAAGGTTCAATACAAGGAGTCGACTGGCCTACTTCCTAATCAACACTACTACAATTCCAGAAGTGTTGAAGGTGAAAATACATCCTATCACTGTCTCTGATCATGCACCGGTGTGGCGACATTCATGTTCTCCCAGACCATTAATAAGAACAGAGGTGATGCATTAATCCCTTTCTACTACCATCCCCAACTCTGTAACTTGGCTCCATAAGGTAATAACCCAGTACTCTGAGCTAAATGATCACTCAAACATGGCACAGCAGAAGCCGTAGTATTATTTTTTTTTGTAAATATCATCTTTATTGAGCTTTTCCTACATACAGAGGACAAGTTCTTACTTTTGCAGTTACTACACCATAATCAAATTCAGGATACATAGGTGTGTAAGCCCCCAATTTGGGCTTACCTGTTAGGGCTACAGCCCTCCAACCTTCTGCCCAGTGTCCCCCTGTTGGCTGTGGTGGGACTCGAGCCTGGATGCCCCTCCATCTCCACGGCTGTGGTGGTGCCGGATTCGGGACCTTGACCCGGGTACTGGATGGGGCCGAGGTCAGACTGCATTCCCACGCTGTAGGTTGCTGCTGGGGGTTGAAGTGGCCCCAGTGATTTGGGGAAGACGGGCTGCTCAAGGGTAAACAAAAAATATGGCAGCCCTGTGCCCAGTGCGCATGCGCAGCAGCCTGGGGGGATTTAAAGGAGCCAAGGCTCTGTTTGATTTTGGACATGCGGCCGATGGAAAACATGTGTGTCCCTGGTTCCAGAGGCAAGAGAGGAGATGGGGAACGTTAGCACATTCGACCAGAAGGTTTCCGGTTGCGGGAGGAGGAGTGTTGGCAACCCTATTAAGGGCAAACTATTTAAAATGAAGGGCCATACTGACAGATCCCTACCAGTACAAGATGGCAGCCCCCCACAAAAAACTACAAAATGGGGCTGCTAGATAGAAAAGGACAGCAAGCCTGGGATCACCTGGGGAGCTGTGGCCAATGATAGGGAGGCTGCTCAGGGGGGATATAAGTCTGGGTTTTGGTGCCAAAAGGGGAGAGGTAGTCAAAAGAGGTTGCAGGATGGATGTGAGAGGAGAGACTGTCTTCATTTATACAGTGTCATTGAGGCACAGGTCAGGAAGCATAGGAAAAACTAGGAGCAGTTGTAGAATTCACCAAAAATATTTATTTGTACTAGCAGCAACATAAAAAAAATAAACTTGTTCAGTATAACTATTTACAAAGGCAAAATAAAAGAGAGATCCATCAGAGTTTTCCTTCAGTCTCTGTGTCCATCTTGTAAGCAATTGCAGCTCTGTCTTATAAGTCGTTCCAACCCCCCATTCTTAACAAGCATCTTCCAAAGTGTTCTTGTATGTTTCAGGCAGGTGCTGGCAGGAACACAGTGTCTCTGAGCTGAGGCCCCTTTTTCGTAGCTCTTCTGCAAAAGGCTTAAAAATTGCACTCGGGTAACCTCTTGAGTTTCCAGTAGTTGTTTTCAATCATCTCAAACCATAATTATATACATTCCAAAAATTAACACTATGTAATTTCTAAACAAAGGGATCCCAATATCAGTTACATTTTCAGATAATGATTTGCATATATTTTTATATCAGCAGCTTTGTAAAGGAGAAAAAAAATAGAACAGCAAGTGAAAACTGAGAGACAGTGAGAGGCAAAGAATTGTGAGACTGTCGGGGTGATCAAATCCCAGGTCTCACAGGAGAATTTTGGTAGCACAACCAGAAAGAAAAGAGACAGGAAAAGAAAGAATACAACATATCCCTGCATTCAAACTCTTTCCATAACAACTTGGACAGGGTCCTATTCCACCCTGTCACATACAGTCTCCCTGGCTGTGTAAACCCTGCCTACATCCATCTACCAAGCTGAGTGCAGGAGGAACAGTGGTTGCTTGTGAGACTGAAGCAGAGAAAAGAAAACCCAGAGTTTTATTGAAGCCCAGCTAGTTTGGGCTTCTGTTTAAACTGGGAGAGAAGAGATGGGCTGTGGACTTTGAACCTACCCCTGCTCCCTACAGTTCAGAAATTGCTGAGGGAAGTGGACATTTCAGCCAAGGGAGAGCCTGTAAGTGTTGAGTCAAGCAGCTGCAACAGGACCCAGCCCTGCTGGTGAGAGCCTCCTTAAAGAAAGGGGCTATATGGTAGAGACTGTGGAAGTCTTGCTGCCCTGCACTGGTCCTGAGGGTGGCTAGGTGTGCCTGGTAAGGGTTTGGGGAACATAAGTAATCCAAGTTCCTCGGACTGAAGATGACAATGCACCAGGTTAAAGGAGGCAACAGGCCTGACTGTGTGAAGTCTGTATATCAAGGCCCATAAGCAAAGTTGGCAAGGCCAGGCAGGTGAAGATGATCATCCTTTGAGTTGTCCAGCCTTGGTTTCCCCACCGGTGGTGCACCACCAACAAAGAGCCTCCATGGACTGTGCAACGCATCTGGCTGTGAAGCCCCAGTGTGGACTGCAAACCATGAGTACCACGAGCTTCGGCTCTGGGGAGTCCTTCAGTTAGCTAGTCAGTTAGGAGTCTGGAAGAAAATCCCTGCACCTCGTCTTAGAGATATACAAGTCTGCCAGTGAAGGATAACAAGTCCAAAGTGTGTTTTATGTTTACCCAGGCCCTGATAAAAGACTCCAGGCCTGCATCACAAAGTGGTGAGGTACCCACCACACACGGACAAACTGGGTGCACCCTGGGGTGGTGAGAGGGGTTGCTACGGGGAAAGATACTGACTGCTTAGAGTAAATTGTGGTTGACCTTCTCCTCTTTGTTCCCTTCCCCAATAAATAAGGTTACTGTTTGCATCTTATCCACTGTAACTGTGTTATTGAAAGAGTGCTGCTGGGGGTGTGGGGTTATAGTGTGGAAACTGTAATTTGTGTGAGTAAAGTATTATCGGGGGCAAGAGTACTATTTCTTGGGGGGTGGTAACCTGTTCTTTATCCACAGGATTCCCTTGCCACTACCCCAGGTACAGGCACCATGCCACACGAGCTACCATTGCAGAACCCAGGCCGGCCCCCTCGGAGGTGTGTGCTGAACTACCCTGAGGGCTCCAGAGCAGCCAAGTTGAGTCAAATGGTTGTTACAGGTAATACCTAATGAAGAGTAGCCCCATCACTCCAAATGTTTGTGTCCTGTTTAGGATCCAGGTATTTATCACATTAATGTCACCTTCCCCTTAGTTACAGTTTGGGGGGTGGCAGCATCTACAGTAACAACTACTGCATGGGGTCTAGAAGGGAGGGCTAGCCTCTTCACAGATGATACAAAGCTATGTAACAGGGTAGATACACAGGAAGGTATAGAAAAAAATAAGGAGGGCTCTGAAGAGGCTAGAAAACTGGTCCAAAGAATGGCAGTTGGGTTTCAATGCAAACAAAGTGCAAGATTATGCACCTAGGGAGATGGAATCCTAGGGCTGAGTATGAACTAGACAGGGTAACACTGGAGGCCACCACAGAGGAAAGGGATCTAGGAGTAGTCATAGAAGACAACCTTAAAGTGGCTAAACAGTGTGACAAAGCAGTTGGAAAGGCTAACAGAATGCTAGGGTGCATAAGGAGGGGTATAACAACTACAAGGAAAGAAGTGGTGGTACCGTTGTACAACTCCCTAGTAAGGCCTCATCTGGAGTACTGTGTTCAGTTCTGGAGACCCCATCTACAAAAAGACAGACAGCATGGAGACGGTACAGAGGAGGGTGATAAAAATGGTGTCTGGGATGCAGCATAAGTCGTATGAAGAAAGACTCAGAGCTCTAAATATGCACTCCCTGGAGGAAAGACGAGAGGGGGGACATGATAGGGACCTTCAAATATCTAAAGGGGGTCAACAGGATACCAGAGGGGAGTATCTTTCACATAGAGGGGAAATAGCAGAACAAGGGGCACAGCATGAGACTAAAAGGAGGAAAACTTAGAGGGAACTTGAGAAAATTCTACTTCACTGAAAGGGTGGTGGAGAGATGGAACAGTCTCCCCCAGGAAGTGGTGGGGGTGGCCATGGTTCAGGGATTCAAGAATGCATGGAATAGGCATATGGGAATTATCAAACTAGGGTGGGGGGGCTTGTAGCATCTAGGGTACCTTACGTATTAGAAAGAGGGATAGGGCAGACTGGATGGGCCACAAGACCCTTATCTGCCGACAACATCTATGTATCTATGTATATCCTAGTCCTTACTCAGTGAGTATGGGGGGTGTGGGAGCTCCAATCCAAGGTGGGGGGGGCTTAGCCTGGTTGTACTCCTTGGGGTCATTCCCACTATACTTCTCCCTGGACATTAAAGCCTAATAGACCTCAGCTACTGTTGATCCGTAAAGTGTGTGTGGCACGTTGGTTGTGGGTTTGGGTGGAGTCACTTCGTACCTGAACAAAGGTCAGAGGCAAGAGTTGGAACAGCTGCAAAAACAGCTGAGAACAGCAGAGAAGCAGTTCTATAACATCCAAACCCTCCTGGGCAAAAGAAGAGGGAGATTCTCCAGCTAAATATAATAAAACTAATAATGTTTGTCGTTTTATTTTGTTAGCACCATATCGTACTCATTCTTGTGACTTGTATTCTCAGTTGGGGTGGTTTTCTTTTAATTGTCATATTGAATATTTCTTTGGTTTATTAATTTGTAAGGCTATTTATGAGAATACTTATTTTCCTTTGTCCGATTTGATATCTGTTTGTATTATTCCTCCTATGTTGAGCTCATCAAATGGTCTGTCTTTAATTACTACTGTGTGTAAGCGGAAATCTGGCCTTCAAGCTTTCAGTAATTCTGCCCCTTTTTATTGGAATGCATTGCCTGGTTTTATTCGCACAATTGCTTGTAAAACTCATTTTAAATTTATGTTTAAATCTTTTTTACTTAACAAATCACGTTGTATTTGTAATTATTAATCTTGTATATTTGTTGTATTGATCTGTCTGCAATTTATTGTATTATTTGTTACTTTTGTCTGGGTTGGACCTGAAAAAGGGCCTTTTGGTCCAGTTTTCTTACCTAGTTAACAAATGAAAAATAAAATAAAAAAATAAAATAAGCTGAACATCATATGGTATCATCAAGTTTATTTATTTAGTTTTTGTTGACCGGGTAAGTGCACTAGACAAATCCTGCCTATTTTCAGGCACGACCCGGGAAAGTTGAGAGAGCATTGTTTTACACTAAACAGCACAACTGGGAGGGAGGGGAGCAGGCTCTACCAATCTCATTCTCAGTCACAGCTGGAATCCATCACCACATTCCTGGAAACCCAGGGACTGTCAAAGCTCTCAGAGCAACAAGTTGAGGAACTCAAGGCACCCACTATGCTGGAGAAGGTAGAGGGAGCAATCTGAGCCCTGGCAATGGGGAAAGCACCAGGGCCTGATGGACTCAGTACAGAATTTGGCCTAACATTTGGGCAGCAGATGGTTCCACAACTGCTGAAGGTCTTCCAACAAGTAGAGGAAGGGAATGAGCTTCCCCCTCCACAAGGAGGCAACCATTAAAGTGTTGCTGAAACCTTATAAAGATGTAGCCCTATTCGCAAGTTATTGACCCGTATCATTGCTGAACGTTGGTGAATGTTAAGATACTTGCAAAAGTAGTAGCCACTCTTCTTGAAAAGGCACTTCCATCCCTTATACATCCTAGCCAATCTGGCATCAAGAAGGGTAGATTGTGGTGGACAATCTGAGAGCACTAGCACTTGTGCTTTACACTGTCCAAGAATGGAGAACCCAGGCAGCAACTGTTTCGACTGGCACAGAGAAAGCATTTGACTCAGTGAAGTGGGATTATCTTTTTGAAACTATGAAGCAGTTTGTGGTTTTCCCTAACTTTATACAATATGTTTTAGCTCTATATGATTCACCCACGGTGACACTACTGACTAATGGCATTTTTTCCCACATTTACTCACTTTACCAAGGTACCAGGCAAGTCTGCCCCCTCTCCCTATTACTATTCGTTATTATTAACGAACCCTTGGCAGCAGCTATCCAAAATCACCCAGAGGTAAAAGACATAGCAGTGGGTACTATCTCATGCAAGGCTTTGCTCTATGTGGATGATCTGCTCTTAATCTCAGATGTTAGGGAAAGGGGACATTGTTTAACCAGGAAAGGCACACTAAGCTGAAGCTTGTTTCCAGGTGCTACCTGGGAGCACAAGGAAGTTAAGTGACTTGCTCAGGGTCACACAGTATGCAAGTGGGGGCTGTGGGATTCAAACCCAGGTCTGACCTGCTGGATGTCACCAGATTTGCAGCTCAGAGCCTTAAGCCATTGCACTATACTGCCTCCTTGTTAAATGTTAAATCCTCTCTGTCAGTCACCTTGCAGCTGCTAAGTTCAGCTCACTAGTGGGCCCACAGGTCAACTGAACAAAGACAGAAATTTTCCCATTGGGAGCCATTCCCCACATGCAGTAGCTATTCAAGGACACATGCTGAAATTAGTACTTGCAGGACTAAAATATCTAGGAATGAGAGTAATGGCCATGCTGGAAGGATGACTTGCAGCTACTGTACAACCCCTGCAAACGTCGTTCACAGAAGACATGAAAAGGTGGCAGAAGCTAAATCTCTCCCTGCCTGGGAAAATAGATACCATAAAAATTGTGGCACTCCCAAGACTTTTTATTTTATTTTTAATTTATTAAACTCTCGGATTACAATTACCTTTGAGCAACAGCAGCTCATTTACAAAGGTTCCATGTCAAAATGGACGGTAAACATACAAACAAAGGTTGACATTGTTACACAGTATTAAAAAACACAGTGAAGGCACTGGTCTAAGTATTACAGTATTTTATGGGGAAGTACCACATAGCATAAACTAAGAACATGGCAGATTTCCAAGGTCAAACTTGTATGAAGAGCACAGGCAGTACAAGGACAGTAGAGGAGACCCAGGAAGGGTAGGCAGGTTGGAGGGCCATTGTCAATGTGTGTGTGTGGGGGGGAGTGCAAGGTTGATAGGGGCAGAGAGGACTGGGGTAAGTGAAGCACAGGAATAAAGGGTAAGGGTGAGTGGGATGACAGCAAAGGGGGAGGGTTGCAGAAGGGGGAAGGGGAGGAGAAAGTGCATATAGGAGGGTCTGCAGGAACCACATGATTAGACTGTGGAGGAGTGAAGTTGTGAGCTAACTTCTAAGGTGTGCAGGGGATGTGCTCCCCTTAGGAAAAGCAATCACAGTAACTGATAGAGGTGAGGTGCTGCCAAAGCAGCCGTTTAAAGGGGCCAAGTTTGGAGGTTGTAAGGATATCTCTATTGAGTGCACTGTAACACTGAGGTGCTCTGTAGGCAAACGACCTCTGACCCATGGTGGTCAGACATCTGGGGACATTGAAGGTTTGATGGCTAGAACTGTGGGTTATCTGGGAGCAGCTGTGGGCATTTAGGAGCTTTCCAACACCTGGCGGCATGCGCCCAAGGGGCAACTTTTTGGTTAACAGGCAAGTCTGGTATTGGAGCCTGCTGAGGAGTGGAAGCCAGTCGGCCTGGAAATACAGGTCACAGGGGTGCGTTAGACAATGCCCGTAAGAAGTCTACAGGCTTTTTTGAGCACCACAGTTATCCTACAGAGAGCAGTAGGGGAAGTAGAGCCATAGATGGCCAGAACGTAGTCGATGATGGAGGTGACAGAGCTATAAATTGCCAACCTGAGGGCATCAGTAGTCATGCAATGTTTGTGTCTGTGGAGCAGGCTGATCTGAATATTAGCAGCCTTAGCGACATTATCAATGTGTAGTAAGTAGGAGAGGGAACTGTCCAACGTGATCCCAAGATATTTAAACTGTGTGACCTGTTTAAGCAAAACACCACAGCAGTTCCTGATGGTAATGGACTAAGATTTATGCTTACTACGTGCGCTGCAGAATTGCACAACCTTTGTTTTGCTGTAGTTCAAGACCAGTTTGTGAAAGCTGAACCATTCTCGACACACTCAAAATCACGTTGTAGTTGATGCTCCAGGAGCTTGGTGTCATGGTGACTGGTGTATAAAACAGCATCATCTGCACAGAGTAGTGTATTCTGGTGGCAGGCACTAGGAAGGTTGTTCAAAAAAAGGCTAGAGTAGAGGTCCCAAGATGGAGCCCTGAGGTACTCCAGAGAGGACTGACTTACATTCCAAGGTGACCCTGGCAATCCTTACTTATTGGGCCCGTCCGTCCAGGTAACTTGCAAACCAGGGTAGTGCATCATTAGAGAGCCCAGTAGAGGACAGTTGCCTGAGAAGGAGCTGATGATTGATGGTGTCAAAGGCTTTTGTTAGGTCAACGAACACCACACCCATGCAGTTTCCCTGATCGACTGCGTCATGGATGTAGCTCGAAAATTCCAGGAGGGCAGTGGTGGTGCTGTGCCCTTTTTTAAATCCATGCTGTTGTTGGCATTGGATTCATGTTTTTCCAAGAATTCAATGAGCTGGTCTGATACAATTCATTCCAAAGCCTTAGATGAGGGAGGGAGGATGGCGATAGGCCTGTAGTTGGTGAGCAGTGCCCTGTTTCCGCTTTTGTGGATCAGTGTTATAATTGCCTGCTTCCAGAGTAGGGGGAATTGAGCCAACCTTAAAGAGAGGTTATAGATCTTTGTAAGGGGTTAAAGGATTTCCTCTAGGACTAGCGCAGCCAGTTTTAGGTCGAGACAGTCACCGCTATAACCTGTTTTGCAGATGGCCTTGCAAATGTAGGTTCTGGCTAGGTGCATAGGAACCTCTTTGAAGTAGAACTGCGGGACTGTGCAGCCAAAAGATGCTGTGTCCTGGGAAGTACAGGTGAAGGGAGTGTTGAAGAAGTCTGGTGGAAGGACATTGCCCAGGTCTGAAAACGTGTTGATGAAGGTATTGGTAATAGTACCAACTGCATTTTCAGCCTCTCCATATCAATGCCTATATGATGGTGGCAAAAGGTAGACCAGGTCCTCTCCACCTTCTTGTGGGCATAGAAGAAACCCAGATTTGGAAAGAGCAGCCTTCATGCTCCCGTAAGATGGAGGGGATGGAATACATCATGGCCCTGTGCCTAATATATGGCAAATGGGATTCAAAGTGCTATGCAATGGCTTACTACCCCCAAATATGCTGGACCCTGGTGACTACACATGGAGAGAGGACTGCTCAATCTGCCTCCTTCATGCTCATGGATGGGAAGGTCAACAAAAAGGCCCTTATACCCCCAGTTATATACACTATGGACACCCTTTGAGCCCTGAGGTGCATAGCTAATTGGAGACTTCCTTCTCTGAGACTTTGGGAGAACGACTGGCACAACTCCAGGTTGCCCTGGATGCCAGAGAATGAAAGATAACTGTGAGTGTTCCCCAGAGCAGGGTTGGGGAAGGGTCCACTTGACACCAGGGATGTACAAATCCATATATGGGCAGATCGGAGATGGAGTGGCTATTGGCCACCAGGGATGTTGATTATGCGTACTATACAGCGGATCATGGCATGGGCCACTAACCACCAATGAGGGATGAACATCAATGTATGGAAACAAGGCTGGGGTGATTTTTGTGACAGCACTGCACTAACTGACAACAATGGCTAATATGATGGGAACATCCCGGACAGCAGTGGCAGTCCAGCGGCGATCACTGGGGGGGGGGGTTGTCACACCGAGGACAAGGATCACATGGGGGAGAGACCCCTGAACACCAGGGAAAATGTATGTTTACATTGGGTCGGGGGGAGGGACCACTGGACACCAGGGAAAATGTATTTGTACATTGGGCGAGTAAAGGGACCACTGGACACCAAGGAATGACATATATGTCTATTGGTCGTGGGTTGGGGGAAGGACCACTGCCCACTGTGGGAATATATCTATTATACATCAGGCTGTGATCGATTGGGGGTACTAGCACCAGGAAAGTGAACTGTTTTACCATTAGGCCAGTGATCGGTTGTTGGGGGAACCTGAGTAGCACAAAGAAAATATTTTTTGTTACCTATCGGGCAGCGATCAGTGGAGAGAGGGATCACTAACACCAAGGAAAGTGACATCTTTTACCTACTGGGTGAGGAGTCAGGAGGGGGAACCACTAGTGACAGTGACATATTTTTTATTGCTTATCAGGCCGGTGATTGGCCATGGGGCTACCACAGTACCGCCGCCAACCACTAAGGCTGCTCGGGATAAGACAAGATCTCAGTCGGTGGTATCTGCTCCATGCAGGGGGACCACATGCAAGAGGCCATTGTGAGGAGCAAATGCTTTGCGAATCAGACAGCACCAATATTCATGTCCTGTCACCCTCATTTCCATTGCAGCCCCCTCCACAGTTTGCCCAGTGAAAAACTCAGTTTGAGCACGCAAATTCAGGCTTCTGTGAACACCAACTCAGAGCAAAATTGGGTTTGCGCTGGGAAAAAGTTCTGTTTATTCTGGCCCAGGTGTCCAAAAATACTACTAGTATATTCAGCGTAGGAGTGCACGGGCGCTACTCGACTGAATATTGGGCCACCTCAAATCAGTGCTAAGCCATTTAGTGCTGAGCAAACATGTCTCCCAAAATAAGGCATCATAATGGCTTGCACCTATGCTAAATTTCCAATATTCAAACAGACCCATACAAATGAGCTCACTGGGCATGCAAGGCATTAAGGGGCCATTTGCATGCCCATTATGGGCTCATTTGCATGGGTAGCCTGGCAGTTTAGCGCTGCCCAGGCCCCCACCTGCCCAATCCCAGAGAGCTATCCCTTGTGCTAGTGGTTCACCCCCAATCGCCAGCCCGATACAAAGAAAATGTTTTCCCTGGTGTCTAGTCATCTCCACCCCCGCTTATCACTGCCCATTGTTGTAAAATCTTTCCCTGGTGCTAGCGGTCCCCTCCCTCCTGAAGATTGACATCCTAATGTAATTTATCATCAGTTTCTGGTGTCCAGTGGTCCCTTCCCCCACCCATCACCTGCCTGACACATGTATAGGGCTTCCCTGATGTCCAGTGATTCCTCCCCCCACCCATCACCTGCCCAACATATATATAGGGCTTTCCTGGTGTCCAGTAGACTCTCTACCACCCAGTCACCTGCTCAACATACATAAAGAGTTTCCCTGGTGTCCAGTGGTCCCTCCCCACCCAATCACCCGACTGACATAAGTAAATAGTACCCTCATGACCAGTGGTCACCTGTCCCACCTGATCACCCACCTGACATGTGTATAGAGTTTTCTTGGTGGCCAATGATCCATCCCCCCATCTGAACCCCTGTAAAATAATGTTACACCATTCCCTGGTGTTTAGACCCCTCCCATCCCGATCCCCTGTAACATAATGTTACACCATTCCCTGGTGTCTAGTGGACCCCCCCACCCCAGCAGGTAGTACTCCACCACCCTGCTTCTCCCCTATCCTGACCCTGAGACGGTAACTGGCATAGCCCTCTTCTCACCAGCACAGCAGGTTGCCAACTGAGCTGTCAATAACAGTGCTGAATGACAGCTCAGCTGTCAATCACTGAGTGTGTACTGTATTCAGTACACTCTCACTGACAGCTCAGTCGTCGGCTGGTGGTTAGTGGAGGACTGTGCCAGTCACCAGCTCAGGTTGGGATGGGGGGAGCAGAGTTCACTAGACACCAGGGAATGGTGTAACATTATTTTACAGGGGACTGTGTGGGGGCAGGGAACACTGGCCACCAGGGAAACTTCATACATATGTCGGGCGAGTAATCAGGGGAGGGACCACTGACCACCAAGGAGTCTACATACATATGTCAGCTGGGTGATCGAGCTGGGGAAGGGACCACTGGACAGCAGGGAAAGATTATATATTACATTGAGACAGGGACTGGTGGGGGGACCACTAGCTACCATGGAATGATGATATATTACATTGGGATGGTGATCATGGGAGGGGGGGGCACAAGCCACCAGGGACGGATGATACATTACATTCGGACAGTGATCAGTTAGTGGGTACCAGTAGCCAGTAGGGACTGATGATATATTACATTGGGACAGTGATCAGCAGGGGAATCACTAGATGCTAGGGACTGCTGTGTTAGGGGTGTGGGGCCACTGCACTTCCTCCACCAACCACTATGGTTGTGTGGAAGTAAGTCAGGGTTCTGATTGGCAGTATGTGTGCCGTGCAAAGGGACCAAGCAAAACGGCTCTGCGTGATGCACATACTCTGAATATCGGACTGCACCATTATTCAGGTCCTCACCCTTTCTTTTACATTGGGCCCCCTCTGAATCTTGCCTGGGCACAAACCCGGTTTGCCTGCATTAACTGGGATTTTCAATATTACGCATCTGTGCAAAACCCATTTTGCGTGGGCAAACTCAAGATTTGCACCCAGGCACTCATTTAAATATTGGGCCTCTGATGTCTCAAAGAGGTTCCCATTTTAAATTGATTGTGCTGGGAAGGTCAGCTATAGTTAAAGCAGCAAAGATGTGGTTTACGTAGAAACACAAACATAGACAATGACAGAAAGACCAATGGCCCATCCAGTCTGCCAGAATTCCCTATTTACTTTTAAAATCTCATTTTGTCCTCCCTGGAGGGTCACTAAGCAGCTTGCCTTATGATGAAAATACAAGAGGTAAGCACAACCCATTGTCCTCAAGGTGCTGCCAGTTTTTATGGCGGTATAGTGAGAGCCATGGTGATACACTGTGAAAGGCAGAGGAGAACAAGCATTTGTCAATGCCGAATGTTGCTTGCTTGTATGTGCTGTTAGGTATTTGGAAGTGATAGTTCTGTGCCTTCCTCCCAAGACATCCACTGTGTCTTTCCATTCAGTATTCACAGAAGAGTGGGAGGGGCAAGGGCCACAGCAGTACAGCAGTTGACAAGGAGGTGAAGAGGTGGACAACAGTCCATTCAAAGGCAGAAGAGTCCTGCAGGAGCTCACTAAATTGAAGGTGGACAAAGCCATGGAACCAGATGGCATAAGCCCAAGGATATTAACAGAACTGCGAAGGGAGATAGCAGTACCTCTGGCAGCCATGTTCACTGAGTCATTCAACATAAGTGAATTGGAGGAGGGCACATGTGGTCCCTCTACAGAAGTCTGGCAGCAGGGAGGAGGCAGGGAACAATAGGCCGTTCAGCCTCACCTCAGTAGTGGGGAAGATCATAGAGACATTGCTTAAAGAAAGGATAGTGGGGCATCTAGAAACCATCGGAGCCCAGGACCATAGACAACATGGATTCACAGTGGGGACATCATGTCAGACAAATCTGGTTGATTTCTTGACTGGGTGACAAAGGAAGTGAATCAGGGTGGGCAGTGGACAACGCTTACCTTGATTTCAGCAAAGCCTTTGACACCATCCCATATAGAAGGCTGATAAACTAGCTGGGTAGGCTCGGCATGGGGGAAAAGGGTGGTAAACTGGGTTAGAAACTGGCTAACAGACAGGAGGCAGAGAGTGGTGGTAAATGGTGTGCAGTCTAGGGAGAGGGGGTGACCAGTGGGGTGCTGCAGGGATCGGTCCTGGGGCTAGTCCTGTTCAGTGTCTTCATTAGTAACATTTTGCAGAACGTCTGAAGAGAATTTTTTCACCAAATTTTCAACATAGCCATTTTAAGACCTCTGCTCATGAACAGTGTCACTGTAATTTTCTTAATGTGTCCCATACATTGATTTCGCACACCGAATGCACCATTGTGCGCTACATGGGCGGTAACATGTTTTGGGCGAGATGTGAAAAATGACAACTGTACTGCTCATAAGGAGATGAGGTAAAATGGCAATGTTGAAAATCTGAAGTGAAAATATTGAAAATTCACGAACTTACGAGCGTGCGTAGGATCAGCGCAACAAATGCTCGTAAAACAGTCATTTTTGGGAATTTTTTTCACCAAAGTTTTAACATGGCCATTTTAACACTTCTACTCATGAACTGTGTCACTGTGATTTTCTTAATCTGTCCCAAACATTGACTGTGCACACCGACTGCGCCATTGTGCACTACATGTATGGAAACACATTTTGGGTGAGTGAAAAATGACAGCTGTACTGCTCATAAGGAGGTGTGGTAAAATGGCTATGTTGAAAATCTGGAGTGAAAATATTAAAAATTCGCGAACTTACAAGCATGTGTAGGAACTGAGCAACGCACGCTTGTAAAACAATCATTTTTAGGAAATTTTTTACCAAATTTGCAACGTAGGCTTTTTGAGAGCCCACCTTATGAACGCTGGCACTGTCATTTCGTTAATCGGTTCCGAAAGGTGATTTTGCACAGTGACCACAAAATCACCCTTTGGGCCTGATTAATGCCATGACAGTGACAGAATTCATGAGGAGGGGTCCCAAAACCGCCATGTTGAACATTTGGTGCCAAAATTCCTAAAATGTCTGAAATATGCAGCAAAGTTGAAAAAAAAAACCCTATCTATCCCATTACACAGCTTACCGGCATTTTCTCAGTTCGCAGTCGGCTTTGAAGAGTGCAGAAGTGTTCTCGGTCCAATCAAGATCGTCAATGGAGTCCAGAGGTAAGTATGGGTGAGGGGTGGGGCTGCAGGTGTGCAGGTGGGTGCGGGTTGTGGGAGGGGCAGGGAGAAGCACCGAGGACAATTTTTGTATTTACAAGGTTTTTGTTTTTTTAATAAGACAACGAGGGAGGTTTGCCAAGCTGGGGTGGTCTCTCAGCATGGCAGCTGGAAGGCTGTTTGGGGGGGTCTGGAGCCGACAGGGGACTGGGCACCCCCTTCGGCCATAACATATTTTGCCATGCTGGGGTGGGCTCCCAGCGTGGCACCTGGATGCTTTGGGAGGGGCGTGGAGCTGACGGGGGATTGAGCACCCCCGTCGGCCGTACAGTGTATGTGTGGGGGGAGGGGGGGAAAGGTGCATGAGCACGCAGTATGCATGCGTGTGTGTGTGTGTGTGTGTGTGTGGAGGGAGGGAGCTCTGCTCACTGAAGCGGAGCTCTCCCTTTCAACTGTATGACCACTGCATTTTCAACTGCTGTCATCGACAGCTGCAGCAGTGATTGGGGAACTGGGGCTGCAAACACACTGACTGAATTGGAAGACGGGTGCCACACCTCTGAAAACTCAGATGATGGCACTATGTTTCTTGCACATGCGTGCAAGCAACATAAAAATTAGGGGGCCTGGAACGGCGTGACTGGATACTGAACGCATCACAAAGGTTTCCTCAGTGCAGTGGAAAGTGGAATTGAGCACATAATGAGAATGCAATTCTCACCCACCCCCTCAGCTGTTCCCTAGCCCGAGCAACATAAAAAAAATCCTTGGCGACTTGTGGTTCCCCCACGCTTTCCCCAACCTGATCAAGATAAAAAAAAAAATCCTGGGACCCAATTCCAAGACATACATCACAACTCGCTGGTAGATGCAAGCTGTGACATACGCTGCTTTGCTGGTGACCCTGAGCCTTATTCCAGAACAGGCAGGGTCCCCACCACCTACGCCCTGCGACTTGCAGTGGCTCCAGGGTTGCACCACAGGAATGGCACACCCAACCTGGGTGCCGCAAGCCACAGGCCACAGGGTGCATGCAGCACATGGCATGGCCCCCCCCACAGCCCCACGCCCCAACACCATGGCACTGCCCCATAGGGATGGGGGGCCACAGGACCACCGTGGGGAGCCTGGCATGTGAGGCATGGCTAATGCCCCGTGGGAGCACTGCCTGGGGATGGGGGTGAGGAGGTGCCAGCTGCCCACAGAGGGCTGCCCTGCCACTGGGGGTGGGGTGGGCACCCATGGGGGATTGTGGGGGGGGTCTGCATTAGTGGCACCAGGCACGGTGGTGCAACCCCGGTGGACGTAGGTTATGGTTAGACCAGCTAATAGTTGGTCTAACTCTACCTACGCCATTGTCTGCTGTGGTCCCACTTGGAATCACGAGTTGCGATTTCGCCGGCCGCCCTCCTGGAATACAGGCATAACCAATGCCAGAAACCCCCTTGCACCATGTCGCGGGGGTTGCTGACGTAGCCCGTGGTGTAGCCCACCTTTGGCGCAGGCCACCTTTTAGAATCACACACGGTGTAACACATGTCGCAAAGTGCGATTTGCGCCATAGGGTTTGGTGCAGGTCACCTTGTGACATGTGTAACCCATCTTGGAATCGGTCCCCTTGAGTCTACTGGTTCACCCTCCCTCTCCACAACCCAATCAAGAAAAAAATCCCTAGCATCGAGCAGCCCCCTCCCTCTTCCCAGTATGATCAAGAGAAAAATCTCTCTCTGACTACAAATCCCTGAACCCCATGCACAACAGGGGTCTTTGCACGCACCAGTTCTGGGATGGCCACCAAGTAGCAGTCATTGTGGAGACTGTTCCAGTTGACTGGACCTATAGATCTCGATTAGGTAAAACACACCAGCTAGAATACTAATAAGTAGGGCTGTATGTTTTTCATGGGGATCACAGATTTCACAATTTCTGTGAAATTAGCCCAATGCTGTGAAATCAGTACTTCCCTGTGAAAATCCCCAACAATGTGAAATTATAGTGAACAGCCCCCTGACTTGCTCTCTTTCCACAGAAACTGACACCACCTGTGAACACCTGAGTGTTCAAAACAAGCAAGATATTTAAGTTACTCAGTTGCCCCTGCCCTTCCCTTTTCAGCCCCCTCCCTTTCAGCGGTCCTTCAGTACATAGTGGGTAAGGAGCTTTATTTCAGTCTGGGAGATTGCCGTGTGCAGCTTTTCACATCAGCGCTTACTGTTTGTGGTCTTTCCCTTTCTCTTTACCTCTGTCCACCCTCAGCAGTATTTGCAGATGATCTCTTTCTTTACCCAGTCAGTCAGAGGAGTAAGAAGTCAAAATCAGTATGTTAAAGAGTTTAAATGTTTAGCTTATTGTACTGCTCTGGCGCGAGTGTGGGCATTCGGGGATGACATGAGACAGAAAGGTCACCTTGAGCAACTTTTTCTTTTACTAATTCTTAAACTTGTATTCGTAATCTCAAACTGGTAAGCGGAGTGTAATACTCAACTGTATGTAATACTGTAACAAAGGGTTTAGTCCAGCAGCGAGTGTGTGAACTCAGTATCTGCTTTAATAAATATTGAATTTTATACTGTGACGTTCTGTGAAATTAGTTATTTTCCCCCATGCATGTGCCGTGCAATCAGCTACTTTTTACCATGAAAAAAAAAAATTCATAAGTTAAAGATCTGCTATTTTCACTTTATCTGGTTGATCCTATGACCTTCCACTCACCATAATTATTCCAGGGTACCCCCACCGCTAAGCCCTTTGATGATGTGACTGACAGGTTCAGCCATGGGGGCTCCTATATGACAAACATGTATATCTTTTGGGAGCAGATGAAGTTTGTGAGGGGCAATAAAGATGGCAGCCAAGATTTCATATCTCAGGTAATGATGTGAATGGGTACGGCTTGGGGGGCTATGCCCCACACATCCCCACTACAGAGGATCACATAGTTTTGGGGGACAATGTCCCCCAAGTCCACCTTGCCACCTGATTCACTACCTCCTACCAGTACTGTACTACAATTACTACTAGTCGAGGTGCTGATGAGAGACTTTGTTATGACACTAAAATCTCATCTGATGATGCTGAAATCTTGTCAACCATTTTGAGTCCCTCAGAAACTGCATCATAACTTCCTATTGTGAATGATCTGTGTTTTCAGCCTCCTTGCCACTCAAAAATGTCTACTGTGCTTCTCCAAGGAGATGAGATCAGTGCAGTTCATTTTCCCAATTTCCCAGTGTTCATGTTTGGAACATTTTGGAATGTAGCACCATCACTCCAGGGAGCTCTCTAATTTTGAAAGGTTGTTATGAGTGCAGCTACTGCCCCGGTGTGAGAAAAATGCAGGTCTCTATATCAGTACGTACACAAAAAACTTATGAGCTGGCAGTATAGCCTAGAGGTTAGAGTAAAGAGCTGTGAATGAGCTTGATACATCCTGCACACCTGGGTTTGATTCCCACAACCTCCACATGCATACTGTGTGACTGAGCAAGTTACTTAACCAGCCCAAAGCTTCCAGGTCGCCCCTGAAAATAGGCAGTTGTGACTAGTGAGCTTTAGCTGATTACCAAAAAATAAATAAATGAGCTCAAAATCAGTTTCTGCACTGCAAGAGTGATCTACATGGTACAATATTCTTGTAACATATTTTATATTGGGATGACTAGTTGTACTGTTAAAGTTAGGATAGGAGAATATTTGAGTGCCATTCATAGTGGGGATAGAAACAATGCCTGTATGTCATGCTACCTAACATTTGGCACATTTTGAATTACTGGAATTTCCTAAGCCTCAGTCTCTTACTTCTTTTTACTGTGTAACTATGTATTATTATGTTGACCTTTGTATGTATACTCCCATTCCTTCGACGTGGAACCTTTGTAAACGAGCAGTTCCTGCTCAAAGGTATTTGTAGTCCTAGATTTCAATAAAATAAAATAAAAATAAAATAAATGCTTGTTAGAGAGCAATGGGAATAGGAACTGTGAATTAGTTTTCTGTGTCCTGGGAAAGGTGAATTTGGGACAGAGGGGTGACAGCCTTGGAATGTAAATGAGAAGCATTTTAAATGTTCCAGCTAGGAGCATTAAAGAGCAGATGACGCCTTTGAGAAAACTTTGAAAAACATAACTGTCAGACACAATTTGGATTATATGTCATATATCTTGCATAGATTTCTTCTCTAAATTACTGAAGAAATTCCACCCTAAACAAGATCTTTCTATCTTTGAGTTCATCTGCCTGCACAGCGTTTTCCCTACTTGAAAAACTTACTGGCTAGGAAACTAATGGATCATCTGGAAGGGAATAAGTTACTGGTTTTCGAAAGTTACATGGGACTGTGATGGCTGTGTCAGGGGTCTTGGATGAGATTGGCACAGGAAGTGATGCCCAGTGTTTCACTGGTGCTATTCTGGTCGATTTCTCCAAGCCCTTCGACATGGTGGACCATCAATTGTTATTACAAAAACTGTCTGAGGTTGGGACGTGTCGATTGACACTGGAATGGTTTATTTCTTATTTAACTGATAGGCATCAGGTTACTACAGTAAACAGCAGTGAATCAGCTTGTCTCTCCGTTTTAAGAGGTATACCACAGGGCTTTGTCCTGGGTCCCCTACTGTTTTTTGTTTATCTAAAAGATCTTGACAAGTATGTTGGGGTTTCTCTCTACCATTCACATGCTGGCGACACCATCATGTACTGTATTCATCTTGTTCCACAGTTTCTGAAGTTCAAAACATACTTCAGGACAGTTTTGATCTTCTTCGGTCTTTTTTTGCTAGGTCAAAGCTAAAGCTAAATGCCTCAAAAACTAAATGCATGTCATTTGGGTCAGCCTCCAAATTAAAAGGGGAACCTGATTTAGTAATTTTGGATAGTATGGGTACAATTCTGGAGTCTGTTGACCATTGTAAGTATTTTGGGTTTTGGTTAGACAAACTGGGTTCTGGAAACACACATGTTGATAAGTTAATCATTCAGGTCAGTAAGCGGGTGGGTTTTCTGCATAGAAATAAAAATTGTTTTGGACCAGAAACTTTAAACCTTATTATCAAAGTCCAGATTTTGCCACTCCTAGATTATGGTGATATTTTACATGATAGTGCAACTAGTGACTGGCTATCTAAGCTAGACATTCTACTTGACAGGTTAGCTAGATTAGTGTTAAAATGTCCCAAATTTACACACCATTGCGAAATGTACAAAAGATTAGAATGGCTGTCATTACGTAGTAGAAGAGAAGTCCATAAGTGGCTTTTTGCATAGAAATGTGGTTTGGGATTTATCTCATTATACCTTGGGGAAAAAATACATTTTAGAAACACTGAACCCTCATTGAGAAATTCTGGTGTTAGAAAAATGGTTGTTCCTTTATCAAAAACTAGGCGCTCCCATTCTCTTTTTAGCTATGATGTACCAATTTGTTGGAACAGTCTTCCATCTAAATTTAGAAAACACACAAGAAAGCCTCCTTCTATTTTTATATTGAAAAAAAATTGTATTCTTCACAAAGTTTATGTAATTGTTTTCATTAATTGTGTATTTATTTTTTATGAATGTATGTATTTATGCGAGGTCACCATCGTGAATGAGTTTATACTCAATGGTTTAAACCTTGAATAAACAAACAAAACTGATATCATACTGCTCTGTTACATCACTGTCTGTTGCCATGGGAGTAACTGTGATGTCTCAAGCAGAGTATTATGACACCAGATTGTGAGGAAGCAATAGGAGTCGATGACCCCACCAGGAACAACTATCCTGTTTTCAAGCACATGACCTCAGTAATAAATAATGGGGGTAAGAAATACCAAGCTAATGACAAATATAAGTTGCTCTGTGGCCAAATATCATGTTTTTAAAAGTTTTTCTGAAGGCCTGACTGGCTCTTCAAACGTCCCTGGTCTAAATGGCCTATTTCACGTCATGTCTTTTCTTAAATAATTTTATTTGCCAATATCCTCCAGATTCTCCCTGGGCCCTTAAGCTTTGGCCATTCTGAAGTATTTGAATACTGGTGGTGTACCTGGCTGTGCTGAAAATGCTGAGATTTGTTGTGAATGCTGTCACAAACCCACTCAGCAGGTCAGGCCCTCTATTCCCAAAGTGCCAACCTCTGAGCGCAGTCTTGTGAACAGTGTAACAGACAAGGTAACCCTCTTGTCTGTTTTTGTGAGTTTGGCTCAACCTTTGGTCTCCAGTCTTGGAGGGATTCAAACTGTTAACCACTTGCTAGCGTACCCAATGCACAGGCTCAGATAGATCTGTCTTCGGGGGGCCAGATATCTTTGCCTATGGCACCTAAACAGGTGTACAGAGATGAACCCTTTAAAACTTTAATAAAGACCTCAGATTTAAAGACGCCTCTCTTTCCAGTTTGGTACCACTATTCAAGCTTATATCCAATTGTCTGCTTTTAACCATATACTTTTCTTACAAATAAAAAGAAATCAAAGACTGACCAAGTAAGTTCTAAAAGAATTTTACTAAAATATTTAAAAATATGCAAAACACAAAACACAGAACTTTTATATCCCAAGACATACAAATCTATTAAAAGAAACAAGGTTTAAACAGTTCAATTTCCTACTTACAGCATTTAGATTAAACTCTCTTTCTAAAATACTTGTTTTAAAGTGCTCTAAAGATCTTTCCTAAGTCAGAGTCTGGTAAAAGTGTGCTGTGTAGTAAAACAGAATAATCTTTATTCCTTAAACAACAATATGGACCAACCCCTTTGGGTGAGATCATAGCTAGCTCCTCCTCTGTCAGATTATATTTAAAAACTATATATTTTATACAAAACAACAGGATGTCTTCTTAAAGTATTACATTCTGCAATCCTCAGCCTGACTCATGTCCTTCAAATGACACCTCTTTTGATCTCATGCTGTACCCTACTTCACACAGGCTTCACAGGGACAGTTACAACTCGCACCCCTGTGTAATAACCTAGCTTCCCCTTCTAAAGTCATAAACCTTCTTTATGATTTTCTCTCTTAACAAAATTAACTCAAGTCTGTAATTAACTTCAGAAAAACAGGATCCTTAATTAAGGCCTTACATGTAACACATTGTCTCAAAAAACTGAGTGTGTGTGAACTCACACGCTGTCAGCAATTTTCTTAGCTTGCATCTGTCAGCTGAAATCTGGAGGGGGTTAGAGGTCACTCCTAGTGCACTGGCCTTTTCAGCAGTGTCCATCAGTAATACATTTTATATTAAAAAAAATGATACAGCACTCTGAGCTGGCTGTCTACTTCACAATCCTCCCCACTTAGACTGAATTTGGAGGATCTAGCCCCTACATGGGATGAGCTTCCCAAATCAATTCACTCCTCAAAGACCCTAGAGAGCTCATCTGAGTTCTTGTTCTTCGCTCCAGCCCTATGCATGGTCTTTAGGTCATACCCTTGTAAAGCAAGTCTCCATCTTAGTAGTCTCCCATTGTTATTCCCCATCTGAGTCAGCCAAACCAGGGGGTTGTGGTCAGTCTGCACCACAAAATGCTGCCCATACAAGTATGGCTCTCATTTCTTTAGTGCCCACATGATGGCAAGACACTCCTTCTCCACAGTGGAGTATGCTTGCTCCCTGGGGAGCAGCTTTCTGCTCAGGTAGGCAACTGGGTGATCTGTCCCTTGGCTAGACGTCTAGCTCAGTACTGCCCCAATACCCATGTCTGAGGCATCCATCTGAACTATGAAGGTTTTGCTATAGTCCAGACTTGTCAAAACAGGAGCACTGCACAGTGCCTCCTTCAGTCTGGTAAAGGCTACCTCACAGGCTGGGTCCCAGGAAATTTTCTTGGGCATCCTTTTCTTTGTCAGGTCAGATGGGGTGCAGCCAGGGCACTGTAATTAGGTACAAACTTTCTGTAGTACCCTGCTGTCCCTAGAATGCTCCTGACCTGCTTCTGGGTTTCTGGTCTGGACCATGCCTGCATCGCCTCTATCTTTATTTGGTTAGGACAGAGCTGTCCCCGGCCTACCACATGCCTGAGGTATGCCACCTCTCCCATGGAAACCTGGCACTTCTTGGCTTTGACAGTGAGCCCGGTCCTCTGTATCCTGCCCAGAACTTCCCTAATGTGTGAAAGGTGTTCCTCCCAGCTGGTACTAAAGATGGCAATGTCATCCAGGTATGCCACGGTATACTCCTCAACACCATTTAACACCTGGTTCACCAACCTTTGGAAAGTGGCCAGGGCGTTCTTCATTCCGAAAGCCATTACTTTAAACTCAAATACACCTATTGGAGTGATGAAGGCAGACCTCTCCCTAGCTCTGTCTGTCAATTCTACCGGACAATGCCCCTTGGTCAGGTAAATTGTTGTAAGATAGATCACCCCTCCCAACTTGTCCAGGAGTTCGTCCGTTTGGGGCATCGGGTGGGCGTCGGACTTCTTGACTGCATTCAGTCCACAATAGTCCACACAGAAATGAGTTGAGCCATCTGGCTTGGGCACAAGGACTACGGGTGAGGCCCAGGAGCTGTGGGAGCTCTGGATTACCCCTAAATCCAGCATCTCCTCCACTTCCCTCTTAATGTCCTTTTGGACAGCCTCCGACACCCAATATGCTGTTCACCATATGGGCGTCTGTGTCCCTGTCTCCACATCGTGTGTCGCTAAGGGGGTTAGTCCAGGCTTGGCACTAAACAAGGGGGCAAAGTCTGCTAAAACCTCCCTTACTTTCTGAACCTGGTCCGGGGTCAGCTGGGGAGACAATTGTACTGCCTCCACAGAGGACTCCTGCTTACTCTCTTCCAGCAAATCCAGAAGGGGGACTCCTTCATCCGTCCCCTCCCCATGACTACACACTGCAAACACCATGTCAGCCCTATTTGCATATGGCTTCATCATGTTGACATGGTACATCCTCTCAGTCTGTCTTCTGTCAGGTAACTCCACAATGAAGTTCACGTCATTTACCTTCCTAACCACTTTGTACGGTCCTGCCTGCTCAACTTGCAGCTTGTCTTTCCGGACCGGAATAAGGACCATGACTTCCTGACCCACCATGTACGAGCGAGCTCTGGCTCTGTGGTTGTACCACACTTTTTGTTTCTGTTGGGCAGCTGCCAGGTTGCTCTGGGCTGTCCCCATAAGCTCCTTCAGCCTTTCCCTAAACCTAAGAACGTAATCCACAATGGGAGTTCCCTGGGTGGCGTGCTTGCCTTCCCAGTCTTCTGGGATCAAGTCTAGGGGCCCACATACCTGGCGTCCATATAAGAGTTCGAAGGGGGAAAATCCTGTCAACTCTTGGGGCACCTCCCTGTATGCAAACAACAGGTGGGAAAGGTATTTCTCCCAGTCCCTCCCATGCTGTTCAGCAAATGCCTGGGGCATTGACTTTAGTCTTTAGGGTACCACTAAAGCATTCCACAAGCCCATTGGCATTTGGGCGATACAGTGTCGTGCATCTCTGCACCACCCCACACTTCTTGTATAAACAGTTCATTAGATCTGACATGAAGGAACCCCCTCGATCGGTGATTACCTCCTGTGGAAACCTAACATGAGAGAAAATCCCAAGCAAGGCATCTGCCACTTTGTCTGTCCTCAGAGAGGACAGGGCAACTGCCTCTGGGTACCGGGTGGCATAATCCACACAGTCAGGATGAATCTCTACCCTGAGGAGCTGGGGGTATTTAAAGGCCCCACAATATCCATTTCTACTCTCTGGAATGGCTCCTCCACTATGGGGAAGGGGATCAGGGCAGCTTGGGATTTCTTGCCCACCTTCCCTATTTCTTGGCACCGGTGACAAGACCTGCAATACTCCTTCACCTGCTGGGTGAAGTTAGGCCAGTAGAAATTCTGGGCCAACCGCTGCATTATGTGTGCAATTCCCAGATGACCATACAAGGGAATATCATGGGCACTCTTGAGCAACTGTTCACGATATCCCTGGGGAATGACAAGCTGCCTGCCTAGCATCCCTCCCTCTGTCTGTACTGCCTGTGTATACATAAGTCCATCTTCCCAATAAACCTTATGTCTGCCATCACCTCCCTGTGCCCCGTCCGAGTCTGCCCAAGCCCTCAGCTTCTCTAAACTGGGGCCACTTCTCTGAGCAGCTGCGAACCCCTCACACCTTTCCAAGGCATGGGACAGGTCCCCTTCAGTCGCTATACTAGGGTCCCTAGCACTAGTGTCAGGGCCCTCAGGATCACTGTCAATCCCGACCCTCTGGCAATGGGTCACCCCTCCCTCTCTGGAGTAACCTTCCGTAGCTATGTGGTCACTTGCTACCAAGGAAATTTCTACCCCCTTTTTATCAGTCTCCCCCTCTGGAGACACAGGCTGGGGAACCAGCCTCTCAGTATCTTCCCCAATGGTTTCTGGTGGGCTCAGGGAACTGCAATTTTCCCTGGCCACTTGGCTATGGGTAACTGCACATACCATCCCCTATTTGAGGTTGTTACCCTGGATCACATCCACTACTATGGTTCTGGCCACAGCCACCTGTTGCACAGTTCCCCCAGTATCACCACAGTCCAGGAGAACACTGGCCAGTGGCACTGTTTTCTCTTTACCAGTAATCTCTTGTACAGTTACGTATTTGTTTGGGATAAGCTGACCAGGCTATATCAGATCCCCTTTCACCAATGTCAGGGATGCCCCTGTGTCCCTTAACCCCTGCATCTGTACATCATTTACCATGATTGGGTGCATGTGTTCCCTCATGTTCACTGGCATGCTTCCAGCGACACACAAACAACCCACTTCTGTTCTTGCGTCCGGTTGTGTATTACTGCTTGCCTTTTTGGGACACTGTCTGGCAATATGCCCAGTCTCTTTACACAACCAACAGGCATTTCTTACTTCAGAGAAATATTTTCTTTGAAACCTGGGGCTAACTGGTTTCGGTGGAGGCAGTGAGGGTTTTAGCTGCCCTGAAGACACGCTTTTCCCTTTCTGCGCTGCCACGCCCACCCCATTTGCTCTCAGAGCAGGTTTGCTCTTGGAATAGTGGTCCGAGAGTTAATCCCATTTTCAATGTTATCAACAGAGTTGGCCTCAATTCCCTCTCATCAACGTTTTAAAAACCAACGTTGTTTCATGGCTAGCTCCTCATAGCTCATATCAGGGCTTCTCCTGAGCTTACAGAATTTAACTCTGTAGGATTCAGCCATTAATTCAAACTTTTTTAACAGTGCAGCTTTTAACTTATGTAATCATCACTGTCCTCATTGTTCATTTGACCCAATGCATCCCGAGCTTTCCCGGTAAGTAGTGGGGATAGCTGGAAGCTCCAAGACTCTCTAGGAATTTTAGCCTGAATACAAACTTTTTCCAAAGAGTTTAAAAAGGTATCCATCTCTTCCCTGTCTTTAAATTCAGCTATTAATTTGGAGTTCAATTTGTAACCCAGTCCTGCAGTCCCAGTTAAACCCCAGTCACTTACCTGCTCTGCTGCTGCTGGTCAGAGTCACATCTTCTCCAGCTTGTGTTGCCACTGGCACTCCTCTCTCTTCTCCTCTGCATCTCTGTGTTCTCACTCTGCGTCATAGCGTTCTCACTCTGCCTCACGGTCCGCCTCTCTCTGTTGTCGCTCTGCCTCACGGTCCGCCTCCCTCTGTTCTCGCTCTGCTTCCAGTTCCACCCTGCGCAACTCAATTTGCAGTCTGAGTAACTCTGGATTCAGGATACTGGTGACCATCTCCTGCTGCTGTGGCCCTTCGCTGACAGTGGCCCTCCTGTCCTTGTCAGTCACGGTCTGTGACTCGCTGCTCTGGGTATGTGCTACCATCAGGGCCTCTATAAGGTTCTGCTTTTTAGCTGTCACCTTGAGCAGGACTCCCCTGTCCCCGCACAACTGCTTCAAGTAATCTACAGTGTGCCTGCTGTAGTCTGAGGCCATCTTCTTCCCTGACTACGGCTACTCTGACTTTGCTCTTTAGAAAAAAAAAAAAAAATAGGTAGGAACTCGACTGTACGCCAAGTGATATATAGTTCTGTTTCCTTTTTTAAAATAAAACTCTGTCTTTTTCTTTCCCTGCAAGAGAGCTTACGATCTCAAGCTGACAAAGAATAAAGCTTGTGATACCAAAATCATGTCACCGCTGACAACCAATCTGTCACAAACCCACTCAGCAGGTCAGGCCCTCTACTCCCAAAGTGCCAACCTCTAAGCACAGTCTTGTGAATCGTGTAACAGACAAGGTAACCCTCTTGTCTGTTTTTGTGAGTTTGGATCAACTTTTGGTCTCCAGTTCTGGAGGGATTCAAACTGTTAACCTCTTGGTAGCATACCCAATGTACAGGCTCAGATATTTCTGTCTTCAGGGGCCAGATATCTTTGCCTATGGGCACCTAAACAGGTGTACAGAGATGAACCCTTTAAAACTCTAATAGAGACCTCAGATTTAAAGATGCCTCTCTTTCTAGTTTGGTACCACTATTCAAGCTTATGTCCAATTGTCTGCTTTTAACCATATACTTTCCTTACAAATAAAAAGAAATCAAAGACAGACCAAGTAAGTTCTAAAAAGAATTTTACTTAAATATTTAAAAACATGCACAACACAAAATACAGAACTCTTATATCCCAAAACATACAAATCTATTAAAAGAAACAAGGTTTCAATAGTGCAATTTTCTACTTACAGTATTTAGATTTAACTCTCTTTCTATAATACTTGCTTAAAAGTGCTCTAAAGATCTTCTTCAGTCAGAGTCTGGTAAAAGTGTGTCTGTGTAGTAAATATAGAATAATAGATACCTTACTGTGTATTACAAGGCAGTAATTCCTTCGAGACGTTCTGGGGACATAGGTAACCTCGAGAGCGAAGCTCAAGAGGTTCCATGTCCCCAGAACGTCGAGATGGGATTTCTGCCTTGTCATGCATAGTAAGGCATCTGTTATTTTTTTTTTTAATATATGGATGTGAGGTGAACTGACTCGCCTCCAGTTCACAAGTTGATGTGTTTGTCGACAGTCTTCTTGTAAGCATCACGCATATGGATCCATCGGCGATGTGGCCTGTGTTTAAACCTGTTTTTTTTTTTGTTCATTCGGCGGCAGTATCTATCAAGCACAGTAGTGAGGAGCCGGGCGAAAGCGAAGGATTTTTTGGTGAGGAAGGCATGTCAAAGTAGGGGGAGATGGCCCGGAGTAGGCAGCAGAGTAAAAAAATACTTTGGTCAACATCGCTGATTTCTCTCACTAAGTGAGAGAACAAGCCGCCATGTTTTTGAATTTGTTCTGCTTGCCCACACAGGAAAAGCGGCCAATCGGAAGGCACGCTTACAACGACGTGGGGGGCAGAAGACATTTTTGTGGGCACTTGCGCTGTTTGGTACCAGTGTTAATACTATAGTTCAGCTGCGGAACAATAGTATTAACATTGACTGACAATACCATTAACACTGATTGACAATAGTATTAACATTGGAGTCACGATAGTATTACCAACTTTTTTTTGTATGCTTTAGTAGACTATTAAATTCACGATCCATATATTAAAACAGAATAATCTTTATTCCTTAAACAACAGTATGGACCAACCCCTTTGGGTGAGATCATGGCTAGCTCCTCCTCTGTCAGATTATATTTAAAAAAATATATATATATATATATATATATATATACACACACATCTTACACAAAACAACAGGATGTCTTTTTAAAGTATTACATTCTGCAATCTTCAGCCTGACTCATGTCCTTCAAATGACACTTCTTTTGATCTCGTGCTGTACCCTCCCTCACATAGGCTTCACAGGGACATTTACAACTCGCTCCTCTGTGTAATAACCTAGCTTCCCCTTCTAAAGTCATAAACCTTCTTTATGATTTTCTCTCTTAACAAAATTAACTCAAATCTGTAATTAACTTCAGAAAAACGGGATCCTTGATTAAGGCCTTACACCTAACACATTGGCCCAGATATTCAAACTGCGCCATTCTGTGGCGCAAGCCCCTGCGCCGCACAAAATAGTTGCACAGGGGTGTGGCCAGGGCGATAATCAACGGAGTTGCGCTATGGCACAACTTCTTTGAATATCGCCCCCTAGCCACACCCACTGTGCATAGCGCCAGCGAAAGTGGTCAGAGTGGAGCATTGAGATGCGGTGGCGCAAGTTCCATTGCGCCAAGCGCAGCACCTGCGATATTCAAAGGGTGACATGCAAATGGGGCCATAATTTATGCAAGGCGCACTGGGGGGGTATTTGCATCTAATTACCTACAATTACATTTGCATCTAATTACTCCCTACAAAACAGGGTACTAAATGAGAAAAAGACTGAGGTAGACAGGTCAGTGGGGGATGCTGCAAAAGAAGGTAAAGCCATCAAAAAATGGAGAGCAATGAGTACCAATGCCCGTAGTCTGAGTAACAAGCTTCCTGAATTAGTGGCCTTGATGGAGGAGGAACATCTGGATATCGTGGCAGTTACAGAAACATGGTACACACAAAACCATTACTGGGACATAAACATACCAGGATACACTATCTACAGGAGGGACAGGGAGGGTAAAAGAGGAGGAGGAGTAGCTCTTTACATAAGGGAAGGAATCAAAGCAACAGAACAAAATGGAAAACAGGGAGGAGAAGAAGCACTGTGGGTAAATTTGAGACCGGCAATGGCACCACAATCCGCACAGGGGTTGTATACAGACCCCCTTCTCAGGGGGAAGAAATGGACAAGGAAACGATAGAAAGAATACTTAGAATGGCAGAAAAAGGGGAGATATTGCTGATGGGTGATCTGAATATGCCAGATGTTAACTGGAATGCAGTTGCAGCAGCCACTTCAAAGAGTGGGGTTATTCTAGATGCCCTACAAGGGGCATGCCTTAGACAACTAGTATTGGAGCCCACTCGAGAGGAAGCAATCTTAGACCTGGTTCTCTCAAATGGAGATGAAGAGAGGATCACAGATGTAGAAGTGGGTAGCCATCTGGGAACTAGCGACCATCGAACAGTATGGTTCACAATAAACACAGCAATAAAGTCAAGCCATACAAGACAAAAGTACTGGACTTTAGGAGGGCTGACTTTGCCAAAATGGGTGAGTGCCTAAGGAATGCACTCGCAAATGGGCAGGAAGGAGGGTGGAAGAACAATGGGGAATAATAAAACTGCCATCAAAGAGGTAACGAGCCTTGTGTGAAGCAAATTAACAAAACGAAACGATGTAAGAAACCACTATGGTTCTCAAAGGAAGTGGCAGTGAAGGTTCAAGAGAAAAAGCATTCAGGAAGTACAAGGAATCACAGAAGGAGCAGGACAGGGAACTGTATCAGTTAAAGCAAAGGAAGCTGGGAAGGCAGTCAGAACAGCAAAGGCCCAAACCGAGGAAAAGATAGCCAACTCAGTTAAGAAGGGGATAAACCTTTATAGGTACATCAGGAGCCGAAGGAAGACCAAGGGAGGGCTAGTGAGGCTAATAAAGAGGGAGGAGGGTGGGCAGAGGTGACTGTGAAAAGGCAGAGATACTAAACAAATATTTTGCTCAGTATTTACAAAGGAAGTGGGAGGTACCTAAAACAAACAGTAGAAACACTCTGGATACAGAAGTTGATACCAGCCCATTTACAGAAGAAAGGGTTCTGAAAGAACTCTTAAAACTGAAGGTGGACAAAGCAATGGGGCCTGATGGGATTCATCCCAGAATTCTAAAAAGAACTAAGGGTAGAACTAGTGACACCACTGACTACCCTCTTTAACAAATCATGGGAGGATGGGGTGGTACCGAGGACTGGAGGAGGCAGATGTGATTCCCTTCACAAAGGTGGGAGCAAGGCAGAAGCAGAAAACTACAGACCTGTTAGTTTAACCTCAGTGGTAGGGAAAATGATGGAATCACTTCTGAAGGAAAGAATTGTTGAGTATCTAGAGGCCAGAGGGGCTCAGGACCCAAGGCAGCATGGATTCACAGCGGGAAGGTCATGCCAGACAAATCTGATAGATTTCTTTGACTGGGTGACCAAAGTAGTAGATCAGGAAGGGGCTGTGGACATGGCCTACCTAGACTTTAGCAAGGCATTTGACACAGTCCCACAAAGATTAATATACAAGTTAGCCAGCCTGGGAGTGGGTCCCAAGATGACAACCTGGGTAAAGAATTGGCTGGAGAATAGGACACAAGAGAGTAATAGTAAATGGAGTCCACTCTGAAGAAAGGGGGGTTACTAGTGGGGTACCGCAGGGTTCAGTATTAGGACCGGTCCTCTTCAATGTCTTTATAAGCGACATTGCAGAGGGACTGGAAGGAAAAGTATGTCTCTTTGCAGATGACACAAAGATCTGCAACAGAGTTGATGCACAAGGTGGGGTGGAAAGGATGAGAAGGACTTGGCAAGGTTAGAGGAATAGTCAAATGTATGGCAGCTTAGATTCAATGCTAAGAAGTCAAGTAATGCACCTGGGAAACAAAACCCAGGAAGAGTACACAATGGGGGTGAGATACTAACAACAACAAAAATGGAAAGGGACCTGGGGTAGTCATATCAGATGACCTAAAGGTGGGCAAGCAATGTGAGAGGGCAGCAAGGAGGCTGGAGGGATACTGGGATGCATAGGGAGAGGCATCACCAGTAGAAAACTGGAAGTTATTATCCCTCTGTACAGACAGTTGGTGAGACCCCATCTGGAGTACTGCATGCAGTTCTGGAGACCCAATCTCCGCAAGGACATAGACAGAATGGAGGCTGTCTAGAGGAGGGCAACTAAAATGGTGCAGGGTCTGCACCGGAAGACATATGAAGAGAGACTTAAGGAGCTGAATATGTATAGCCTCGAGGAAAGGAGGGAGAGAGGGGACATGATAGAAACTTTCAAGTATCTCAAGGAATCAACAAAGTCCAAGAGGGTAGCATCTTTCAAAAAGAGGTGTGCAAGAACAAGAGAGCACAATTTGAAGATAGAAGGGCAGCTCAGAGGTAATTTAAGGAAGTATTTTTTCACAGAGAGGTTGTGGATGCATGGAATGGACTTCGGAGGAGGTTGTGGAGTCAAAAATAGTGGTGGAATTCAAGCATGCATGGGACAGTCATAAGGCAATTCTAGGGGGTTGGGGTAGGAAGAGGTAGGCTGCTGGTTAACTAGGATCTGCAGCTTATCCAATAGGTAGGGAAATGGGCAGACTGGGTGGGCCAAGCGGTCCTTATCTGCCGTCAAATTCTATGTTTCTATGTTTCTATTACGGCCCCATTTGCATACCATTAGCATGCAAGTGCACCAATCCCCGACGACTTGTGACTGGCGCCCTGCCAGGCAGCAGCTGTCGGGGACCGACGCCCACTGCAGCCCGATCGCGGACATAACGGAATAGTCCCCCCCCCCGAGCAGCCCGATCATGGGCATAACTGAATAATTCCCTCCCCAGCAGCCCAATCACGGGCATCAGACCTCCCCCTAAAGTCCAATATCCCTGGTGGTCAGTGGACCGTGGTAGCACCTGATCAGGACGGCATCCTCACCCCCAGTCGGAAATACCTGGTGATCTAGTATCCACCCCACCACCCACGGGCCCCACCACCCGTTCCCCTCTGTCAGCGGTGGGCGGCAGCACCCCACCTGCCTGCTGCCCGCCGCCCGTCCGGACTGCCTTATGCGGTATGGGCTGCACACCCTTGGCTCATGCACTGAACCAATGGGCGTGCAGCCCTACCGAGCTATTAGTCGGCGAGGCGGTGGGGTGGGCGGTGGGTAGGGTGCTGTCGCCCGCTGGCTGACGGAGGGAGGGGTGGTGGACTCCATCGGTGGGTGGGGTGGGGGCCACTAAATCACCAAGTATTTCCGATGTGGGGGTGAGGATGCCACCACGATCAGGCTACTCGCAGTCCACTGGACCACCAGGGATATTGGACTTGGGGGTCTGATGCCCGTGAATCGGGCTACTGGGGGTACTATTCCGTTATGCCCGCGTTCGGGCTGCCTCAGGGGAACTATTCTATTATGCCCATGATCGGGCTGCTCGGGGACTATTCCGTTATGCCCACGATCGGGCTGCTCGGGGTGGGACTATTCTGTTATGCCCACGATCGGGCTGCTGGGGGGGGCACTTCAGCCCCCATCTGGGCTTGGGGGGCTGCTGCCAGGAATGGCGGGAACAGGTCCAGGGCCACCCAAAGGTGGCAGCTGCTGTGTTGCACCCTGCAATGTGGCAGCTCACCTGTGGGTGGCCCTCGACTTGTTCCTGTTTTTTTTTTAAGCGTAAATTTGTGCAGGTGCAGGTAGGGGTTGCACCTGCATAACTTTGTACGGTTTGGCTGAATATCGGGCTGTGCAGTTTATGCATGGACACGCCCACCCACCTGTGCCTTCATACATTACAGATGCGCCCTGGTGTATGAGTTTGTGCAGGCGCACTTCCTTTAAATATTGCACCGGGCGCATCAGTGGGTTGTGCATGGCACAACAGTGTTGCGCCATGCGCAACCCTTTTGAATATCTGGGCCATTGTCTCTAAAAACTGAGTGTGTGTTAACTCACATGTTGTCAGCAATTTTCTTAGCTTGCATCTGTCAGCTGAAATCTGGGATGGGGTTAGAGGTCACTCCAAGTGCACTGGCCTTTTCAGCGGTGTCCATCAGTAATACATTTTATATTAAAAAAAGATGCAGCACTCAGAGCTGGCTGTCTATGTCACAAATGCCATACTGAAACAAACAATTAATGCCATTAAAGAATCACTGCACTGATTCATCTTTAAAAAAAATTCCCTTTCTCTACCTTTCCGGTAGTAACTGAACTACAGCTAATCAGAGATTATTTTAAACATGCTCTGTATGTTCTGTTTGCATGTGTTCGTGATATGCACTTGCACTCTTGTCTCTAAGTAACTCCGCTATATAAAAGTTGAAGTAATTCTCACCCAACTCTTCGAACAGAAATACACATGCACGAAACACCCAGCGGGACAAGGAAGGACGCCGCAAACGTGTCCTGTCGCTCATCAAACCGTGGCTTGTGCGGCGGAGCAGCGGGCATCACCCTAATAAGCAACCAGTTTGGGGACAGTGGTGAATGCTACTTGTAATTTCTCTCAAGACGAGGATTTTTATTTCATAATCATCCGAGGGAAACTGACCCACGGAATGGGTGGCTGGAAGTGGGGCAGAAAAATCATCCCGGAAAGGGGAGAGAGGACATCAGTGTTACATTCTGCTAGGGGTGATGCACCAAATGAACTAATAAAGGCATGCATCCAAAAAGGGAACACTGCTTTTATTATGGAGGAGCCCGTAACTGACGCTGCAACACCCCTTACTATTTTCTGCTGCATTTATCCGAGTCCCACTGCTGAGTGTTCGACTTTTAGCAGCAGCAACGCCAGGTCGTTTCATTTCGGTTCATAATGCCCTCCCCCACCATACCATTACTCGGGTGGATAACTGAAGTTATTCTTTGCAACTCAGCCACTCGTCAATGTAAGGGGATTTCCTACAGGGTGAGGAGGGGTCTTTTTCTTCCCAGTGCTGCCTCTAAATTCGGTTACCTGCAACTGGCTGCGAGTTTCTGTCCAATTTTATGCCGACCAAACGGTCCCACTATGGCCCCCGATTTTCTTCTTCACTTTCGCACTTTTACTTTTTGCCACTGACAGATTAAAGGGGGACCTGTCACCATTCCCTTAGCAAAAACACTGAACCCACCCGTCCTCCCGATTAAGTAAAACGCATCAGTTAGGATATGTGTAATAACTAACCATGTTATTTGCACTTTCTCTGGTTGATCCTGCTACCCCGCCCTCGATTATTATTCTACAGTCGCCCGCCGCGGCTGAGCCCTTTGTTAATGGGACTGACGGGCTCAGCCTTGGGGGGACTCCTATGTGACAGTACAGTTATAACAACTAACAGATCTGTCTAGTGGGAGTGCGGGGGCATAGCCCACCAACCGTCCCCGCCTGAGATATGAAATCTGGGTCGCCATCTTTGCTGTCCCACTCGAACATCACCCTTTCCTATGTTTCTGGGCTTTCGCCTCACAAAATACTACACTAACACACTAATAGTTTCTTACCCGAAGTGAACACCGTAAAAAGAAGCAGCAGTACGACAGGGCCGACGCTTGAGCCATATCTTAGGCTGTCCAGAAAGAGGTACCCCAGCATGTTTCTTGTCTAACCGAGCACTGAATACCGGAATGCACCTCAAGAAGCTTCAAGGCAATAAAGTTACTAATTAACCCTTTAGCTGCCAGGGCAGTTTGTAAGTTCCGTGCCAGTCATTTTTTAATGCACATTTTAATTTAAAATGCCAAAATCTGTTGTTTTTATTTATGCAGCAGCCCTAAATATATGTGGTTATTGAGAGCACAGCTTTACCTTTTGAGGTTATAAATATTCTTTCTGGTAAGTTTCACGTAATACACAAAACCTGGACTGAAACTGACAAGGTATGTGTTTTCCATATAAATAGGGAAATTCGTCAATGAAAGGGTTAAAAATATGAATCCTGCATTGCAACACAGCTGCTCCAGCTCCTTCCCGATGTCGTGGTGGAAATGATCCACAGCCCCAGATTGTTGCTTTTAAGATTCAGCAGCTCAGTGCACAGATCTCCTTGGTGTCCAGTGTTTCATTTGGAAAGAAAGAGGTGCCAGGGCCCAAACCCCAAAGGGAGGTGGGGTCTGGGAACCACTAGGCCCCCAGAAGTTCTGGGGTTTTAAGTGCTTTGTGGTGAGTTTTGGGACTCTTATGAAAGACAAAACACACTTCTGTTACATGTTCCCTGACCCTGACTCCAGAGGAAGAAATTATTTTTCTCCCTTGGTATCAAAGGTAAGGTAGACTCCAGTGGGTAGTATTAAGCAACAAAATGTACAACAGAGAGTCTAGCAGGGTGCAACTTTCAGTTGATGGCAGAATCCATTAAAACTGAAGCATGGAAAGTTTTGTATCAGTAAAAGATTGTGGGGATATAGCATGCAGTGGCAAATTGCAGGGGCATAAAGTCTGGGGGTTTAGATGCTCAGTGGTGAGTTTTGGGTCTCTTATTGAAGATAAAATATACTTCTGTTATATGTTCCCTACCACTGACTCCAGGGGAAGAAATAATTTTTTCCCTGGAGTCAGTGGATGGGAGACCCTGGCTGGCTTTAATAAGAAACAAAATGTACCACAGAGCATCTAGCAGGGTACAACTTTCAGTTTGTGGCAAAACACACTAAAACTGAAGCATGAAAAGTTTTCTATATGTAACCCCCATGCTGATTTGGGGGTTACCAATAATGTCCCGTAGCCATCGGGTCTGGGCATGTGTGGTCCCAGGTCTGTGAGGAGGCAGAACCTGGGCATCACAAGGGAAATTTTCAAGCACCCACTGACATGAGGGGGAGCCATTGAAGGGAGTTGTTGAGAAGGCTGAGGAGAGTGCGGAGTGGTTGAGGCCTACTCCAAGGCCATTCAGGGAGGGCTGCCAGTCAGGGCTAGGGAGGCCTGAGGCCATGGTGGGGATATTGCCACCCCAACCCCATAGTAGCAGCAAGAGCACCACAACCCATCAGTGGGGAGGGCGAACAGCTCTCAGCGGCAGCAGAGGAGAGAGAGACCAGAGTGATGAAGCTTGTCTGGCTCTATGAAGAGGATCCAGCTGACATGGCTGCCATGGAGGGCTCGGGCCACTGAGTGGCAGTAAGGTGATCCAGAGGGTCCAGAGAGGCAGACTGGACCACTGCCTATTGCCATGTCCACCCAAGTGTTATAGGAGCTGTTGTAGAGTTGAGAGAGCTGTGCCCAGTGGGAAGGTGGCTGCTGCCCTGTGTGAACTGTGCCTGTGGATCGGCAGTGCAGACAGCTCGAGGAGGCTGGACTGTGCCCAGAAATATCAGAGCCCCGAGGAGAGAAAAGTGCCTATGGTGTGATTTGCCCTGCTCCCACTGGCATGGATAAAGAGACAGAGTGACTGTATGTGCTGAGCACCTTAGAGAGCTGGCAGGAGGGGAAGGAGCCTCTTCTGGCTCACCAAGCAAGAAAAGTAGTGTTAAGGATCCAGGTTTGGGACTCATGTCCCCCAAGTAGCTTGTGCCATGGCCACTATGCCATAGTCTTGTGAAGAAGGAGGAGGAAATTAATTATAAATGCCCAACTGCATGGAGTGATTGTCTTTGACTTTGAGCCTTCGAACATTCACAAATAAAGGTGTCTGATTGCATCTGATTTCATCTTGGACTGAATCATTTATGTCTGAGCCTTTAGACTGTTTACTGCTGTATTCCTAACAAAGTTTCCCTTTAGACAATCAAAACCAAGCCCCTGGCAACCAGTTGTGATGAGAGGGGGGAGAGAGGTACCATCAGCCTGCACCTCGATGGAGTCTATGCTGCCACTAAAAGAATCCCATTTCTGCATAACAAAAGGTATTGTGTGTTTCATTACCCTGCTAAACTGCTGTCACTGCCTAGTCAGTAGCTGGTGCCCCCCCTTGCTCTGTGAACTGCATTCCATCACAAAGACGCTAGACAGGGAGGCTAGGAGGGTAGCCATACTGAAGCGTCGCCTCAGGGACTAAGAGTGAGTTGACTGCCAGTTCAGGACTGTTTTTTTTTTGTTTTTTTTTCACAGCTGCTTTTCTCTCCTTCTGCAGCCTAACCAGCCCACCCAGAGACCTGAGTGGCTCATACCACACCCAGGAGGGTCCAGGACGGTCCTCATGCCATCCTGCTGGAGGGCCCCCTCTGCCACTCCCAGCCAGGACAGCCCCAGATCCTCCCCAACGGGACTCCTCGCAAGTCCTCCGGGCAGCACAGGGCATGCCCATCAAGCTGCACGGTCGTGCCCAGCCTTTTTCCTCTGATTTTTCACCCATGGGAATGTGGACGTGCAATGACGTCAGGCACTGCATGGCAACTTCCACTGCACCCTGCAACTGCCAGCACACTTTGTAGTACCTCCGGACATCCCCAGGGGTCACTGCCATGTGATTATTATTCCCCGACCCACCCCAGGACTAGGAGAGCAGTCAATGGAAGCTCGGTCCCAGTCCTCCCCTGCCAGCCCCCGATGACCTGAGCTGATTCCCGAACCCAGGTCGCTGGTGTGGCCCGAGGTGTGGCGTCCAGTGCCTCAACCCTCGGCACCACCGGGCCGGCAGTTAGGGACTGTTTGAATATTTATGGTTCAAAAGCCAAGGCAGGAGCTGGAGACAGTTGTACAGTATATTTATCAAAGTTACAGCTAAAGCTAGAGAGCAGGGGTTTACATGTAGGCAAAGGATAGTTGGCATGTAGAATGTACTGCTAAAACATATACCTGAAAGTAGATTATAGGACGCTTTCAGAAACAATGTTTATGCGTACATGAACTTGCATTTCAGTGATCACTATTGCTATTGAGAAGTGAGGAATGGACACGAAGGGCAGCAATGCTTTTTTCTATCTGAACTACCGAGTAAAGATCCAAGTATAGGCTGCATATGATCTGCTTAGATCTCAACTTTAACCTTTCTGTAATGAAATTGGAAATCAGGGCTGTTGTGAAGCTTCCATAATCTCTCTGCTATGCTTTTCATTGATTAGCTTTGAAATGATCTTGGTTTTCCTTTTCCTTTTGCGTTTATCTGGCTGCTGTTATCATTTCCTGAACTAGTTCTCTTTGTAATTACCCAATCAGTTCCACAACTTAGTGACATCAGTTGACTCAGTGTATGGAGGCCCTGCAGTGGAGCCTTACTGTGAACTTGCAGTTTGGGAACTGATCAGTAATTATCAAAATAAATGTAATGCAGCAGCAGCACCAATAAGCAAGCAACAACCCACAATGAGGTGTGGGTTGTCTCCTGTTAAGAGCACGCCCAGTTGCGTTGTGAGGCATGGGGTGCTTGAGCCAAGTGCCTTATGCTCTTGGGTGTGCTCTTATGAGGAGAAAACCCACACCTGGAGTGTGTTACTGAACTTATAAAATGGTCCCCTAAGTAATAATTTAAAAAGAAAAAAAGAAAGAAAGTCAGAAATATAACAAGCATTTGTCAATGCCAAATGCAGCTTGCTTATATGTGCTGTTTAGGTACAGTATTTGGAAGTGAAAGTACTATGCCTAACAACTGTAATGTGCCCCATCCCCCCCAAGACATCCACTGTGTCTTTCTGTTCAGTATTCACAGAAGATGGGGAGGGGCCAAGGGCCACAGCAGTACAGCAGTTGCAAAGGCATGAAGAGGTGGACAATAGTCCATTCACAGGCAGAAGAATCCTGCAGGAGGTGACTAAATTGAAGGTGGACAAAGCGATGGGACCAGATGGCATACCCCCGAGGATATTAAAAGAACTGTGAAGGTAGACAGCAGTACCTCTAGCAGCTATGTTCACTGAGTCATTCAACACAGGGGTGGTACCAGAGAATTGGAGGAGGGCACATGTGACTCCTCTATACAAATCCAGCAGTGGGGAGGAGGCAGGGAATTACAGGCCAGCCTCACCTCAGTAGTGGGGAAGATCATGGACACATTGCTTAAAGACAGGATAGTGGGGCATCTAGAAGCCATCAGAGCCCAGAACCATAGGCAACATGGGTTCACGGTGGGGAGGTCATGTCAGCCAAATCTGGTTGATCTCTTTGACTGGGTGACAAAGGAAGTAAATCAGGGTGGGGCAGTGGACAAAGCTTACCTTGATTTAAGCAAAGCCTTTTGACACCGTCCCACATACAGTAGGAGGCTGATAAACTAGCTGAGTAGGCTGGCCATGGGGAGAAAGGGTGGCAAACTGGGTTAGAAACTGGCTAACAGTCAGGAGGCAGAGAGTGGTGGTAAATGGGATGCAGTCTGGGGAGAGGGGGTGACCAGTGGGGTGCCACAAGAATTGGTCCTGGGGCCAGTCCTGTTCAATGTCTTCATTAGTGACATTGCAGAAAGGAAAGGTCTACCTGTTTGCAGATGACACCAAGATCTGTAACACAGTGGATACCCCAGAGGGGGTGGAGAAAATGAGGAGAGACCTGGGGAAGCTTGAAAAATGGTCTGAGGACTGGCAACTGGCGTTTAATTCAAAAAAGTGCAAAATTATGCACCTGGGACACAGAAACCCTCGGGAAAGCTACAGGATGGGGGGGGGAGTTGCTGACAGTCACAAAGAAGAAAAGGGTCCTGGGGGTTCTTATTTGAAATGCCTGAAAATGTCAAAGTGGTAAGGGAGCTGGGAGGGCCAGTGACATGCTGGGGTGCATTGGCAGGGGTATCACTAGCATAAGGAGGGAGGTAGTGATGCCATGATATAAAACCATGGTCAGGCTTCACATGGAGTACTGTGTGCAGTTCTGGAGGTCACACCTTCGCAAGGATATTAACAAGCTGGAGATGGTCCAGAGAAGGGCAAATGAGATAGTACAGAGTTTGTAACCCAAGACTTATGAGGAGAAATTAAGGGGTCTCAATATGTACTCACTGGAAGAGAGGAGGGGAAAAAGGGGATAAGATAGAAACATTCAAGTACCTCAAGGGTATAAGTATGACTACTGAGAAGCAGGAGACAGTTGCTATATACACATGTGCCAGCATCTGTGTGATATTCTTTTGGTTTTATACATCTGTAAGCTCTAGTATTTCAGTAACCACATGACCACATTGCCTTCTTTAGCCAATTTAATGCTGATTGATGCCTGGTGTCAGACGGCAGACAGAGGGCTCACCAGACTGTGTTGCCATTTGGAAAACTTCATAGAGTATTCTTTTACTGGCAAGCATTTTGGAAAGCTGGTGAAGGTCTCACAATTTTTATTATGATTTTATTGCCTTATGTCTGTGCCCTTTGGTCCTTCCTTCCCCACACCCCAACAGTTATCAGTGGCCACAGCTGCAACCTTCTTCTTGCCAAGCTGGTGGGTGAGCAGCCGCCTTCACAGTCTGTGAAGTCTGACATCTTTCAGTGCTGCTTATTGGTCATCTTGCAACACAGGTGAGGCACTGCCAGCCCAAAACTAACTCAGGACAAGCAGCTTTCAAAGTAGAGAAGAAATGGAGTGAGCAAGAATCAAGTACTCATTCAGATGAGGTGTTGATTTTAAAATCGGCATACTGATGTGGACACTGCAAATAGAACCCCAGCTCTTTAAGCAGCCTTATGAAGAGTAAAGGCTTCTCAAAGCACTGGGGTTCTGTTTATTGTACTGTAAGTGGGCTGCATCTAATTCGGCAATTTACTGTACCTTACATCTGGATGTATGGTAGGCCCAACTTTAAATAAACACTGCACCTGAATGAACACATAATACCACAGAAACATAGAATTTGTCAGCAGGAAAGGACAGCTCAGCCCACCCAGTCTGCCCAAGTGTTCTCTACCTACTTATAACTCCTGCCTGTATATGTAACTGCATGTCTTATTCTGCATGCGTCCATCAGGACCTCCTTGTGAATGATCTTGCTTAATGGATTTTTCCTTCAATGAACTTGAACCTACTCCACTTCCATAGCCCTATTGATCTCCGTTGATCCCCTCCTTCCCCTTTTTCTAATATACCCCTATGTTTATCCCATGCATGCTTCATGCCCCCTACTATTTTAGCTTCCATCATTTCTCCTGACAGTCTGTTCAAGGTGTCTACCACCCTTTCAGTAAAGAAATATTGCTGTTGTGAGTTTTTGGCAGAGAAGACTTGCTTTCAGAGCAAGTAATAGCTGATTAAAACTACAACATTTCTAACTGATAAATCACTTCTGTCTCAGCAAGAGTCAGTAGTTGTTGGGATTAAGCAAACATATTGTTTATTAGAAGCAGAGGGTCTCATTTAAGTAAAAAAAAAGAATAAAGTCGCTGTGTGTTTCTCTGTTTGATGAAGGGGGCTGTATCAACTTAATTCACTGAGGCAGGAGCAGAGGGAAGAAGCTAATTGGGGTGTGTGGCTTAAGAGTACAAAAGCAGCTGTCTCCAATTATAGCTTCCTTCTGTGCGTTTTTGGCAGAGGAGTCTCTTGCTTTCAGAGCAAGTAACAGCTGATTAAAACTACATAATTTCTAACTAATTTCCCTCCTTCCCACCCCTCCACCATAAGCCAGTTCTACTTTTATAGCCACTGGATTTGACTGACAACAGGAACTTCCTGTTTGGCAGTAGGAAGGGAAGGATCACTGGGATACATTAGTTTCATTAACCTTGAAGGAAACTAAAAATAGTTCTTTCTCCCCCCGTGGCTGCAGGGGATCTGAATCTGAGCAAGGAAGGAGGAGACTACTGAAGACTACAGGAAGTTCCTGTCCCAGAACAGGAAGGGCAAGAGTTGTAAGTGCTCATAGGCAGTAGGAAAGTAGGTGTAAAAATTCATAGAGGAAAGAGACAGTAAGCATATAAAGCAACAGGAGGGGGGGACACAAAATAAGTCAAGATGGGAGTGGTGCAATGCAATGGCTGTGAGGTGACAGTGTTCCAGGAGACATTCTGGAGGCTTCGATGCTGCCCTGTTTGCAGGCACCACTCTGGTCTGAGGGAGGAGCTTGCCCGTCCCCTGGCTGACCTGTCTAGGATTCGTGAAACCTCTTCCTCCACCCAGGGACCACCAGGGCCACTGCCGCTACCTCAGAGGTTGCCAAGAAAGAGAAGTGGTTGGACAAAGGTGGGCTCAGGGAGGGAGAAGTTAGTGGAGCAGAGGTGCATCCCTCTAGTTCTACCTCTCCACAGTTCATATGCTGTTCTGGCAAAGAGTGGTTCCTTTATGGAGGCACCTGCAGTGGAGACCAAAGAGGATGCTGGGAACCTCCACAAAGGAGACCCACAGGAGGGTGGCATGAGACCCCACAGGGGAAGGAAACAACTCCTGGGGGGGGACTCAGTCATTGGGGGGTAGAAGTGGTGGAGGAAGGGGAAACGGAGGTAAGGTGCCTGCCTGATGCCACAGCTCGGAGGGACAGGAAGCAAATCCTCAGGATCGCGGGAGCAGCTGCACGAGGAAGGGAGCTGGATGTCATTGTCCACCTAGGGACAAATGACCTGGCTGAGAATGGGATCAGAGCAGTGCAAAAGGAGTTTATAGAGTTGGGGAGGGGCCTTAGACAAGTAGCATGTACGGTAACTTTCTCGGACGTGCTGCCTGTCTATGGCAAGGATGTTGATAGGGTACTCCGCACCATGGGATTCAATGAATGGTTGAAAAACTGGTGTGGAGCTCAGGGTTTTGGCCTCATTAAAAACTGGTTAGCCATCTGGAGGGATACAGGCCTACACTGGCACGATGGTCTGCATCTGTCATGGGGGGGAACCAGAATCCTAGGTGATAGGTTTAAATGCTTCACTGGCAAGCATTTAAACTAGCCAAGAGAGGAGGCACAAAAAAGAGCAGGTAAATCCCAGCATTCCCCCAAAAAAACAGTAGTTAGGTAAAAACCAAGGCAGAGAAGTCAGTAGGGAGCAGGACAGTGGAAAATGCTGAAAAAGGCAGTAAGGACAGGGATGGGGTTAAACGGGGTAAGGCTATAAAAAAATGTAGGGTGACGAGTACCAATGCCCATAGTCTGTGTAACAAGCTCCCAAAACTAGTGGCCTTGATGGAACAGGGATGCCTGGATATTGTGGCAGTCACTGAAACATGGTACACAGAGAACCATGACTGGGATGTCAACATACCAGGATACACAATCTATAGGAGGGACAGTGTGGGTAAAAGAGGAGGAGGAATGGCTTTCTATATAAGGGAAGGGATTAAAGCAACAGAACTAAAGAGTAAACAAGAAGTTGATGAGTCACTATGGGTCACCCTGGAGACAGGAAATGGCACCACAATCCTCATGGGGGTTGTGTACAGACCCCCCATCTCAGGGGAAGGGAATGGACAAGGAAATGATAGAAGGCATCCTTAAAATGGCAGAAAAAGGAGAGATATTGTTGATGTGGGACCTGAATATGCCAGATGTTAAATGGAGCACCTTTGCTACATGCACATCCAAGAGGAGGGTCATTATTGATGCCCTAGAGGGGGCATGCCTCAGACAGCTAGTGTTGGAACCCACTCCGGGAGGGAGCAATCTTAGACCTGGTGCTCTCAAATGAGGATGGAGAAAGGATCTCAGATTTAGAAGAGGGTAGCCATCTGGGAACAAGTGACCACCAAACAGTGTGGTTCACGATAAACACATCCCTAAAGCCAAGCGATACAAAAACAAGAGTATTGGACTTTAGGAGGGCTGACTTTGGGAAAATGAGAGAGTGCCTTAGAAAAGCGCTAGCAAATGGGCAAGAAGGAGGGGTGAAGGAACAATAGGGAATAATCAAAACAGCCATCACAGCGGCAACAAGCCTTTGTGTGAAGCAAATCAACAAAATAAAATGAAGGAAAAAAACACTATGGTTTTCAAAAGAGGTAGAAGGGAAGGATAAGGAGAAAAGGATAGCATTCAGGAAATATAAGGAAACACAGAAGGATCAGGACAGATAACTTTATCCATTAAAGTAGAAGGAGGCAGGGAAGCCAGTCAGAATAGCAAAGGCACAAACTGAGGAAAATATAGCCAACTCTGATAAGAAGGGGGATAAAACCTTTTATAGGTACATTAGGGAGCGAAGAAAGACCAAGGGAGGAATACAGAGACTTAATAAAGGGGAGGGAATGTGGGCAGAGGGTGACAATGAAAAAACAAGGATACTGAATGAATATTTCTGCTCAGTATTTACAATAGAAGAGGAGGGGGAGGACCTAAACCAAACAAGAGAAACACTCTAGATGGGGGGGGGGGTCATTACTAGTTCATTCACAGAAGAAAGGATTTTGAAAGAACTCTTGAAACTGAGGGTGAACAAAGCAATGGGGCCTGATGGGATTTACCCCAGGATTCAAAAAGGACTAAGGGCAGAACTAGTAACACCACTGACTAGTCTCTTTAACAAATCATGGGAGGATGGGGTGATACCTGAGGACTGGAGGAGGGCGGATGTGATTCCACTTCACAAAAGTGGGAGCTGGGCAGAGGCAGGAAACTACAGACCAGTTAGTTTGACCTCAGTGGTAGGGAAAATGATGGAATCACTTCTGAAGGAAAGAACTGTTGAGTTCCTAGAGGTCAGTGGGGCACAGGACCCAAGGCAGCATGGTTTCACAGCACGAAAGTCATGTCAGACAAACCTAATAGATTTATTTTATTGGGTGACCAAAGTAGTAGACAAGGGAGGGGCTGTGTATATGGCCTACCTAGATTTTAGCAAGGCATTTGAGACAGTCTCACAAAAAAGGTTAATATACAAGTTAACCAGCCTTGGAGTGGATCCCAAGGTGGTAGCCTGTATAAAAAAACTGGCTGGACAACAGGACGTAAAAGGTAATAGTAAACAGAGTCCACAGTGAAGAAAGGAGGGTAACTAGTGGGGTACCACAGGGTTCTGTACTGGGACCGGTCCTCTTTAATGTCTTTATAAGTGACATAGGAGAGCACCTGGAAGGAAAAGCATGTCTCTTTGCAGATGACACAAAGATCTGCAACAGGGTTGATACACAAGGCGGGGTGGAAAGGATGAAAAGGGACTTGGCAAGGTTGGAGGAATGGTCAAACATATGGCAGCTCAGATTTAATCCAAAGAAGTGCAAGGTAATGCACCTGGGAAACAAAAACCATGGGGAAGAGTACACAATGGGGCTTGAGATAATAACAACAACAATTGAAGAGACCTAGGAGCAATTATATCAGATGACCTAAAGGTGGGCAAGCAATGTGAGACGACAGTAAGGAGGGCTGGGAGGATACTGGGATGCATAGGGAGAGGCATCAACAGTAGAAAACAGGACGTTGTTATCCCTCTGTACAGACAGTTGGTGAGACCCGATCTGGAGTATTGCGTGCAATTCTGGAAACCCCATCTCCGCAAAGACATAGACAGAGTGGAGGCTGTTCAGAGGAGGGCAACCAAAATGGTGCAGTGTCTGCACCAGAAGACATACGAGGAGAGACTAAAGCAGCTTAATATGTATACCCTTGAGGAAAGGGGGGGGGGTCATGATAGAAACTTTCAAGTATCTCAAAGGAATTAACGAAGTACAAGTGGGTAGCATCTTTCAAAAAAAGAGATGTGAAAGAACAAGGGGACACAATTTGAAGATAGAGTGGGGACGTCTCAGAGATAATGTTAGAAAGCATTTTTTCACAGAAAGGGTTGTGGATGCATGGAACAGCCTTTCTGTGGAGGTTGTGGAGTCAGGAACAGTGAAAGAATTCAGGAATGGATCGGACAGACATAAGGCAATTCTAGTGGGGGGTAGGAGGAAGTAAGCTGTTGCTTAACTAGAATCTGCAGCTTATACATCAGATAGGGAAATGGGCAGACTAGGTGGGCCAAGTGGTCCTTATCTGCCGTCAAATTCTATGTTTCACATCTATCCTGAATGCCCCCCCCCCCAGCTTCATTGTATGTCCCTTGGTTTGGGTGCTCATCCTCATTTGAAGAAATCTCCCTAACTGTACCCTCCTTACCCCTGTGAGGTACTTTATAGGTCTTGATCATGTCACTTCTCGCCCTCCTCGTCCAGATTGTACATGCTGAGATTCTTCAGCCTTTCCTTGTAGGGATGCCTGTGAAAACTGTGAACCATTTTAGTTGCCCTCCTCTGGAAAACCTCCATCTTATGTCCTTTCTGAAGTGTGAACTCTAAAACTGGACACAGTACTCCAGCTGGGGTCGTACCAGGGGAGTGATACAATGGCAGCACAACATCTCTCTTCTTCTTACTGGAGATACTACTTCTTATTTATTTATTTAGCCTTTGTTTACCAGGTAAGTACAATAGACAGTCATGTGCCTATTTTCAGGTGCGACCTGGGATAATTACAAAGGCAATAACAATTCAGAGACAATGTAACAGTAATCAACAAGGTACAGGCAGAGAACCCAGGCAATAACAAGTTAAGAGACAAGGTAGCAACAGTTAACAAGGTACAGAAAGGAATAGGCAGCAAACTGCAGTCAGGTGCAGGCAGAGAACATATACAAGGCAAGTACAGTGATTAAGGCATGGCAACCTCAGGAGGCAGTCAAGGGGCCAAACCTATCTCAGCAGGACCTTTTTGAAGACTGCGAAATAGACAACTGCACACGTGCTGTCAAAGGGGCACAGGCACACCATGAAGGGTAGGTCAGCTAAGAGCAAAGGCAGTCAGTGGCTTGTTTTAAGTGGCCCCAGAGGGAGGACCTGAAACAACTGTAAGAGGGGGCAGTCCTTACTTGAGCAGGGAGTAGGTTCCAAGCTCTGGGGGCAAGGGCCCTGAAGGCGTGATCCCCGGCTAGGGAGCAAGTTTTTGGGACCATGAAAGCCTGGGAGTCACTAGACCTCAGCCGATAACCAGAGGGGACAGGTTTGAGCAGGTCAGCAAGTGCAGGAGGGATGGACGGTCGGATGATGTTGACTGTAAAGTTGCCTAAGATAAAGGATCAATGGTTACTAGGGGAGAGCCACCCCAGCCTGGAGTAGAGTTGACAGTGGTGGGGGGCTGATAAGGCGAAGCAACATACATTTTTGCACGCAGTGTCCCATTTCATGAGCCAGGCTTTTGGGGCATTCACGAAGGAGGTGAGCCCATAGCAGAGCGTGGGGAGAAGAACCCCTTTTGCAAGGGCAAGTCGAGCAGCAGGTGTGAGGCAACTTTTGGCCTTGTACGCCAGCCCCAGTTTACAGTTTGTGGCCTTGCAGGAGTTGCATATGTGCAGGGAAATGTCCAGCTGAGGGTCGAGGGTTACCCCCAGGTACTTGAAGGAGTCAACCACTGACACAGGGATGCCGTCAAAACCAATGACTTTGAGATGTGCCGGGCACGCTCTAACCTTGGCAAGGGAGCCGAATAGCATGGTCTGCATCTTCTGAAGGTTGATGATAAGCTTATTAGCCTTGAGCCAAGATTGAATGCAGTCAAAATCGGAGTCTAGACTGGTGTTTATGTATCTGATATCCTGGGAGCTAGCAAGAAGCACAAGGTGATCAGCATAAAGGGTGACATGCCTGGAGGCAGGGACGGAGGGCAGCTGATTGATAAAGTGGGAGAACAGTATGGGGCCGGGGACAGACCCCTGAGGCACCCCGCGACTTACCGGTGCAAGCCCAGGGAGGGCTTTTTGGAACCTCATGTACTGTTGCCTGCCTGAGAGGTAGTTAGTAAACCAAGCTAGGATGGGGAGAAAAGGCTGAGGGACCGGAGGGCAGCACCCAGGAGAGTGTGATCAACCAAATCAAAGGCTTTGGACAGGTCGATGAAGATGGCACCTGTGAGTTTGCCTTGGTCTGTCTCAGTTCTGATTTTGGAGGTGACCTGTGCGAGGGCAGTGGAGGTGCTGTGCCCTTTTCAGAACCCATGCGATGCAGGGGAGAGGAGGTCATGGGCTTGGAGGAAATGAGCAAGTTGAGAGGCCACTACCTTTTCAAGCAGTTTGTTCACTGCAGATAGTATCGCTATGGGGCGATAGTTATCAAGTATTTTGGGATTTCCACGCTTGAGGACAGGAGTCACATGAGCCACCTTCCATATAGCTTGGATAGACCCAGATATGAGAGAGGAGTTGAGAATGTGTGAGATAGGCCATGCCAAGTAGAAGGTCCCCAGGCAGAGTAATTTGGGCTCGAGATTGTCATGTCCAGCTCCAGAGTGAGGGGAGAGTCCAGTTAGGAGCTTCTGTGTATCTTTGCAGGAGACAGTTTTAAAATAGAAGGGGGGGATGGGACACAGTGCTACTAGTGGGGCCTGGGTCATTGGGTTCTGAAGACAAGGGGGTGTAGACAGACAGATCAGAGAACAGGACTTTGAAAGCGTTGGCTATAGTCAGGGCATTGTCACAACTGACTTCTCTGATTTGTATGTCGGAGACCTAGGGGTAGACTGGTCCCTTAACAGTATGCTTGATGGTGCACCAGAAGCTCCTGGGGTTCTTGGCAGATGCTTCAAGGGAGGATTTGCAGAACTCACTCTTGGTTCAAGCGGATCGGCCGCTTACATGAGTTCCTAAGCTGCCAGTAATCCTCAATGTCTGATCTGTCCCTGGAGGCCTTAAATTTTTGCCAGCTTTTATCCCTGAGCTTCATCAGGGCAAACAGGTCCCCTTGCAGCCACTAAGTGACAGCGCCTCTCACTCTTCTTTTTATGAGTGGGGCATGTCTGTCTTGTAAAGGGGTGAATTAGGATAGAAAGCAGTCAAGAGCAGCAGAGGGGTCGCTGTTGGTATAGACCAGGGACCAGTCACTCAGGCTGAGGTCGGCAAGGAAGTTGTTGTGATTAAATTTTGAATAGTTCTGCATCTGAATGACTTTTGGGGGGGACCCTGGGGGTAAGGACCTTCCAGATACAGTAGGTAGAGGAATGGTCAGAGATGGAATCTGAGAAGAGACCAGAGGCAGTGATCCAGTCAGGCCTGTTGCTCAGCATCCAATCAAGAAGAGTGCTTTTTTCCCCAGAGGAAGAGGATCTGGTGGGATCTGTAATAATTTGACCTAGGGCAAGGCCAGACAGGAGGGGTTCGTAAATTTTAGTGTTGACACTCAGCCAGTTAAGGTTGAAATTCCAAACACTAAGAGTTTGCTAGTGCTCACCCTGGGACTAAGGCAGTCAAGGAGATGGGATAGGCTGCGATGTCCACCTTTTTGATGGATTATACACACAGGCCAGGTGGAGCTTCTTGGCATTGCACAATACAAGAAGGGCATACGAACATATGAAATTTGCCAGCAGATAAAGGCCTAGAGGCCTATCAAGTCTGCTTGAATGTGCAGCTAGCACCCCTTATTCTGCAGCATGTAGGAACTTGCTAGAGGGGGAGGGGTGAGGTATGACGGTCACCTTGAGATGGGATTTAAAGTAGAGCAGCAGGCCACCCCCCCCCCCATTTGTTGCCCACTCTATCCTGTCTGATCGCAAGGTAGCCTGGGAGGGCACAGACAGAGTCTGGATAGGCAGGTTTAAGCCACATTCGGAGATCCTCAGGATGTCTGGATTGTAGTGGGCAACCCAGGCTGTTAGGTCTGAGAGGTTAGCAAGTAGGCTGCAGACATTGAGGTGGGCAATCTTTAAGCCCTTAACATACTGCCAGTGGGGAAGAAGCATTGCTGAAGGGGGGGGGGGTTAAGGGATTAAACTATAACAGCAAGACACGGCTCACACAGGTAGAAAAGTCTAGCTGAAATGCAGTGAATGGTTGATAAATCTATAACTTAATGGCAGTGAAACAGCAGTCAAATTCTTAGCAGGCAGGTAAATTCATAACAAAAAATGCAGAAATCAATAAATCAGTTTTGAACTAAGGAGCTGTAATCAGTTTCTCTAGTTGGCTTGTGTGATCAGTTCTAACGGCAGAGAGTGTGGATAGTCTGACACAAGGTTATGAAGTGCAGCATGACATATCAAGCAGCATCATGGGTGAAATAAAAGCAGAAACTTTTGTGCCCACCACGAGAGGGTTGGCATTGGGTAGGGACAGACTGTTCCACTAACCAGCTGAAGCAGAACACGAATAGGCCCACCAAGTATGTGGGAGGGACTAGAGCGCATTTAAGGGGAGGAGAGAACGGGGTGGGTGTGGGGGAATTTTTTATATAACAACCGACAATCCAAGCTTAGTTGGGAGCCCTGACTGGCACAAATCTTAAATTATTCAAGTTGAGCCCTTGGAGATCTGCTGCTGCAGTCTGTAGCACAATATTAAATTGTGCAGAAATTTGCCCTGCCCATAGCCTTGTCACACTGTACTGCCATCTTGAGGTCCTCTGATATAATAACCTCAAGGACCCTTTCATGTCTAGTAAGTATCAGTACCTCCCCCCCCATCTTATACTCAGCATCGGGGTTCCTATGCCCTAGGTACATGATTTTACACTTGTTGGCATTGAACCCCAACTAAGTAAGAAAATGGAATTTATTTGAATGAATTGCAGGCTTTTAAGCAGCTATTGGGGAAGTGTGTATGTGGGGGTGGGCTCTACTACTATAACTGTTTGCTTTTGATTTCGTGTAATGTGCGAACAAACTAACCCTGCTCCCCACTCCATGTGCTATCTCAGAGATAAAGAGCCGAAATAGCACCAGGCCAAGCACTGAGCCCTGCAGCACTTCACTTGTCACTGCTCTGGGTGCTGAGGGCTACCCCACCACCACCACCACCACCACCACCCTCTGCACCCTCCCCTATAACCAGTTCTCTTATTCATTTAGTTAGACTACCTTCCACCTGTATCCCTCCTTCTCCTCACTCTTCTGCTCCTTGTCCTGTGTCCTCCTCCTGGTAGTTCGCACCCTTTCTCCTCCTTATTCTTACCGTGTGGTGGTGCCTTCTGTATTACATTCAGACCACTTTGCTTGTCCCCTTCCAGGGTTACTACGCCTCCGCCTTTACCTATATCTAGGGTGGTGACCTCATTAGGCTCCCCTGTCTGGACCTTTCTACCAACCTCAGTCTTTTGGCCACCCCCCCACTAGTTTAAATCCACCTTAGTAGAGATATACCCCTCTAATCCAGGCTTTTTGGGGGGGTACATATTTTCTCCCCTGGCTATGGGCAGCATGGTCATCCCGACTGCCCCCCCCAGCCCTGCCCCAGACATCAGGCTGACCTGCTCACCTTCACAGATCCCCCCCCAAGGCAGGGTGGTGAGGAGCTTCCCAGCTCGACCCACTGGGGCAGGATTTGTGCAACGTCCAACACACTCCACCCTGTTTACTTCACCACTGTAGTAGCACCCCCGGTCATCACCAGGGGCTGCTACAGAGTGGTGAGTCCTGGATCCTGCCCCAGGATAGGAGAGCAGTCCTCTAGATGCTCAATCCTATCCCTCCACTGCTGACCCCTATCAGCCCGCGCTCGCATCTGAACCCAGGTCGCCAGTATGGCGCGAGGTGTGGGGTCCAGTGCCTCAACCCTTAGCGCCAGTGGGCTGGCAGTAGTGCTGCCTTTAATACTCCCCTCCCTGCTCCAGTGTCCCCTGTCCCCCGTGTACAAGTCACTGTTCCTCCAGACCCTACCCCAGTTAGTCACTAACCCATAATGTTTGATGTGGCACTAATCCCTCAGCCACTCGTTGAACTCCTCAAACCTACCCTTCCTCACCATGCTTGCACATGGTACTGGCAATACCTCCAAGAATGCCACTGGCTTGCCCACCCCCTCACACTGCCTGCCCAACTACTTGAATCTCCCCCTCACTACTTCCACAGTGTCCTCCACCAAGTCATTTGTACCCACATGCAACAGTAAATGAGGTTTACCTCGCCCCCTCACTACACACTTCAGCAGTGCCTGCCCTGCCCCTCCAGCAGCCAACCTGGGGACAGTTTCAACCCAAATATGGCTGTGCCTTTCCCCCTTTCCGCCAAATCTCACCCCTTTCAGTATAGAATCCCCCAGGATGAGTACCCCCCCATCTCTTACCCCCTTTCCTTCTCTCACTCGCTTGTCCTGTTTCTCCCGCCACTGCATGCTTCCCTTTTGTACTGGGACCCTGCCTGCATTGGCGCCTTTTTCTGCCTACAAAGAAATCTGCAGCAGTCTTGACAGAGCTCATTTAGCTAGCTCACTCCCCCTCTCTCACTCACTTGATCTTAATCTGTCCAAACACTGATTTCCCAAAGCGACCGCACTATTCTACGCCGGAAGTGCAAAAACACATTTCAGCCAGGATGTGAAAAATGACAGCTGTACTGTTCATAAGGAGGTGTGAAAAAATGTCAGTGGTGAAAATCTGGCATGAAAATATTACGAAGTTACAAGGGTGCGTGGAAACTGCGCACCGCATGCTCGTAACTCAATCAGTTTATGGACTTTCATCAAAAATTTTCAACATAGTCATTTTATAACCACTGCTCATGAACAGTGTCATTGTGATTTTCTTAATTTTCCCAAACACTGATTTCCCACAGCGACCGCGCTATTCTGCGCCAGAAGTGCAAAAACGCATTTCGACCATGATGTGAAAAATGACAGCTGTACTGTTCATAAGGAGGTGCAGAAAAATGCCAATGTTGAAAATCTGGGGTGAAAATATTGCAAATTCATGAAGTTACGAGAATGCATAGCAACTGTGCAACGCAGGCTCGTAAACCAGGCATGTTTTGGATTTTTTCCACCAAATTTGCAACATAGGCTTTTTGAGCCCACCCTGAATACTGGCATCAGAAACATTAATCAGTCCTGAAAGGTGATTCCGCATAATGACGCAAAATCACCTTTCGACCGAATAACGCCATGACAGTGGCTGAGTTCATGAGGTGGGGTCCCAATAACCCTATGTTGAAAATTTGGTGCCAAAATTCCCAAAAATGCCTGAGATATGCACCAATGTTGAAAAAACCCTATTTATGCCATTATACAACTTACCGTCATTTCTTCAGTTCGCAGTCTGCTTTGAAAAGTGCAGACGTGTTCCCGGTCCACCGAAGATCGTCACATTGGGCTCCGGAGGTAATTATGGAGTGAGGGGGGGTGTGGGGAGGTAAGGTGAACAGAGGGTGGGTGCAGGTTTGTGGAGGGTCACGGACTCGACGAGGGACTGTTTTGTTTACAGGGTAAAAAAAAACATTGCTGGACTGTTTTTCTTTTCAGGGACATTTGGCATGCTGGAGTGGGCTCCACGTGTGCCACCTGAGTGGGGTTTTTTTGGGGGGGATGTAGCCGATGGGGGATTGGGCACCCCTGTCGGCACATACATAGTGGAGGAGGGCAAGAACCAAGAGGGATTGGGCACCCCCTTCAGCAGACTACAAATTGGGGGGGATACATTATGCAGACGGGGAGTGGGTTCCCCTGTCAGCAAATTCAACTGGGAAGGGGAGACTGAAGCCGAAGGGGACTGGGCACCCCGTTGGTGAAGAAAGATGGGGGGGCACATGATGCCAAGGAGGATTGGGCACCCCCTCAACATACAAAATAAACTAGGGGGTGGGGACATTGTGCTGACAGGGGCTGGGCTCCCCATTGGAAAACTGGGTCGGGGGCATGCAAGATACCACCTTGCAATGACAGGTCATTCCCTCATTGCAGCGGAATAGCTGACGCTACAATGGTGAGGCAGCCCCTGATTGCAGCAGCGAAAACCTTTCAAGGTAGTGGAACACTGGCTAAACTAGTGTCAGCAACAGTGTGCAACCATATTGAGGAAAGCAGGCCAAGCCTCAAAAGACAGTGGCCACAACAGTGCATCACCTCCCAAACCTGCTCCTGCAGCAAGCTGCTGCAACATGTTTCTTGCGCATGTGCACGCAAGCAACATAAAAATGGAGGTTTCACTAGGTCAAATAGTAAAAATATTGTGCCCAGCAGAGGTTTTCCTCTGTATTCACAAGGTACAAAGTAGAAAAATACCATACAGTGTATGCAAGTTCCCCCACACACACGCACACGCACACAAGCACTATACATTTAATATTTTTATTTTTTATTATTTTAACATTTATTACTTTGTCTATGCATCTGAGAAGTGACTGACTGCTGACTCAGTTTTACTTCTACTGAGTGTTTCAGAGTTTGGGTGTTCTGATATGTTTGTTCTGTCACCCGGCCCCCAATCAAGAAATCATTTTTTGTGTGTTTTGTTTTATTTTAATTTCTTTTTCTTTCACATTGGATGTTTCATTTTGAGTGTTGCATCGCTGACACCGAGTGTGTCCCTTAGCAGCTACTGTATGTAAGTAAGTAAATGTATTTGATTAGGCACCCAATCCCAGGGGCTCTGGGCACTGTACAATAGTAGACAGCAGAAAAATAAAATAAAATAAAGAAATCACAGTTTTAAATAATCAGCAAAATAGTCATATAAAATATTCAGCACTATTTCAAATACATCTGCAAGACAAGTAAGTTTAAAAAGGTGGGTCTTTAGGCCCCTCCTGAATGCCCCCACCTTAGGGGCCTCCTTCAGAGGTCTTGGAAGTGAGTTCCAGAGGATCGGAGCAGCCACCCTGAATGAATGACCACCCAAGATTTTTAGCCTAGTCCTCTGAACTGCCAAGAGGTCCTAGGTGGAGGAATGGAGGAAGTGGGCTGGGCTGGAAGGAGTAAGGAGGTCTGACAGGTAGCCAGGCCTGATCCATATAGAGCATTATAAGTGAGCAAGCCCACCTTGAAGAGAACCCGCCACCTTACCAGCAGCCAGTGCAGGCCCTGCAGGACCATGATCATTTGACAGGACCTTGATAGTCCTGTCAGCAGCCTGGCCACTGCATTCTGTAGTAGCTGCAGCTGTGTAAATAAACTAACTGTACCACACTGATGACAGTGAGGTAGTAAATGTACAAGGTTCATGGTTAGTGGTCCCTGATAACTCAATAAAACCACCTTACACCATATGTTGTTTTAAATTAGTTGCAATTTATTAAGCCCTAACAAAATCACCTCTAACATGATTAAGTCTAAACAGCTGATGGCTTTCTACCATCAGCGCTACAGGTTTACAGAGAATATGTAGCAATATTGCTCCCTTTTCTCTGGGTGTCTCAAGCATCTATGGCAACCATCTCTGGCTATTTCCTTTTGGACACACAGGGCATTCAGTCTGTCTGATACTTATATAGTGTTTGACAAGGAATGCAAAACATAGGAAATTTCACATGTTTCAAACACTCTGACCATAAAAGGCAAGAGAGTAGGGTCATGAGACAAGGGTTCAAAATACCTACATCACTGCCGCCTTGATATTAATCAAAAGGAAAAATCATTTCTCACAAGCCGTAAATAAAATCTCCTAGCACTAAAATATTTTGCTTAGAAAAACAGAAAAACTAATGTCACAAGACAAGGGCATGATAGGTATTTACTAATAATTACCAATAATGTAAGTTTAAAAATAGACAAACGTAAGATAGGGAGGGGGACCAGACATTTATGCTTGCCAACTTGGGCATAATTTCTCTATTTCTGCTTATACCGTTATTTGTATTAGCTACATTCAAGTTTAGTCATGACCTTCCATCTTGCCCAAAAAAAGACAACATGTTTTGTACAATATTTTTTGCTATGCACAGTGAGTTTGGCATTGATTAAGACACTTTGCTCTAAAACAAAGTGTGCTCTTTCACCCATTTCTTGCTGGTACTCTCTGCAATAACTATTTTACTTCTGGTTACCTTTTTACATTACTTCACAATTATTCTGCATTACTTTAATACTTTTATTAATCCTCTTTTATTTGCCTATCATTGTGTCAAAATACCACAGCTGGCAGAGGTTCTCTCCACTGACCTGAGGCACATTACAGAAGTTGAGTCTTGATGTCACAAAAGTGCGCACCAGTGATGGCAGATCCTTGGGCAGAATTATAGGTTTAATCCGGGCAATGTTCCTCAGATGGTAAAAGCTGCATTTGATGACCACCAACTCCTGAGTCTCAAATGTCAGCTTGTCATCGAAGACCATGCCCACATTTTTCACCCTAGAGGATGCTGCCAACAGTGTCAACCCCAGGACCAGACCTGTTGTCCCGGAGGCATCCCCATCATGCTGGAGGCCAGGCTCAATCACTGGCACCTCCGTCTTCTACCGAAGCCTGTCTGTTGTGGTTGGGACTGGCTGTTGTGGTTGGGACTGGCACCTCCGTCTTCTACCGAAGCCTGTCTGTTGTGGTTGGGACTGGCACCTCCATCTTCTACTGAAACCTGTCTGTTGTGGTTGGGACTAGCACCTCCATCTTCTACCGAAACCTGTCTGTTGTGGTTGGGACTGGCACCTCCATCTTCTACCGAAGCCTGTCTGTTGTGGTTGGGACTGGCACCTCCATCTTCTACCGAAACCTGTCTGTTGTGGTTGGGACTGGCACCTCCATCTTCTACCAAAACCTGTCTGTTGTGGTTGGGAGCATGCGCTGAAACTCTGCTGGAAAAGGAAGTCATCTGCTGCTACACACTCCTGCATTTGAATGCAGGAAGCAGGGTTACACTGCTAGTTTCATTTTTACTAAAGGTATGCCACTAGTGCCTTTGAAGTGTGCAACCTTTCCAGTCTAACTTATTCCACTTTTGACTTGGCTGGTTGTGTCTGCCTTCCTTCTCACTCCTTATCCACAGGAGAAAGCAGCGAAGCCAGCAGTGTGGTCTACAGTGTGGGTGGAGATTAGAGTGAGGGGAGAAGCCAGTCGGGTGACTACCAGAGGGAAGTGCCTTAACTAAGCGAGCATGATTGACCCTTCCAGAAGAAGTGTAACCCAGCAAAGGAGTTTTATAAACACAGTCATATCAGCACCTTGCTCAGCTTGTACTAAAGGAACATTTGCTTATTATTCTTAGTTAGCTTTTTATATTTAGTGTGCAATTAGTTTCTTTGTGTTGGTCTTGTTATATTACCTTCTTTAATTGAGCCCTTACCCAATATTTTCTCTGGATTTTTACATTGCTCTAGTCTAGTTTTTTATAGCTTTTGAAACATTAGAATTTAAGAATTTGGATTATAGCTGAATTTAGGTTTATAACTCTCGTCAATTCATACGTCAGCTACCATGTGATCTATGTTCCCCTTTTATTGTGTATGCTCGAGTTTGGCATTTATCTTCCTCACGGTGCCATCTCTGAGCAGCACTTTGAGAAGCTTTCTGCAGCGATACATGGCATATGGGGCTCTGTTCCCTATTTTTAATTGAATACTAAAAGCAACTTGATAGAGAGATTTGCTAATTTTGAACCAGTATTTATGTTGAAATAGAAACATAGAAACATAGAATTTGATGGCAGTTAAGGACCACTTGGCCCACCTAGTCTGCCCATTTTCCTACCTAACAGATAAGCTGCAGAGCCTAGTTAACCAATAGCCTACTTCCTCCTATCCCCCCCCCACTAGGACTGCCTTATGTCTGCCCATGCATTCTTGAATTTCCCCACTGTTCTTGACTCCACAACCTCCTCAGGAAGGCTGTTCCATGCATCCACAACCCTCTCCATGAAAAAATACTTCCTCACATTACCTCTGAGCCATCCTTCCTCTATCTTAAAAATAGAAACATATTGTGGCTGCCGTAGCAAGTTATGTTTGTCTCCCTACTGTCTCCCTACTGGCGTATGCTCCCATTCTGAGTGACTGTCTTTTGCTTGAAAATGCATAAAAAGTGTTGGAAGCCATAAATGAGTCATAGTGAGCAGCTCTTACTGTTTTTGTATAACCCTGGCCATCTAAAGAAAGTAAGCTGCCTTTCTCATCTGTATTTTACTTTATATCTTTTAGTCTCTCTTTTGCTCTTGGTTATTGGTCGGATTAATGTAGGTCTTGCCCTTTTTGTTTTAAATATATATTTTCAGTTTCTATTGTTCTAATGTCTTACGTGAGGAAAAGACTCTGGACTTGCTTTTTAAATCACATAAGCCGATGTTGGGCACATAATAAAGAAGCAGAGAAACTGAGACTTTTGAACTAATTCTGCACTTTATTAAGAGACTTGGGTTATCCGCCTTACAGCCACAGAGTGGTCTGAAGTATACTGTTCATGGATTCCAAAAGCCTTTACTTGAGGCCTCATCTAGATAGCCAGTGATATTGCTATAATCCAGACTGATTTATGCTGGAAAAACTTCTGGGGTTCATGATTTATCTTTTCCCTCAGTGCCACTAAAGAAAACTTATACTGTTCCCATGGCTGTATCTCATAGAGGCCTGTGACAACAGATTTATCTACATTTACTTGAACTTACTTATACTTTATTTGTATTTAATTTGTACATTCTTCTGCAGGTTTTCATCTGTTGATTCTTGCTCTGTGATTTGCACTCACTTGGGTATTTATTGGAGATTTGCTTATTAATTTGGAACATATTTACATATATATTCAAGGATAACATTGGAAGAACTATTTCACAGAGGGGGGTGGTGGATAAGTGGAATAGGTTCCCTGAGGGGTTGGTTGGAGGAGCAACAGTGGAAGGCTTCAAAAAGGCATGGGACACCCACATGGGAGTGTTGGGGGGGGGGTTATGTCCTAGCAGATAGCTAGACAAATGGGCAGACTACATGGGCCTGTCGGTACTTCTCTGTCATTACACTTCTATGATTCTATGATACATCTGTTTAGTATTAGTATTGCTAAAGGCTCTCTAGCATGGTTAATACTAGGCAGTAAAGGCTGCATAGTAACAATGTATCTCCTCTTTTGGAGCTACATTGAACAATTCAAAAGGGTGTAAAAAAAAAAACTAAAATTACTGATCATCTACTGCAATTTTTAAATAAAACTTCTCCTAGACCCAGGCCTATATGTAAGGGCCCAAAATTAAGGTTATGGATACTGCTACAAGGGCTTGTAATGTATTTGGAACCAATTTGGAAGCTCCAACTAAGGCTCTATTGCCTCAGTCTATTTTAATTGCTCTAAAGACTCAGAAAATGACTGTTGTTCTGTAAATAATCTAAATGAGTAGGGAACTGAGTCTGCCTAAGGAGACAAATTGGTTAGCCCTTGTAAAGGAAATCTCTAACAGACATCAAATCTTGACAATATCCTTATTCTGTAGCCTTCTGATGAGAGCAGTGTTAAAGACATAGTGAAAAGTAAATCTGAGATTAGGGAAGTAATACAAGAAATACAGTATACTACTGATGGTTTGAGGCAATTTGAAGAACAGCTTCAAACAGTTCACTGCTGTAGTCACTGTGCACTCAAGCAGGGCTCTACTAGACAGGCAAATAAGCATTGTGAATTTTTTAAACATAGCTGCCTTAGTAAAGTCTTAATAAACATCATGAAAAATCCTTATATTGCCCATCTGATTTTGATGATGCAGTTAGTAATTAACAAGGATATTTTAGAATGCCTCTGAGTATGTGTAGCTTTCAACAGGGCTAAATTAGATGATGTACACTCTAAAATATCCAGGTTTGTGCCCCAGGATGAGACTGAAGCTATCATGGTTGGTGAAAATTATATAGACCATACACAAGTGGCCCGTAGGCCAGATTTCGGTCTTGCTGAGACTCCTCGCTCTCTTTCTAATAAATCAAAACAACCAGGCCGGAAAACTAAAGCCAAAAAAGATAAAAATAAAAAAGAGAGAAACGAAGAGGTCCCTAATAATAATCCACAAATGTCCAAAACAAATAACAGTTCAACCTTATAAAGAAACAATTGAGAACTCCCATGAGGATGACATTCAGCATGCTTACAAACTGAGTCATATGGCCAATAGTAAAGTATCTGCTCTTGAAAGAGTGGTCACACCTGCTATTCATAATAAAAATATACAACTGGATCTAATGTCTCAGCTTGGCTCCCTGGAGCAGGAAATCCTGGAACTTATCCAGCAATTAGAAGTTTCCCCCAGAAATATGCTATCTTCTCCACCTTTAGAAAACAGAAAGATGTATGGTAAAGATAAAAGACTGAGCAGAAATGAGATAAATCTCATTTACTAAGACAGAGATGAGAGATGAAGGGTTCATAACAGATTATGCTTCTCTAAAGACCCCCCCCCGATTCTATATAATAAATGGACAGAAACTTATGGTGTCATGCTAGCTATAATGACAGTTAACTCTCTGCCAAGCAGGAATCTCTGCCAAGTCCGTCTAAGTGTACTTCCATGGGCTTTTTGTTACTCAGTTGAAACATTGCTGGCTGGAATTCAAAAATTTCTGATACTGATTATAGAAGTTTTCTTGCTGGATTTGATGCCATATGCTTTCAGGAGACTTGGTATTCAGAAAATTATATCTTGCTAAATGGTTTCTAATGTTTTCATGCCCCAGGAACTAGGCTGGCAAAGCTTGGCAGAAATTCCGGTAGTCTGCTTGTTTTTGTCAAGATTGGCAGTTTTAAAAAAGTTCCTTGATGGAAAATGCTTAATAACTTCAATATAGTACATTTAAAAACAAAAACACTGGATATTATACTTATGAATTGTTATGATCCTGAAAGAACTCTTAAAACTGAAGGTGGACAAAGCAATGGGGCCTGATGGGATTCATCCCAGAATGCTAAAAGAACTAAGGGTAGAACTAGTGACACCACTGACTACCCTCTTTAACAAATCATGGGAGGATGGGGTGGTTCCTGAGTACTGGAGTAGGGCAGATGTGATTCCCCTTCACAAAAGTGAGAGCAAGGCAGAAGCAGGAAACTACAGACCTGTTAGTTTAACCTCAGTGATAGGGAAAATGATGGAATCACTTCTGAAGGAAAGAATTGTCGAGTATCTAGAGGCCAGAGGGGCACAGGACCCAAGGCAGCATGGATTCACAGCGGGAAGGTCATGCCAGATGAATCTGATAGATTTCTTTGACTGGGTGACCAAAGTAGTAGATCAGGGAGGGGCTGTGGACATGGCCTACCTAGACTTTAGCAAGGCATTTGACACAGTCCCACACAAAAGATTAATATACAAGTTAGCCAGCCTGGGAGATGATAGCCTGGGTAAAGAATTGGCTGGAGAATGGGACACAGAGAGTAATAGTAAATGGAGTCCACTCTGAAGAAAGTGGGGTTACTAGTGGGCACCGTAGGGTTCAGTATTAGATTGTCCCTCTTCAATGTCTTATAAGTTTGACATTGCAGAGGGACTGGAAGGAAAAGTATGTCTCTTTGCAGATGACACAAAGATCTGCAACAGAGTTGATGCACAAGGTGGGGTGGAAAGGATGAGAAGGGACTTGGCAAGGTTAGAGGAATGGTCAAATGTATGGCAGCTTAGATTCAATGCTAAGAAGTGCAAGGTAATGCACCTGGGAAACAAAAACCCAGGGGAAGAGTACACAATGGGGAGTGAGATACTAACAACAACAAAAATGGAAAGAGACCTGGGGGTAGTCATATCAGATGACCTAAAGGTGGGCAAGAAATGTGAGAGGGCAGCAAGGAGGGCTGGGGGGATACTGGGATGCATAGGGAGAGGCATCACCAGTAGAAAACAGGAAGTTGTTATCCCTCTGTACAGACAGCTGGTGAGACCCCATCTGGAGTACTGCATGCAGTTCTGGAGACCCGATCTCTGCAAAGACATAGACAGGATGGAAGCTGTCCAGAGGAGGGCAACTAAAATGGTGCAGGGTCTGCACCGGAAGACATATGAAGAGAGACTTAAGGAGCTTAATATGTATAGCCTCGAGGAAAGGGGGGGGACATGATAGAAACTTTCAAGTACCTCAAGGGAATCAACAAAGTCCAAAAGGGTAGCATCTTTCAAAAAAAGAGGTGTGCAAGAACAAGGGGGCACAATTTGAAGATAGAGGGCGGGCGGCTCAGAGGTAATTTAAGGAAGTATTTTTTCACAGAGAGGGTTGTCGATGCATGGAACGGCCTTCCAGAGGAGGTTGTGGAGTCAAAAACAGTGGTGGAATTCAAGCATGCATGGGACAGTCATAAAGCAATTCTAGGGGGTGGGAGTAGGAAGAAGTAGGCTGCTGGTTAACTAGGATCTGCAGCTTATCCAGTAGGTAGGGAAATGGGCAGACTGGGTGGGCCAAGCGATCCTTACCTGCCGTCAAATTCTATGTTTCTATGTTTCTATCCTCCTGAAAGCTTTAACTACTACTCTACTGATATATGGAGTAGCATTTCTCTTCTTATGTTTAAGACTCTCCAAACATTTCCCGCCTCAGAACTATTGCTATTTGGGGATTTTAATGCTCAAATTGGCTTTTATGAAGAACTATTAGATAACTCCATGTTTATCTATTCTTATTCTATTGATGAGCAGATTTTAAGGACCTCATTGAACTCTAAATTAAACAATACTGGGAAATCCTTGATAGGCGCACCAGAAGAATTCAACCTCTTTCCATTAAATGGAAGAATCATGGGAGACCAGAAGGGCGAGTTTACACATGTCTCCACTAGAGGTTCTTCCATGGTAGATTATACCATCTGGTCAGGACCTTTTCAATGCTGGAAACAGCTGACAATTGAAATAAGAACTGAGAGTGATCACTTCCTTATTATTTTAGTCTATAAAGCAAAGAGAAATTCAATTATATTAGTCTATAAAGCAAAGAGAAATTCAAACTGCTACTGACCAAAATCCTGTGATATTCATTGAAATTAGATCTGCCGAACACATTATGTGGCAACAAAATTCACATAAGGATGTCTCCTTAATATTGATAAATTGTCTCTCAGAAGAATTAGATAATCTGGTAGACAGAGACATACAATATTTATTACAGCAAATCAATTCCTTATTTGAGGAACTTAAATTAAAATTAAAGTGTCCAGTTAAGACCACTCCTGTTTTGTCTAATAATTGGTTTGACAGTGAATGAAGACATATGAAATCCTCTATTAAAAATTATACAAACAGTATAAACATTCTCAGTGTAAACAATTATTGTCTTTGTTAAATGCTGCCAGAAAGAATGATAAAATATTATTAAAAGGAAACAACAAGTATTTTTTTTAAGAAACAGTGGCAACTGATGTTAGATGCAGTCCAAAACAATAAGTGTAAAACCTTCTGGACCTTAGTGGCTAAGGGTACTGAAAAATATAAAAATGCTATTGATAAGTATATTCCAGAATCTAGGTGGATAGACTACTTCAATATCATCTTTTGCAATCCATCTGAGCCCAAAACCCCACAGGATTTGCAGACAACTTCTGTATCCTACTAATCTATGTCTAGGGATGAAGTTTATTTTGCGATCTACTCACTTAAGAATCAAAATGCAGCTGGCCCTGATGGAGTTCCAGCAGAGGTATACCTCTGGTCTACTCCTTTGTGGTGTAGATTCCTAACAATTTTTTTTTTTTTTAGAATAAATGCATTTCTGCCCAGTGTTATCCAAATACTTGGAAAGGCGCTAATATTATTCCTGTACATAAAAAAGGAAGTCTTACTGACCCCGCCATGTATAGGCCTATCAGCTTCTTAGATATCAATCTAAAAATGTTCTCAAAAATACTGTTGAAGAGGATGAAACTCAAAGTTGAAAGAACAGGTGGTATAAGTGACTATCAAACATGTTTCAGGGCTAACTGTTACCTTGGACAATACTGTTTATTCATCTTCAGGCATATTATAGAAAAGTATGTTTTTTTCCAGAGGGCAAACAGTTTATGTGGTATTCATAGATTACTCGTCTGCCTTTGATTTGATATCTCAAAATACTCTCTGGACCATCCTGCTAGATAGAGGCATTGATCGTGACCTGGTCTCGATAATGGCCACTTTGTATTCAGGAACATGGGCTAGAGTCAGGTTAGGACCTAATGGAAGTCTTTCATATCCATTTAAAAATAATAGAGGAGTTAGGCAGGGTGCATTTTGGCCCCCTTGCTCTTCTTATTGTATATAAATAAAATGCTTCTGGATTGTGCAGCTACTATTACAGACTCCCTAAATCTCTTCCATGTCCCCTGCTACCCTGTGTGGATGTCATCATCTTGCTTTCTCTTACCAAAAAAGGCCTATAGAACAAGTTGGACTTTATTTATAGAATTTAAATTAAAAATTAATTTAAAAGGGACAAAGGTTTTGATATTTGTGGTAGTAAGAATAGTGGTAAATGGCTTATAGGTAGAAAGTGGAGATTGTATCCAGTTATGTTTATTTAGGGGGTTGCATTCTGAAACAACTGCAGATGGTCTGCACATATAGAAATGGCCTCTGAAAAACTACAAATGACTCTAGCTGGCCTAATTAGAGTCAATATCAAATTTGGTGGCTTTACAATCAAATCCCTTTTACAAACTGAAATAATAAAACAGAGTCCAAGAGAAAACTACAAGGACCGTGGAGTCTCAAAAAAGCACAGAGTTATGCACAATACCCCAGGAGTTGAAAATGCAAACTCATTACTAAAAATAACAGGGGTCAGCAAGAAAAAAGGCTGTGTTAATAATTCTTTAATCACATAATATACAAACAATGGCCACATGGAAAAAACACGGGTGACGCAGAGTGCTAGCAAAGACAAAGCACCAAAAACGGGTGGCAGAAAGATAGCGTACAGATTAGCAAACTTTGGAATAAAACCAAAAGGCATACCACTCCAAAATAGCAAGCTTGTCGTCTCGAATAATAAAAAGTCCAAACCAAGGAAAAACTGCACACCGTTAAGCGAAACCGGAAAATTCAAACAAAATAGCGTCCACGGCGTCGCGTTCGTGTCGACAAACATGTCTTTTTCAGAACGTGAATTGGCTAATCTGTCTCCCCTTAAATACCGGGAGCTCTTAAAACAAAACTGTACAGGAAACCTATGTCTAGGAATACGTTGTTACGTTTTGAAAGTTGTCATCCCAAATCCGTAATCAACAATATTTCGAAGGGACAATATATTAGAGCTAAGCGTATCTGCTCTGATAATAAATCTTTTTGTGAAGCGAGAAAGGACATCACGGATAGGTTTATAAAAAGAGGTTATGATCCTGGAGTTCTGCTGAAAAGTTTACATTCAGTGAATAAAATGGAGAGAGAGACACTATTGAACTCAAATGCACGAAATCAGAAGGATTTGGACAAACTTATTTTTACCACCGAATTCAACCATTTGGCTCCCAAAGTAGGACAGATTATACATAAACATTGGGATATTATAAATTCAGATGTGAGATTGAAACAAATAGGCCAAAACCGTCCTTTGATTTCATATACAAAGGGACATAATTTGAAAGATGTGTTGGTAAATTCCTATATTCCATGCGTTAAGGTGAATCAACAACACGATTGGCTACCCTCTTTTCTTAGAGGTAATTATCGATGTGGAAGATGTGTTCATTGTTCTAACACGTCTGATGTAAAGATTTTCCATCATCCACGATCAGGCAAAAGATATGAGATACAATCCTTCATCAACTGTAATACTCAAGGGGTTATTTACATGCTGACTTGCCCATGTGGACTATGCTATGTAGGTCAAACCAAAAGAAATTTAAAATTGAGGATAGGAGAACATAAAGGAGCCATTAGAAACGCTAATATGGAATATGCGATAGTACGTCACTACCATGAAGCAAAACATGGGTCTCCAGCCACACTGAGATTTGTTGGGCTGGAGAAAGTGGAGGTTGGTTTTCGGGGTGGAGATTTTAATTCAAGGATTCTACAAAGGGAAGCGTTTTGGATTTTTGAACTCAGCACTATGGTACCGTTTGGTTTGAACGACGAACTTCCTTTACATAGTTTTTTATAGGTAATGTTAGCATTTGTGGATATGACCTGTGCCGTGCTCTGTTCACAAAATTGGGACATGACTTTTCTGGCTCTGTCCCTTTTTGGTGTTTCTATAGTTATATGAATACTATATGTATGAATTTTTGCAAGTTTTATATTGTTCTGGCACTTACTGTCTTGATGATTAAGGTGGCACTTGAGTAGTATACTGGGCTATGACTTATTCGTGCTCTAGCCAAGTTCAGAGGGGACTATGACTTGTTCGGCTCTTTTCCCCTAGATATATTTAATGGTATTTTTGTAATTGAGTCCGTTATGTGTTTTCTCTTTATTAAATTGCAGGTTTATGGAGGTTTATGTTCACATAGGGTTGTGTGATATATCTTTTTAAGAGCTCCCGGTATTTAAGGGGAGACAGATTAGCCAATTCACGTTCTGAAGAAGACATGTTTATCGATACGTAAACGTGACGTTGGCTTTGTTTGAATTTTCCGGGTTTCGCCCGCGGTGTGCAGTTTTTCCTTGGTTTGGACTTTATTATTCGAGATGTACAAGCTTGCTATTTTTGGAGTGGTATGCCTTTTGGTTTTTATTCCAAAGTTTGCTTATCTGTACGCTATCTTTCTGCCACCCGTTTTTGGTGCTTTGTCCTTGCTAGCACTCTGCGTCACCCGTGTTTTTTCCATGTGGCCCTTGTTTGTATATTATGTGATTAAAGAACTATTAACACAGCCTTTTTTCTTGCTGACCCCTGTTCTTTTTAGTAACCCTTTTACAAACTATTAAAGCAAAGTTTGAAACATAGCTACTATGACTCTGATCAGGTGTTAATATTATTTGTAGACAGAAATATCGGACCGCCCAGGGGCATAATGAGGCCCGACGCCACAGGTGGAGGGCCTTATAGCCCCTGGAAGGTCCGGTATTTCCCAATAATGCCCACCCTGGAGGGTATTATTGCGCTTAGAAAATGGCTATCTGTGTACATTTTAATGAAGTTGTAAAATAACACAGTAAATGCCTGTGAAAAAATTTAATAGAAGTATTTGAGATACATGTATTTATAAAGTAGTCCCTAGGCTGTTCCTGGTGCTGTTGCTCCTCCCTGCAGCATTCTGGTGGCTTGACAACCCCCCCATTGCTGCCCCCTCCCCCCAGTGAGAGACAGTCACACATACAGACACTGATTGCTAAAGAAGAAAGGGAGTAAAGTCTTCATAGGACTGACTGGCAAGTTTTTCTTTTTGGGTGTTTGTTTCATTTTTTCGTTTGAAGTTCAATCTGTGTGCCCTCTGACCTTTGACCGCAATGTAGGAGGAAGTACAAAAAGCGCCATTCGCGGTCGGTGTAAAAGGAAAGAAGAGATTTCTTGAGGATGTATTTAAATAGTGAGGTAAATGCTTTTTTTGTTGCTGACTGATTGTAAGGAAGTTCTGTTGAGTGATTATTGTCTGTTTTCGGTCACCACAGTACTGCGAGATCGCACTCGGGAGACGGCTTTCACGGTGTGTGACAGCGTGGTCGGGAGAGTAATGCAGTTGAGTGACTTTTCCAACCATAGGATTACTGGACTGTTTTTTATTTGTTTTTAAGATTAGGAGCGGCTGCAAGTACATTCTGTTTGGTTTAGCATGGGGAGACGAGTGCCTCTCGCTAAGCAAGAGAAAAAGATGGCGGGCATTTTTAAATTTTGCTCGGGGTGATTAGCCAATTAAAAAGCAGGCTGGGCACCAGTATGGAGTGTTGGGCAGTGAGGTGCTACTTTGACTGGCACTTGTTGTTTACTGGGCATTTATTGAAAAATAAATGCCCAGGTTGGAGCCACTTTCAACCAATCAGGATAAAGTATCCACTTTGCCCATTTTCTAAGGGAATGTAACAACTGTCTCCCTTATATAAAAACCTCAGGAACATCATAAGAGTTGGTCACTCATGTCCAGCAGCATATTTAAGATTGGAGCTCGGACTCCCTAACATCAATGTTACAATAGACTGTAGAAGAATTAACTACTGGATTAGTCTCACTAGACTATCTTGCCCTACCCTGGCAAAACAGTGCCTGGAGAGAAAGGATCTTGGTATAGCCTGGGTTATAGGAAAATATATTGTTAAACCACCTTAATTTCACTTCTAAAAAAATAGGGACTAATGATTTTAAAATGTGCAGTGGATCAAGGGATAACACTTAGTTTATAATATAAGAAATATGTAACAAAAAAGTTACAAATGATTGGATCTCTTTTGATTTAAAACTTATTGCAGACTCTTGTTATTCTAATTGGTTTGCCTAGAATAATTCTTACTTTGGAATTAAACCTTATCTAGATATCTTGTGTGATCCTAAATTAAGATCAATCTTTTCTAATTATAAATGTGAGCAATATCTCAGTAATATCTTACTGTTTCCATATATAAAAAAGCTCAGTCTTGAGTCTGGGGCCTGTGACTGCTCTTATGGGGCGAAGAGAACTTATTGAACATTTTGTGGTTCTCTAACTATTAAACAAAAGAAAGACTTCATTGGTTAGCCCCTTTTATAAACGGTACGGATCAGCTTGACAGACTACTCTTACTAATATTTTTATGCACACACTGAGGATTTAGTGTCTCTCTTGAAAGGATCTCTAAGTATTTTTATGCTATCAATGTTGTGAAAAAGCATATATCAACTGTATAACTTTTGTGTGAGATTTGTGTAGCATGTGGATATATACAGTATATGTATGTTTTTAAGTACAGGCTTTGGCCCACAAATTTTTAAGTTGGTTGAACTTGCGCAAACCAATGTATTGTGGCAATACAGGATTTTGGGGGGGGGGGGTGTCACTGCCGAGCCCATTGCAGCTCACAGAACCATGGGTTCTGCAGTCTACCCCAATGACCAGTCAGTGTGGTCCTGGCACAACTTTCTGTATGGTGGGCTGAATGGTCATGCACTTCAAAGGACCGAAGCCACTCTAATCCAAGAGGGCTTCGGCCCTTTGATTGCATAGCCATTCAGCCCACCAATCTATGCGGGAAGAAGTAGGCTGTTGGTTAACTGGGCTCTGCAGCTCATCCTATAGATAGGGAAATGGGCAGACTAGGTGGGCCAAGCGGTCCTTATCTGCCATCAAAGACTATATTTCTATGTATCATTGAAGAGCAGAAGCCCCAGCACTGAGCCCTGGGGCACCCTACTGGTCACCCTGCCTTCCAGTGATTGCCTTCCATTTACCTGTACCCTCTGGGTTCTGCCTTTGAACCGGTTTTGTACCCATCAGACTATGTCAGGACCAACACCTGCATGGTCAAGCTTATTTACCAGCTTTCTGTGTGAACCAAGTCAAAGGCCTTACTAAAGTCTACATAGACCACATCTACTGCCCCACCATCATCCACTATGTTTGCGACATAATCAAAAATACTTGGGATTTGTCTGGCATGACTTATCTGCTGTGAAACTGTGCTGTTTAGGGTCTTGTTGGACACTAGATTTGAGGCTCCACTATCAGATCTTCTCAACCTTTCCTTCACTTCAGCTACTATCCCTTCTGTTTAGAAGCATGCCACTATTCTTCCCCTGCCTAAGGGTGGTGATCCCTCCACTCCTGCTATCACCCCATATCTCTCCTTCCTTCCCATGTTAAGCTCCAAGAACATCTTGTTCTCTCACAACTCTCTTCCTATCTCTCCGATTTTTAATTTTCACTCTATTCCAATCCGGGTTCCGAAAGAACCATTCCACTACCACCTCCCTGATTAGGCTTACTGACTGTATCCTCTCAGGGATGGACAGTGGCCAAATCACATCAGCCATTTTTGTCGACCTTGCAAAGGCTTTCAACACTGTCTCCCATACTGTTTTATTAAACTCCCTCTCCATAGCTGGGTTAACCAACTCTGCCACAAACTGGTTCAGAGCCTACCTGGTAGGTAGGACTCAGTCACTCAGAATAGCTGACACCACATCCCCTCTTCTCCCTATCAACACTGGCGTACCTCAGGAATCCGTATTGGGCCCTATCTTATTTTTCATATTTCTAAATAACCTTCCCTCAGCCTGGCCATCCACCTCCATCCATATGTACATCACTGACATGGTCCTCTTCTCCTCAGGCCAGTCCCCGGTTGATGTTGAAACCAGACTCCAGCATGACTTCAATAAAGTTTAGCACTGGTGTAGCTCCCATCGACTCTCCCTGAATGCCAAGAAGACAGTCTCAAGGACCATTGGCACTAAGCAGAGGCTCTCTATGCTCCCTCCCTTCCTTGCCCTCCTTCCATACCTTTGACGAGACAATCTTTGAGGACACCTCATCCTTTAGGTACTTGGAGGGTTTGGCTTGACTGACACCTCAACTACTCTGGTCATGTGGACACCATCCTGAAGAAACTGCATCTCAAGCTTGGCACACTATACAGGAACCGCTGCTGCCTCCTGCAACCGGCTAGGTGTGAACTTGTCCAGAAGACGATCCTACCTATTTTTGACTACTGTGATGTAGTCTATAGTGCTGCTCCCAAGTCTTCCTTAACTAGACTGGATACCCTTTTTAACTCCTTCTGTCACTTTGCTATGGACTCCTCCTCTCTCGCTCATCAATGTAATCTCTATCATTCCCTGACTTTTGCCTCAATAGAAAATCGCCGTCACCTCCATTGTGCCAAATTCATCTCTAAATTTTAGTTTGGACCGCTCTCTCCATATCTTACTTCCTCACTATCCATCCTCCCCCCTCCTACACATTCCATTAGATCTTATGACTCTTGTTTAATGGTAGTTCATTGTTGGTCAACTGCGGTAGGCCAGATGCCCTTCTCACATCACTTCCCTAAACTATGGAACACTCTTCCTCACCAGATTCACTACTCATCCCCCCCCCCACACTCCATCTCTTTTGCCCTACATAACTTCCTCTCGGTAAATTGTACCTGCAGCTAATTCTCCTCTCCCGTTACCTTTACTTTGCTGTATTCACCTGCTAGCTGGCAATGTTAGTATCTCCCTTCTGATAAAGTTGGTACTATAAAAGGTTGCACTTACCTGTTCTCTAGAGTTTAACATATATATATATATATATATATATATTTTTATTACTGCACTTGAATGTACATTATCTTCTGTAATCAGCAGCACTGTTTACACTGTCTTACATCACCATATAATTTGTATTAATGCTTGGTTGTATGTACGTTTTCCCTGATACCCCTCTCCCCCAGGACACACTGTGAGACAAACAACTTGTTCAGTGTGCCATTCCTGGTGAAACATTTCAACAAATAAATAAAGATTCAAAAGTCTGGTTATCCAGACAAAAAAAATAAGGACCAGTTATTAAATTGCAGTTAACTGAAATACATAAGGTTGTACAACATTAGCAGAAAGGGTACAAAAAGTAATATGTAACGTAATTCATCAAGACTAAACTGGATTTATATTCAGCGGGTACCTGCTAGATAATGTATGGTGCTTCTTAAACATACTAGAAGGGCAGGGCAGGCAGTGGCCTTTTCAGAGAGCCATCTCCATAGATGCAGAAAAAGCTTCTGATAGAGTGAATTACCACTTTTTGCCAAAAACCATTGAGAGAATGTAATTTGGCTTCAAATTCATAAACACAATAAAGACACTCTATATTAACCCACAAGCCCTGGCCCGTGTTAATGGTATCAATTCAACATTCTTTAATTTATCCAGGGGGAAAGCAACAGGGTTGTTCTTCGGCTTTTCCGTTATTTGCCATATGTCTGGAACTGTTAGCAGCAAAGATGTACCAGAACACTAACATAATAGGTATTATGGGGGTGGGGTTGAACAAAAAGTATCACTTTATGTGGGCTACTCCATTTCTTCCTGAGTCACCCGGAAAGAACAATTACATAAGAACTTACTGTAACAATAGATCTTCGAGGAGATCTCGGTCATCAGGTTACATCATAGAACCCTTCACTGTCAGTGAAGGGGAATTCACACGGATGATTTTCAGCAGTACAACTAGGGCACCCCACGCTGTCTACATCAGCCAACATCAGCAACCCTATATAGGCATAAGTGACCCTGCTTCCTCTTCATTTCTTCTTTTACCCTGGAGAAGAAGGGAGCAAGGCTTATGCCCTCAGGAACTGAGGATAGAAAGAGGTACCCAGCTCTAAGTAAAAAGACTGGATACACCAGATAGCCAGATCCTAACACAGGAGTCCCAAGAAGGGATATGGTAGAAGGGAAATATAACTGATGACTGAGATTCCCTCAAAGATTTGCTGTTACGGTAAGTTCTTACATACTGTAACTGTTCTGTCTTCTTTGGGGGGGGATCTCAGTCATCAGGTTACACTGTAGGAATGAGAACCAAGCAGTGATAAGATTAAGCAGACAGTCTGGGAAACTGGATCTGCATAAACTTACAACAGAAGTCCTTTAATATAGCCCTGCCAAAACCTGCATGTGCTCTTGAGGCAATGTCCAAGCTGTAATGCTTGGTGAAAGTGTGGACTGTACTCCAGGTGGCTGCCACAAAAATGTCAGCAGCTGAGACCCTTTAGAAATCAGCCACTGAGGTACTCATGCCTCTGGTGGAATGAGCTTTGACAGCACCAAGCAATTCTTTGCCATACTTATTGTAGCAGAACACATTGCAATTTGCCAGACATTTGGATAAATACTACTTAGAAACTAAAGCACCCTTCCTACCTGGGGCAAAAGAAACTGCTTAGACTTCCTGGACTCTTTTGTCCAAAACAGCACATCTAACGTATGGAGCAGTGCTTCCCCTGGATTGGCACATACAGGAAAATAAACAGGAAGGTGGATAGACAGATTTATTGTGAACTCAGAAACCACCATGGGTAAAAACATTGGATTTGTACGTAAGGACACCCTGTCTTTGTGAAAAATCAAATAAGGCTTCTCGCACCAGAGGACTATCAACAAGTTATTGTTGCACATCCCAATAAGAAAAGAGTCACCTTTCAAATATGCAAAAAGGTTTTAATTAACCTGATATTCATCATTACATCCAGTGCAGAAAAGTATCAGCAAACAGAGAAAGCAACCAGTACCCCCCTGCTCTTCAACCGCATGGTCTTCTTTAGGGGGCTAAAGACTGGTATGAAATGCATGGATTATAACCCCAAGTCAATTAATGATATTAGTCACATGACGATTAATCAAAGAACCATGTTCAATGGGCTTATTGCCTCTCAATGCGTTAACCGGAGCTGTGCACTCCTAAGCATTTAAAGCTGTGTGGTTACAACATACAAAACATATATTTACTATATTTTCAGCAAATTCACTTATATCAAGTCAATAATTTTGTTTGGTGAGATGCCATTACAATATACTAAGATACAAACAGTTCAGGATACAGTATAATTGCTAAAATTATACTCATCATACCCAAACAATAATCATACAGTGATCAGTTTTCGTTAAAAGGGGATTGTCTCTCCATTTTCCAATTGCCTTTTAAAACAGATTACATCATATTTACAGCATTGCCCACATATAGCTATGAAATAATGAAAAAATAGAATATCCTTCCAGTCTCAGCAAAGCTCATAAACAGTATCTATATAATTACTGGTGACCCCCTTTATCAACCAGTTTTCAGGGTCTCCAAAACACCGTAATAACCCGAAAACGAGTTATTACGGCATTTTGCTTTAAAATCAGTTCCTTAGCCGGCGTTTCTTGTCTACGTAAGCCTAGCATGCCATCTTATTGGCCCTCAGTTTTGTCGATGGGCAGGGCGCTCAAAGCGCTGACAATGGCTCCATTTTGCGGTGAAGCTTTACTAGCACTGACCGTCTGCTTCCTACCCCCCACACAAGTAACGTATTACTTTTTAAATATATTTATGTGGTTGATCTTGCCTTCGGAACCAAAAAACCCATGAAGTATCTGCAGTACTCGCGCTTAGGTCAGTCATATTGGGAACCGACCACGGCTGACTGTTACTGCTCGCTCATGTGGTGCTACACTAAAAAGCACCAATAATTATAAAAAATAATAGATGAGCAATTGTGTGCCTATGACTATTTTTTTCACACCCTCGGTGTTTGATGACTGGATAAACCTCTTGAGCTTCGCTCTCGAGGTTTATGGGTCATCAAACACCTCAAGTGTGAACAAAATAGTCATATCACACACTCGCCTATCCATTATTCTCTATATAATAAACTTAATAAAACATTAATTTACTATGCTTATCCTGTGCAAAATACACCAAGGCTGTTCTAGGGGTAAGTTAAAATACTGTAGGTCCCCCAAAACATTCATCTAATGTCACTGTTCTTTTTTTTTAAATTGGAAACTGATTACCAACTAATTACCTATCAGCGGAACCCATTCCCTCATAGAGTAGCTGACCATATGTCCTCCTATATTCCTTCAGGGAAAACTATCTCCCGTACTCAAACAGACATTAATTTAGCCAATATGTTTAGGCCCAACTACAGGTGGGAACCTACTTGAAGACATTATGTCACAGCATTATTTAAGGATGTCCGCTCACCAGACCCAAGTTAGGAGATCTTAAGCTGCCAACAACACCCGTCCAATTGGGACACTGCTAAGGAATATCCTACTGAGCATGCAGTTCCATATCCCTACTATATTCTGGTATGATGGGAATTATATGTCGGCTGCTATCTGTAACCGGTTATGGGTTTATTAGAGACTGAACCAACTCCAAAAAGCTCCCACATTTTGCTCCATTTCCAGGTCCAAAACCTTGAAGCTAAGCCCCACTGTCACAGGCTTGATCAGGCCATAGTAAAGAATTAAAGTGGTTTCCCCCAGAAACAAGGTGTAAAGTCTATCAGCTAACTTCTGAACTGGTCTACCAGGACCATCTGGTTCATGACATTCTTAAAGAAATTGAGATAGCATGTTTAGGGCCCACTATAGTTTGGGAATCTTACTCTTGAAGGTACAATGCTGCAGCATTATTGGGGAGGCCTGCTTGCCAGACCCAAGTTAGAATATTTACAGCTGCTAGCAAACCCATGCTGTTGGGGTACTAACAAGGAGCATCCTACTGTATATGCAGCTCCAGGCCCCTACTATCCCCCGGTATGATGGGAAATACATGCCAGCTGCTGACTATATCCAAGTATGAGTCTTTAAAGATTATGCTTTCTCAAAGGCTTCCACATTCCTCTCCACTTTTGGCTCCAAAGCCTTAGTACCGAGCCCTATCATTACTAGATCAATTAAACAATAGTTAGAGATAACATTGCTAGCACAAGCAGGTACAATACCCATAAACGTCTAAAATTAGCGACAAAGGATTAAACCACTGATTAAAACAACAATTCAAAACAGAAGGCATTATTCTCTTTTTACGTTCAAAATGATCCGTGTCCCCTAGTTTGTCTCCTTAAACCGCTGCAACAGCGTCTATGTACCTTGATCAAGAGTTAATCAGGAGACCATATTGTCTTATTAAGAGAAGGCTGCAAATTATGAAAGCCGTCCTACTGTTGTTAGTGAAAATACTCGGGGTCAGATAAAGGGTCCATCTAAGGACTCCCTATTTTCAAAAAAATAAATCACAATAGAATATTAACCCTTACAGGGCCGCAGACTGACACACTAGTCCAGAATTCCCACATGCGCTGACTTCCTCAGTAGCCCAAGGGCCAAAGTAGAATGAAATATTCAAATCCAAAGTAAACGTTCTGCCTACGTGGTGTTAAGTTTTTGATTTTTCAGTGCAAAACTAAAAAGTAAATGCAATACCTCTGTGTAAATTTGACTTTAACATCATCAGCACAGCGTCTCATTTAAATAAAAAATGTAAACTTATCACAACCAAGGCACCAATCCACTTATTTTCCATGTTGTTCCCTTATAACTCATCTGTTGTATATCATATATCCAGTCATTAAAGTCTCCACTTCAGACTCCTAGCACTGTATTCCTTTCTCCAGATTCAAACATTTTCATTCCTCTGCGCACTTGTTAAAAAAAAAAAAAATCGGAAAAACCGCTCCACTAAGCTCAATAAATTCAAGGGTAAATAATGGTGACCCTGTTCCCAAGACAATGCTACCATACCTTTTAATAAAAATTTCAGACATATCAGCAGTCACGGTGCTGTTATATGTTGAATCTTACTCCTTTAATCCTCTCTTCTTTCCAGGCGTCCTGTGACCAACAACAATTCCATGTCCACAAACTTCACTCTGTTTGGTTCAGGAACGTCGAGCAGCAGATCTCCCACTATTCTCTCAACAAAAAAGCCAAACTCCAATTTAGCAGCATCGTTGGAGCAAAGCAGCAAAAATTACTGCTCAAGCATAAAAATATGCAGCAAACAAAAAGTGGAGTAGGTCAGCAGCATTTAAACAATAAAACCCAGGGAGCAGAATGGAACAATGAGTGAACCAGCTTACATTTAGCAAACACGCTGCCTTAAAATTGTTGCCAGACTTAACATTGTACATCTAGCATAAAAATAAGGCTCGTTTCAGTCACAAACTACCGGCAAACGGTTTAAAAAAACAAGCTTACAGACTTAAAGGACACAAACCTAGGAGCACTCGTATGGCATGGTGTGAAGCAGAGCAGCAGCACAGCCATTTTGCTCCTATATCAAATATACACCTCATATTAAGGTACATGTTACTAGATACATTATACAGAATTATAGTGTATAGTGGAATGTTGTTCTGTATAGAATTCTATCCCTTTCAAAATGCTGTTCTACCACAGTTCCAATGTCCTGGAATGCTGTTCTACCCTACTGTGGTTGAACAGCATTCTAGAACCTCTAGAGACTGCATGAGTCAGTTTTATTTTGAAACCAAAATAACTTACAAAACACATATTTCACACAGTACTATATACTATAAAAGATACAGGATGAGCAACTCTATGCACAACCAGTGTGCTTTGCCATCTCGGGATTCTGATTCCCATGGACCTCTCGAGCTTCGCTCTCGAGATCAGAGGGAATCAGAATCCCTCTGTAGCAGAACACACTGGTTCTGCATAGTTGCCCATCCAGTATTCTCTATACAGGATTATTTAAAGTTAGAAAAAAGACAACCGTGAATAGGAGAAAGGCGGGGGGATAAGGGGCCATAGGGGGAGGGTGAAAAAAGAAAAGGAGAGAAGATGTAGCAAGGGAGCTGCTTCAACATCATGGCATCCAGTATTTGAAAGACAGGAAAAAAAAAACCTGCGCTCACCTCGAGACACCCTTTTGACCTAAAAAGAGAGAGAACATAGAAGAACAGTATTAATTCATTAACATAATGTACAGAATCCAACATCTCAAAATTCATAGCATGTAACATTCTATTCTGTCAAGTATGGTTTTAAATCCAGTTCATTTTTAATTTCCTGAAAGGTATAAACTTTGTAGCATAAAAGTCCAATAGCCCTCCCTTCTCTGTAATCTATTTAGCCTGTTGCCTTCCTGATTACTCACACATACTTGCTCCAAGCCCATAAATAGAAAACTGCTAATATCACATCCCTGACATGTTGAGAAGTGCTCAGCAACTGGGTTAGTAAAATCCTTGTTCTTAATATCTCTAAAGTAGGGCTGTGTGAATACCTTTTTTTGAATATCCCGCCGAATATTTGATATTTGGAGCCCATACATCTGAATATTCGGCCGAATATTTGGTATTTGGGCTCTTTAATAATTTTTATAAAATAACTAGAGCACCCCACCCTCCTCCTAGTCCAGATCTGAAAATATAGAAATAACCCCTTCCCCACCCTCAGATAGCACCCAAACCCCCTCCTCCCCCAACCACTTCACTCAAGTCATGATTTAAAAAAAAAAAAGAAAACATAAGGAAAGATAATTATTTGTGGTATTCGGGAAATTATATTTGTTATTTGCACAACACTACTCTAAAGTGCTCCTGCATCCTTACTTTCAACTTTCTTGTGGTGCATCCTATATATAACTTGGGGCAGAAGCACTATATTGCATACACCACATACATTGTAATGCAAGTGATGAACTGCCTGATTGTCACTGTATGTGTGGTATCATTTAGAGAAAAAGTTTTCCCCTGATTACAGTGTTTGCAGACACTGCAATTTCCATACTTGAACATCCCTGCTGGTTTGTATGATAACCATGTCCTTTGGGCTGTGGGGGTGGGCTGACTACTGAAGCTAATTGAGGTTAGATATTCCTTCAGGTATTTACTTCACTTGAAGATAATGCATGGTTTCTCACCTATACTGGATTGCAATGTAGGGTCACTTCTAAAAATAGGCCAATATTTACAAAGAAAACATTATTTACCATAGTAATCTTGTTTCTTCTAAGGGAATCTTACAGTATTTAAATCTTACTGGATTTAAAGGCTGGGAGAGAGGAGTTTAGGGAGTTGTTCACTTCCCTTATAAGTTTACTGTGTTGTACTGCACCTAGTAACAGGTTTACCGGTTTACTGTGGGACTGTATCTAGGATTAGTGGGTGACCTGATTAGGCAGTAGGGGAGTATCTTGGACTAGTGGGGAACCTGGTGGCTCACCCAATGAAACCTACTTGGAGGGGATGGGACCACACGTCATTAAGGCCAGCATCTTTGGGAGGGTGGTGGGGTGCACAGGGTGTGGAGCAGCCATGATACTGGACTGGGCTTGGCAGTTCAGTGGTTGCCCAGTGTGCTACCAACTGGCACAGCTAGGGAGGAGGTTGAGGGGATAAGGAGACAGCTGGGGGAAGGGGAGGTATGGTTGGGGAAGGGGCAAGGATCTTCCCATGGGGTTGCACAAGCACTAGGGGTGGGGGCATAGGAAAAGGTGCAGAAGAATACTCGAGGGTCTCATAGGGACCCTGGCAGAGGGGGCCCAAATCGAGGACTCTACCAAGGAAGCAGGCAGGTAACTTGGGACCCCTCACAAAGGGGGGGCCAGAGGGACAACATTCTCAGGGAAGTAGGCAGATGGCCGGGGCTGGACAGAATGAAGCAAGGTGGGGAGGTGGATCAGACCTTACGCTCAGTAACCACTTTAATTCTCTTCTTCTGCTTGAGGATGAGGGGGGTGATGTAGCCATGACAGGGGTGGTTAGAGATGCAAAGAGAGTGAAGTGCAGGAGGTGGGGGCCAGATAGCAGGAGGAAAAGGGGGAAATTTGGAATGAAGGAAAATGGGGGAGCAGTGAATCAGAGCAGGAGGAGCAGGGGGAAGAGGGAGGAAAGGGCAAGGAGAAGGACCAGAAGTACAAGGAGGATACAGTAAAGGGAGCTGAGGGTTTAGGCCAGGGGAGCACGACAAGCAAGGAGGGACTAAACGGAGATGGGAAGGAAGGGAGGACGAGCCAGGCTAGTTTAGCAGATGGGGGAGAAGGACCAGTCATGAGCAGTGAGAGGGGAGTTAGCGAGTTACAGAAGGATACTTGGGAGGAGGAGCGGCATAGGATCAGAGGGGAGGTGGCCAGGGTAAATAAGGAGGGGAAGTGTATGTACACCAGATAGGGGAGGAACAAGGAGCCGCTATGGGTGGAGCCAGTAGAAAGGATGAGGGACATGGAAGGGGAGAAATGGAGGAAAAGAGTGGTCAGAATGCTCTTTTGTTGGGGGATTCTATGATCAGGGGTATAAAATGATAGGAGGAGAAGCTCACAGTTAGAACAAAATGCTTCCTGATTATTCAGCACAGGGCCAAGCATGATGTATATCAGCTGGCAAGGATTGTGGGGTTCCAGACATACTGGTTCACCTAGGTACAAATGACATTGAGGGAAATAGTGAGGTAGAGATTCAGGCAAGATTCAGGAGCTTGCCAGGGTCTGTCATGACATAGGATGCACATTTCTTTCTCAGAAACTGCCGTGTCAAGGGCTAGTGTGGGGAACACAAAAGGAAGACTAGGAGATAAACCAGTGGCTCAGGGAGTGGTGTGAGGCCAGAGGGTATGGGTTGATGGGGATTGGAGGGAGACCTGGGAGGATAAGGAGCTGTATGCTAGAGATAGGCTCCATCTCAATTTGGAGGAGGAATCCTAAGTTGAAAATAGAGGGGTTAATTCGTGAAAAGTGGGGTTTAAACTGTGAAGGGGGAGATGGGAGAAAAGGCTGTTGAGGGGTGCGTGGGTGCCGTTAAAGGAGGGACTCTGTCTCCACCCCCCCCGGGGAGCTGGAGGAATGCGGGAAAAGGTCAACTGGTAAAGTGCAGACCAGGGGAAAACAGAATCCCCATGGGAACATGAGCAGTGGAAATGGAAGTATAGGGAAAGGGTGGAAGGTAGTCCTGCTAAATGCCAGGAGCTTAGGCAATAAAATGCCTGAGCTCCAGGCGATGCTAACTGAGGGAGCAGTGGATGTGGCAGCAGTCACTGAGACCTGGGCCACTGCAGGACACGACTGGGACCTGAACCTTGAGGATTACACTATGTTCAGGAAGGACAGGCAGGAGGGAAGAGGAGGAGGGGTAGCAATGATAGTCAAAAACTGCATTGGCCTAGGGGAAGTAGAAGAGGTGGAGGGAACCGTGGAGGTGATTTGGGTCACCTTGATAACAAGGGGGGGCAAGAGAGTAAAAATAGGAGTGGTGTATAGACCCCCTGCACTGGCGGAGGAGCTGGTGGAGAGTGTGGTGGTAGATGTTGGGAGACACTGCAGACTGGGCAAGGGAAGGGTGGTGGTTTAGAGGGACTTAAACATGCCAGGAACAGACTGGGAGACTATGACATCCTTGGTGGCCAGGGAACAGAGGTTGTTGGATGTCTTTCAAGGCGTGTTCCTAACTCAGCAGGTGGGGGAACCAACCAGGGAGGCATGGGTACTGGATGTGGTCCTGGCAGACAGTGACTCAGGATTGGGGGCCTGAGGTAAGGGACCCGTGGCAGGGGAGTGACCATGACACAGTCTGGGTTCTGCCTGGACCTGGAGGTGGTAGCTGCACAAAGACGGAGGTAACTGACTTCAGGGGTGGATTTTAAGGAAATGGGAAGCATCCTTAAGGAGCATTTGGATGGGATTGGGTCAGGCGTGGCGCTGATAGTAGGTGGGAAATCATCAGGAGAGGGTGCAGGATGCTACCAGCACCTGTGCAAGAGTAAGACGAAAATGGTAGGGCCTGAAAACCCTGCCAGGACCAGGAGGTCCAGGAGGTGGTGTGGGAAAGAAGGCAGCCTATAGGCAATTCAAGTGCTCAAGGGTGAAAGGGATTGAGGGGAGTACGAGCTGATGGCTAGAAGGGCCACTAGGGTGGTGAGGGCGGCTAAGGCAAGGAAGGAGCAGAACCTGGCCAGGGAAATTAGGAGAGGGAACAAGGGGTTCTTTAGATACATTGGGGAAAAACGAAGGGTGAAGGGGCAGATTAGCAGGATTAAAACAGGGGAGAGATGGGCACAAGACCTGGGGAGCAGGCTGAGGTACTAAATGAGTACTTCACCTCAGTTTTCACCAAGGAAAATGGGGGTGCTGCATCGCACCTGGGAGGAGACATTGATATTGAGGAAGGGGGACCTTACCAATCGTGGGTCTGGGGAGAGGAGGAGGCATCACTGGCAGGAGGGGGGAAGGCTAAGCAAGGAGAAGAGGTAGCAGAAGTGGAAATCACAGCAGAGAGAGTGAGGGGAGCCCTCAGGTCCCTTAAGACGGAGAAAGCACCGGGGCCGGATAAATTACATCCCAGAGTGCTGAAGGAACTTGCAGATGTCCTGGCGAAACCCCTGTCGGAGCTTTTCACCATCTCTCTGAGGACAGGGTGGGTGCCCCAGGACTGGAAGGTGGCGCATATAGTGCCTATCCACAAGGGGGGATCAAGGGAGGTGGCAGGGAACTACAGGCCTGTCAGCCTGACATCGGTGGTGGGCAAGGTGATGGAGGGCATTGTTAAGGAGAGGCTGGAGGGGAGCTGGAAAAGTCAGGGTGCCTGAATAATAGACAGCATGGATTTGTCCCAGGAAAATCATGTCAGACAAACCTTGTGGAGTTCTATGACTGGGTGATGAGTGCCTTGGACCTGGGTAGACCAGTGGACGTACTCTTTCTAGGCTTCAGCAAGGCATTTGACTCTGTTCCTCATGTGGGCCTGTTGGATAAGCTGGGAGAAATGGGGGTGGGGAACCAGATGATCAGATGGCTAGGCAATTGGCTCCAGGACCGGAAGTTGGAGGGATAGTCTCATTCCCAAGGAGGGTCATTAGTGGGGTTCCACAGGGATCAGTCCTTGGGCCCCTCCTGTTCAACACCTATGTCTCTGACATAAGGACAGGTATCAGGAGTGAGATAAGTCTCTTTGCAGATGACTCAAAACTGGGGGCGGTGGTGGATGGGGAGGAGGAGGGTGGCCCTACAGGGGGACCTGGAGGCTCTGGAAAGATGGTCTAGAAAGTGGGAGCTGAGGTTCAATGCAGGAAATGCATGGTACTGCACCTGGGGTCAGAAACCTGGGCCAAGTATACACCCTGGGGGCAAATGCTGCAAGTCTCGATGGCTGAGAAGGACCTGGGGGTGGTGGATGTCAAGATGAACAACTCAGAGACTTGTAGGAGGAGCAGCCAAGGCCAACAGGATGCTGGGATGCATTGCTAGGATCACCTCCAGAAGGAGGAGAGTGATACTCCTCTGTATAACTGCTTGGTGAGGCCACCTCCGAGTACTGCATGTAGTTTTGGAGGCCACACTTAAAGAGGGACATTAAACTCCTGGAGAGGGTCCAGAGGAGGGCAAACCAAATGATTTGGGGCTTGGGGACAGGACCTATGAGGAGAGGCTCAAGAGCTAAATATGTACACATTGAAAAGAGAAGGACCGGGGAACATGATAGAGGTCTTCAGTGGCCATGAAGGGGTAAATAGGAGGAACAGTCAGGGTGCTTCGAAGGAAGGAGGAGGGGGCAACTAGAGGGCATGGGTGGAAGCTGGAGGGGGGAAGATTCAGGGTAGAAAGGAGGAGGTGCTACTTCACTGAGAGGGTGGTGGAGCCATGCAATGTGCTGTCTAGGGGACTGGTGGAGGCAGAGACGGTGGAGGGGTTCAAGAGGGGGTAGGACAGGTACAGGGGAAGGGTTCTGGAAGCAAAATCCAATGCAGCAAGAATATCCGGAACTGGGAAGGGAGAAGCCAGAGAAGGTGAGGGGGGCAGCAAGGTCAGCTCCCAGGGTGGGGGCTGACCAAACGAGCAGATGTGAAAAACCATTTGGCCTATTCTGCTGGCATTTTAGTATGTTAGTATTCTGACAATTGTAGTATGGTCTCACCATAGGACTGCCCCGGAGCCGAAATTGTTAATAGAACCTAAGCTAATAGTTGAATTTTAGGCTCGAGCTCAGTTTTCAAATCACTATCCCTGGTTGCACATCTGCAACTGTCAGATTCTTACGAAGCATGCAGATTGCAGAAGTTAATACTAACTAACCAAACTAAGTTTACTACCCCTAAATTCCCCTATTAGGGGAAACAAAACTCAAACAACAGGAGACATCTCTAAGACTCAAGTCAACAGATGCCCAACAAACTAATAGGTACCCACAGGTTTCCAACATCAGTAACACAGGAGTGATCAGAGACCTGAAGGTCCTAGCAGGGGAGGAAGGGTGGGAGCTCAGAATACAGTAAGATTCCCTTAGAAGAAACAAGATTACTATGGCAAGTAATGTTTTCTTCAAACCCCAGGAAATCTTACTGTATTTTGACAAGTGCAGATTACCCAAGCAGTGCCTTTGGCGGCGGGCAGAGGATCTATTTTGAAAACAGGATCTGCAGAACTGTTGTGCCAAACCTAGCATCACTTCTAGCCTGGGTATCCAGGCAATAATGCTTGGTAAATGTCTGAACTGTTTTCAGAGTAGCTGCCTTACAGATTTCCAACAAAGGGATATCTCTAGAAGCTGCTATAGATGCAGCAGTCCCCCTAGTAGAATGGGCCCTAAGCCCTTGTGGGGCTGCTTACCCACCTTGTCATAACAGAATTGTATACATGAGACAATCCATCTTGCTATGGATCTTTTTGTGGCAGGTTTACCCTTGCCGACCTCTCCATAGGTCAGAAAGAGTTGAGTTCTATCGCCTCTGTACCTTTCATGTGATCTAGATAGTAGCTAATAGCCATCTTGACATCCAGGCTATGTAACCTACGCTGACCTGAAGAGGAATGATCAGTAAAGAAAACTGGCAAGGTGATGGACTGATTAATGTGAAAGTCAGAAACCACCTTAGGAAGAAATTTGTTATTCATCCTGAGTACCACCTTATCCCTGTGGAAGGCCACGTAATTGGACTCCATGGACAAGGCCTAAATCTCACTAATCCATTTAGCAGAAGTAATAGCCACTAAAAACACAGCTTTCCAAGTTACATACTTAGGTCAGCCGAAGACATGGGTTCGAAAGGAGGCTGCATGAGCTGTGCTATGCAAATGTTTAGATCCCACACAGGGTAGGGGTCCTATGAGGAGGGTACAAATGCTGTAATCCTTTAAAGAACTTTCAAAACACTGCATTAGAGGCCAAAGAGGAAGGTTTACCAGCTGACAGGTAAGCAGATACTGCAGCCAGATGAACCTTCAACATAGAGGTCCTGAGACCTAGGGAATGAAGATGGGTAAGACAGTCGAGAACTACTGATAAGCCAGCCTGGGTATGATCCACAATTTTGTCTCTGCACCAGAAACAAAATCTTTTCCACTTAGAAGTATAAATCTTTCTGGTAGCAGGTTTTCTGGATACCCTAAGGACCTCCATTACCCCTTTTGAGAGATTCAGATTTGCAAACTCTAGGTCCTCAAGAACCAGGCTTTGAGTCTGAGGGACTGAAGGTTGGGATAAAGGATCCTGCCCTGGGAGGAGGTGAGCAGATTGTGCCTCCTGGGTAGACTGATTGGCTTGGCTACTGATAGGGACAGGACTACGGAATACCATGGTTGCCTGGCCCAGTCTGGGGTAATGAGGACCATTGTGGCTGGTTGTGTCCTGAACTTGTTCAGGACTCTCAGTAATAATGGGAAGGGAGGGAAGGCATACAAGAACTTCCCTGTCCAATCCAGGATCAGTGCATCCAGTGGTACTGTGCCCCTCAGTGAAGGTCTGCAACAGTACAGAGGGAGCTGGTAGTGGTCTGTGGAAGCGAAGAGGTCTACCTCTGGAGTGCCCTACCTTCTGAACACCAACTGTAGTACTTGCTTTTTGATGGACCATTTGTGATGGTGTTGATTTATTCTGCTTAATGTGTCTGCCAGCACATTGTCCTTCCCTGGAAGGTGGATTGCTGACAGTACAATGCTTAGGGAATAGGCCAGGGTCCATTTTTTCATAGCTTCTGTACACGGGTGTGGACCTTGTGCCTCCTTGTTTGTTGATGTAATACATAGTGGTCATGTTGTCTGTTCTGACCAGGACCACTTTTCCCTGCAGCATACTGGTGAATGCCTGAAGTGCCAGAAACACTGCTCTGAGCTCCAACAGGTTGGTGTGCAGCAAAGACTCCTGCTTGAGCCATGTACTATGGACAGTATGCTCCTCTAGATGTGCTCCCCACCCTAGAAGGGATGAATCTGTAGTGAGCACCAGAGATGGTTGCTGTTGTAGGAATGGGACCCCTAGTCTGAAGTTTCCCAAGTCATGCCACCACTGGAGTGCCTGCACAAATGTTTGAGTGACTGGGACCAATTTTGACAATTTGTCCTTTTTTTGGTGACAGCAATGCTTGAGGTGATATTGAATATCCCTCATCTGAAATCTTGCTCCTGACACTGTGACAGTTGAGGCTGCCATGTGGCCCAGCAACTGGAGAAAATGTCTGGCCGGCCTGAGACTATGAGGTTTGAAAGAACCTGCCAGCTGCCTGAGAATGTCTGCCCTCAGCTGAGGAAGAAAAGCCCTTCCCCTGACTGAATCCAATTCTGTCCCTATAAATTCCAGGAGCTGTACTGGTTGCAGTACTGACTTCTGCTTGTTTATCAAGAAACCCAAGGACTGTAACAGGTCCTGTGCAAATGCCAGAGACTGCCTGCCCTGTTGGGGAGACTGTCCCACTAAGAGCCAGTCGTCCAGGTATGGGAAGACCAAGACTCCCTGCCTGCGTAGGTGTGCCACAACTACTGCCAAGCATTTTGTGAACACCCTTGGGGCAGAGGTAAGGCCGAAAGGCATAGCTCTGAACTGGTAATGGCCTAATGGAAGCCTGAACCTCAGGAACTTTCTGTGAGAGTGCCTTATGAGGATATGGAAATAAGTTTCTTTTAGATCTATAGATTCCAACCAATCCCCTTGCCTTAAAGTTGGCAGACCCATTTTTAAGGTGACCATTCTGAATTTTGGTTTCAGTAAATGCCTGTTTAGGTACCTGAGATCCAATATGGGTCACCACTCCCCTGTTTTCTTGGTTGTAAGGAAGTGTCTTGAGTAGCGGCCCTTTCCTTTCTGTAAGAGAGGAACTGGCTCCACTGCTCCTAGTGAGAGCAGATTTAGTACCTCCTTTTCTAGCAACAATGTCTCTTGGGGGAGGAAGATTGAAAAACTCTTGCCCTCAGTCTTGGTCTGACTTTGAAACTGAGTGCATGGCCCTGACCCACTACCTCCAGGACCCACCGATCTGTAGTGATGGATTGCCATTCTTGGAGATAGTGGGTCAGCCTGTCCCCTACTGGTGCTAGGGAGGAGACCCAAGCAGATCCCTCAGAGTGTCTGCTTAGTCTGAGGTGCTGACTGGATGCTGGAGCTAATACAGTTAGTGCCTCTCCTGCCTCTGAAATAACCTCTCTGTTGTTGGTACTGTGGATATACCTGAGGCTGGAAGAATGGTCTGTAAGGTCTGCCCCATGACCCCTAGCATGCTGCTTTTGTGGGGTAGGAGCCTTCTCCTTAGCAGCAACACTTTGATATGCTGTTTCTTATTCATCCATTTTCCTCATGTAAGCCTCAGTCTGCTGTCCAAACAGAGAACAAGGCTCACATGGGAAGTCCATAGCCTTGGACTGAGTGTCTTGGGTCAGATTGGTAGTCCTGAGCCAAGCAAATCTTCTCAATGACACTGAGGAAGCCATCTGCCTGGCTGCAATATCATTGCTATCCACAGCCATTCTGAACTGGACTTTGGAAGCCTCTATCCCTTTCTTGACAGCTTCCTCCAGATCTGTAGCCATTTGTGTTGGCACTGACTTAATAATCTGTAGGACAGTGTCCCAGAGTGTCCTTTGAAATCTGGCAACATAGGCCATGAATGAAGCCTGCCTAATTGCCAGTGAGGAACCCAGATATATATTTTTTGCAATATAATCCAGCTTTCTGGAATCCTTGTCAGGAGGATGGGCTGCCTGTACCACACCCTCATGGCTAGGGTGGCCAAACAGAAACTCGGCTCCACCCTTAGCCACCCAATATTTCTTATCCACCTTTCTATCAACTGGTGGAATAGAAGTAGGGGTATGCAGGATTTTCATCACCTGCTTTTTTAAGGACTTATGGATGGGGAGCAAAACCCTTTTTGAAGCCTGAACATTCATCATGTCTCTGTAGTCCTGTTCCTCCTCCTCATCGGTTGATTCCTGTGTGGGGAGGTCCAGGGACAAGGCCAACTGTTTAACAAATTTGAAATGAGAGGAAAAGTCCTCGGTCCCCTTGTCAAGGTAGTCAGGACAATGAGGATCCGGTGAAATGTCCGGATCAATGGGTTCACCGTAGTCCTCATCCTCAAAATCATCAGCATCATCATAGTAATCCTCATCAAAAGTGTCCACCTCTGGTTCCAATGAACCGGGAACCAGAGTGGAACTTGAGGCATCCAAACACGGTCGCTTTTGAACCTGAACTGGTGTTACCGGTTGAAGTGACTGAAATATTTTGAATAGCATTAGCTATCTCCTCAGTGGTTGGAACCAGAGTACTCTGTTGTGGTTCAACCCCTGAATGCTTTTCTTTTCTCTTTCTCTTCTCTGCAGTTGCCGGGTTAGTGGCAGGGTCAGCAGGTTTCTTTTTAGTGGAAGAACCGTCACCCTTGTCAGAGGACTGATCATCTGGTTCTTTCTGCACAGAAATCGGTTTGTCTACAGCCGGTTCTGCAGCCTTTTCAGACATCCTCTCCTGAAGTCATTTCAAGCATTGACTGAGGGAAATTTTAACAGATCTCACAGTCCCCTTTGAGGTGGTCAAACCCTAAGCAAAACACACACATAATATTAGGATCTGCCTTTGCAAACGATTCCCCACACTCTGTACACTGTTGGAAACCTGTGGGTCCCATTCGCTTCTTGGTCTGTGACATTGATAGTTTTTTTAAACCGAAGTAAAACTGAGAATTATCCCAGTAGTTTTAACTTAAACAAAAGCCACGTTACCGAACTAAACAGTAATTTAAATTGAACAAATACGGAAACTGACCTCGGTTCCTTCTCGGTTGGAAAAACCGAAGAGGAACCGAAAGACTTACCCAAAACTACACTAATCTAACTAATTCTACCTGTGAACCACGGACAGTGCTTCAAAAATCGAAAAACTAAAATGAACTTTCAAAATTAAACCGAGAAATGATTTCTTCCGTTAAAGTGAAGGAGAGTTCTCCAGAGACGTCTTACTGAGTCAAGCGGAGTAAAGAATCTGACGGTTGTAGGAAGTGCAACCAGGGACAGTGATTTGAAAACCGAGCTCAAGTCTAACATTCCACTATTAGCATAGGTTCTATTAACCATTTTGGCTCCGGAGCAGTCCTATGGTGAGACCATACTGCACTTGTCAGAATACAGTAAAATTTCCTGGGGTATGAAGCGCATTACCCACTTTACCTGAGATGGAATTAAACTCTCTAATAAAGGTGACTGAGTCTGATTTTGATGTTGATTTGGTTTTTGGCTTAAGCAGCATGGACTTATCAAGGACACTAGTTCTCTCCAATGCTTTTTCAACAACAGCTCTGCTGTAACCCCTAGCTAGGAAACATGACGTGAGTTCTTATGATTTGACAGTAAAATTCTCAGTATCTTTGAAGTTGAGCCTAAGGCACAAAAACTACCCATACTGTATCAAATTCTTTAGGCTAACAGGATGTGAACTTTTAGCATATAGAAGGCTATTTGTTGATGTGGGCTTACAGTAAGAGGAACTAGAGACTCTGTTGTTTTCATACACTTGGAGTGTTACATCCAGCAAATGTAGCTGTTTTTCATGAATTTCAGAGGTGAATCTTAAATGAATCTCATTTTCAGTAAGCCATTCCAAGAATGCAGAGCCTTATGTCTGATTCCCCTCCATTTATACACCACATCATCAATAAAACAAATCCATCTCACTATGTTTCTATGAAATGGCTTCACCTTTGGTTCTAGGATCAATGTCTCCTCCCACACTCTCAAAAATAGGTTTGCATAGGAGGGGGCCATGGCTGCACCCATGGCCGTGCCACATTTTTGCAGGTAGAATTAAATAGCAAACTGAAAATAATTATGATTTAGAACAAACTGCAAGGCCTCAAGGATAAACTTCCTTGGTATCTCATTTCCCAGGAGGTCCCTATTAAGGAAATGGAGGTATAAAGAGATTGCACATCAATGCCTACCCATAAGTAGTCATTTTGCCATTCAAAATCTTCTAACTTATTCAGTACACGCATTGTATCTCTAGCATAAGCAGGCAAGCCTGTGACATCTCGGCAGAAAAAATCTAGAAAACTGCACAATTTCTCTGTCAGGGATCCTACCCCCAACACAATAGGGCACCCAGGGAGCTTTCCAGATTTTTGTGAACTTTTGGGAGCATGTATAACACTGATGTGTTAGGAAACTCCACCTACATGAATTTACATTCCTTTTCCTTTTCATTTATGTCCCCACTTCTCTTTGCACTCTCTAGAAATTCTAATAGCTCACTTTTAAACACTTTTTGTGGATCTCCTGGTGGCAGCCTGTAATTATTCTCATTCTGCAACAGGTCACATACTTGTCTCCTATACTGCTCTTTAGTCTGCAAAACATTTCCACCTTTCTCTGATTTTTTTTTTATTACAATTTCTTCATTATTTCTTTAGCTCCTGCAGAGCTCCTTTCTTCCCTAGTAAGATTATTAATTGTAAGTGACTGATTCTCAAACAAATCAAATATCTCTTTGGTTACTGTTTTTTATGTTTGCTTGCACGCATGTCCAAGAAACATAGTGCCACCATACGAGTTTTCGTAGGTGTGCCTCCCCCACTTCAATGCCCTGCTCCTTTTTGCTGGCACGGCTGCACCATGCCAATGAATGTCTGAGCTGTCATGACAGCTATTCAGATGATGGCGTACGGTTGAAAGGAAAACACTGCAGATAATTTGCATACTGCTGTTGGCAATGCTACAGGTGCCCTCATTGACTTTTCGCATCTGAACTGTCTGTCATAGACAGTTCTTCCCCCGCCTGTGAACACATAGGTGCATGCTGGGAGCCCACCCCAGCATGCTCATACAATCCCCCTTATGGTGTATGGCCAACGGGGGTGCCCAATCTCCCATCAGCTCCACCCCCAACACACTTCCAGGTGCCTTGCTGGGAGCCCACTCCAGCATGGCAAACGTCCATCTGCTGCCCCCCATCACTCTTCCAGGTGCCATGCTGGGAGTCCACCCCAGCGTGGCAAACCTCTGTATGGCTGATGGAGGTGCCCAATCTCCTGTTGGCTCTACGGGCCCCCCCAAAAAAACTTCTAGCTGCCACACTGGGAGCCCACCTCAGCATGGCAAAAGTCCTGCGTCATCTCACTAAAAGAAAAAAAAAAAGACCTAAAACAAAAATGGTCCCTCGTTGATTGTCTTTCCCCCCTTCCCAACCCGCACCCATCCTCTGCGCATTCACCTCCCCACACCCCCCTGACCCCGTACTTACCTCCAGAGGCCAGCGCGATGATCTTTGGTGGACTGGAAACATGTCAACACCCTTCAAAGCCGACCGTGAACTGAAGAAATGCCGGTAAGCTGTATAATGGCATAAAATAGGTTTTTTTTCAACTTTGGTACATATCTCGGCCATTTTGGGGAATTTTTTTCACCAAATTTTCAACATGGGGTTCTTGGGGCCCCACCTCATGAACTCAGTCACTGTTATTTTGTTATTCTATCCCGAAATGTGATTTTGCGGTCACTGCACAGAAGCACCTTTTGGGACCCAGTAATGAAAGGACAGTGCCACAGTTCATGAGGTAGGCCCCTAAAACCTATCTTAAAATTTGGTGAAAAATTCCAAAATAGACTGTTTTCTGGCGTGCATTGCGCTGTTCCTACACACTTTCGTAACTTCGCAAATTTGTAATATTTTCACTCCAGATTTTCAACATTGCCATTTTACCACACTTCCTTATGGGCAGTACAGCTGTCATTTTTCATATCTTGCCCAAAATGTGTTTTCGTGAATGTAGGGCACAATGGCGCAGTCGGTGTGCAAAGTCAATGTTCAGGACAGAGTAAGAAACTCACAGTGACACTGTTCATGAGCAGAGGTCTTGAAATGGCTATGTTGAAAATTTGGTGACAGAAGTCCATAAAACGACTGTGTTACAAGCGTGTATTGCGCATTTTCCTTGCACCCTCGTAAGTTCACGAATTTGTAATATTTTCAGTCCAGATTGTCAACACTGGCATTTTTCCACACCTCCTTATGAACAGTGCAGCTGTCATTTTTCACACCCTGGCCGAAATGTGTTTTCGCACTTTCAGTGCAGAAATGCGTGGTCGCTGTGGGAAATCAGTGTTCAGGACAAATTAAGAAAATAACAGTGACACTGTTCATGAGCAGAGGTCCCAAAATGCCTGTGTTGACAATCTGCTGTAAAAAACACCCAAACTAATTACATTATGGGTGTGCATTGCGCAGTTTCTATGCATGCTCATGACTTCACCATTTTTTTTTTATATTTTCACTCCAGATTTTCAACATTGCCATTTTTTACACCTCCCCATGAACAATACAGCTGTCATTTTTCACAACCTGTTTGAAATGTGTTTTCGCACCAGTGGTGCCAAATGGCATAGTCGCTGTGCAAATCAGCTTTCGCTATGAACTGATATTGCCACTGTTCATGAGGTGGGGTCACAAAAAAACATGTTTAAAATTTGGAGTGAAAAATATAACAACCTGGGACATTAGGGTTTCCGACCATAACGCCCACCCTGTAGAGACTGACAGGCATGAGGGGTGTGACTTGGGATTGTCGCCTGTAATACTCCTGCCATTCCACCCCCACCCACACCCTGCAGCCAGTGACAGGCATCAAGGTGTGCCTTGGACTATTTGGCCCCAAAGTTCACCCATTCTCCTATACTGCACCCATCTCACCGTATTTCTTATGGAATGGGGTTAGCATAAGGCCCAAAGACTTCAAGGCACACTGTGACACTTGGTGTCTGCAGGGTAGGGTGTGGTAAAATGGCATGGCCATCCACACCTCAGTGCCTGTCAGTCTCTGCATGGTGGTGGTGGGGTTGGCTTCAGTTCAATACTTCACTGCCATTCCTATTATGTATCTCTCCACTACCAATGCCAGCAAGCAAACATTCAGCATTGACAAATGCTTGTTTATATGTTGTTATTACAATGTTAGGCAAACTAGGTGTGAAGACAGAGCTTCACTTGAATTTACATTTTCTAGACTGTGTTAATTTATTACATTCATTAGTTACATCTAAACCATCATCCAAAGTCTAAGTTTCAGCAATTTCTACATTACCCTGATTTAAAAGGTCCTCAAGTGTCTCTTGGCTAAAGTAATCAATAAGCATGGTGTCAAGAGCCCAATCCAGCTCTAGCAGCTGCTCCACATTCCTCTCCAAGTTGTCTTCAGAGAAATCTAAAAGTCCAGGATCAAAGTTTGTGTTGTCAATGATGTCCCCTCCCAACACAGAAGCGCCTGTGTCCCACCCCATTCTCTGATTCCTCAAATAAAAAGTCCTACAGATGCAATTTTCTGAAAACTTTCTGCAGGTCCAGGTATAGACTAAATTTATTTGGTTTCGCTGAAGGCACAAATGACAGGCCTTTCTTTATAGTAATAGAGAAATCTGTGCAGGTGAAAGTTCAGTCGGAGTGAGGTTTATTACCTGCCACTCCGAATCTTCATTCCGCTGTCCGGTCCTAAGTTGCCTACATCCACCTCTCCTACCTCACCTTTTCCTTTTTTTGGTTTTGCTTGGCTTTTGTTTCAGGAGTTGCATCGGAAAAAGACATTGATTTGGAGTCACCACTCACACCAGTAGTTACTGGGTTACTCAATGGGTCTGATGTAGTCCCCTTATTGCTTGCATGTGATGCAGTTCCCGGGTGGCTATTATCACTGTTTCTCTCTTTATTTGCCTGCATGTTACTCTGATTTTCATTTTTCCTTGTCCGGGACCTTCCCGTTGACCAGGATCTGCCACCTTTATTGCTTTTAGACCGGCCCCACTTGAATATACGTCCCTTTTTGAAGTCAGTACTATCTCTTTCTAATTTAGTGCGTTTCCTCTTAATTAGCACCTCCTCGTATTTCTTAGATTTGAAGCTACAAGCTAAAATTAAGTCCCTAAACAGGGGATGAGCTGTGACTGCTTTAAGTGAGGTTTTTACTCTTTTTATTTCCTCAGTAACACTGGCATGTTTATATCTGTCTTCTTTAACCAAATTTCAATAAAAGTTGAGCTGCACAAAGCAGCTGCCTGCTCCCATTCATCTTTGTATTTAAAATTCTCAAGTCCTCCAGAGGGAAGCACTGTAATTCTGAGGCCCCTAGGTGCTAAATTGTGCTCCAAATAATTTTCTAATGCAAGTATTTTGTAAGGCCGCCAACATACAGATCAGCCTGCTCCACAAGCACAAACACTGCATGACCACTGATGGCCTTAGACTGTCCATCTACAGCTCCGTCACCTCCATCTTCAACTACGGTCTAGTCATCTATGGCTCTGCTTCCCCTACTGCCCTCCAGAGGATATCGGTGACACTCAACAAGGCCTGTAGGCTTCTAACAGGTGCCGCCTGCCTAACACACACCTGTGACCTGTACACCCAGGCCGGATGGCTACCACTCCTTAGTAGAATACAATACCAGACCTGCTTGTTAACCAAAAAAGTTCTCCTCGGGCTCATGCCATCAGGAGTGGCAAAGCTCCTTACTGCCAACAGCAGTACCCAGCTTACACATAGTGCTCTATATCAAACCTTCCAGGTCCCCAGATGCTGGACCACAATGGATCAGAGGTTGTTCACTCACAGGGCTCCTCAGTGGTACAATACCCTTAACAAAGAAACACAACTGCGATGCTTGGTCCCTTTAAAAGGCAACTCCGACTATTCCTCGCCTCTACCACTCAATGTGACTGCCTCTCCTAAGTAACTGCCTCCTCATTTTACCCTAGTGGAAGGTGACCTGTAACCTTCCCTAGAGCGTCACTTTTTTGGCACCAGTTTCCTCCACTCTCACCCCTTATCCCCCTCCCCACACCACACTGCCTCACCCACCCCCTTCCCTCTCTAATGGCACTTTCAAATATGGGGCCCTCCAGCCCATCCACCTCGCACTTTTGCCACCCACCTCTACCCACTGACAATGGCCCTTTAGCCTGCCTACTTCTTCCTGACTCCCTCCTACCCTATACTAGCTATATACTGTTCACCCTAAAACTTGTCTGAAGCTGGCTTATGTTGTCTTTCTCCATTTTTGGCTGTATAATAAATGCTTAGACATCTTTGTGTTTTTAAGACTGTAACCATTGTTGACCTTTGTATGTATGTTACCCTACATCCTTTGACGTGGAACCTTTGTAAATGAGCAGTTCCTGCTCAAAGGTATTTGTAATCCTAGAGTTTAATAAAATAAAAAAAATAAAAATAAAATGTTTTATGTTATTTTATTTGTACCTGTTTAAAATAAAGGGGGCTGTATTGAAATAGTGCTGTCAGCTACTCCCAGTCCGTATATAGGGCCGAAATGCATTGCTGACAACACCGAAGAGGGCTACACCTGGCCCTCCGATAGCCCCAGTAAAAAAATAAATAAATAAATAAAAAACAAGATCCATAAGAACATGCAAGATGGGAGGGTTTTTTCTTTAATTCTTCCCACTACCCACTCGCCCTCTGCTGCATGCACAAAATGAAAATCTGTTCACTGTGAAACCACACTTTATCTACGTAGGGTAAGGTTTAAATGCGAGGCGGGAGGTTTTCTACAAGAGCACACAACCTCAAACTTCAAACCAAAACCCAATATTTCCTTTTGATATGCACTCTGCAGTGCATATTTGGGCTAGCTAGAACACCGGCGGGACGCACCCCTTGTGAACATGCAAGAGGGAGTGGGACGTCAGAATACTCAGGGCTTTTACAGCAGAGTTCAGCACTGCGAGTTTGGTTCAAACAGCACCGCAATGCTGACTGCCACTCCTATAACAGGACTACCTGGGAAACAGTTAAACTGGCTACCAGTTATAGCTATACTTGTATCGGTCAGATAAATAAATCTTTATTCCTTTTCATACTCATAATCATAAATTCTGGCACAATTCAGGTAGTGTGTTCACAACGGTCTGGAAAGAGAAACTAAAGATAAGAACAAGAATAAAAGCGACGCACAGTAGGAGGCCAATCTACTGTACTAAAGGTCCAGAAATATGAGCAGAATAGTAAGCAGAGACATACAAGGGAATTTTTTTTTATTCAAGTTTATTGAAGATTCAGGCATAGGTATATAGTACATCTTCTCAGTTAAAAGTATCATTTCTTACAGTAGGTTACAAATCTAATAACATTCAGTTAATTACAATTGTTCATTTCTTTCCCCACATACAGAGTTCCCGAACAGAAAGAAAAAAAAAATGAATTGTCTGAGACCAAGGAAACAGTTCATCGGTGGACCAGTAGTTATTCACAATTACCAAATCATAAGAAATGGTACAGTGAGGCAGGTTATTCCGATCTCTAATGCACCAGTTCTTGCCTAGGGTCCTTCATTTGAGTGTCTCTTAATAAATTCTCCTCTCTGCTCCTCCTACCCCATGGCATCCCTCCACACTGACCATCTGGTCCATCTGTTTACATATAATGAAGTTCTGGAGTTGATCTTATGTGTCCGTTCTTCCATTTTCTGTATCTCCCCAACTATCTCATACCATTTCCCTAGTGTAGGTGGATCCAGTCAAAGCCACCTCCTGCTTATAGCTTTATGGGTGGCTGCCACCAGAACATTCTATAGGTAAACCTGATCCCTGCTTTTCACTCCAGCCGGGGTCAGGCCCAGCACCAAATGTTTCCAGGTTAACACCTCCCCGGGGGAAAAGATGCTATCCATAGCTTTCGTCACTTATTGCCAGAAGTGAGCTAAGTGTGGACACTGTCCAAAGATATGCAAGTGACCAGCCTAACCCTCCCCATACTCTCTCCAACAATTTGGTCTGTGCCCTTTATCCCATTTATTTTTCATTACCGGCGGAAAGAAAATCTTGTTTGAACCTTCCATTCAAATTCTTTCCATCTCTGGGAGTAAGTAGTTTTCTGGGCTTGTGTGAAAATGTTTTCCCATTTTCTTCTGTAAGTTGTTCACCTAGTTCTCTCTCCCATCTGTTCTTGAGGGGGTGGTGTGTCACTGTCCCAGATCTCTAAGGGCCCCATAAATGGCTGAGATATGTCCCTTACCTCATTGGGAGTTCAATATTTCTCCCATGATGACCTGTATACCCAGTGGCTCTGAACTATGTCCATATTGTTTCTGTAGTTTTTGAATGTGGGTCTGAACCTGTAAGTATCTGAAGAGGTCAGGTTGTCTCAATTGAAACAGTGCTCTGAGATCAGCAAACTATCTAATCGTGTCTCCACTCAGAAACTGGCCCAAGGTGTTCAGGCCCAGTCTATCCCACCTCTTGAAGGTGAGGTACTGTCTGGCCGACCCAAACTCCCCATCCCAAGCAAACCATCTTAGGGTCCAAAGATTCCCCATAATCTTATGTTTGGTCCATATGCTGTGGACTGCTTCTGTGGTGTTCTTTACTGAGTTCAGTGTGATTCCCTTACCCTTGTTTAGAAATTTTGGGGTGAATACTCTGGCTAAGGGGGGGGGGCTCCCTCTGTGTCCTCCCTTTCCAGTACCTTCCAAATCACCTGATATTCTGGTACTGCCCATAGTAAGGCATTTCTTAGCTGTGCTGCCAAATAATAGTCCTCTAGGTTTGGGACTGCTCTTCCGCCAAATGTTTTGTTGGTTTGCAGTATCAGGTTTTTTATTCTGTTTTTTTTGTTAGCCCAGACAAACCTCATTGTTGTTCTTTGTCAGATTTTAAATTGCTCAGAATCTATTTTGATGGGCAGGCACTGAAAAAGGTATAAAGACTTGGGCAAAATATTCATTGAGATGGTTTCTATCCTAGAATAGAGGGGGAGGTTTAGGAGCTCCCATATTTTGCTGTCCTATTTAATTTGCCCAACAAGGGGGTCGAAGTTGTCTGTGAAAAGGTGAGTGAGATTTTTGGGGATGTATGTCCCTAAGTGTTTTATTTTGGGGGTGTTCCATCTTAAGGGAAGCAGTTCATTTATTTTAGCGGAGGAGGTGTAGAAAAAAACGTTGTATTTCTGTTTTATTTTTGTTTACGGCATAGCCTGAAAGTTGTCCAAATTTATTCAGGAGATCCCACACCCTTGGTAAGATGTTCTCTGGATTAGTTATGTAGAGCAGCACATTGTCTGCATAGAGGGAGATCTTTTGTTCTGTGTCTCCTACCCTAAAGCCTCTAATGTCCTGATCTTCCCTAATCGCCTGTGCCAAGGGTTCAATGTATATGGCGAATAGTGATGATAAGGGGCAACCCTGTCTAGTTCCTCTTCCCAGTGTAAACCTTTGTGATATCCTCTGTTCACTCCAACATACGCCTGTGGAGCAGCATATAGGGCTTTGATTGCTACCAGGAAATTATCTGGAAAACCCATCCTTTGCAAAACTGCAAACAAAACGTTCCAGTTAACCCTGTCAAAAGCCTTCTCAGCATCTAATCTGAGAAGGCAAGCAGGAGTACGGTGCCTATTTATTAAGTCAATTATGTTTAATGTCCTCCTAACCCCATCTTGAGCCTGTCTCCCATCAATTAAACCTGTTTGGTCCAGCTGTATGATTTGAGTTAGCAAAGGGTTAACTCTTACTGCCAAGATGGCCGTAAAGATTTTTATAGTCTACATTCAGTAGAGATACAGTACAATCTCGATTATCCAGACTGCTTGGGAGACATGAATTTAGTTCGGATAATAGGGAGTCCATAAAACTGGGATTAAAATGTTCAGAGTATTAACTTGGGAGACAAGATACTAGTCCATTAGATAGGGATGTCCAGATAATTGGGGTTCATTGGATCGAGATTGTACTGTATAGGCCTATACGAGCCAAATTCTTTTGAATCCTTTCCTTCCTTAGGTATTACTGTTATAGTGGTATAGTTCCATGAGGGGGGGGGCAGGCTCTCCCTCTAACCAGATAGGGTTAAAAACATTTCTAAGCAAAGGTGCTGTTTCCAGAGCAAAAGTTTTATAGAATTCCCCACAGTATCCATCCGGTCCTGGACATTTACTGGTCTTTAATGTTTTTATTGTTGCCTGACTCTCAGTCATAGAGATTGGGGCCATGAGTATCTGAGTTTGAGTTTCATCTAATCTGGGTAACTCCAGTTCCCTCAGGAATTTAGCTGTGTGTGCCATTGGCATCCCTACATCCACTTTGTAGAGGGTTTTGTAGTATGAGACAAATGATTCAGTTATTTGTGCCCATTTCTGCCTATTTGTTCATGAACTCGGGTCCTTAATCCCGGTTATCGTGGCCTTAGCAGCCCTTTGTCTAAGGTGGAATGCTAGCTGTTTTGCTGCTCTGGCTCCCACCTCATCATGAGTCTGCTTTAAGTAGAATAGGGCTCTTTCTGGTGCTATATTATTTAATTTCTGAATTTTGTTTTTGAGTGCCTTAATTCGGAGGTCCTGTTCTTTATTCCGTAGTTGCTTTTGTTGTGTTTCTAGGGATCTCAGTTGTTCCCTTAGGTTTTGCATCTGCTTTTGCCTTTCTCTTTTTTGTGTTAATGTCAAGGAAATCAGTTTCCCCTGACTGTGGTTTTGATTGTATCCCATAGGCTCTGTGGGGCGGTGCCCGGTCCTTCATTAAATTCGAGGGTTTGCTTAATCATTTGTCTGATCTCCTCTTTTGTTGCCTCCTCCCTTAGGAAGCTTATATTACGTCGCCAGGGAGTGGGCTTTTTAGGAAGCTGCAGATCTAGTTCCAAAAAGATGGGTTGGTGATCGGATAGAGTAGCTGTTCCCATCCGCATATTCTGGAGTATAGGGATGTCCCTACTATATGTGAGGAACTTGTCCAGTCTTGAGTATATCTTTTATCTTGGCAAGTAGTAAGTATATTCTTTCACTGTGGGGTACTTCTCTCTCCATATATCCACTAAACCACAGTCACACAAAAGTCTGGTAAATTGGGCTGCAACCCCTCATTCCTGGGTGGGGATCCTGAAGTGGAATCTAATCTTCTATTTAATATCTAGTTCCAATCTCCCCAGTCACCACAACCCCATTAGCCTTCTGGGCAATTAATTATATTAACCTTGTACAGAAGGAGATTGGGAGACTCCGTGGGGCATATACATTAACTAGTGTTATCCAGGCTTCTTGTATTTTCCCAACCACCACTAAGTAGTGGGCCTCGGGATCCACAACCACCACATCCTCCTCCTCAAAGGGAAGGCCCCTTGGCAAGAGAATTACCACTCTCCATTTTCTTTCCCTCTCCAGGGATGCCTGATGGAGGACCAGGAAGCCTCTTGTTTTAAGTTTTATGGCTCCGGTAAGAGACAAGTGTGTCTCTTGAAGAAAATTTATTTCACATTTCTGGTTCCTGCTAAATTTTTGGATTTGTTTCCTTTTACTGGGGTGGGTAATTCCATTAATACTGTAAGATAAAACTTTAGTTGTAATTGTAGCCATTTCATTCTTGTGGGGGGAACTGAGTTGCATTTGGGGGCTTTCCAGTCTTCACTGGACCCAACACGTTTTCTTCTTTTCATGACCCTGAACCTTTCACTTTGCTGATTTCTTAATACATAGTTCTGTAACCTGTTACTTATTTTCTGAGACAGTATACCATTTTCCCCAGGTTGTAGATATGCCCTTCTTGCTTCTGTAACAAATCAAACTTTGTCCAGTTTTCAAAATGGCAATAGTTTTGTTGTAAACTATTTAAACAATTCCAACTTTCTCCACAAGGTGGGAGTAGAACCCTTTTTAACATAAGAATCTGATCCCCAGCTTCTATAACTCCAGCTGGAGATTTAAACTTTTTAAAACTGTTTTGTGTTGTGGAAAGTAGGACCCCCTCCAACCTGTTACCCCTGTGGGGGTTTAGAAGTAACCATTCCCCACAAGAGAAACAGTCGGGAATGTCGAATTTGCAAACTGAGGCCCTCCCCCCCACCACACACACACATCTCACAGTGTAGTAGTGTTGGGAAAATTCCCAACATGTTGATTTCCAACTTCCTTGGTCAGCCTGGATGGTAATGTCCCTACTGGGTGGTGTCCTCTCTAGAACTTTTAGCCCAAGTTGAAATCTAGGGTCTAGCCATTTTGCAGGGAATTCCCTGGGACTCAGCCCTCCCCCATGGCAAATAGCCAACATCAGTGGCAGTATTAGCACCCACATCCTGTTGCGGTACCTTATTGTGTATCCGCTCCCGTCGTGCCCTTGTTGTGAAATTGAGTGTTAGGGGGGAGGAGTAATTAACTTCATCATTCAGCACTTTTAATCTATTCAACAATCTCCCCCTCAGCATATGTGTATCCATTTTGTAGTATCTAGTCCACAACTTTTTTATTTACTTAGCCTCGTTACTTAGTTGTATACAGCTTACGTTTAACTCAAGTCAAGTTGCAATCAGCCCCCTTAACCCACCCATCTTTATCCAAACGTCCCAAATTGTAAAGTTCGGCTTGGGTGCTTGGTGCCCCTACACACTGTTGCCTCGATGATTTCAATACAGTCCACAGGAGACATTTAGACCCTGGACACACTGGGGAACTTAAAATGGTTTAAGGGCCTTTAAACAGTTTAAATCCCTCCAGCACTGTTTGCAGACAGACTACAAGCCCCTTAAAATGTTTTAACAAAAGTGTTTTTAAACCCTGCTAGACACCTAGTCTTAAAACCATTTTTAAAAACATTTTGGAGCCAGCATGGTTTTACTTACAGTTCTGTCCAGGAGTAAAAGTGTTTTAAGCTGTAATGGTTTAACTAAAATAGTTCTAGCTGCAGTGTGACCAGGCAAGCACAGTTCTGTATGTTGGACTTAACACAAAATAGTTACAAGGAGAACAGGTTTAACACTAGCAGTGTGGCCACACTAAACCATTTTCAAAAATGGTTACTGAGTAGTGTGGCTGCACTGAAATGGTTTAGCTAAACTGGTTTTAAAAACAGTTTTCAAAAACAGTTCTGTAGTGTGTCCAGGGCCTTATAGTATGCACTTGAGGGTGACCCTTAGGCTAGGATCTCCCTAACAGAGAGATTCCATTTCAGGTCTGTTATGAGTCTGTCCTCTCAAGCTGCGTTGTTCATCAAGCTCACCTTAGGAATTTTTGAACAATTGGGGGGGAAGCCACCAAACAAGTCTGTCTCATTTGATCAGTTCCCTTCCCTCCCCCTCGCTCCCAATTCACCCTCTCTCCCTCCTGCAGCAACATGTCTCTTTTCCTATGTACAGTACCTTCAAGAGATTTGGGGTTACATCTGGGGGGATGCGCCAAATTTTCAGTTTCCAGTCTGTTTTAACCGATTCAGGTAAGCTGTTCAGATGTATTCCCAGGCGTAGCTACTGACTTAGTGTAGCGATCCCTTCTCTCCTGCGCAATGATGGAATTAATCTGAACAATAGAGCTGTACTGCTTGAGAGTTGTGCAGATGTCTGCCTGTAGGGTCGGGGAGCAGGTCTCACTGGTCTGTGGGGAGGTGGGAGGACCCTTTCATGCCACTGCCCACACTGACTGGATCAATTGCTTCTCCAGCCACTCCTTCACCAAATGAGGGACTGAGATTCTGATGCCCTCCAGAAACTGTGCACTGCCACCAGATCTTCATAGGTTTTGGGGTGCCTTCCGTCTTGATCCTCAGCTGCACCGGGTAAAGTATCTGGGTCTTCAACTTTTTGGCGTGCAGTTGTTTCATGATGGGCCATAGGGCCTTCCTGCTTTCTTGAACCAGGTTGGTGTAATCATTATCTATCTGTAGGCAATGCTCCCCGAACATAATGGCTTTTCTCCTCCAGGCCAGCCTCATAATTTCTTCTTTTGCACTGTATGATAGCGAAGAATCTAGGACAGGCCCCAGGGTTGGTTGGCCTTCGAACTAATGAGTGGTGTGCTTTATCCATAGTCAGGTTAAGGTCTGTGGGGGAGATTGAGAGCCTCTCAAAGCACATTTTGTAGAAAGGAGATCAGGTCAGTGGCTCCATCTTCAGAGCCCTCCAGAATTCCATAGACCCTGAAATTTTGGCTACGGCCCCTACCTTCCAGGTCATCCAGTTTATTTGTAAGTTCTCTTTCCCTGGCTAATAATAAGAGGAGAAGCATGTCATGACGGTTGGCCTGTTCGGTGACATTTGTGAGGCCAATCTCTATCTGGTCTGCCTGATGTTCAATTTTATTTATATCCTCCAGGAGCTCCAAAAAGGTACTGTCAATTTTTTTAACCTTTTTTTCCCTCTGTAATATTGAGGTCACTCGCTGAGAGCATTCATCTCCCTCAGTGGGAGCCATGTCTGTTGCAATCTCTTCTCCCACGACCTCTGACATAAAACACTTTTTTTCTTGTTGGAGTATATTATAAAGTGTCTGTACTGGGGTCTGTGGATTCCTGGTAAGAAGCACTTTTGATAGAGTCCCTTTAGCTGGGGATTGCATTGTTATTTTCAGTGGATGCCTTTAGATGTTATTAGAGGCAGAGTGGAGCTCAAGGATTAGGCTGCCATAAAGCCACCGACGTCACTGGAAGTCGACATACAAGGGAATACACAGTGCCATTGCTCAACAGACTTAAAGGAGGAGGAGGGTCCAGACCAGAGAGGAGACTCATACCAAGGGGGGTACTGACTATCACATGCCCCCCCTGCTTAAGTATGAACCAGTGTTAAGTTACTGGTTTGTCTGCCACTTCCCCTAGAGGATGGGGTGGAGCTTCCACCCTGCCTACAGAAGCTCCACCCCAAGCACCCTTAATAACATGATACTAATAATATTGTTACAAAACTGTAAGCATTTCTAACAATTTAACAATTATACCACAACATTTGCCCTGGGGGGTGTGTGTGTGTGTGTGTGTGTGTGTATGGATATATATATATTCATCATTTCTACATTCCAGCCAATAAATAAGTGGTCATATACTTAACCTGCTCCATATCTAAACAGGTAGTCAGCATTTTTATGTTGATTTCCTGGTCGATGTTTAATCTTAAACCTATAAATTTGTAGTGCCAGGTACCACAGAAGGATTCAAGCATTTTTGTCCTTCATCTGGTGAAGCCAACATAACAGATTATGATCTGTGATTAACATAAACTGTCTTCCCCATAGATAAAATTTTAGGCCTTAATGGCCCATTTGATGGCCAAACATTCCTTCTCAATGGTGACATATTTGCATTCCCTAGGAAATAATTTCCGACTAATATAGACTATGGGATGATCTTTTCTTTTAATAGTCTGGCACAACACAGCACCTAATCCTGTTTCCAAGGCATCAGTATGTACTTTGAATGGTTGACTGAAATCAGGGGACCGTAAAACAGGAGATGCACATAAGGCAACCTTAATAGCAGGGGAGGCAATATCACAAGCAGGGGACCAAGGGATTTTATTATGAACCTTTTTTCTTTGTAAGGTCGGTCAAGGGGGTAGCTATGGTGGCAAAATCAGGGATAAACCATCTATAGTACCCTGCCAAGCCTAAGAATGATCAAACATGTTTCTTAGTCTCAGGGATGGGACACCTAGCCATTGCTTCTACCTTTGCAATTTTAGGACAAACAACCCCATTACCTAAAATAAACCCTAAATACGTTGTTTCTATGGTAGCTACGGTACATTTGGAAGGATTGATTGTGAATCCAGTGGTTTGTATTGCCCGGATGATGTTGGTCAAGTGTGCAAGATGTGAGGTCCAATCAGCACTGAACATAACCATGTTATCCAGATAGGCTGAACAATATCTTGAATGTGGTCTTAACAGTTGCTCCATTTACTGCTGGAAAGTAGCAGAAGCAACATGCAGACCAAAGAGCATATAAACAAATTGGTAGAGACTGTTTGGGGTACTGAATGCTGTTTTTGCCTTAGATGTCACCTCCAAAGGGATCTGCCAATACCCTTTGGTAAGGTCAAGTGTGGAAATTAATCTAACCTGTCCAATGCGATCAAGGATATCATCCATTCAAGGGACAGGATAATTATCGAATTGGGAAACTTGATTCGATTTCCTGAAATCAAGGCAAAGACGTATACTGCCTTCTTTGTTTGGTACTATTACCACAGGAGAGGACCAAGGACTGACAGCAGGTTCAATGATACCTCACTGTCGTAATTTATGTATTTCCTACTCCTCATCAGCCTTGGCACATTCTGGTAACTTATACATTTTTTGTCTGATTGGAGCAGAGCCTGTTTTAATTTTGTGATGGACACCAATAGCTTTACTTGGTATACTGGTAAAGGTGTCTGTAAATTGCTGGAGTAGATGATGCAACTCACTCCATTCTCTGTTAGAAAGATCAGGGGTGATATGAATGTCATCCACACCTTCAGGGTTTTCTAATCTCCTATAGGCTACCTCTAATTCTGTGGCTGAATTCTCGGGTAAAACATAGATACAGGGTTTCTCTTCAAGCCTATAATGCCATCGTTTAAGCAAATTGGCATAGAAACATAGAAACATAGAATTTGACGGCAGATAAGGACCGCTTGGCCCACCTAGTCTGCCCATTTTCCTACCTTACAGATAAGCTGCAGATCCTAGTTAACCAACAGCTTACTTCCTCTTACCTGCCCCTAGGACTGCCTTATGCCTGTCCCATGCATTCTTGAAGTCCCCCACTGTTCTTGACTCCACGACCTCCTCAGGAAGGCTGTTCCATGCATCCACAACCCTCTCAGTGAAAAAATACTTTACTCCACATTACCCCTAGGCCATCCCCCTCTATCTTCAATTGTGCCCCCTGTTCTTGCACATCTCTTTTCTGGAAGATGCTACCCTCTTGGACTTTGTTAATTCCCTTGAGGTACTTGAAAGTTTCTATCATGTCCTCTCTCTCCCTTCTTTCCTCAAGAGTATACATATTAAGCTCCTTTAGTCTTTCTTTGTATGTCTTCTGGTGCAGACCCTGCACCATTTTGGTTGCCCTCCTTTGGACAGCCTCCACTCTGTGTATGTCTTTGCGGAGATGGGGTCTCCAGAACTGCACACAGTACTCCAGATGGGGTCTCACCAACTGTCTGTACAGAGGGATAACAACTTCCTGTTTTCTACTATTGATGCCTCTTCCTATGCATCCCAGTATCTCCCCAGCCTTCCTTACTGCCTTCTCACATTGCTTGCCCACCTTTAGGTCATCTGATATAATTACCCCCAGGTCCCTTTCTATTTTACTGTTGTCAGTATCTCACCCCCCATAGTGTACGCTTCCCCTGGGTTTTTGTTTCCCATGTGCATTACCTTGCACTTCTTTGCATTGAATCTGAGCTGCCATACATTTGACCATTCCTCCAACCTTGCCAAGTCCCTTTTCATCCTTTCTACTCCATCTTGTGTATCAACCCTGTTGCAGATCTTTGTGTCATCTGCAAAGAGACATATGTTTCCTTCCAGTTCCTCTGCAATGTCACTTATAAAGACATTAAAAAGGACCGGCCCCAGTACTGAACCCTGCGGTACCCCCGCTAGTAACCCTCCTTTCTTCACTGTGTACTCCATTTACTACTACCGTTTGTGTCCTGTTGTCTAGCCAATTTTTTATCCAGGCTACCACCTTGGGACCCACTCCAAGGCTGGCTAACTTGTATATTAATCTTTTGTGTGGGACTGTGTCAAATGCCTTGCTAAAATCTAGGTAGGCCATGTCCACAGCCCCTCCCTGGTCTACTACTTTGGTCACCCAGTCAAAGAAATCTATTAGATTCTTCTGACACGACCTTCCCATCGTGAATCCATGCTGCCTTGGATCCTGTGCCCCACTGGCCTCTAGGTACTCATCTTTTGGTATGGTACATCTTTTTAGCTACTTCTTTACCTGGGTTTTCAATCTTGTAGGTAACAGGTCCAGTTTGCTCCTTAATGTTAAATGGATCCTGCCACTTCATTAATAATTTGTTTTCCAATGAAGGAAGGAGTAGCAAAACCTTATCCCTGGGTAGGAAATGTTTCTCTTTGGTCTTGATGTCATAGACCATTTTCTGATTTTTGTTGGGTTGTGACACAGTTCTGATTGGCTTGTTGGGTATATGACAATAATTGCTTATGTATTTTTGTCATATACGCTAAGATGTTAGTATATTTTACAATAGTATCATCTTCCCAAGTTTCCTTAGCAATGTCAAGGGGTCCACGAGGGTTTCTTCTGTATAATAAAGCAATGGGGAGAAACCTGTGGAGACTTGTGGTACCTATCTGTATGCAAAAAGAAAGAGTGGTAGATAGTGGTCCCAATCTTCTCCTTCATCATCCACAAACTTTCGGATCATACATTTCAACATCTGATTAAAACATTCTACAAGACCATCTGTTTGTGGATGATAAGGAGCCGTCCCAACAGCTATCACTCCCAACACCTTATAGAGTTCCTTTAGCAGTTTGGCACTAAAATTGGCACCCCAATCAGTTAGAATTTCTTTTGGAATGCCTAAACAGCTAAAGTACTCTGTAAGTTTTTCTTCTATTTTGGGAGCAGTCGTTGTTCTTAAGGGAAAAGCCTCTGGATATTTCTTAGCATAATTACAGAGTACCAGTATAAATCAATTCCCTTTCTTACTTTTTTCTAAGGGGCCCACTATATCCATCACTATTCTTTCAAATGGATGTACCACTAAGGGAAGGGGCATAAGGGTCTCTCTCTCTCTTTTATTTTTACCTGACTTATTTGTTGACATTCTGGATAGCTCTTACAATGGTCTGCTACATCTTCATGTAACCCAGGCCAGTAAAAGTGCTGCAATAATCTAACAGTTGTTCTTTCTTTCCCAGTGTGTCCAGCACTGGGTAAATCATGACCAAGAAAAATTACCTGCACTTCACTGAAACTATCAGCTGTAGAGATGGGCAAATTGGCCCCAATTCACTCCGCGAAGTGAATCATGGAGTGAAGGTGAATTTTGGAGTGCTCCGCAATGCTAAGTGGAGTACTTCACGTTATGATGGGTAACGTGAAGTCCATTGAAACCAATGACTTTGCGTTATTCCACCTTCCCCAAACCACTAATCCACCAATTTTAAGGTGAAGTACATTGAAATCAATATAATGTGACTTACTTCACCTTGTAATTGAGCTCCAAATGAAATTCTGCAGTGATTCATGGGATTGCAGGTCACATGGGCTATAGATTTGTTCTGCACAGCCTCAGTTCTGGCTTGGGTAGTGTGTGTGTAGTGGTAGCAGGAGACAGATTGCTCTCAGAACTCTGATTCAAAACCTCTGAAAGCTGTTTAAAATGCCTTTTTGAGTAATTCTTTTTGCTCAAAATTTACTATATCGATTGTAGGAAACCCTTCTGTGCTCATATCATCGAGTGATTATTGTTGTATGTGGATTTTGAATGTTAATTTAGAACAGTCAGTGCGTACTGTGAAGTGTGCTTTGGGGAGGGGCATATTTGTGGTGTACTGGGAGAAAAAGGCAGTCTTTCCGTTTTGGTTATATTTTTCTTGTATAACTGTGTTAATGTACACACAGTAATATTTTCAGTAATTCTTGACATTTTTTTGCTGATTGTTGTGGTGCAGCAGTGTATAATTTGTCTGTTTAAAACATTTGGTTATATTACTAAAGGTTTTCAATTTGCTATGCATTACTTGTAGTGTGTGTGTGTGGTGTGATGCGTGCCATTAAATCAGACACCTTTTATTGTGCTATAGAGTAATCGCAGCAGTGTGAACCTGCTATCCACTGCACCTGCATGAATTTTTTATACTGCTTTGTGGTATTTTTACTGGTAGTGGATTGTTACTGCCATGCACTAATCCCCCAAATGGCAATATGTATTCCTTTCCAGATTTGGATTTGTGACTTGTGTGCACTTGTTAGGTGTTATTGTGCCTTTTCGTATGCATCCCTTGAGTGTGCAGCGCAATCTTAATCTGTCTGTGCATTTGCAGTGCACCATTAATTCTGGGAGACTGCATTTCTTGTTACATTCTCATTTCACTTCGTCAGCACTGGGGAATTTTCTGGACACAAGACAGTAGCATTTTGGGGATGCACATTAATTCTGGTGACTCTGTGTGTGACCACTGCATCCATGACTGAGTGCGCCATTAATTCTGGGAGACTTTGCATTTCTTGTTATGCTCTCATTTGACTTCGTCAGCACTGGGGAGTTTTCTGGACACAAGACAGTAGCACTTTGGGGATGTACATTAATTCTGGTGACTGTGTGGATGGGGTGCTGCCAATATTGTTGTCACTCCACCTTACTTCATGTTTAAAGTGGAATGACAATGCGAAGTAATAATAACAAGGCAAAGTGAACCTTTCCTATGGGGCACTCCACGTAGCAAAGTGCCAACGCGAAGTGGCCACTTCGTGTTCACTTCGCAGGCGGATTTTAAATTCGCTGCATCTCTAAACAGCTGTTCTACCTGCTCCTGGGTATTATGATGGGTACACATTCTATATAATATACCAGCTTTTTCTAATATAACAGGGTCCCCAAGAGTGACTTTTTCCCTAGCTGTAAAATTAAAGGTTTAAGAGACTCATCCAATTTCTGGTCATTAGTAATATCAGTCATTTGTACAGATGGTAAAAAGTAATTTTGTCGCTTAATAGTCTGTCTCTTCTTCGATACCCTCTGTAACCTCCTTTTCTCAATCTTTGTTTTCTTTGGTTCCCCAGCAGTCCCAAAGACATCATCCGAAAAAGGAAACAGGGTCCCCATTTGTTCTTCTTCTTTCTTTTAGGCTCTGGTGGGTACAGCTACCAAAGAGTTATTACAGGTAAGGACCAAAGAACTAAAATCAGGATGGTCTCATCCTATAATAAGGGAAACAGGTAATGTGGGTACCACCCCCACATTTAGAGTCCGCTTCTGTCCATTTATACCCAATTCCAATTCCACAGTAGGATACTGATGTACATCCCTATGTATGCAGATGACTCCTGTTGACATACAGTAGTTACCTTTGAAATGGGAGGGATCAAATCAGCCCGTATTAATCTTCACCTGCTTCCAGAGTCCACCAGTCCTTCTATGGTCTTCCCATTAAGTTGTACCTTGATGATAAAAGTACCCAAGTTTAGAGAGGTGAAATAAGCAGGATTTTTTTTTCCCTTTTGGGCAATGTGTCCTAAACCATGGCAGTAGTGGCATTCTATATTTGAGTCAGACCTTTTTACAGCATAGTCCCTTCTATCCCCTCTCTGTTTATTAGTCACAGACCTGGTAAAAGGAAAAGCTGGTGATCTTACCAGTTGCGTAATGGTCATACTGGTTGTTGTAGCCGTAGAGGGGGCAGGAACAAATTGTCTGTTCTTCTGTAACCCTTCCTTAGAGGCTGGTGGGCAGAAAGAAAATCTTTGATGAGGGTTAGAGCAATTTCTGCACTCTCAGGCTGGCCTGATGGAAACAAATTGCTCTAAAACCAGTCGTTCCAATATATCTTTCTCGCTTTTACCCTTGGGCTACAGCCACTTGGTACACAGGTTGTTTAATCGGGCGAATGCTTCTCTAGGTGGAAAATGCAGTAGGTGTTTCAGTGTCCTGAACATCTGTCTGTAGGTCTCCGTGTTTATATCATATCTTTTATGGATTTCTTTCTTTTTTGGGGGGGGGGTCATTTTTCTTACTTTGGCCCCCAGTCTGCCATCCAAATCCAGGCATCCACCTCCTCCAGCCACCATCCAGACCACTCTGGCTCCCCACCTGGGGCTTCACTGCATACCCCCATGGTGGGGTGGCAGAGAGACCCCTGCATCTCAGTTCACACAGGCTCCAGTCACCGCAGTGAACCCTCAAAGCCGGGCGTCCCGTCGAACGGCCATCAAGCCACCACGACTGGTATCATTTTCCCTATTCTTAATTCTCCAGAGTTAGAGGGCATGCAATGATGCTGGCTGCCGTGAGCGCACACATGTCCCTATCCAGGCATCTGCCCTCGACTCCTCCACAGTGTATAGCATGCATCCCCGACCCCGAGCCTCCGCCAGGGGCAGTCAGATGCTGATCTTTGTGGACCCCCTCCCCAGAGAGGAAGAGCAGTCCATTGAATTCTCAATACCTCTCCTCCCCTGCCAGCCCTCGATGACCCATTCTCACTCCCGAACCCGGGTTGCCAGCATGGTGCAAGGTGTGGCATCCAGTGCCTCAGTCCTTAGCACCACTGGGCTGGCTGATTTCTTTTTTAACTGCCACATAATCATTTGAAGTCTGAGCATCCATACTTGTATATGCCAATTGCGCATTCCCTGTTAAATATGGGGCTAGGTGGACCACCCGCTGTTGTTGGGGCCACCCACATGCCTGGGCCACTCTTTCAAATGTTGTTAGATAAGATTCTATGTCATCAGTTGGTGTGTCATCTTAGTAAGTTTTATGTCCCTGGAGTTGGTCTTGGCAGCCTCCTGTCCAGCCCCAAAAATCTGTAGAGCACACATTGTATCTGTATCTGTCCACCTTTGATCTTGTCACTATCTCTCCTGCTCTCATTCCTGTAAGTCAGAGCATTGGAGGAATGATCTTAGGGGGAGATTCTGGGATCTCCAGGAAATCCACCAAGTCTTTCCTGGTGACATCCTCTTCCTCGATCTGTAAGCCCATGGTGGCAGACAACTGCTTCATCACACAAATGTGGCATCCGTAGGAGGAGACCTTGGAGTATGCTTAACAGAGTCCTCGCTGGCTGAGGAAGCAGTGGAGTTATGCAAGATCAGGATCTCTTCATCCTCTACATTATCAGGGAGGTACTTCTCCTCAGTGTCCACCTCCTTATCTGGGTCGGGCTTCATATTTGCTGGTGGTGGCCTGCGGGGGATCTCCCAGGGTCGACGACAAAGTTGCCTTTGACAGCATAGGCAAAGTGGGTCTGTTCAAGGCACCCAGCTGCTGAACAAGTACATTTGTGAACTTGACCAGTACTTCGGTCAGGTCAATAGTGGACATCGACGGAGGGGGGTTTGAATGGCATGGGTGTCAATGACCATCTGGCTGTGTCCTGGGAGACCAATGAGCCTGTAGCCCTGGAAGGAGAAGGAGCAGGCCTCAACGGGATGGCTGTCGATGATGAGCCCATTGTTGATGATGGAGGGGCCGGTGACCCAGAGGTCGATGGCCAAGTGCCCTGTGAGTCGGGCAGAGGTGCTGTTAGTATAGATCTGGTAGACAAAGAGACATGAATAACTGACCTTTTCATTGGAGCAGCTGCAGCTGACAAAGAGCCTCTTGAAGAAAAAGAAGTCAATGGGGAGCGAGAGCACCGCCAGGGAAGTGATCGCGATCCTGGCCATTTTTATGTCTCTCCCCCCTGAGGACTTGTCTCAGGCCTTAGAGGCCTGGGAGCTCAAAGAGTCAGTGGGCAACTGAGTGGCCAGTGCCCCAGAGGACCCCTGCCCAAAGCTGGCTATCTGCTGTTCTATCAGGAATTTTTTGAGAGCCTTCTTGCATTGCCTGAGAGTTGTCTGGTTAAACTTCTGGCAGAGCTCACAGCTGGAGACATCATGGTCAGGCCCAAGACAGCAGACACAAACAGACTGTTCATCTGTAGAGGCAATCTTCTTTCCACAGCAGCAGCAATGAAAAAGAGAAGATGACGGATTAACTCTCGAGATAAACAAAAAGAAGAAATCTCTAAAGAAGAGATTTATTTTTTATTTTTTCATTTATTGAGTTCTTGGATAATACCTGTGAGCAGATGCTCATTGAAAGATTCCACGTCAGATACATTAGACAACAAGGTACAATACTGTGCACAAATATACAAATACTGAGAAAAATATACATGGAGGTTACAGAAATCAAACATAAAGCACTAGCTGTGCTGAGGCATTGTACAATATATGCCTGCATCAAGAAGATAAGCAGACAAGGATAGGGAAGGATACATTGGGAGTGGGAGGGCTAGGTGAGCTGAGCACAGAGGACAGGGAGGGAAGAGGGTAGGGGGAGTTCAGTGGGCAAGGGGCAGAGCTGGGGGGTAGGGAGGTGGGTGAAGTGCTGTAGTTTGACTATCCTGTCATGACAGAGGCAAAGATAAGTGCTACTGGCAGATCATTGCTGCGTGCTGAGCCTTAGGAGGGGCACATGCAGCTATTCATATTCAATGAGGTGCTGGTGCAGTCTACGTTTAAAAGAGCCAATCGTTGAGGAGCCAGAGATGTTAGGGTGCAGTGCATTTACCCAGAGGGGTGCACAGTGTAAGAATGCACACTGTGCCATTGTAGTGCAGCATCTAGGCACTTGGAAAATTTAAGTGGCAGAGCTTCTGATTTGTCTGGTATTCATAGGCAGTGTTAGCAAGTTCTGCACCCCTGTTGGAAGCAGATTTAATGTGACTTTTTTGGCAAGAAGGCAGGTTTGATACCTGATTCTGTCATTCAGTTGAAGCCAGCCAGTCCGAGCATAAAGTTTACAGGTGTGTGTGAGTCTTGGTGCATTTGAGAGTAGGTGGCAGGCTTTGTTTAAGGCAACAGAGATACGTTGGAGCACCGTGTTGGTAGCAGAACTGTATATGGCCAGCCCATAGTCTATGAGGGAGACAACTGAGCTGCTGATTGCCAGGTTTAAAGCTTCCTGGGTTAGACAATGCCTATGGCGGTAGAGGATCCCGATTCTGGTATTAATAGCTCTTGCAGTGATATCGATATGCTGGGAGAAGGACAGGGAGGAGTCGATTGTAACCCCTAGGTATTTGAAATGTGAGACAAGCTCCAGTGTCACCATTGTCATTCCTTATTGCCAGGGGTAGCTTTTTAGCTTGCTTTGAGCTGTGGAGTACAGCATGGTCTTTGTTTTTTTATAGTTCATGACCAGTCTTTGCTCTTTAACCCAGTTTTGCGCAGATGCAAAGCCATTTCAAGATCAGTTTCAAGGAGTTCAGGGTGCAGGTTGCTGGTAAAAATCACAGTGTCATCGGCATATAGGAGCATGTGGCAATGCCAGGAGGCAAGAAGATTATTTAAGAAAACACTGAACAGCAATGGTCCCAGAATGGACCCTTGCGGTACACCAGATCTGACAGGGTGGCTGTCTGATAGCACATCCCCAATCCTGACTTGCTGGGAGTGTCAGCTGAAGTAACTCCTAAACCAGTTCACAGTTTCAGGTGCGAGTCCAATGTCAGACAGCTGCTTAAGGAGGAACGCATGATGAACTGTATCAAATGCCTTTGATAGGTCAATGAAAGCTGCCCCTACAAGGTGGCCTTGGTCTAAGGTGTTATGGATGAATTCGGTAAATCTGAGTAGAGCTGTGATGGTACTGTGGCCACCCCGGAACCCATGTTGCTCTGGGCATAGCAGTTGGTATTGATTGAAGTATTCCACCATCTGGTCAGCCACAATCCACTCAAGAGCCTTGGAGAGTGGCGGAAGTATGGAAATCGGTCTGCAGTTATTATGTAAGGACCTGTTCCCACTTTTGTGTACAGGGGTTACTGTAGCAGACTTTCATCTTTGTGGGAATTGGGAGTGGAAGAGGGATAGGTTAAGTGTTCTGGTTAGTGGTCCAGGTATTTCATCCACTGCCAAGTGAACAAATTTGAGGTCCAAAGAGTTCCCACTGTGCCTAGATTTTCTGAGGACCTTTTCAAGGTATTTCCTAGCATCTGCTTCAGAGACCATTTTGAAGCAGAATAGCAGCTGGTTAGGTAGTAGTGCGCGTGACCTCGAATTGTCACTTGGGTTGGGGGTATTAAAGAAGTCCCTGGGGAGCACACTACTGAAGTCAGTGAAAGCATGATTCAGTGAATTGGCAATAAGCAGAGGTCCAAGGTTGGAACCCCCTCAACAGTAAGCATAGCAGGGGGAGTTTGGGGGTCTTTTCCTGTGATGTCTTTAAAGTTGGCCCAGAAAGACTTGCTTTTGTTCCATGAGTTAGAGAGGGTTTCTTTGTAGTATGTACTTTTTGCATGGCAGATAGTGTTCATACAATCATTGCAGGCCTTTTTATATCGTTTAGGTAAAAGGTAAAGGAAAAGAGGCCTTAGACCAAAAAATGCATGAACACGCGATGAAGCTTCTGCGGAGACTGTGCAAGCAAGACAACGGCAGGAAAGAACTGAGGAGACAGCAGGCCACCTACGCCTTTATAGGGTTGTTGACATCGACAGCGTGGGTGGCCACAGTTGTACTGCTAAAAATCTTCCATGTGGATTCTCCTTCACTGACAGTGAAGACTCCTACGGTGTAACCTGATGACTGAGATACCCCTAAAGAAGATCAAACAGTTCCACGCCTTGCATCACATCTACATAAATTTGGATGAATCTCAAGATACAAAATACATTTTTCAAAATCAGAAGTGATAGTAGTCTGTGGTCAGAAACCATGGGGCTTTGATGCTAGTTGTCCCTTTAGCTGGGCTGTCCGGGGGGCTATTAGATATCTTGGCATCTATATTCCTACCCACGAGAAAGTTGTTTATGTTAAACTGTGAGAGACTCTGGAAAGTGGCAGCAGCAGACTAAGTGAGGTGGTGTCTGTTACCTGTCTATGGTAAGCAGAAGAGCCACTTTAAAAATGAATGAATGTGCTGCCAAGATTCATTTTCCCTTTTCATACCCTCCACTTACCCATTCCCCTAACATTCTGGGATAAAATCACAACCCATTTACAGAAATTTGTGTAGAATGGTCTAAGTGCCCACAATTAGCAAAAGGTATATTACACCTATCACGGGAACAAGGAGGACTGGCTCTCCCAGACTTTCAAAAATACTATTTGGCAGCCAGCTATACGCAGTCTGTATGTGGGTGAAGTTGAGAACAGCATTGGGGTGGTACGATGTAAAAAACACTGCCATGGGGGGGGGGCAACCACTGTTCACATTGGCCTATACAACAATTGCCCTGGACTTGGTACGCACAGTCAGCTGGATAAGGGTTATGCAAAATTGGGGGTGTAACCAAATTTATACAATTTATGGAAAAAGGTGACTGCATTACCTTTAGCAGGGTGAAAATGAAATTTGGCTGGGACAACTCAGACATATGAGGTGCTTGCAGGTTCGACATTTCATTAATAGCTACCCCCGAGAATAAAGACAAGTTCAGCTGAACACCATCAGACTAGGAAGAATTTGTATACTGGGTAGTCAAGCTTTCAGATCCCCAGAGATACATCACAGGCATATATAAATTACTACAGAGAAGTCAGCGGGGGCGCTTATTATCACAGATCAAAGTTTCCTGGGAGAGGGTGGTGGGTTTGGTGATACAAGACAGAGATTGGGAGTCTAGAATAAAAAGGAACTGGAAGGTTACCTCAGCTCCTTGTGGAGGGAATTTTATTGGAAGGTGATGATTTACATCTTTAGCATATCAACAGTTACCAAACATTATCAGACCAGTAATTCGGATTGATGTTGGAGACAGTGTGGAGGCCTGGGTGACCATTGGCATATCTTTTGGCAGTGCCCACTTATTGACCCATTTTGACAAAATATAGAGGACGATGCAGAACATCACAAGTGTATGTATCCCCTATAATTTACTGAGTGGATCTTGGGCCTTCTCAGTGTGATGAAATTGTCCTCGGACAATAAACATGTGGTTTTAATATGTATGGTGACTGCCTTAAAATGCCTTACAGCAGTATCCAATGATGTGGGCGACCACGATTGAGTGACTGCCAAAACGCCGACTCAATTGTGGCACATGGCACAGGGGCAACCGGGCACCTACAGTGACCGGATGTGGTGGGTAGGTGACTATAGTGACAGGAAGTTGCTACTGGTATGTGCGTGGGGGGTGGGAGTGAGCATGTCTGGAGAGGGGTGGGAGGGTTGTGAGGGGTGTTGCTGTGGTAGGCTGCTCAGCTGGCCCGTGATGTAGCAGGTCAGCTCACAGCTTTGGTGGGTTAGGTGCTGGGTTCGGATCAGGCGCAGGTTCGTTTTTATTTGCACCAGCCGCATTTTATTTTACATTTTGCCCCGACACCCCGGTTGAGAATCATTAAGTAGGGGTGCGAGACTAAAAGCCCCCCATGGGGAGGAGGGGTGCGGGAGGCTCAACCCCCAAATAAATGTAAAAGTACAAGTCCCCTGCACTGTTTTGTTGTGCACTGGGGAGTCAGAGTGCCAAAACTGATTTTCAGCACTCTGACTTCGCCATAACGGCGATCGCCTTTCGGCAGTCACCATGATAACATGGAACCCCTTACAGCACATTGGCTTACTGTGATTATCCCAACTAAGGAACAGTGGCTGGGCAAAATATCAAAAGTTTATAAAATGGAATTATTAATGGCTAAGCTTAACTTACTAGAGGAAAAGTATATTGAGTGTTAGAGAGGCTGGACTTTATGGTTCGCTGGTGAAACATGATCCTCAGAATTAACAGACCTAGGCTAACATTTATTCTTCATAGAAACATAGAAACATAGAACTTGATGGCAGATAAGGACCACTTGGCCCACCCAGTCTTCCCATTTCCCTACCTAACGGATAAGCTGCAGATCCTAGTTAACCAACAGCCTACTTCCTCCTTCCTCCTACCCCCCCCCCCCACTAGGACTGCCTCATGTCTGTCCCATGCATTCTTCAATTCCCCCACTGTTCTTGACTCCACAACCTCCTCAGGAAGGCTTGTTTCATGCATCCACAACCCTCTCCATGAAAAAATACTTCCTCACATTACCTCTGAGCCGTCCCCCCTCTATCCTCAAATTGTGCCCCCTTGTTCTTGCACATCTCTTTTTCTGAAAGATACTACCCTCTTGGACTTTGTTGATTCATCCTTTGTAGGATTTTCTATGAGTGACCAGAGTAGACACCATCCTCGACAGATGCCTTGGAAGTCCAGAGGTACGGAACCTGGAACCATGTACTTTTACTCCCTTTCTTAGTGCTTGCTGTCAGTGCTAATCAGGTAACCTCATTGTTGCTTTATTTTCTGATTCTATGTCCAGCTGGTACCTCATCTTCCTTTCTCCCCAAAACACGAAAAAAGAAAACAAGCTGTCGGTAACCCTGGGAGACATTTTGAAAGGAGATACACTGGTGCAACACTCAAACTGCACTGCTGCATGATACTGAAAGAGCAGAGATGCATCACACAAACTGGATGTGCCACAATGCAACTATAATATATGCAGCACATCTGGAGGGGGCATTCCCATGAATGTATTGTGCATCTCTTATATTAGCCCAATTCATATTCAACATATTCAGCCTAAATGGGTGGCACATCTCCCAAGATACACCCCCCCAAAGATAGGCATAAAAGGAGTTGGCCTAAGTGCAAGCCACCCACAGGTAGACAGCAGAGCAGCAGGAACAGAAACATGGAAGGTGCAGCCTTCCTAATGGTTGAGGTAATGAGGGGGGGTGAGGCAAATGGGTGGAACAGCAATGTGGCCATGAAAGGGCCTGCAGGTGGTATGCCCATCTGAGATGGTACCATGCCCATGTCACCTATGAACAGCTGACTTACACAGAGATTGTGGGTCAGTACCAACTCAACAGGGATATTCTGAGACATGATGAACTGCAGACACCCACCAGAAGGAGTCATGTCATGTCGGTGAAGACAAAGGTGACAGCAGCGATGTGCTTGCTTGCCACAGGTACCTTCCAGATACTAGTGGGTGACACCACTGGTATTACACAGTCTGCCATGTCCTGTCTCCTCACACAGTTCCTCAATGCTTTGCTGCCACATGCTTCAGAGTTCATCCAATTCCCTAGCACACAGCGTACAGAAACCATGCAGCAATTCCACAGGGTGGCACCCATGCCAGGCGTGATAGGGACCATTGACTGCACCCATGTAGCTATCAGGACACCACATGGACCAGATGGTGTGGCATATATAACCATAAGGGCTACCATTCTATCAGCTGCCAGGTGGTGTGCAATGCCACAGGGCACATCACCAATGTCTGCACCATGCCTCTGGGAATACACATGATGCCTTCATCTGGCATCAGTCAGCCTTATGCCACAAGTTCGAGGGTGGGGATATCCCCACTGGTCACCTACTGGATGAGTAGGGCAGGAGATCTGCCCACATCAAGTACTTTGTAGCACAGCAAGCAGCTGGTGGTAGTGTGGGGGGTGGGGAAGAGTGAAAGGGACAGTGCAATGGTAAACAGCCATTTTGAACTATGGAACTTGGGATCCTGCCAGAATGGGACACACAGATACAGAGATAGTGGTGTGTAAGGCCACAGAGCAAGTAGGGCAGTGGTGCAGCACATCAGCTACATGTGGCAGTGCGAGAAGCAACAGATGCCCTAAGCCACCATCATTGTCCAGGAGATGGACGAGCACAATGGCTGGACAGTACAGTGACATGGTGCCCACACAAGCAGGGATGGGGCCTACAGGCCTGAGGAGAGGTTTTTCCTGGCCATGCCCAGCCAGGGTGCAAGCAGGACATAATTGTGGGGCCCTGCAATGGTGGTACAGGGGCTGCGCATGTGGGGAGGTGGGAATGGCAATCAGGTAGACAGGCAGTGGCAGCATAGACAGGCAAGGGGGTGGTGGTTGTTACTGCCATGCGCACGTGAGTGAAACTAACACATCTCTGCCCCCCCCAGGTGACAATGTGTACCCCCTCCAACCATGGCTGCTCACCCCCACACGATGGCCCAGCGGTGAGGCCAAGGAAAGGTGCGATGAGGCACACACTGCAACATGCAGCATCATTGAGCATGTGTTTGGCATACTTAAAACGCATTTCAGATGTCTTGACAGGTCCCATGGTGCCCTACAATACAGCCCTGAAAAAGCCTGTGACACATTCCTGGCCTGTTGCATACTACACAATATGGCCATAGACCTTGGAATACCTGTCCAGGCACAGGAGAGTGACAGTACAGATGGTGATGAACCCCAGGTTGGGGAAGGAAACCATGGAGAGGAAGGAACCTCGATTGGCTGCCAGGACTCGGTGGCACAGGGACACTACTGTGGAGTAGCATTTTGGAAACCAGAGGTGAGTAACTCAGGAGGACCCAACTGGGTAGCAAGGCACACACACACACAGACCAACAGACAGGCATCCACTATAGTGCCACCAAGGAGGGGGGCACAGTTTCACTGCAGAGACTGGCATGGATCAGAGGGTATCTGCTGGCACACATGCATGGCAGATACAGTGCTGCACTCATCACACCCTGCCGCCACACATGCCCAGTACAACACACAGACAACAGAGGCAGACTTGACACCAGGGTGTACATGTGCCACAGTACGTGGTCCTGGCCACTGCCAGCCTAGTGCGTGGCAAGCAAAGGCAGCAGGGTACTGGGACACGCCAGCCACACCCAGCAGAACTCAACATGAGCCAGTACAGCCACCGCAGCCAAATGGGTTGCCATGCCTTGGCTGGGAGGATGCCACATATGAACATACGAAATTGCCAGCAGAAAAAAGCCAACAGGTCTATCAAGTCTGCCAGATTGCGCAGCTCTTAGTTTCATATTACTACAGCTGCTCCAGCCCCATCCAAACTCCTTCCTTCCCTTTCGTGGTCTTTCCCACCTTTGTGTTCTTGTCTGTACTAATCCTGCCCTTGACTCTATCGCAAACCCCACTTAAAGCTATCCACTGTCCTCAGTTCGATTAACTCCTCTGGCAGCGCGTTCCATCTCGCCACCACTCTCTCTGTAAAGTAGTGCCTCCTCATCTCCCTTCTGAACCTTCCTCCTTCCAACTTCAGACTGTGCCCCCTAGTGACCCTTCCTCCCCTTAAGTGGAACAGTCCTCCCTCTCTGACTTTGTTTATGCCTTTCAGGTACTTAAAGGTCTCGATCATGTCTCCTTTTTCCCTTCTGTTGTCCAGCAAATACATGTTGAGCTCCCTCACACGGTAACTCCTCCAGTCCCATGATCATTTTCGTAGCCCTGCACTGCACCCACTCCAGTAATCTCACATCCTTTTTGAGGTATGGGCACGAGTACTGCACACAGTACTGCAAGTATGGCCTCACCAGTGATCTATACAAGGGCAGGAAGACCTACTTTCTAGAGGTGATCCTGCTGGCAACGCACCCCAGCATCCTATTTGCCCTTGCTGCTTCCCTCCTACACTGTGCTGATACTTTAATGTCCCGTGACTATTACCCCAAGGTCTCTTTCCTCCTCTGAAGCTGTTACCTGCACCCCCCCTCCCCCCCACAGCCAGTAGCTGGTTCTGGGATTTCTTGCTCCAAGGTGCATGACCTTGCACTTCTTGGCATTAAATCCCAACTGCCACTCTCTAGACCAATGTTCGAGTTTAGCTACAGTAGATCCTCCCTGAGTGCCTGCCTCCCTTCCTCATTGTCCACTTTTGCACAAATCTTAGTGTCCTCTGTGAACAGGCTGATCTTACTCTTGACTCTCTCTGCAATGTCTGCATTAGACAAAACAGGGCCCAGCACTGAACCCTGCAGTACCCCAATTGTTACTGGCCTTGGCTTGGATGTCTCCCCCCCCCTTACAGCTACCCTCTTTTGTCTGCCCTGCAACCAGCTCTCAACCCACCCCACCAGTTTCTCCCCCACCCTCATGTCCCTCAGCTTGCTCATTAACCTCCCATGGGTCACCAAGTCTAAAGCCTTGCTGAAATCCAGGTACAGGACATCCACAGCATGGCCTTCATCAACCGTCCTAGTGACCCAGTCGAAGAAGTCTATCAGGTTAGACTGGCACAATTTTCCTATGACAAACCCATGCTGTCTCTCATCCTGTCAACCATTACCATCAAGAAAGGTTATCAACCTCTCCTTTAGAATGGTCTCCATCAACTTCCCCACTATGGAAGTCAAGCTTACCGGTCTGTTGTTGCTCAGTTGGTCCTTGGGTTCACTCTTGTGAAGAGGCACCACATAAGCCATCCTCCAGTCCCTGGGTACCTTCCCCTTCTCCAAGGAGGTCTTTCAGAGGGCCTGTCAACACCTCTGCCAGTTCCTTCAGGACCTTTGGGTGTACACCGTCTGTTCCTGGTGCCTTGTCCACCTGTAATGCTTTAAAGCCCTTCAGAACTCTATCCTCTTGGATGACCCCATCTGTTATCTCTGCCCCCCCTCACCCTTGCCCCCTTTCCCCTGCAGTATTAGGCCATCCCTTTCTTTTGCGAACACCGAGTAGAAGTACTCATTGAGTGCCTTTTCCTGTTCTTCCCCTTGTTCCACCCATCCCCATCCCTCTTGATTCTAACAATGTCATCTCTACAACTCCTCTTCTCCCTTATGTATTGAAAGAACCCATTTTCCCCCTCTCTGATCCTGAGCTAACTTCAGCTCCTTTGCTGCCTTGGCTGCCCTGACTAGCTTAGTCACCTCCCTAGATGCCTTTGTGAATACCTTTCTATTCTCCTCACACCCCAATTTTATGAACTTAATGAAGGCCAATCTTTTTTTTCCCCTCACCTTCCACTACACTTCCTTGCTGAGCCAGCTAGTTGTTTTGTTTTTTTACCTGGACCGCTTGCTCTGAGATTTGGCACACATGTTCGTGGCTTCATTCAGCTCCTTCCTAATGATTGCCCACTTTTGTTCAGCATCTATCACTGGGTTAATTTTAGGTAAATACCCCTCTAGAATGCTGCCCATTCTGGCAAAATCTGTCTTCCTGAAGTCCAACACTCTTGTCCTGATCTTAGCCAACTCCCTCCCTGTGTTAAGGAAGAACCACACTGAGTGGTGGTTGCTTCCTGCTAGAGGGTCCTGTACTACCACATCCTGAACCTGATCACCATTTGTTAGCACCAAATCCAGTTATGTTCCCCTCTCTAGTAGGTTCCATGACCCCTTGCACTAGGTAGCTGTCTTGGATAGCCTCCAGTAGCACCTGTTCCCTGGCGTGTGCTGTAGTTACTATCTGCCAGTCAACCCCAGGTGGGATGAAGTCCCCCACTATAACTGTCTTTCCTTTGCCGCTGACCTTCCTGATTTGCTCCCCCAGCTCACTGTTCATCTCCTTGCTCTGTGAAGGTAGCCTGTACACCACCCCCATCCTCAGCTTCTTACCTTTAGGGCTTTGGAGCAATATCCATTTGGCTTCTGGCATCCCCTTATCTCCCTCCTCCCTGATACACAGTATCCCCTCCCTGACATAAATAGCCACCCTTCCAGCCCTTCCCACTCTCCCGGTCCATGAGGAACACCTTATAACCCAGGATCATAAGATCCCAGTCATGGTATTGGGTGGCCAATGTCTCTGGGATGGCAGCAATATCTACCTCTCCCTCTACCATCATTGCCTGGAACTCTGCCACCTTGTTTGCTAAGCTCCTTGCATTCAAGGATACTACAGTCCTCCTTGTGCCCTGCCCCTCCTCTTCCTGTCTCTCCCCCTTCCACTTTTGTCTTGGTAACTTCCCCTCATTCTCCTCTTTCCTCTCCGGGGGGAGAGGCCTTCCGGTCTCACCTGGAAGGTGCCTCCTCCCTGCTGTCTGACTGAGCCCTCTCTCCTCCTCGGTTTAAATCTATGTTCTTTTTAATGTACTTCTGCAGCCCCTATCCCAATGCCCTTGTGACATTGATGCTGAGATGCAGCCTATCCTTGGCATAAAGCCCCTTATTGTTCCATGTCTTGCCCCATTCCCCCACTACCCCATTTCTGCACACCACCTCAATGGCAGAGGCAGGTCATCAGCCACAGATGTGAAGACTCCACCCTAGCAGGGGTTGACACCTGATACCATGACTGAGTGCTCATGGGTGTAGCAGTCCTGAAGTCCAGATTGGATCCGGGGGTGTTCGGGATGATGTCAGCTGGGGGTGGCATCAGCAGCACTGGGGTCACCTGATGCCATACCCTAGGGGTGCTCATGGTACTGTGTGTAGTGCGGTGGGAACCTCTGCGATCATGAGATGCCAGGGATGCAAAGCCCACCGCAATGGCCTGTGCAGTCCCATCCAGGACAGCAGTTATGGTCACTCACAGCTGGTGTAACTCACCAAGCAGCTGCATGTGTGTCTCATGGCACCAGGCTCATCCATGTGCCCTACCTGCACCTGCAGTCCACCTAGCCCCTCCCAGAGGGCAGCCTGGCCTGCCATGGTTTCCCACAGGAGCCAAGTGTGCTCAGCAAGCCTGGATGATGTTTTGGCAGATGGGGGCTGATGAACAGGAGGGTCCTGGCCTGCTGTGACACATCCCTCATTCAGGAACACTGCACAGAAGGCTGCTGTCGGGGTGGGGACTGTGAGCGGGCATGCACAGTGGGCCCTGGGGTGGGCTGGACAATGTCCCCCACTGGCCATTGCAGCACCACTGCACCCTGCTGGACAGTGCTGGCAGTCCCAGGCCCCACAGCAGTGCTGCATCCCCATTCACCCACTGCCACAGCATCGGCTGGCAGGGGGGCACACTGGGGAGTGGGTGTATGGGCACAGGACCACCCCCGCTGCCTGTAGCTGCCCATGTGTGTACTGAGCCAGTGGGAGGGTGGGTGCTGTCTGTGTGTCTCCCTATTTGTGTGGCATCCTCATCATCATCCTCCTCATCCTCTTCCTCCTCCATGGCCAGGTAGAAGGTCACCTGGGGGCCAGTGACCATCACATGGTACGGTTCAATTTGGCCACTAGAACTAAATCATCCCATTCCAATGCAAAAATATTGGACTTCAGAGGAGCTGACTTTGATAAGATGGCCAACAGAGTTAAGCTAGTCCTGGCAAGAAGAAATACAGGTGAGGGGGTACAGGAAAAGTGGGCAAGCATTAAGGATACAATACTTGAAGCAACATCCCATTGTGTTAGGGAGAAAGGCAAGAGCAAAAGAAGGAGAAAACCGCTTTGGTTCTCAAAAACAGTAGCAGAAAAGGTCAGAGCCAAAAGACTGGCCTTCAGGAAATATAAGGGACTGCAACAGGATGAAGATAGGGAGACATACCAAACTTCCCTAAGGGAGGAAGGGAAGGCAGTACAGCAGGAAAAGGCCCAAATTGAGGAAACACTAGCATGAACAGTAAAAGAAGGGGACAAGACTTTCTATAGATACATTAGTGAAAGGAGAAAGTCCAGAGGGGCTATTGCTAAGATCAAAGGGGATAAGGGGGAGTGTGTGGAGGAGGACCAAGGAAAAGCATCTATCCTAAATAGATACTTCTGATCAGTATTTACTGAGGAGAAGGCAGGGCAGGGCTGAGCTGGCTGGGGTTCAAACCTGACCCCCAGCTTGCCTTCTTAGGTTTACTCCGTGTACATGGGATGACCTTTTTGACCTCCCAAGACCTTTGGGAGCAACCACCCCATTCAGAAATTTTACTTGAATGGGGAAGTCTAACTGGGTGTGCATGATAGCCATGCACTTGGCTGTGTGTTCAGTTAAAATCACACTACCTCAATCATGGTGTAGTCTGTTTGTCTGATCAAAATTACCTTATCCTAAACCTTTATAGTTGTTTTTCTTTTAATATTCTGGTACAACTTATATATACCAATAGTCACGGGTAAGCTTTACCCCTGTATTGTAAGTCAACCACTTTATAAGTAAAAATATTTAACCGAAAAGAAATACCAGGAAATGTCATATTGTCTTAATTCTTTACTTAAAAGTGTTATACAGAATTAGCATCATTTGGATCAGCAGTGCAAGCAAACAATTTGTCTTTAACTGGAGAGGAAGTCTCGCCTACTTTTAGATACAATCATATAAAAAAGGTAAAAATAAATAAACATAAGATACAAGTAACATCCCTCTCTGCTCATAATCAGAGATAATAGCAAATGATAAACACACAGTGAAATACCTTGATGTCTCAAATGAAGTCCTAGGCAGAAGGACGTGCTGTCACAGCTCCTTCCTGTCTTCTGCCCTCCTTTAGCTTAAATGAGTCTAAATTTGTACGTTTTTTTGGATGTACCACATGTTATACTTCTGGCAGAAGTGTGCCCCGTGACACACTTCTTGTAGCAGTATGCCCCGTGACACACTTCTGGCAGAAGTATGCCCCGTGACCATGACACATTTCCTGTAGAAGTGTGTTAATCATGCAAGGTGTCAACAAAAATATCTTATTTTGAAAGTGGAATGTCATCTCCGATTCAGTTTTACTAGAACATTGTTTTGTAAGCTCTGTTTTTTGCTACTGAGGAAACTGTGGTTTAGCTAGCATTCTGTCTAGCACTTCCTCAAATAAAATCTCCCCATTTTATAGTTAATTTAGAACAAGACATGCAGATATATTTTTTCTTTTAAAACTGTAAACTGTTAATATCACAAAAAAGCTATAATCATTCTTGTTTTAAATGTATCTTCAAACTGTTTATAAGGCACACTCAATAATAATAACAATAATGTTTGCAACTTACAAATGCTAATGATATAACTTATGTGCTATAGAGGAAACTGGTTTAGCCTGCTGCTTTCTTTTTCACTTCCTCAAATACATTTCCCCGTTCTACAGCTAGTTTTAAAACAATACATTTTCCTTAACATGTAAAATGTTAATGTTACAGCCAAATATTGCAAATAAGCTATAATCATTGTTGATTTAAGTGCATCTTTTAACCATTTTACAGTAGGACACACTCAATTTATTGACTAAACAGAATTATGCTTGGCAATAAGGATGTACTTTTAATTCAGTTCAGGAAAAGCATAGTAAAGCATTGTTTTCAATTGTCATTAATTTAGAGAAAAGTCAATAAGTCAGATCTATTTGTTCATTTGCCTCTTGGAAATAGCGGATTCTTGCTCCATCATGTCCTCTAGTTCTAGGAAAAGCTGCTTCTTTGGAATATCTGGATTAGGCAGTCCAAATAGGGATTCAAGGGGATTGCAGGTTCTGCAGGGCCCACAGCTCAGCACCATGGACACAAGGGGGAGAGAGGTATGCACAAGTCCCTTCACAAAGAAAGGGTCCTACAAGAGCTTGCTAAGCTCAAGGTGGGCAAGGCAATGGGACCAGACGGCATACATCCCAGGGTACTAAAGGAACTAAGGTTGGAACTAGCAGAGTCATTATCAGAACTGTTTAGTGAGTCTTTGTGCACAGGAGAGGTCCCAGAAGACTGGCGAAGGGTTCTTGTGATCCCCCTCCACAAGAGTGGTAGCAGGGAGGAGGCAGGGAACTACAGACTAGTCAGTCTTACCTCAGTAGTGGCAAGATTATGGAGGCACTCCTTAAGGAATAGATATTGCAACACCTGGAATCCATAGGAACACAGGATCCAAGACATCATGGGTTTACAACAGGAAGGTCCTGTCAAACTAATATCATGGATTTCTTTGACTGGGTAACCAGAGTGGTGGACCAAGGGGGAGCAATTGATGTCACCTACCTTGACTTCAGCAAAGCTTTTGATAGTGTTCCACATAGAAGATTGATTAATAAGATGGGTAGGCTTGGGTTGAGTCAGAAGTTGATCAACTGGGTGGCAAACTGGTTAGGGGCAGAAAACAGAGTGGCGGGTGGTAAATGGTATACAGTCGGAAGAGATGCATGTCACAAGTGGGGTACCTCAGGGATCAGACCTGGGACCAGTCCTCTTCAATATCTTCATCAGTGACATTGCAGATGGACTGGAAGGTAAGGTTTGTCTGTTTGCAGATGACACCAAGATCTGCAACAGAGTAGATGATCAAGATGGCGTGGGCAGAATACCTTGTGTTCCAACTGTTGCACAATCTTACAATGTTGTATTGTTTGTCCTACCCACATACTATTACACAGAATTTGACTATTTTACTGATCATCCTTCACAATCCTATGTTACCCCCCCCCAGGTTGCACCATGAGATGAGCAACTTGTTATTCAGTGTGCCCTCCTGGTGAAACATTTCAATAAATATATAAATAAAATAAAAGAAGAGATCTAGATAAACTGGCAAAATAGTCAGAAGAGTGGCAACTGGGGTTTAATGCAAAGAAGTGCAAGATCATGCACATATGGAAGAGAAACCCTGAAGCCACCTATAGGTTGGGAGGAGAGTTGCTGGCAATCACAAGGGAAGAAAGGGACTTGGGCGTCATCATCACAGATGACCTGAAATCATCCAAGCAGACCGCTAAAGTAGTAGGTAAGGCTAGGGGGATGTTGGGGTGTATTAGTAGTGGTATCACAAGTCGTAAGAGGGAGGTAATAATCCCTCTTTACAAGACACTAGTTAGACCCCATCTGGAGTACTGCATGCAGTACTGGAGGCCGCACATTCAAAAGGACATTAACAAAATAGAGGCAGTCCGGAGAAGGGCAACCAAAATGGTGCAGGGACTGCATCAGAAAACATATAAGGACAGATTAACGGAGCCCAATATGTATACCCTAGCGCAAAGGAGCGAGACAGGTGATATGATCAAAACATTCACACACCTTAAGGGCATTACCAAGGTGAAAGAGTCTAACATGTATCAATATAAGAAAAATAGCAGGACAAGAGGACACAGCATGAGATTAGAGGGAGGCCAATTAAGGGGTAATTTAAGGAAGTTATTTTTCACAGAAAGGGTGGTGGATGCATAGAACAGCCTACCTCAGGAAGTGGTGGATACGAATACAGTGCAGGGCTTCAAACAGGCAAGGGATAGGCATAAGGGAGCAATACAGATGAGTATGACTAGATAGGCCATTGACAGAGTAAAGGCCTATAGCACATTCATAAGGTAGAAAAAAATTGGCAGACTTGATGGGCCTTGTGGTCCATATCTGTCATCAGCTTCTATGTTTCTATGCTAGGTGCAAGCAAGGTGGTATCCTCCGCCAGAAGAAGACCGGACGAGGGATCATCGTCAGCCAGCTCTAGTATGTTCACCAGCATACATGCTGCATCATGGTCCACAGCACCAGCTATGGCTCGTAGAACATTGAAGACATAGCATCATCCATTAGTGCCATGGGATGGGCACCAGTTGGTGATGCACGTCCGAGGCTTGATGGAGCTGTAAGGTGAAAAAATCACATGGTGAGCGACACATGGCTGTAATGCAGGGAGACAGCTAGATGTGGGTGTGTGTGTGCATGTGAACCACAGGTGTGCCTGTGCTGCCACACAGGCCTGGGACTACTATTGTGGCATGTGCAGTGCAAACACACTGGTGGTGTGAGACATGCATGCATGCTGTGTGCATGCGTTCTTCACCTACTCTTGGAGTTTTCGCGGTGTGTGGCAGGTGTGTGTATCCCTACCGACATGGTCACCATGGCCCTGGTTGCAGGGCTGGGTTATTGGTTCCATGCATGCTATGGGTTACCCTGCGTGGACTGGTGGTCCACTGTGCTGTTGCCATGGCACTGTGACTCCACATTATCAGTTGCCCCTCAGCCGGTCACACGTTATGCTGCACCGTGCTGTGTCATGTCGCTGTTTGGGGGGGAAGGGGATTATATGTTCCAGCATGATGCTCACGGTGCTGTTCCATTGCGTTTCCCTTGCAGGTCAGATGGAGCATCAGCAGGTCAGGGCAGGAGCTGAAAGACTGTCAGGGGCAACTGGAGGGGAAGCACCAGTGCATGTTTTAAAATTATAGTATATTCTATGATGGTTAGCTAAGCTGTTGCTCGTAGTTGTATCCTGTATATTATCATTGCTGTTTTAAATCTGTTTTATTGTATTTTTTAAAATGTTTTATATATTATGTGTTTTATATTGTACAGCACCCAGAGTCTTCAGAGATGGGTGCTATATAAATAAAATATCCATCTATCCATCTATCCATCCATCCATCCATCCTTCCTGCAGGTAGGTTTACTGCATGTTCAGCTTCTTTGTGTACATGGGGTATGGAGGGTTGCATTGCCCACAGCAGGCCATTGCCTGCTTCTTGTGCATGTCCATGTGGTGGTGGTCACGCACACATGGATCGTAGTGTCAGCAGCGTGTGGTGGTCCCGCTGTGCCCATGGCACCTGTGTGCTTGCCCACAGTTGCCGTGTGTAGTCCTGGCTGGGCACCCAATGGTGCTTCACATACGCCCAGGCTCATGTGATTGGTGCACATGGGGGCAGGTTCCCACGCTGTGGGGAACATGGCCACATGTCCCTTTGTGACATCCTCTGCCTGTTCACTATGCCACTTCCCATTCACTGTGTGGCTCTGCATCCCGGCACGTTGCCGGTGTGTGCTGTACATGGTGGGTTGATGGCCCTCTGCATAGGGCTGGACCAGAATAAGGCATGCATGCCCAGCCCATTGGGGGTGGGGACTGTGCCCGTGCGGGCTGTGGCACAGAGTACATGTTCTCTGTTTCCCCTACATAGGTCATCAGCTGCTGTGGGAAGGAGGAGGAGGCCAAGGATAATAATAATAATAAAAAATAATAATAATAACTTTTATTTTTAAGGTAGCTTTCAAGATATCAAGGCACCTAACAAATTTAAAAAACACATCCATTATCCATATCATAAAACAATATAAAACAGATAATCCATTACAAAATTAGTCATTTACCGAAGGCTTGAACCCACAGGTGCGTTTTTAAAGCTTGTTTAAATCCCTCCATGGTGGTGCACTCCCGTAACTGATGGGGTAGAGAATTCCAGAGGGTTGGGGCCGTGTGCATGAATGCCCTTGCTCCAGAAGATTTCAAACACACCCTCGGAATCTCTAGCAACCCCTCGACAGCTGAGTAGAGCAATCATCCAGGGCAGTAGGGGACCAGAAGCTCTTTCAGGTAATCCAGGCCTAGTCCATGTAGGGCTTTAAAAGTCAGAGGACCGACTTTAAAGGTGATCCGTCACTGTACCAGCAGTCAGTGCAGTCCACGCAGTACCGGCATAATATGACAGGATCTAGAAGTTCCCATTAAAAGCCAGGCTGCAGCATTCTGCACTAGCTGCAAGCAGCAGATTTCCACCCCAGGTAGCCCTAGGTAAAGGGAGCTGCAGTAGTCAAGGCACGAGGACACAAAGGTGTGGACCAGTGTAGGAAGATCACCAAACGGAACAAGGTGCTTAATCCTGGAGATATTTCTCAAATGGTAAAAAGGAGGATTTGATGACAACTGACACCTGCGAATGCAGAATCAGCTCCTCATCAAAAATTACCCCCAGGTTTTGCACCCATTCAGAGGTCGGGAGTAATATGCCCAGCACTCCTATCTGGCATGCTGGATCCACAACCAACACCTCAGTCTTTTCCGAGTCCAGCTTTAGCCAACTGGAATCCATCCACTCCTGGATTTCTGTGAGGCAACTATTAGAGGCTGAGAGTGCTCTATCTTGATCAGGTGCAAAAGAAAGGTAGAGCTGGGTATCATCAGCATAGCAGTGTAACCTCAGCCCATACCTTCTTACAATGTCTCCGAGGGGCAGCTTGTATACTGCAAACAACATGGGGGACAGCACTGATCCCTGAGGAACCCCACAAGACAGAGAAACTGGGTCCGAGGAATAAACCCCAGACACCACTCTCTGAGTTCTTCCAGTGAGGAAAGATGTAAACCACCTGAGGACTGTATCTGACAATCCACAGATGAACCTCAGGTGGTCAAGTAGAACCCCATGGTCCACAGTGTTAAATACTGATGAGAGATCTAGAAGAACCAAGATGGAATGCTTTTTCCGATCTCTAGCCATCAGGAGATCATTGAGCACCCAAACCAGCTCTGTCTCAGTACTATGTCTCTTTCAATCTGGACTGGAGGGGTTCATAGATGTCATGGATGACCTAATGGTTCTCCAGCTGCACAGCCACTACTTTCTCAATCACCTTCCCTAAAAACAGAAGGTTACAGATTGGTTTGTAGTTTGCATGGCTATCTGGGTCCAAAGAAGCTTTCTTTAAGAGTGGTGTTACCACTGCCTCCTTCAGGGAGCTAGGAAACTCACCTGTTTCCAAGGAGCACCAGATTATCCGTGCTAGAACGGGACCGATAGAATCAATACAACCCAAAATCAGGGAAGTTGGTCCTGGATCCAAACTACAGCACATAGGGTGAGCACCCTGGACAATCTGCATGACATCCATGAACTCCGGTTGGTCAAAGGTACTCCAGGAAAGCTGATAAGTAGTGGCCTCGGGCCGATCCACAGCAATGCCCATAGTGTGTGCAGGTTGGAGTACCGCACTGATGTCAGCCACCTTTGATGCAAAGAATCAAGCAAGTTCATCGCACTCTATTTGCACAAAGGCTTTTTGAACTTGTAGACAGGCTGGGTTGAACAGTCTGTCTACCGTTCGATGATGGGTGGGAGCATGGTCGCTTCACTGTAACTCCAGCTGGCTATGTTCTGGAGGCAGGGGGCCCTGATCAGTCTTGCAAGGGAATTATTGTGGGAAGTGAAACAGCAGCATCACCTGCTGCAGGGTCAGGTGGCCCATCGCCAGAGGCACTAGGCCACTGGACCTCCGTACTGTTCCCCCTTGTAAATAGTCCTGTTGCTCCCATCTCACCACACACGTTCCCCATTGTATATAGTTCCACCCCTGCATTCCCTGTTCTCCTTTCCACCCTTCCTCACAGTCATTTTTGTGTACATAGTTTGATCTTTATTGTGGTTTCATAGTTGTTTTATTGTTCTTACTCTTGGTTTTTTTTTGTATATGTTCTGCTACTCATTTTTATTAAATATGTTTTCTGCTACCTGCATGTGTGTGTGTAATCCTCACTGAACAGATGTCCCATTCACCTGTTGTGTTGCATGGCTGACCCACTGCCCCTTGCATATCAATGCCCACTTGTGTCTGTGCCTTGGCACAACTGTGCACCCTGTCCATCTTATTTTACCCCACTCTCTTTGTCATGCTGTTCCCTGGGCCACCTCTGGGGTGTCCATTGGTGCTGCTCATGTTGCCACTTGTACATAGCCCCAGTTCTGATGCTGTGAATGCTTCTGCTGTTTTCTTGGTCCCCCTGCTGCTGTGCTGTGGTTTGCAGTCCTGTGGCTCTGTGAGCATATGCCGCCAGTGCTGTCTACAGTTGCCAGTCTGTGTACTAGTCTGCCTCTGCTGTAGCTACCATGACTGCCCTGCTTGGTTCCTCTGCACTGTTGTCACAGTGCATGACTGGATCATACTGTCAGTTGTGCCTGTGGTGCTGGGGTGCTCTATCACTGCCCTCCTCTATGCCATGTCCAGTGTGCCTACTGTTCCCTGAGTGGGTGGTGTATATGCGGTGACTCGTACTACGTCCATGTGGGCTGGGTCTGTGTCCATTGTGCACTTTGTCAGTGCCTTCCTCCACCCCTTTTGCCTTGGGATGCTTCCCTTCCTGTTTTGGCTGTTGTACCACACTCATTTCCCATTGCGCATCCTTCCCTGTTGTTCCACTGACCCGGGTTAGGTTGCTCCTTTTGCTGTCTTCTGTCCTGCCCAATTGCTTCAGCGCATTTCCAGGTGCACTGGTACATTTCAGGATGTGCTGTAGCGCATCTTTGATATATCTAGCCTGACATGCGCTGGCGCATCTCTACCGTGCATCTTCTGAATATTGCAATAATTTGCAATGGCGCATCTTGGATGCACGGCACAACCACTTGCGCCCTTTCCAAACCCAGTTTTGAATATGGGAGCCTCAATGTTCTTAGTTCTAAATTTCATGTTTCTAAGTTGTTAGTATTGCATTCTTAATGTTATACTTAATGGACTACACAATGAAAAAAAATCAAAGCTTTTAATGGGTCTAAAATGTTTACAAGTTTTAATGAGAAAGACAGATAATTGGAAAAGCTTTATTTTTGGTAAATCCATAATGTTAATATCATTCATACTGTTAAATGTGACACAACTGAAGACGGTTGCTTATTCAGAATGTTAGAAATGATTAATAAAGCACAACTGATTAATAACAATGCACATAATTTTGATTTCAAACTTTAAACATACTTCAATTCAGTTTTTATTTAACCAGGCAAATACATCATTGAGCAAAGCTCATTTACAAGTTGCTCCTGGGAGCACAAAGACAAGGTACATTACAGCAAGGACAATAACAATTCATAATTATGTAATTTAACACACAGTAGAAAATGCAAGGACATGAAAAACATGCAATAATGATACAACAGCGATACAAGGCATAGTTGCAATAGGGGATACATGATGGGTGACTGTGGTATATGGTGAATATTAGCATGAGTGCAGAGTGAACTGTGATAATATCATGAGTGGCGAAGCCACAAGTCATATTATCTCAGTTCATTCTGCACGACTGCTAATATTTGCCATATACAACAAGTCTCACATCATGTATGTAACCCCCCTGTTACCCGGGGTTACTAGAATCCCAGTAAGACCTAGTGGTAGGCAGGGAAGGCAGCTTGTGAAACTCCAGTTAAATGGGTTTCACACTGTCTCACTCTGTTCTCAGTCTCAGCTATGACTGAGGGATGACATCACCATAGAACTATTGCAGCTGCATGAGCCACATTGGAATCTGCAGATGGGAGTTAGATTAGAATGTTGGGAGTTTTTGAACAGTGAGCTGCAGCAGTTGTGTGTGAGAAGTCTTGAAGAGAGGAGTGCAGCAGTCTGTACACAGGCTCTTGGAGCCTAAAGCTCTGATATAGAGCTACTTTTAGGGAAAGGTGTATGTTTCCGACCAAAGAGGAACACAGTAAGCTGTTCTTGAAGTGGTGGAGACCGCTGTTACTGAGCCCTGTGCCCCATCCCTGAGGGGATGGGGGTGGAAGGTTTGCCTGTTATTCCAGGGGCAACCCCCTGGTTCTGGCTAGGGAAGAAGCTGCCTTATTTTCTGAGATGTGTTGTGGCACACAAAGCTGTCAAGATTCGCCTGTGGGGCACCTGCAACCAAAGGGTGAGTTCTGCTCTTATCAAAGGGCCTATGTTTCACCTGAACTGTTTTAAAGTGGGGATTGGACAGCTGAATCAGTGGGAGGCTTAGAGGAATAGGCTTAGTCAAAGTAAAAGTATGTTCAAGTCCAGCACAAGGGGAAAGCCAAGACATGTAGAGGAGATGTGCTATACATTTACCCTTTAATCTACATTGCCAAGCTTTTCAGGAAGAGATGTTTAAGTATGTTCAAGTTTAGTACAAGGGGGAAAGTCAAGACATGTAGAGGAAATGTGCTATATGTTTACCCTTTAATCTACATTGCCAAGCTTTCAAAAAGAGTTGTTTAATGTCCAGAGAAATGGGGCCAGGTATGGATTGTGGGAGCTGGAGGTGGGAGACCCCCCCACCTTTAGTAACCAGGTTCACCTCTACGGATTTGCTCTGTGGCCCTTTTACTTTGCCTCAGGCACTTGGCCAGTGCTGAGGGAAGTACCCAGACGTGGGATTGAAAGGAAATTTCCCCTTAAGGAGTCGAAGGCTCTAAGGTGGTTTGGGAAGCCACCAACAGAAAATGTGTCCACTGCCATATGGACAGGGATCGGGTGGCCCGCAGGGGAGCCGGGCCAGGAAAAACCCAAATAGTGTACAAGTTGGGCTGTGTACCCAAAGCAGCATGCAAGTCCAGGCTGTGTGCCTGGTGGGTTCAGAGCTTGAGGGCTGAAGTGTTGAAGAAGTGTTCTGTTATCTCTTATCTGCATTACCAGGAATGTAGCCCCATGGGGGTCCGTCTATGCTTTGTTTATTCAGTTTGGATGTGAATAAAAGCCACACTTTAAAATCCCATTCCTGGTTTTAGACATTACAGTTACTGCTTCCTGTGTTCGGATTTACTTGGGTGCCCCTGTGCAGAGTAGCCAAACCTAGGCCCCCTTGTGCCGAGTAACCTATTCCTCCCCGAACCCAGTCCCCACCAGGTACTGCTGTCAGCTTCAACAGCATACCACCTATCATTTTGCAAAAAGGCAGGGGTCCGGGGGTTACATGTGCGATTATACAATAGGGCCCAGATTAATTATTTACGATGTTTACTTTTTTTCGTTTGCAAGTATTTCTGGTTTGTCAGTTTTATTTTGTTTCTGTGTGTTCAGTCGTATGTTGTTTGGTTCTAGCAAGTGTGGTTGCGTGTGTATATTACTGTTAGGTTGTGATGGAGTGTTTTTCCTGTTGGGATTGGATAGGTATGTTTGTTGTGCGATGTGTGTGCAATGTTATTGGTTATTTCATGGGGGAGGCAGGGCTTGTACAGCAATGTAGACTTGTGGAGTATTTACACAATGTTAGAGTATTGGGCTCTGTATTGCATTTATTGGGCATGATTATATATATGTTTCTGGAATTTCTACAGATATTTTATTGTTTATTAATGCTTTCACTGTGTGTTTCATAATGTTTATTAATAAGTGAAGTGTGTCTGATGTTGATTTCAATATAGGGCAGCTCAGCACTTTGTCAATTTCAGTCTGAGTCACTGTCTGATTGTAATACAACCATTCATCTTCTGCCCTGGTTACCGTGCTGGTTTCCTGGATACACAGAAACCAGATAAATGAATATGTTTGTGGGATGTGGGAGTGTTTTTCTTCTGAGAGATTCAGCGTTGTCAACTGCATGGAATATCGTAGGGTTATAAAAACCTTTCAGGTGCTTTGAATTGATTTAGCATTCTTGAATTAAAGACGAGTGCCGGAATTTTTTATTTTTTTTTAGATTTTGGGAAGCTCACATCACCACTGTTGGTTTACCTCTTGGAGATGTAGACACTGTGAAAATAAATGAAGATAAACTCACAGTGTCTACGTCATTAGACGTTTATTCCACTGCAGTGAAAATATGTGTTTTTATCGTGACTGTTACATGCTCACCCATATTGTATAAATGAGGTTACATGTCCCATAGGAAAAAGAAAATAAGTTTACTGCAAGACAGAACAATTACACCTGACCTAGGTAAGAAACAAGATGTAATCTGTAACATATTTTATTTATTACATTTGTCAAGTTTGAGTTTATTGATCATCCAAAAAACAAAACAGACATTACAATTATACACGCAGTATAAAAAGTACACAAGTATAACCTTAAATATTGCAGGTTTAAAAGTTTTTTGTTTTATTTAGCCTTTGTTAACTGGATAAGGCCCACTAGGCACAAGTGCTTGTTTTCAGAGGTGACCCGGGAGATTTGGGCTGGTCAAGTGACTTGCTTAGAGTCACACAGTATGCAAGTGGAGGTTGTGGGAATAAAACCCATTCCTGCAAGTACCAAGCTTATTCATAGCTCATTCTAACCTCTAGGCTATACTGCCAGACCAAGTTTAGAACTACAATATCATTACAAAGAGAGACAAAAGTAGCTGCCACATTATAAAAAAGGTATTGGTAATACATAAAGGCCCAGATATTCAAATGGGTTGCGCATGGCGCAATAGTGTTGCGCCACGCAACCCACTGATGTGCTCTGCACGATATTCAAACGGGAATGTGCCTGCATAATCAATGCGCCCAGAGCGCATCAGCGTGGCGCGGCGCAGGTGGGTGTGTGCCCATGCATACTCTGCACATCCCGATATTCAGCCCGGGATGTGCTGAGTCCATGCATGTGCAACCCCTACTTGCGCCGCACATAGGTGAGCCAAAAAAAAAGGAACAACGGCTGGCCACCCACAGGTGAGCTGCCATATTGCAGGGCACAACACGGCAGCTGCCACCTGTGGGTGGCCACCCAAGCTCCAACTGCACCTCTGTGGTGGTGCCCCCAAATGCCCGATCGTGGGCATCTGTTCAAAAAATCATGTCCTATCTCCCTTGTGGTCCAGTGGACCGCTGTCAGCCCGATCGCGGGCTTAAGTATAGTAAAAGAAAGTCCAATCTCCCTGGTGGTCCAGCGGACTGCTGTCAGCCCAATCACAGGCATTTGTATAAAAAATTACATCCAATCTCTCTGGTGGTCCAGTGGACCGCTGTCAGCCCGATCACGGGCTTAAAGGAAAACTACACCCAAAACTTGAAAAAATATATGTCGTGCAGAGTGTTTTAATTTGTATGTGAAGTTCTAGTGTTTCCTTCCCTCTGACTGGTATTAGGAGTTTTTCCCAAATTAGCCTGCTAGCTTTATGCTAGTTTTACGACCCCTGGGGATCTTCATACCTGATAGCTTAATTGTATTTCTGGTTCCCACAGTGCATCTTGTCTCATGTGACTGTGATGTAAGAGAGACCAACATTCAGCACACACATGCCAAACAAACTAAATATCTTGGAAGCTTTACAAGCTGCACAAAATTACCAGCAGCAACGTTTTCAGGACAGTAAAACCTTTAGGATGAGGGTGGTCACCAAGCTGAATTCTACAGATTTTAAAATATAGCCATCTCTATTGTTGTGAACTATTGTAATGCAATGCTTTCTGCTGGATTTATGGGCTCTGCTACATCACCATCACATGAAACAAGGTGCATTGTAGGACAAAGAAATACAGTAAAGCTATTTGATATGGAGATCTCCAGGGGTCATAAAACTACCCTAAAGCTAACAGGCTAATTTAGGAAAAACCCCTAATACCAGTCAGAGGGAAGGAAACACTAGAACTTCACATACAAATTAAAACACTCTGCACAACATATATTTTTTCAAGTTTGGGGTGTAGTTTTCCTTTAGGTAGTGATAAAATAAATCCTATATCCCTGGTGGTCCAGTGGACCGCTGTCAGCCTGATCGCGGGCTTAAGTAGTGATAAAATAAATCCTATATCCCTGGTGGTCCAGTGGACCACTGTCAGCCCGATCGTGGGCTTAAGTAGTGATAAAATAAATCCTATATCCCTGGTGGTCCAGTGGACTGCTGTCAGCCCGATCACGGGCATTTGTATAAAAAATTACATCCAATCTCCCTGGTGGTCCAGTGGACCGCTGTCAGCCCAATCGCGGGCTTCAGTAGCGATAAAATAAATCCTATATCCCTGGTGGTCCAGTGGACTGCTGTCAGCCCAATTGCAGGCATTTGTATAAGAAAATTAAGTTCAATATCCCTGCGGTCCAGCGGACCCTCTCCACCCGCCCACTGAGCCCATCACGTCCGCCCCTGGTCAGTGGCGGCGTGCAGGTGGCGGGTGTTGCCGCCTGCTGCCACTGACACCATAGGTTGTTTACCGTCCACAGCACGCTGATCGGGTGTAGCCTAGTCAGATATACATTCCAGATATGTGACATATCTGAATGTAGTACGGTAGCGGCTGGACGCCCATTGTCATGCTGCAGACCAATGGGCATACAGCCTACCTATGGTGTCAGTCGGCGGGTGGCGGGGTGGCAGGCGGGTGGGGTGTTGTCGCCCACCGCTGGCCGAGGGGAGTGGGGCGGTTGGGCTCAGTGGGCGGGTGGAGAGGGGGCTCCACTGGACCACCAGGGATATTGAATGTAATTTTCTTATACAAATGCCCGCAATCAGGCTGACAGCGGTCCACTGGACCACCAGGGATATTGGACGTAATTTTTTATACAAATTCCCCGCGATCTGGCTGCAAGCGGTCCACTGGACCACCAGGGAGACTGGACTTTCTTTATTCATACCTAAGCCTGCGATCAGGCTGACAGTGGTCCACTGGACCACCAGGGATATTGAATGTGATTCATTTTTACTTCAGCCCGTGATCGGGCTGTGGGGCACATTGCCGCGCTGTGCAGGGGGCGTCGGTCCCTGTTGGCTGCTGCCTGGCAGGGCGCCAGGCGCTAAGTCGCCGGGGATCGGCGCACCTGCATGCAAATGGGGCCATAATTACATGCAAATGGTCCCATTTGTGCCTTGCATACATTATGGCCCCATTTGCATGTGCACTTTTGAATATCGCGGTTGTTGCACATAGCACAACAGAACATGCGCTAGTGGATCCCCCTGCTCCACTCTGGCCACTGCGCCATGCACACTGCGGATGGCCAGGGTGCGACATTCAACAATGCCGCGCCATGGCACAGCTCTGTTGAATATCACCTGTCAATGCCCCTGCGCAGCCAAGTTGCGCTGTGCCCAGGCTTGCACCACAGCCTGGTGCAGTTTGAATATCTGGGCCCAAGTGTCATAGTAAACTAAAAATTATTTTTCCTTTTGTTTTTAATAAAAGCTATAAGAAATTTTGCTATCATCTCTACTTCTGACTCTGTTTTGGGATGGAGAAGATGAAAACTGGGGCATAATTTAAAACAGCATATTTCACTAAGAGATCTTTCACTATATCATTTCTAGGACCATTGTAAAGGGCACATTGGGTAATACTGTGAGCTATGCTCTCCTGGAATCCTTTATTGGTTTGTTCAGGCGTTCTGCTGAAAATAAATTTTGCACTGGTGCAAGTTAGTAATTTGTGTGCCAAGCCTTTTTTGTATATTAGATAATGGACTCCTTTATTGCAGGGGTATGAACTGGGTACAGTTATATCCCCTTTTCTGCTTCTATTAAACCAGGAGTATTTTGAGGTAATAACCCCAAATCTTGCCAATGTTATTAGATATGTATTGGACAAGATGCCTTATTATTTTGAATAAAGCTGAGTTTCAAAAAAGAAAGTTTACGACACATCACATGAAAGCCAAAGTGCCATGATAAAATAATACAACTCTGGAAGTGTAAGCCAAACAATTTAGCTCATCAGGTAATAATCATTTTGTACATTCCCATCCATAAATTTACCAAACCTAGTTTTGAATATACTAACGAGCTAGTGTACTTCCTGGAATTAATATTCATTTTCAGATGCAGTCAGTTATCACATCTTATACCTGAAATGTTGTTTTTCTATTTTGTCTGCTAATTAGAAGATGTTCCTCCTGGCAGTGTTGGGCTAATGTGTGCAGCACTCTGGTTGGAGGCTAAAAAAGGGTATTTCTGTTCCTCCCACTACATCATCAGATTGTGGCCAAACACATCGAGGCACCACAACCCTTGCAGCCCAAGCAGTGACTCTCACAAGTTACCAATCAAAATGCAGGAAATTGTGACATCACCAGTAACCAAGAAGATTCTATCTCTGTTACTTCATGTGAAAGAGAATAATATGGCAGTAAGAAATGGTTCTCCTTGGTTACTAGTAATCTCACAGTTCATTCAGTCTCAGTGTTGATGTAGTGGGAGGAACAGAATTGACTTTTTTTAGCCTCCAGACAGAATGCTGCTCCACACATCACCCTAGTACTGCCAGGTGGAACTTCTAATTAGCAAACAGAAAAGAAAACATAATTTAGATATAAAAAGTGACAGCTGACTGCATCTGAAAATTACTACCAAATTCCAGGCAGTACACTAGCTCTTTAATATTGTTACTGTAAACGATATCCATGGGTAATATGTTGCTAATTTCTACAATGTAATGAGTGTAATAGTTTCCTCTAACATGTTTTGAAATTTCTGGCTCACAATTGTTTGTTATATTCCCTTCTGTCAAAACTACCCGGTTTAAATTCTAAATTTAAGTTCTTGATATGACTGTTATCTGTTTGCATGTTATAAAATTACATCAAGGCCCCGTGAGATCTGCAGTGGAAAGTGAGGACAAAAGATCAACTGGAATAAAGACACAATGACACTAGAGGGCACAAAAGTGAACTTCTGCCACTGAGTAGTGGGAAGCAGTCTTGATGGACTTGTGTATAGCTGCTCACAGAGCCTTAGCATAAAATGCATACCAATATATACTTTTACTATTTACAATGACAAAACACAATATTTACAAAAGGTTCCTATCGGAAAAGTAAAAACGTGGTCATTTCGTCATTTTAAGGCTTCATTGTTGAACAGTCCTATATGTAAAATGTTACATAATGTTCATACTAAGGATCATACTGAGGCGGTAATAGGAGCCAAAGGCAATATGCCCATAACAGCCCAATTACATACAGTAGTTAACATTTTGATTTGTTAGTAAAATGTTATCAAGTTTATTCTTGAACATATTTTTATTTTCACTGATGATTACTGATGTGGGTAGGCTATTCCATGGGTTGACTATTCTCTGAGAGAAAAAGAATGCTCCCTTTCTAGAGTTACTGTACATTTTAGTTTTTGACATAGAAGGGGGTGCTGTAGTAGACACCAATGCTTGTTTAAAATCTAGGCCACAATTCAAAGAAAGCAATTCATTATTAATGATATCCCAAGTAACTAAAAGGTTACATCTCAGCCTTCTATTTTCTAACAACATTAACCTAAATTTGGATAGTCTGGCTTCATAGGTTATGGTCTTATCTGGGTAGATTTGGTCACCTTTCTTCGATATTTTTCTATCCTATTTATTTCTTTTCATAAATAGGGATTCCGTAATTGAGACGCAAAATCAAAATAAGGTCGTATGTAAGCCTGATAAAGCAGTAATAAAATATGAGGGTCTTTTTGATTTTATATTATGTTTTATTGCCCACCAAGTATTGTTAACCTTATTTAGAATGCTTGATATATGTAAATTAAAGTTCAAATTAGAGTCTATAATAATCCTAAGTCTTTTTCTTCATTCTTACTAATCAGAGCTTCATTATGGAGGAAGTACTGGTATCTCTGATTATGTCTGCCAAAGTGAAGAACACAACATTTTGAGATGTTAAATGCAAGACCCATTTTATGAACTATGCCTCTAATTTATCAATATCTTTTTGCAGCTTTTTTGCGTCATTGCAGCTGGTGCAGGTGTTACTAATTTTACAATCATCAGCATTGGGATGGAGAGGGCGGCTCAGGTTGTAACAGCCACAGCCACAGCCACAGCCACACCGGGAACCAGAAACAGCAAAAACAAAAGAAAAAATGGCTGGTGCATAAACAGTCTAGAGGAAAGAACAGTCCTCACACTGGGACATGGTATAGAACTGTTTTTAATATTTAAAAGCAGTATAAAATGGGCTATTTTGCCCCGAGTACAAAAACAATGGTAGCACAGGACTAAATGACTCATTTCAGTTAGCGCCATTTCTCAAAAAATTTAGATGAACTTTTGGTACTGTTAGAGACTAATTCATTTGTAGCCTGGTGCTCCAAAAACCTAGCAATGCACAGAAAATATAAATTATAATACGCATTATAATAAAAAAGAAAGTTATAACTCTCAAGTGGCTTAACTTTACATTCTTGATTTTTTACAGAATTTATGTAACTAAACAGAATTTGTTGATTACCTTTTTGAGCTTGAGAAGCAATGTATTTTTTGGTGTTGTATTTAGCTTTTCTGATACCATTCTTACATTTTTTCTGAATCTTTTAAAATTTAGACCATGTTCTTGGACATTTGTTAGCAAAGTATTTTTTAAAGTATTTATTTTTCCTTTTGATAAGTTTAATTAGTTCACTAGAAAGTCATCTAGGGTTTGACTGAAGATATCTTTTTTTTTAATTTTGAGAATAAACCTTTGAGCAGCATCTAAAATAATATTCTTAAATGTGTTCCAAATGCTATCAATATCCTTGCCTTTTATAGCTAAAGCCCAGTCAATGTTCAGGAGATATTCACTTAAAGCTTGTTTGTTTGTTTTATTATAGGCAAAAACTTCAGTTAGTTTAACTGAGTAGCTCCACGATGACAATAACTTACATGTTACTCCAAAATGGTCACTATTTCCTATTGGTACTGTTAATCTTGGTTGTCTGAAGATTCACTACCTAGCACAATATCTAAGATGTTGTTACTTCTTGTTGGAGAATTTATGTGTTGGGTTAGACCCAATTCTTTACAAAGCATTAGAAAATCTTTAGATACTGAACTAACCGCTGACTGATTAGACCAAAGATTGTCTCTGAAGTTCAAATCACCCATAAAGAAAATATTGCCTATTTCTGTAGCTGATTCTAATTCTGTAAATAATTCATTAGATGCAGAGAGGGGGCTATCCGGGGGTTTATAACATAAGCCTACAATTAAACTATTGTTATAAAGCTTTTTTAAGCTAACTCACAGAGTTTTGGTTGAGCTAGTGGAAGTTTTTATTTTGTCTGAGACATCAATAGGGTTTAATGCTGAATTCATATATAAGGCGATTCTGTTACCTTTCTTATTTTGCCTGCTTAAGGAGAAGAGACTGTAACCAGGAATCAATTTATTCCAGTCTTTATTAATGGAACAACAGGTTTAAGTCACACCTACAATATCTGGTTGTTCTGTTTCAATTCTAATCAAGAGTTCTTCAAATTTATTGCCCAGAATACATGTGTTTAAGAGCAAGAATTCCAGCTTGTCTTTTTTGTATGTTAAACTTGCTGTCTGAACTACTTGATAATGAAGCAGTAGGAACACTATTCTTTACCCCATCCCTAAAAGTTTAAAGTAATATACAGAGCTACTTTCTGAAATTGTTTACTGAGTTCTCTTATACCAAATCTATTTAAATGAAGATCGCCTCTTGCAAATAATTTGTGGTTTTGTGAGAAAAGAGACCAATGGTCAAGGAATATAAGATTGTCTACACGACACCAGCTTTGCAGTCAGGTGTTAATATACACAATAGTGACATTTTTATCATGTCTTGCACATGGAATAAAGAGAATGCCTGATATAACAACATTACAATTTTCTTATTGAAGATATTTTCCTAATTCAGTAAGATCATAAATTTATTTTTCATGAGTGAAACCATCATTGTTTGATCTGACATGCAAAATAACATTTGATGGCTGATTGATTAAATTGTCAACTGTATTTTTGATGTCCTCGATTTTAACCCCTTGGTAGCAAAAAATCAAGATTCCATTGTTAGTATCTGAGGATAATAAAGTATCCATATATTTTATGATGGAGTCACCAACTATAATAGTGGGTAGAGAGGGGCTGAGTAAATTATTATTCTGTGCTTCAGAAATATTATGAGATATGGTTACGGGAAAGTGTCTGTTTTTGTGAAGAAGGTTAGTGATATGATCAGTTTGATTATTGCTTTCTAAGAAATGAGGCTGATACATATTGGCCCTTCTACCTTTCCTTTCTTTCCTTTTTGATACATGTTTTCAGCCTTCCTCTGAGTGTTGCTCATTGTTTAATTCCCTACGCTTTTTATTAGCATGGTTTGAATAGTTAGTTTGATTAGTTTCTTTTTGATTTGAGAGGCCTAGGTCTGCCAAAGCTAAATTATTAGTGCATGAAATGTTAATTCCTGAACTGGGACAGGAGCTAGTATTTATTTATTTAGTTATTTATTTATTGAATTTTGATGACCGGGTAGGCCCACTGGGCCCGAAGAGGTCCCTTTTTCAGGGGCGACCCGGGTGCAACAACAACATACAGGTAACAGTTCAGTACAGTCTGGAGAATGGATAGTTTTTTAAAAATAAGAGTACATATCTTTACAGGGGCCAGGAAGTGGAAGACATATAGGCTGTATGGACATGAAGGTTACAAATAATGTGTACATTAAACAATTAGGCATCACTAGTAGTAGATTAGATATCAGGTCCTCAGGAATAGTAAGCAGCGCCAGTAGACCTAGGGTTAGCTACTGTGTCTGCAGGATTGGAAGGGGGATAAGTTAGGGACCTAAGTGCACCCCTTCTGCAAGAAGAGGACCATTATACTGCCTAGATGGCTGTTGAGAGGACAAGTGAGCTGCCCAAGAGGCTGAGCTAGGTCAGGTACTGTGACATTGACATATGCTCCTATTGAGCAGGTGTCCCTTCAGCAAAGTCCGGAAGCTAGAAACAGTCTCAGCCTCCCGGACCTCCAAGGGGAGGTTGTTCCAGGTGGAAGGGGCGGTGTACACAAAGGACCTAGACCCGGCTCTAGTCCTCATCTTAGGAACCTCGAGGAGAGATTGGCCTGATGAGCGCAGGCGCCGTGGGTTGGGTTTCGCCCTGACGAGCCCAACCAGGCTGGGGGGAGGTGAGGGGCCCAGTATCTTGAATGTAAGGCAAAGGGAAGGGTAGGCTAGACGAGCATCAAGCGACGGCCACCTGAGCCTGGATTGGGCCTCACAGTGGTGAGTCCTCGGGTGAGACAGGGTGGCAAAGCAGACTATCTTATTGTACAGAGTCTGCAGCCTTCCTAATTCCATCGCGGCCACACCCTGGAGGATCGTAGCCCCGAATGTGAGCTTTGGGAGGAGTACACTTGTGGCAATGGCTACCCTGGCTTCAGGAATGATTTTGTCCTTTAGTCTATAAAGGATGCCTAATTTCCCATGGATGGCTTTTGTGATTTTATCTACATGATTCTTTAGTGTAAAACCTTGGTCCAGGGTAAGGCCAAGGTATTTGGTGGAGGAGACCACCTCAAGTTTTACACCCCCCCTGGACTGGAGTTGTAGGTGGTGTGACCTCTCTGTTCCCAGGGATCTAGGGCCAAAAGAGCATTACCTTCTGTTTTGCTAGTGTTTAGTACCATTTTGTTCAGAGAGCCAGTCCTCCATCAAGTGGATGTCTTCTTGGAGGGCTGTCTGCAACTCGTAAATTAGGGAGGCTCTACAAATGACTGCATCATCTATGCATTGAATGGCACTGCTACTACCGCAGTTTTTGTGCAGATCATTAATGAACAGAGTAAAGATAAGGGGTTGAGGATTGACCCTTGGGGAACCTTCTCTTTAAGTGGAGCTAGCTTAAAGACTTTATCCTCCCACTTAACCCTCTGGGTGTGCTCGAGAGATAACTCTGAACCATCCCAGTGAGTGAGTATCAAGGCCAAGAGAACACATTTTTGTAGAAGGAGGTTGTGGTTTACCAGGTCAAAAGCTTTGGATAGGTCAATGAAGACCGCCCCTGTGCTGACCCCTCCAACATTATTGCTCAGTACTTCAGCTGAGAATTTAGTTAGCGCAGTGTTCATCCCATGGTTAACCCTGAACCCGTGCTGAGATGGTGAGATTACCCGGTGAGTTTCTAGGTAGTCCCGGAGTTGAGAGTAAACAAGCTTCTCCTGTACTTTAGCTATGGAACACAACAAGGAGATAGGCCTGTAGTTCTCAATGGGCTCTGCTGCTCCCCTGTGTATGGGAATCACTAGTGCTTGTTTCAGAGCTTGGGTACTGATCCCTCCATTATGGACCGATTGATCAGCCAGGTTAGGGTTTAGCTAAGGCTGGGGCTCCCTCTTTTAGGGTTCTTGTTTGGATCCCATCAGGGCCCCCAGATCCTCTTGGGTGTAGGGATTTAAGGGTGGTAAGGACCTCTTTTTCCCTGACCAGCCTCAGGTGAAACAAAGGGCGATCAAGGTCCTGGGGCCATTGTGAAACCGGCTTACTATTCGTGTCAGGAGGTTCCCGCTTATATGCCTCCAGGTTCGTGAAGTAAGTGTTAAGGGTCTCAGCAATGTGAGATCCCTCATAGATTAGTTGCCCATTAGCCAGGATTGGGCTGGGTGACATTTTAATGCTCCCTTTGAGGAGTTCATTAATGTGCGTCCACAAAAGCCTTGGATTGCCATGGTTATTTTTGGAGGTTGGTGATATAGGCTTTCTTCGCTAGCTAATGGCCTTTTACAATGGTTTCTATGGGCCCTGTAGGCCGCTAGGTCCCCGTTGCCTTGAATTCAGGTACTTTTTCTAGGCCTTGTCCCGGGTTGACATCATGGCTTTTAGAGGAGGCAAGATCCATTTGTAGCAGCTTCCCTTTACTCTGTAGGTTTTTAAAAGGGCTAAAAGGTCCATAATTCTCATGAGGGATGTCTGGAAGAATTTGACGGCATCCTCCAGACTGGGGAGGTGTCTTATATTGCTCCAGTCGATACCATTTAAGTAGTAAATGAATTGGTCAGGGAGGAAGTTAGAGTAGTCCCTAGAGGTAAAAATCCAAGGACTTTATTGCACAATCCTTCCAGATGGCTAATACAGGCGAAAGTGGTCACTCAATGCATCTGCCAAGGTCCCTGCCATTTTACATTGTTAGGGGTAGAGGTCAGGACCCAATCAATTGTAGTATGCCTTCCTGTGGCATGGTTCATTCTGGTTGGTAAGGTGATGACTTGGGTGAGGTTGGAGTCATTTAGTTTAGCATTGATGACAGATTTCACCTCAAGGGCCCAGTTTAGGTTGAAGTCACCCAGTAGGATGATTTCTGAAGCAGATTCTACTGCTGGGTTCTGCAGGAGGGCAACAAGAGAGCCCAGCGCATTTGTGGGCGGGCTGTAAGCGCAGCCTATTGTGAGGTGCTTAGCCCCACCTAGAGTGAGCCGAATGAATATTGCTTCAGCGTCCAGGGTCTGGCCTAGTGGCATACTAACAAGGGAGGACGTAATTGTGTCCCTTACATATATCAGGACCCCACCCCCTCTTCTAGAGGGTCTGTCCTTTCTGTAGAAGGCATATCCAGCAGCAGCTACCTCATGATCCCGAATGTGGGGCTTTAACCAGGTCTCCAGACTGCTAGTATGTCTGGATTGTAGGTCAGCTAGCCAAGCTTGGACTTCGTGGATCTTAGGTCTCAGGCTGCAGATGTTCATATGAACCAGCCTCAGGCCCTTGACTGCATCCCAGGCCTTATCTGATGGAGAAGAAATAGAGACATTAGGTGCCCCAGGACCAGGGTTAGGCTGGATGTCTCCTGCCAGTAGCATCAGCGCTGCAAGCAATCGCCGAAGAGAGAGGGTTAGAGGGGGTAAGACCGCTGCAGATGGACATAGGGTTGAACCCCAAGTAAGCAGAAGGGATCGATATAGGATCCCTTTCCTAGAGAGTTCATATGCCACTAAGAGAAGGACATTTCACCTGGTAGAGGGGCATCTGTAGTGACCTGCCACATGTACTCCCGATCCCACCCTGGCATGAGGGGGGCAGGTGGCACTGCTAATGAGCCAGTCCGTCCCAAGTTGGGCCAGTATATAGATTGAAGCCCAGAGGATCCCCTTATTCCAATTCCATGGGTACATCCTAAAACTTATAAGGGCCACCCTCAAAGATCACAGGAGCGCTCGGGTCAGGGAACCTGGAACTGGCCACTTTCTCAGCGATTATAGGTCTGTACTGGCAGCGCCAGCTGAGGGTCTTAAAACAGGTCAGCACCAGCCTGGATAAGGTTGACAAGCTCAGCTGACAACCCATAGGATTGAGGAACCAGGCAATCCACAATCAACTGGCACAGTTAACTATGAGAGAGGACAACAAAACAGTTAAGCAGAGAATCAGTAGGAATACGCTACTAAGACAAGTAGTCATGCAAGGATCCTCCATAGACTCAGAGTGCAAGGCTGATTTTTAGCTAGTTAGTAATTAACAGTTATCAGAGCAAATACATTACATAGTAGATCTGAACGAGCCCAAAACTTATTAATAATAACTATCAAGTCACTATACCTATGGTTAAATATAGGCTAGCCTTGACCCCTTTGTCTTAGCGAGAACTGTAAGGCTTCACAACACCCTTTTTTTTTTTTTTTTTTGAAGTTACGGAAGTCTAACGGTGCATAGCGCCAGTTGAGGTTCAGTGCTGATAGCAGAGGTCTCAGAGACTAACTGGTAGCACCTGATGACAATAATAAAAAGTTCAGAGTCAAAGGGTGCCAGGTGTAACAGTCAAACTCAAGATTAAGGCAACAAGTAAATTGATGGAATCTCCCACAGGAAGGGAGGGGCATTCAGAGGTGAGAGCGGCAGGAACGGATTAAAGAGGGAGGCTGGCACCCCTGAGGCAGTGGCTAATTCTGGCTGGTCGTGACTGGGCAAGCCAGGCTGCAGCAGCCACCAGGAGCTCTACCTAAGAAGGTATGCCTTAGCTGATGATTGAGGATGTCATACGAGTGGGCAGGGCTTCAGCACAGATCAGCGATAAAGCTCCACACTGACACAGGGCGTGGTGGGCGGAAATTCAAAAAAGTGACAACGGGCCCCTGTGGCTCTCCGCCTGAAGAGCTGGATCCGCACACCGATGGTCCACGGGAGGTCTGCCCGGCTGGGACAGCTGCTGGCGCCTCGACCCGGGAGACGAAAACACTCCATTGCTTTGTGGGGGGATCCGAGTGAGCAAGTCCCCTCCCGCCCCAGTCTGTCATTCAGGTGTGGCTCAGTAGTGTGGAGGAAGCCTTTTAAAGGCTCAGCAGAGTCGCAGCATCCAATCCCCTTTGTCCTGCTGCGTGCGCCAGATTCAAAAAGCGACAACGGACCCCTGTGGCTTTCCGCCTGAAGAGCTGGATCCGCACACCGATGGTCCGTGGGAGGTCTGCCCGGCTGGGACAGCTGCTGGCGCCTCGACCCGGGAGACGCAAACACTCCATTGCTTTGTGGGGGGGGTCCGAGTGAGCAAGTCCCCTCCCGCCCCAGTCCGTCGTTCAGGTGCTAGTATTTAGTGGACTATTAGAGATGGTAGTCACCAGTTGTTCTCCTCCTGTGACAACTGATGTAATAGTTTTACAGTTACTAATTTGTTCCTGTTCAATGATCCGTGAAGGTGTAAAATGTTGATTTTTCTTACATGGTGTATTGTTTATATTTAAACACAAGAAAACACACATTGGCAGTGTAGCCCACCCAGACACATAAACTATAAAACAAACTACCAGGAGAGAGCTGATTCCATATGCCCTCATGCACTGATGCAAACCAAAAGTGAAGACCATGTGACCCACTCACCTGTGAGGTCATTAAGAAAAAGAATTACTCACCATAGTAATGTTGTTTAAGACTAGAATCCTGGATTTTAGGAAGGTGGACATCAGAAAGAGGGGTGAGTTGCTAAGGAGCCACCTGGCAAGAACCCAAGTGGATACAGGGATGGAGAAATGGTGGTCCATCATCAGGGAGGGACTAATGGCTGCAACAGAGGTGTGTGTTAGGCTCAAGGGGAGAAACGCAAGGGTCAAAGTACCCAGCTGGTTTAGCACTGAGGTTGCCCAGGCAGTAAGGGACAAGAAGCTAGCCACATGAAATTCATGAGGACAAAGAGAAAGGAACACAGAGAGGATTACCTGAAGATGGCTAGCATAGCAGGGAAGGTAGTCCAATGGGATAAAGATCAGAAGGAACTGTAGCTAGCCGAGGGAATTAAGAAGGGAGAGAAATCCATTTTTTGCTATATTAGGGAGAAAAGGGACACGAAAGATGGGATTGTTAGGCTCAGGAAAGGGGACATGTGGGTGGAGGAGAATGGGTACAAGCAGAGGTACTGAATGAGTACTTCTGTCTTCACCAGGGAGAAAGACAGACCTGTGCCACTGGGGACAGGAGAGAAGCAGGGGGGCCGGGAACACAGATGATGTGATAGAGGTAGATAGGATGAGGACAGTGCTGCCAGCATTGAGGGTGGACAAATCACTGGACCTGGACAGCTTACACCCAAGGGTGCTGAGGGCACTGCTGGAGCAGCTTGTGGATCTGTTGGCCAGACTGTTCAATAGTTCACTTGAGTCAGGCATGGTACTACAGGACTGGAGAATGGCACATATAATGCCCCCTCCATAAAAGCGGTCCTAAGTATGACTCAGGGAATTATAGACAGGTCTGTTTGACCTTAATAATGTGCAAGCTCATGAAGACCATATTTAAGGAAAGGTTGGTAGAATATCTAGATAAGCATGGTCTCCAGAATGTGAGGCAGCACAGGTTTTTGGGAGGGAGATTATGTCAAGCAAATCTGATTGACTTCTTTGACAAGGACTTTGACTCTGTACCCCACAACAGGTTAATTAGGAAGTTAGTGGATCCTGGTGGAAAACTGGCTGAGGGGCAGGACCTAGACAGTGGTGAGTGGGGGTGAGGCACCTGACACCAGGGGAGTCACCAGTAGAGTCCCACAGGGCTCAGTACTCAGACCAGTGCTGCTCAATGTCTTCATTAGTGATATTAATGATGGCATTAAAGGCAAAATGTGCCTATTTGCAGATGACACCAAGCTCTATGGGAGGGTGGACACAGCAGAAAGGATAAAAGACCTAAAGGAAAATCTGGAAAAACTAGAGAGGTGATCCAGGATTTGGCAGTTTGACTTCAGTGCAAAAGAAATGCAAAGTTATGTACACTAGAGCCAAGAACCCCAGGACTGAGTACAGTCTGGGAGGGGCCTGGGTATCAGCATCAGAGGATGAGAAGAATCTGGCAGTAATGATCATGAGAGGCCTGAAGCACTCAATGCAGTGTAGGAGAGCAGCAGCAAAGGCAAATAAAATGTTAGGCAGCATTGCCAGAGGGCTCAGCAGCAGATGAGAGGAGGTAATACTGCCCTTGTATAGGTCATTAGTGAAGCTGCATCTGGAGTACAGTGTACAGTACTGGCACCCATACCTTAAAAAGGATATTAATCTTCTGGAGACAGTCCAAAGGAAGGCAACAAAGATGATCAGCGGCAGCAAGGTAGAACGTATGAGGAGAGGAGAGAGGGGGCATGATTGAGACCTTCAATAGGGCGGATAAGGAGGGTCTCTTTAAGCTTAGGGGAAACAGAAACATGAGGAGACACAGTCTCAAGCTGGAGGGGGGAGGTTTATGAGGGAGGCTAGGGGGCACTTCTTCACCGAGAGGGTGGTGGCAGGTTGGAATGTGCTTCTGGAAGAGGTGGTTTCACTGAAGATGGTAGGCAGCTTCAAGACAGGCTGGGATAGAGTGAAGGGGAAAAAAGGGTTAAGGGAGAAGCAGATGGAGGGAAAGATTGGACTGGGGGGCAGGGGCAGTAGCTTAAGCTGAGGACCCCACCATACGTGCATACTAGATAAACTAAATGCCTTATTCTGCTGGCTTCTTCATATGTTAGTATGTTTCTTAGTAAGGGATCCCTCACTGTGTTTACACTTCATGCAGTCATCTCAGCTGAGAGTGACACCCTGGAGAGTAGAACCCATGTAAATTTTAGAATTTATAATGTAGGTTCAAACTCTGCACTCATATTCCACTCTGGCTATTGCTCAAATCAGTTTCTAAGCCAGAGTGGAGCAGTGGCTACTGAAACTAGCTAAAAAAGCTACCAAAAAGTTTGAACATTTTTATAAAAACACCAAATAAATTAAAAGAAGACTTGTTAAAAATGCATCATGTAAACCATAACAACAAATTTACGATTGTAGGAACTGCAATAGTAATGCTCAAGCAACCTCAATGAAAAAAGAACTGATTCTTGTGTGAACCTATTTCAGATTCTGGAAGGGGAGGCAGAATTAGGGAGTGTAAATATAGTGAGAGATCCCTTACGGAGAAAAACATTACTACAATGAGTAATTTTTTTTCTTCTAACCCCAGAAATCCTTCAAGTAAACATTTACACTTTATGCATATGAACATACAAAGAAGACAGCGGAATAAAGCCAATAGGTCTATCTAGTTCACCTGTACCGCTGGCTCCACAGCTTGAACTACTGACCCTCCCCCCCACTCCTCCCATCCTTTCACTCATGATCCTTGTCTTCCTCTTACATCTGTTCCAGCCTCTCTTGAAGCTGCCCACTGTCTTTAACAAGACCACCTCTTCTGGTAGCACACGCCAACTGGCTACCACCCTCTCCATGAAGAACTGCTCCCTAATCTCCCTCCTAACCACCCCAGTTTAAGACTGTGTCCCTTTGTATTACAGCTGCCACTTAGTCTAAAAAGACCATCCTTATCCATCCTATTTATCCCTTTCAAGTACGTGATGGTCTCAATCATGCCCCCTCGCTTTCTTCTGTCCTTCAGGGAGTATATGTTCGGTGCCCTCAACCTCTCCTCGTATGCTTTACCCTGCTGAGCCATGATAATTTTTGTTGCCCTCCTCTGGGCTGTCTCTAACAGTCTAATGTCCTTTTTGAGGCATGGGTACCAGTATCATACTTCATACTCTAGATCGACCTCACCAGTGATCTATACAAGGGCAATATAATCTCCACTCACCTACTGATGATTCCCATAGCTATGCATCCCAACATCTTATTTGCCCTTGCTGCTGTTTTCTTGCACTGTATGGAGTGCTTCAGGTAGCTAGTGTTCATCACTCCCAGATCCTTCTCCTCCTCCTCCACTGCAGATACCGGGACTCCTCCCAGGTAGTACTACATACTGGTATTCTTGGCTCCAGTATGCATAACTGTCCATTTCTTGGCACTGAAGTATGTAGAAGTGAAAAAAACAACAATATGTTGCAGGTGATATCTTTTATATATTTATTTCAAAAGTTTCACTAGGAAAGACATACTGAGCTGAATAGCAGCTCATTTCCAGCTGCACCCTGGTGGGAAGGGGCAAGGAAGAAGATAAACAGAGCATTTACAAATCAGTATTTACAAAATTAACAAAATAGTTACAGTATTTACAAACTGGAATAGAATGGACCATATCAGCAAAATATACAGTAAGTGGCGTTCAGCAATAAGGCAGCTTATGAGGGTTAAGGGTGAAAAGAGCCGAGGAATAGTGTTCCAAGAACTATCCAGGAGAGGGGAGGCAGTGGAGGATTTTGCAAGGGTAGGGCATTAGGTACCAGAGGGGCTATGGCAAAGTTATATGGGGAAGGGGAAGGCAGGCGGAAAGAACAGAGGGAGGGAGGCACAGGCAGAGTGGAGGAAAGGGGTGGAGACTCAGGTGCATCGGGTAGCAGAGGTAGGGCATTATGTAGCAGAGGGGCTAGGGCAGAGTTATAGGGGAAGGAGAGGGCAGGGGGAAAAGAATAGAGGGGAATAGGTAGAGTGGAGGAGAGGGTGGTGACTCATGTGCAGTTGCATGAGGGAGAGGTGAAGTCGTGGAGGAAAGAAGAGAGGAAATGAAGAGATGTGGCAGAGCAGATGGATGGGGGGGGGGATTCCAGAGCTTAGGTAGGCGGAAGGAAAAATCAGCCAAGGCCAGCTGAAGACGACCTAGGCGGGAGTGCTAGGAAGCGATAGCAAGAGCTGCAAAGGGAGTAATGGGGGAGGTTAGAGGAGAGGTAAGGGGGGTAGAGAGCTGAACCAGTGTTGGGCAATAAAGGAGGAGCAATGTGCATGGCGTCTGGTTTCAAGGGAGGGAGAGAGAGAGGGCAGTGCAGAAGGAACAGTGGTGAGAGTGGGGCAGGGAGTCAACAGCAAACTGACAGAAGAAATGATGGAGAGGATCCAGTCTGGTCAAGGTGGACTTTGGAGCAGTGCTGCAAACAATGTCTCCATAGTCAAAAATAGGGACTACCATTCTCTGTAGAATGGCTCTGCGAGCCAGCAAAGTGATGCATCCATGGTTTTGGTACAAAGCACCTAGTTTTGGGTACAGATTTTTGTGGACAGCATCCATGTTCCCAGAGAAGTCAAAGTGCCAGTCAAGCCACACCCCAGGGTACTTAAAGGAGGGGACATCTTCGGGGAAGGGGCATCCAGAGTGTGACAGGAGGGGAAGGCTATAAGTCTGGAGAGCTCTTGCCTGGTTTCAAAGGTCACAGTGACAGTTTTCTTTGTGTTGAGTGACAGCTGATTTGAGCAGAACCAGACCTGGACATTGTCAAGGTCCATATGGAGGCTGGTCATCAGCTCAGTGGGGTAGGAGCTACATGCAGATAAAACTATCATTTGCATGCATATGGATGGGCACAGAGGTACAGGCAGTGGGGAGGTTATTAAGGAAAATCGAGAAAAGAATAGGGCCAAGCATGGATCCTTGGGGGATGTCAGTGCTGATGTTGGGGGGGGACAGGGAATTGCCAATTTTAACTGACTTCTTCCCATTAGGTATCAATGAAGCCAGCTTGGGTGGCAAGTTCCGCAGCAGTAAGCTTAGCAAAGAGATGGGGTGGGCTACTGTGTCGAAGGCTTTGGCCAGGGTGATGAATATAGTGAAGGTAGTCTGGCCCTGATCCATGCCAGAGAGCATGGAGTCAGTCAGCCTGATAAGGGGAGGAGGAGGTAGAGTGGCATTTGTGAAAACCAGACTGGAAAGGAGTGAAGAAAGAGGATGAGTCAAGGAATGGGGAGAGTTGAGAAAGCACTAGATGTTCTTGGAGTTTAGCAAGGGTAGGAAGTAGGGAGATAGGGTGGTAGTTATCTGGAGCGGAGGAGTCACTACCTTTAGGGAGGGGTAGGACTGTGACATGCTTCCAAGCATCACAGACAGTGGCGAGGGTGAAGAGAAGGTTAAGAAGGGAGGAGAGAGTAAGACTGATGGCAGGGGTGGAGAAATGGAGTTTAGGGTCCAGCCCATGAGGACTCTTGCCTTTAGGGGGATTTAGAGCTAGGAGGGCCTTAAGAGGGGTTCAGCCGGTGTGATAGGGGAGAGAAGGAGTAATTTAGGGTCCAGCCCATCAGGACTCTTGCCTTTAAGGGGGTCTAGAGCTAGGAGGGCTTTGAGGATGTCAGCCAGTGTGATAGGGGAAAGAAGAAGGAGTTTAGGGTCCAGCCCATCATGACTTTTGCCTTTAAGGGGGTTTAAAGCTAAGAGGGCCTTGAGGGTGTCAGACAGTGTAACAGGGGAGAAAGAGAAAGGGGGAGACAGGGAGGGCTGGTGGGGTCATGGGGAAGTGGAGGGTAAGGAGAAAAGAAGGGAAGGGGTGCAGGAGGTGACGAAGATGTTGAATTCAGAAGCGACAGATGGGGGGGCAGATATGGTGGTGTCCCTCACCTTGAAGACTGGGATGGAGAACTGGGCTGGGGGTGAGAAAAGAGCATGGATGACCTTCCAAAACTTTGAGGAGTAGTTAATGTGGTTTTGGAAGGTGGCGGAAAAGTATTCAGCCTTAGCATATTTGATAGCTCTGGTGTAGGCATTTTGTAAGGCTTGATATTTGTGGTAGTCAGCAGGGGAGCCTCTGGACTTGAGACTTCCATGCTAAATCCTAGGCATGCAGGCAGGCCAGCAGTTCAACAGAAACTCAGGGGAGATGGGAACTGCATGCCCTGGTTTTCCTGAGAGGAATGTGATGAGCCCAGATGGACAGGAAAGTGGACTTGAAGTAGTTTAGTGCAGAGCCAATGGAGGTGGCAGCGGAGATGGGTGACCAATCAGTTGTTGCTAAATCCTCAAGGAGGAAGGACAGGTCCAAAGATTGGAAGGATCAGATCTGGAGCAGTTTGGGCAGGGCCTTGGGTCTGTGAATTTTGAGTACACAGTAGACCATGTAGTGGTCACTGAGGGCATCCGAGAGAGTGCCCGATGCAATAATACATTGTGGATAGGAGGCAAGGGCCCAGTCCAATAAGGTGTGATTCTGGGATTTGTGGTTGAGGTGGATAGGATCATAGACTAGTTGGATTAGGAAAAGGGACTTGATGTTATTGCAGAATCTGGATAGTGAGGGAGAAAGCTAATTTTTGTTAAAGTCCCAAAGGATGAGAAATTCGCTGGCCGAGACATGAGATGAGGTGGTGGAGTGGAGGTTAGTGATAATGGAGGAAGGCAGGCCATTATTGGACTAACAACATTATTTCTGAGATGAGCTTTCCAGAGATAATACTCTCTTCTTTAGGTTAGGTCAGAGAAAACAGCTAAATAACGTGACACATATAGAGGCTGGATGCGGATTCGAGACATGGTGTAGCAAGTTTAAACATCAAAGCACTACAGGTCAGCAAGGTCGACTAGGAGTGGGGAGATTCTAGGGTCACTACAGGGTGCCTTCCTGCAGCAGCTAGTCAGAGAGTCCACAAGGGAGGGAAACATACTTGACATGGTCCTAACCAACAGAGATACCATGGAGGGTGTGGGGGTGGGGGCCAGCCTGGGGGATAGTGACCACAGTACAGTGGGCTTCAAGGTTAGAGCAGGATATGAAGCTAGTCAAACCACCATGATGGTCCTAGACTTCAGACGGGCAAACTTTCCAAGGATGAGGGAGATATTCCAGGAGGAATTAGGGTGAACAGGATGGAGGGAGGGGCAGAGGAATTATGGAAAAAGATCAAGGGAGGGATTCCTTATAGCAACCGAGGGATTTGTAAGGAGGGTGAGGAAGAACAAGAGAAGGAGGGAACTGCTGTGGTTCAATAGGGAAGTGAGGGAGGCAATAGGGGAGAAGGGCATTCAGGGAATATAAAAGGATGCAGGGAAGGGAGGATAGGGAAACTTACAAGGAGAAGCAGAGGGTGGCAGGGCAGAGGATTAGGAAGGCTAAAGCAGAAGCAGAGGAGAGAATTGCTAAGCAGGTGAATGGGGGACAAGACTTTTTTTTATACATAGGGGAAAGGAGTAAGGTAAGGCAGGGGATAGTAAGGATTAAGGGGGGCAGGAGGGATTGCAGTGGGAAGGGGATTTCAAGAAAGCTGAGGTGCTGAATGGACACTTCAGCTTGGTTTTCACAACAGAGAGGGAAGGAAGAGGACCAGCGCTAAGTGAGAAGGGAAAGGGGAGGGGGTGGTGGATCCTAGCCCAATCAGCATGGAAGAGGTAAGGGAGGAATTAGGTAAGCTGAGGGTGAACAAGGCCATGGGCCCTGATGGCCTACACCCTAGGGTGCTCAGGGAATTAAGTGGGTACTGGAAAAAACATTGGTGGAGTTATTTAACTTGTTCCTGGATATAGAGTGGGTACCGGAGGACTGGAAGAAGGCAAAAGTGGTGCCACTTCATAGAGGTGGCAGCAGGGTGGAGGTAGGCAATTATCACCAGGTTAGTCTCACATTGATGGTGGGTAAAGTAATGGAGACAATACTGAAACAAAGGGTGGGTAGCTATTTGGATGGGGGGGGCTGCAAGACATTTGGCAACATGGCTTCAGTCAAGGTCGGTCATGTCAAATAAACCGATCAAATTTTTCAATATGGTGACAAGGGTGGTTGATCAGGGTGGGGCAATGGGCGTGGCCTACCTGGACTTTGAGAAGGCCTTTGAAACGATGCCCCACAAAAGACTGGTTAATAAGTTAGGGAGTCTAGGGGTGGGGCAGAAAATAACAAGATGGGTGGAGAGCTGGCTGACGGGTAGAAGCCAAAGGGTGGTGGTCAATGGGATGCCCTCTGGGGAGACGGGGTGATGAGTGGGGTCCCCCAAGGGTCATTGTTGGGACCCATTCTGTTTAACATCTATGTCAGTGACATAGCAGAGGGGCTTCAGGTAAAGGTCTGTCTTTTTTTCGCGGACACAAAACTCATCAACAGGGTGGACACCCTGGTGGGGGGAGGCAATGAAGAATTATCTAAGATTACTGGAAGAATGGTCAGAAAGATGGCAGCTAAAACTGAATGTCAGTAAATGCACAGCGATGCACGTGGGGAGGAGGAATCCAAATACCACATACACACGGCGGGGGAGGATATAATGGCTGCAACCAGGCAAGAGAAGGATCTAGGAGTTATAGTCACTGATGACCTTAGGGTGGGAACCCAGTGCAGCAAGACAGTGGACAAAGCTAACAGGATGCTAGCTTGCATAGGGAGAGGGATAATCAACAGAAGGAGGGAGGTACTTATGCCACTCTACAGTTCCACGATTAGGCCACACCTGGAGTACGGGGTGCAGTTCTGGGGGCCTGTCTATGAAAAGACATAGATGGCGTGGAAGGGGTGCAGAGAAGGGCCACTACAATGGTGCGTGAGCTAAGGGGGAAGACATATGCGGAGAGGTTGAAGGAGCTGGACTTGTATCCTCTGGAGACAAGAAGGGAGGGAGGGGACATGATTGAAACATTCAAGTATGTGAAGGGTATCAATAAAGTCGGGGAGAGCTTATTTTCAGGGAAGGTAGATACAAGAACTAGGGGGCATGGATTGAAAGTGGAGGGTGGAAGGATAAGGGGAAATGTTAGGAAGTATTACTTCAGAGAGAGAGTGACTGAGCCCTGGAATGGACTGCCAGAGGAGGCGGTGAGGGTCAGTACAGTGGAGGGTTTCAAGAAGGCCTGGGACAAACACAAGGGGTTGTCAAGGGGAGAATCTTGGAGGGGGGGGGGACAAGTAGAGGGGAGAATGACAGACTCGATGGGCCAGAAAGGTCTTTTTCTGATGATACATGTCTAAATCTAAATCCGTGTTTACACGGCCACAGTATTCTGGCATTTACTCTGCTCACCTCTCGCTGAAGTGGCTGCTCTGCCAACAATCCACTGTTTACACAGTCCACCCTCACAGCACTGCAGGTTGCTCTGAGGAGGGGCTGTGAATGCCATGGAGGATGCCAGGACAGACAGGTAAATAATTACAGTGAGTGCAGCAAAATGTTCACACCGTCGGCTGCTGCGCTCACTCCAATAACGAGAACCGAAAACTGATTCGGTGCGGAAAATCAATCAGAGTCACACTTGCAGTGCTCCAGAATGTGTTCACAAACCCGACTTTGTAGTGCATCAACCAGTGTGCATAGGTTGATGGGCTGCAAAGTCGGCAGTATAAACAGGGCTTATGAGTTTATGAATCTACAGTCAATTCACATTATAAACAGGCAGGAAGAATTCCATGGTCATTGGCGTGAGCCTGTTGAAGAGCTCACTATATAAGATCAAAGTGGTACAATAGTTACATTTTAGTCTGAACAGTCAATTCATATTTGTGAACAACAGACAGGAAGAATCCTATTGTCATTAGAGAATTTGCCTGTTAAAGGAGCCAATCTTAAGATCAAACTGATAGTTACAAAAAATGTGACTGTCAGTTTGATCTTAAGGTTGGCTTTTTTAACACGTACCCTCTAATGACAATGGGATTCTTCCTGTCTGTTTATAAAATGAACTGACTGTAGTGCTTTGATGTTTAAACTTGCTACAACATGTCTCGAATCCACATCCAGCCTCTGTATCTGTCATGTTATTTAGCAGTTTTCTCTGACCTGACCTAAAGAAGAGAGTATTATCTCTTGAAAGCTAGTCTCAGAAATAATTATGTTAGTCCAATAAAATGTATCACCTGCAATGTATTTATTGGGTTTTCTTCTTCTACATTGTCGAATGGACAAACACAGCTACTGCATTTATTTTTTGGCACTGAAGCCAAACTGCCAGATCCCAGACCACCTCTCTCTCACTTATGCTTAACAACTGCAGACTCCATAGCAGTACATTGGGAGGCTGGGTATAGAACCTATTTAGGAAAAAGGTTCTGCACGACAGCAGTGCCAAAACTAAAACTGGCATCCCTTCTGGATGGCACAGTAGTGTTTTGTTAAAATGTGTGCTGTTTTCCAGGTAGCTCCTTACAGATTACTGCAGGGAAATGCCCCTTGATGCTGCCATAGAGGCAGAGGTGCCCCTTGTGCGGTGAGGCCTCAGACCTTCTAGTGGCAACATGCCAGCTTTACCTTAACAGAACTGTATGTAGGAAACTATCCAGTTAGACATGGTTCTCTTGGATGTTGGCTTACTTGTCCCCACTTCACTATAGGTGATGTATAACTGGGTATTAGTGGACCTTACATCCTTGGTATGATCCAAGTAGTACCTCAGAGCTCCAGACTGTGGAACCGTTGTTCTCCTAAGCTGGATTTTTGCTGTAAAGAAAACTGGAAGTGTAAGACTGATTCAGATAAAATTCAGACCCCACTTTCAGAAGGAATTTTCTGTTAGCTCTTAGGATTACCTTGTCCCTGTGAAATATGATACAGTAGGATCTGTTGAGAGAGCTTACAGCTTGTTTACCCTTCTGGCAGATGTCAATGCCACCAGGAAAACTGCTTTCCAGGTGACAAACTTTAGAGCAGCAGTTGCCACAGGCTTGAAGGAAGCCTCCATCCGCTGGGTAATACACAGATTCACATCCCATAGGGGACTGGATCCCTGCTGAAGGGTATTGATGATTAAGGTCTTTAAAGCACCCTTTGAAAATAGGTTTGTAGGCCACTGACCTGTCTTTGCAGGCTGATGTATAAGCTGACACTGCTGCCAAATGCACTTCAGAGTTGAAGGCCTTAGGCACAAGGACTCACAGTGGACTAGGTAGTCCAGGATTGTGGACAAAGCTGCCTGGAGGGGGTTGATCTGTTTAGGAGAGCACCATAAGGAAACATATGTCCCCATTTTGGAGCATAAGTTCTCCTTGTTGCTGGTTTCTTGGAAACCTTAAAGCAGCAGCACTGGATAACCAAGAAGTGAGTATCAAAATTCTGCTTTTGGGTAGGAAGCATGCAGCCACAGTTCCAGTTTCCATATCTGTTAATATTTTTTTCTAGCAATATTTAGTTTTTTAGATATTTAAAATGTATTTTTGTTGTAGTGGATCCAAAATAAACATTGCTGGTGCCTTATTGCAGCCGAGCTCCCCCCCTCACATCGCATCACATCTTTTGTTTACTTCCATGGGATCCAGTACTGTGCATTCTCACTGTCCCTGTGTAGTACTGCGAACCACATGCATGTATGGTTGGCAACAGAGGGTTCCAGTTCAACATGGTAGGTTGGAGAAATGTAAAAAAAAAAACAAAGAAAAACAGAGCAAGTTACAGGATGATAGTACAGCGAAAACAAGAGAGATTAACAGGTAGGTGCTCAACCTAGCACAAAGAACAAACTGTTGCAAAGATCCTTTTTTTATCTAGTACTGCTGCTTTAAGTACTTCCATACTTTTTCATAAAGATTCAGCCCAGAGAACTGCAACCCCTCAAGATCCATGCCCTGAGGTGTAGTGGTCTCAGATCTGGGAATGTTATGTCCTGGAACAATGTTAACAGGTTGTGCCTCTGCGGCAGGTTGCTAGACTGTCTGCTGGAGAAGGACAGGGTCACGGAGAAATACATTTGTGTAGACCAAGCCTAGAGCAATTAGAATCACTGCTGCTGACTCCCTTTCTCAGGTTTACCAGTACTCAGTAAAAAACGGGAAGTGAATGAAGGTGTAAAGAAACTTCCCTAACTAGGTGAGGACTAGAGCATCCTCTGGAATTGAACCCTCTACTGGGGCTCTGCAACAAAAAAATGGGAGCTGACTATTTTCCCAGGAGACAAACCAGTCTATTTCTGGTGTACCCCACCTTCTGGAACACTGATGCCAGCACTTGCTGGTTTAGGGCTCATTTTTGATTTCCCTGGCTGCTCCTGCTCAAGGAGTTTGCTAGTTCACTGCCTTTCCCTGGCAGGTGTACTGTGGATAGCTGCACCTCCAGTGAATATTCCAGGTTACAGATCTTAATGGCTTCTGTGCACAACTTATAAGCTCTTGTTACTCCCTATTTGTTTATGCAATACATTTGTGGTATTGTCTGCTCTGATCTGGACAGACTGGACACTGATCTGGGAGGAACAGCTTGCATTGCCAGGTGCAATGCCCTATGTTCCAGGAGATTTATGTGCTCTTGGGTCTCCTGTGGAAGGGAATCCCCTCTTCAAGATTGTGTTTCTCCTTCCGCCAATCCAGTTCCCTTAACAAGGTTCATGTAATAGGCCCAGTTTAAACAGGGTGTCCCATCTCTGAGACCAAAGTTCCCGGAATCCCCCTAGTAGGTACTGAATCTCTCATCTGGAATATGATCTTTAGTACTGTGGAGTAGGCCACGTTACCCAGTAACCTCAGAAAACTCCCTGCAGGCCTTGGCTGATCTGTTTTGAAGGCTTCTACACTTGAAATCAGTTTTGCTACCATTGCTAAAGGAAGGAATGGCTTCCCTTGCAGTGTAGCCAGCTCTGCTCCAATAAAGCCTAAAACTTGAACTGGTTCTGTTTGAGACTTTGAAGTTTATGAGGAAGCCCAATCCCTCCAAAGTGTTTAGAGTCTGTAATATAGAGGAGTCTGCTTCCTGCTGTGTTTTTCCTGAGATCAGCCCATCATCCAGGTACAGAAAAAATGCCACCCTCTCCTCCTCAAATGTACTGCCACCACAACTAGGTACGTTGTGAATACCCTTGGAGCTAAGGTGAGGCCACAGAGAAGGGCTGTGAAGTGGTAGAGGCAGCCCCTTAACCTGAATCTATTGCATTTTCTTCAGGCATCTTTTTTTTTACTTTGTGTTTATTGTTTTAAGTAAAAACAAGTACATAATACCTCATACAATGAGTACTGGAGCTCCCCAAGGATCAATATTAAGCCCACTACTTTTCATCCTTTTCTTAAATCAACTTCCCCAAGCCAGTCTACATAAAATCTTTCTCTACGCAGATGATGCTGTCTTATGCACTAGCCACCCAGACCCCATCACCCTGGAACAATGGCTACAGCAGGACTTCAAAAATGTTGAAGACTGGTTCAGTAACACAAAGCTGCTCTTAAATTATAAAAAAACCAAAACAAAGACTATGCTCTTTGCCTCAACCCACAGTTGACTCAAATCATCCACAATTAATATACGAAACAAACAAAATGAAGCTATCAAAATCGTTCACAACTTTAAATATCTTGGCGTCACTCTTGATAGCTCCCTCTCCTATTCCACTCATGTTGACCTCATCACCAAATCTGCTATCATAAGCTGGGTCAGTTATGCAAACACCGGCACTGCCTCACTAAAGCAGTCCTTCAGCTTGCTATAACCAGCTTGGTCTTTTCAGTCATTGATTATGGCCTTGCTATTTACACTGAACAAAGCCTGCAGGTTAATCTTAGGTGCACCATGCCTAACTCATACATATAACCTTTACTCACAATCTGGCTGGCTAAATCTGGAAAATAGGAATCGCTACCATGTCTGTCTCCTAGCCAAAAAAGCAGCCCTAAGTCTCCTACCTCCAGGCACCAGCACAAGGCTTTGCTTGGCAGAATCAATAAGACCGACATGGGCATCAAACAATATCTCTTACAGGGCCCCCTTCTGGTGCACCACTCAAGAACAGGAATCCTTCAGATATTAGGCTCCGCTCTGGCTTAACTCCCTCCTGGATGATCTACTATCCATCAATAAAACTGGCCCGTTTAAAACCTAACTCCAATTTCACCTGTCTAGTTAAATGAAATGCACCTGCTTCCCAAGAACTGTTCTCCTTGATGTACTCGTCTGCCTTCCTAATTAGCACTTCTTTACTCCCCAGTCAGCAACTTAATGCTACCACTCCCTGATCCTCCCAGTTTCCTGTCCCTCTCTCTCCCCTCTCTTCTGTACCCAGCTCTCCCTCGTCACTCTCACCTGCCTATCTCTCTCCCAATTCTATTCCCAATCTATGCAACTTCCCCTATCCCCACTGTCTTCATTCTTGACAAGGTAATCCAAACCCTACGGTTACCACAACATTCTCTATTAACCCCCCACTACTTCATTGACCACACCCTTTGACTACCCCATGTCTTTCTCGTTTATTTCCTCAAATGAACATAGGCACCGTATTTATGTCAATGCTCACTGACTGTTTGAATATCTGTTACTGAAAAATTTGTTTCCATATTGCCTCTACTGTATGTACTGTTGTTTCCTACTTGACATAGAACCTTTGTAAATGAGCTTATAGCGCAAAGATCGTAATCCGAGACTTCAATAAATAAAAATAAATAAAATAAATAAATCATACAGGGCAAATAACATAGGCATGGTTAGCACATCTGCTAATCAAACATTTAATATACATTGATCTTCCCCTGTAACCTGTTACATCAGGAAATGGGGGGTTCCATATTAATTGTATTTAAACCACATTTTAACAAAATGCTAGCCATCTCAATGGCTATGGAGATTCCCTAAATCAGGTAGAATTTATATATATATATGTTAACTGCAGTCTCTGTGAGCTGCTATTTACTTATTTCACAATTATTTTTGGAAAAAGGAATATTTGTGCTCCCCCAAGCACACCTTTCAGCACTAATCAGTTAATAGTTTCACAACTATTACCAGAAACACAAACTTTTGAGGGTGCTAAGTATCCTCACTCCGTAGTGTTATATATTCTCAATTGGGGCAACAAGCAATCCAATACATTACAGCTTAAACTAAGAATTAGGGTTTTCTCCCTAGGTCAAAGTAGGCAAGAGAAAAAACAAAACAAAAGCAGTGCTTACCACCGTGAGGACCCAAGTGTCCTGCGCCAAGGCCCCCCTTCCATTTTCTCCTCGAAGACTCATGCCTTACTGTGCATTAGGGAGAAATAATTCAGAGTAATTATAGTCCCAAAAAATTAGCTGAAGCCCTTTTCAATGTCTGGAGAGTCTTAGTCTGCCATAGCCTATGCAATAATCCGCGAGTGTTCACACAATCAATTCTCACTCGACTATTCTCCGGTATCTTCGTCTTCTAAGCTGGGTTTTTTCTACAGGCAAACTCCTTCTCTAACCTCTCCAGCCACCACCCTGCATCCTTCAGTTCCGAGAACTGCCGTGATTTTCTGGCACGTGATCCTCAGGTGCACTGGCAGTAAAAAAGAATGAATGATGCCCAGAGCTCTTAATTTCTGTTGAATTGCATCAAATCTCTTTCTACAGGCCCAGGTCTGGAATGAGAGATCCGGATAACACTTTACGTTGGCATTATTGATGGAAAGCAGTTAAACTGCATGGAGCGCTGATAGAACTAAGACCCAAATCTCTGCTCCAGTAGTCCTCACTAAGATCGTGCGAGATACGTTGGTGTCTGTAGGCCTGACTCATGGGTTCACCCAGTATGTTCTCCTGAGACTGCTCCAGTCAAAATCACTTAGGGTAGAAATCGAAGCTTGAAGCCACTCCACCATCAATTTTAACAGATTAGGTCCCTCAGCCCCTCAGGTATGCCAACAAAACGAAGATTGCAGGCTCGTACTTCTTTTTCCAGGGCCTCTAGCCTGCCTTGGAGTGACATGTTTTCTTGTGTCATATTGGCTACTGTTGCTTGAGTAGTCAAAGATAGTTTGTCGCACTCAGCAACTGCACCTGTTAGTTCTGTTAGAGCGGCATCATGTTTTTCAAGTCTAGCAAAGATTTTTTCCATTTTTGAGCCCATGGATTTCATGGTCGCTAGCATCTGCTGCCATGGCGGGCCTACTGAAGCCTCTGTTGCAGGATCCATTTCTGGACACGCAGTTTCATCGGCCTTCCCTATTTTAGCCACATTAGGTTTTGAAACTACTGGAGTCGAGCCCTGTTTCTTCCCTATACTTACATTTAGGCTCAATTAACAGCTGCTGAATTCCTGCAGTTAATGCACAGATTGGTTTGAGAGTTCCACAAGTTTGAAAGATTGTATTTGTTTTCTTAAGTACTGCTGAAGTGTAGCATGCTTTAACGAGGCTTCCTGCCTGGAGAGCGGCTCTCTAGCACCCCCTCTTCAGGCTTCTTTACACATTTTTCTTTAGGGTTAGGAAGCACCTGGAATAATGTCCCCTGTCCTGCTGTGTGGATGGCAGGATGATACTTCTTCCACTGCATGTGTCTGCAGCAATTTCTTCACTTCAACTCCAGGATTTTTTCTGTTGGTGTTTGAGATTGAAAGACTTTCAAGTCCTGTAGATTTGGAAATTTTCTGAATTGCAGAGACAAACCTGGCTCACTACCCCTAGGATGGGAGTAGTGCAACAGTCTTCCTTCCACTGGCAATGGTTGGACAATCTGGAGAGACTTGTCAGGGGTTCTGCTTTGCCAGGAGTTTGGGTGCTTGTGCTGTAGTAACACACCTATTTCCCCCTCCACCTCTACCCATTTTAATGGGCCCTTTGTGAAGGATATTCATAGGAGGATATGCATAAGGATAGTATCCCCTACCCTCCTGTAGGTGGTTTTATGCTCATCACCTTTTCCATGTAAGACTCTGTCTTGTCACCAAACAGGAAATTTCCCTCAGAAAGGAAATCCATAGCTTGTGTCTGAGAGTTTTGGGACAGATTTGTAATCCTAAACCAGACAAACCTTCTTAGGAACACTGTATGGACCATAATCCTGGTTGTAGAATCATTAGCATCCACTTCCCTATGAAGCTGGTATTTTGTAGCATCTATGCCTGATCTTGCTGCGCCAGCCATATCCTGTGCCGAGTCTCCAGTAGCCTTTTCACTCAGTGCCAGAATGGAGTTCCATAAGGTCTCTGGTACTGTGCTATGTAGACCAGATCGGCCTTAGGAGCACCCCTGAACAGGGCACTCCTGTTCTACCAGTGGCCCGGCAGGTTCAACCATATGCCCCACTGCTTTGGCGCGCTGCTGCTTCAGCCAAGCTGTCTCCCCTATACAGGGCACTCCATTCTGCCAGCGGCCCAACAGGTTCAACCGTCCGCTGGTTGCCCCATTGCTTCTGCCCACTGCTGCTTCAGCTAAGCTCTCGCCCCTGAACAGGGCACTCTGTTCTGCCAGTGGCCTGGCGGGTTCTGCTGTCCACTGGCTGCCCCACCATTTCTGCCTACTGCAACTTCAGCTAAGCTCTCACCCCTGAACAGGGTGCTCCATTCTAGCAGTGGCACAGCAGGTTCAACTGTCCACCGGCTGCCCCACCACTTCTGCCTGTTGCTGCTTTAACTAGGCTCTTGCCCCTGAACAGGGTACTGCATTCTGCCAGTGGCCCGGCGAGTTCACCCATCCGCCGGCTGCCCCACCGCTTCTGCCTGCTGCTGCTTCTGCTAAGCTCTCTCCCCTGAACAGGCTGCTACATTCTACCAACGGCACAGTGGGTACAATCGTCCGACGGCTGCCCTACCACTTCTGCCCGCTGCTGCTTCAGTTAAGCTCTCAACCTGGAACAGGGCACTCTATTCTGTCAATGGCCCAGCAGGTTCAACCATAACCATCTGCCTGCTGCCCCACTGCTTCTGTCCACTGCTGCTTCAGCTAAGGTATGCTGTGTTCAAATTCTTGTCGCCTTCATTCTGATTGACTGTAACCTCCAGCTCGGTCAGGTGATTGGCTGTTTCATTTCTCTGTCTCGCTAATCTTCTCCATGGTCCTCCACTCAGAATCTGTTCTAAACTGCTACTAGGTTAAAAATCAACAAACTGTTTTTCAAGCAAAAGTCTCTTTTTACTGTATAATGGTTACTGTTGCTAACTGTTGAAAAAACAAAAAAAAATATTTTAAACTGTCTGTGCTAGCCCTAGTCTTACAGTTTAGCCTTTTGCTTAAGTAATTACAGCTCCTTTGTATTTTTATTAAACTGTGCTTTAAACTCTGTCCCTAATCCCTCTTTACTTTTCCTCCTTCCTGGCACCACTGCCCCCAGCGAATTAATTTTCTGCTATGAGGTGCTTGCCCTGGATTGCTGTCCTTCTCCCCCAATTTTCTGGTTGAATCCCACCCACCAATTAAGTAATTGCCGCCGCTCCCTAAGGCAATATACCCCTGTCTTTCTCCTTCTCTCCCTTTAGCTCTCGGCCCTGAACAGGGCGCTCCATTCTGCCAACGGCTGGTGGGTTCAACCATCCACTGGCTGCCCCACCGCTTCTGCCCACCGTTGCTTGAGCTAGTTTCCCTGCCAGCGCTGAGTGCTGGCTCCCCACCCTCTCGCTGTATCTGGGAAATTTCATATATAGCCATGTGTGGTCAGGTGACTACCACACGCTGTGTACTTAGTCCCCAGTTTACAATCTGCAATTTATACCGTAAACCCGCTAGGGGCACACTTGCCTCCTAGCATCCTAGTAGTTTTCTAAGACTGACCTAGCTCCTCATTCTGCCTATATTTTTCAGCCCTGCATTCCCAGTGTGCTGATTAAATACTAGTAGTACACGCCAAGGAGCATATTAGATCTCCAGCCATATTTTAAAAGCTTTGTCTACTTGGGTTGATCAAGGCTTACTTTCACTGCCCAATTATTTGTCACTAAGTCATTCTTCTCCTGTACACTGACTAAATCCTACTGGTCCTGTACCTCTGGTGTCCCTCTCCTCTGCTACTCCTAGCATCTGCTCCCTCCCTCACCATGTTCCCCCTCAGTCTTCTTCTAACCCTCCTCACTTCACTTGCTCTCTCTGTCCTCATTCTTACTCCCCTCACCCTCACCAGCTCCCCCCTTTCCCCCCACACTTCTCAACTTAGTCCCCGACAATGCTGCTCCCTCCTCTTCCCCTGCTCTTATCTGAAACTATTACCCTTTTCACCCCTGTGCTTCTCTGCTGTTCATCCCTCACTACTGTAAAGTTGTACACACCATTAGCTTTCTACCTCCCTCTGACAGCCTCTCCCCCCTTACTAATTGTGCCTCAAAGATACCCTGCTATAAAAGTGCTAAATCCTACTACCTAATCATTGCTGTCCTGCTCCTATCATCTGGAGACATAAAGCCTAACCCTGGACACTGTCCCCAAAATGGCATGGTGCCCCCACCTGCTACCCCATAGGCCTTCTAACACAACCACACCCCTCTGCCCTGCCCAGAGGCCTGAAAACTCTGCACCTAAACATATGCAGTCTCCTCCTCCAGCCCTTGGTTGCTTTGTTGGGCCCTGGCATAATTATTCTATCTGAAACATGGCTAAATAATAAAATTCATGACCCTCCACTCACCATCCTGAGCTTTTCTATATCATGCCAAGACTGGGTTGGGAGGGGCAGTCGTCTGGCAATCTACATCTCCTCGGCTATCCAGTTCTCTACCATCCACTCTGCATCTGTCCCCAAAGCATACAAAGTGCTCATCCTTCAACTCTGTCTCCCATTCTCAATCCCTATCTTTATCGCAGTGGCCTACTGCCTCTCAGGTCTAAATCCCTCTCTGGTCAATGCCTTTATCTCCTCTATCGTATCCCATACCTCCTCGGGCAAAGTCTATATCATGGGCGATTTTAACCTAGACTGGTTATCCCCTTCCCAGCTTAAAGTAGAAAACAACTTTGCTGCCCATAATTTAGCCCCATTTATCCTTGAACCAACGAGGATTAACCTGAAAACAAGCAACCACTCCTTAATCAACTGGTCCCTCACTTCCCACCCTCACAGAGTCATCAAATCTGGAGTGTTATCTGATGCTCTGAGCAACCACCGAATGACCATCCTCTCTGACCATCTCTGACCATACAGAGAATCCATTGTAGCAAAGCCCCCACAAAATCTTTTTTATTCCCTTCCAATCTGGCTTTTTGAAAAAAAACATTCCACCACCACCTCTCTGATTAGGATTACTGACTCCATCCTCACTGGGATGAACAGTGGTCAAATCATGTCCGCCATCTTTGTCGATCTAGCCAAAGCCTTCAACATTGTCTCCCACTCCCTTCTGCTTCTGTCTCTCTCAGCTGCAGGTTTGTCTACCTCTGCCACAAACTGGTTCTGCGCCTACCTTGTAGGTTGGACCGAGCCAGTTAGAATAGCAGATTCAATATCCTCCCCCTCCACACTGGGGTCCCACAGGGATCAGTTCTGTATCCCTTACTCTTCTCCATCTTTCTAAATGACTTGCCATCTGTCTGCACATCTTTCTCTATTCATATGCATGCAGACAACACGGTCCTTTATTCTTCCAGCCATTTCCCCACCGATGCTGCAAACAGACTTCAGAATGACTTCAACAACGTTCAGCGCTGGTTCTGCTCACATCGACTTTTCCTCAATGCCAAGAAGACTGTCTCAATGACCTTCAGCACCAGGCAGAGACTCTCTAGGCTCCCCTTCCTACCCACTTTCCATACCCTTAATGGGACGGCATTGAGGACACCTCCTCATTCAGATATCTGGGGGTTTGTCTTGATCAACACCTCACCTTCTCAGGTCATGTGGACACCATCCTAAAAAAGCTGCACCCCAAGTTAGGTACTCTATAAAGGAACTAGAACTGCTTCCCTCTTCCGGCTAGGCGTGAACTTGTCTAGAAGATAATCCTACCCATCTTCGACTACTGTGATGTAGTTTACTGTGCCGCACCCAAGACCTCCCTGGCCAGACTGGATACCATCTTTAACTCCTTCTGCCATTTTGCAATTGACACTCCTACCCTCACCCATCACTGTCACCTCTACCACACCTTGGCTTTTCCATTTCTTGATAACAGACATCTCCACCACTGTGCTAAATTCGGCTCCAGATTCTGGTTTGGCTCTCTTCCTTCTTATCTCAGCTCATCCCTAACAATCCTCACCCCACCCACTCATTTACTTGGGTCCTCACTTCCCCATACTTTAAGTGTCCCACGCTGTACTACTACTGTTGGCCAGGCGGCTTTCTCATACCACTTTCCTAAACTGTGGAACTCCCTCCCCCACCAGATTCACCTTTCTTCTTCCCTATCGTCTGTCTCCTCAGCCTTGCACAATTACCCCTCTGTGAACTGTAAATGAGCAACCCATGCTGTATCATAAGTGCTATAATTAATAGTTATCCTATCATTGCACTGGTGGACCTTCGGCCCACAGAGATGTCCTGATGATCATGCTTACCAATAGTTCTTTTATATATGTATAATGTTGTTGTTGTTGTTGCCTATTGATTTATTGTTTGTTGTTGTCTATAATTTATTGTATATCTTCAACCAGCCTATATTGGCGCTGTATGGTACTTATGATTTATTGTATGTCTCCCAGTTCCCCTTCCCCCAGGACGCACCATGAGACAAGCAACTTGTTGTTCAGTGTGCCCTTCCTGGTAAAACTTTTAAATAAATAAAAAAAAAATAAATAAAATAAAAAAGCCGAAGTATACACTTGTTTTGGTTCTCTCTGGAATCCTGTTTCCTGGAATCTTCTTCAGGATGCTGGGAGGAAAATGGCACTTTTGCCTTGTCACAGGCAGCAGTCTGAACAACTCCTTCATGATCAGGGTAGGAATACACATACCCAGAACCCTGTTTGCCAACCAATATTTACATATTTATTCATTCTTTAATTCATTTTTTCAGTTTTCCTAACTATGCCAGCAGCTGAGGTGAGTACGGACATGATTTTAAAAGTGGCTTTTCTGAGGAATTTAGGGATGGGAAGCATCAACCCCTTAGTGGTGGATAAGCCCATCATATCCATGTATTCAACCTCCTCCTTCTCCTCCCCACCAGTTTCCTGAGAAAATGCTGAGGAATTGACTATATGTCTCACAAAGGTATAGTGAAAGGCAAGCGTTCTGACTGTCTTGGAGGTGAGACAAATTATTGCTCAAGAGAACCATCTGGTTCTACGGGTTCTCCCACCTCCTCTTTTTCATAAAACATTTCTTCCTCCTCCTCTGCAGGCACTGGGGATGGAACTAGAACCTGACAAGGGGGCAGGCATATTCATGAAATTCCCCATAGCCTGGAAGAATTGCCATACCTTAATCATGTCCTCCACTGACAGCATTTTATTTTTATTCACTGGTGACTTCTTTACTTCTTCAGGAGGAGAGACAGCTACTTGTATTTTTTTTTTATGGTGCAAGGCATGCACCATCCTTGTTGCCCTTCTCTAGACTGCCTCCACCCTGTTTATGTCCTTTTGCACGTGTGGCCTCCAGAACTGCACATAGAACTCCGGGTGTGGTCTTACCAGTACTTTATACAATGGCATCACCACTTCCTGCCTCCTGCTAGTGATACCTCTGCCTATGAACCCCAGCATGCCACTGGCCCTTCCTGCAGCCTTCACGCACTGCTTTGACACCTTTAGGTCATCAGAAATGACAACCCCTAGGTCCCTTTCCTCCTTGATTGTCAGCACCTCTCAGCCTATCCTGTAGCTCTCCACAGGGTTCCCTCTACCCAGGTGCATTATCTTGCACTTCTTTACATTGAATCTCAGTTGCCACACCTCTGACCATACTTCAAGCTTCTCTAGGTCCCTCTTCATTTTCTTCACCCTTCTGGAGTATCTGCTCTGCTGCAGATCTTGGTGTCATCTGCAAATAGGCAGACCTTTCCTTGCAGCCCCACTGCAATGTCATTGATGAAGACACTGAACAGGACTGGCCCCAGAACTGATCCTTGCAGTACCCTGCTGATCACCTCCTTCTTCCCGGATTGGATCCCATTTACCACCACCCTCTGCCTCTTGCCATCAGCCAGTTACTAACCCTGTGTATCACCTTTTGTCCCATACCCAGACTACTCATCTTGTTAGTCAGCCTTCTGTGTGGGATGGTGTTGAAGGCTTTGCTGAAATCAAGGTAGGTGATGTCCACCACCGCTCCATGATTAACTTATCTAGTCACCCAATCAAAAAAATCTATCAGATTCATTTGACATGACCTTCTCGCTGTGAATCTGTGTTGCCTCAGATCCTGGGCATTGTTTGACTCCAGGTGTGCCATGATCCTTTCTTTTCCTGGTAATAGTTTTTATTGAATTTTCCAACATAGCATATATACAAGCATAAGCAACAACACAAAAAAACATGACATCATACTGACATAGCAACAGGGAGAAAAATCACTGTATAGGTATATCCATAAACTCCATAGTACAATAGCAGTAAACATATACAGTAAGACAAAGGAGCATCAAGGCTACTCACAAGGGGAAAGCACCCCACGTGATCACAGGCATGGGCTAATAAAAGAGAGCATTGCTAATTATCATAGAAATCCTTAGTAACTGCCCCAAAAAAGTGTGGGCTGCAGGGGAATGAGCTCTCTGCTGCATACATTGTATCAGTGATCGTAAAGAACAGCAAAAGGTAACAAAAAAAAAAAGAACAAACACAACAGGTATAACTAGATAATGGGTGCCATGCTAATAATAGAGGATTGACAGTAGATAGCATGGATAATCTGGTACTATCCTTTCTTTTAACAGTGTCTCCATGATCTTTCCCACCACTGAGGTGAGGCTGACTGGCCTGTAGTTCCCCACCTCCTCCCTACTGCCACTTTTGTGTAGTGGGGCTACAAGTGTCCTCCTCCAGTCCTCTGAAACCACTCCTGTGTTGAGTGACTTGGTAAACAAGGCTGCCAGAAGTGCTGCTAGTTCCCTTCGAAGTTCCCTTGATATCCTCAGGTGTATGCCATCTGGCCCCACAGCCTTGTCCACCTTCAGCTTCATGAGCTTTTAGAACCCTTTCCTCTGTGAATGGACTGGTGTCCGCTCCTCCCCCATTTGACTCTTCTACCCAACTCTGGTCCGTAACCCTCCCCCTCCTTAGTGAATACTGAACAGAAGTATTTGTTCAATATTTCTGCCTTGTCTAGGTCTGCCTCTATAAACTCCCCATCCTCCCCTTTGGAGCCTCACAATCCCTACCCTGGTTTTTCTTCTTTCACTGATGTACCTATAGAACGTCTTGTCCCCTTTTCTTCATGGTCTGTGCTAGTCTCTCCTCTGTCTGTGCCTTTGTACTCCTAAAAGCTTTCCCCACTTCCCTTAGAACTTCAAGGTACACCTCCCTGTCTTCCTTCCTTTGGGTCCCCTTATACTTCCTGAAACTTATTCTCTTAGCCCTTACTTTGTCTGCCACCTCTAGAGAACCATAGTGGCTTCCTTCTTCTCTTTCCTTTGGCCACTATCCTGATGCATTGGTTTGTTACATCCACTATGGCACCCTTCAGTTTCCCCCACTGTTCCTTGACTCCTCCCTTTTCTTCTCCTCCTACCCCAGGGCTTTTCTGATTCATTTATCCATTTCATTGAAATCCGCCCTCCTGACTCTAATACTTTTGCCCTAGTGTGGCTTAATTGAGTCCCTGTGTCCATGGTAAACCACACTATGTGGTGGTCACTGGACCCCAGCTGACCTTCTACCCTGACTCCTGCGACTCTGTCCCCATTGGTCAATACCAGGTCGAGAATCAATTGTCCCTGGTTGGATCATGCACCATCTGTCTGAGACCAACCACCTGTAGGGTTCTAGGATGGCTGTGCTTCTGGCTGAAGCAGCTGCCTGAGTGTTCCAATCTATGCCCAGCATATTGAAATCCCCCAGCAGTAGGATTTCACCTTTAGATGCCATGTTGTGAATTTTCCTTCAGTAGTTCCCTGTTCACTTCCTCCCCTTGTGCCAAAGGTCTGTAGATCACCCCTGTGCGTAGTGCTGTGCCATTGCCTGGTTCAAGGGTGACCCACATTGCCTCGGCCTCCCCCTGTCTTCCCTGCACCTCTGTGGCTTTTATACCCTCTATGATGTACAAGGCCACCCCCCCATCCTTTTACCTTCCCTATCCCTCTTGAACAGAGTATAGCCCGGTACACTGATGTCCCAACTATGATTGGCAGTATACCATGTCTCTGTTATTACTGCTATGTCAAGGTCTGCATCCACTAACAGAGCCTCCAGGTCTGGGATTTTATTCTCCAGGCTGCAGGCATTTGTTACCATGACTTTCTATGTTTTACAGCCTATCCTTGCTCTGCTCTTGTCCTTGCCCTCTTGCCTCTTTCCCCACCCCCATTTCCTTTCTTATGCTATCTTGCCACCCATTTCCCTCCATGTACATGCTTTGTCTATTTGTCCCCATTTGCCTGCTTCCGTTGCCCCTGGTGTCAACTCCTTTTCCTGCACATGCCCATGAGGGGGTGATACTAAGCTTCTTGACCCTCCTGGCTCTCCCCCTTGGCCAGTTTAAACGCTTGCTGCTGAAGCAGTCAAACTTCTCACTAAGGACTGAGATCCCCTTCTCAGAGAGATGTATGCCATCTTCCTTGCACAAGCTTGCATCCACCCGGGTTGGGCCCCAGTCCCCCATGAAGCTAGAACCCTCCCTTCCACACCAATCCTTCAACCAGGAGTTAAATGTTTGAATGTGGAATGACCTAGCCTCTCCTGTGCCTTGGGAGGCAGTACCTCAAAGAAAGAGACCAAGTGAGCTATCTGCTTCAGGCTCCCCCCAGCTTCCTGAAATCTTCCTGAACTCTGGCTAACTCTGCCCATCACCACTCAAGGTCATTGGTCCCCACATGGACAATGACATCCAGCTCTTCCCTCCTAACTATCGCTCTAGCGATCCAATGGATCTGCTTCCCATCCCTCCATGCAGGGATTTAGTAATAAACATGATGCAATTAGACACTGCCAGATTTTATAGCACCATTTTTGGTTTTTCAGTTTTTAGATTTCGGTTGGGAGATGCTCTCAGACAGACTTTTGCTTGGACTGCCTGTGTTAAAAGTCATCCTGTAGAAATGTTATTATTATATATGTTTTTGTTCTTTATAATAATAAAGTTTGACCTGCATATTTTATAACTTCTCAGATTGCCTATGCTTCCCGAACTTTACCACTATGATGGGTTCCCCTGTTCAGGCACCCCTGATTTCTGATCCATCTTTTCAGCTTTATCTTTCCTTATTTTAGTCAACTGGTGCCTCTTCGCTTCTTCAGCAGGAAGGGAAGTGACATCTCTTTCTTTTTCTCAGCAGGCACCAGGTCCGATGCCTGCTCCATGGCCCTTTTACTCTTACTGGTTTCATGGTTCTCCCTTTCAGGTATGCTGACATCCATACCATCTTTAGTGGGCTTACCCTTCTGCTTACTCTGAGGGGCTCGTCCGTCACCTGAGCCTTGAAATACAGTACACAGAGGCAGACTGACAAGCCTTATTGACTTCTAATTTTTTTTTGTTTAGCCTATTGTTTTGTGTTTTAGGACAAAACTTTAAACAAAGCTCACAATTGTGAAAAACATGGTCTGGACCCAGGCACTTTAAGCAAAACTAATGACAGCCTGCCTTTACCAGGAGTTGAAAACAAACATACATTTTTTTTCTGTAAGTACTTTATTGGCTTTTTTCCTCTTAGTCCCACTACCGCGTGTCCCCGATGTGACGCACACATGTGGAGGCACACATGCGCACACCTTACAGGATGCCCCACCCTACCAGTTGCACCTTTGCGGCCTGCGCCTATCACTGGACCTCCATCCAGTAACAGCAGGACTACGGGCAGGTGACCCCCCACTTTCCCGGGAGAGGACAGCTACTGCTCAATCCTGCTCCCAACCCCTGTACCGGCACCCCAGCGACCCAAGGTCATTCTCAAACCTGGGTTGCCAGTGTAGCATGAGGTAAGGCATCCAGCACCTCAGCCCTCTGCACCACCGGGAAAGCTTCAGTTTTTAAAGCCTGCAGTAACCATCTTCTTCCTGAGTCAGTCAGTCAAGCCAAACACTGATGAACCAGAGAAGATGAAGTGTTAATGAAAATTACATTTTTGAGGAAAAAATCTGTATATGTAAAAAAAAAAAAAAAAAAAAGAAGAACAATGTTTTAAAGTCTCAGAAATGCAGTTTGGTTCCTTAAAATGAAACTGCAAATGGAAATAGCATAACAGGTATTTTGGTTAGGTTAAACTGTAAAATAATGGCTCAGTTCTCAAATAAGAGGAGCCGAGAAAAATAAACAATAAAAATGGCAAAGCAGTTTAAATTTGTAGTAGGTTCATAGGATGTTTATTTATTTATTTAGTTTTTGTTGACCAGGTGGGTGCGCTAGCCATAGGAATGACTATTTTCAGGCACGACCCGGGAGATTACAGGGTAACATTACAGAGAATACAAAAGGGTAATATAACAGAAGAATGCAATAGGGTAACATTACAGAGAATAAAAACCAGGTAGGTTACAAGTTAAGGGAACCAATGGTCCATAAGAAACTCGCCACCTATATAGGTGGGAAAAAAATAAATAGACAGTTATCCAATAAATTATGTCTTTCTTTCACCCATATAACAGTCAAGTCTATTTTTAAAAATAACCATGCTATCACTATTGACAACACTGGAAGGTAATGTATTCCAAGCTGGAATCATTCTCTGGGTGAACCAGTTATTACACCGGTTTGTCCTATTAGTATTCCCTTTTAATTTTAAGTTGTGAGATCTTGTGATAAAAGTGTCAGTATATCTAACTAGCCCTAGGGTTTCCATAAGATAATCATCTTTGATAGCTTTATAAGTAAAGCAAAGATCTCCCCTGGTTTGTCTATATTGTAAAGGATACAGTCCCAAATGTTCAAGTCTTTGATCATAACTCAGATTTTTAACAGTAGTAATATGTCTTGTGATTTTTCTTTGTACACCCTCCACTAATTTTTTACATTTGACTGTTGTTGGAGCACAGTATTCGAGAGGAGGGCGTACTAAAGTTGAGTAAAGAGGTATCATGACCTTAGTATCTCTGCTTTTAATGTTTTTTAGTATGCAATTGATAATTCTATGACATTTTTTAACAGCTGTTTTATTATGCATGTTGAAGGTTAGTTTATTGTTAATTATCACTCCCAAGTCAGTTTTGTTATTGGTTTCTTGTAGTTGTATATTATTTATCTTGTAAATGTTTTTAATATTATTGTGCCCTAAGTGCATAACTTTACATTTTTTAATATTAAAGCTCATTTTATTGTTTTTTGCCCAAAGTACTAGATGATTTAGGTTACTTTGCAGATCAGCTGCAGATAGTGTATTATTGACTACGTAACCTAATTTACAATCAACTGCGTACTTAACCATCCAGGTATCTCCAGTAGTTTGCATAGATGAGATCAATATTTTAAATAATGTTGGCCCTAGTACCGAGCCCTGAGTTACACCACTCGTGACAGGTCCCCATTCAGAGAGGTATCCTCTTAGGGCTACTCTATGCCTCCGGCTAGTGAGCTATGAGGAAATCCAGTTCACTATGTTATTTTGCAATTTAAATTTAAGAAGTTGTTCAATCAAAATCTTGTGTGAAACTGTGTCAAAAGCCTTAGAATAATCAAGGTATATGACATCCACTGGCAAATCTACATCAAGGGCCGTGCTCACGGATTCGAAGAAATAGATCAGATTGGTCAAACAAGATCTCCCTGGTTGAAAGCCATGCTGGTTAACATCTGTTAAGTTATTTTGAAGGATATGTATCTTTACCCATTTTTGAATGTCTCTCTAATATTTTGCAAATAACAGAAGTTAGGCTTATGGGCCTATAGTTGTTGACGTCTTTTTTATTACCAGCTTTGTAAATAGGGGTTACTATAGCCTCATTCCAGATTGACATGTTTTTCCCTTCTTTCAGAGAAATTTTAAAAAATAAAGTGAAGGGACCTTTTAATACTTGACTCAGCTCTTTAATTAATTTAAAGTGTATCCCATCTGGACCTGGTGAACTGTTACATTTTAAGTGAGAAAAGGCTTCCATTATCTCATTTTCTACGAAGGGAGTCCATTCTAAACTATTACATTCTGGAAGAATAGGTATTGATTCTTTAGAATTAAATATACTTAGGAATTGTTTATTAAACTGAGTTGCCATTTCAGTTTCATCACTGATTATTTCATCATCAATTACTAGAGGGCCGATATTAGATTTATTGCCACATAGGGACCCTATATAATTGAAGAAGCTTTTTTTTATTATCTTTAGTGTTTCTGGCCAAATGTAATCCTAGATTTAATTTAGATTTTCTTATAATAGTTTTAACATTAATTGCACTCTTTTTGTATTGTTTCCAATTTATATCAGTTGGTAGCATTTTAAATTTCTTGTAGTATTTCTTCTTCCTATTAATTACTTTATTACTTGGTATTACTTGGTTTTAGGGACAAAAGAAGGCCGAGGCCCATCGAGATTGTCCCCCCACATTTTTGTGGGACATTATAGCTCAATGTAGGTTCTCCCTTATCCACAGATCCAAGTTATATTTAAATGCATCAAAACTAGATCTGGAAATTAATTCTTTGGGCAAGGTGTTCCACAACCTTGCTGCTCATATGTTGAAGAAATTTCCCTTCTTGTTAGTACGAAAAGGTTGTATTTCTAGCTGTTTATTATGTAGTCTGGGGACTATCTTTCTAGATGAATAATCAAGTCCACATTGGGTCATAAAGAGTGGGTGATTGACATATTTTATAAATCATTAATAAATCACCTCTTTTTCTCCTAACTTCCAGTGAGTGTAAACCAGTATGTTTCAGTCTTGTAGTATAGTCAAGATGTTTAAGTGTTGGAACTATTTTATTTGCTCTTCTCTGAATATGTTCCAGGCAAGATATGTCACCCTTAAGATATGGGTTCCAGAACTGGGAGCCATAGTCAATATAAGGTCTTATAAAAGTCCTATACAAGGGAATAATGCATTGTTCAGTACGGGTTACAAAGGTACGTTTGATTTGTTTTAAGAGACCATTAGTCATTTTGGCTGTTTTAAGCAGTGTTCCCTAGATGTAAGTTTATTGCTTATTAGTATCCCCAGGTCTTTTTCACAACTTGATGTTTTGAGTTTAATATTATTAAGATAGTAATTGCTCATTGGATTGTTTCTTCCAAAATGAAGAACCACACATTTCTCATGATTGAAAAACATTCCGTTCTCAATTGCCCACTGTTCTATTTTCCCTAAGTTGGCAACTAGAGTTTCCAAGTTATTAAGGTAATTTACTTTACCTCCCAGTTTGGTGTCATCTGCAAACTTTGAAAGATAGTTATTTGGTCCAACTTGCATATCGCTGATGAATAAGTTAAACAAAGTGGGTCCCAATACCGAACCCTGGGGAACCCCACTCGTCACCAAGCCCCAGTCAGATAGTATATTGTTAAATTTAACTTTTTGAGTTCTACATGTGAGCCAGTCAGATATCCAGTCAACGAGGTACATTGATATGCCAAATGTTTTTAATTTCTGTAGAAGTTTAGTATGTGGTACCTTATCAAATGCCTTACTGAAATCAAGTTGTATTACATCTGTAGGAATGCCATTATCAAGGTATCTACTAATTACATTATAAAAAGCAATTAAATTTGTGGTACACGAGTGACCTGGCATAAAGCCATGTTGAGTTAAATCGGCTATACCCATAGTTGTAATCTCATCCTCTAACTTCCCTTTGATAATTCTCTCCATGAGTTTTCCCACAACAGAGGTTAAACTAATGGGATGGTAATTTTCGACGTTGCCTCAATTTCCTTTCTTAAATATTGGTGTGACAGTTGCTGTACACCAATCGTTAGGTATTCGACTTTCCTGTAGTGATTTATTAAAGATAATTAGCAAAGGGAGGGAAATATACTGGGAGGTCGCTTTGAGAAATTTTGGGTGAATATTGTCAGGGCCTGGGCTTGTGGTTGATTTTAATTTACCAATCGCCTGTTGAATGTCAGACATGTTAATTTTTTGAATAGTTAAATAAGGTAAAGATTGAGATGTTCTATAAGCATTATTATCAGTAGGAGAAAAAACTGAACAAAAATATTTATTATAAAAAGGTTTGCAGTATCGATGTCTGATTCACATTTGGTTCCCATGTTGAATATTGGACCAATTTCCCTAGAGTTACCTTTTTTATTATTTAGGTAGGAATAAAGTGACTTATGACAGTCTTTGGTATGGGCTAGTTTACATTCCAATTTGACTTTGGCAATTTTTATCATATTTTTCAATGTTTTATTTGCTATTCTGTATTTAGTTAAAAGTATGTCTTTATTGGGTTGTGAGCTAGTTTTTAATTTACTAAACAGTTTAGTTTTAAGTTTGATTTGGGATTTAATGGCTTTATTGAACCATACTGGGACCTTCCCTTTATTATTATAAATTTTTTATTTGGTATATACTGATTTGCTAAATTGCTTATTATGTATTTAAATGAATTCCAAGCCTCCTCGGTAGGTAATTTAGAGAGCAAGGCTTCCCAATTAGTATTTACAATTTCTTTGTTAATAGCTAAGAAGTTAGCTTTGTTGTAATCTTTCATAAATCAGTGCCCTCTATGGGGTGCAAATTCAAAGGGAATTTCAAATAGAAGAGAGGAGTGATCACTATTTCCAAGGGGGTCACTAATTTGAAAATTTATTTTTTGTTCAATGTTAGTGAGAAGAAGGTCTAAAATATTTTGACCCCTTGTAGGCTCCTTAACAATTTGCTCAAGCCCTGCTTCCATGATAATATTTATCAAGTACTTTTCAATATTGGTATGACCAACAAGAGTATTCCAGTCGATTGACAGCATATTGAAATCTCCCAGGATGATAACATCTCCTTTATCTGCTAATGTAGGAATTTCTTGAAGGAGATTAGTGGTGTATTCCATGTTTGCTGAGGGGGGTCTATAACAATTTCCTATAGTGATATGTGACTGATTTTTTTAATTGAATATTAACCCATAGATTTTCAGTCGAAGATGGAAGATGAAGTTCATAGGAAGGGATGTCATTCCTAACATAGATGCATACTCCACCCCCTTGTTTATCTAATCGATTTTTGTAGTAAAGTTTATAGTTAAGGATGTTTCTAGAGCATATGGATGCAGAGTCCCACCAGGTTTCTGTCACTGCAATGGCTCTTTTAACTTTCCCATTCCACCAAGCCGGAACTCTATGGTTATGTTTATACTTTGTTCTATTAGGAACCCATTTATTTATACACAATTGTAATTTCTCCCATAGTAAGTTCCATAATGTGATCAAATTCTTGTTGCTGAGTTCTTTTTCCCGTTCCCAGTGAGCAAGATATTCTCCCATACTTGTATAGTTGGCTTTATTGAAGTCTTTCACAATAGTGGACCCTTTAATATGTTTTATAGATGTAATAATACTGAACTTAATCATATTATGATCACTAGTACCTAAAGGTTCAAGGACACATGGAGTGGTAATATCCTCAGCACAATTTGTTAGAACCAGATCTAGTAGACTATTTCCTCTAGTGTTACCCTGTTCCAGGTTGGAGTTAATTGTGAAATCAAGAAATTTATTCTCCAATGACCCAACAGCATTTAAAGTGGATCAATTAATGTTGGGAAAATTAAAATCACCCATCAAAATATAATCTGATTGTTCTTCCATATTCTCCAAATTAGACACAAATCTTTCAGTTTCAATATTATCTAAATTGGGAGCTCGGTAAGCTAGACCAATTGTTAAATGCTTTCCAGGTAGATTAATGTGGGCCCATAAGATTTCTGTTTCGTGACATGGGGCTTGGGTTGTATCCAGTATGTAGGATTTGTATTTTTCAGATACATATAAGGTTATCCCACCTCCATTCTTATTTTGTCTATTTTTAGAGTATCTATTGTAGCCAGGGATATCCACGCCCCAGTCACTATCCTTGAACCATGTTTCTGTGATACTACATATAGCTATATCTTGATCTTTTAAGGTATATTTGAGCTCCTCAATTTTGTTTGTTAGACTTCTAGCATTAACTAATAAACTATTAATTTCTTGGTAGTGTAGAGCTGGTTCGATTATGTTTGAGTATTTGATGCATTGTTAAGAGATGCAGAAACAGGCTGCCTCTCCCCCAAAGTGTTCAGTTTAAAGTATTATTTATGAACATATTAAATTGTTTCCCAAGAACAAGGCTACCTCTTCTATGTAAGTGTAGGCCATCGCCACAGTACAATTCTGGATGATCCATAAATTCCTCCCAGTATGTGATACATTTTATCCCTTGTTTACAGCACCAAGTACGTAGCCACAGGTTAATATTTAAAATTTTATTGTTAACAAATTTTGAGGCCTTGGGTATAGGAAGAATCTCTGAGAGAGTAATTGTGCAACCCATATTTGTTAATTTATTTGTAAAGGCTACTGGGTCTTGTTTTATTGCTAGGGCAGAACTATGGAAAACATTATTAGCACCAGCATGCACTAGTACTACAGAGGATGTATCCTTTTTGTCAACTATATTATTGACCATAAATGTAATATCTTCAACTCTTGCTCCACTGAAACTAGATAGGGTTCGATTGGCCTTATCGGGATTACAAATTGCCCTGTCTAGATGTGTTATTATTGAGTCCCCAAGTACATGTACTGTTGGTAATATGTGGGTGTTAGTTCTGGGAACTTCCAGATGGGTACATGGGGTCAGCAAGTTAATCATGGAAATGTCAACTAAGTTTGGTTCCCTAGTACCTTGATCTATTGTCTGTATGGTAGTGAAGCCCCTGTTATTGTTCTGCTCCCAAAGTGAGTTACATGAATCAAGGGATGTTGTTACAGTACAGTTCAAATCACTAGTGTAATGTGAGGTATTGCAATCCTTAGACATTTCAGTATTTGGTTCAGGTTCAGTAACTTGTAAGAGAGGGTCAAAATGATTGAAAAGAGGAATATTAAAGGTGTTTGCCCTCCTTCCTTTTTTAGGTAATTTGGCATTCTGAACCATATACCATTCCTCGTCTGTAGTATCTATTTTTCTAGCTCTTTTTTTGTTAAACTCTATACCAGGTATATTTATAGGTGGAGGCATACAATTAGATGGTGGCATTATAGTCAAATTATTAGATTGCCTTGTAAATGATAGAGCAATGAAGATGTCTTGTCCAGGGAATGAACTGGTTCGTTAAATTCAACCTGAAGTTTAACTGCCATTGCTTTCTGACTGTTTTCTAAATCGATTATTCTAGAGCCAAATAACTTGATTTCATTTGTGAGGGACTCAATTTGTTCACAGTTACTACACCTAGATGACTCACTATTATTGTCTGGTAATGTCTTATACATATCACATGAAATGCATTTATAAGCAAAGCCCCCATTTAAAATTTGTAATACTTCAGTCATTTTAGTTTACAATTGGTCGGTAGTACAGTTTAACCTAATACTACCTTACAAACTACTGTCCAGAGAAACTAACAGGACTACTCTCAGTAGGAGATAAGATTTATTCCCTTATTTTACAGTTTACAGCTATACTTTATTAAGACATATAGGCCTTACTAAATGTCATATATGGTATACCTTGGAGACAAATCCAGAGTGTGGTCCGTCATGCTGTTCCATGCTAAAACATGTGCTAAGACGTGTGCATCTTCACGCGCTCACCCCACTCACCGTGAGACAAGCTTGAAATATTCTCCAGTGACCCAGAAGTACTGTTCAGGGGTCACTGTCTTCCCAAATACTCTATTAGTGCAAATTAAGTTTTAAAATCACAAAAAATCCACTCATGCATGGTCTACAAATAAAAACCCTGCACAGTAACAGTAAATGTAAATATTGCAATCTGAGTTGTAGTCCCTGAGGGTTTATGAGGGTCTACAGCTCCTCTTCCTGTTTCAGGTTACAGGGCTCAGTGCCTCAGGAGGAGGATTCGATAAGTAAAGTGTAATTTCAGCAAATATTGGTGCCTATTCCACCCCCGGGGACAGTATACACCTCTGCCTCCAGGAATCAGTGTGTAAATTAAGGCGTTCACCACGGGACAACCTTGAAATATTCTCCCATGACCCGGAAGTACTGTCCGGGGGTCACTGTCTTCCCAAATACTCTATTAGTGCAAATTAAGTTTTAAAATCACAAAAAATCCACTCATGCGTGGTCTACAAATAAAAACCCTGCACAGTAACAGTAAATGTAAATATTGCAATCTGAGTTGTAGTCCCCGAGGGTTTACGAGGGACTACAGCTCCTCTTCCTGTTTCAGGTTACAGGGCTCAGTGCCTCGGGAAGAGGATTCTATAAGTAAAGTGTAATTTCAGCAAATGTTAGTGCCTATTCCACCCCTGGGAACCATGCCAAAAAAACATCCTTCTCTGGATCCTGGGAACTGATGGAGAACCGGAGAAAAGTAAAAAATATATAATGAACAACCCAACTGAGCAGAGTTATCAATAAAATAACTTAACAGTATATACTATGGAAAAGTTTCACAAAATAATAAACCTGAAAACTGATCTGAAGTTGAAGAGAAGTCTTTGAGGCAACTGCTTCTTCAGGCAGAGAAGTAAATCTGCCATTAGAATGTGAGGGTGATAATGACCACATAGCAGAGTTTGAACTGTATTCCAAATTTCATAATTAGCATAAAATTCTAAGTTCTAGGGCAGCTCATTTCCAGGGGAATATATAGGATAGTATATGGTCTCCCATACACAACAAGGCAATTCTTCACCCAAGTGTTTTCTATGACAGCTGACAATCTTGAGAATGAAGCTCAAGCAGTCCCCCTGCCATCATAGAAAACATGAGAGGGAAGAGCTGCTGAGCTGTTTGGGAGGCCATACACTACTACAGTATATAGCATATGGTGCCCCAAAACAGGATCATTTCTGGTCTCTCCAGCCTGCTGGCCAGCTCACGTGCAGGAGTCGACAACTGCCCCCGTCCTATGAACGGCACTGGTGGAAGTGGTTGCATTGTGATGTCCTCACTAACGCAGAATGAAAAGTTGTTCTGCGTTAGTGAGGAAGTCACTACTGAAGCTTCTGTTTTCGATGTATGGATTTCCTTACTCAACCGCATTACACAATACACTACAATGCAGTTATTAAGCATAAGTGAGGGATTCTTAGGGTTTGAAGAGACACATTTTACCCATAATGCATCCCCAGTGTCATTGATGAAGACACTGAACAACACCAGCCCCAGCACAGAGACATGTGGGACCCCACTGCTGACCTCCCTGGTACTAGATACTGTAACTCACCCACCACCCCACCACCACCACTCTCTGGGTCCAATTCTAACCATCTGATCATCTTCTCCCTGATCCCTAGATCTGCCAACTTCCTGATCAATCTCTTGTGAGGTACAGAGTCAAGAAGTCAATTTAGATTAGTTTGACATAATCTTCCCTCCCATAAACTTGTACTACCTCACATCATAGAGACCATACTCTTGTACATACTGTACTTTAAAAACCTTTCCTTAAATATGGTCTCCATGAGCCTGCACATGACTGAGGTCAGACTGACCGGTCTGTAATTCTCTACGTCATTCTTGGGACCACTCTTGTCAAGGGGCACCACATGTGCTGTTCTCTAGTCCTGTGGTACCACACCTGACTCCAGTGAACTATTGAACAGGCCCGGCAATGGTCCTTCAAGTTCCCCTGCTAGATCACTCAGTATCCTTTGGTGTATGCTGTCTGGGCCTGGTGATTTGTCTACCTTCAATGATAACAGCCCTCCCTCTATCCTCCTCTATCACTACATCCATGTCCCCCTCCTTCCTACTGCTCTTCTCCCCCCTGTGGGCACTGGTCCATCTTTCTCCCTGGTGAAGATGGAATAGAAGTATTCATTCAGTACCACTGCTTTTCCCCTGTTCTCTTCCACCCACTCTCCCCCTTTCTAAAGCCTAACAATCCCATTATTCTTGTCTCTTTTCACACTCACGTAGCTAAAAAAGCCTTATGCCCCTTCTTAATTCCCTCTACTATCTGCAGTTCCTTCAGTGCCTCAGCCCTTCAGACTACCCTACTTGCCACACAAGCCAATATTGGGTAATTCTTTCTATCCACCTCCCTTTTGGTCTTTCTGAATTTCCTATAGGTTAAAGAATAGTTATGTACTTACTGTAACAGTAGATTTTCAAGAGAATCTCTATTATCAGGCCACACCTATGAAACTAAAACCGTCAGGCCCCAGAACCACACAAAACTTTTTTGCTAGCACTCTGCCAGGGGCCACCCACAACAACGTCATACATTGATGTCCTTTCTGTATAAACATTTGCAGTCCCTTTCTCTCCTCAGTTCCCTACCAGAGATCATATTCAGAAGACCTACAGGTACCTGTAGGGAACCAGTAGAAAACTGAGGTTCCAGCTATAAGGCAAGGCTAGAAATAGCAGGTAGTACATCTACCTAGCTAGTGTTGGAACCTACTCAGGAGAGAGCAATCTTGGACTTGGTACTCTCAAACGGGGATAAAGAGAGGATCACAGATTTAGAAGTGGGTAGCCATCTGGAAACAAGTCACCACCACACAGTGTGATTCATGATAAACACAATCATGGAGTCAAGTCATACAAAAGTGAGGGTACTGGACTTTAGAAGGGCTCTCTTTGGCAAAATGGGGGCATGCCTAAGGAATGTACTAGCAAAACGGCAGGAAGGAGGGGTGGAAGAACAATGGGAAAGAATCAAAACTGCCATCACAGAGGCAACAAGCCATAGTGTGAAGCGAATAAAGAAAACAGAATGAAGTAAAAACCCACTATGGTTCTCAGTTATGGAAGAGGTCTGGAGAGGGGAGGTGGAAGGGGCAAGAACACAGTTAGTAAAGGGTGGAGGGGTGAGGAACACATAACAAGGGTATGTGGAGGAGTGTACACAGAGGGGATAATTGTGAATAGAGGGAAGAGAAGGAAGGTCAGATTCTAGGTGGAGGGTGGCATCTCTGAATGTGTGGAGTCTTGGAAACAAGATGGACAACCTGCAGGCACTATTAGCAGACAGGAGGGTGGACATAGCTGCAGTAAACGAGACTTGGGCATCATCACACCATGACTGGGACCTTGTGATCCCTGGTTATAAACTATACAGGAGGGATAGGGTAGTCAGAAAGGGGTGGAGTTTATATCAGGGAGGGAATAACTTGCACAAGGGAGGAGTCAGAGGAAGGAGAGATGAAGGCATTATGGGTTTAATTAAGGTCCAATAGAGGGAGAAAAGTGAGGTTGGGGGTGGTTTACAGACCACCCAATCAGAATGAGGAGAGGGACAGGGAACTGAGCTCACAAATATTGGAAGCTGTGGGGAAAGGAGAGGTGGTAATTGTGGGGGACTTCAACCTTCCCAAGATGGACTGGAGCATAGCATCTACAACATGTGCTAGGAGTCAGGTAATCCTGAAAGGTCAGCAGAGTGGGTTCCTGACTCAGGGTGTCATAGAACCAACAAGAGCTGAGGCAATTCTTGATTTGTTGCTCACAAATGGGGAACATGTAGAGGAAATAATGGTCAGGGAGCCACTGGGTGGAAGTGACCATTGTACAGTGTGGTTCCAGTTGGATATGGGCAGGGAAAGAATCCTGACAAAGACCAAAATCTTGGCTTTCAGGAGGGCGGACTTCAGGAAAATGGACAAAGTGCTAAGGAGCCACCTGGTGGGCATCAGAGCAGATGTGGGGGTGGACCAAAGGTGGTCCATCATTAAGGAAGGAATACTGGTTGCCACAGATGAGTGCGTTAGGCTCAAGGGGAAGAAAACAAGGGCCAAAGCGCCCAGCTGATTCAGTTCTGGGGTTGCCAAGGCAGTAAGGGAAAACAGGCTGGCCTACAGAAAATTCAGGAAGACCAAGAGAGAGGTAGATAGGGAAAATTACCTAAGGTTGGCTAGTGAGGCAAGTAAGGAAGTCTGGCAAGCAAAGGCACAGAAGGAGCTGCAGATAGCTGAAAGAATTAAGAAGGGGAGAAGGCTTTCTTTCACTATATAAGTGATAAAAGGGATAAGAAGGAAGGGATTGATAGGTTTAAGAAAGGGAAGGAGTGGGTGGAAGATAATGGGGAAAGGCAGAGATACTAAATGAATACTTCTGTTCTGTTTTCACCAGGGAGAAGGATGGACCAGTGCCTTCAGGAGGGAAAAGGAGAGCGGGATGGGGGGACACAGATGTAGTGATAAAAGAGGACAGAGTAAGAGAGGGACTGCTGGCATTGAAGGTGGATAAATCATCAGGCCCGGACAGAGTAAATCCAAGTGTACTAAAGGAACTGGCTGAGGAGCTAGCAGGGTCACTGGCAGACCTATTTAATAGTTCAGTAGAGTCAGGCATGGTACTGCAGGACTGGAGAACAGCACATGTAGTGCCTCTCCACAAAAGCAGTCCCAAGGATGACCCAGGGAATTACAGACCAGTCAGTCTGTCCTCCATTGTGGGCAAGCTCATGGAGACCATACTAAAGGAAAGATTGATGGGATATCTGGTGGAGCATGGTCTCCAGGATGTGAGGCAGCATGGGTTCATGGGATGGAGATTGTGTCAAATGAATCTGATTGACTTCATTGACTGCGTCACTAAGACAATAGACAGGGGCCAAGCAGTAGACATCTTCTATCTTTATTTCAGCAAGGCCTTTGACTCTGTGCCCCATAAAACATTGATCAGGAAGTTGGTGGACCTCGGGGTTGGGGAAAGATGGCCAGATGGGTGGAAAACTGGCTGAGGGACAGAACTCAGAGGGTGGTTGTGGGGGGAGAGTTATCTGGCACCAGAGAGATAACCAGTGGGGTCCCGCAGGGCTCGGTGCTGGGGCCGGCATTGTTCAGTGTCTTCATCAATGACATTGGGGATGGCATTAAGGACAAAATGTGCCTATTCACAGATGACACCAAGCTCTTTGGGAGAGTGGACACAGTTAAAGGGATACAGGACTTACAGGAAGATCTGGAAAAGCTGGGGAGGTGGTCCAGTACCTGGCAGCTTGGCTTCAATGCCAAGAAATGCAAAGTTATACATATTGGAACTGAGAATCCCAGGACCTGGGGGGAGTCTGAATATCTGCATCTGAGGAGGAGAAGGACCTGGGAGTGATAATCACTAGTAATCTGAAGCACTCCACGCAGTGCAAGAAAGCAGCAGCAAAGGCAAGCAAGATGCTGGGATGCATACTGTAAAACTAGTTATTTTCACGTAAAGTAAATTTAGCACAAACACAAATGCAACCATAACTGCGTAAATTTATTTTAGCGCTATGTCACAATCACCACATTCACTATAATGGAAAAAATACTAGAAGTGCTAGTTAGCGCAAATTTATTTTCACGCAAATTGGTGCTTCAGTGAAAATAGTGAAAATTATTTGACAGTGAAAATGTCAAGTTCTACAGTATCTAGAGGGATTAGTTATATGAGAGAGGAGGTTATACTACCCTCATACAGGTTCCTGGTAAGGCCTCATCTAGAGTATGGGGTTCAGAACTGGTGCCCACACCTCAAAAAGGACATTAATCTGCTGGAGAAGGTCCAGAGGAGGGCTACAAAGATGATAGCAGATCAGTAAGGTAAGACATAAGAGGAAAAGTTGAGGGCACTGAACATGTACTCCCTGGAAGACAGGAGAGAGAGAGGGGACATGATTTGGACCTTCAAGTACTTGAAAGGGATAAATAAGGTAGATAAGGAGAGTCTCTTTAAGCTGAGTGGCAACCATAACATGAGGGGGCACAGTCTTAAACTGGAGGGTGGGAGGTTTAGGAGGGAGGCCAGGAAGCACATCTTCCCTAGAAATACAGGTTACTCACCTGTAACAGGAGTTCTAGGAATGGTATATGTTGTTCATCCACACAACCCACCCGGCCTCCCTGGCTTCGACGCACAACCTGGCTTCCAGTGGGCTAGATCTGGCATCATGGGGTGTGTTTTTGAAATGGGGTAAATGGGGCAAAGATGTTGCATACCAATTTAAACTGTTTTATGAAAATGTCCAAGGCCAGATCTAAGTCAGTGATAGAGTCGAGTCAGGACCAATCTACCTGGGCAAGATATGCCCTGAATGTATCCAGCTGGTCTCTGCAAAGCACCCTAGTGATTATTGTTTTGGGAATGGACCTGGGGAGTTTGACCAGGAACATAGCACTGGGGAGTGATCACTGATGGAATCTGACATGATGGAGACTGCAGTGATTCTTTCTGGGTAAGCAGACAGAATCCAGTTTACCAATGTGCTTTTTCCAGTTTCATAATTTGTCCTGGTGCAATCTTTCACTACCTGAGAGAGGTAGAGGCTTGCCACAAGGTCCCTGTGCATGACATTATTTTTTTAGTGAGCCAGTTTATATTAAAATCCTCCATGACTACTGCTTCCAACTTATTGGTTACTTGTTTATAGTACCTGGAAAATGCTTTGAGCCCTGCTTGCTGATGACCAGGTGGTATATATTCTGCCATGATAATAAGGGCTTTATGCTCCATTCCTATTATTAATTTAACTGCCAGGCAATGACAGTCACTGGACAGGTTGGCAAGGTGGATTTTATGCCTAGTAGATGGGACTTTAGGTAACTAAGACACCCACTGCCCTGCTTTCCTATTCGATCCTGCCTGATTATATCCATCTATGGCAATAGCAGTGTCATGGATTTTGTGACCATGTGGGCCTGATCATTTTTTTGACCATATGGGCCTGATAATTTTCTATTATGAGGCTCACTGTGGTAGATGCAAAGGTTGTCTTTCCCATGAGGTCCAGTTTTCTTGACCATTTGTCTTGCAGGAGAGAACTCAGATGTTTAGCACCTTGGACCAATCATGGGCTGCTTTTATCACCACCACCATATATCTGCCTCAGGTTGGCCTGCAAAAAAGGCGTTCCTGAGGAAGCCTGGTAATGCCTGTCTGCCTTCCTGGGCATGGCAGGGATCAAGCTTGGTCTGTGCCAGGCAGCTATGGTGGCATCCTCTTATGCAGCCAATAGAAGAAGAATAACAAGAGGTGGGGAATCTGGCAGCTCTAGAAACTCTACCAAGTTTCTCCTAGTAATATCTTGCTCTTCAGTATCAAACCCTATGGATGTTTGGAGCTGCTTCATTATAGAGATGAACAAGGGGTCCTCAGGAGGGGACCTTGGAGTATACAATGCAGAGTCCTCACTCCTAGTAGAAATGGTGGAGCCAGAACTGTTAGAGAGGCTCCTGTCTATATCATCCTCCTCCTCTTCTTGTAGTAGGAGTTTAGGGCTGTATTCCCGACCCTCATCGACAAGCTCTGAAGTCCACAAGGAAGGAAACCAGGATGTCAATGCCCTGTAGTGTGTAGGGCACGTTGACGGAGGAGGCATGGATGGGGGGGGGCTGGTCTGAGATGCCCCATTGTCATTGTGCCTGATGTAGGAGGAGGAGGTAAAAGGCACTGTATTATCTCTGCAAAGGAGGAGAGCACTATCTGAATGTCATTGAGTCATAGACATGTGACGGCAGAAAAGGGCCTTCCTGGCCCATTGAGTCTGCCCATTCCCTCCCTCTCCCTGTCACCTCCCCCCACCAAAGATTCCCCTTGTCCTTCCTTTGACAACCCTCTGTGTTTGTCCCAGGCCCTCTTTTTTTTTTTTACATTGCTCTTTTTGCCACCTTCTCTGCCTCGTCACTCCAGTTATTCAGAGCCCCTACATGCCTCGCAGCCTCGCCTTCCTGACACAGGAGTCTGCCCCTAGAGTGATCACTCCTTCAGTAGCCCTAGATACCCCAGATAACCCCTGGGTGGAGCAGGAGACCCTCCCTTCTCCAGAACAGCGGTGAGGCGGGTGGTACACAGTGGAGTCTGCTCTGTTGGCCGGTTGTAGCGTGCTCGGCGCTAGAGGGGTCGTCACCTAGGAGTGACGGCCGCCATTTTCCTTGTTCTGTTCCCCACAGTCGTTGGCACTCTAGAAGAACCAATTGGGAGGTATGCGTAAGGACACAACTCCTCCCAGGGCTCTCGGCTGATGCTGCCCCTTCCCCTTGTGTGACCCGACTTGCACTGCCAACCCCTAGGTTCACCTGAGAGATGGCAGTAGAGCAGTGGAACAGGCACAGAACCCTCCCCAGAGAGGAAGAGCCACCACTGGGTGATCAATCCCTCTCTTCCCCTGCAGACCCCTGGCAGCCCGAGCTCATCACCGAACCTGGGTTGCTGGCTTGGAGCGAGTTGTGATGTCCAGCGCCTCAACCCTCAGCACCACCAGGCTGGTCCCAGGCCCTCTTGAATCCCTCCACTGTACTGGCACTCACTATCTCCTCCGACAGTCTGTTCCAGGGCTCAACCACTCTCTCTGTGAAGTAATACTTCCTAACATTTCCCCTAAACCTTCCTCCCTCCACCTTCAGTCCATGCCCCCTAGTTCTTGTATCTACCTTCCCTGTAAATAAGTTCTTCCGTACTTTATTTATTCCTTTCACATACTTGAATGTTTCAATCATGTCCCCTCTTTCCCTACTTATCTCCAGAGGATACAAATCCAGTCCCCTCAGCCTCTCCTCATATGTCAATAATGGCATGCAAAGCAGCAGCACCTTGTGACATCGACGAGGATGACTGAAGCCCTGTTGTTGACGGGTCATTGCCGACCATAGCAGATCCAGTGGAACTTACTGCCAGCCCACTTTGAGGTTCTGAGTTCTGAGCAGCAGGGCTTGAGACATCGACAGGGGTGTCAGCAGCCCCGACATTGATGGGCCTTCACCTGCCATGGGAGGTCCAGTGGAACACACTGCCACAGCCTGCCTTGCAGGTTCTAAGGCCTGAGCATCAGAAGGCGTCGCCACCACAGCGGTTGATGATGCTGCAGCAGTCATCACCAAACATAGTAGTGACCAGGAGCGTACTGGGGGGGAAATTCATCCTTACTCCATTCTCTCTCCCAGTGTTTGTGCTTTCCTGAAGACTTCTCCCAGGCCCTGGAGGACTGGGATCCCAATGAATAGGCCAGCGATGCAGAGGAGCTCCTTCTTTGGAGCTCTCTCTCTATTCTAGCTAACTGTTGCTCGAGAAGAAACATATGCAGAACTTTTTGAGGGCATCACTGGGTAACTTGATTAAACTTCAGGCAGATCTCCCAGATATTAACGTCGTGGATCTCCACAAGACAGCACACACAGCTGTTGTGATCGTCACTGGAGTAGATTTTTCCACTGCATTCACAGTAACAGAAGAGTTTAGCAGTGTCTTTCGTTGACATACATGATGGCAGTCACTTTCAAATAAGGTGACGGCTATTACGATGAGAAAAATAATAAAACTTAGAAGAATTGAAGATACAGCAGTTGACTGTAGTGGCAGCATCTCTGTGGAATCTGGCGAGTATGGTTGATGGTGAGAAAAGAACCGAGGAGGGAGATAAGCTGCCCATATTTATATAGAAAGGATGTCAACATATCACGTCAGTGTGGGCAGCCCCTGGTAGACTGCTAGCAAAAAAGATTCCATGTGGTTCTGGCACCTGATGGCTAAAGTTCCATAGGTGTGGCCTGATGAAAGAGATATCCTGGAAGAAGGTACTCTTTTCTTTCACTGCCTGGACAACCACAGAACTGAACAAGTGGGATGCTTTGTCTCATGAGTTCTTCCCCCTGAGCCTGATGTATTCCTTTGTGGCAACCCTTAGTCCATTCTTAATGATGGACCACCTTTGGTCCCCCCCATATCTGTTGTGATGCCTGCTAGGTGTTCCCTTAGCACCTTGCCCACCTTCCTGAAGTTTGCCCTCCTAAAATCCAGGATTTGGGTCTTAGTGGGGATGTTTTCCCTGCCAATATCCAACTGGAACCACACTGTGCTATGGTCACTTCCACCCAGGTGCTCTTTGAACCGTTATTTCTTGTATGTTAGGAATTCACTCTGCAACACCTCTAGGATCATCCAACTCTTGGCGTATATTGTGACTGGTAAGCTCCAATCAACCTTGGGCAGATTGAAGTCCCCACCTATTACCACCTCTCCATTCCCTGCAGCTTCCAATATGTGCAAGCTCAGTTCCCCGTCCTTTTCATCATCCTGGTTACGTGGTCTGTAAACCATCCCCAACCTCACCTTTTCCTTATACTGAACCATAACTGAACCCACAATACTTCCACCATCCCTTTGTTAGACTCCTCCCTCGTGCATGTTATACCCTCCCTGATGTAAAAAGCAACTCCCCCCCACTGCCTACTGTAGTTAGGAAAAAGATTCTGTAAGTCAGCAGTTCCAAAGGTGGCATCCCTTCTGGATTGTTTGTCCAAAGAGCAGTGCTTTATGAAGATGTGTACTGTTTTCTAGAAAGCTGCTCTACAAATGTCTAACGATGGGATGCCACTTGAAGATGCCACAGAGGCTGAGGTACCCCTCATGTAGTGTGCTCTTAAGCCTCTTAGTTGCATTTCCCCAGCATTTTCATAGAAAACTAAATGCTAAAGACTATCCAGTGAGAGGCAGAGCTCTCTGTAGCTGGTTTGCCTTTGCTAATCTCACCATACGTAACAAAAAGCTAGGTACTCTGGGACCTAATTACAAACAAAAGATGTATGCACCTGGAAGTGTTACTGTGTGAACACCAATAGCAGCAAACTAGAAAAAGGTAGGAAAGTCACACCAGTGACTATGACAGGCAAGAACAGTCAACTCTGTTAATTTAAAAGACACATTTTTATTTAACGCGCAAGAAGGCAGTTGAAAAAAAATGACCACATACAGGTATGGTGCTATGCATCCCGATAGCGAAAAACTGCCATCCCAAGGTAGAACGTCTGATGCTTCACTTGGTCAACTGTCACACTTCCTCAGAAACAGCATTTATACATCAAGACACTCCATAAAGAGTGGAAGTATTAAAGTGATACACAAAAATAGGTTACTCACCTGCAACATAGTTCTAGGAATGGTATATGGCACACATCCACACAGTGATAGTTCTTTCTTAACAGCTGATTCACTATAATGTCTTTAAGCAAAGCTGCTCCCACTACCTGGGTGGTATACCCTTTGGCTCTGCCCCGTGATGTCAGATCTTTTGCACGCTGGAAGCAGGGATCCATGTGCCACTTGCCAGGGGAGGCCAGATGGGTGGTGTGGTTGTGAACCATATACCACTTCTAGAACTATGGTTACAGGTTGGTAACCTATTTTTCTGGGGCATGGATATGGTTCACCTATCCACATGGTGGCAGACTTCCAACAGTTCTCTAGGAGGAAGGGGCAAGGCGCACACCCCTACTTGTCAAACAAAGACTGAAGAACTGAGGTCCCAAAATCAGCACTCCAGTAGGACTTGAGGCTGATGCTGTTTTGGGAGATAAAGGTGTGTCCTGACTTCCAGGCAGCAGCCCCCAAGGATCTCCTGTATAGAGATGTCCCATAAAACAGCCACTGAGGCAGCAGTATGTCTGGTGGAATGAACCCTGACCTACAGGAGCCTCTCTACCAGCCAACCTATAACAGAAGTTAAGGCAGGACATAATCCATCTGCCAATCATCCTCTTAGCTGCCAGTCTGCCAGGTGTGACTTCAGCATATGTTACAAAGAGCTGGCAAACCTCACTCTGAACTCCAGCTGTGCGCTCTACATAACAGGAGAGCGCCTGTGGTAGGTCCAAAGAATGGAACCTGCAGTCGGCCTCCAAAGATGGGCTGGTCAAGAAGACCAGAAAATTCATCACTTGATTAAACTGGAATCCAAGAAACCTTTGGGAGGAACTTCAGGTGGGGGCAAAGGACTACCTTGTCCTTGTGGAAGATCAGATAATGAGGCTCAATTGATAGTGCCTGGCACTCACTAATCCTTTTGGCTGACATCATAGCCATGAGAAAGGCCATCTTCCATGACAGGTGTGACATCTCACACCTGTGCATAGGCTTGAAAGGCATGCCCATGAGCACTGCCAGGACCAGCAACAAGTCTCAGGGTGGTGGTGGTTCATGCACCGGCAGGGACAAGTGGTCAAGGCCCTTAAAAAAGTGTTCAAACACCTCCTCCTGTGCCACCATCGGTATGCCAGTCCATGCCCCGTATACAGAAGTGGTTGTCAGGTGCACCTTATAGGTAGTCTATCTCAGCTCTGCTTGCTCTGAGCTTCAGTCAAGGACAGAGACTGTATAGTATGTGCTTTCACTGTCCACAGTCATCATGATACTCAGCAACAGCCACTAATAGTGTGCTAGCTTAACTCTCCCTTGGTAACGACACAGTCCTGTGATTGATGTCAGCACTTGTTAAACACTACACTGAGGTGTGGGAATGAGCCAAATGGAAACAAGTACTCGCAGTGATGCAGGTGCACAGACCATGTCGAGGAAGAGTACGCTACACACATCCTGCCTACAGAGCAGGGAAAGGGTTACAAAAACATGGAGCTTTTATGTAATGTCCAAGAGGGATCTGCAGAGCTGGGACAAACCTCTAGTGGGCCAGAAAAAAAAACTGACAGTTTTATTTATTAATTTTGAGAGAGAGCTGGTGTCTGAAATACACCTATGGCACAATATATCCAGCATATGTGGAACTGGCAAGGGTACAATGAGGTTGAGGCTAGACAAACATCCATCTGCAGGGATAGACACCAATCAACACAAAGGAGAGTAGAAGGAAGCTGTGGAAGAATGTGCAATAACAATCAAAATACAAATAATAGAGTTATCAGGAAATGCAGGAACAAAGTACAGAAGGAACGTGTACCATTTAAAGCTACAGCTGAATTTCTGAAGAGAAAAATAACTTAAACTGTTGCAAAAACAAGAGCAGGGAGTGGCACAGAGAAAGAAGAACAAATCGCTAAAGTATGAACGTGATTATCTTGCAAGGCAGGTGTTTAACTGGGACAGACCATCTCGTTCACAGAGCAGGGGTCGAAGTAAGAACAGATGAGATAACTTCCAGTCAAGAAGCAGAAACAATTAGCATGCTAGCAAAAATGGAAACAAAACTGATAAAGATAAACAAAAAGTAATTTTTGTTACTGATTCTAATAGTTCAAAAGAATCAGTTAGCCCTGTGGTTCTGGTGAAGAACAGGAAGGTGCAACCAACAGGGAAGTGTTTTTTAAGGAAAACAAAGACATTGGATTCACACAAACAGACAAAAGAGAAACAAAACAAGGAAAACACGTAGCGGGAGGAGGGGAGGCAGATGCACCAGAAAAAATAAAACAATAAGAAAATCTCTGAGACAGAAGAAGGAGCAAAAGATACAATTAATTTAACAGAAAGAACTATCACAGATGCTCAACGAAGAGTTTAGTGTAAGGGATTAAGTTTTGTGCCCTCCCCTCAATTGATATGTTTGCAACTAAAATAGAACCATTTTAAATCTTCCAGAATATTAACTTAAACAATCTACTGCCAGTATATCACAAGAATACAATGGTCTGGCTTGTAGAAGCAGAACCAATAAGTTCAGAAGGGAGAGAGGACTTAAGTTTCCTAATCAAGGCAATTAAAACCATAAACAATGGAGTATGTCAGGTGAGCACAGGCTGTCTTCCTATGAAGATCCAGGAAGAGGACAGCCTTCTAATCTGAATGAAACAGTCAGTAATTTAGATGTTCCTGTACTATGAACAATCACATAATTGTTTTAAAATAATTGACAGGCTTTCTTTTTAAGAAGATCTAGAACAAGAAGAGCCCATGGGACTTAAAGGTTTTGTGAGTATTGTCACAACTACCTGTAATGCAGAAAGTTGTATTATTTTTTCTACTTCTGTGCTTGACCCTGATTATAATGAAAATATATTGACATATGAGAATGTTGAGGGCAGTTTTTTGTCTAACATCTTGAGGGGAATAATAATGTCAGAAGAGAATGATCTGATAAATGGTGAGGTGAACTTAACAGAAATGTCTAGTGTGGCTACCACACAGGAAGTATGCTCAACTTCAGACCAAAGTCTAAATTCTGCCCTAGGACCGAGAGTGCAATCACCCATACATATCCAAAGAAAGTATTAAATTATGTGCATAATTTATTTTAAAAAATGACTGCCTCCCCCCACCAGCATAATTTGGACATGGACAGGAAAAAAGCACTAGAGGAACTTAGATATCAAGGATGTTGTTTTCAGGGACTTAGATAAAGGTGGAAATGTCATGCTAATTCACACAGATGGCTGTCTTCAGGAGGCTAATAGGCTGTTGGTAGTTAGAGAAATTATAAAATCTTGAAAGAAAATCCGACTTTAAAATTTAATGTTAAACTATTTGAAATGTTAGAAATTTCATATGCAGGGTGCTGTTACACCTTTTCCTATAAGACCTCCTTTCACCAGTGATAGTCCACAAGGAACAGTTTACTGTGGACTATAGCTGGTCAAGAGAGCTGTACCTTAGCTAGGTCTTCCAGAAAAATGGAGTGGTGTAATGCACAGTAATAACATCAGGACCTTTATGGCTGTACTCTGCACACCTTCATGAATAGAACATACAGATAATTAGACAAGAGCCAAGGTTTACTGACAGGCCCTATATGCCCATGTGTATGTTTGTTTCTTAGACTTGTCCCCAAACTGTGTAAGCAGCAAGTTACACTTTGAAAAGAGGTATTTGTGCACTATCATCAGAAATACATCCTGTCCTGAAAGAGAATTGGAAAGTTTCTTTTTTTTTTTAATTTGGAAATCCACAGCTGTGCAATGTGTTGTTTGCTGGTCATGAGTTTTACCTGTCCCAGAAAAGTAATTTAGACATACAAGGGTGCAGCATACACATACATGATAAATACAGGTTACTCACTTGTAAAAGGAGTTCTAGGAATGGTATATGTTGTTCATCCACACTGTCTGGCAGGTTCCTTGCTGCTTTAAATCTTGCCAGAAGGTCTTCAAGCTGGCTTCTCCCAACCACCCGAGTGGTAAAACTCTTGGCTCCACCCCTTGATGCCAGATCTAGCCCACTGGAAGCCAGGTTGTGCGTCGAAGCCGGGGATGCCGGGTGGGTCGTGTGGATGAACAGCATATATCATTCCTAGAACTCCTGTTACAGGTGAGTAACCTGTATTTCTAGGGACATGGATATGTTGTTCATCCACACTGTCTGGCAAACTCCTAGCAGTTCTCTGGGAGGAGGGAGTAAAGGCGCACACCCCCACTTGGAAAATAAAGACTGGAGAACCGAGGCCCCAAAACCAGCATCCCGGTGTGGCTCAAGGTCGATGTGGTAGTGGGTGATGAAGGTGCGTGCTGACTTCCAGGTAGCAGCCCTGCAGATTTCCTGGATAGGGACGTCCCTGGAAGCAGCCACCAATGCAGCGGTATGGTGGGCAGAATGAGCTCTTATCCCTCTGGGAGGCTCCATGCCCGCCAACCTATAGCAGCGATCTATGCAGGAGGTGACCCACCTGCCTATCGTCCGCTTGGCTGCTGGTCTGCCAGGTGCGGCTTCAGTGTAGGTGACAAACAGCTGGCGAACTTCTCCCCGAACTTCAGCCATCTGCTCCTTGTAGTAAGTGAGCACTCTTCTAGGGTCCAAAGTATGGATCCTATATTCGGCCTCCGAGGTGTGATTGGAGTAGAACACCAGCAGAGTCAACACCTGGTTAAGGTGAAACTCTGACACCACCTTTGGAAGGAATTTCGGGTGGGGGCGCAGGACAACCTTGTCCCTGTGGAAGACCAGATAGGGAGACTTGATGGAAAGCACCTGGAGCTCTCCCATCCTTCTGGCTGACGTGATAGCCACCAAGAAGGTGGTCTTCCACAACAGGTGAGAGATGTCACACCTGTGCATTGGTTCGGATGGCTTGCCCATGAGCTTAGCCAATACCAGCAGTAGATCCCATGGTGGTGGTTCCCACACGGAGGGATATGTGATCAAGGCCTTTGAAAAAAGCACCCAACCACCTCTCTCCTTCATTGACTGCTTCCCGCCCGCTCGTAAGCAGAGATGGCTGCTGAAAACTTAAGGGTCATCGACCAAAGCCCTTGCTGAGAAAGGGACCACAGGTAGTCCAGAATGCTTGCCAAGGGACAGGAGGAAGGTACAGGCCTTGCCCTGACACCAAATGTAAATCTCTTCCATTTGAAGGCATAGCATTTTCTGGTCAACTCCTTACGGGATGCCTCAACAGCGTTGAGGACCTGTCGGAAAGACCCAAGGCCTGGAACTCTAGCCACTCAGGAACCAGGCCGTCAGGTGCAGGGATTGAAGGTCCGGATGGAATACCTTCCCCTGATTGACTGAGATCAGGTCCGGGCAGGCTGGAAGCCGCCTCGGGAGCCTGGAGCTGAGACTGAGGAGATCTGGATACCAGAACTGGTGGGGCCAGTCTGGGGCTACCAGAATCACCTGTGCCTTGTCCCTCCTCACCTTGAGAAGCACCTTGTGGATCAAGGGAAGTGGGGGAAAGGCATAGAAGAGACCCAGGGTCCACGGCCTCGAGAAGACATCCCCCTACAGCGAGCCCTGCTGAGGGGGAAGGGCATGAAACAGTCTCAGCTTCACATTCTCCCTGGAGGCAAACAGGTCAACCTGAGGTGTGCCCCAGTGGGAGAACAGATCTTGTACTACCTCTGGCAGGAGAGACCACCAGTGAAACGCAGCCCCTATCTGGCTTAGGGCATCGGCCAGGGTGTTGGAGGCTCCTGCCACATGGATGACAAGGAGATCCGCCTCCAGGCTGCGCACGAGTGACCAAATGTGGAGAGCTTCCCTGCACAGAGGCATGCAGCGCATCCTGCCCTGGTGGTTTAGGTAGTACATGGTCGTGGTATTGTCCATCTGGACCTGAACCACTTGACCCCATAGAAATGGAGCTAAGGCAGTGAGGGCTAGATGAACTGCTCAAAGCTCCAGCAGGTTGATGTGGCATCGGGAATCCCGAGGGGACCAGAGGCCGTGCGCTCTGTGCTCCCCCAGATGGGCACCCCAACCCATCAAAGAGGCATCGGTCGATAGAGAGACCGTCGGCTCGGGGCGGACAAATGGGATGCCCTCCTGCAGATGTGCCAGAATGGTCCACCTCTGGAGAGCGTTCCACATCCCCTGGGTCACTGTCACTAGCTGATCCAGCGGATTGAAGTGCTGTGACCATTGGCTGGCCAGCCCCCATTGCAAGGGACGCATGTACCAACAGGCTCAATGGACCACGCTGGTGCAGGCCGCCATGAGGCCCAGGAGGTGCAGGAAGTCCCAGGAAGGGCACAGTTGCCCAACCTGAAATGATTGGGCAAAGGAGGAAAGAACCTCGGCCCTGTCCGCCGGGAGCCAAGCTCTGGCTTGTAGAGAGTCGAGCTCTGCCCCGATGTATTGGATCACCTGCTTTGGCATGAGTTCCAACTTGGCCTCATTGATGAGGAGGCAAACCTGAGAGCAAACCTAGAGGGCCAGATCTCTGGACCACTCCACCTCCGTTCTGGAGGGTACTGCAATCAGCTAGTGTTCCAGGTAGGGGTACACCTGACCCTTCGGCGCCGCAGGAATGCTATCACCACTGCCATGCATTTGGTGAAGACCCTGGGAGCTAGGTAAAGGCTGAAGGGCATGGCCCAGAACTCATAGAGGGATCCCTCTGCCCTGAAGTGGAGGAATCTCTGGTGGGATGGACGGATTGGGACATGAAAGAACACATCCTGGAGGTCCAGAGAACAGAACCACATACCTCGTTCCAAGGATGGTATTATCTGGGCCAGAGTGACCATCCTGAAGGTCCGAGACCTTAGGAACCTGTTCAGGTCATGCAGGTCGAGAATGGGGCACCAGCCCCCCATCCGTTTTGGGACCAGGAAGTACCTGGACACAAACCCCAGGTCTAGAGGAGGATCCGCCACCTTCCTGATACCTGTTTTTCAAGGAGCAGGGCGATATCGGCTCAGCGAGCCGACAGAGAGGCTGTGGACCCCGTAGCCCCCCCAAGGGGTGATGGCTCGGAAGGGCGGGGACTGCTCGAACTCCAGGGGCAGGCCCTTTTCTACCACCTCCAACACCCAATGGTCTGTGGTGATAGCAGACCAGGCAGAAAGGAAATGGTGAAGCTGTCCCCCCACGGGAAGAACCCAGGGGGGAGTGACGAGGCTGCGGTCAACAACCTTCAATCCGTCACTGGGCAGGCTTAGAGGAGGGACCTCCTGGGCCTTTTCCTCCCTGCTTCCTATTAGAGGAAGATGCAGGCTTGGCTTTGGGGTGCCAAGCGCGAGCCTGCTGGCCCTGGTGTTGGTGCTGTTGGGCCAGACATGCAGCAGACGCAGAAGGGAAAAAGGACTTATGTTGCTGTTGTCAATGGCCCTTGTCCTTCTGGGTGGAGGTGACAGAATCCAGAGTGGCATTGAACTTTTCAATCCGCTGGAGGTGACCTTCCACTCCAGGGCCGAAGAGGTCAGTCTCCAGGAAGGGGAAATCTACCAGTTTAGGCTGGGTATCCACCGTGAAGGTGGATATCCTCAGCCATGCTCTGCGGTGCATGGCCACTGCATCCGCAACTGATCTGGCACAGGAGTCTCCAATGTCCAGAGCCGTTTGGAGCTGCTGTTTTGCCACCGCCCTTCCCTGGTCCCATACCTGCCTGACCGTGGTCTGCAGGTTGGCCGGAAGATGAGGGATCACCTCATCCAGGGAGCCCATGAGGGTGTGGGAAAAGTGAGCCATCAGCACAGCCAAGCTGGCCTGGTGGAGGCCAAGGGAGGACGCAGCGTACACCTTGCACCCGGCATAGCCCAGCATAGTTCAGCTTTTTGGACTCCTTGTCGGGGGGAGCTTATCTACATCCCTAGCATTCTCGGAATGCCAGAAAACGCTATCGGTGACCAACCCCTCGGCGGAGGGGTGTTCTGAAAAACCGGACAAAGAGCCGGTAGGGACCGCATACTTCCTGGCCATCCTGGCTGAAGGCGCAGGACAGGAAACAGGCTGCTGCCAGAGCTCCAAGGCTGGGCCAACAATGACGTCAGCCACCGGAAAGGCCTCCGTGGGTAAATCCCCTTGGTCCAGTATCTCCGTTAGTGGATACTTGGCCCATTTGGATATGGGCTCGAGCTGCATCCTGGTAGACTCTGAGATGAACCAAAGCAGACCCATGAAGAACGATGGGCTTTCGTCCATTGACTAGCCCCTGGAGGACTCCAGGTCAATGGGCCTGGAGAACAGGGAGGAGTCATCGTCAGACTCCGAGGAATCCGCAAAGAGCTGCCGGGGCCTGAGCCACCCTCCACCTGCCGAGGACAGTCAGGAGTGAGGGTGACCGACAACTTGTGGAGCAGGCCCTGACCTGACCGAGAGTCCTTGGTCAGTGCCCCCGATTTCAGTTGTGGAGGCAGAGGTTCCACCACAATCGGTGAGGCAGCTGGTTTCGGCCAAACAACTGGCCCAGGCTTGGGCACCTCGACTACAGCGAGGGGTTGTTTCAGCCGCTCGGGTGACAGCCACTTGATAACCGGGAAAGACGATGGCATTGGCTTGTTCCCAGACAGAAGTAACTGCTGCCACATCAGGTCCTCGTAGCATCGACGCAATTTGCACCGAAGCCTCTCCTCTTCCAAGGAGGAAGACGAGGATGAGCGGTGGCGCCGCTTACTTCGGCGTCGAGACCGCCAATGTTGGCGGGATCGGCTGGACCGAGACAATGTCAGAGACCGAGACTGAGACCCTCAGAGTTTCTGAGGATGGGTCTGGGAAGGTGCGGGGAACACCTGCTCTTCCCTCAGCTCAGAAGCCTGACCGGGGACTCCAGCACTGGAGGCACAGGCAAGTCCTCATTCTCCACCGGGGAAACCGGTGAAGAAGGGTTGTTGGCTTCACCAGTCGACAGCCCATCTGATGGGTCGAGAAAAATCTTGATCGCATCAACGGGTGTCTCGGCTGGCTGACCTGACAGGGACACCGTGAAGCCAGTGGCCTTAGCCGCAACCTTGACCAAAGTCGAGTGTCAACTGTCCAGGGAAAGGGACCTCTCCCGCTCCCATGAACGCCGACGGTGGGACTTACCTTTTGAGTCCTTCTTTTTGGACCGAGAAAAATGTCCTGATGGCCCCTCTCCCTTCGTGGAAAGGGATTGGCAAAGCTCCTTAAAAGAAGCTGAGTAGGAGGTGCCCAGAGAGAG